>OZ024721.1:4850235-6306602 GCA_964016875.1 Fallopia convolvulus
TGATTTTGAGAAACAATATTATTGGAACAATATTTTTTGAGTGTACGGGTTATAAAGATTATTGGAATAAGATAGAAATAATAAAAATTAAAAAAAAGAAATAATAAGAAAGGAAAATAAGGTTTTCTAAATATTGGGTGGGACCAGAATCGTTCTGGTGGCTCAAAAAGGGACAGCTTTAATATATAGTTATAGATAGATTGAAAAATAGCTTTTATACGCCCACATGTTTAAAATTCACCCAAAAATCTAAAAAAAAATATATGGATGGATCAAATTCACCCTTTACTGGCTAAACCGCGTGTGTGGGGGGCTACGTGAGGAAGACGGACGCCGTTACCCATCCACCATCAAACGCATGCTGTGGCATGGCGAAACTTGCCCATATTCCGTGCTTGTGCAAGCAAGTGACCAGTGAAATGGAGACAGCAGTTAATGATCCGAAGAAGATTGTGGCCGTTGCTCATTACTGGTACAGCTTTCCTCAAGTCTGGCACCAAGTGTGCAAGTAAAAAGATTTTCGTAGTACAAATTTTCTATTGCTAGATATGTTATATAAAGTATAGTACTAAGAGTTCGCGTTACAATAAAAATAAACATTTTTTTTAACGATGGATCCGTGATGCATACCTGCCCTAGCCTTAGGGTCCCGAGACCATGGCGACCCCCTTGGGCTAATCCGCGTCTCCGTAGGACTCGTGCCAAGACTCGTGGTCCGCCTCACCATCGGCACCACGACCTCGAATGCTCGAGTCGGGCCAGCGTCGGGCCAACCTGACGTCGACACATGAGGTTCTTGCATCGCGCCTCTCGTATCGAGCCACCACTGGTCGGTACCGACGCCGGCACCCCAGTGCCGAGTCCCACGCCCTCGGTACCGAGCCTCCAAGTGTCAGTACCGAGCCTGCCTCCATCGGTACCGAGTCCCAAGTCTCGGTACCGCCTGCATGCCCGTGCCTTGGTCTTGTCGTGTCACGCCTAGCGTGTCGCGACAGCCCTTGTGCGTGTATGTTGGCGCGCCAACCTTGTCACGGCCTTGTCGCGACACTCGCGACATGGCCACCGTGACCATCAATGTTTTATGCCGTTTTTAGTATTATTTACATTCCGAACATTACTCTTTATGTCATTTTTATATTTATCGAGTATTTATGGGCATGGGCCTAACATTGGGCCACTTGCATGTGTAACCCTAGTTAGCCCCCACACCCTAGTTAGCCCCCACACCTCCTTAGGGTTTTTGGGAGCTCCTCTATAAATAGGAGTCTCCTCTCATTGTATTAATTACGCTTTGTTTAATATATTGTTATGATGTCGAGTTTTCTCCAGAGTTATTATTAAGGCGTCACCAATATTCTTTTCCCAATCTCATACTCTCCTGGCTTCCGTCAAAAGAAGCCCCCTTCTCAATCCTTTCACTTCAGTCTCGACCCAGTCTAGACGTTTACGTCTCAAAATCTATCGGTTCCGACGTGAGAAAACCATTTACGAGTCCAAGCAAAGATCCGTTCGTAAATCCTCAACGGGGTTCACATCAACTGGCATCAGAGCTGACGGATTGCGTAAGTCTTTCTCACCCTCTTACTCGTTTTTGCACGATTTTTTTTCTTTACCATCAATTTCATTAAGCTTCCGCCATATCTACCATCATCCATTAGTTCCATTGTTTTTGTTTCAAAAAAAGAAAAAAAAAATCACCAAAAAAATTGTCATCCCTTCGACATCACTTGCTTTGTGTTTTTGTTCAAGTCGAATCTTGCATGCTTGAGAGTCTTCTTGTCCATTTTACATTTGTGTGTGTCGTTCATCTTGTGTTCTTGCATGTTCTTTGTGTTCTTGGCAGGAAGAGGATCAAAATCCATTCCGCTTGGCAATTATCTTCACAAAAGAGAATAAAATTCATTTTGTGATATTTTTGTCCAAATTTGGCATAATTGCTTCCTTATTTGCTAAGATCTTGGAGGATAAAATCCACAAGAATCTTTTGTTAGTTGCCGAAATAATATATAAAAAAATCTTTTCGAGGATAAAAGCCAAAATAAGGTAATCTCCTTCCAATTAAAAAAAATCAAAGATATTGTGGGACACACAAGCCAAAATAAGGCAAGTGTTCCTTTTTGTTAAGCTTCTATTCGCCCCCCCCCCCCTCTCTCTCTCTCCCTCCCCCTCTCCCCCTCCAATCTTTCCATATCTTCTTCTAACTGATATTGCATATCTTTTCCTTATTTGCATATCTTTTAGTTGACATTAATTGATACACACAATCTCTCCTTCCCTTCTAAGGACGAGATCCCCTTTATTCTTTCTTTCTTCCTCTTGTTTCTTTTTTGGCCAAGGCTTGCATTAAGCCGCTGTCCTTCGTCTCTCTTTCTTTTTTGTGTGCTTGCTTGCTTGTTTATATTACACTTGCTTGTGTGTGTCGAGACCTTAGCCTCCCTTACCCTAAACATTTCTTGTTCGTGCAATTAAAAGTATTTGGGTGGTGAGTCTTATAAAGTCTCGGTTTCTTTTGTTTTGCTTTGTTGTTGGACTTGTTACTCTTCCATGTCTTCTGTGGTGACAGACATTCCCCAAAAACACTTTGCCGGGTATGATGACCCCGGAGCGTTTTTGGCATGGGCAAAGCACATGGCCAAGTACTTCGGCCAAAGAAATTACAACCCATACGAGCAATTTGACATTGCAATTGGATACTTCACCGGCTATGCTCGTAAATGGTTTGCCAGAGTACAAGAGGATAGATGGTCTCAACAGCGGCGTCCCATCACGACGTGGTCCCACCTTTTATGCAAGATGGTTCCACACTTTCTACCACATGTGGACGCCCTCTCCTTTAAGGAATCCATCCTTTGACACATGGCCAACGAAAGAGAGCGTTACACATGCCATCCGGTGGTCGCTCCAATGACAGCGCTGATGGCCACGGGCCATGTGACATCGTTACCCGTGATCGAAGCATACATGGCGCCGACCGCACCGATTGGCCCGCCCATGACCGCGCCTCATGTGTCCTTGCTCGAGGACACCAAGGAGCCAGCGCCGGCCTTTGGCACGGTCATGCACGCCGAGGAGCCAGCCAATTGATACGCTAGATTATATTAGTTAGGTTAATTGGGATAATAATTTGTATTTAATAATATTATTTCCTTTTATTTAGGATTTAGTTTTATATTTTAGTAAGATATTATTTCAGCGTTATCTTTTCCGATTTGGCTAGATACGAGAGTTATTATAAATACTCTCATATTGTTATGTTTTAAATCAATAAGATGAGAAATTAATTATCCCAACCCTAGTCTCCTTCTCTGTTATCTCGTCTGAGTCACTCTTAATCCCCGACTTTGGCCCTTCTTCCCTTCACCGGTTACTTCGTTCATTGAATACGATACGAGATCTATAAGATTTCGTATCAATTGGTGCTTTCATTCCCCGAACTCTACATTCACCATGTTCGGGGTTCCAAGCACTATCCGGGAACTTCACCAAGATATGTCGTTGACATTCGACACTATGGATCAACGATTCGACGCTATAGATCAAATATTGGATCGGCTTTGTCATCTCATGGGCAGTCCTCACGAAGATGCGAGCGAGGCGGAGCGCAACCCTAGCCCTGCGCCCGCAGCAGTCACTCCGGCGCCCGCGACCTCCCCAGCCCGCGCTCGCGGCCAGCCTCCCAGCACCCGCCATCAAGGTTTTGTCGCCCGTGCCCGCGGCTAGTGTACCTGCGCCCGCGGCCATTCCTTCGGCACCCGCGGTTTCGTCCGTCGTGTCCGTCGACTGGACAATTTTCGCTCCCACCGTGTACCTACATCCGACGCCTGCAGATTCAAGCCCTAAAATTCTTGGCGTCAATTTGGCAAGGCAGGAGACTGAAATTTCAATCGAAGTTGTGCCCGACACTCCACTTCAATCGATGTTGCGGGCTTTACATTCCAAGTTTCGTCTTCGACCAAAAGTGCCACATCGTATGCCATATGATCGCGGAAAGACATTGATTCCTACTTGTTCTCCTGATTTCCGCCTCGAGGACGAGTCGATTCTCACCGGGGGAGTAATTGATACGCTAGATTATATTAGTTAGGTTAATCAGGATAATAATTTATATTTAATAATATTATTTCCTTTTTTTTAGGATTTAGTTTTATATTTTAGTAAGATATTATTTCAGCGTTATCTTTTCCGATTTGGCTAGATACGAGAGTTATTATAAATACTCTCATATTGTTATGTTTTAAATCAATAAGATGAGAAATTAATTATCCCAACCCTAGTCTCCTTCTCTGTTATCTCGTCTGAGTCACTCTTAATCCCCGACTTTGGCCCTTCTTCCCTTCATCGGTTACTTCGTTCAGTGAATACGATACAAGATCTATAAGATTTCGTATCACCAATCCCACGGTCGAGCCCACCCTTACTCCTACCACGGCCGTCTTGGCGTCAACCAACACCGTGATCAACAAGTTAGTACTTCCAACTTTGTCCATTCCTTTTTCTACTAACATGTCTACTCTTGTGTCTCCTAGTGGAATTTTGCAAGACATAGCCGAAAGGCAAGGATCTACGCCTAGGGACATGGACACAACGCCACCTACGCTAACTCAAGGCCACCTGGGCCAATTTGTCACTTCGGAGAGTCTTACGGGCGTTGGTGGGTCAAAGGGACAAGATTTTGTACAAGACAAAACTTGGGTCCAAGATCGCCCTAGGGAAGTCCACAAGACACCACAACATGGCCCACCGACACAATCATGTCAAGGGAGTTTTTCTTGTTTCCCCTTTTGTCCATTTTTAATGCTTCCTCGTTGTAAAGGACACCCTCTTTTTTATTATGTTTCTTTGTTTTTGCAGGTTTCGAAGGATGGTAAGCGCCTTCCACTCCGACACTCGACGCGAGGACGCGTCGAATCTAAGTGGGGGAGGATGATGCATACCTGCCCTAGCCCTAGGGTCCCGAGACCATGGCGACCCCCTTGGGCTAATACATGAGGTTCTTGCATCGTGCCTCTCGTACCGACGCACCAGCCCTCGGTACCGAGCCACCACTGGTCGGTACCGACGCCGGCACCCCAGTGCCTAGTCCCACGCCCTCGGTACCGAGCCTCCAAGGGTCGTTACCGAGCCTGCCTCCATCGGTACCGAGTCCCATGTCTCGGTATCGCCTGCATGCCCGTGCCTTGGTCTTGTCGTGCCACGCCTAGCGTGTCGCGACAGCCCTTGTGCGTGTATGCTGGCGTTCCAACCTTGTCACGGTCTTGTCGCGACACTCGCTACATGACCACCGTGACCATCTATGTTTTATGCTGTTTTTAGTATTATTTCGATTCCGAACATTACTCTTTATGTCATTTTTATATTTATTGAGTATTTATGGGCTTGGGCCTAACATTGGACCACTTGCATGTGTAACCCTAGTTAGCCCCCACGCCTCCTTAGGGTTTTTGGGAGCTCCTCTATAAATAGGAGTCTCCTCTCATTGTATTAATTACGCTTTGTTTAATATACTGTTATGTTGTCGAGTTTTCTCCAGAGTTATTATTAAGGCGTCACCAATATTCTTTTCCCAATCTCATACTCTCCTGGCTTCCGTCAAAAGAAGCCCCCTTCTCAATCCTTTCACTTCAGTCTCGACCCAGTCTAGACGTTTACGTCTCAAAATCTATCGGTTCCGACGTGAGAAGACCATTTACGAGTCCAAGCAAAGATCCGCTTGTGAATCCTCAACGGGGTTCATATCAGCCCGCCTTTTTTGACGGTAACCTCTGGGTTCGTGAACTAGCCGACAAAAGTGCACGAATCGGGTAAATCGGTTGTGTCGATCGGCTGGACCTATAAAATGGTAGAAGAAATGGTGAGACTTGGTTTTAATTTTACCCAACATATATTATTAAATTATTATGGAACATATATTAGACTATGGAACATATATTAGCGGAGCTTACTGAGTCTCATGTGGGGTAAAATAATAATTAAACATATATTGTTACAAGATGCTTTATAAAAAGCACTTTTTGATTTGTTATAGTGTTATGTCATATAGTATTAGTATTATTCATATAAATATCATCTGTCTATATCAATTTCGATCGTAATGAAGATTAAAACAACTAATTTTGAACCATGTGATATTGTGATCTAAAAACATTTTGTAACAGTTTAGTTGGAATCAATATTTCAATTAGGTGTTGCGAGATGAGACGTTTGGTTTTTTTAGCATTTGTTTAGGTATTTGAATTTTAACTCCTCTAACGATATTTATAGAAAAAAAAATTGAATTGGGAGACTCAACTTCATCAAAAGCCCTCAACAACACACAATTCGGACTAGACCGGCTCGGACCAATCGAACCGGTTGGGAAACAAAAAACACAATATACCTTGATATTCTAATGGGCCTCAATTGGGCCCAATGGGCCATTATTATTAATTGGGCTTATGTATCCAATCTTATTTTTCATATTTTACAGAGTGTTTTGTAAAAATTATTTACTGCAGATTACACAGTTCCTGCAGCTTGAAGCAAGTGCAAGATCGAACCATCTATCTAATCTATTTGAATTAGTATAATAAATGTGATGTCTAGTGTTTCTTTAAAGGAATTGATATTTAATCACTTGTTCTCGCTAGACGAACACCTTGTTATTCTTTTTATCAAGTTTATGAGATTCTAATAAAACTATCTACATTCGATCTACTACAATCATTTTCATATCATTTTAGGGCTACCCTCATTTTCATATAATACCTCCAAAATTTTAGTAGTTTTTGTTTTTGTTTTCTTTCCAAACGTGTGCATTAATATCAGAATAATTCTTATAATTCATCCCTTTAAGTTAAACAATCATGTTAGTGTTTATTAGAAATTCTACATGTTAAGTTTTAAAACTCTATTGTAATTAGTAAACTTTAAGATAAGATTACAAAAAATTAGCGAATCCTAGAAAAATAAATTCAAAAGAAAAAATATTAGCTGAGCCTGATATATAGAGAGAACAAAATAACCATTAAATTATACTTAGATAGTTAAAGTTTATCTAAGACTATGTTTTTAAGTCATTAAAAAATTAGTTGGAGTTGCAAAACTAATTGTAAAAGTAGCTGGAGTTTCAAAAAAGTATATTGTTTGATAATATATGTTTAATTGGTTTATTGTAGGAAGTGATCATTTTTAAATTGCATTTTATACTAGGTTTATTCTTATTTAAGAATTATTATTTTTATTCAAAAAACTACTTAAAACTTCTCCAAAAGCTTTAAAACTAGTTTTCTCAAAAATTTAGTTTTACAACTAGTTACTAGTGTTTATGTCTCAAACAAATGGTATTTATCATGTGCATAAAAAAATTAATAGTCTTTGTGTGCATCGTTTTTATATAGGGTGTTATGCATAAAAAAAATTCACCGATGTGTATCAATTTTTACATGTATAAAAAAAGCCTATGTGTGCATAAAGAAAAGCCTATATGCATCATTTTTTGTTAAGGTGTGTATAAAAAAAGTCTCACCTTAAAGAAATTGACCGTCAATGATGATCAATGTCGAAGATTGACGGTCAACACTGGAGATAGTCTTGTGGGTAGAAAGTAGTTTTTTGGGTTAAAAGTGATTTTTAGTGTCTTGAAAAACGTAAGAAGTAGAGAGTTTTGCACAGATTTCAAAAGTATTAAAAATAGTTTTTGGTTAAAAAGTTGTTTTGTGGGGAGAGTGAAACAAGCTAATGCTTATTACTCCTTAAATAATTATTTTATCTTCACCATCTTTTGGGTCTTCATTCAATAACTTGTGTTTATTCTCACTTCTCACTTGTACACTCATTCTCATGTGAGTCTCAACCATATCATATTACCATTATTTAAAATTTTTTATGGAGTACTTGAAAATCAAATTACCATGTTTATTGTGATATGATAATGATAATAAAATGCTAGAACAAGAGAGATAAGAACTGAGCTAGACCCGATCAAATACAAACTAGCCCATTAAACCTAACTAAAAACACGAGCTTGTATACCATTTGGCCCAACCTAGATGGGTATGTGGATCGGGCATTGGGTAGCGGCCTAGGCGCGCTACGACCGCTTGCTCGTAATATTTATAAATATTTATTGTTTTTAGGGTCCGGTTCAGGTGCGAATGGACGCCCAGGTGCGAAATAAGAAAGAACAAGAGCCGTTGGATGAAGAAAAATCAAAGGCGCTGATCATTTCACTTAAAAAGGGGAAAAAACGACACAGGCGAATTATTGGCGAATTATTCGCGTATTTTTGAAAAAAAACGGAAATAGGACGCGCGCCCAGATTGTTCATCAATATTGTGGATTTGTTCATCAATAATGTGGATTTGTTCATCAACACTGTGATTTTGTTCATCAAAACTGTGATTTTATGCATAAATAAACTATTGCTTGTGCATCAAAAATCTATTGTTTGTACATAAAAAATGAACAAATGTGTATCAAAATTGCATGCAATATGTTCATCAACATTGTGATTTTGTTCATAAGAAACAAAAATAGGACACTGTGATATTGTTCATCAACACTGTGATTTTGTTCATCAACAATGTGATTTTGTTCATGAACGCTGTGATTTTGTTCATCAAAATTGTGATTTTGTGAATAAATGAACTATTATTTGTCCATCAAATATCTATTGTTTGTTTATAAAAAATGGATGAATGTGTATCGAAATTTTATGCATTAATATATGTGTGTTCATCATAATTAGCCGTATGTGAGACAAAACTAATTATTTTGATGTCGTTCTTGGTTTTTTCTTGTTTGACTCCTTTGTATTTGTCATTGTTGCTACTGTGAAACATGTAGCTACTTCTTGGGCTCCAAACATACCTAAATAAGGCACAAGCATTCCTATTCTGGTTGCAGTTGGCTTGTTCTCTTATCATACATCATATTATTGCAAAGTCAGATAATTTATCTATTATCTTTTGCATTCAAGCTTCTATATCAACCTTAACTTATTTATGTACTGTATTGAGCACTTTATTTGTTTCTTTTGTTGTGCTCATATAGGTAGGCATGAAAATTGTGTAGACAGTCCTAAATGTACAATTGATGATATTGACACATAAACATAAGTTTATTTCAATTCACAAATAAGGGTATAATAATGAGCAAACAAGGTTATATCAATGAACAAATAGCAGTATATTCATGAACAAATAGGGTATATCAATGAACAAAAAATGGACAAACAAGGTTATATCAATGAACAAAAAAGGTTATATCAATGAACAAATAAGGGTATATCCATGAACAAATAGGATATATCAATGAACAAATAATGGACAAACAAAAGTTATATCAATGAACAAAAAAAGATTATATCAATGAACAAATAGGGGTATATCCATGAACAAATAAAGTATATCAATGAACAAACAAGGTTATATCAATGAACCAATATGAGTATATCAATGAACAAATATTGATATATATCAATGAACAAACAAGTTATATCAATGAACAAATATTGATATATATCAATGAACAAACAAGTTATATCAATGAACAAATAGAAGTATATCGATGAACAAATATGGGCATTGAGACCTCTTGATCTAGGCTCGGGTTTGTCTAAACTTGATGTCTAAGCATGGTAATCCATGGAGGTTGCGAAGCTTGATCCGTAATGGCTCCTAAATGATCTAGAAGAGCATGAGTTGCATCTTGTATCTTCTTGTTTCGAGTTCTTGTGATTGGTCCGTCAAATGATATCTTTAGCTTTTTCTCGACGTAGTTAGGAGTCATAGACGGATGTTTGGCATCAATTATTGAACTTGAAAAAAGAAGACCTTCGGGGTTTAACTTTTGCTTATATGTTGTAGACAACTTGGAAGTATCGTAATGACCTTATCTTTCACAATCAGAACACCATTTCTGGTTTGAAAATAATTATATGTGCATCAAAAACTAGATAATATTGTATTCATACACATAAATAAGGTTAAAAAATAAAATTGAAAATTAAAAAAGTTCAAAATCGATGAACATTGTTATCAAAAACTCGATGCACAATTAGTTAGTATTGATGAACAAATGGTGAATATGGATGAACAAATCGCTAGTTTTGATGAACAAACTGGGTGCGTCTTATAAAAACGTATTTTTCGAAAAATACGTGAATAATGCGGGAAAAATTCGTCCGTGTTGTATTTTATTGAAAAATACGCGAATAATACGGGAAAATTTCGCTCGTGCCGTATTTTATCTTTTTTAATGAATGTTTAATCAGGGGCGTTGTTTTTTGGAAAAGACGAGCGAGATTTATTCTCAATTCTCACCTGGGCGACCATTCTCACACGACTCTTTCTCTTGTTTTTCAAACTAATAAACCTAGATGATATGTATGATTTATATACCATGATGCATCACAATAGCACAAATAGTTTTATGTTTTCAATTTTTCATATGTTGTAGTATATTGATTATTTAGTGTACTTTGAAAGGATTATCTATATGTGTTGTATTTATTATTGTAAAATTTATTTGGTATATGCTAAAGGAAAGGACAATGGATATATATTATTGCTTTTTATCAAAAATAAGATTTTGGGAGGAGGGATGGTACGCCAAGGAGGCAACCAGACCCAACCTTGTAGGCAGATATAGACAAGGTGCTAGGCCCACAAAAATGAATTGAAAAAATAGGGTCTATCTGACCCTATCCACCCTAAGCCCTTGTTTAATCAAGTCTATACGAAGTAAATCAAAAGTATGACTTTGGAAAGGACTCATGAGAAACAACCACGAGATGAAAGCTTAGCCGCCCAACTTCTTTATTTTATTTTATTTTATTTTTTGATTAGGTAAGAATTAGGAGGCTCTCCACTTAGGGAGGGCGTCCTAGAGCATCCTGGCAGATGAGAACATTGAGTTCTGTGTGATTCCTGATAGCGCAAGAGGGAAGAATGTGGCTCAGACTGACAATTTTATCAGCTACAGTATTGCACTCCCTAGGCACATGGGAGATTCGAACCGACTGGAATTCAAGAAGTGCTATAAGAATATCGGTTATAATGATTTCTATTTCCCTTGGACAATCCTTTTCTCCTTGGGCTGCTTTTATTACTTGTATATTATCTCCTTCAATTTCAATGTTTTTATGCCGTCCTTATTTTGCTAACCGTATTCCATCTCTCAGCGCTAACGCCTCCGCTTTGATTATTGAGATTTTTCCATACTTTCTTGTTGTTAAGTCTATAATATTTCCATTGTGATATCTTAATATTGCTCCTCCGGAAGCTTCTCCATTTCCTAGTTTTGATCCATCAAAGTTGCATTTTATTATATCCCGTGATGGTTTTTTCCATTTTTGATTGTGTTTCTTTTTGTTTCTCCTTGTTCTGCCGTTTATAACCATATTTTCTTCATCTCCATTCTATAATTTTGATCTTTCCCATTGATCTCGTTGAGTCTTAATGTATTGGGGTAAGTCTTTGATGTAGTCATCTGGTGTTTGTTGAAAAACTAATTTATTTCTTTGGTGCAAAATACACCCTCAAGAAATCGCAAGATCAGCAAACTCTGTTTTGCCTAACCTATTGAACATGTCATCTAGTATTTTTTTTTGTGTTTTATTTTGTGGGTCATAGTTACATAGTGTTTGTTCTATGATCGGGCTTACCTTTTTAACTGTTTTTAGTGTATGCGGGCATGTAGAAACTAGGAAATGGAGAAAATGATCATTTTGCTCAATTTAGTAGTGTGTTGGTTTACTCAAATCTAATGCTCGAGTTTTTTTAAAACGTATTTAAATTATTTCAACGACTTGTAATGGGCTTTTAATCAAACTACAATATAATAAACTTTGATTTTGGGTCCATTCGTTAGAGTTGAAATGAGAGTTGAAATGATTTTATGTAGTTGAAATGAAAAATATTTCAATTACATGGGGGGTCGGTCGTGGTAGTTGAAATTCGTTTATACTAGTTGATACTAATTGAAATTTTGGGAAAACAATAAGATTGGGGAGGACCTTATGGAGTTGAATGCGTTTATCTAAACTAGTTGAAATTTAATTCAACATTTCTACCATCTTTTTCAACTCTCGTAAACTACTATTTTCCCAAACAATATGTCGCTTATGTAAAAAACAAACATATAATTTCAGCACATAATTTCATCATCAACTGTATCAACATCAATTTATATCAACACCAACTCATATAAGTACATTGTTGCCGGTCGGATTTGTTGAGAAATAAATCTATTCAACATCTGAAATCTAAAGAGAAATTAGCCTATCATAACTTTGGGTTACTCCTCCTATTGCTAATTGGTTTTACGATAGAATCTCATGGGCTTATGTGCTAGGCTCATCTACGCATATGCGCTCAACCCAACACATCCTTGATATATCTACATGGTATCAAAACCTTGTTCTTGGTCTCCCTTCACGCTGCCACATGAATCACATAAAAATCAATTTCCAACCACCCTTTATGCCACTGCATCAGTCGCCCTTGTGCCAGTACATCTGCTTCATCTTCACACTGCCAAATCAGTCAAATAAAATCAATTTTCGACCGCCCTTCGTGCCGCCACATCACTCTTATAACCAAAAGGTTAAAGGACTAAGTGTGTTAAGAAGAAGACCACGAAGTTTAACCAATTATTGCAATATGCAAGATTTCAAGTTTCCTCCGAATCCCATAAATTTTTCCGCCTTCATTAGTGGATAAGTCCGACCATCAAGCCATGGAGGGTGCAACGATGGACACAATGAGCAAATAGAATTACTTATCCTTCCCCGTGAATCTTAATATGTCCAATCAAGCGTGCTTGTGACCTAAGTTGTAAGGTTGTCATTAGAATTTCAACCTCAGTTATAATCAGAGAATACTTGAATAATTCCAATATTATTATCAACTACCTTCTTTTGCAAAGTGTTATACTTTGAATTTCTCTATGTAATCATAACCATCTTGACGACTTTCACATGTGCTTTCTTTACGAAAGCACTATTTCAATGCTAAATTTCGATTAAGAAATTATGGAAGTCATTCCATATTTTCTTATTAGTTACTCCTACCTTTGTGAAAAAGTTTTTTTTCAACCTCGTTGCGTTGCCGAACTATGGCAATTAATGCCATAAGTTTAAATAAAAAAAAGATTGAAGTATATGGTTCACAGTGGCGAACAAGGATGGACTTCTATCTCCTATCTTGATCGCGTGGTTGAGATAGAACTTCAAGTCTTATTCCTATGAAGATATATAAAAAGGACTATGTTGGAGGTTGTTTCCCTGATGCTGATCACACTGGTGAAATGAAACCACTCAGTTCTTGGGATTCAACCTTAATTACGAAACCCTATTTCCTTATAAAAATAATAACACTTTCTACAATTATATTCGTGAACCACTTTTCGTTGTTAATATGTTAGGGGAAGATATCTTGAGGATGGTTATGCCTTCTCCTATAAAATAGCAATTAGTAATTCCGTTAGTAACTTCATTAGGAGTTCGAAACTGGAAACTGAACCCTCTTTTTTTTCTCCAAGATATGACACCCACATATGTAAACATCAATCCCATCTTGAATTCGAAATTAAGATTTGTCTTAGGAGAATTCATCTACAATGACTATGTTCTTGAAATATAGAATGAATTAGTCATTTTCTTACTCGCTTCTTGGAGACACTCTAGTGTTCGTTTCAATTACAATGCTTACTCTATAAGCAATCTGACCTTCACATGTCTGCAAAGGATAGCCCAGAGTTTCCGTAGGTTTGGCCCGAACTAATGGATGAAACCGCTCGAACAACCACCTACTTTTCAATTGATTTTTTTTAAAGAGACAAAATCTTTTTCATTGGATTCATTTAAACCCCATAAGTACACGTGTGAGAATCTTTTCGAGGGATACTATTGTAGTGACTCCTTAAGAAAAAGGTACAATAGTGATTATTTTACATGTTCTTTCCGACTTCTCCCCCAAGCATTTTGGAAAGCAAAGGACACTTATTCCATAGAGATAAAATCTTTTTCTTGTTCTTAGTTTTTCTATGAATAAATCATGCATGCATATGGTAAATCCCATTTACCATATGATGCATGCAAGGTTTCTTAAACTCTATTTCATTTTGTTATTCTTTAAGAACTTCTTTTGAATAAAGTTATATCTAAGTGATTTGGTCCACTTAGATGCATGCATATGATTTCATATCATTCATGTCTTTCTTATGATCAAATCTTTCACTTAATAACTCCCTTGAACCATATATGAACTATAAGGGATGATGGTTCAAGGAATGTTGCATGCAAGACTTATTCATTCTAGATCTCTTTAAAATTCTTTCATTTCAATTTAAGAAGCCATCTTGAACCATGCATGAACATAAGGTGTTATTGTTCAAGATTTATTACATAAATACATGGTGAAACTTTTGTCCTCTTTTAAGATTATAGACCTTTTAAAGGAATTTCAAGGAATCATGAATGAACACATAACGATTTAAAGTTCATTAAGTTGCATGTGAGAACTCCATGGTCTTTAATTCATGAAGTGGATTTTTAAATAAAAAGGAGTTCCATATTTGAAGTATAAGCTGAATTCTAAGAAAAGCCCTTCTAATGGATAATTTCTAAAAAGGCCTTCAGGTGATGAGTATTTAGAGGAATAATACTTCATTTTCTAATCTTAGTATTGAGTCTAAGAAATCTAACTCTTGCGGTTGAACCACATTTCGATGGTGCTCTCATAGAAATCTTGTATTTCTCTTTGTGTAATAATAGCGCCAATCTATGTTTTGATAGAATGATGTGAGCCCCACCATGACGGCGAGCCAAGAGGAGTAAGACATGTCCGTGCGCTCCGACGGACCCATTACTCGAGCCAGGACCCGTGCCATAGCCCGAGCCACTTCGTCCCTCGTCGCGCACGTCCTCGCTAGCCACGGCTCAACCACCGCCGCGCCCCTCACCCGTTGCGTCTCCTTCATCGAAGGCACGCCGGCTTGTGTATCTCACAATATCAAAAAGATATTGTGAGATACACAAGCCAAAATAAGGCAAGTATCTCACAAATATTCGACCCTCTCTCCAATCAAATAATATCTTCTCTTGATTTGATTTGCATATCTTTGATTGATTGCATATCTTTCTTGTTTCTATTTTTTTAAGACAAATCTCGCCTCCTTCCTTAGGCCGAGATCTTCTCTTCTCTTCTCTCTCTCTCTCTCTCTCTCGTGCCAAGGCTTCCATCAAGCCAACGCACCTCTCTCTCTTTTCTTACTTGCTTGTGTGTTTGTCTTGCGTGTTCTTGCTCTTGTGTGTGCCTTACTTGTGCAACATCGAGATCCTTAGCCTCCCATTCCTTACAAGTACGTTCGTGCAAACTAAGGGTACTTGTGTGGTGAGTCTTACAATATCTTGGCGTTTCTTTTGCTTGCTTGTTTTTTGGAACTTTTTACTCGTTCATGTCTATGGTTGAAATAGGAGACGGAAGCATGGACGGTGACGAGAATTCCAACCAGCAAAACCTCACAAACCAACAACACAACAACGCACCACTTGTGCCAGCGCTCCAACCGGGTCTCCTCGGGACGCCCGACGCGACGCTGCCCGGTACCGCGCCAACCGATGGCCTTGCGGCGCTTGAGGCGCGCTTCACCACCATGGAGTGGTGAAGTGACTATCCACACGCAGTGACGATCCACACGCAGCACGCACAGCCAAGCGTAACGCCACACGGCATCTCGGTTCAGCGGGCTACGACGCAACAAAAGGCTAAGGGTCCGATGGTTGCAGCGTCTCACCCGATTGGAGTCCAACGGTTGGAATCCATGAAGGAAAGTCGCCCGACTAATCAGGCTCAAAACTTAGAAGAGGTTGTTGATGTTCATTCCGATGAGGAGTATGACTCCGAGGAGTGGCGACGTCAACAAGCCAAGAAAAAGAAAAAGGCGGTCACTCCGACGCCTAAGAGGAAGCAACACAAAGACCGAGATGATTTCGATGTCGACGACTATCGGGGTCATCAAAGTCCTACAACTCCAATTTTGGATTCCGAGTTCTCTATAACGGAGTACGAGGAGGATTTCGAGGAGGAATTTGACCACCCTCCGATCCATGATTCGGAGGAATTGGATAGATCGGGATCGGGATTGGATTCCGAGACCCAAGTTGCCCGAGAACCGCGCGGTGTATGATCCGCTAGAACGCCGTGACAACCGCGAACCGCCTCGGCGCGAGGGGGATCGGCGTCGCAATAACCGAGACCGCGAGGACCAGCGGCGCCCTCGGCGCGATGGAGACGACGAGCCCAACGACGATGGCGACGGGCCAAAACGAGGCTTTGGCCAAGGACCCCGACGCCGACGCACACCGCCTCCGCGTGCCAACCGGCGCGCCGATAATGAACGTCCGGCGCATGTATCACGCCGCGACGTCAAGGTAAAATTTGAAGATTTTTTTGGTAATTACAACCCTGATGAATTTATTTCTTGGCTGCAGGGAACGGAACACGTGCTCAAGCATTGTCATTACGAGGAGCACGAGAAAGTCGAGGTGGTGACCCTTCATTTCAAGGGTGCCGCTCGTATGTGGTGGAACCGATTCGAGTCGGATCGGGCCCGAAAGGGTAAAGCCCCCATAACCGAGTGGCATCAACTTGTTTTCATCATGAAGCGGAAATTCATACCCCCCTACTATAAGGAGAAGGTTCGGATTATGATCCAAGACGCACGTCAAGGATCCATGACTCCGGAGGAGTTCTTCGCTTACCTCGAAGATTTATTCTTCAAGGCGGGCATAAGCGCTTCCCCGGGGGCGTTGCGGTCTCACTTTGTGGCAGGACTACACCAATGGATCCGAGATCGCTTGGTTGTCTTACCGATCAAGGATTTGGGACGGTTGATACACACGGCCATGGAGCTTTACACGCAATTCAAAAGGCCGAAGACGTCCACTTATCCGAGGTACAATTCTTCTCCTAGTCCTTCCGCTTTAGGTACTAACAAGTTTGTTCCTCCTTCTCTTGCTAAATCTAAGGTAGGTACCCAAGCGACGGACTCCAAGGGTGCTTCGATGGGACAAAACCGTGGCAAGGCAGCCCTTCCCCCACAAAGGACTCGAGACATCGAGCGCTATCAAT
Organism: Fallopia convolvulus; assembly: GCA_964016875.1. Taxonomy (NCBI): domain Eukaryota; kingdom Viridiplantae; phylum Streptophyta; class Magnoliopsida; order Caryophyllales; family Polygonaceae; genus Fallopia; species Fallopia convolvulus. Next base: position 4,867,350 of record OZ024721.1, read on the forward strand.
GTGGTGGCCGAGGGCACTTGAAACGCGATTGCCCTAACACGAAGCGAGTGCTTTTCTCGGCTCAATCCGCAGCATACGAGAGTGTTGATGAGGATGAGTCAGAAGAAGAAAACGCCGCGCCAATCGAAGACGGTGCCTATTGCGCTCCATCGGACATCGACGCCGACGTTGACAAGCTGTTGCTAGTGACGCGTCAAGCGCTTAGCATGAGGGAGGCCGTGCCAACCGATCAACGGGAAAACATTTTCCGTACTCGGTGTTTGGTACAACATGTCTCCCTAAGTGTGATTCTCGATTCGGGAAGCTACGGGAACTTCTTGTCAAGAAAAGTTGTTGATCATTTTAAGTTGCCGCAATCGAACCATCCGAAGCCCTACAAACTTGCTTGGATTTCAAATGATGGTGACCATTGGATAACGAAACAGGTTAGTCTTTCTTTTTCCATTGGTGTTTATTCCGATTCCGTTTTGTTTGATGTCACTTACATGGACGCCACACATCTCCTTTTTGGCCGTCCATGGCAGTTTGACCGTCACGTGATTTACGATGGCCGGTTGAACACTTACATGTTCAATTACCATGGTAAACGCGTGACCATCTTACCCATGTCTCCTAGTGAAGCGTTGCAGGATGAGGCCGAAAGGCAACAAGCAAACGCTCGGGACAAAGCTGCGGGCGCGCCTACGCCGAATTCCACCACAAACGGCGCCTCTGGCCATGGCACACATTCTGGCGGTGTTCCTGGTTCCAAAACCCAGCATTCTGGTGGACATGATGATTCGAACCAGAAACGCCGAGCAAAAATCAAGGAAGAGCCTCGGACGCCGAGTGCGTCCTCGGCTGCACGCCACACCGCGCCAGCTGCGTTACCCAGCGGCGCTGGCGCGATCGAGCCTGCTTCCATCGGCGCGCCTGGGGCCAATCTCCCTCATTGGCAGGGACCTGTTGGCCAGCATCACGGCGCCCATGGCAAGCCTCGGACTAGCGAAGACGCCGAGCCCCCACTCCTCGACACTGTGCCGGATCGCTTGTTCCTTTGTCGACGACGCGATGTCGTCAAGCATATCGAGGGGAGTTTCTCTTGCTTTCTCTTGTGTCCTTTACTTAATATCACTATTGATAAGACACATGTATTACCTCCCTCGATTTCTTCTTTGTTACAGGAGTTCTCGGATATTATGCCTGCCGAACTCCTCGACGGGTTGCCACCTATTCGGGGGATCGAGCATCGCATAGATCTTATTCCCGGCGCTTCATTTCCAAACCGGCCTGCATATAGGGCATCGCCTAAGGAAACTCAAGAGCTACAACGCCAAGTCCAATCACTTTTGGACAAGGGTTATGTTCGTGAGTCCCTTAGCCCGTGTGCGGTCTCGGTTATCTTGGTGCCGAAGAAGGATGGGTCTTGGAGGATGTGCGTGGATTGTCGTGCCATCAACCAAATCACCATCAATAACCGTCACCCGATTCCCCGCTTGGACGACATGCTAGACGAGTTACATGGAGCCGTGGTGTTTTCGAAGATCGATTTGAGGAGCGGCTACCATCAGATTCGGATGCAAGAAGGGGACGAGTGGAAGACGGCTTTTAAGACCAAACACGGTCTTTATGAGTGGTTGATGATGCCCTTCGGCCTCACTAACACTCCTTCTACTTTTATGAGATTAATTAACTTTGTTTTGCGTAGATTTTTGGGACTTTTCGTCGTCGTGTATTTTGACGACATTTTAGTTTATAGTAAGACTTTGGACTCTCACGCGGGGCACCTTAGGCAGGTGTTAGATTGCCTCCGCGAACATTCTTTGTATGTAAATTTGGACAAGTGTGTGTTTTGCTCGGATACGACGAATTTTCTTGGTTTCGTCGTATCCAAGGATGGCCTACGAGTGGATTCTGACAAAATTCGGGCCATCCGTGAGTGGCCAACCCCGATGATGGTTCGTTCTTTTTTGGGGTTAGCTGGTTTCTACAGGCGATTTGTCAAGAACTTTAGTTCTATCGTCGGGCCACTCCATTCTTTAACCAAGAAGGCCGCCACAATAAAGTGGATGCCGCATCACGAGGCCGCCTTCGAGGCCTTGAAAGATGCTTTGTGTCGCGCCCCGGTCCTGCAATTGCCGGACTTCTCCAAGTGCTTCGAGATCGAGTGCGACCCTTCCGACTATGGTATTGGCGACGTACTCCTTCAAGAGCAACGACCTATCGCTTACTTTAGCGAGAAGCTAGCAGGGGCTACCCTTAATTATCCGACCTATGATAAAGAGCTTTACGCTCTTATTCGGGTCCTTAAGACGTGGCAACACTATCTATGGCCAAGCGAGTTCGTAATTCATACGGATCACGCGGCCTTGGCTTATCTCAAGAGTCAAACGACTCTGAATAGGCGCCACGCACGTTGGGTTGAGTACATGGAGACATTTCCATATGTCATTGCGCACAAAAAGGGAAAAGAGAACGTCGTCGCCGACGCTCTCTCAAGAAGGTACATTCTGTTGACCCAACTCCATTCCAAGTTGCTCGGATTCGCGATGATCAAGGAATTATACGCCTCAGATCCGTATTTTTCCTCAATTATTAAAGATCTCGAGCACTCTCGCATCCATGAGTCATTCTTCTTGGACAATGGGTATCTTTACCGAGCTGGGAAGCTTTGCATTCCGGCATCATCGGTAAGACACTTGTTGCTCCAAGAGGCTCATGATGGCCGAGGCCACTTTGGCATAGCCAAAACGTTTGCAGCACTTTGTGAGCATTTTTTCTGGCCTCACATGGCTCGAGATGTAAACAAGTACTGTCAAAGTTGTGTGCCGTGTCATACAGCCAAGTCTCGGTCAGAACCACATGGCCTTTACACGCCCCTACCTATTCCCGACGCCCCGTGGGAAGATCTTTCAATGGATTTTATCACGGGACTACCTATGTCGAGGCGTTGAAAGGATTCCATATTTGTAGTCATGGACCGGTTCTCCAAAATGGCCCACTTCATCGCATGTAAGGGGACTAATAACGCGGTGGAAATCGCTAATTTGTTCTTCGAGCATGTGGTGAAATTACATGGTATTCCTAGAACTATTGTTAGTGATAGGGATACCAAGTTCTGCAGTCACTTTTGGAAAACTCTTTGGGGGAAGTTAGGGACACGACTCCTGTTTTCTACTGCTTATCACCCCCAGACCGATGGTCAGACTAAGGTGACCAATCGGACCTTGGGCACTCTTCTTCGGACGATGCTCAAGGCAAACCCACGTCGGTGGGAGGACTTACTTTGCCATGTTGAGTTTGCTTATAACAGGTCCTACCACTCTGCGACGAAGATGACCCCTTTCGAGGTCGTCTACGGGCGTAATCCTCACACGCCTATGGACTTGGTTCCTTTTCCCTTCAAGCCCGAGGAGCATGTCGACGTGGCCAACCGCGCCGACCATATCCGACGCCTACATGAGCGCACCAAGGCCCAACTGTTGAAACGCTCGGATCAATAAGCGGCCCAACGCAACAGGGGACGCCGCGCGTTGATCTTCGAGCCCGGAGATTTGGTGTGGGTCCATCTTCGGAAGGAACGTTTTCCCGCTGCTCGGAAAACGAAGCTACACCCACGAGGGGACGTCCCTTTCAAGGTCCTCCGGCGCATCAACGACAACTCTTACATTCTCGACCTCCCGGGTAAGTACAACGTTTCCGCCTCCTTCAATGTCTCGGATCTATCTCCTTACGTGGATCCCGAGTATCATGACGAGGAAACGGGGACGTTTCCCACCCAAGGGGGGGAGGGTGATGTGAGCCCCACCATGACGGCGAGCCAAGAAGAGGAAGACATGTCCGTGCGCTCCGACGGACCCATTACTCGAGCCAGGACCCGTGCCATAGCCCGAGCCACTTCGTCCGTCGTCGCGCGCGTCCTCGCTAGCCACGGCTCAACCACCGCCGCGCCCCTCACCCGTTGCGTCTCCTTCATCGAAGGCGCGCCGACACTCCAGGCCGACGCTACGCACCGCGGCACCGAGAACCTCATTCTCAGTGCCGTGCCAGCCATGCAGGCCGAGCACCATGCCAAGCCGGGCCACCCCGGCGTGGGAACTTGAGGTTTTGGTGCGCCTCGGCCTCGACACTCGAGGTTCGGGTGCGCACCAGCCCCGTCGACGCCGAAGTCATGTCGCCCCGTGTCGCGACATGCCCTTGGCGCGCCGACGCCTTGTCACGCCCTTGTCGCGACACTCGCGACTAGGCCACCGTGACCATTTATGTTTCTTACTATTTTTAGTACTATTTCCTTTCCGAAACATTGCTACTTATGTCATTTCTATTTTTATGAGTTTTGGGCTTGGGCTAAGTGGTTGGGCCGCATGCTTGCGCCTCCCTTCACTTCCCCACACCGCTAGGGTTTTGTTTAGGGTTTGGCGTGCCCTCTTCCTCTATAAAAGAGGCACGCCCCCTCATTGTTTCTCACGCTTTGTTTTGATTAATGTTATGCTGTCGAGATTTCTCCAGAACACTTCATAAAGGCGTCACCCCAATTCTCTTCTCGTATCCCATACTCTTCAGGTTCCCGTCAAACGAAGCCACCTTCTTAAATCCTTTCAATTCTCACCCAAACCCCGTCTAGACGTTTATTCGTCTCAAATCTATCAAAACCCGACGTGAGAAGACCATTTACGAGTCCAAGATCAAGATCCTCTCGTGAATCCTTAACGGGGTTCACATCATAGAACCACCATCCTTATGGTCTCTTGTCTCTAAAGAAATCGTATCTCTTTTATCTTGGGAAAGATTTTGACTTGCTTCCTAATGGAAGCACATCCTTGTAATCTCAGACTTATCTCGAAATTTTCCAACCTTCACTCTTTCGATGGAAGTATTAACTATTGGATTGTCGACCAATCACCATCATTTGGATATCGATACCAACATGCTCCGTCAATACCATAGCTACCATTCACTTTCTAGTCTTTCATTAGACTAACCCGTCCACCCTCTCTTTTTTTTTCCTTGGATGTTCGGACATCAGGATACAAAGGTGCATTTCTCGAGGACTGAGGATCCGACGATAAACGCAGTAAGGGACATATCAAGGAAGGATTAAACCCCTAAGTTGAAGTATTCAAGAGGAGGTAAGCAATCAAAGGAGAAATTTCAAGACTTGAAGATCAAGACAAGACAAGACAAGGTTGAGGGAAGGAAGAGTTTTTCCCCTAAACAAGACACCCAAAAGGTGGTGTGTCATCTCTTCCATTTGTAAACCGAGGGGCTCATCATCATATGAGTTATCCTTGGAAATATCATATATTTTTAATGAGCCCTTCAAATAACTCTTTTATTGTATGAGCATATTTTTGCTCTGCTATATCTTATGTAAACGAAATACTATTGTAATGAACTACAATTCCTTTTAATGGATAAAACTTCCATTTTAAATTCATTTTCCTTTAATTAAGTGTTTTAAAGCCTTGGGTGGTTCTGGGTAGATTAATCCGAGATCACTAACGGCAATATCTCTTAGGGTAAAAATAGAGGTGTTACAATTTCCAAAGGCCCAACTCAAGCCTTGTCCTAGTTAAAATACGATCAACCCTATTAAACTTTCCTCAAGCTAGCTCACAGATTCTAGAGTAATAATAGTTATTTAATTATTATGAAATTTCTGGCATAAACTTCTTATAGTGATGAAAATTACCCATAGATATTCGGCCCACCTTATAACCCAACCCGAATAAATAGACTAAAACCCATTCTAAGTCGGGTGATAATTAGGTAATAGTAGAATTTTTGGTGGATCGGGTCGAATACAGGTGTTTGCATCCAACGCTCTACTTCACTTATCGTCCGCCAAACTATCCAACTTGTTTTATTTGTCTATTATATATAAAAATAATTGTATGTTTAATAATTATTTGATAATAAAATATTATATTTATGAATAAAACTATCACTTTTCTCTTTTTATGTGTTTTATATGATTATTTTTTACAATAGTATAGCTTTATGCTTGTTTTTTCATGTAATTGTATATTTGTGTATGTTGAAAAATGGCAAAATACATCAACAGACCTTTGAACTTTCACGCTTTTATCATCCACCTTCCCGTACTTTGAGATTTTCAAACAAACTCTTAAACTATACCATTTTTTGTCTTTTAAACACAAATTACTTATTTGGTAAAATGCGTGTATCTTAGTCTCGTAATTGCGCGTAAAATCAAAGTAAAATTCTTTTATAAGTGTTGATGTGGATTACTTACAAATAAAATGATTTTCTTTCTTGAATCTATAAAATTTATAATAAAAAGAAAAGAATGGTGACCGGCCATCTTCAACCCCAAGCCTTGTCCCCTTAAACAAAATTTAGAACTTGGAGCTCTTGTCCCAGTAAATCCCTCTTTCTCTGCCTTTTCATCTTCAACCCTAAGCCTCTGTGACCCAATGGTGGCCAAGAATTTGGGGTTTGTATCTTCTTCCGACAACACAAACCCTAATTTCATAAACCACTTAATCTCCTCAAATAGGCTCTTGTTAGTCACTCTCTTCAATTTCCCGTTCCTGATTCCCCTCTTTCTACTCCTCCTCTATTTTCTGAACAATTCCTACTAGAAGAGGATAACTTGATTTCCCGTTCCTGATTCTTCCTCTTATAACAATTGATCTCCTTGCCGAAGAAGATGGGCCGGAGCGTTCTTGTCCATGGATCTTGTTGAGATTGTGGGTGTGTTTGGATTTGAGATTTCTAGGGTTTTATTGATAGGATTCCAGTTATTTCATTACTTTTCATATTTTATTCCTTTTTATTATTCAGTCCAAGTCATCATGAGTCAGCAGGATAAGAATCCTTAATTTTAGCTAGAGGATAGAGACCTCCTTAATTTTAGCTTGAGAATAAATTCCCTGATTTTCAGAAATCAGTAGAAGGTCATTAGTCCTTGATTTTCTCCCTCAGTAGAAGGGTAATTTCCTATATAAACCTATGTCAAGGTCAGTTGTAAGGCATCCAGAAAATTATCAATATATCAGAGTATTATTCATCCTATTTGCCTAAGTACGAGATCCTTGTGCTTAGTGGTTTTGCCTCAAGTGAGATTCTCCTTGAATGGTTTCTATCATTTGGTATCAGAGCCGTTCGATCCGAATGGCAATGAGACACTATTCCGCTTCCAATCCACCACCACCTTCAACTACATATCTACCACCACCACCTGCAAACCTTAATCATGACCTTAGATCTCAACTAGTCTCACTTGTTTCTTGTTTGGAGAAGCTTTTGCCTTTTCTAAGCACTGAAATTTCAAATCCCATGGTACACTACAATGGTGATCAACCCCTCAACAACAAAGAGGAAAAATTAACTGAGAAAATCCGTGAGGAAGACAGCTTGGTCCCCTTGGGAGAAGTTGACAAAGTTGAGCCAGAAGCCATAAAGGCTGATGAAAAATCTGGTGTAACAAAAAGTCCAAAAATTAAAGAAAATTTAGTTGAAGTTGACAAGGCAACTGAGAAAATCCAGGTGGAAACTTATTTGGTCCCTCTAGTAGAAGTTGACAACGTCAAGTCAAAAGCTATGAAGATTGAAGAAAATTCAGGTGAAGCAAAAATTCCAAAAATGGCTACTATCCCCAATCACAAGACCACTCCTCAGCCTTGCTTTATTGGATTTTCTTCTTCCCTAACCAGCCTTGGTGAATCAAAAAATCGAACTTCAAACTTGACCTCGCTCGATCTCAAAGAAAAGCCAGACAAGCCAGCAACTGGTCAAGACATCAATGGACTATGGAGAAACTACTTAGGGGTTGTCACTTAGGGGAGGAAAGTGTCTCGATTTCGCCTTGAGGTCAAGGCGAATTTTGAGGGGGATGCATTGATAGGATTCCAGTTATTTCATTACTTTTCATATTTTATTCCTTTTTATTATTCAGTCCAAGTCATCATGAGTCAGCAGGATAAGAATCCTTAAATTTAGCTAGAGGATAGAGACCTCCTTAATTTTAGCTTGAGAATAAATTCCCTGATTTTCAGAAATCAGTAGAAGGTCATTAGTCCTTGATTTTCTCCCTCAGTAGAAGGGTAATTTCCTATATAAACCTATGTCAAGGTCAGTTGTAAGGCATCCAGAAAATTATCAATATATCAGAGTATTATTCATCCTATTTGCCTAAGTACGAGATCCTTGTGCTTAGTGGTTTTGCCTCAAGTGAGATTCTCCTTGAGTGGTTTCTATCATTTATGAGGTGGGATGGGCTCAGAGGTTGGTGAGTGCGCTTGGTTGTTGAGGATTCCGTGTTCGAACTAGTAGGAAGCGTAGAGGTTTAGTAAGTTCTTTGATTCCATCAATGGCAGTTTGGCCAGACCTCAGGATCGAATGGCATCAACGGTAAGACCTCAAACCGACGATCAAGAATTCCAATTTTTGACGAGGCAGAGAAGATATGCCGAAGAACTCGAATTCTTTTTCTTGAGTTCTGTCTTTCCGTCTTGATTTTCTGGTTTTGTTCCTCCTAGAATTTCTAGGGTTGTTCATCAGTTGAATAAAGAGGAAAAAGACTAAAAAAGGGAACAACAACAACAACAACAACAACCTAGTGTAGATCTGCCTCGGGCAGGGTTTGGGAGGCCAGGATGTACCCACCCTTTCCTCGACCTAAAGATCGAGAGTGTGTGTAAGAGAGGCCTAAAGACCTAAAAACTAGGAAATGAAGCCAGGAGAGAGAGAGATAGGGAGGGAGAGAAAAAAGAGGCGGAGAGAGCAAAGCGCTGAGGCGTAGGATATGGGCCCTTTCTCTCCTGCTACCGCTCCTCCACCATAATCTTCTCCCTCCAAAGGTCCCTGCAATCTGCCAAACCCGCTGAAATATCCAACAAGTCAAGATCATGTTTTACAACTTCCTTCCAGCTCTTCTTCGGTCTACCTCGGCCCTTGCGGAAATTGTTGAAAACCAAGCCCTCACATCTTTGTATGGGGCCTCTAGTGGCCTCCTCTATATGTGCCCAAACCATCGCAACCTCGATTGCCACAGCTTCTCTCAGCTCCTATACTAGCCACTTCGACCTTGTCCCTAATCACCTCGTTCCTGATCCTGTCTAGGATTGTGTGTCCGCACATCCACCTCGGCATACACATCTCTGCTACCATCAATTTCATCCACAAAAGCTATCACAAAAAAACTTGTGCAATTTTTTGTAATTAAAATTTAATAAAACTAGCTATGTGGCATAAGTAAGGATTATGTGGCATAAAATAAGCATATGTGGTAAAAAATGTATACAGTTAGCGCGCGTGAATAACATGAGAAGGATTTCAAAGTGTTATTCACTTTAGAGGTCTAGTTAAACATTTCAAAGTACGGGGTGTTGGTTGACACAAGTGAAGAAGTTCAAGGATTTGTAAATGTATTCTGCTGTTGAAAAATAGCTTTTATATGCCCATGTATATGTTGATAAGAAAAGGGGTTAGGGGGAGGGCGTCAGCATCTCCTTCGCCCTATAGCATGTCCATATGTTCAGTGTTCACCCTATCCACCCAAAAATCTAACAAATAATATATAGATGGGTCAGATGCGAATGATACAAGTTTCGCTGGTGATAAAATATGGTCCATCTAATCATCACCGATCCATTTCTATTCCTATTTCTTATTTACTCTCAATTCATGATCAACTTTAATTTTAAAGTGATTGTTTCTTTTGCATTTTTCATACGTTGGACATCTCTAATTTAATCGGTCAGTAGTAAACAAGCAAATACTTTTGTACCAATGAGAGTTGGCTCAGGTGGTAAGCGGCATGCTCCGCATTTATGAGGTTCGGGGTTCAACTCCAATGGATGTAAAAAATTCCCTTTTGGAAGACTTACCCGCCAAAGCCAGGTGCGCGACTCGGGTCGAACTAGACGTAGCTAAGACGAAACTCCGTGGAAAAAAAAAAAACTTTTTTATCGAATGACATATTTTGGTTTTTTTTTTAATTTAAAATTTGTTACTCTCAACAAGCTAATACTTTTTTAAATTAGTTTAATATATATATGCTCCATAGACAAATCTTAGATATATATGAATGAAATTAGCTCTCATATCACGAGAGTAATATAAAATCAATTTTCACAATAGACACACACACACACATGTCCGCGAATCACCCCATATAGTAACAAATAACTTAGATCAATATTCCTTGATCAGCCACACATTGGTTCTCGATTAATTTGTCTCCAGATCTGTCCCATTTCAATCTTTTAATTAGGGCATCTGCATCTGTAAACTATTTAATGATTTTAGTTTTAAGAGTCCCAACAATTAACTTACTTGTTTATAGTAGAGATCCTCTATTACACCAATGCACATCTCATAAACGAATATAAGGACACTCGATCAGCTCAATAATTCAATTATCCAACCTATATGACTTGTAATCGACGTCAAAATTTTAGTTTTTCCATCAATTTATAATATACGGGATTCCATGTCAAGCCCTAATTATTAGTTAAGTCCATTTGATATTTTTATATGCTCGAGTTAATTATCATCGATTCACTGAAGATATAAAATATATAGTTCTATTCCCGATTCAGTTTTCAATTCAACCAAACAACTTATATATAAGTCGAACGCACTTAAATTTAACCAAGTTATTTGTTGGAACGATGTTGGGACCTCTGGTTCTAAACATCGGAAAAACGATACCGTTCTCCAAGTTTTGATAATGACAAACGCTATAAGGAAACTAATGTGTTTCGATCAAATATTTCTAAGGAACACAGGATGAACAAAGAACTCCATGACTGACCAAAGGTCACAGAAGTTCCCATATAATGGGAACTCCCAGGAATGACCAGAGAACACAAGTTTACACGATGAAGAGTTTCTCCCAAAGGAACTCTGAAGAGGACAGTTCCCACGACATGGGAACTCACATGTGAGGACAAGGACCGGTCAACGCATATCACGGGATCCTGCCTTGAACAGGATGAAGGCACAGTCTGAGGAGCAGACTGTCACGATTGATCCAACGGTCCGATCATTTCAAGAAGTTGACCTAGTTCAAATTGAAGTCACATGTGAAGAAAGTACAACTTGGGTATCAAGCAAAGGGCATTTCGGACACAAATGAAAGATGCGATTGAAGCCCAAGTTCACTCGAGTATAAAGCCAAATGAATAGTACTCGGACTGACCACTTCTCCCAGAACTCACAAATACCCACAACAGAGAAAGAGAAAGAAGAACTCTTCAAAGAAATGGGAGAATCCGTCGATAGCTACCAATCCCGTTTCGAGGGACTTTGCACTAAGATGGCTGGTCTTGGGATCACCAAGGAGGAAATCACTGATAAAATGAAGGTTCAACAACTCTTCAACGGACTGACTGGAGAGTGGGCAAATGAAAGAACGATGTTCAAGGAGAACCCTGAAAACAGAACTCTTATGCTTCACCAGGTCTTTGGAAAACTGGTGGGACATGAGAAATGAAAGATAGATGACAAGGAGCAAAAGAGGGCACACCAAGGGATCGCCCTTAAACTTGAAAAGGTGCTCAAGTCTGTTCAAGAGCAACATGAAGAATCCGAAGAAGAAGAGGATGAGGAACTAGTCCTCGTAACAAGGGCCCTTCGATCATTCTACAAGGGAAAGTTCAAAAAGGGAAATGGGAACTCACAGAAAGGACAAAGTTCCCAAAGAAAAACTGCTGAGAAGGATCTTTCGGACGTCACATGCTACAAATGCTACAAAAAGGGACACTTCGCAAAGGAGTGCCCATTGGGAGCTGACGACCGTAAGCAAGGCAAGAAGGCCTACATCGCCACCTGGGACGATGACGAAGACGAAGATCCCGAATCTTGGGCATCACCCGACATGTGCGCAATGGCCATAGGAGACAACACTGGGGAACAACCCAACGAGGTAACTACTGAATCCGTTCTTGCCTCCTTGAATAACTATGAAAAACCTGAGTTGCTTAAAATTCTTTCAAGCCTTGTTAAAGACAACATTAAATTGCAAAAGAAGTTGGAAAAATCGGAACACACCAATGCTGAACTAGTTGGTCTTGAGCCATGTCCCAACTGTGTGTCCCTTCTAGAAAAACTGCAGTCCTATTTGTCTCACATTGTAGAACTTGAGGATGAGCTTAAAACCCTAGAAAGTGATGAAAATACCCTTCTACAAAATCTGAGTAAAGCAAAAGGGAACTCTGAAGCCTCTAGTTCCCAAACCAAGTTTGTCCCTGCCAGACACGGAATAGGGTATGAGTCAGAGAGCCCTAGAAAAGGGAAGTCCCCTTTGAGTGAAAAAGAAATAAACGAGTGTAGGGCTCTAGAGCTTCAGTGTGAGAAACAGAAAAATGCACACTTGGAAGAGAAAATCCGTGTTCTGGAAAGTGGGGTGAATGGAGAAGTAGATTATTACACTGGGAACACTGGACACAAGTTGTATGTTCAAATAGCTAAAGGAAACAGGTCTAGAGTGTACAACAAGAAAACTATGGATAAGAACAGGATACAGAGACCCCATCCTAAGTACTACCTAGGAGAATACTATAAGACCTGCTGGAACTGTGGTGCTCATGGGCACTACAAGGAAAGCTGTCCCAAAGCTAAGGCCCAAGCCCAGAGAAACCACGAGTACTGGAACAGGCAAAATCAACAAACCAACAAGCCTGCTAGAGTTCCCACTAAAAGAAACAACCATAGGAACTTTGACTATAACAAGTACTCTAATGATATTAACATTGTTGATTATGTGCCACTTGAGACTGTCTTCCCTTGCAAGGGACCAGGCAAGAGTCATCTTGCCTGGGTCCTCAAAAACTAACTTTTCTTGTAGGTGGCAGTGAGGGGGAACAACACATGGGTCATTGACAGTGGATGTTCCAACCACATGACCGGAAACAAAGACAACCTCACCTCACTCCACCCAAAGGCCGAAGGAGGTCACGTGTCCTTTGGCAACAAAAATAAAGGAGAGATCATAGGAACAGGGGAAGTGCTACTCAACAAATCAATCAAAATCAGCAACGTTAACTTGGTGAAAGATCTGGGATTCAATCTCTTAAGCGTCTCTCAGATATGTGATCAAGGGAACAACATCGTCACCTTTGACTCAAAGGAATGTCTAGTGATCAACAAGAAGACTAACAAAATCATCCTGAAAGGAAGAAGGTCCAACAACATCTATGTGGTGGATACAGACTTTGAGCCACCAAGGAAACTGTGTCTGGCAAGTTCCCTTGACGAAACGGAACTCTGGCACAAGAGACTGGGCCATGCAGGTGTCAATCAAATCTTGAAGCTTTATCTACAGGATCTAGTCATTGGCCTCCCACGAATCAACCTTGAAGGAGTCAAGATGTGCGAAGCATGTGTTCGTGGGAAGCAGACCAGGAGCTCGTTCAAACCCAAGAAGGTGGTCAGCACTACAAGACCATTGGAACTAATACACATGGATCTCTGTGGTCCCATGGACACTGAAAGCTACGGAGGAAAAAGGTACATGTATGTCTTAATTGATGACTTTTTGAGATTTACATGGGTGCTTTTCTTGAGATCAAAATCAGATACCTTTAAAGAGTTCGAGAGACTGATCAAGAAAATGGAAGTGAGCATGGGAATCAAGCTCAAGTCACTCAGATCTGACCACGGAACTGAGTTCAGGAACTCAGAGTTCCTAAGGTACTGCGACAACAACGGTGTATCCCACAATTTCTCAACTCCTCGGACTCCTCAACAAAATGGTGTGGTGGAAAGGAAAAACAGAACTCTAGAAGACATGGCAAGGACCATGATGCTAGAAAGTGGAGTTCCTCCAAGCTTCTGGGCTGAAGCCATCTCAACAGCTACTTACATTCTGAATCGAGCAATGACAAGGCCCATGATCAAAAAGACATCCTACGAGCTGATCAAAGGAAGAAAGCCAAACATCTCTCATCTAAGGACCTTTGGATGCAAATGCTTCGTCCACAACAATGGGAAGGATAACCTCGGCAAATTTGACCCCAGAAGTGATGAAGGGATATTCCTGGGATACTCTTCCCAAAGCAAGGGGTACAGGGTCTACAACAAGAGGACCAAGAAGATCGAGGAAAGCATTCATGTCATCTTCGACGAAAAATCTGTAAAGATGGGAATAGAAGCCCAAGGAAAGGGAACTCTGTTCAAACTGGTCAGACAAGAAGAAGAAGAAGACGAGGATGAACCAAGAAAGAGAGATGAAGACTATCCAAGTGGGAACAACGTCCCACAATCAGGGAACAACGAAGGAGAACAAAACTCCACAAATCAAAGCTCCTTTGAAGTTCCCTCCTCAACAGAAGAACCGCAAGATGCATCGAACTCTCTTGTTCCCCAAGATGAAAGTGTGCCAGAATCCAGTGTTCAAGGGGAACAACGAGGGAACTCCGCAGAGAATCCTGACGAAAGTCCCAGCGACGAAGCTTCCCCTTAGGAAGAGGAGGCTCAAGACACAGATGAAGAGTCAAGGGAACAGGTTGATGTCTCGAACCTTCGAACAAGGAATTATCACCAAAAGAGAGATCACCCTATTGACAACATCATCACTCCATTTGACAAAGGTGTTCTGACTCGCTCCTCTCTCAATAATTTCTGTGCTTTTAATGCTTTTGTCTCATGGAACCAAAAAGCATCAAAGAATCCCTAAGGGACCCAGACTGGATCCAAGCCATGCAAGAAGAACTACACCAATTTGAGAGGAACAAGGTGTGGAAGCTAGTTCCTAGGCCCAAAAACAAGAATATCATAGGAACTCGATGGGTCTTTCGGAACAAGCTCGATGATACTGGGGCCGTATCTAGGAACAAGGCTCGATTGGTTGCTCAAGGCTACAGACAAGAAGAAGGGATCGACTATGAAGAGACCTTCACGCCAGTTGCAAGGATCGAGGCCATTCGTCTTCTCATAGCCTATGCAGCCCACAAAGGATTCAAGCTATACCAGATGGATGTGAAGACGACATTTCTAAATGGGCACCTCAAAGAAGAAGTATACGTAGCTCAACCCCCAGGATTCGAAGATGAGAAGCTACCCAACCACGTCTACTTCCTGGAGAGGGCCCTCTACGGACTCAAACAAGCCCCTCGAGCATGGTATGACAGGTTTGCTCAGTTCCTTCTGTCTCATGGATACCTTCGAGGTTCCATAGACAAAACCCTTTTCCTTAAGAAAGAGTCTAAGGATATCTTGATTGTTCAAGTTTATGTTGATGACATTGTTTTTGGAGCAACTAACGAAACTCTTGTAGAAAAATTTAAGGACCTCATGAGCAGTGAGTTTGAGATGAGTCTCATAGGGGAACTTACGTTCTTCCTAGGACTCCAGATATCTCAATCAAAGGAGGGAACAAGGATTCATCAACAGAAATACATCAGAGAAATGTTAGTCAAGTATGGGATGGACCACTCAAGGCCCATCGACACTCCCATCTCACCAAATTCCAGGCTCAATGCCGATGAAACAGGGGTAAGTGTCGATCAAAGGAACTTTAGAGGTATGATTGGCTCTCTCCTATACTTAACTGCTAGTAGACCCGATATTATGTTCTCAGTGTGCTTATGTGCACGTTTTCAAGCTAATCCCAAATAATCACACCTGAAAGAGGTGAAGAGGATTTTCGGGTACCGCAAAGGGAACGACAACTTGTGCCTCTGGTATCCAAGGAACAGTTCTCTTAAGCTCATTGCTTATACAGATGCAGATTTTTCTGGGCACCTAGTTGATAGAAAGAGCACATCAGGAATGGCCCAGTTCCTTGGGTCATGCTTTGTCTCATGGGGATCCAAGAAGCAAAATTCAGTGGCACTCTCCACAGCTGAAGCAGAATACGTGGCTGCCGCATCATGTTGTTCCCAAGTACTATGGCTCAAGTCCCAACTTCAGGATTACGGTATGTCATTTGGCCCAGTTCCTATACTCTGTGATAATACTAGTGCCATTAACATTTCCAAAAATCCTGTGCATCATTCTAGGACTAAGCACATAGACATTAGGCATCATTTTCTACGTGACAATGTTGAAAATGGGAACATCTCTATGCAACACTGTAGAACGGAAGAGCAAATTGCGGACATTCTCACCAAAGCCTTAGACAAACGTCCCTACCAGCGTTTTAGAATGCTTCTAGGGATGATAACTCTAAACTAAACAAGTCCCTGTTTGTCTCTCCCTCAATGCTTGATTAGTCTAACTAGAAACGCATGATAGGGAACTGTAGGACTCAGTGCTTTCATTTTGCCACATTACTAGTCTAAAGCTTGACTTGTATAAAGGAACATTATCTCTTTTGGGCCCAAAATGATCAACCAGAGTTCCCGTTAACCCTCTCTACAAGCCACTATGACGGTTGATCATAAAACCTACCCTAAGCTAAGGACCAGACAAACGTTTCTCATGAGCCAAACTCTTTATCCCAAAATCGAGTTGCAATTGTCTGGTTCTCTTTTGAGTTCCCTAGCCTCACAGAAAATTGAGTGTGAGTTCCCTTAACCTCTCCACTCAAAAATGACCTTTCCAAAGATCATGGGAACTGATGGGCAAAAGCAGGGAACACTGGATCTGAGAAATGAAACGTCACTTAGGAAACGGGAAATTGTGTCAGAATTCGAAGCATTATGAGCCAAGCATTTGAATCTCTCGAAGTGACTTCCCTTGGAGGAAAGCGACACGCGTCAGAAGAGTGATACGGAAGTTGAAACGCTCCTCCACATTCATTGGCCAACGGTTATCGAGGTCTTTCTACACTTCCCTTTCTACCCTCGTCTCTCTCTCACATAAAAACCCAACTTTGCCATTTTTTGGTTCCTTCCTCCTCATCCTTCCCTGTCACCCTCTTCGCTCTGCAACTTTGCCACCTCCCAATTCTAGCAAACTTCCAAAACCTCTCTCCATCCAAATCTTTCCATGGCTTCAACCCACTCATTCGAAGAAATCAAAGAATGGATCAACTAAAACCCTCGCACTTTCTTCCTCTCCATGTTAGCCGACATCGAGAAAGAACAAGATCCTGTTCTTCGCGATGTCCTAATTGCAGGGCTCTACAATTACGTGAGCCCTCTCATGCCTCCTTCTTCTCTTCCTCCTCCTCCGGCAGCGCAAACTCTAGCGATGCCAGCCTCCACCGCTACATCTTCTCAATCCCTTCCTCCTCCACCGTCTTCTCAACCCATATCCATCTCCTCCTCAGGGACCAAGATCCTAGATTCCTTCGGATCCGAACCCCCATCCAAATACGAAAAACCCAAACAATCCAAACACAAACACTCTTCCAAAGATCCCTCCAAATCCAAATACCACTCCTCAAAATCCAAACACAAATCCTCCAAACGCAAACACTCACAAATCTCCACTCCTTCATCCCCCTCTCTTCCCATTCCAAAGAAGAAATCTCCCCTCAACATGGAGGAAGTCCTTAACCTATCCAAACCCGACGCCTATGCCGTCGTTGACCCATCCGAGGTCGCGAAGCTCTTTCGCCCTCGTCCCCAACCTATCTCTGAGACCTCTGGTCCCAGGGACTCCACTATAATCTCTTCCTCCCCTATTCGCATGGTTGAGGGAACTGCTAACCCTCCTCCATCTTCTCCAACGAAGATTCCTCCATCCTCTTCCTCTTCCACAGTTCCCCCACCCACCTCCCCCATTGCCAAATCACCCATCCCCCTTTCTGCCCCTGGGACCTCAAGTCCCAAGGCTCAAACCCCTATTCCTCCTCCTTCCACTCCCAAGTTCCCTACTCCACAAAATTCTCCTCTCCCTCCCTCTTCTCCCAACACAATAAAACTACCTTCCCCACCTCCTTCGGCCCAGAAAACAATCGACCTCGATTCTAACGAGGATGATCTCCCCATTGGAGTCATCGCTCGCAAAAAGGCCAAGGAACTGCCACCCATCTTCATGGGAACTGCTGAAGAGGAAGCCCAACTCAAAGCCCTCGAGGAAGAATTCGAAGGCGCACTCAAAGGACCTTCCGAGAACCAAGGGGACAAGCTCCCCGAAAAAGGGAACCCAGCACCAGCTGACGGTGCTGGGCCAAGCAGTCGTCATCAGGAAGACGACGAGGAGGAAACAGGGCTGACCTCCTTCGAGGATGAAGGGACCTCCAGCGATGACGCTGAGGACCATGAGGAGGTCACCAATGTCACTGAGCCTGCCGGCATCCCAACTCCAGGACACCAACTGGTGGTGTCAACACAGGTCCCGGAGGAAAGGACCCGTCCCCTGATGATCGAAGCGGCTGCACCCCCTCAGCAAAAAGGAAAGACTACGGTCTCAAGGGGGAACACAAAGAAGAGAGGGAAGGGAACTGTGCCCAAGAAAGTTCACGTCTCTGAGAATCGCAAACTCCTTCCCCCTCTCATCCTCTCAGAAGAGCAGCTCATGGAACAAGGGCTCGGGCCGCTATGGGAACTGATCAAGGCCCAAGGATGGGAACAGATCTGTCGTGAGGCTGTGAGTGTGGATCCCGCTCAGGTGTGCCGTTTCTACAACAACTTTGTGGTTCAAGATAACGACACCAAGGGAACTCTCTCTCTCGAAGGCGACGACTTCATCTTCACAACATCCACAATTCACCTTCAACTTCAGGTCCCCGTCCAGGGCCTCCAGGAACTGTCTGCCAAAAACTGGGGCGACTACGACAACGAGGTGATCTACAACACGATCTATGAGGGCCGTGTTCCCACCACTGGCACCTCTACCCATCACCTGTCCCTCATTGCAAAACTGGCCCATCAATTCATCATCAACATGGTGATCCCTCTCCAGGAGAAGCGCCTTGTTATCAACATCCCTGATGCCATTCTCCTCTACCACTTCCTCCTCAAAAAGCCCATCAATCTTCCTCGCATAATTCTCGGGCACATGGAGAAGTGCATGGCTTCAAAATCCCACTCCCTCCCTTATGCTGGCCTCATCAAGAAACTCTTACTCAGAGAGGGCCTCAACGACACCTCCAAAGAAGAGGTCACCATCGGAAGGGAACTGTCTGTCGTCTAGAAAATGCGCCACTCTGAGCCAGTGGAGGAACAAGAAAGGCTACCATCTGGTGAAGGCACCCAGGATGGGAACACTCCAGTGTTGATGCACATTGCCAACACTCTCGACAGGATGGCCAGGGACCAAGAAAAGATGGCAAGGGACCAAGAACAAATCGCTAGAGGACAAGAAAAGTGTAATATCCGAGATTTTTAGGATAAATTTGAATTTTTTCTAGACGACTTTCTAAGACCCGCTTAGCAAAGTCGTTACCCCTTTTACCGTAAATTAGGAACCAATGTCTAAAAATTTACACGTGAAAGAAACTAATCATGTAAAATGATTTGCTTAGTTCACATGAGTTATAAGACCGATCGGATAATTTTTAGAATATTCTGAACAAGTTTCGAAAACCCGCTTAATAAACTCGTTACACATTACGATCGTTTTAATGGAATTTATTTCTAGAAAATTCAAGGTGTCAGAATAAAATCATTCGAGTTGATTTTATTAACCAATATATTGTTTAGGGTCACTTCCAGGAAAGAAGTATCTTGATCGGGTGAGATCCGCTTAACTAATTATGTACTCGTTAAGGTTATACTGTGCCACATAAAACCTTGAAATTAAAAGTAACAAATAAAAATTATCTGAGGTGATTTTATTAGACTACATAATTTTTTAGGATCGTTTCTATAAAAAGGGTATTTTAATACGGGTTGTATATTTTTACCGTCCTAAATATAAATCCCGAACCAACTCGTGTAATAATACTCAGTACCAACATCAATTGATATCTTATGAAAATATTGCTAGATTTTGTAGAGATTCTCTTTAATTATTAGGATTTGATAAATCCACCCCCTTTAATTACCTTCAACCCCTACTCATTTCCTCTTTAAATACTCTCCTCTGTTCATTTTTTTTTATGAGAAGCCATCTCCTCCGTTCACAAAACTCCTCCCCAGCCAAATCAAATCCAAATTTCCTTTTGATTGTGAGGGTGACAGTGAGCTACTTAGGCCCCACCTCCCACTCCTTTGTTCAAATTCATTTCAACCCCTCATTTAATTTAACTCTCCTGTACACAATTCTTCACACCGGCTTATATCTTCTCGGCCCCGTCTGGTTCGGGAGAACCTCCACCGCCTACCACCAGCCTCCGCCTGCTCGCCACCACAGGGCAACGTCGCCGGAGCCGCCCACCACCACAGTCCGCCCTCTCCCCTGCTGCTCGTGTCCAACGTCGTTCGGTCCTCTCTCTAATTCAATTCCTGCGAAAAACAAATACAGAAGAAGGGAAGCAGGGTCAAAGCGCTCGACGTCTCTAAGAGCTTATATTTCCGAGTT
This sequence comes from Fallopia convolvulus, assembly GCA_964016875.1. NCBI lineage: Eukaryota > Viridiplantae > Streptophyta > Magnoliopsida > Caryophyllales > Polygonaceae > Fallopia > Fallopia convolvulus. The sequence continues at coordinate 4,887,654 of OZ024721.1, forward strand.
ACAAATATTTCGAAAGAGATCCAAGGCAAGTGGACATTCTACTTGAACCTTTCGATAAATTCGATTTTGTTAACTTGTTCAATGTTGGGAACACCTTGTTTGCTAAATAAAAACGAACCTAGGAAATAACGATTGTTAGAAATAATGACCATTGTTAGCATTATTACTATTACTATCGTTAATAGGAATTATTGCTAGACTTGTTGTGTGGTTTGCTTGTTTAAAATCTCTTTTCGAGATTCGTAATTAAATTCATAAGTAGTGTAGTAAGGGGTGCGGGCCCGACCCGACACCTCTATATAACATATTAAGTCGTATCGTGAAATACCAACTTTCCTACGACTGTACGGATCATGATCTATGTCTGCTCCTACTCGGAGGAGGGATGTGCGCACCCTAGCTAGGTGCCGGAACTCAGTTCCCGTAAGTGGTACGTCGGCCCATTCATGGCCCCCCACACTCTTAAAAATCATTAACTAATGTGAAAGTTTTGATCACGAAGAAAGTAAGTGCTAAAGCACATTAAAAGAAACCAAAATCGGACCGGTCTCAAATGATCGATCCGGCTCTCGGTCTGCAAGGGCGCGAGAGGTTTTCCAAAAGCTTATGTGTAATTAACGTTCCCAACATTTATTCTATTCTAAGACGTTCTACAATCCCGTAGTTCGTTCTTTCGGTTTACGAGTTATCTCATCTCGAGATTCACTCATTTCCGTTCCTAATAAGCTCCACTTAAAGGTTACACCTCTCGAAACACATCTCGAATATTTCGTAATTAATAATGTCAATACTTACCAAACTACCTTAAGGATGTCCGTTCTCGCTTGCTTAGTCTCTTTAGACTAATTCTGTTTTTCCGCATCTTTGCCTGGCATTTCGCGCCTTTCGCGCCAAATTCCAAACGCTAGGAAACTTCCATCGAAGGCATAAAAGATGAAGACTAATCAAGTGAAGGAAGGAAGGTCGGGTATTTTCAAGAATTGCATTTTGTGTACGCATGGGTTTTCTCCACGTTGGTTTTAAACGATGTTAATTTTATATTCCACTGGGTAAATAACTCTTAAGCTTTATGATTTATCAAGTCAAGTACAAACTATGTAATGGATACTTTTAAAGTCTCACATGTGAGCAACTCTCTTTTCTATGTAATGACTTTTTAATTCCGCATATTTTATGTAATTTAATACCTTATAAAGCCTAGGGTGACTTTGGGTGGTAAAACCCGAGGTCACTGGCGGTAACACCTATCGTTGCAAAATAGGGGTGTTACAAAAAGCTGGTCCAAGTCTTGACACGACTCTGTGATGCCCTGTTCCCCCCAAGCCCATGATCTTTTCCTTCTTTTTCCTAGCCTCAATGTTCCCACAAATATTGTCTCTTGTGTTCCTATGTACATATTTCGCTTAAGTAATGAATGGTTTTTAGTATGATTGCGTGTTCTTTTCCTTCCTTATCTATGTGTTTACTTGTTTTCGATGATGTCAAAAAGGGGAAAGACAAAAAATGTGAGATGAGTTAAGTTGAAAAGATATCATAGAATACGCTATAGCTAAGGGGGAACAATTGCATAAAAAGCTAAGTACGAACTCAGTGATTCACAAGAAGTGGCTCCCTAGGAATATGCGTAGGAACTCATCTGCATATCATGCTTTGAAATACTCATCTGCATATCATGCTTTGAAATACTCATCTGCATATCATGCTTTGAAATACTTGCTGATTTTTGTGATAAGTTTGTCATCATCAAAAAGGGGGAAATTGTTGGAACGATGTTGGGACCTCTGGTTCTAAACATCGGAACAACGATACCGTTCTCCGAGTTTTGATAATGACAAACGCTATAAGGGAACTAATGTGTTTCGATCAAGTATTTCTAAGGAACACAGGATGAGCAAAGAACTTCCATGACTGACCAAAGGTCACAGAAGTTCCCATGTAATGGGAACTCCCAGGAATGACCAGAGAACACAGGTTTACACGATGAAGAGTTTCTCCCAAAGGAACTCTGAAGAGGACAGTTCCCACGACATGGGAACTCACATGTGAGGACAAGGACCGGTCAGCGCATATCACGGGATCCTGTCTTGGACAGGATGAAGGCACAGTCTGAGGAGCAGACTGTCACGATTGATCCAACGGTCCGATCATTTCAAGAAGTTGACCTAGTTCAAATTGAAGTCACATGTGAAGAAAGTACAACTTGGGCATCAAGCAAAGGGCATTTCGGACACAAATGAAAGATGCGATTGAAGCCCAAGTTCACTCGAGTATAAAGCCAAATGAATAGTACTCGGACTGACCACTTCTCCCAGAACTCACAAATACCCACAACAGAGAAAGAGAAAGAAGAAGAGAAGTCCCTGACGGCGAGTGTCTGATCTCGACAACGGTGAAGCCGAGTTCCCAGGAGCAAGGGAACTGCGATTCGGTGTAAGGTTTGAGTTACTTATTTAGTGATTGTTGTTCGCTTAGGAACTCAGTTGAGAAGATTCATTAGTGTTGCTAGAGTTAGGTAGAACTCGTAGGAACAGAGAAGTTTGAATCTGGCTGTTTGTAACTAAGGAACAAATCAATAATATAAGTAAGTCATTCAAAATCCTCCAAGCGGAGGTAGAGGTTTACCCATACAACTAGTTGGTTGTAGTGGGGTTCCTCTATAAGGAACTGTGTTCACTCTGTCCTTTTAATACTTGCGATATTTTCTTCCGCTGCCTTGGGAACAACTTAACAGCCAGTTCCCAAGCTCTAAGCTAACCGGTTACGATCCAACATTATTTCATGTTAAAGTTCGTGAGACGATATACAGAGAGTCATGTATACGTATAAACTTAGTACATAAATTTAATGGATTTTATTCTATAATCAAATGACGATTTCAAGTAACCACCAACCTTATATACTTCTAAAACTATATTTTGACTCTTAAAATCCGTGTGATTCCTTAGTTTTTACGTGTTTAAGACAAATAAAATAAATTTTCATCTAAAACTATATTTTGGGTGGTTGGTGAATCAAAGCCGTGCATGGTGATGACTTGAGTATGTTGTCCGTGAGAGATTGAGTTGATTCGATCCGACATCATGTACTTGTTAGCCCGATTTCATATCCGGAGTGTCTCCCATTTCTTTCTGAAAGTCTACTCAATCTGTTGTGAATTTATCGCTAGCTTGTTTCATCGTGTTTTCTTTATCCTGATTGCAGTTCATTTGGACCTTAGGGTCCTCATTCGAATGGCGGCTCAGCCCCTGTTAGTGTGGACCCCTTTAATCTCTTTCTTTTATAAAAAAAAAACTCATTTTAGATTAAAAGTTGAACAAGAAGTAAGCCATCACAAGTGCAATTATAATAATGCATATGACAATTTAAAAAAAAAATTCTAGCATCTCAACTTCTTTATAGTTAGCTGAGACAACAAGTTAAACATTTTAAGTTCTTTATGACGGAAACCAACTCCAATCGTAAAATCGAACTTTAGATCAGACCAACTTGAATACCATACTAAACTCCATGAACCGAGACTAGGGATCGAATACACATACAATATCCATGTGCGTAAGGCCTAGCTAGTGGTTCTATAAAAAAAATTAAATAAATTAACATTACACCTAATTACATTTTTTGATTAAACAAAAAAATCTAAAAAATAAAATAAACTACTCCTAATTAAAATTTTCTACTTGCACATCTTTATCATCTACCTTAAGAACACATTATAAAAAAACTAATATTATATTAGTACATGCAGTTCACGTATGTCATATTATTACCATAATAATTTAATAATTTCTATTGAGAACTTGAAAATGAAATTTAACATTATCGTACATTATCGATCATTGTGGTCCACGTACCGACTCCAAATGATGCATTGGCCTTATAATTGCATTCCTTTTTTTAATGAATGCGTGAAAAACCTTACATTAGTTAACTTATTTCTTGCGTTAATCAACAAAAAATTATGTCATATAAAAATAAAATAAATTTTCGAATAATCAAATAAATAAATAAAACCCCCTCTATTTATAGTTCACACCCATTCACTAATTTTCCACACCACCCACCAATTATCACATTCTCAATCACGTTAAACATGGCCTACTCCCACACTACCCGTCTAGTGCTCATTGCTCTTCTTGTGGTGGTGCTAGGGCTTATGGGATCGGGCCCAAGCCCGGCCCAGGCCCAGACATGCAGTGGGACCAGACTTACCACGCTATACAGCAAGTGTGGGGCCTACGTGAGGAAGACGGGTGCCAGTACCTCATCACCGTCACAGGCATGCTGTGACGCCGCGAAAGGTGCCAATGTGGAGTGCTTGTGCAAGCAAGTGACCAGTGCCATAGAGAACATCGTTGATCCGAAGAAGGTTGTGGCCGTTGCTCGTAAATGTGGCGTTTCCGTCGAGTCTGGCACCAAGTGTGGAAGTAAGTAAAGCGATTTTCGTAGTATAGATTGTCTATTATGAGATATGCTACCTAACGTATATTACTAGATTTTGCGTTGTAATAAAAATAAACATATTTTTTTAACAACGGACTCACCTTTGGCGGTAAATTCCGGGTTCGTGTATTGGTCTGAAAAGCATCTTAAACAAATATTACCCATGTGGGGTAAAATAATGTTTAAGACAATTTTGAACCATGTGATCTCAAAGAATCTTGAAAAATATAGTTGGCATCAATAGGTTAGTCGGTGAAGCGTAGGTTTTTTTTAGCGTCTAGGTATTTGAATTGAATCCCTCTAACGACATTTATGGGGAAAAAATGAATTGGGAGACTCAACCGCATCAAAAGTCCTTCGCAACACCCAATTCAGATTAGAGTTGAATTCAGATTAGAACGGCTCTTACCAATTGAACCGGGTGAAAACCGAAAAACAATATAGCTGGATATTCTAATGGGCCTCGGTTGGGCCAATGGGCCATTATTATTAATTGGACCTATGTATCTGATTTTTTTATTTTTTTTAACTCTCGTACTTTGTTAAAATTGTTTCTTACAATCTTGCAGGTTACACAGTTCCTGCAGCTTGAAGCAAGTGCAAGACCGAACCATCTAAACTATCCGAATAAATGTGATGTCTAGTGTTCCTTCAAAGAAATTGATATGTAATCACTTGTTCTCGCTATTCAAACACCTTGCTCTTCTTTTTATCAAGTTTATGGGATTCTAATAAAATATCTACATTCGATCTACAACAATCATTTTCATATCATTTTAGGGCTACCCTCTTTTTGATATAATACCTCCAAAATTGTAGTAGTTTTGTTTCTATTTTCCTTCCAAACATGTGTGCATAACTGCATATAATATCAGAAAAACTCTTATATATATAATCCCCACCAACCCCAAGTTAAACAATCTGGTATAGTTTATTAGAAGCTTTCTAGATGGAGTTCTAAAACCCTCTAAATTAGTGAGTCTTATAATGCTACAATAAAATGGGTTTTGGGTGACAAATTTTTTCATATATGGCGGTACGAAGAGAGAACAATCTACCCATTAAATTATATTTAGATAATTGAGATTTATCTAAATCCACTAATAGAGTTTCTATTAAACTCCAGTGTAGCTATTCTTACCTTAATCAGATTTTACAAGTTTTACGATTATGCTAGACTACGTATGCAATGCATAAATGGAAATCCATTTGATTGATCTAATCTTGAGACATGAGGTAAGTACAAAGTATAACTTTTTTTGAGCAAAGTGTACGTACAACTATAACTAGAATCATAATGATCGAGCAATTGTATTATTATGGGGTAGGTTGGCAAGGTTACTTTCAGTAGCCTTATAAGCGTCGTTAAATATGATGAGATATTGAGATTTGTTATAGTTTAATGGTCACATTACTCACATAACATTGAATTTACAACTTTTCAAATTTGATTATGGATAATATCAAACATTAGTCATGATAAAGCGTGATCTTTAGGGATTAAAAAAAATATCATTGTTGGTGATACTTAAGTGATCGATTAAAACTCACCCATAGTCGAGGTTATTTTCAGCAATTTTAAAAGTTCGGTTTATTTTTTATTTACTTAAGAAATGTTTAAGCCAGCTAATCACGGGCCTTGACTTTAGTACATACTTGTCTGTATGTCCGGCCCAAGTTATGTGGCCCGTATGGAAGTTAGTCTCCACTCAAATGACTTGTTTTCTTTCCCATTTTTCCAATGTTGTTTTCTTTCCCATTTTTCCAATGTAAAGGAGATTTAAGTTGTGTGTAATTTTTTTTCTAATAAATCTCCCAAATTAAATATGAAATTGTTAGAAAAGCTGGAAGTTTAGATTTTGATGGTTCCAAACATCTACCACGTGGACGACCTCGAATCTTTGAACAGAGTCGCCAACGTCAGTTAGGTCGTCGACGTGTGTCGAAGGCAAATCTCAGAGTTCTTCAAGACGCGTGAGATCTTTGAAGATTGGATAGTATAATCTTGTTTTAGGAAAGATATCTTGTGGATTATATTGTTAGCCGTTTATTGCCTTTACCCTAAGCCATATATTAGTGTAATCTTATCTTATGCTTAGGATGATTTTGTAAGGATAAAAGAAATATTATCTTTCCATAACCGAATTGGAAGATATTGTTCTCTTTTATCTGACCTAGTTTGTGTGTATTTAAGCTAAGGCTTTAGGTTCGAATACTCACGAACTATATTCCATTTTTGTTTTAAGAAAGAAAGAAAACGAGAGTTCAAGAGACGTAGGCTTGTTAGACGGGTTGAGGATTGTAGTTACTCGGTTCACAACAAGTTCTAGAGTGCTTGGGAAGTAGGTCTAGATCTAGGGTGTTCTTGTAAATAATCCAAGAGATCAATAAAGCAAGCTACGCCTTTTAATCCTTCCAGGCGAGAACTTGGAAGGGAGTGATTTTCACACTTGATTGATAGAGTTCATCGATCAAGTGTTTCCACTATAAAAATCATTGTGTGCAAGTAAGTATTTTTTGTAGTTTATTTCCGCTGCATTTACTTAAGAGGTCGACGACTAAGTTGAGGTCGACGACCTAGACGTACTAACGACCCTACAATTGGTATCAGAGCTTGACTCTAGATCTGTCTTGGTACTTATTATTTACAGGAAAGATGACTTCAACAAACACAGCTATCAATGATTCGTTCTAGAAGCCACCAGTGCTCAAGGTTGGTGAGTACCATTGGTGGGTCGAGCAAATGGAGACCCATATTTGCTCACTCGATGGACAACTTTTGAAGGTTATTGAGATGGGTCCTGAAACCATTCTCACTGCTGATGGAAAGGAAGAGAAAAAGAAGGAAGACTATGGTGATACTAATTACAAGAAGTTAGAGAAGAACACTCGTGCTAAGAAGGTTCTCCACCATGCTTTGACTCTTGGAGATTTGAAGACGGTTGTCCAGTACAAAACTACTAAGCAAGTCAAGGATGCTCTCAAAAGGCTCCACCAAGGAAGTGACGATGTGAAGAAATATCGTATCATTTCTATAGAAAGGTAGTATCAAGGAATGAGTCAAGAGAAGAATGAATCCTTGAGTGATTATTACTCAAGATTTCAGGCTGTCGTTAGCCAACTTGAGTTTCTTGATGAAAAACTTCCTCAATGGAAGCAGGTTAGCAAGTTGATCCAAGAGCTTAACTCAAAATGGAATGAGGCTGCTGTTGCGTTGTTAACCAACAGTGAGACCAAGTCACTCACCTTGGAAGATGTTTTCTGAAAATTGGCTATGTATGGAGGAATCAAGCAAAGGCGAGATGATCGCCTTGAAACTAACAAGGTCAAGAACATTGCCTTGAAAGTAGAAAGGGCTTTCGATCTTGCTTAATGTGATGATGATCAAATTGACGGTGATGTTGAAGTTGCACTCATCTCAAGAGACATGGAAAGGCTTTGGAATCGCAACAGAAAAACTCCACTAAAGGGACGGAACCTGTCAGAGAAATGAAGGAAGTGATTTGTTATCATTGCTCAAGAAAATGACATTTTGCAAGAAACCATGTCAAAAAGAAGTCAGAAGGTGACAAGAGCGCTTTGTTGGCCACCTCGGATGACTCCGATGTTGAAGAAGAAACAAATCAACAAGGAGAAGTGTGTCTCATGGCAATAGATGTTCCAAAAGAGGTACAAAATTCTGAACTTTCGTCTATTTTGTCCAATAAAATAAAAGAATAGTTGCATGCTATCATTGAGAAGTTGGGAACTCAGGTTACCAAACTCAGTGATAAAATTGATGAAAAAGAAGACACATGCTCTAATTTAATGGATGATAATCATGGTTGGTCACTTAAATGTGCTAAGTTAGAGAGGAGGTCCTTTGTTTCTGAGTCTCTTGCATGTAAAACTTTTGATAATCTTAAATCTGAAGTGGTTAACTTAGAAAAGAAAGTAACAAACCTTGAAGAAGAAAATCTCATGCTAAAACTTGGTAATGCTAAGTTAATCAATGACCTTGAAAAAGAAAAGGTAAGTGATGAGTCTAAAAAGAAAAAATGGATAAAAGAGTTTGTTGCTAAGAAAGTTGCTGAAGAATTTGCTAAAACTTTTGTAACTTCAAGACTTAGACTTGGATATTCCTATGTGCCTAAGAATTTGAAAACTTTGTGTCCACCCGAACCTAAAGGTAACACACCTGTGTGTGACAACAAGGGAAGTTGTTATACATCAAAGGTGGGGAACCTAGGCAAAGGTAAGCGACCTTGGTATTCAGGTCAGAAAGCACACAAGATCTGGAAGAAACAAATTGAAAACTTAAAACCATCAAAAATTGACTTTCAAGTTAGTATTAACAACAAACCGATCTATTCTGGATATAGCAAGTATGTTGGTCTTAAGAGTCATAAAACTTACTGGTACTATGGAAAAGAAGGTCATCTTCAAAATGAGTGCTTAGAAAAATAAAAGAGATAGCAAATCTTATGGACTTTGGGAAGCTCATGAACGTGAGACAACCATAGATCTAGACAAAGTCTATAATGAAATATGTTTTGAAAATCATCATGTTACCCAACCCAGAAGAGTTGTTAAACAACTCTAGGTTCGTAAAAACTGACTTTTACCTTGCAGCATGAAGTGAGAGAAAGTGGTCCCTGGTTCTTCGATAGTGCATGTTCAACTCATATGATGGGGAGCTTTGAGTCATTCATATCACTTCATCAACAAGAGGTAGCAACATCACCTTTGGTAATAACAGTAAGGGACAACTCGTGGGTATTGGAAAGGTAAAAATCTCTAAGAACTTTTGTGTCAACAACGTTAGTTATGTCAAAGGTCTTAGGTACAATCTTCTAAGTGTTTCCCAACTGTGTGCTAACAATCTCTATCAAGTTGTTTTTGATTCTCATGGATGTCAAGTAATTGATATTAGCTCAGGAAAGATTCTTCTAAAGAGAACTTGTGAAAACAATATTTATAAAGTTGTTCCCTGGCTCTTGCCTGAAGAAAAGTGCTTTCAAGTGGTCAAGGACGTTGCCAACCTTTGGCATAACAGATTTGGTCATGCGAGTCTACAACTTATCAAAAAACTTCACAATCAGGAATTGGTACGTGGCCGGGTCACCTAAGATTGATCCAAACAAGTGAAGAAGCTACAAAGACAGATAATTCTAACTCCGAGAAGGGTCATAATATTGAGGTGGTTGACCTCACTCAGCTTCAGTTGCACTATTAGCAGAAAGATGCTCATCCAGTAAACAACATCATCTCTGACTACTCAAAAAGAGTTCAAACACGTTCTTTGCTTTAGAATTTATGTGCATTCAACGCATTCCTCTCAATTATGGAACCCAAGAATATTGATCAAGCCCTAAAAGATCCAGATTGGGTGTGTGCTATGCAAGAAGAACTTCATCAATTTGAGAGAAACAAGGTTTGGCACCTAGTTCCACGACCCAAAGACTGAATTGTAATTGGAACACATTGGGTATTCAAAAATAAGCTTGATGACACCGGAAATGTTTTGAGGAACAAAGCAAGACTTGTGGTTAAGGGAAAACCAACAAGAAGGGATATATTATGATGAGACATTCGCTCATGTGGCACGTCTAGAGGCAATTCGTCTCTTGATTGCTTGATTAGCTCATCATGGATTCAAGCTTCAAAAAATGGATGTTAAGACTGCCTTTCCTGAATGGATTTCTTAAAGAAGAAATTTTTGTAGAACAAACCCCAGGCTTCGAAGACGTCACCCACCCGGATCATGTTTTCAAACTAGACAAAGCACTTTACGGGTTGAAAATTATGTCTCCCACAACTTCTTTAGAAAAATATGAGAATAAGAAGAACGATGACCAAACTTTGTATCGATGTATTATAGGTTCTCTACTATACCTCACGACAAGCAGACCGAATATTATGTTTAGCTTATGCCTATGTGCTAGATTTCAGTCCGATCCAAGAGAATATCACCTCAAGGTTGTTAAGAGGATTCTAAGGTATCACAAAGGTTCTGATAATTTGTGATTATGGTACCTGATCTCTTGTGACTTTGGTCTAGTCGGGTACACGAATGCTGACTTTGTTGGGAACAAGGTTGATCGTAAGAGTACTTCCGGGATGGCTCAATTTTCTAGACCATGTCTTGTATCATGGGGGTCCAAGAAGCAAAATTCAGTTTCTCTCTCTACGGTAGAAGCTGAGTACATTGCAGCAGCCACGTGCTGCACTCAACTTCTATGGCTCAAGCAACAACTTCGTGACTTTGGCTTGAAGTATGATGGCATACCCATTCTATGTGACAATACAAGCGCCATCAACATCTTAAAGATTCCCGTAAAACACTCAGCAACCAAGCATATTGAGATACAACATCATTTTCTTCATGATTGTGTTGAGAAAGGGTTGGTGACCATGGATTTCTGCCGAACAAGTGAACAACATGCTGATATATTCACTAAGGCTCTCAACCGTGAACCCTTCGTACAGTTTCTCATGGAGCTAGGTATGATTTTTCTAAACTAATCTATTTCCCATCTATATTCCCTCAATGACTGGCTAGATTAGATGCTCTCTTTATGATTCAAAAGTTGTATGATCTTGAGGTGTTAAATTTGAATGCTTCCTTGTTACATACATATGAACCATGCATATCTAAATGTCATCATTCTTTTCTTCTTGAGTTATGTCTTAAATACATGTTGAAACTATTCTTTGAGCCCAAAAGAGTCAAAACCTATTGTTCCTAAGCCTCATTACAAGAACAAATGACGATTGACTCTACAACTTACCGAAGCCTAATATGTTCAGGAGTCTCTATGAGCTTACTTTTATGTATCTTGATATAAACAGAGACTTATCTACATGATTGACAAATCCACATAAATTATTTCCCCTGGTTCTTTTTGGCACCCCGGTGCAAAACCCCAAAGAACTAGGCATATTCTCTTTTCAATGGGTGTTGGGAACTTGAGTGAGGTTAGTGACTGTGTATCACATGAGGAACGCTGAAAAGCTTTGCCGCTCAAGTGGTTGACACAGAACAGGTTGAGAACGTCAATTTTAGAGTTAGACAAGAATCACCTTTCTCCAACGATATCTTTTCAAACATATCGAAATCTTTTGAAAAAGGAAATCGCCTTTTCAGTTGCATTGAATAAAAAATATTACAAAGATCTAGTTCCCATCAACTCATCTACAATTGAAGCATAAATATTGAGAAGGATATTGATCAAAAGGTACGCTCTCTCTCTCTCTCTCCTGCATTATTCTTGCTCTCTTGCTCTTCGCAATCTCTCTGCAAACCCTTTCACTCCCAAAAAGCTCTAACCTTTCTTCAACAATGGCATCAAACCCTAAACCTAACCCTTCATCCCCCATTCGTGGAACTGAAACCCCACGAACCTTAGCCGCCATTCAAAATGCCAACAAACCCATATCTCCATTGTTGCTTGAAGGTCCTCAAACAACCCAAACTCAAGAACCTGGCCAATCCTCTCACAATCCCACCGAATCTCTCCTAAATCCTCAAGAAAACCCCTCAACTCAAATCTACACAGAAACTCTTCCTCAATCTCCACAAAAATCACCTCTCAATATTCACAATCATGCAGAGAAAGAGCAAGTCTAGTCCGAAATTTGCATGGAGTTGAAAGCCCCAAATCTCAACACATGAAAGAGAAATTGGACTCTGTCTAGGAGGTTGTGAAGTCAATCGAGGCTATGGATTCTCAAGAAAAGGAATCAGAACCAGTCGCCACGAAGAAGACAACTACTGTGCACTTGGTGGGAAAAGACACTCAGGTCGAGGACCCTGAACAGGATGTTGACCCACGCAAGGTGGTCGACCCTATTGCCAACCCAAACTCACCTCTCCTTCCTTGCTGAATTTCGAAGGCCAAGCCGATTCTGAAAAAGGTACTCCTAGTGATCCCAAGCTCTCTACTTTGAAAGTTGTTGCATCTTCATCTAGGATAAAATCAAAAGAGGAACTTGCTATGCAGTTGTTTGAGTTTGAGAAATCTGATGAGGATGATGTGGTGATAACCAAGGAGTCCAAGAAACCAAAGACTAGGGGATCTAGTGCTAAGGTTACGGATAAAAGACGTAGAGAATCGACTCCCATACCCGTTGGATCCGACGGTGGTGACTCGGTGATGTCTAGGAAAACAATAAGGTCCAAAAGAGTAAAAAGGCACCCACTAGGTCAAGTGGACGATCAGCTGATAGTGAGAAACCTAAAAAGATTAGTGTGGAAATCAAGGGTGAAGGAAGTAACATGGTTGAGCGTGTATTTGTTAAGGAACTCATCATGGACAATGAGTTCATCGAGTCAACTGGTTTAAAGGGTGTTTTTGAGTTGTTGACAGTTCAAGGGTGGAATGAGTTATTTCACGAAGCTTAGAGGTTTAAACCTGGGTTGGTTAGAGAGTTATATAGGTCGTTGACTATAGAAGATAGAGAGAAGACGACCATGGGTCACTATGAGCTGAACGGTGAGAAGTTTACACTGTCGAGCATGGAGTGAGACACTCTTCTGAAAGTGCCGCACAAGGGTTTTGCTGAGTGTCATAGAGGTGCATGGCATGAGGAAGTTGATTCGGCCAAGTTTGCTGAAGAAGGTTACACAAGTCGATGACGTCGAAGGTGGCTCCTTTGTCACTAACTAGATGTGTGCTGAGAGGAAGGTTCTCTTCACCTGGGTAAATTCCCAGAGAGTAAAAGAAGAGCACTGCTATGATCCAAGACATTCTTGTCATGGATAAAATTCTTAAGAAGGAACATGTCAACTTTGCTCCTTTGTTGCTTCTACACATGGAATCTATCAAGGACAATACTCGACATACTCTACCCTACTAGTCTATCATCAAGAAGGTGCTCCTGTATCATGAGGTTTATGAGGTTGAAGAAGAGGTGGAACACGTCTGTCACCTGAATTCTAACATCGTTCATAAGATGGGTTACAAATTGATTGATGATCAATGGGTGTCAAAGGATGCAGGCAAAGATGTTGCCTCGGTCCTCGGATGTTGAGATGGAAGATGCCGAGTTGGGTATCAATGTTGAAAGAAGGGAAGGTGAGCAACCTGGTGCTATTATGAAGATGTTAGCTGATCTCTAATGTCAGAACCAAGATTTGCTTGAGAAGGTTGGACAACTCTTCAAAGGTCACACTGTGCTCAAGGCTGATGTTCATGACTTATCTGTTGCGCTTGATGACTTGACTAAGTCCGTGACTTAGCTCGAGTTGTTGACATCCATTTCCCTTTACTTTACTTAGCACATCTACTTTCTCAAAAACACCTCTTTGCGTGTTTTTGCTTTCTCTGTTACATGTTTAAGACTATTTTGCTCTTACTGTAGTGGTTTGCGTATGTACCCTGGATAATTTCTTTATTTTCCTTCGTTTGATTATCTCTTTTTGCATGAATATTTAGAGTTGTTCTTTTTTATGATGCAAAAAGGGGGAAAAGGTTGGGGTAGATAAAATAAATGGGAATATCTATACTGAATTACATGTGGGTTATCCAACTTAGGGGGAACTTTTGGCAAATTGAAATTATTGCATATTTTGTTCGATATTTGGTCTTGCCATGATTTTTATAGTGGAAACACTTGATTGATGAACTCTATCAATCAAGTGTGAAAACCACTCCCTTCCAAGTTCTCACTAGGAAGAATTAAAAGTCGTAACTTGCTCTTATTGATAATTTTGAATGTGATTACAAGAACACCCCGGATCTAGTCATAGTTCCCAAGTACACTAGAACTCTCTTATGAACCGAGAAAACACCACTCTCAATCAACTAACAAGCCTACGCCTCTCCTTTCTTTCTTTCGAACTCTCGAACAACCTTTTTCTTTCTTTCACAAGTAGGGTATTGAGTTTGTATATGTTCTAACCTAAATCCTAGATTAAATACACGAAAACTAGGTCAGATTAGAAAAGATATTATCTTCCAATTCAGTTATGAAAAGATAATAATTTTCTATCTTTACAAGTATCAAATCTAAGCATAAAATAAGATACAACTAGATATGGGGTAGGCCAAAGAAAATCGGCGGCTTGCTATCCTTACACAAAAAGATCATTCCCAAAACAAGAATATCTTTTCCAAATCTCCAATATCACACTCGTCTTCAAGAACTTCTATGTTTGCCTTCAACTCATGTCAGCGACATGACAGACATTGGCGACTCTGTTTACAGACTCAAGGTCGGCCTCGTGAATGACGTTTAGAACCATCAAAATCAAAGACATAACTTTTCTAACAAAATGTTTAATTACAAATTAGCTTTCTTTGAATAATAATTGCTCAAAATTATAATTTAAATTCATTAATGAGATGTAAAAATAATTAAAAATGTTAATTAAAGATAATTTTTTGCCAATAAAGTAGATATAAACCACTACATTTTTTCAGAATTTTTTAAACTTCATTCAACCCCCATCTATATATGTTTTTTTTTTCTAAGTTCTTAAATATTTTAAATCACTCGAACATTGATTAAAAATATATTATTTACAAAATCAAACCATTATGAAATATTTGTAATATATAATAAGGTGTTCACACCTTCATAAAAATGAATTCATTTTTTTTCATCTCTAACCATGTTTCTTTTTAGTGTTTTTTAATGAGGTAAGGAGTTAGGGGAAAAAGCTTATCAAGAAGCTGTTCTCCCTAGAGCATCTCGAAGGATGAGGTCTTGAAGCTCGCTACCAGCTGTTGGGTCCGGGGAGAGGTCGGGAAGTGCCATCTTTGCAATGAAGTCTGCCATTTTGTTGAACCATTATATCTGTTTGTTGAACCTATAGCATCTATATATGTTTGTTTTTTTCTAAGTTCTTAAATATTTTTAATCACTCGAACATTGATTAAAAATAAATTATTTACAAAATCAAACCATTATGAAATATTTGTAATATATAATAAGGTGTTCACACCTTCATAAAAATGAATTCAATTTTTTTTATCTCTAACCATGTTTCTTTTTAGTGTTTTTTAATGAGGTAAGGAGTTAGGGGAAAAAGCTTATCGAGAAGTTGTTCTCCCTAGAGCATCTCGAAGGATGAGGTCTTGGAGCTCGCTACCAACTGTTGGGTCCGAGGAGAGGTCGGGAAGTGCCATCTTCGCAATGAAGCCTGCCATTTTGTTGATCTCCCTGAAGATGTGATTCAGCTACCGCAACTCGAAGGTTTGCAAAGAGACCAAAATGTCACACATAATGATCACGATCTACCAAGGACAGCTCCACCACGAGACACATGTTGTCCCATTTAATCATGATCCTTGAAAAGCCCAGACGGAGTGCTTCTTGGACTCCACTTCGTAGGCCCAAAGTTTAATCCATTATAATAGGTTGATTCCCGCAAGTTCCATTTTCTTAGGAGAAGACTTTACCTTGATGGTCCATGAGAATAAAACCAAATGAGGAATGACCATTCACATTTTTTACGCAATCAAAATTCAGCTTGATGTACCCTATTTGAGGGAAGGTCCATTTCATTTTTTTTCTTCTCCTTCTGGTTGCAGTTTGTCCTCTTGTTCCCGACTTCTAGTAATTTGCGCTTTTGGGCTCCTCCTCTTCTAGTTCAAGAGAGTTGTTCCAATTGTTTTGTTGTTTGCGAAAAAGCCAATTATGTCTTTAATTTCATCATTATCTTTTATTTTGAAAATAGTTTAGTTGTGTACCATATGCACCACCATATCATAGCTAGGCTTTCAAATTCTGTTTTCTTGAGTCTTCCATGGATATTGGCTAGAGAGAGATGCAAACTCGTATTGGTGTTTGTGTTTTTAACAATATCTGCAAGTTGTAGGTCAATCAAGGCAATGGAATCATGTGATTGAAGGCATAGTGCGAAGATGTGTCCTATGACTGTACATGGGTTGTTACATTGGGTACACTAGAGTGTGATAGGTATGTGTTGTTGGAATAGTCGAGCCTTGGTCGGTAGACCATTATTGGCTGTTATTTGAAGAAAATTCTCGACTTTTGTTGGTATGTTGAGTTTCCATATCCATCGCAAATCCATTTTTGGGACATTTCTTTTTTTAGGCATCATTTTGATAGTCTAATTTGAGGATAATCAACCAACGATTTTGTTTGAGCCCCAATACAATCTATCAGGGATCTCATTTTTTAGGATGGGTATACTGAGGATATTGGTGATGTCATTGTCGTCAAGGACTTCTTCCAGTTTTGGTTTGTTCAACTTTTTATTTTCCAACAGATAGTCTGCATTAATAATTGATCACGAACATATCAATTATTAATTTTAACAAATATCAAAGATCACATAGTAATACAATTTAAAAAATTATAATAATAAATACATGATTATTATATACTAAAGCGAATGTTAAAATAATATATAAAATGGCCTATATTCAACAAAATCACCCATCTTTTTAAAATCAATCTGATGAGTTGAAATTTAATTGGTTATATTTATATGTTAAACAAAACCATCCATATACTAGTTGTTCTAACGGCTATTTTTGAAAAAAAATAGTCGTTTGGCCAGTTCTGATTCCATCCTTTGGCCTCTAGGAAGAGAAGAGTTGGGAAAAGAAAGGCTTGAACTTGATATTAAGTTGCCTACGTATCCTCTCGGGGTCATAGAAGAATCAAACCCCATGTGGTTCTCTTACCTTCGATACAGAACCTGGCTTTGCTTTAATGCTTGCGATAACCTTGCAGACAAGAGATAATCCCCTGGTGGGCTTTGACAGGAAAACACTGTTGGACATCAAATGGGTAAGTCAACGTATGCGACAATTAACGGAAAAGCGATTTATCTTTACTATATTATCATTACCCTGGCTACCTCGTTTAGTTTCACTACAATATTTAGAATAACATTTCATTTTCCTCTTAACCTTGAGCTAATCCTTTCCCTACTCGCAATGTTATCCATGTTTGGAGCTTGCCTCATGGCAATAGTTCAATATGGAGACCCCATTATGATATGCCTAATCTTAGGAGTCTTGTTTCCCCCAGCGTTTAGAATGGGCTTCGAGTACTATTGATACCTAAGGCGTAACAACTACATGCATGGAATTTGAAATAATGTAATTTTTTTTTGTGTGTGTAATTACACGGACACACACTAATATATATAAATATATTACACACAAAAATTACACACACATATAATATATATATATGTATATATTACACACGTACAAAAAGAAAATTACACAAAAAATAACTTTACTTTAGATTCCATGCAGGTATTTGTTTCGCTTTAGGTACCGATAGTACTCTATGCCTGTTCTAAATTGTGGGGGGAACAAGACTGCTAAGATTAGGTATATAAAAATGGGGTCTCTAAATGAAAGGATTGCCACGAGGCAAGTTCCATACATGGCCAACATTGAGAGTAGGTAAAAGATTAGCTCAGGGCTATGAGGAAAACGAACTATTATGCTAAATAGTGCACTGAAACTAACGGGGTAGCTAGGGTAGTGAAAAAATAGTAAAGACGAATCATTTTTCTATTATTTGTCGCATAAGTTGACTTACCCATTTTATATTCGGTAGGACAAGTGTTGTCCTGCCAAAGCCCACGAGTGGGATTATTTCATATCCTCGAGGTTATTGCAAGAATTAAAGCAAAAACAACTAATAATATGTTTCGAACGTCGTTGAACCGTTCAAGACAACCCTTGTATCGAAATCTTTCTAACACAAATGTGTTAGAATCATCTCAGATCCAGGTAAAGAAGCTTGATGTTGTGGTGCTCCTGCTTGCGCTCGTGCTTCTATTCACCCTTCTGCTCGATCTTCTGCTACTGCTAGTGCCACCTGGTTCTCCACATCCATCCTTATAAGTGCATGGCTTTTATTTAAAAGAGGATGAGTGAAGTGTACATCCAAGGTATACGTCTGACGTGTATAAGTTAACCCGTGGTCTTATCTCTAATTGCGTGTGTATTGTTAACATGTACATGTCAGACGTACACTTTGGAAGTACACTTCACTCTTCCTTCTATAAATCAAACTCGGGCACTTATAAGGATGGATGTGGAGAACCGGTGGCAGAAGCACGAGCAAAAGCACGAGTGATAGAGCGAATGGAAGCACGAGCTCGAGCACCGCAACGCCAAACTTCTTTACCAGGAGATTAGTCTAACACATTTGTTTTAGAAAGATTTTGATACAGGGATCGTCGTGACCGGTTCAACGACGTTCGAAACATATTATTAATTGTTTTTGCTTTAATTCTCACGATAACCTTACAGACAGGAAATAATCCACCTGGTAGGCTTTGACAAGACAACACTGTCGGACATAAAATGTGTAAGTCAACTTATGCGATAAATCATACAAAAGCGATTTGTCTTTACTATATTTTCACTATCCTCTATGGTGCAGAGTGATCAGATCGGCCATCCTATATGGTGCAGAGTGATCAAGTTAAAGGGAAAGTTCTATAGAACAGTGATCAGACCAACCATCCTATATGGTGCAGAGTGCTGGCCCACCACGAAAGCCCAGGAATAGAGACTCTTGGTAGCCGAGATGAGAACGTTAAGGTGGACGAGCGGACACACGATATTGGACAAAATCAGAAATGATGTGACCAGAAGCAGTTTGGGGGTGGCCAGTGTAGGAGATAAACTGCGAGAATCAAGATTGCGCTGGTTTAGACATGTTCACATGTGGGGCTCGAATGAGCCAGTTCGTAGATGTGAGAGGCTGGCCTTGGGAGACGTTCGTAGAGGGAGGGGAAGACCGAAGAAATGTTGGAAGGATAGTATAAGACAGGATGTCAGTCAGTTGGGGATCTCAACAGAGTTGGCAGTGTGCAGGGATAGATGGAGAGAGAAGATTTGAGTGGTGGATTGCTAATCACCTGAACAGACCGGTCCACAGGACCTTGAGAATCTGGCGCTTTGCTTTATCTTATGCTTTGCCCGGCTTCTATGCTTCCTCTTCTCTCTGCTCCTTTTGTTTTGTTTGGTTATCGGCTTTTTTGGTGACTTTGTTTTCCTACCTTTGGTTTGTGGTCTGTTGGGTCTTTTGGTCGCTCCCCATTGCGTTAAGCCAGGGGTGCCCCCATTCTGACCCCCTAGATTCTCCGTAAGGGGAGCTGCACTGGGTCATTGTTGTTGTTGTTGTTGTTGTTGTTGTTGTTGTTGTTGTTGTTGTTGTTGTTGTTGTTGTTGTTGTTGTTGTTGTTGTTGTTGTTGTTGTTGTTGTTGTTGTATATTTTCACTACCCTATCTACCTCGTTTAGTTTCACTGCAATATTTAGCATAACATTTCGTTTTCCTCTTAGCCCTAATCTAATCCTTTCCCTACTCGCAATGTTGGCCATGTATGGAACTTGCCTCGTGGCAATGATTCCATATGGAGACCCCATTATGATTTACCTAATCTTAGGAGTCTTGTTTACCCCAGTCTTTAGAATGGGCTTCGAGTACTATTGATACCTCAGGCGTAACAACTACCTGCATGGAATTTGAAATAATTTAATTTTGGGATTTTCCTTTTGGTGCCCTTGTGGTTTGGACTTTTCCTCTTGGTGTCCAGAAAAAATTGTTATTCCTTTTGATGCCCTTCTAGTTTTACCAAAATCGTTTTCGTAGCCTAAAATACACATAAAACCAAATTCCATCCAAATTTAAAAAAATTCCGTTAAAAGTTTATAAAAAATATTAAAAATGTACCCACCCCTATTTTTTAACCGATCCAAATCCTCCTTGCTGTGATAGTAGAAGCACCACCCCTCTAATCCTTTTCCTCTTAACGGTGTCTCGCCAAGAAATCAACCAGAATTCCCATGCCCTCTTGGATACGAAAGCTCAAAAATTTCTCCTTGTGTGTGTAATTGGATGGTAAGTCTTTTCTCATAAGTGGTCCTGGTCTAATTTCTCATCTTCTAGATTGAGACCCTAAACTGAAAATCCCTTGCTTTCCCTTCTCATTCTCGCTTGGCCTGTGTTGTTATCGATCCCCCCTGTACAAGATCAAGTGAAACATATATATTTCGAAGACAACGAATGGAAGACAAAGGGGGATTAGAAATTGATTTCAATTACTCATTCACAATAATATGACCTTGTTTACTGGTTTTGAAAGGAGGGATGTTGAGTTCTATTCTGAAATTGCAAGGGTGGGGTAGATTTTTTATTTATTTTTTTATAAAATTTTAACGGAAATTTTGAAATTTTGATGGAATTTAACTTTGTGTTTACTTTAGGTTATGAAAAGGACTTTTGTAAAACTAGGAGGGCACCGGAATAAGAAATTTTTTGGGCACCAAAAGGAAAAGTCCAAATCTTGAGGGGTACCAAGAGAAAAATCCCTTTAATTTTTTTTTTGTGCGAGTAAGAAATAATGTAATTTTTTGTGTGTGCGTGTAACACTAATATATATAAATACTAGTATGTATTCCCGTACCTTGTACGAGTTTTTCTTAAATAAAATATTAATAATAAAAGATAAAATAAATATTCTAAAATTTGTATGATAGCATAAAAAAATATCCTAATGATTTTCCTATATATCATATCTAAAAATAAAAATTTGTTTAATAATGGGATTTTCTATCATATATTCTAAGAACATGGATAAGAATTTATCATATCCAAGAATAAAAAATTTTTAAAAAAAAAGGAAGTATGGACCAATCTAAAAACGACGTGTTGTTTAATAATTTCTTTAACCTCCGCTTTAGGTTATAGTTATGATATTACACACTAATATATATAAATATATATATTACACAAAAAAAATTACACACGTACAAAAAGAAAAGTACACACAAAAAAATAACATTACTTTACATTCCATGCATGTAGTTGTTTCGCTTTAGGTACCGATAGTACTCTATGCCTGTTCTAAAGAGTGGGGGGAACAAGACTGCTAAGATTAAGTATATCAAAATGGGGTATCCAAATGGAAGGATTGCCACAAGGCATGTCCATACATGGCCTAACATTGCGAGTAGGGAAACGATTAGCTCATAGTTAAGAGGAAAACGAATTGTTATGCTAAATATTGCACTGAAACTAACGGAATCGCTAGGGTCGTGAAAATATATTAAAGACGAATCACTTTTCTATTATTTGTCGCCTAAGTTGACTTACCCATTTTATGTCAGAAAGTGTGGTCCTACCAAAGCCCACGACGGGGATTATTTAATATCTGCAAGGTTATCGCAAGAATCAAAGCAAAAACAACCAATAATATGTTTCGAACGTCGTTGAACTGGTCACAACGACCCCAATATCGAAATCTTTCTAACACAAATAATCTCCTGGTAAAGAAGCTTGCGGCTGCGATGATTGTGCTCGCGCTCGTGCTTCTGTTCACGCTTCTGCTCGTGCTTCTGCTACTGCTAGTGCCACCTGGTTCTCCACATCCATCCTCATAAGTGCCCGACTTTGATTTAGAGGAGGAAGAGTAAAGTGTACATCCAAAGTGTACGTCTAACGTGTACATGTTAATAATACTTGACTTTTCCACCTCTAAATCAAACTCGGGCACTTATAAGGATGGATGTGGAGAACCAAGTGGCAGAAGCACGAGCGATAGCTCGAACAGAAGCCCGAGCCCGAGCACCGCAGTCGCAAGCTTCTTTACCAGGAGATTATTCTAACACATTTGTGTTAGAAAGATTTCAATACTGGGATCGTCGTGACCATTTCAACGACGTTCCAAACATATTATTGGTGGTATTCGCGTTATTTCTTGCGATAACCTTAAAGACAGGAAATAATCCGCCTGGTGGGCTTTGACAAGACAACATTGTCGGACATCAAATGGGTAAGTCCACTTATGCGACAAATAACAGAAAAGCGATTTGTCTTTACTATATATTCACTACCTTAACTACCTCGTTTAGTTTCACTACAATATTTAGCATAACATTTCGTTTTGCTATTAGCCCTGAGCTAATCCTTTCCCTACCCGCAATGTTGGCCATGTATGGAACTTGCCTCGTGGCAATCCTTCCATTTTTGGAGACCCCATTTTGATATATCTAATCCAAGCAATCTTGTTCCCACCACTGTTTAGAACGGACATAGAGTACTATCAGTACCTAAAGCGAAACAACTACCTACAATGGAATTTGAAATAAAGTTATTTATTTTGTGTGTAATTTTCTGTTTGTGCGTGCAATTTTTTTTGTCTAACATATATATATAGTAGCTGTGTGCATTTTTTTGTGTAATATATATTTATATATATTAGTGTGTGTGTGTAAGTTGTATTGTAAGACCGTTATGTATATTGAAGAGTTGCGTTGTTGCCTTGTTGGTATGGAAAGCCTTATTATCTGGGTAAGATCGAGGGAAATTTTGAATGAAAGCTTCCCTAAGCTAAAAGCGTGTATAAAGATACAAGTTGCTAAAACTTTAAACTAGTAGGCTTTTCGTGTATCCTTTCTGGTAATGATATAATGTTCGACACGAAATGGGCGTCGTGGTGGAAAATTGTGCATTTAATTAATTCCCAGAAAAATTTGAACAGAACTTGATATGAGAAACACGACATATCTATGAGAAAAGGATTTTAAATAACATATACAAGCAAATGGCATGATATCTTAATGCCTCTCTAGTACTTGATTCTTCAAAAAAAAACTTGCCTGCCTATTTTGAAAAGATCAAGATTCCTACGACGCCCATTTGTATAAATAAGAGCCTTCACGGCATTAATAAAGTTGTCTTATTTCCTACAAATACAAAGCTCTCTATCAACAAAACCCACCAAATTGAAAGATAAGAGGTGCGTTGGATTGTATTTGTGCATACCTTTCCCCTCAAATCGTCCCAAATTCATATAATTAAATGAGATCAAAACTGCAAAAGTTGCTCTTCATGCATTAGATCAAAGTGGAAAGGGCAAGAAAGAGGATAAAACTTGAAATAAACAATGGAAAAGAGATACAATTATCTCCTTGATCTCTCCATAGACACCAATTATCTGATGAACTTCATCATTAGAGACCAAAAGAGTCTAATTTGAATACCACAAGAGTGCCCTGATTAACGTACATCTTTCGCAGAAAGATTATCCCGTGTGTGACAAAAGCATTTAACACTTAATAGTAGTAAACAAGTATGGCACTGGTAGAACTAACAATCAGCAAAATAATGACGCGTCATATATAAACTCTTTAATTGAACAAAGACTAAAGACTGTATATGATAGCTTGCATATAGGTAGTATTTAAGATGCATGTTTACGTTTCGTTTGCTTTGTTTTTAGGTAGTTTTAATTAGTTTCTTTAAGTTATTAGAGTGTCTACAAGTTTTGGGTTTTTGCACTTGTTCTATGTTGTTTTACAGGTTTTAAATTAAACAAGTGTGAAAGGAATGGAAACGGGAGAAGAACGCTTGAATTCGGGTCATCCGTTGGAGTTGCTGGTTCGACACCTCTGTCTTGAAAGGGTTCGTTCGGGAGATATAGTGATCTGATGAAGTTGATTTTGGTATCATTGGAAAGCTAATTAAAAGAGATACAATTCATGTTTTTACTCCGAATCCAAATTCCAACTCGATGTGAGTCAAAACAGCCCCCGAAGTGTGACTTGAGTTCTGAACCGAGGTGCTGGCGGCGCCCGCCGCCCCTGACCGCCGCGGAGACCTTTACTTGCCACGTGTTTTGTTTCTATTGGTCCTTTTCTATCATTATCATTCCGAGATATTATTTTTTTGGGATAGACTTTTTAGACCTAGTTTGATATATTAGGTTTTAGAGAGTTGCATCTCTCATTCATAGACTATTATTATATTTTTCTTTCAGAGTTTTTAGTTTTCTATGGAGAACTAAGCCTTTTTGCTTAGTCAGACAATTGAAGCATCGTTTTGATTAAAGTTGTGAGATTTCTAATTCCTTATCTATTGCTTGGGTTTAATCTTATATCTTACTTGAATGTTTATGATTTATTTCAACATTTTCTAGCCTGATCAACTAGGGTTTGTTGTTATTGGATCTATTGCTAGATCTAGAGTGTTACTAGTTGAGCATCTCTAGATTGAAGTAGCAACTGCATCGTACTAGTTATTGGTAGAGCTGATTTTATGCAGAAGAGATTTGATTTGCATTCTAGGGTAAAAGCTGTTTGTTTTATGCTAGAATTGTATCCTATTATATTCCTATCCTTATTATTGCTATTAAACTGAATCATTGATGGTTTCATGGTTGTTTAATTAGTTAGAACTAATAGTATCTAGTTGTGTTGTTAGTTAGAATTGAAAAGGAATTGGAAAATCCATTGCATGTAATATTGAGGTGAAATCAATGATCAACTTGTCATACGATTGTGGATATTTGTTTGCCTAAGCTATCTTCCTAATTATTGTTTTTCATAATCTTTAATTGTTTCATTAGTTTTGCATTCTTAGATTTAGTTCTAAATACAAAAAAACCTCTAGAACTTGTTTGACACAAAACTCATATAGAACGATAAATCTGTCTCCCTGTGGATTCGACCCGGACTTCCTAAAGACTACGGTTCTTAGTTAGTTTGGATTCTTTTGCATAGCCGTGATTTGCACTTTGAGCAGAGATTCAGCCTTTATCAAGTATTCTTTTGCATATCAGTATACTTCCCCTACATCAAAACATTTTCTTTATCATGGAACATGGTTACACTTTGAGCAGAGATTCAGCCTTTATCAAGAGCTAATATATGATGGATTTTCAATATCATGTACGTCCTAATTTAATAGTTCCATAATATATTAATGTGAAAAGCCTAAAACTCATGTATGCAATATACATAATTCACTAATGATATAATATATTTCTTTCCTTTTAAAGCTCCAATTTAATCAAACAACGAATTAGTATACAGAATTAAAAGCAACACAAGCTAAAAACTTGTGTGCAGTTTATAACAGTGAGACATAAGCATACTGCTTCAGTGGCAAACATCATCTGAAGATGACAAACCTGTTTCTTTCCTTGCTTTGAAAGGCCTAGTTGAGTAAGGACATCCTTCAGTTCCTTAATTCGAAAATACTGCAACTTATCCTGCAAGATCTGACGCATATGAAAGTGAACCATAACCATCTTTTAATTGATAGGCAAAGCAAATCAAATTTGAAAGTAAACAACACGCAAATAGGAATACATAAATATACCTTTGTTGAAGGGTTTCTTGAACAAATAAATTTATATCAAGACCCCGCTGAGTATAGCAGAGTCAGGTTCGTCCGTAGGGAGAAAGTCAGTATCAAGTTTTGTAACTTATTACACAAGCAATCAAACAAAGCAAGGGTTTTTATCAAGTAAGAGAGAAAATCTAAGGTAAAGGTATCACCACAACAATAATCATGCAATGCTAACACTCATGAAACATAAAGATCATGCTTTTATCACATAAAGGCGCTAACTTTCGTTAATTAGAGCAAGTAAATCAACTAACTTTCGTTCAATTAATTAACTTACTATCTAATCTCTTCTACTTCAACTAGGATAGATCCACTTTCGCTTCAAAACCCTAATTTGACTATTTCTGATTCAAAGTTTCCGCTTTCGTTTCAACTATGAACGAGAAATTCCAATCCACTTTCGCAAGGATTAAGAGCAAGAGAATAGATTCATGCAATAAAAACAATCAAATCATGATCAAGAGAAAGCATGCACAACCATTGTTGGGTTCAACCCCAACCTTAAAGAGGAAAACTACTCACCAAACATAATAATTGAAAACAAAATTGAATTAAGAAGGAAAAGCTTACAACTTTGAATTCAAAACAAACTCGTTTGTCAAGCAACACCAATCTCTACTCTATATCCTCTCCTACCAACTTCTCTCTCTCTCTCTCTTCCTCCTCCAACGTGCCCCTCGGGCCCTAGACCTGTGTTAGTCCCCCCCCCCCCACACCGAATCAAAGGGTTTAACCTCCTTTTATAGAAGAAAAGGAGTCCTAATTCAACTAGGAAACAAGATAAAATAACCTTCTTAAAATACAAAGATAGAATAAATCCTTAAGATCTCGTGATAGAGAGAAAGTCGGCGCCACGCACGACCCAAATGGGTCGTGCACGACCCCCATAGGGTCGGTCCTGAGGGTTCCTCTCTCTATTTGGGTCGAGCACGACCCTGATTGGATCGGTCCTGAGAGCATTCTTCTAGCTTCCTTATCTTGGTTCGTGCACGACCCCTTCCTAGCTCGATCTTGGGTCGATTTCTTCACCTCTCTTCATGATTTCACTCTTCTTGGCCCTACTTCCCTAGCTCATCAACTCAAATCTTCCTCATAACTTGTCCGCCTTCTCTTGTAATGCTCCAAACTCTTCTTTCAAGCTCCAAACTTCCTACAAAACACCACCAAAGCTTATTTACACTCCATATCTCATGAAAATACGAAAACCCACACAAACGACTCAAAACAAAACACAAAACTAAAGAAAAAGACTCAAACACACAAAAACACACCCTAAAAACATGACTAAAAAGGTGAACATCAACCTTATATCTAGACACCAAATCCATCTTGCCAAATTCCACAACCAGTCAAATAAAACCAAAACCAAATAAAACCAGCTAGAAGAGCTACGAAAATTGAAATTCCAACTCTTTTGTTGAGAATAATAAACTATCCTACATCTGAAATCCAAACATATCAAGCCTAGCATATATACCCTTGGGTTACTCCTCCTCTTGCCAATTGGTTTTAGGATGGAACCCCATGGGCTTGTGTGCTAGGCCCATCCGCGCATGTGTGCGCCTGTACCGACACGTCCCTAGTTTATCTACTTGTCGGGCCCACGGACTTTCACATGGTATCAGAGCGGTTCGGTCCTGGGCCCCTTTATCTACCTTGGGTTGGGCTTAGCGAGTTGCTACCCGCCCGTTATTTATTCTTCTGTCTTGGGTTGGGCTTAGCGAGTTGCTACCCGCCCGTCATCTATCCTTACTTGTCCAAGTGTCAACTGGCCATCCCAGTTGCACTTGAGGGGGCGTGTTGAGAATAATAAACTATCCCACATCTGAAATCCAAACATATCAAGCCTAGCATATATACCCTTGGGTTACTCCTCCTATTGCCAATTGGTTTTAGGATGGAACCACATGGGCTTGTGCGCTAAGCCCATCCGCGCATGTGTGCGCCTGTACCGACACGTCCCTAGTTTATCTAGTTGTCGGGCCCACGGACTTTCACATCTTTCGAAGATAATTTTGACTTAGTCAACATTAAACGTCTCGATCGGCCTCCTGCTCATCAAACAAAATCAATTCGCAAGTTAAAATAAGGAGCTTTTCTGTAACATGTTTCACTGAAAAGGAGTTGAACCCCTGTAAGGAGGCCAAAATATCTGATATAAGAATTTCAACTTCCCATGGGCATTGCCAAACACCCTTAATTGCATTAATAATAGTGAGATTATCCCCTTCAATTTCAAGGTTTCGAATTCCAAGTCTTTTTGCTTCTCGAACACCATCTCTAAGCGCTATTGCTTCCGATTGTACCACTGAAATTGGTCCATACATTAAAGTTCCTAGACCAATCGGTTGTCCAACATGGTTTCTAATTATGAATCCTGAGGTCTTAAATACATCCACTCGGCAAATGTGATTCATAGAGACTTGAAACCGAGCAACCTGTTAATAAATGCAAATTGTGATCTAAAGATTTGTGATTTTGTAAGAATGAACACATGACTTACTATGTTGTCACCAGATGGTACATAGCTCTTGAGCTCTTGCTCAACTCTTCTGATTACACATCTGCCATTGATGTTTGGTCTGTGGGTTGCATCTATATGGAGATAATGAAGAGTAAGCCTTTGCTCCCGGGCAGAGATCATGTGCACCAAATGAGAATATTGACAGAGTATTAAGCCCAGTGGGGTTCCATCCTAAAACCAATTGGCGATCGGAGGAGTAACCCAAGGGTATTTATACTGGTTTAGTTCTTTCTATATTTCCGATGTGGGACGGAGTACTCCAATACTACCCCCGCAAGTGCAACTGGGGGAAGTAGCCCAATTGACACTTGGACAAGACAAGGGTGGTGGGCATATCAATCTTTTTTCTAGCCAGACCGACCCCCTGGGTGGGACACACCACATGAACGTAGGAACGGGCGGCAGGAAGACCAACATTGGGTTTGCGGCCGGTTACCTCGCTCTGATACCATGTCAAAATCCGTGGGCCACCATGTGAAGCTTCATGGGCCACGAGCATACGTAAGCCCAGTACACAAGCCTAGTGGGGTTCCATCCTAAAACCAAATGGCAATAGGAGGAGTAACCCAAGGGTATATATGTAGGCTGATTTAACTCTCAACTTCCAATGTGGGAAGGAGATTCTCAACACGCCCCCGCAAGTGCAACTGGCCTGGCCCAGTTGACATTTGGACAAACGGGTCTAGCATCTCAATCTCTTTATAGCTAGCCCAAAGAACGGGTGGTGGCATCTCAATCTCTTTATAGCCAAACGCAACCCAAATAACGGGCGGGTAGCAACAACCGCTAAACCCAAGCCCAAAGAAGCCAGAAAATGGGCCCATAACCAGACCGTGAGCTCTGATACCATGTGAAAGTCTATGGGCCATAAACGGGGGGCATGCGCATACGTAAGCCCAACACACAAACCCGATGGGGTTCCATCCTAAAACCAATTGGCAATAGGAGGAGTAACCCAATGGTATTTATACTGGTTTAGTTCTTTCTATATTTCCGATGTGGGACGGAGTACTCCAATACTTGTAACGGGCCTAGCATACAAACCCAATGAGGTTCCAACCCAAAACTATATGGCGATAGGAGGAGTAGCCCAAGGGTATTTATACTGGTTTAGTTCTTTCTATATTTTATTCTAACACAGAGGTAATCTATAGGGGCAGACCTTGGCATTTTGGGTGTGTTTGGATTATACTTAATAATGCATTATCTTGCATTATTATGGATTGTTCACAATTTATATTGATTGGCATGCTTATATGTTTCATTTATTTTCCTCAGCTTCTTGGGACACCTCATGAATCTGATCTTGGGTTCCTCAAGAGTGAAGATGCAAGAAGATACCTGAAACAAATGCCCCGACAGCCACGTCAACAGTTAGCAAAGGTGTTCCCACATATCAATCCAATGGAAATTGATCTAATTAAGAGAATGTTGACATTTGATCCCATCCGACGCATCATGATACAGACCCGGTGTGGATCGTGTATCGATCCCTTGTTGGTCAAGGGGGTTGAGCCTAATCCGGTGTGGATTCCGACTCGGGATAAACGTGGTTGGTAGCCACGGGAGAAAAACATATAAACTAAGAGAAATTTAAGGCAAAACTATTTCTTGGATAAATTATGAGAAGGAAACCAAGAGTATTTATACCTAAGCCCTAACGGTTCAAAAAAGGCGTCCCGGGAAAGAACCGTAAAGAAAGCCCGAGAAGAGAGCAAAGCTCTAGTTTATAAAAATTACATAAATTGAATATAATGCTGAAAATTATAAATAACTATTCTAAAAATTGTAAATTACTAATATAAAGATATAAAAACTAATCTTCATATCGCCGCGGACGACGACGAATCCGAGAAGGTCTGGCACTTGATATTTCTTCCGTATCACATCACTGGTAAGTTCCTTTGTTTATTTACTTTATGGATAAGAACTAATGTGCTTAATGGTCTTCCTTTGGTACTTTGATATTTCAACTAATTTTCCAATACTAAAGATGGTACGTTTGCATTGTTTACAGTTGAAGAAGCGTTATCTCATCCGTATCTTGCAAGGCTACACAATACAGAGAACGAACCCATATGCCTCAAGCCATTCTCTTTTGAATATGAAAAACAAGCCATTGGAGAAGAAGAGACGAAGGAAATGATCTATCAGGAATTCTTGGCACTTAATCCAGAGTTTGCGTAACTGAGGGACGTGCAATTTGCTCCATTCACACTAAGCTAATAGCTTGAAAAAAAGGGTGTGTGGCAAAACCAAGCTTAAGATTAGGTCATTCGCACCCGATGCATTTGACAATATGGTGGGTTGCAATATGAAGTTTGCCAACTCGGATGAATATGGTCTTTGTAACATAGTTATTGAATTGTTATTTTTTTGTTTCATAAATAATACCCAATGAAGTGGGGGTCTTGGAGACTGATCAGGTCTAGATATACCCATATATATGAATAGTATCATAGGATTTTGTAAGTTTAATGCAGGAGTTTACTTTTTATGTTTAACGTTCATGTGTTTTTATGTATAAATTTGAAGTGCGTCATTGCTTTATATACAGAGGAGACTGTAAAATTTTAAGTTCGTAAAAGTAAGAAGATTAAGCTCCTCAAAACAACCCAAAAGCACAAGTTCATTAGTATGAGAGTATTGGTTCAGCCGTTCAGGAATCAAGCATTGATCTAAAATCTGATAAAACTCAAATATGAAATGACCATTTAACCAGCTTGAGCCTTCTATTAGCGTACAATGAACTTGACAATACAAAAGAAACCGGACTAAGCTCTGCTAAATTCAGTCTAATGTATCTTAATTGACAACTATGAATGGTATGTACGCAATCCTTTTCACAAATTACAAAATCTGAGTTATGCAGGGGGGCAAATCCTTGTAGCCAAAATAAACATTGAGTTAAATGTACTTAACATAGTATGAGGTTAACGTTTAGGCAGAAAAATTATCAAAGCCAAATAGCCCGAGTCCTCTGCTTGCCTTTTAGGTGTTCGATCTTTCATGATGTTGTTATCGAGTGTCTTCTCAATCAAGTCTTCTATACTTGCACTTCATATGTATGTATGAAGGGGAACTTACAATGTAAAACAAATATGCTAATCTTCCTCATCTGTAAATGCAGCAAAGGAGAATGGTTTGAATTTGTACCTATCACCATGGTAAAACTTGTTCATGAACTCCACCCAGTGGAGCCTCAAAGCATGTAGAAAAGCACTGAGCGTCTCCATCATGAGTAGGATGAAAGCTGTAGCAATCAGTTCAATTGGATGCTTTCATTTGCTCAATATGAACTATGTTAGTTAAAAGCTTGCCATTACTGATTTCTGTGTGCTTTGGTACTACTTAATAGTTGCAACATTTCTGAAATTGAATTATACAGGATTTCGAATTTTCGATGGATTGAGTATACATTTCAAATTTCTTATAATTGTAGCTCGAATCCACAGTAATAGTATAAAATCCTAGCTATGGTATGGGCTAATGCATCCCCAACACTTAAGCTTGCAATAAGCCCCCGTGCCATGCTAGTAATAGAAAATCCACCCTTATCTACATTACATAATGGCACAGAGGCACAGAGCAACCCAACTGGGGACTACACGAGCTGCACAGAGACCCTAATAATGAGAAACATTGTTGATTTGTGAAATGTAATAATCATAAATCGGATTGGAGAGGTTTTTGGTTGGATCTCATTCCTGATGAAAAGTGTTTGGTCAAATTTAGGAAACAACATAGGGGTTATTTGCAATGGGTAAACCAACATAATTTTTAGTAAAGCTTCTCTCACCTGAATAACTTCCCCATGGCTGCCCAGCTTACCAGAAAAGTTACAAGTAGGCAAAAATAACTATGCAACCATATTCTCCTGAGCAGAAACAAGAAACTTGTTAGAACTAACAGAAGAACAAAATGCCGGAAAAAATAGTATAGCTGGTTAAATGTGACAGGATGAAGAGCTAGATATTCTGATTTATGCACCTTAATATCATCATTTAATTCTGTACTGCTTTACAACTAGAATCTGGTTGTTGTCTCTCACCAGGTGCTTGAATTGTTCATGAATCTCAGCCTCCAAATGCAAATTATGCGTATTTGACAACATTGAGTCCCATGCTAAAAATGCAACTAGTTTGTGAGGGAAGCACATAGAAGATGGCCATTAGAAGACAAAGATGGTGTTGGCTGAATGTTGCTGATTCTATTTCTCCTAAGAGAGTTGGGATCTATTCCTGCCTTGTGGGCAGCAACTACTCCTATAGCTTCCCAGTAGTTTGCAACCTTCACCTGTTCAGAAAATTGGGGCAATTACACTGGTAGAAATGAATATGATGGTTAAAGGAACTATACATAGAAGTAATGTTAAATCACAACTGAAATACGAATATATATATCAACAATTGCACAAGAACATGAACGGAAAGGAAATCATTCATCACATACCACTTCCATATTGAATTTATCAGGAGTATCGTTAAGTACAGTTCTGTTTTCTTCCACAGTTATGATCAGTGGCTGCATGAAAGGGGGAAAGGGCAATTCAGGATTGTGACTGAATTGACAATTTAGAGAAACAAAGATGCAAACAATTATGCAAGAATGCATTAATTAGTGTTGCAGGTCATTACCTTGTTTATCTTGCTTGTAGCAAAAGCAAGAGCACCACTTCCTCCACAGGCATCTCGTGGAAGAATGACACTGTCAACATCACTTGCTGATATGCATCTCCTCTCAGAGGAATCAAGCATCTTCACTGAGTATTGCGGTGCATTACTCAGCCCAGCCAGGACGCATGGCAAGAATGTGTATCCAATCTGTTTGCACAACCCATGGAAAAAAAAATTAGAGAATCATTCAATAGAAAGCATGAAAAAATAGTGATAAATAATATCAAGTTTTTAAAATATATTGTCATCATTTGTTAAAATGATTCCCTTTATTATGTCAGAGTTGGTGTAGAGACCACATTTAGTTTGATTTGATATCGTCAGAGTGTAATCACCTCCTCAGCAGCTGACCTTGGAGATAATGAATAACTGAAAGGAGCTGGAAGTAACGCTGGAGCATGAGCACATGGGATTTGAAATTCTTTTACCACTAGATGGCTTATAACAGCCTCCACTCCCGCCAAAGTATCAATTCCCTTCAGAATGTTAAAGGCAGAAGAAATTCAGATGATTGCTATACATCTCAATAAAATGGCACCACCACATAAACTAGCCGATTTTTCATATAACAAGCTATTATGCCCTAAAAAATAAGCACTAATACCGCACTAACATATACAAGTCGAAATATTAATATTTAAAACTAAGCAACCATACGAATAGGTTGCCGTCCAACAGAAGGATTTACTAGAACATCGATAAACACTATCATGCAGCATAAGTATCTTCAAAGGTTAAGGAACGAGACAAAAAAAAATGGAGAATGCAACGAGTCCCACGATTTTTATATAAAGTGGTTTAAATAGGATGCATGTGACATAAACTGTGAAAAGACCACCTTTCCTTGTCTATAATCATCATCATCGTCGATATCATCATCTGGGAAGCGTGCTACAACAGCAACAGCATTCACTTGGGTTTTGTTAATTAAAGCCTCTACTGCTCTAAGAAGTGAATCTGGATGGTTAATTCTCCCTGTTGATTGCCCAGTGTTTGGATCAATCCATTTTTCAACCTACAAGGCAGGGAACATCAAAACTTCATATTCATGTTTTTCATAATGGTTGTTAAATAACATAAAAATTTCTAATAGTAGTACAACATGTACAGTGACAAGTGATACTGATTACAGAAGACTACACAACAGAAAATTATACAAGTCCCTAGCTCTTCTTCACTTTTCAAAGTAAATGGTATATGTATAAATTATAATGTTATACTCATAGTAAATTGGCCAGCCATTTCTCAAGTGCAAATTTTGATTCAACATTCAGTAACTCAGTATGCATAAGAAAAATACAGCATCATTGCAATTAACTTTTAGTCAATACCAAGCAAGCTAAATGGTTAATAAAGTGCCCCAATTTGCTGTAAAGCAACACAAACAAGCCCAGAGCTCTTGCTCCTCTAATCATATAAACTCATTATTTTCATCATGTCCTGGAAAAATGCTAAGAGAAAAAAAAAAGAAAATATAATTAAAAAGAAAACCTGCAAAGGTTTGTCTGTGACAATGTATTCAAGAACCGGCAATCCAAGAGAAGCTCTAGCTGCATCAGCCACTTGTAAATGCCGCATGCGGAGGTGTTCCTCTATCCCTCCATCCAGAACCAATCCAACCTGCTCACATCACAAATCACATGACAATCAATTCACTGGTGATGGATTCAACAAACAAAAATGACGGAAGATGCTCTCGGCACAAACCCTATTTCTGTGAACTGGTTGAAGGTTCCATAATCCTTCTGCAAATCTATCTAGAGCATAGCCTTCCACATACAGCACATTCGACATGGGCCAGTAAAGCATAGCTGCATTCAAAACCTAAAAAAAAACACAGAAAAGAGTCGAAATATCACTACTCAGAGTAAGACACCAGGATCACAGCTAACAAAGGGCTCGATAAGAAAATGACCGAAATGTCCCTAGAAGAAGAGGGAGAGAGCTACATTAGGGTGAGAGATAAGGCAATCGACGACGGAGGAAAGGGCGCGAGCAACAGGTAAAGCGTCGCCGGCGAAACCACCGATGGCGGCTCCGACGCCCGTCGGAACTATCATGACGCTCGTGTACGGCCGCTTGAACTGCTCCGGAGAAGAGAAGAAAACTTCAAAACCGCCAATTTTTTCATTGAAATTTGAGAAATTTGGGAGTGGAATTCTGCATACCTTGTCTGATAGGAAGGAATTCGTGCATCGGGGAATTGAAATCCGCTTGGAAATCCAAGGCTTCCATTTAGCAGGTGGCGGCTGGAGAATTGAACAG
The DNA here is from genome assembly GCA_964016875.1 of Fallopia convolvulus. Taxonomy (NCBI): domain Eukaryota; kingdom Viridiplantae; phylum Streptophyta; class Magnoliopsida; order Caryophyllales; family Polygonaceae; genus Fallopia; species Fallopia convolvulus. The sequence continues at coordinate 4,922,681 of OZ024721.1, forward strand.
CAGAGAGGGGAAGAAGTGGAGGTGGATAATCCTACCAGAGGAAGCTTGCTTCCCATTTCCCCCCAAATCTCAAACCTCCGTCCGAGTCTGAGATGTCGCTGCAACTCTAGCCAAATTTGGAGATTGCGTCTCGCATTGGGCCGTGGCCCACGTAATTTACTGCTGTCGGCCCAATTTTCATCTGCTTAAATCCATTCCCATCTGAATACCTAAAGCTCCGTTCCATTCGACCATTCCCATCTAGCCTGCGAGCGCCGCTCAGCCCCCGACTCCCTGGTCATCTTCCCCGGCTTTCACTACACCGGCACCGCCATCAGTCATCTTCCCCGGCTCGCCTCCTCCTCTCCAGTCGAAGCTGATCTCACCGAGTCAACATTGTCGGGATACCGCTACTGGTTCCTGTTAACCTTGATTAAAGCACAGCGTTTTGCTCTTTTATTTCTCTTTGTAATTCAGCTGTTAAAACGATGCGTTTAGCTTCACTTGTCTAGAAGCAACGTTCCTCTTGGCTCATATATAAGCCTTTTCTCTCTCTGTAACAAGATTGTTCAAGTTGAATGAAACAGTGCTTGCTCTTTTGCTCTACACTTTCTCTCAATCAAACAATTCTCAAATCTCGATTTACAATTTGTATTATGGTATCAGAGCAGTGATCGTTCCGATCACTTTCTCTCAATCAAACAATTCTCAAATCTCGATTTACAATTTGTATTATGGTATCAGAGCAGTGATCGTTCCGATCATTCTGTTCATCGTCTTCGCTTGATTTCAGTCATGACGAACGACGATAAGAAGGACTCGAGTGCGAGCCCAGGATTGGGGTTTATAGGTAATCTAGGTCTGGCCCTTAGTGATCCAAATCACGAACTCTATCTTCATCATTCGGACCATCCGAATTATTCCCTGGCTACTCAGTTGCTGAATGACACGAATTATCATCAATGGAGGCGAGTCGTCGAAGTATCGTTGATGTCTAAGAACAAAATTGCGTTTGTCACTGGTACGTGTGTCAAGCCAGATCCAGGGTCACTGAACGAGATGCAATGGCTTCGTTGCAACAGTATGGTGATTTCATGGTTGCTGCACTCAGTTGAGAAGGACATCGTTGAGACGTTGCTCTATTATGACACGGCTCAGCAGATTTGGGCAGATCTTCGTCAGCGATTTGGACAACCCAGCCTCGCACGAATGTTTCAAGTCCAGAAGGAGCTATTCACAATTACTCAAGGTAATTTGTCCATTACTTCTTATTTAGGGTTGTCCAAGGTACTTCGGTTCGGTCCTCGGTTCAAGATTTTGGCTAGTTCGGTTTTCGGTTCGGTTCGGGTAAACCGATATATTTTAATATAAAAATTAAAAATTAAAAAATACCCTTACTAAGCCTTACCCATGTAACCCTAAATCCCATTTTGCAAGTTTTGTATTGCTTTGTTTATCATTTTGCAAGTTTTAGTTCGAATAGTTTGAATGATCTTAGTTCAAAATGATAAAAATAGCATATCTTAGTTTGGTTTTTTAGGCTTGGTTCGGTTCTAATTCGGTTCTAGTTCGGTTCGGGTCAAAATTGGTTCGGTTTAGTTCGATTCCAGTTTGGTTTAGGGTGTTATGTTCTATATTTTGGATCGACTTTGTACCTAATCTTCTACTTCGGTTCCTACCTGAACCGAACCGAACCGAACCGAACCAAACCGAACCAAACCGAGCTTATTCGGTTCGGTCCTCGGTTCCGAAAATTCCGAAATTCGGTTTTCGGTTTTCCTTGGTTCGGTTTTGGACCGATGAACAGCCCTATTCTTATTATACAAAGTTTAAGAGGTTTTGGGATGAATACTTAGTTTTGTCTGAGATGCCTAAGTGTGGAAGATGTGGATCTATCAATTCTGTGCCTCAAATGATCTTAAATCATCAGATATTGCAATTTTTAGTTGGCTTAAATGAATCTTATAGCTCGGTTCGAGCAAATGCTTTGATGTTGAAGCCAACTCCTGAGATAGGAGAGGTTTACCAGATGGCTCTTCAAGAAGAAAAGCAACGAGTGCTTACAAGTGGATCTACTGGTGTGACAACTGATTCCACAGCACTGAGTGTTTTCCCAAAACAGAAGTTGAGCTCAACGAATTCTAACTCTTCCAATGGTCAGAATTTCAATCCAAATGGCAACAATTCTGGACACAGTCAGAGTAGTTCAAGAAATGGTACTAATTCTGGAAATACTAGCACAACCATGAAGAAGGTGAATTACTATTGTGACCACTGCAAAGTGCCAGGTCATTCGCTGAGTAGATGCTATAAAATCATTGGTTATCCTAAGGATAAAGAAAAGAAGTTTGCTGGCAATTCAAGTGTTGGAGAAGACAACAAAGAGAATGGTGATAAAGAGCAGAAGTTCACCCAGTCTCAGTATGACAGGCTGATTGCCTTGCTCGAAAACCAACAGATTTGAGGTTCCATTGGAGGCTCTTCCGCAGACCACAACAAGACCTGTATGCTAGCTGGTAATACATTCTGTTTCTCTATTCATGGCAATGCTTGTGTTTGGGTCATTGATACAGGAGCAACCCATCATATTAGTCCTCATTTGAATCTCTTTTCTAGTCATGAACCTTATACTAAAACCAGTTTTGTGACCCTTCCTAACAACAAACAAGCTAGCATTTCAAACATAGGCACAATTCAACTCACTTCACAAATTCAACTCAAAAATGTGCTTCATGTTCCTGATTTCTCCTTTAATTTGTTGTCTGTGAGTCAGCTTACCAATGATCTCAACTCTAATGTCCTTTTCACTCCTTCACATTGTCTTCTTCAAGACCCTTCAACGAGCATGTCTCAGGTGCTTGGTGAAGTTTCGAGGGGATTATACCTTACTCACAAACACAGTGATCAGTCTGGCCTGTCATCTCAAGTTTCTGAAACTCTTTCTTCCAGAAATTGTTCCACAGTTTCCTCTAATTGTAATAAAGAGCTAGATAATGACTCTTCTGTTTTGTCAAATGGTGTTTTGACACCTGAATTGTTGCATTTGAGATTGGGGCATATCCCTTATGATAATATGTCTAGATTTCCCTTTTATAAGGATTTAAACATGCTAAGCAGCATGACATTTGCACTATATGTCCTCAAGCTCGACAAAACAGATCTTCTTTTCCTATCAGTAGCATACAAACTTCTTCTTGCTTTCAAATGTTGCATACTGATATCTGGGGTCCTTATAGAGTTAAGACTTATAATGGTTTTAGCTATTTCCTCACTATAGTAGATGACTATACCAGAACCACGTGGGTACACCTTCTTACTCACAAAAGTGATGCCATCACATTTCTCAAAAAAATTGTTATCTTCGTTGAAAAACAATTCAGTTCTCTTGTCAAGATCATTCGGTCTGATAATGGTAAAGAATTTTGTAGTGAGGAAGCAAACAAATTCTTTACTGCACATGGTATATCCCACCAAACAACTTGCGTGGATACTCCCCAACAGAATGGGGTGGTGGAAAGGAAGCATAAACACCTTTTAGAAACTGCCAGGGCTCTTCTTTTTCAGTCCAATTTACCAAACACATACTGGGGGGAATGCATTTTAACCTCTACATTTCTTATCAATAGATTTCCATTGGCTAGTCTAAATTTCCTAACTCCTTATGAGAAATTGCATGGAATTCCACCAGATTACTCTTTTCTGAAGCATTTTGGGTGTCTATGTTTTATATCCACATTAAAAAGGGATAGAGGTAAATTTGATTCAAGAAGTTCTCCTTGTTTGTTTTTAGGATATCCACCTGGTACAAAGGGATACAAAGTCTTGGACATTATCACTAAGAAAATTTACATCTCTAGGGATGTTCAATTTCATGAGATCACTTTTCCTTTACACATTCCAAACTTCAAATTAGACTCTTCTCTTCCATTACTTGTCATACAAACAGATTTCCCTCCTATTTTTCTTCCTACTAACACTACTTTTACCACTCCATCCACTTCCATACTTGACTCTCCTGATCCCTTACATTATCTACCATCCTCTTTAGATGATGTTCTTTCCTCTCCTCCTATCTCTCAATCAGAAACCATACCTCTTGACACACAAGAAACTGATCCCCCTCTCAGAAGATCACAGAGAGTTCATAAACCACCCACATATTTGCAAGATTATGTCACTAATTTTTGTCATGCAGTCGACCAGTTTCCTCTCTCAAATGGGTGTGTTGCTTCATTTTTTGCTCCACAATATCCTTTCTCTGCACCTACATTGCATTTTTCAGAACCAAAAACCTACCTTAAAGCTTCTAAAGATCCAAACTGGGTATTAGCTATGAAGAAAGAATTGGAAGCATTATCTTCTAACAATACATGGGAAGTTGTTGATTTGCCTGCAGGTAAGAGAGCAATAGGTTGTAAATGGGTGTTTAAAATTAAGCTTAAGGCAGATGGGAGCATTGAAAGGCACAAGGCAAGGCTTGTTGCTAAAGGCTACACCCAACAACATGGTCTAGATTTTGAAGAGACCTTTTCTCCAGTGGTATGAATGACAACAGTCAAAACATTACTCTCTCTTGCTCTTAACAAACATTGGAAAATTTATCAATTAGATGTCAACAATGCGTTTTTGCATGGTGACTTAATGGAAGAGGTGTATATGATAATGCCAGAGGGAGTAGAAAATTCAGAAGGGAAGGTTTGTTTACTCAAGAAAAGTCTTTATGGACTTAAACAGGCATCGAGACAATGGTTTCACAAATTGACCACCACTTTGGTTACTCTGAATTTTGCTCAGTCTCAGTATGATTCATCACTTTTTATTCAGAAAACTGCTTCGAGTATGACCATTGTAGCTATATATGTGGATGACATCATAGTTACTGGATCAGATTTTCAGGTTATCTCACATTTAAAGCAAGCTTTGCACACTCTGTTCAGCATCAAAGATCTTGGAGAGTTGAATTTGTTTTCTTGGTATCGAAGTTACACATTCAGCAGGCTGTATGATCTTATCTCAGTCCAAGCTAGCCCGAGAAATTGTCACTGAAGCTCAAGTTCAGGATCATCACAGTCGAGCTACTCCTCTTCCAATTCATTTTAAACTAGGAGATACAGGCAATGGAAATCCTTTATCAGATCCATCTATTTACAGAAGCTTGGTGGGGAAACTCAATTACCTCACTAATACAAGACCTGATATCTCTTTTGCTATTCAAGTTTTGAGCTAGTTTCTACAAAAGCCATTACAATCACACATGGATGCCTTACTTCATCTCATCAGTTATGTCAAAGGAACTCCTAACTATGGTCTATCATTTCAGCATGGAGATCAAATCAAGTTACAAGCCTTCAGTGACTCAGATTGGGCAGGGTGTCCAATGACTCGACGATCTGTTACAGGATATGTCATCTTACATGGATCGAATCCAATTACTTGGAGATCAAAGAAACAAGCAACCGTTTCTCGAAGTTCTTCAGAGGCTGAGTACAGGGCCTTATCACAAGCAGCAGCAGAGATCACTTGGTTAGTTAATCTCCTTCAAGAGCTGGGTGAATCCAATCTCCAGCCAGTCACATTGCATTGTGACAACAAGTCAGCCATCCACATTGCACATAATCCAGTGTTTCATGAGCAAACGAAGCACTTGGAAATAGACTGTCATTTTACGAGAGAAAAAGTCATGGATGGATTGTTGCAACTCAGCTATCTCCCTACAACCAATCAACTAGCTGATGTTCTTACAAAGATCTTGCCTTCGCAGCATCACAAGGAGTTATTGTCCAAACTGGGCATGTTCATTCCTTCTTCCCCTGCTCCAGTTTGAGGGGGGGTGTTAACCTTGATTAAAGCACAACGTTTTGCTCTTTTATTTCTCTTTGTAATTCAGCTTTTAAAACGATGCGTTTAGCTTCACTTGTCTAGAAGCAACGTTCCTCTTGGCTCATATATAAGCCTTTTCTCTCTCTGTAACAAGATTGCTCAAGTTAAATGAAACAGTGCTTGCTCTTTTGCTCTACACTTTCTCTCAATCAAACAATTCTCAAATCTCGATTTACAATTTGTATTAGTTCCAGGGTTTGTTTATTGTTCAAACCCTCCTTGCTCGATCGTGTAGGTTTTTGACATTGCTCATCCCCATCGTTTTCTCTTATTTTTTAATTGTAGATCATCTTCAATTGTTCATTAAGAACCGATATTCTAAGGGAGCAGTTTGCGACTATTCATATTGCCACCAGGTTGCGACCATTCGACCTTATCTATATTGTCAAGGTTCAATTACTTACTCCTTCCCTCTTATTCATATATAATGTAAGCAGCTCTTTGCTGCCGAGTTGAGTTTTTCATTGCTGAGTGAAAAATTGAAGGTTCGTTGCAAGGCAGAATACTACTAAGTTCTTATTTGAGCGGTGGCAGTAACCTTGCTGAATATAAGTCTTGTTAATACTTCATAGAAGTAGGGAGCAAGTCTTGTTAATACGTCATAGAAGTAGGGAATTTCCCTGGAAAGAAGGACACACCACTTTTGCAACTCAAGAAGAGGCAGATGTTGAGGTTTTGCATTAGATATACTGTTAAAATATCTTTGAGATTTTCTTAGTATTTGTTTTTTTGTTTCTCCTTTGGTTAAAGTTAAAGATTGTATACCAGAACTCTTTAACTTTTTGCAGTTTTAATGCTTCAAATATCTTCTTATAGGTCATAGCTACAATTGTAACAGGTTCTTCTAATATTGGAGCTGTATAGACAGATTTATGAAGAATATTAGCTGAGTTTATGAAGACATTTTTAGAACATATTTGTAATGACATTGATGTGTTTGGATTTTGGCTATGTAATGTACTCAATATTTTTTTTTGATAAGGAAAGAAATTAGGGAGCCCACTAACATGCTAGTGGTCGCCCTAGGGCATCCAAGCGGATGAGGGTGAGAAAACCCGGGTCAACTGCAAGCGGGATAGAGGAGACACGTCTGAAGGATCCAGCGATGAAGTCCGCTACAGAAGTAAGGTTAAGCCTTCCATGAGTGTTTTACAAGCTGAAGCGTTTTCTCTTTTGTTTGGTTTTCAGTTTATTGTTTCTTCTAAATTTACTCATGTCATTATGGAGGGAGATAATCTTTCTCTTATTAATTCTATAAAACGTATCTGGAAAATTCCTTGGGAAATTCAAGCTTTAATCTAAGATATTAATTCCTTAATTTCTGTTATTCCTCATGTTCAGATTTTTCATTATTACAGTGAATGTAATAATGCAGCTGATTTCATTGCTAGAAGATTTATCGCCATGCCCCTCCTTCAACATTTGATCCTTGCAGAGCAAGACTTGTCAGTTGTAATTCAGCTTTAACGACTCGCTTAAGTTTAAATGTTAGTCAGCGTCCCATTGTTTTGGAATTCCTAAAGATCATCCGCATTGATGATTCAGGTTGGCCTTGTAATTTACGGGCGACTTTATGTTTGCCTAGTATTATATAAAAAATTGCTAAAACATTTTCAATGTTGACAACTATTTAAGTATTGTGGGCCCGAAGGAAAAGTGATAGTATGTTTGCCTGTTTGACATGGTGGGGGTGGCCGGGTGGAGAACAAGCTAAAATTCATTTCTGTCTTGAACTTTGTTTTTGTCAAGAATTCGACTAACGAAGATTACTGATGGAGACTATTTAATGTAGGGTTTTACTAACCGATAAGCAGTATTCCGATCAAAATGTGAACTTAAAGGTTGGAACTCAATTGCAAACTCGAAGTGTACGATTATAGAGAAACTGATTTTTCCCCCAAATACAGCATACCACTATCTCAGTTACATTTACCTCTTTTATTCTCTCGTCCTCCATGTCCTATGACCGTTACTACCCACGTCCCCATAGGTTACACTCCACGTTCGGCGTCGTGTGTCGATGGCGATTCTATTCCCTCCAACCGTATGCTCATCTGGACTTTTGATGAGCTGAAGCAGGCCTGAGGAATTTGGCTTTTGTGTGATTGGGCCAGAGTAGATATGGGCTGCCGAAATGTTGGGCCCAACAATGGCCCTAAAACATCGAATCAATTTTCGAATTGTTGAGATCTTTTCACTATTTACCTTTCGCGATCCTCGTTCTTCTGGCTGTGCCACGTGTAGCGCCGAGATCTATGGACGCTCCGTCGCTACCCAATATCAAAGTCGAAAGGACGGATGACTACTTTATTTATTGTAGCCTCGGAAGTCATCATTCATCCCCCTCGCCAATCTCTCTAGGTAAGAATTACTCTTCATTTTCTTCTTTTTCTGATCTAAGAAAAAACCTTCCTCTGCTCCTTCAATGGAGAAAACTCGTCTTGTCTCTAAACATGGCTTCCAGCCCTCCGGGGTATTGCAAGAATGTGATAGTATGGCAAACAACATGTCTTTGGAGGAGCTGAATCAGACCCTCCAAGACGGTGGCTTCCCCGACCCCAATCTAAGAAGATAATCTCGAAGTTGTTCAAACTACTGTTAGTGCAAAGGACCTTCGGGGCGTCTCCGACTAGTCCTTCCAAAGAACGTTCTGAGGGCGAAGAGTGCGCTACGTCGGTGTAATTAGAAGAATCGAGCAAGAAAGAGAGTCTTCTGGTGGTGAAAATGTCATCTACTCCCATGCCTGCTGCTGTCTCTGGTCCTTCCAATGGCATGAAAGAAACGACCTTTGTTTTAATGTTCATCTTTCCCGAAGGCCTTTTTTTCCTGTCGTTTCTGACTTTGCTACCCCTTTATTCCCAGATGCTCGCTCTTGTAAGTCTGTTTCGAGCTTTTCTGCCTCGGACCTCATTCTTCGAAAGACGAGGTCTAGTGAATCCAGGCCTCCGACCACACCCACTATCAAGGTTGAAGCTCTTAGATCTTCTCACAAACGCTAGGCGTCGAATGACAGGGATCCCATTGATTTGCGGGACGGCGCTTCCTCTGACTGTCGGTCCCTCCAACAGTATCGCGATCCGTCCTTCAAGAAAAGGAATGCATCTACTTTTGCTCGTTCCATGGCCGCCGAGGTTGGTTCTGGGGCTTGGAAGGTAACCGCTATATTTGTTTACTCCTTCTGACTTTCCCTGTCCACGGTATTACTAGCATTTATTTGGTTTCTGACTACCTCTCTAGAATTAAATCTTCCAAGAGATCGGCCTGATCATGGATGAACTGGATGAAGAGATGGCCCAACAGGAGCGGAGGAGGCAAGAAGTCGTGAAGTATCGGTACAAGGTAGCGAAGGCTCGAGAGAAATCGCTTAACCACTCAAAGATGTTGGCCGCTAAGGAGGAATCTGCAAGAGCACGGGTGCCCGAGTTGGAGTAGGAGGTGCTGGTGTTGCAGGCTAAGGTTGCGGAGCTTGAAGCGAGGGTCACTGATTTTATTTCTATGAGGAAAGAGGAGGCCGACGACATCAGTGCCTACTACAGCATGTTGTCTCGACTGAAGACCATGAAGGAGTACGAGACAGGGAAAACCTCTTGGAACGTGGAGAAACTTCAGGCATTGTTCTTGGCCACTTACCCTGGAGGTGTTCCCCCAACTAAGGTAGTTGCAATGTTAGGCATTGTTGGCTCCCCCATGACTCCTAGTACTCAAGAAGATCAAGATGCAGATGCGACAGATGTGGACGGAGAGCACACGGAGAAGGATGGGACCCCGGTTGACCCTACATAATTTCTTTCTAAGTGATGAAGGATTCTGACGGCTGTGGCCATTTGTAAAAACTTGTTTTAATTTTTGTGTTTTGCTTTGGTGGACAAGCAATACCTTTGAGCCGTGCCGTTTATCGGGCGGTTCTTAGGCTTTTGGATGGTGGTTGGGCCATGGATATTGTTATTTCTTTGCCCCCCGTCATGGGGTGGGGGTTTTATTGCTTTTCGCCTTTCATGCTTTTCATTATTATTTTGCTTTTTTCTCCTATTTTGGTGTCCTTTTCAAGTGACCGTGTCGAGTGGCGGTTTTCGGATGTCCAGCCCCTACAAAAGGTCGTTCTTTAGTCAAAGGATATGCATAGTTATGGCTCACGCAATAGGAAAATTCTAGCTGGTGTTACGGGTGACTCAAGGGAGGCCTCGAGCCCCTGCACGCTTGAGAGTTTACCTATCTTGAAGGCACACATCGGACATTACCCGTTGACATTTTGCAGTGCCCTAACGTCGTCCGTCGATGGTCTGGCGTTTGCTAGTTGTTCTGGCGCTGTGAGGAAGGGGTCCTCTCTGCGGAGTATCGAGTGTTTGGGGAATGTTCTCCCGACTCCAATTATACCGACGATGTTGCCGGATAGCGGGTGTCTAGGACACACTTTCCTATGCCCTGTCATGATTTGTAAAAAATTTCGTTTTAGAATCTCTTCGTCTTTTGTGTGTTAACTTTTGTAAATAAGGTATTCGTACCGTTTTTATTTCCAAAAGTTCCCCTCTTTTGGAAAAGAATGTCGGGGACAACTTCTGGTTGTATTATTATATGGACATCATACGAAAAACATTTTAACCCGTGCACCTTTTGTATTAAACCTTGTTTTATAAAAAAAATCACATACCGTGGATTATAGCTTACTCTCTTTTTTTATTTTGGCCGTCTCTAGCTTCTTTCTTTATTCAGAAATAATACTTCTTCAGATGCCTAGCGTTCCAACTACGCGGTACTGATTCGCTTGTCAGGGAATCAAGCTTGTATGCGCCTTGTCTCGTGACTCTAATTATATTGTAAGGTCCCTCCCAAGCGAGAGCGAGATTTCCAACGTTTAGCTCGACGATGTTTTGGAACACCTTTCGAAGGACCCAGTCGCCGACACAAAAGGCTTTGACCCGGACGGTCTTGTTGTAAATGCGGGCCACCTACTGTTGTTGTCGTGCCAGGCGTAGTCGCACCCTTTCTCTAAGTTCTTCCGTAGTGTCCAAATTGGTCGCCAACTCGGTGGCGTTCTGGTCAGGTGTCAGCAGTCCATACCAAGCGGTGGGCACAACTATTTCTGCCGGGATGACCACCTCGCCACCCATAGACTAGGGAGAATGGCGACTGTCTTGTGGCTGCCTTTGGGGTTGTTCTGTCTACCCACAGAACGTAAGGCAGTTCATCGGCCCATCGTCCTTTGGCCTTGACCAATCGCTTCTTAAGGTTGTTGATAATCACTTTGTTGTTGGATTCTGCTTGTCCGTTGGCTTGTGGATAGCGAGGAGTGGAGGTCACTAGGTCGATATTCCATTGTCGGCAATAATTTCGTGTTTTTCTGCCAATGAATGGCGACCCATTGTCGTAGACAACTTTCGAGGGTATTCCGAAGCGGCATACGATGTGCTTCCTGATGAATACAATGACTTGCTGCTCTTTTATCTCTTTGTATGCCTCTGCTTTGATCCACTTGGAAAAGTAGTCGGTAACTGCCAAGAAAAGCTGTCCAGATGACGGTGGCAACTTCCCCACGATGTTCATTCCCCTTCTCATGAAGGGCCATGGGATCAGTGTGGGATGTAATGGCTCTGGCGGTTGGTGGGAGGTAGGAGCGTGCTTTTGGCAGGCCACACACTTTTGGGAATAGATCTTGGCGCATGGTCGGCTAGTAGTACTCGAAGTTGAGCGCTTTGTTAGAGAGGTTGCGGCCTCTTGAATGGTTTCCGCATTTGCCCTCATGTAGCTCCTAGAGGACCTTTTGCACCTCTCCATTCGCTAGGCAGCGGAGTGAGGTTCCCACGACAGACTGCTTGAACAGAACTCCATTTTCTACATTGTAACGAGCCGCCTTCATCCTGAGGGCTTTGTCCATGTATGAGCCGTCGTAGATACGACTGAGTCCAACACTCATCTTCTGGAGATGTATCGTGGATACCTGCTTCTGGATTCTGATCGTCATATATCTCATGCTGAGTACATACATCTTTAACTCCAGCAAACTTTTGATCAAGTTGCGTTGTTTGTCCCGGGAGGCTAGTCGCTTTGGTTATTGCTGGAAACAACACGTGCACCAGCGGGATTGAAGGGAACTCCTCTAAATCCAACACAGATGCTAGATTTTCTAATGCATTAGCTTGCACATTCTCTTCTTTGGAAACTTTTTGGATTGTGAAGGTTTCAAATTCAAGCATGATCTCTCTGACCTTCTCTGCATACGCGACCATCCTGGTGTCTCTAGCAGCGAAAATCCTTAGAATCTGGTTCACGATCAGCAGTGAGTCACATTTCACCTTCAACTCTTTGACTACAATTCTCGGACTACCGTCAACCCCATCGTCCCGCCTATCTATTGATCGTGAACTAGATTCCGAGGCTACTGTCAACCCTAGAATCCGTTGCTGGAACATGCGGTCACCAATCTCTTATACGTAGCCCAGCATGCTTCATCCCGAACGACATGACTTAGTAACAATAAGTACCCTGACTGGTGATGAACGAGGTCTTTTCCTGGTCCTCCAAATGCATTTGGATTTGGTTGTACCCACTAAAGGCATCCATAAAGGTTAGCATCTCGTGGTCGGTGGTCGCATCTACCATGGCGTGTATGTGGGTTAAATGAAAGGAGTCTTTTGGACAGGCTTTGTTAAGGTCCATGAAGTTAATGCAGACCCTCCACTTATTGTTCTTCTTGCTTACTACCACGACGTTTGCCAGCCACTCAGGGTATTTCACCTCCTTGATTTTGCCAGTCCTAAGCAACTTCTGAACCTCCTCATCAACAATTAAATTTCTTTCAGGCGCGAATTTCCGCCTCTTCTGCTTTACTGGTGGATGACGAGGATCTATATTCAGTCGGTGGGTAATGACTGCATGGTCGATCCCCACCAAGTCCTCCTGTGGCCATGCGAAGCAGCTATTGTGTTTCATTAGAAAATTGATCAACTCAGTTTTTGCCTCAAGGGCGAGATCTTGCCTGATTCTCACTGTCTGTAGTGGTTTCTAGGTATCGAGGAGATCCTTTCCACCTCGGGGTCTCGTGATAGTGCGGACCCCTTGGCCCCCTTTGGTTGCTATTCTATTTGAGCGACAGTTGCCTTGAGAGCAAACTTGTAACACTCGTGGACAACCGCTGATCGCCTTTAATTTCTCGGATTCCCCAAGGAGTGGGGAACTTGATGGTTTGATGGTAAGATGACGGGACCGCCTTAAAGTTTTGGATCCAAGGTCAGCCCATGATGATGTTATAACAAGAAGGGTAGTCCAGCACGGAGAACCTTACTTGCAAGTTGATCCCTTTGGCGTAAGTTGGAAGGGTTATCTCTCTGAGGATGTGCACAATTGCTCCGCTGAATCCCACCAATGCCACAAATTTTCTGTGGATATTTTCCTCCTTCAACCCCATTTCCTTGAGAGCATCAAGTCTCATCATGTTGGTTGAGCTTCTTGTGTCGCTGAAGGTAATGGCCAGCCCATCGCGGTGAGGGCCACTAGACCAGCCGAATCCGAGTCGTTGAAGGTAATGGCGTCCCTTGGGTATCCCCCGGGATTTCGAATTCTTGCCATCAATTGTCCGTCTGGGCATTCCCGAGCGTGGCGTTTTGCTGCCGAGTAGGTGACGCCGTAAATGTCGGACCCTCCAGAAATGACGTTGAAGATCTTAGCATACTCTGGGGACGACGAGATGTCCATGGGTTCTGACATATTCTGGATGGCTGGTATCCCGAAATTTGGTGCGATCTTGGATAGAAAGCCTCTCGAGTGAAGGTAGGCTAGTTCCTTCCTGAGTGCAAAACATTCGTTTGTTTCCTGCCCATAGTCCTCATGGAAGTTGCACCACTTCGTCTTATCCCTCTTCGGGTTGGTGTTTTTCACCTTCTTGGGCCACCTGATCTTGTCCCCGAACTTCTCGAGACCTTTCACTATTTTGGTATTCCCTAGACCAAGGTTGTACTCATGGACTTTTGGCTGCTGAGTGGCGTCCTTCTTCTCGCCTGGTCGTTTGACACCGGCGGTGTGTACCTCGGGCGCCTCTGGATGGGTCTTTGGGTAAAACTGTCCATGACGATTTTTTCGATGGTCAGGAGCGTATTTCCTTTCCACCCGGTCGAAAACCGAAGAAGCCCTCATAGGAGCCTCGTCCTCTTCTAGCCTGATGTGCGCCAAGGCTTTCACTTGGATGTCCTCGAAGCTGTGGTAGGGATACTTCGTGAGTTCTCGATAGAGTTCGCTGTCTAGGAGCAAGCCCCTCTGGAAGTCCCCTATGGAGGTGGGGATATCATAGAGTGGGATCGCCACTTTCTCTCGGTTGAACCAGTTCAGAAATGCCCTTAAGGATTCTCGTGACCTCTAGGAGACCCGGTACAGGTCGTTGGATTGTTTCATCAATTTCCTACTGCTGGCGAACTACACCCTGAAGGCGTCCACCAGACCAGCGAAAGACCCGATGCTCCCTCGGGGAAGGTTTATGAACCAAGTCAAGGCCGCGCCCGAGAGCACAGTTCCAAACCCCTTGCACATGTTTGCCTCCCTTGAATCTCGCGGTACAGAACTAGTCATCATCTTCTATTTGAAGATGGCTACGTGCTCGTCTGGATCCCCCGTCCCGTCGTATGTGGGGATCGCCAGGACGATGAATCTTTTGGGAATACCTACACTGGCGATTGGAGCCGTGAAGGGGAATTCGTCCCATCTGGGTGATGTTGTCCTCAATCCCATTGAGCCTATCTTTCATGTACTTCTAGAATAAGACTTCCATAAAGGTGTCCGGAGGAGGTACCTGATTCTCGACTCTCTCGCCATAGATGGGATGATAGACCCCAATGCCCGCTGACCGGGCCGCGGTCCTGTTTCCGGAGATTACTGACTGAGAATATTTAACGACTGAGAATATTTACTGATTGAGAATTCGACCAGCAAAGATTACTGACTAAGAATTTTTAATGTAGGGCTTAACCGATAAGCAGTATTCCGAACAAAATGTGAACTCAAAGGTGGGAACTCGATTGCAAACTCGAAGTGTATGATTACAAAGAACAATTACAACTGGTTTTCCCCAAATACAACATACCCCCTGTAATACCCGGGGTTTTAATTTGGAGAAATTATAATTTTCAAGCGTTACAGAGTTCCATTTTTTTTCCCGGGTATTTAAAGTTTGGGCCAATCTATTCCCTTCCTATGTCATTCTAACATTTTTGGGCCTAATATTAAGATGGGCCGAAGCCCATCAATTGCCACACCTCCTATCCCTAACCTTTGGAGAGAACTATTCATCTCCTTCAATCCTCGCCGCCGCTCTCCTCTGATTTCTCGGATTCTTCTCATCCCTCTCGCATCACCTTACCTCATCTCCCTCACCCTCGTACAAAACCCGAGCACCCTCGTTCCTGCCTTTCCGGCATCGCGAGCCTGATCACGAGTGTCCGCCCTCAAGCTTCACCGTCGGGACCTGGATCGCAAGTATTTCTGGGGAGGCCAGACGCACAACCATCGTTGTTGAGGAACTGCTCCGCATCCCACCTTGAACGACGTCGACTTCCACCTTCTCTCAGCTGACGTAGGACCCGACCTCTAGTTGTGGTAGCCATCAAGCGGAAGGGGCGAGGGGAAGGGTTGTGCTCTGTTCGGAAGTCAAGGTCGTCGTTCCCGTTCGCTGATCGTCGTCGGCTTCAACGACTGCCACCCTCTTCTCTTCAAGCGACGCTCGACACCTTGAAAACAACATCGACGTTGGCGTCGGAAGATCCGCCCGCTAGACTGTAAGTGCAAGGCAGCTTTGGGGTTTAATTCAAGTTGTTGATCAATGGTGGTCTGGGTTAGTATATAGGTTTCCGATCGGTTAAGTTTGAACTTGTCAAGACTGTTGCTACTGTTGTATAGTGTATTGTTCAGTTGAATTACAAGTTGTTGTTGTGTTTGTCTTAAGATATGATCGATTTAGCATGTCGATCAATTCCTTGGATTAGTAATGCTGACGTTGGTTCATTGTTGTTTTGTTTGGGGGGTCGAGCTTCTGGTTAGAATGTTGGAAAATTTTGGCATTTAGAATTGGAAGTAACAATTACAATTGTTGTCGAACAATCTCAGTCAAACTTGTGGAATTATTGTTGACCTCTTAGTTGACTAATATTAAATGGTCATCGTTAGTGTTGGGTTTTGTGGCTGCCGAATTGGTAACGTGTGTTGACCAAACTATTGTTGGTTCTACTAGTTTGATTATCAAATGTAATGTTTGGCCATGAAATTGTTTAATAGTTCTTTTAGTATTGGTTTGATTGAATGTCTTGATAAGATTAGTAGGTTAGAATACTATTGATTAAGTACACCGTACCATTAAAATGTCGTTTTTGAAGGGTGCTAGTAACTAGTAATCTAGATCGGAATCATCGATTAGGAAGAACTTTTAGCTTTTAGGGTGTTAAGTTGTGTTTCTCTTCTCTTCGAACGTTATAGTTTTCGTTATTGATTTGTTAGGATTCGATAACGTTCGTGCGTGACTTGTTCGAGCTTCCTTTCTCCCGTTACGTGTTGTGTCTCGCCTTCGAGGTAAGTCGCTTGCCGACTTACTTAGCTTACGACTCGTTATGCGTTAAACGAGTAAATTGAATGTGTAGCCCTTATTTTGGAATGATTCCATATTACGTGCTTATATATATTTGAAATCATGGAAACCGCTTTTAAATGTTTTCGTTATGCGTGCACTGGGTTCCACCGGCATGATCATGGAGCACGGGATAAGCTGACGAAGAAGTCGCCCCCGGGCATGGTCATGCGGCTGGAAGGAACCCCCTTCTAAAAAAAATAAATAGATTGTTTTGGCAAACGCTCTAGTAGAGGTTTAGCCGGGGAAAGAAGGGTGAATGGGGGAAAATGGGCACGTGTATAGGACGCGCCCTGACCGTGCGCCATCGATGAGAGGCCGGAGGGTGCCATATATGGAGGATGACGTTGGATTGCTATTATATTCGATGGATTTTGTTTGAAATGTCTAAAATGCTTGAGTGATGACCTCAGAGAATGTATGTTGTGATTATGTGTGCTTTGGTAATATATTTTTACTTGTTGCTAATATCCTTTTGACATTACTTTGGATGATTTCACATTTGACTATATTGGTTTGGCTACTATCATACTTCTATTATGACTGTAATTGTGTGTGTATCTTTAAGTGTATGGATATATACAAGTTTAGTTTGCTAAAAATGTTTTGTTACATATTTGATTTACTTGTTTGGCCCATACCGGGACCGTAGGCTAATGTGATCAACTTGTGGCGTTTTTAGGTAAGGAATCCGACATGGAAAATGTGCCAAGAGGTTGCATACCGGATGGTGGAGCTCAGTCTTGATGTGTTGAGTCTTAGAAGATTGACTTTAGTATTTTAGTCTTTTGGTTTTTCTTGGATTGTGAGTGATTCTTGGACTATGAGTCTTTTTGGGAGTACATGTTGAGGGTTTGTACCTTAGACTAGCCTTGACATCTTGTTGTCATGTTTTACAGATTTTGGACTCTTGCTTGCATGATTTTATGACATAAAATTTTGAACTTCTAGATTGGACGGTTTATTTGAATTTACTCGCAGTGCTTTTATTGCAAGGTCCAATACAGTCTATTGTTGTCAGCTTGTTCTAGTAGGCCCATTGTGAGGCCTACCACCTTTTGACCCTATGTACATGCCAGAAAGGGGTGTTACAGATTGGTATCAGAGCCAGGTTGGCAACAAGAGCACTAGGTCCTAAAAAAAGAGCTCGTGAGGTCCAATTTATAGTTATAAAAACTTTAAAACCTTTTTACTTAGGCATGCTGCATTTTAGGTAGGGAAACACGTCGAGACCGCTACATCATCTGGGAAGAATCTCTGTAAGCATTTTATTTGTTTAATTACAGTTATTACTTGAAAAATCTAAGTGACTTATTATGTTTAGGTATCACTTAGTAATGGCAAGAGGTAGAGGAAGACCTAGAGGTAGAGGAAGAGGAGTTACTGTTGAGCCTCGAGGTAGAGGAAGACCTAGAGGTAGAGGAAGAGGAGTTACTGTTGAGCCTCGCATTAATCATTCGGCTGAGGGAACTGAAGAGAGTCTGGGACCAGTTAGAAATGCTAATCAGGGACTAGGTGATGATCGATCTGATGTTGTGCTGAGTAATGCTAGATTTGGAGGCCAAGATCCTGTAGGGCCTAGGTCTGGAAATAATGTCAATGCTCAAGAGCCGCCAGTTGCTCCAGCTACAGAAGCACCTCCCACTGGTCCACCTGGACTACAAACTTTGGTCCAAGAACAAGTTCTATCGTTCTTGCAAGTTCTTTTTGGGGGTGGTCAAGCACCAAACCCTGCCGCTGCCGCTTCCCATCTGTCTGGTTCAAGGGTACCAAACCCCCAAGGGTCCGCTGTGAGAGCATCCCATTCTAGGATGTCAGTTCCACCAGCACCTCCAACTAGAGTGCCTGATATTCAGAGACCGCCCCAACCCGTTCAAGAAGCATCTGAAGAGTCAGTTCGAGTTGAAAGGGGTCGTCAAGACTCTGGACCCGACAAGTGGCTGCGTGAGTTTAGTTACATGAAACTTCCGTTTTTCAATGGAGCTCATGAGAAAGACGTGGAGTTGTGGTTGAGGCAAGTCACTTCAGCTCTCAACACGATCAAGGCACCAGAGGATCGAAAGGTGTCGCTAGCTCAGAGCTTGCTTAGAGATAATGCTTTTAATTGGTGGTCTCTACAGATTTTGGACCACGAAGTGAACTTTGAAGAATTTTCTAAGATGTTGATAGATGAGTTCTGCCCTGCTGCTGTAAGGGATGCTCGAGCTCAAGAGTTTGCTGATGCAAAGCCCGAGAACATTTCAGTGTCAGAAGCTGCCCTGAAGTTTCAGAGAGATTTAACTTATGTGGCTGACACTGTGACCACAGAGAAGCAACGCATTCATGCTTTTGCTAAGAGGATGAGACCAGAGATTAGGCAGTATGTAGCTGGGTTCGAATGCTCTACCTTAAGAGAGTACCAGAACAAGGCAATGGCTTACGAGATGGCACACCCAGCTTACAAGCGATCTGATGTCACACAAGGTAGTGGCAAGAGACAAAGGACCGCAATAGGATTCAAAGGTGACGGGAGGCCGAATTCCATGCCTCAAGGGGGTAACACCTCAGGCATGAGGCAAAATCAACAAGGCCAATCTCAACGGTCGAGTGGTGCAACGGGTCAGAAGCAGTGTTTCAACTGCGGAGGCTATGATCATCTGAAGAATGCTTGTACTCGACCATTGGTAACTTGCTTTACTTGCGGACAGAAGGGTCACCGTGCTGTTTTCTGTCACAACAAAGGAGTTGCTCCATCTCAGGGATCCTCACCTGCTTCTAGGCCAACTGGAGGAATTCGATCACAATCTACCCCTCAAACTCATGTTACTCCAAGTCAAGGTCGTGGTAGAGGCCGTGGTAGCACATTTGGGGGTCCTGGAGCCAACCACCCACCTCGTGTGTTCGAGATGAGAAGAACTGAAGATCAAAATGCTCCGACAACTACAGGTACGATTTGGATCCGATCTGAGCCTGTTAAGATTCTTTTTGATACTGGTGCTACTCATTCTTTTATTGCAACTGCATGCGTAGATAGATTGCATTTGACATGTTCTTTGGGTACTCCTTTTGTTGTGGGTTTGCCGGATGGTAGTAAGATAAGTGGGGACAAAGAGATCCTTCAATGTCCAATTCGCATTGGGGATAAGGATTGGCTTACAGATTTCATCGTCATGGCCTTGCCAAATGATGATGTAATTCTAGGTATGGATTGGATGACTAGATACAAAGCTGTTCTAGATATTCATAGTCGTACAATGACAGTAACTGCTAATGATGGAACTCAGCACGTGTTTTGGGGGCATGACCCTAAGAAGTTTGGGACTATGATTAGTGCTATGAAAGCTGCCAAGTTGTTGAACGAGGGTTGTGTAGGATATTGGTGCTATGCCCTTCAAGAAACCAAGGATAGTCCGAGACTTGAGGATATTCCTATTGTGCGAGAATTCAAAGATGTTTTTCCTGAGGAGTTGTCGGGGCTTCCGCCTCACAAAGAGGTAGATTTCAGCATCGAGTTAGAGCCAGGAACAAGACCTGTTTCACGGGCTCCTTATTGTATGGCGCCAGTAGAGATGCAAGAGTTGAAAAAGCAACTTGAAGAGTTGGCAGAAAAAGGCTTAATTCGTCCGAGTGCATCGCCTTGGGGTGCTCCGGTACTTTTTGTAAGAAAGAAGGATGGATCAATAAAGTTGTGCATTGATTACAGAGAACTCAACCAAATAACTATCAAGAACAAGTATCCACTTCCCCGTATCGATGATTTGCTAGACCAGCTGCAAAGAGCAGTAGTGTTTTCTAAAATTGACTTGAGGTCTGGCTATCATCAATTGAGAATTCGAGATGAAGACATCCCAAAGACGGCATTTCGGACACGATATGGGCACTACGAGTTTGTAGTGATGCCGTTCGGTTTGACAAATGCTCCAGCAGTGTTCATGGAGTTGATGAAAAAGATTTTTATTGAATACTTGGATCAGTTTGTGGTAGTGTTCATTGATGACATCTTGGTTTACTCTCGGAGCCAAGATGAGCATGTTAATCATCTAAGGGTTGTGTTAGGAGTTTTAAGACAACACAGGTTGTTTGCCAAGCTTTCAAAGTGTGAATTTTGGTTGTCTGAGGTCACATTCCTAGGGCATGTCGTCTCTGCAGATGGAGTGAAAGTTGATCCAATGAAGATTGAAACCGTAGCCTCTTGGCAACCTCCCAAGAATGTAAAGGAAGTACGCAGTTTCTTGGGTCTGGCAGGATATTACAGGAGGTTCGTAGAGGGTTTCTCAAAGATAGCTCAACCTTTGACCAACTTACTTCGTAAGACTACCAAGTTTATATGGACAGAGGCCTGTCAGAGAAGCTTTGAAGAGTTGAAAAGAAGGCTAACTTCTGCGCCCATCTTAGCACTTCCACAAGGCTCAGAAGGGTATGTGGTTTACAGTGATGCGTCGAAACTTGGCTTGGGGTGTGTGTTAATGCAGAAGGATCGGGTGATTGCTTATGCTTCTAGACAACTTAAGACTCATGAGCTAAATTACCCGACACATGACCTAGAGTTAGCGGTTGTGATCCACGCCTTGCAGATTTGGCGACACTATTTATATGGAACAACTTGCCAAATTTTGACAGATCACAAGAGCCTCAAGTACATTTTCACTCAGCGAGAACTCAATATGAGGCAACGCAGATGGCTGGAATTGATTAAGGATTATGATCTAGAGATCCTTTATCACCCAGGCAAGGCGAATGTTGTCGCTGACGCACTTAGTAGGAAATCATCCCAGGAGCAGATGTTGTCTCGCTTGACTGCTCAACCCGCTTTGCAAAGGGATTTGATAAGAAACGGGATTGAGGTATGGATTCAGAGATATCAAGGCTAGTTGTGTTCCTTGGACTGTCAACCTAGTCTGAGAGAAGAGATCCGTCAAAAGCAAGGGGCTTGCTCTATGATTCAAGACGTATGTAAAAAGGTGCGTCAAGGTGAAGCACCTGGGTTTGAAATTCGAGAAGATGGGATCCTGAGGTTGAATGGGAGAGTATGCATTCCTCGAGATCAAGAGCTGAGACAGAAAATCCTTCAAGAAGCCCATGCTACGCTCTATTCAATACATCAAGGAGCAAGTAAGATGTACAAGGATCTCAAGCAACATTACTGGTGGGATGGCCTGAAACCTGATGTGGCCAAGTTTGTAGCACGATGCCAGATTTGTCAACAAGTTAAGATAGAACACCAGAGACCGGGAGGGATGCTCCAACCCCTCTCCATTCCAGAATGGAAGTGGGAAGACATATCCATGGACTTCGTCACAGGTTTGCGCATCAGTCGAGGTCATGATGCCATCTGGGTAGTAGTGGACAGATTGACGAAGACGGCACGTTTCCTTCCGATTAGGGAGGCGTGGCCGGTTCCTAAACTAGTTGATGTGTTTGTAAGACAGATAGTGAGACTCCATGGAGTACCAAAAACAATTGTATCCGACCGAGATGGTCACTTTACATCGAAATTCTGGCATCAGGTGCACCAAGCGTTGGGTACAAGACTGCATTTCACGACGGCTTACCACCCGCAAGCAGATGGACAGTCAGAGAGGACGATTCAAACGCTTGAAGATATGCTAAGAGCTTGTGTCCTAGACTGGGGTGGTGGTTGGTCAGAGAATTTAGAGTTGGTGGAATTCGCATACAATAACAGTTGGCACGCCTCGATTCAGATGGCTCCTTATGAGGCGTTGTATGGTCGGAAGTGTCGAACGCCACTTTGTTGGGATGACCCCTCTGACAGAGTGGGTGAGATACCTCAAGTGATCCAAGAGACAGTTGATAAAGTTGCTTTGATAAGAGAACGCATGTTAGCCGCTCAGAGTCGTCAGAAGTCCTATGCTGACAAACGAAGGCGACCCTTAGAATTTGATGTTGGCACACATGTGTGGTTGAGAGTGTCGCCTACTCGAGGGGTACGAAGATTTGGGATTAAAGGGAAGTTGAGTCCTCGCTACGTCGGACCTTTTGAGATCTTACAAAGGGTCGGAGAGTTGGCCTACCGCTTGGTGCTTCCTCCATCCTTGGAGGGAGTTCATCCCGTGTTTCATGTGTCTCAGCTAAGGCAATACATTCCCGATCCCAATCACAAGCTTAGTTATGAAGAGTTGAGAATCGAGCCAGATCATACTTTTGTTGAACAACCGATAGCTATCTTGGATCGTCGAATGAAGAAACTTCGAAACAAGTAGATTCCTTTAGTCCTAGTGTAATGGTCTAGGCGTGGAGTTGAGGAGGCCACTTGGGAAACCGAGGCAAGTATACAAGAGAGTTATCCCGAGTTATACTCTAAGTTGATAGAGTCCGTGGGGAATGGTTAGTACTTGAGATTTTCTTGCATCGTATCTAGTACCTTAAAATGTTTGATTGATAATTTGCTTGGTAGCATGTTGCTTACTTGTGGATTGCTTGGGTGATCGTTGCTTGTGCTTGATTACTTGGTTGCTTATGTGGGTTCAATGATTCTTTTACATGTTAGAGTAGATATTATGCTGACTATATGCTCTGGAAGAACTTCGTTCATTTGATATATACTTACTTTCATTGTTGTGGTCGTTAGGAAATGGTTCGAGGACGAACCTACGTTAACGGGTGGGGATTTGTGAGACTCTAACCAATGTCCCATCATTACTTGTATATTAACTTATCTCTACTTGAGTTTCGAGGACGAAACTTTCTCTAAGTGGGGGTATATGTAATACCCGAGGTTTTAATTTGGAGAAATTATAATTTTCAAGCGTTACAGAGTTCCGTTTTTTTTTCCCGGGTATTTAAAGTTTGGGCCAATCTATTCCCTTCCTATGTCATTCTAACATTTTTGGGCCTAATATTAAGATGGGCCGAAGCCCATCAATTGCCACACCTCCTATCCCTAACCTTTGGAGAGAACTATTCATCTCCTTCAATCCTCGCCGCCGCTCTCCTCTGATTTCTCGGATTCTTCTCATCCCTCTCGCATCACCTTACCTCATCTCCCTCACCCTCGTACAAAACCCGAGCACCCTCGTTCCTGCCTTTCCGGCATCGCGAGCCTGATCACGAGTGTCCGTCCTCAAGCTTCACCGTCGGGACCTGGATCGCAAGTATTTCTGGGGAGGCCAGACGCACAACCATCGTTGTTGAGGAACTGCTCCGCCTCCCACCTTGAACGACGTCGACTTCCACCTTCTCTCAGCCGACGTAGGACCCGACCTCTAGTTGTGGTAGCCATCAAGCGGAAGGGGCGAGGGGAAGGGTTGTGCTCTGTTCGGAAGTCAAGGTCGTCGTTCCCGTTCGCTGATCGTCGTCGGCTTCAACGACCGCCACCCTCTTCTCTTCAAGCGACGCTCGACACCTTGAAAACAACATCGACGTTGGCGTCGGAAGATCCGCCCGCTAGACTGTAAGTGCAAGGCAGCTTTGGGGTTTAATTCAAGTTGTTGATCAATGGTGGTCTGGGTTAGTATATAGGTTTCCGATCGGTTAAGTTTGAACTTGTCAAGACTATTGCTACTGTTGTATAGTGTATTGTTCAGTTGAATTACAAGTTGTTGTTGTGTTTGTCTTAAGATCCGATCGATTTAGCATGTCGATCAATTCCTTGGATTAGTAATGCTGACGTTGGTTCATTGTTGTTTTGTTTGGGGGGTCGAGCTTCTGGTTAGAATGTTGGAAAATTTTGGCATTTAGAATTGGAAGTAACGATTACAATTGCTGTCGAACAATCTCAGTCAAACTTGTGGAATTATTGTTGACCTCTTAGTTGACTAATATTAAATGGTCATCGTTAGTGTTGGGTTTTGTGGTTGCCGAATTGGTAACGTGTGTTGACCAAACTATTGTTGGTTCTACTAGTTTGATTATCAAATGTAATGTTTGGCCATGAAATTGTTTAATAGTTCTTTTAGTATTGGTTTGATTGAATGTCTTGATAAGATTAGTAGGTTAGAATACTATTGATTAAGTACACCGTACCATTAAAATGTCGTTTTTGAAGGGTGCTAGTAACTAGTAATCTAGATCGGAATCATCGATTAGGAAGAACTTTTAGCTTTTAGGGCGTTAAGTTGTGTTTCTCTTCTCTTCGAACGTTATAGTTTTCGTTATTGATTTGTTAGGATTTGATAACGTTTGTGCGTGACTTGTTCGAGCTTCCTTTCTCCCGTTACGTGTTGTGTCTCGCCTTCGAGGTAAGTCGCTTGCCGACTTACTTAGCTTACGACTCGTTATGCGTTAAACGAGTAAATTGAATGTGTAGCCCTTATTTTGGAATGATTCCATATTACGTGCTTATATATATATTTGAAATCATGGAAACCGCTCTTAAATATTTTCGTTATGCGTGCACTGGGTTCCACCGGCATGATCATGGAGCACGGGATAAGCTGACGAAGAAGTCGCCCCCGGGCATGGTCATGCGGCTGGAAGGAACCCCCTTCTAAAAAAAATAAATAGATTGTTTTGGCAAACGCTCTAGTAGAGGTTTAGCCGGGGAAAGAAGGGTGAATGGGGGAAAATGGGCACGTGTATAGGACGCGCCCTGACCGTGCGCCATCGATGAGAGGCCGGAGGGTGCCATATATGGAGGATGACGTTGGATTGCTATTATATTCGATGGATTTTGTTTGAAATGTCTAAAATGCTTGAGTGATGACCTCAGAGAATGTATGTTGTGATTATGTGTGCTTTGGTAATATATTTTTACTTGTTGTTAATATCCTTTTGACATTACTTTGGATGATTTCACATTTGACTATATTGGTTTGGCTACTATCATACTTCTATTATGATTGTAATTGTGTGTGTATCTTTAAGTGTATGGATATATACAAGTTTAGTTTGCTAAAAATGTTTTGTTACATATTTGATTTACTTGTTTGGCCCATACCGGGACCGTAGGCTAATGTGATCAACTTGTGGCATTTTTAGGTAAGGAATCCGACATGGAAAATGTGCCAAGAGGTTGCATACCGGATGGTGGAGCTCAGTCTTGATGTGTTGAGTCTTAGAAGATTGACTTTAGTATTTTAGTCTTTTGGTTTTTCTTGGATTGTGAGTGATTCTTGGACTATGAGTCTTTTTGGGAGTACATGTTGAGGGTTTGTACCTTAGACTAGCCTTGACATCTTGTTGTCATGTTTTACAGATTTTGGACTCTTGCTTGCATGATTTTATGACATAAAATTTTGAACTTCTAGATTGGACGGTTTATTTGAATTTACTCGCAGTGCTTTTGTTGCAAGGTCCAATACAGTCTATTGTTGTCACCTTGTTCTAGTAGGCCCATTGTGAGGCCTACCACCTTGTGACCCTAGGTACATGCCAGAAAGGGGTGTTACACCCTCGTCTTAGTTACATTTACCTCTTTTATTTTCTCGTCCTCCATGTCCTATGACCGTTACTACCCACGTCCCCACAGGTTACACTCCATGTCCGATGTCATGTGTCGATGGCGATTCTCTTCCCTCCAACCGTATGCTCATTTGGACTTTTGTTGAGCTGAAGCGGGCTTGAGGAATTCGGCTTTTGTGCGATTGTGCCAGAGGAGATATGGGCTTCCGAAATGGTGGGCCCAACTGTAACACCCCTATTTTTCAACGATGGGTATTACTGTCAGTGACCTCGGACTTTACCGTCTAAAGTCACCCTAGGCTTTATAAGATATTAAACTTAAAGAAATGCGAAATTTGAATGGTAATACATGACATTGAAAGGTGCTCAAGCTTGAGACTTTAATATTGTCATTACATCTTAAACTGTTTCAAAACAACATGATAGAGTTAAGCAGCGGATTAATGAAACCTTGTTCTTCCAAAGCATAGTGAATCCAAAGTACAAAAGAAATATCTTTGAGAAGACTTGACCTTCCTTCCTTCAACTTTCTTGATTCTTCGTCTTTAAACCTTCGAGGGACGTTTTCTAGAGTTTGGCATTTGTCGCAAAGGGCGAGAAATATCAAGCAAAACTGGAGGAAAGAGCGGAGTTAGTCTAAGGAGACTAAGCAAGTGATAATGGAAATTCTCAAGAGTAAATTTGGGTAAGTTAACCAATCATTAAAGAGGTATGCGAAATGTGTTTGAGATGTATAACCTTTATGTGGAGCTTAAGGACGGAAATGAGTATATCTCGAAGCGAGATAATTCTAAACCGAAAAGAACGAACTACGAGATTGTAGAACTTTTTAGAGTAGATTATTGCTGAGAATGTTTTAATTACACATAATTTTCTAGGAAAACCTCTCGTGCCCTTATCGGACCGAGAGCCGGGTCGGTCTTCTAAAATCGGCCCGGTTTTGATGTCTTTTAATGTGCACTAGCACTTATCTTTATTACGTGTAAAAATTTTACATATCATTAATGTGTGGAGGCTATGATAGAGCCGAGTCCACCTAAGGGAACGAAGTTCTAACACTTAGTTAGAACATAGCATAAGTTTATTTAATGGATTGAATAAGGCAAACCTTTAGCCTAATTATAAATTTTGAATGTCTGCATAGCATAGACATTAATTAGTAATAAACTTTAGTCGTCTTTTCCATTTTATGTGGCATTGCTTAAGACTTTAGACGAAACCTTTTTCTTTCGACATTGCTTTAAGAATTCAACCAACATTTGTTTTCCGTTTGACATTGCTTTAGACTTTAGACGAAACCTTTCTATTTCGACATTGCTTAAGACTTTAGTCAACGAAGAAAGAGTAGAGTCATGACTTACATATAATATGATGTTATAAAAGGTGGTTTAAGGACTTATGTCCAACACTTTTTACTATACTTTTTCCAAGCGATGTTTCTAAACGAGACATTTTAAACAAACAAGGCCGCAATCATCGGTCCTAATTTCATTTCTAGCATTCGAATAATAATAACGATAAAGAGATGTTGTTATTTCTAGCAATCGATATGTCCTATGTTTATTTATTTAAGCAAGCTAGTTTGTTCTCAACGGAGAGAAGTTTAATGAAATCGAGATATCAAAAAGGTTACAAGGAGAATATCCACTTGCCTTGGATTTCTTTCGGAAATCTATGCAACTCGGAATTAGGATTTCTTAGAGACGTCACGCTTTGACCTATTCGACCGAAATGAATGACGAACGAACATGTATTAAAATCCTTATTTTAATTTAAAGACAACTTTTCTCTTATTTTCCTCTTCTAAGAGAAGGTGAGCTAAATTAAATTATTTGGTTAAATAGTTTAGTTAGGAAGAAGGGTAAAATAATAATAACTCTTTTTATTATTATTTTCTAGGTGACACTTATTAAGGATTTTGTAACTTATAAAAATACTTAGTTTAAGAACATGAATGTAAGGCTTTACTTAGCCTAAGGAAACTCTTTTTAACCCACATACAATTAGACCTGGGTCCGGTTCCGGAACCATGGAACCGGAACCGGCCTTGGCCCGATTCCGGTCCGGTTCTGGGCGGTTCCGAGGACGGTTCCGGTTCGGAACCGGAAATAAAAAAAATTAAAAAAATTAATTTTTGACCTCTGGAAGAAAACCGCGGTCGCGGTCCAATGGGCCGCGACCGCGGTTTGGTTATTTTTTATTTTTTGTGGGGTGGAACCGGCGGTTCCACCCGGTTTGGAACCTCCGGTTCCGGGGTTGGACGAATCGGAACCGTCCCGGGAACTGGACCTGGTGGTTCCGGAACCGTGACCGCCGGTTCCGGTTCCGGGCGGTTTTCCGCCGGTTCCGGGACCGCCGGTTCACCCGGAACCGACCCCAGGTCTACATACAATTATTTATATGTTTTTAAAAAATAGTTTATAACAATGATTTGCATGCATCATTTTTAAGAAGACTTCTTTATTGAAAATTATGTTTATTATAAATTTTCATATAAATCATGATTTACTCAAAGGGAAAATTCTAGGATGGTCATGCATGAGCATAAATGACTTCTAGAAATACTTTTTAATCTCACATGCATACTTTGAAGGACTTAACATAACTTATGCTAAAAATTATGTTTCTTTTTATTAAAAGGTATAGTAAAACACTATCTTAGTAAATCTAGAACATATGCACAATTAATATTTATTTAAAAACTCCATAAATTCTACATGCATAGTTAATAGAATTTATTTAAATATTTAGGTATTTTTTTTATATAATTTTTGGTTATTGGTAAAAATAAAATATTCCTACAAGTGCTAAAAGTTCTAGG
Organism: Fallopia convolvulus; assembly: GCA_964016875.1. Taxonomy (NCBI): domain Eukaryota; kingdom Viridiplantae; phylum Streptophyta; class Magnoliopsida; order Caryophyllales; family Polygonaceae; genus Fallopia; species Fallopia convolvulus. The sequence goes on from OZ024721.1 coordinate 4,951,300, forward strand.
AAAATACATGCAATTAGATTTACTCCCTAATATTCCTTTTAAAAAAACATGCAAGGCATAAGTAACTAGTTGATCATGGATTTAAATGAAAGGCATTTTAAAATCTACATGCAAAGTGATTTTCTTTACTAAAAATCCATTTAAAGTGGCATGCAAGAGTTTGTATGATCATCTAAGCATTTTGTAACCTCATAAGACTAAGTTATTCTCAAACATCATATAAAATCAATCTCTTACTCAAAAGAGACATGCATGTGGATTTTCTTCATAAAACTCCATAAGTAAGACATCTAAGAACACTTTCAATTTAAAAGCTTTCTAACTTATGTTTATTAGATCATAAAAATTACAAATCTAATTAAAGTTTAATCCAAGTACTAAAAATGACATGCATGAAGGATTTAAGCAAGAGGAAAAAGTCTTGAGTAGTTTTCGTGGAAACTACTTCTACAAACTCATAGATCTTTTAATTAAAAGAGGGCTTCTTAGATCTTTTTATTAAACATAAAAATCAGAAATTATAAGATGGAAAACCCTCTTGAAAGATGTAGGATTTGGTATGCTTTCACAAAATTTGTAGAGGACACAAACCTCTTTAGCAAGAGATGCATGCATGTATGAATCAAGATAAGATATGCAAGTTTTGAAATATTTTATATTTTGAATTTTTTTTAAGAAAATCAGAATCTTAAACCAAGATCTAACATGCTATAAAACAACTTAAAATGGTGTAAAAAGGAAGTAGAAGAAAGGGAGAAAGGGTTATATATTGCTTAAGGTTGATTTGGAAAAAGCATTTGACAGGATTAGATGAGATTTTATTATTGACACTTTCTCTGATGGCTTCTCTAATTCTTGAATTGATTGGATTAAGGAATGTCTTCATATCACTTTATTTCGTTTATTATGAAATGAGGAGGCTACTAATAAGTTCTTGCCTATTCATAATGTCCACCAAAGGGACCTAAATTTTAGAATAACTTTTTTTATTTTTTAGAATAACTTATTTTAAAATATATTTTAAAACAATTTTTTCTAATTAATTTAAAAATATAATAAAATAATTTCAATATATATTGTGCATGGCGTATCGAACATGAGCTCTTTAGTTTCTAAAGTTAATATAAGTCTTTTTTTTAAGTTCTTTATTTTTTTTAAAGGAACACTTAGCTAAAATGTTAATTTTCTAAAAACTAAACTATTTTTAATGCAGAATGTAAAGAGGCACCAATAAATGAAGGGATCTCTAAACCTCCGTAGAAAGTCAATCCAAGTCTTTCATTAAATGGTCAGTACTAAGTTTTTTTTTTCATTTAGCCTCTAATATTTTAGGTACTTAGGTTTGTTTAAATATAAAATAGCATGGGTTTGTTAGAGTAAATATATAGTGATTTTAAGTTTATTAAATCTTTCTTTTCAAACATAAAAATTATGTCGAAATACTATTTTTGAGTGCAAAACCCATAACACAGGGACTACATAAGTTGGAAATTATGATCATTTTTATCTTTTGTAAATATGCAGATGACTTATTTTAATTAAACAATCATTGTGAATCATTAAAGGCGTAAAAAGTAAATATTTAAAAACTTGCTCTAAATTTTTTTATTATTACTTTCACGTTTGGATCATTCTATGATAGAGGGTCAAAAAAGGTAACCAAGGGAGAAAAGAAGCAAAGCAAATCCATAAAGAAAGAGGCAAAGGTGGCTAAGGAAAGAAAGACTCGGAAAGATGTAGTAAAGGTATCCAAAGACAAAAAAAAAAGAACAAGGAGGAGAAGGATTTATGGGGTAACTATTTACATATATATATATATAATTTTTTTATTTTTTAAGAAACTAATTCCATAAAATGTAACTATTTACATATATAAATTTTTTATTTACATATATATATATAAACTTTTTATTTTTTAAGAAACTAATTCCCTAAAATGAAAATAATAAACCCTTATTAAGAAATTAAAAATCAAATTGAATATTTTTATATCAGACTTCTTAACTTATGTTCTAAGAGCATAGGTTATAAAAGTATGCTGCATAATCAATCTTGTTACAAATATATGCTAAATACACGTAAAATTAACCATCATCTTTAAAAAAATCAACTATAGAAGAAAGGGTGGAGATCATAACAAGAAAATTTGAGTTAACTTTGAACATTGATTTGTTTGAGCTCCATGCTTCAACACAAATGGAAGTTAAATTTGACGTGGAGCCAATGGGAGTATGGAATCTCTTGAAGGATGTGGTAGAGGATGGTAGTGATCCAACAAAAGAAAAAGAAGAAGAAGAGGAAGAGGAAGCGATGAAGAAATGGTAGGATGAACAAAGTAAAGAGAGCTACTTAAAAAAGCAGGATTATTCATCATGGTGATGTGTGAAATCATTGGTAATTTACTTTTGTGTTAATCCTTATTTAAATTTAATAATATTTTTAATTAATTATTATTGTTAATTCTTAGAGGAATTATATGTGTATAGGTGATAGGAAATTTGCACCATGAAAAGGCTTGGTTGTTGACTCGATAGTTGGAGTTTTCCTCACTTAGAATATGTCTGATAGTCTCTTGAGGTATGTTTTGATCAACTTTATATGTCGTTTAAGGTTTTTATTATGATTAAATAATAGTGAGTTATGAAAATTGTTGTTGAAGAGTTGCTCTAGTTTATTTTATTTTTCTGTTTTAAACTCTTTTTTCATTGACTTAAAGGGAGGTGAACATTTAAAAAAATTGTTAATTTGAAAAAAAAGTACAACATTGAGTTTACTTGACATTGCTAGTTTGCAAATTCTACATTGGAACCTATTTTTTTTTAAAAAAAATTGTATACAAACTTGTTGTTTTTTTGATAAGGTAAGAATTTTATATTCGACTACTAAACAGACTTGGTAATCCGAGAGGCCGTTAGAAAACGGTAGCCGTGAACGGCTAAGAAGGACAAAGCATGCAGGAAAAGCTATAAAAAGTACAAGAATAAGAACTAAGAAGAGTTTGGGATCGGGGTGAGTAAGCACTATAAAATAGCACCACAAGCAACATGTCGACCCCTTTTGGGCGTGTGAAATGGACATCTGACGTTCCCTCCACTGAGATAAAAGATCTTCAGAAGCCCTAGAGCACCAAGCGACTTTGCCCAATACACCTCGTTCCAATGTCAAACTCAGCTCTAATTCATCGGAAAGAGTACTTAAGTTAATTATAGCTCCAGCAAACCTGCAAAAAAAAGAAAAACTAACATGCCTTGCCTAGCAAGGACTTAATTTATTAAATATATATATATATATATATATATAAAGACATGCGACCCAAGCGCAAAGAATAACGACTTGCGACTAAGCACAAAGATTTTCTTTAAAAAATTCAAATAATCCTAATCTTAATAATCAAGACCAGCAGAAGCCAATAATGGAATTTTTTTAAAGATAATAATACCAAAGCAACTTGAAACAAATCCAAATTTCCGAGAATTTGTAAGATTCCATAAATTAAAAGCATATCATACAGGCCGAAGATAAGGCAACCTGAAATTGTTTCTCAAGTTATTATCATGTCTCTTTAGATCCCTCGAACCAAACAGCTCTTTCAGTTACCAAATTTAGTAAAGGCCAAAGCAACGGTTTATATAAAGTATGTTTTGTTCCAGCATTCCAAGAATTTTAGAGCACCTCATCAGCAAACAGAAATTATATCATATGCTTCAAGTTTAGATAATCTAAACCTATCTGATCCAAACTAAGATCAAAATAAAAGGACTTTTTTGTATTTTCTTTCATAGACCCCAAAGGCCATGCCTCAAAAGACTTGTTCGAATTGCTACCCTTTAAGGTCTCAAAGACCCTGATAGGCTTAGACTGGATTTGAGAATGAGTAAGATCATACTCATTTTGTTCTTTAGAGAAATGAGCATCAGAGCAAGTAACCTTCTTAATGGTTTTCTTTGTCTTCGTTGCATCAGAATTTTTCTTCATGGATATGGTTTCCTTATGAATGTTTGAAAAAAGAGTCAAGAGAGAACACTAAGGATCTCAGAGAGTGTGGGGAAGAAAGGACTCCCACAACTCCTTAAATCGGCCAAAGACTCGCACCTTCTACTAGTATTAGACAAGTACACCAGCAATTTATCATTATCAGATAAGAAAAGCAACAACCTGATAGCTTGAAGTTCCTTCTTTAGATTATCTAGCCAAGGGAAAAGCATCTCCACAAGATCAGTCTTTTGTCTCCACATCTAGGAGGCCTCGCCGGACCGGCCCTTCCAAACACCCCATTGCTTCCTACTTAGAAGCTTCATGAGAAGTCCTATAAAGTACCGTAGGCGAGCCAACCCCAATCACCAATTTGCTCTTTGTTCCTGGAACTCTAGTCCATGTCGTCTCCCATGCCACCTTGAAAGAACGGGGGGAGTCGTCTCAACTGAACTAGAGGCCACACCAGCCACTCCACGCGACAGAAAGAACGATCTAGCCCCAAATAACGATTTGTTTGTCACGGGAAATTTGGCCGCAAATCGCCGGATGAGACCCAAAAGTGTTTATAATCATCATTACCATCACTCAGAGATAGAAGGAGGTGAACGATTGTATCAATTAGGACTTCAATTCCCATTCTAGGGTTCTTGATTTTGGCAAAGGGGGATAGTTTCGGGAAAAGGGGCGACGAGGGTTTTGGAGGCCTTGTATACAAACTTGTTAAATGGTGGTGATGTAACGAATATTGTAGGGCTTTAACTTTGAGTCCAGCCTCATATGGATAGCTGAGTAAGGAACTTGAACTCAAATTTGTTTGTAGGTCTTATGTTATTGTTGGGTTTTAAAATTAAGCCCATTGAATAGGAGTTGCAAAACAGAAAATTTTCATTGTTTTCAACTAATTTCATATATTTAATATGAACTTAGTCGCACATTCTTTCTATTTTAGATTCTTAAATTAATATGTTTAGGATTTCGTTAATGACATAAAGTGTGCTAAAATAAATTCATGTTATGCTAATCCATATTAATTAGTATATAAAATCCCCTACTGATATTTATATGAACTTGTTAAATGGTGATGTGTTGAATATTGTTGGGCTTTAACTTTGGTTTTAGCTTCAGATGGATAGTTGAGTAAGGAACTTGGACCCAAATTTGTTTGTAGGTTATTGATGGGTTTTAAATTTAGGCCCATTGAATAGGAGATGCAAAATTCAAAAATTTTAATTATTTTTCTACTAATTCTATATATATATATATATGATAAGGTAAAAACTAGGAGACCACCTAGGGGGCGTCCTAGAACATCCTTGCGGATGAGAACTTGAAGTTCTAGGTTATCTAGAACAGTGTGGTAGGATAGTTGTGGCCCAGCTTAGTGATTTTATCGGCCACAACATTGCACTCCCTACCAACATTCTTAATTGGTTTGACCTCAAAGTACTGAAGTGAAACCATAATGTTCGAGATTAACATTTCAATTTCCCATGGACATTGCCCACAACCATTTATAGTGTTATTTGGCTATCCCCTTCAATTTCAATTTTTGTTATTCCCAATCTCTTGGCCTCTTGGATCCCTTCCTTTAGTGCTAGTGCTTCAATCTTAAGCACCGAATCAGTTTTATTTTTTCTTGTTCCTAGTCCCAATATTTGCGCATTATGGTCTCTTATTACGAATCTCGAGGCAACATTGTTAGGGTTAAGCTTTGATCCATCAAAATTTAATTTAAATGCATTAATCTGCAATTTTCACCAAGCATCCGTATCTTTCTTCCTCTTGTGCCCGTATTGCACCGAACATCCTATCTCATCATCGTTCTCCTTCCATTTCTTATGTATTGTTATGTATTGTTCCAAATTTTGAATCGAGTCATTAGGAGTTTGTTGAAATACCAACCTATTTTGTTAAGGAATTTGTTATATATTTAATATGAGCTTAGTCACACCTTCTTTTAGTTTTAGATTCTTAAATTAATATGTTTAGGATTTTTTATGGACTTAAAGTGCGCTATAATAAATTTATGTTATGCTAATCCATGTTATTAGTATATAGCTATAGAATCCCCTACTGATATTTACATAACTTATTTTTACAACTTTACATATATGTCATTGGCGGCATGATTTCCTGTAAAAGAATCAAGAGAGAATGTACAACTTGTATTGGAATATAATCTTGCAAGTTGCCATGGAATATAATCTTGCAAGTTGCCATGAACAACTAGAGGATCTTTATTTTGACAATCCTAGTAATCAAGACTCAACAACACATTTGGAGGATATTGCACTAGAGAATCCAAGTAGCCAAGATTTATCGGTGCATCATTTAGAGGATGTTGCATTCAAGACTCTAGGCAGTCAATTCAACGGTAATTCCAGTAGTCAACATTTAACAAAGCATTTGGATAACTCCAAGTACATTTAGGCAACACACTGATGCTCTTCACATGAATGGCAACTCCAATATGATAAAGTAATATGCATTATATTTCTATATCATTCCTTATTTTACTAAATATTGGTTACTAAAAAAATATGTTATTTAGACTCCTTCGAGTAATGTGAAGAACAAGAAAAAGGGGCAAGGACACCGAAGATATAAAACCAAATGGATGATTTACGAACAACTTATGCAAGACACAGTAATGGAAAACCTAGACACCCAGATGCAATAGAATCTGTTGATTGGATGCAGTGAGAAAGGATGATGTCAAAGAGATTGCATAAGCTATTGAAGAAAGAGGGCAATATAATACCATAGCTCAAAAATCAAGGTATTTGAATGATTAATAATGCATTTAATGTGTTTGGTTGCTTTAAAAATATAAAATAGTGAGATCATTCACAATAGACAAAATATTATAATCAAGTTTCACTATCAAAATTATGAGTAGTATTTTATGCAGGATTTCTTGAATCGAGTTGTCAAGGACCATGGGAGCATTGATCTTGAATGGTTGAGAGTTGTGCCAGCGGAGAAATCAAAGTAAGTCGATATATGGAGTAGACACTTTATTCATTTTATTTGACATAGAATATTATACTATAATTTTTTGATGCATTTTGCATGAGTACTTGTTTGACCAAATACCTAAGAAAAAAGTATTAAGTTTAACCCTACAATTATCACATAGGAATTAATTTGACCTTGAATGTATTTTTTATGAACAACATGAAATTTTAAATGACCATTAAATGTTAGCTCATGAACCTATTGTTTGTTGTTCCTCAACCTTAGTTGATATGAGTGGAAATTTGTCCCATATAGTATTGATAGTGTTCTTGATGTTATGTTACTGGTTTTTGCACCATATTTGTGGGTTGATTTTGTTGTTAGTGTAGTTGATGTGATGTTATATTATCGATCACTATAAGAGGTCTTGCAAGTTTCTAAACAAATCTCATGTTAGTAGAAGAAGTGATAGTGTTACACTTATATCCAAATTATAGCTCTACAAAATTTTACAACAAATCTAGAAGGTAACACTTCAAATTTTATACAAATAGCATAGACAAGAGCCTAAACTAGCAACGTTTAGTGAGAAACCAATATTCATTTTGTGGTTATGCTACTAGGGCATACCATTCCCGTAAAATGTTGTTATTCGAAATTCAAATATCATTACATTTGGGCAATCAAATATTTTTCTCCATTTCAATAGTTTTCAAAATTTCAAACTTCAAAAACTTGGTTCAACTCTTCTTTTTCTGTCATATAATCTCCCTATGTATCTACATTAGAGAGCTCTCCCCAAGGGATGGAGCAATCCATTGTATCTGAATATAGGTAATCTCCCACAAATCATCATCCTCTCTAGGCACCAAAATATCACGATCCTTCATCTCTATGATGATCCTTTTGAGTAGCTCTGGAACGAGCTCTTGCATCTTTGATGGACCATGCTCTCCCAAGTCTGCCTTCATACAAGTATCCATTCTCCTAAGAAGACCCAACCAGAAGGGCTTAAATGCTGGGTTCTCAGAGATCGGTTTGAGGTATTGTAAGAACACATCAGTCAACAACTCCATTGCATACTTAAGAGTGTTCTCCATGCTTCTCATCTCTCTTTCTGCATTTTCCCTCCTCGAGTACTCTATCATTTTCTCGTGTAGATCATCCACCATGGCGAATATAATGTAGTTAAAGCAGTTGATACATTGGACAGAAGTGAGGTCTAATCCCTCAGCTAGTACGAAGCTCTTCTTTAGAGCAAATATTGCTTGGTTCCTAATCTCTTCCCTTCGTGCCAAGCTAGTCTTCCTCAATGCCTCACCCAACTTGACGAATAGGTTTATAATGTAAGTACTAGTTTTATTGCTATCCTCTATAGATGTGGAGGAGTTGCTTCCTATGCTGGCATTGCTCATGTTATTTCCCGGGTCAGAGAAGTTGTTACACCATGGGATCAACAAATTCACAGTGTTGGCCAAGAGATCTAATATTTTAAAGTTTTTTTCCACAAGGCTGATCCTAAGGGCAACAAAACCAAATGCACAGTCAATGAAGTATGCATAGTTTGTTCGCGTGATAAAGTGACTTCCAGACAACAAGTTTATCAAAGTATCAACCCCTAGATCATAGGCTTCAGGGTGTCGCCCTGTCACTGAAAGTAGATGGAGGAGGGATTTCCACCCCAATTGTGTTTGCACATTTGAAGGATAGTCATTGAGGATCTTGCTCACTGATTGGATGATTAAATCACAACAGTTGTCAAGAATCTCTTTATCAAACTTCCACATCAAGTTTATCGATTTGAAGATGAGCTCCTCCGGGTATTTGTCCATCTGATAAGAGGAAAGAAGCTTCATAACAATCTTGAAAAGAATTAAGATACCTTTCTCTGCAAACAAGTTGGGGGAAAACATAGGAAATTGAGCTATAGTGAGCATGTTGTCATGGTAAGCTGGCCAGTACAAGGCAATCTTGTTGATGTTTGCAAGACTAGTTGTTAATATCAAGTCCCAACAGAAACACACTGTTTCTTCTTCCTCTATAGCTGTGCTAAACTTCTGACCTCTCCCGGCAGCTGCAAATATAAGCGACCGCCCAAGATTCACCAACGACTCTTCTAGCAAGTTTGAGTTGTTAAAGATGCTACCTATCTTGCATTGTTGTATGATTTTGGCATTTTGTTCAAACTCACTACCCATTAAAACTAGAGAGTCTTCATTTCCATCCATGGGAAGAAAAGGGGCAAATCTTCCCACCACGCTAGAGCTGTGTCTTCTATTAGGGGCCCTCGAGTCACTTCCATAAGGTATGCTTCCAGATCCTGATCTAGAGTGAGATGCTCGATCTACAGATGAGGAGCTCTCTGGTGATTCAATAACTGATTGAGGAAGCAACTTTAATCTCTTCAACTTTAACAAGCAGTCAACTATATCCCTCCAAGCCCCTCTTATGGACTCACCAAATCTATTAGCAATAGTGAAAACTGCAAGAGTTGCCATTCTTGGCTTCATGTCATTAGCAAACATGTATAGTGTCTCCTCAGTAGATGCGTAAGGGTTCAATAAAGTTGTAAATTTACACATTGAGGCTAGAAGCTCATCAAGAATATCTTCTAAGCCATGTTGAGCAATTCGAGCCACCGAAATGATCCCTTCAATGCTTTCATTCATGACGTCATCTTCATCAACATGCTCGAATATAGCAGAAAGAGCAGCAACACTAGGACCTGCTATAGTAGAAAACATGTCCCTCCCTAACCTAGGATCGAACTTACACAATACATACGTTTTTGTAGCCTTTGACCGGTTCATTATCTCTATCCATCTCCCGGGAGTCATCTCAACGGGGCCTGTTTGCCCGAACATAGTAATTGCATTGTTGGCTATGGATTGAAAGAGCTCGGAGAGGTATTCTCTAGGAAGATCCTTCCCACCATTGATTGCTCTGTTGTTTTTTATAAACTCATCCTCGGTCATCTTTTTCTTTACCTGTGGATTGTGTTGATCTGTGTTCAACATAATAAGAGAGTAACAAAGTATGAACACTGCATCTTTGCTTTCAAAGAGATCTGTGGGTTGTTGCTCATAAAACCTTTCAGAAAAGGCCTCTAGGATCCTTTGGATTTTCTGGGACTCTCCAGGCAACCTGAAAGTCTCTAGGTAACTCCTTAGGGCATTGTCAAGAAGCATTCCATTAAACTCAAAGGTGCAAGTGAACTCCCTTAGAACTTGTAAGTGGAAACCATCAGGATCACCCAAGTAATCACCTAAAAAATGGATTTTCATAAATATATCATCAACGATATCATTGGTGTCAAACCAAACTATGATACCAATATATATAACTAAAGAAGAACCTAAATGTGGCTACGTGTCATTCCAACATCCAACCATCTCATCATCTTTGTAAAATGTCATTCCCACGTTACACCGCCTAAAATTTTACCATGGGACTATCTCACCTTACACCACCTCATTTACCCGTTATACTTAAATTTTTTTAACTTTTTTTATGTGATATATTAAAAAAATAATGATTAATTTATTTCCATATGAGATTATACACAAAATTAGCTATCACTCTATTTTTATTTTAAAATTCCTACAAAACTCAATCATTTTCTTATATTTTAAACTTTGTACATCTCCAAATTTTATTTTATACAAATAAACCCTAGCATTATATTAATAAAGAGAAACAAAATTAGGAGAAGCCTATATTTTTCTCCATCATTTTGCAGCCAACAATAATAGAGATCTCGAGTTCTCAACCAATTTTCTCCGTCATTTTTCTCCTTCTGGTAAGAAAATGTCTTTTTAGGTTAAACCATAGTACATATTAAGAAATTAAGATTTTCTCACCAAAATGTCTTTATAGTCCAGTTATTAATCAATTGAACTCATTTCATTTTTTACCTTTGATTAGAGTTTTGTTTCATTCCAGCGCACCGATGGTAAATATGAATTTTTTTTTTGTTCAAATAGAAAATGAGACATTCTTTTCTAAAGAAAAAAAATTGGGGCTAAGAGAACCTCGATCATTTTCGTAATGGGGGGTATCATTATTTATTGCTTTTATCACTTACAAAGTTACCAATTGAAAAATCAAATTCAACCCATTTTAACTCAAAAGAAAAACTAACCCATTTTTTAATTAACTTCTCTCCCTCTTTCCAAAAATGGTCTTGAAAATACTTTTGATCTATAAAAACTTATAAAATAGGTAAATGAATTATTTCACATATTATTATTTTTAAAAAGTACATATATATAAAGTATAAATAAAAGGCATACATTGAATTAACATTATCTATGTATTATGAAAGAAAAAGAAATCATAAAAATTACTCTAATTAAGGATTACAACTTACAACTCTAGATTAGAAAATGTCTATCAATATTTATCTTTTTATGTAGTTTCTACTGTGTTTTAATCTCACACATTCACATATAAATAACTAAAGTGTTCTATTTTTTTGTCAATTTGTTTGTATATTATTTCAAATATAATTGGGGAAGTTAATACGATTTACTCATCACCTAATTTAAAAATTCTTCAATCTTTACGCTAAGGATCAATATTTTTTTTCCTTCTAATAACATCTTTGTGAAATATATTATACAAGATGTGAGAACTATGCTAAAACAGATAATTCAAAGTATAAAATGATGTCAAAAGGATTTGCTAACGTCATTTATCAAGTAACATGAAAATATCATAATGACATTTATTATGTATTGAAGTTACCTATAGCCGTCTTGTCCAACCTTGGAGTGAAGCGGAAGAAATAGGCAAAGGCCTTGGCATCAGGAGGATCTTGTGGAACCAAGTTTGAGAGTTTGAGGTATTCTAAACCTTTCTTCTCGTCTTGATTAAAATGGTTACCCGCCATCATTAGTTTCTTCTTCTGAGCTTTCCTTAATCGCAAAGCATCTATCCAATCCTCCAACTCCATATCATCTCTTGCTACGTCTTCCCAAAATGGTTGGTATTCTGTGATCTCAATCGGGTGTGTACCTAATGAACCGGCCGCGACGGATGATCCCTTGTCGATATTGTCAGCTATAGTATGGACCATAAGAAGAAGGCCTTCAAATGCTTGGATTTGTGAGCTTGTCATAGGACCAAATGTGGGGAATGCTTGTCTACAAAGCAATTTCCCGATCTCTTCAAACAAGTTCCAACACATGAAAGAGCAGTCATAATTCACATACAACTCGATCAAGAACATCGGTTGCCTTAAGAAACTTACGATTGCTTCTAGTGCCACTTCTTGCATCTGCAATGAGTAACCTGTCGTTGCAACTCTTGCTAGTACAAACACAAAGTATGCTTCCAATTGGAGACGGGTATACCTACAAATTAACACAAGGTAAGTAAAACGATTATTTAGTATAAGGCAAGATGTCAGCCACTTGGGGATTTCGATAGATATGGCAATGTGCAGACATAACTGGAGAGAGAGGATTCGAGTGTTGGATAGCTAGGCATCCGAGCAGACCGGTCCAAGGGGCCTTGAGGCACCGACTCCCTATTTTGGTTCTAAGTTTTTAAACTTCTTAAGTCTTACTTGGTTTCGTTTTTCATCCTTTTCTTTTCCTTTTGCGTTATGTGGTCGTGTCGGGTCTTTTGGTCACACCCCCTTGCGGCAAGCCAGGGGTGTCCCATCTTGACCCCCCAGATTTCCCGTAAGGGAAGCCGCACTGGGAAAATGTTGTTGTTGTACGTTGTTTTAGTTGTACTTTGTCAATGTTCTAAAAAATGCTAGGCGGATGCTGGACGAAGAGGGACTGCCTAGCGCCTAGACGGTCTGAACAGTGGCTTAGGCGGTCCTAGACAGGTACCTAGGTGGTCTGGACAGCTTGGCGGGGCCTAAAAGGAATTTTTAGAACAGTGATTTTGTGAGGAGAATTAAAAAGAAACTTTGTTTTTTATTGATTTAGGATTTTTAAATGAGTGTAGGAAAAATGTAGTGACCTGCGTAGGAAGTTGTAAATGTTCAAGACTATGCTGCAAATCATGGACAAGACGAGTGGGCTTGTACAAGTGCCATAGTGAACCAAGTGATGCATAAGATCATCCTGGACCATCCTTAGCAGCTTAGAGTGCTTCCACAAAATACCCCCACTCAACTCCAATGCGGTGTTCATCATAACCAAAGCAATCACCTGAACTTCCTCGTTTGCCCTTTGTGACACATACCCATCATTCTCCACAGTCTCCACCACATTCAACAATGAGCACAAGAAATGGAAGATGTCAACCGCGCAACGAATGCCGTACCCCGAATCCAACAAGTTGTTCTCTACATAATAGTCCTCGTCATCGGATTCATCCTCCTCATCGTCCCCACCGGACCCTTGCGCTTCCAATTCGATCAAACGACAATACACGTTTCGGATGATCTCGTGCATCGTGAAGTGCGCGGTCCTCTTGAGAAGATCGCTGATGTTTAGCTGTTGAAGGACGTTGAAACATGTGTTCACAATGGTGCAAACGGCGTCATCTGACAAGAGGATTGAGGCAGGAGAGTTCATTGATGCTGTCAAAATCTACATACATAAAAATATACATATTGTAAGATTATGGCAAATAAAGTCCCCTTGGGGTTTGATCTCCTTGTCATTGTATTTGTTTTTTATATGCCTTAAATCAGTCGTTGACCGAAACCCGTCAGGGAGTTCGAGGGGCATCGCCCCTCGGCGGTGGTCTGTTTGGGCCTACGGCCCATAATCTGTAATAGGGTTTCCTAAGTCACTATATAAACTCTCGAAATACATAATATTCTGTACTATGTAATATGCCTCCGTAATAATATACTTTTTCTCTGCCCGTGGACGTAGGTAACACATTGTTACCGAACCACATAAATCTCTATGTCGATTCTGTTTATTGTTCTCGTTCGATCTCTCGTTACAACATTATTGGTATAAATAAATACATCGTTACTTGGGTTACAAGTTAGGGTACATGAAAGTTATATAATAGAATATGCTAATACACCCCCGTAGTTAAGCATTTGGTCTAACCTGGAGGATGCGCATGAGAATGGCCTCTTGGACATGGGTGGCGGTTTTCTCGACCCTACACCCGGTGGTGGCAACGACAATGGCATTCATGGCGTCTTTGGCTCCGGGCGTCTTTTCGTTAAAGATCTCGATTTTAACAATCTTGAGGATGGCGGCGAGGGCGACCATGGTGCCAACAGCAGGCACCTCATCACTCAAGATGACATCAAGAAAAGGTGACAAGTAGATAGAAGGATCCATGTTCTTCCAATCTTGTTGAGGGTTGAAGATTAGGGTTCGAAGGGATCGGAGGGATTGTTGGAGGGATATGTCTTAGTAAGGGCTCTCCTCCGCGGGCCCCACCGAGAGCTCCGTTGCGCCCTTTCGTAGGACCGCTAGGACCGCGCCTATCTCGGTGTTGAGCATGCATGGCACCCCTGCCTCCTTCATTCTCCTCCTTGTGCTACTCATGTTGTATTTGTATCCCTCCTTGTTTTGGCGTTTTGTTTGTTGTGTTCTCTGTTGATGTTTTGATCAATTAAGTGGCATAGATTTGAGTATTTGAAAGATAGGTTTCCAAGGAAGGGAAGCCATTTATTTTTTCTCTCCCATGGGGAATGTTGGTTTTTCACATTACGTTTAATTGGGGAAAGTTTTGGTTTTGAGTGGATGTGAAATGGAAAACGTGTTGTGCATGGTATTAGAATTGAGGATTCATTTAGGATTTAATGTATGTATATTAGAAAAGTGTTATTACTTGATCTCCAACGACATTTGTTGCTAAACAAGAGGACAAACATTCTCGTTGCTGACTTTTTTTCCCCAAATTTTCAATATATTAAATACTTTAATTTTTTTTTGTGGCTAGGATCATATTTAGCTAGTTTGTTAATTATATATGATTTTGCAACATAAAAGAGGGAAACACAAAATATAAAAAAAGAAAGAAATCCAATAGCATATTTCTAGATGTAGAATTAACATTTAAGATGTTCTTTAGTTGCAACTGCCAACTAGAGATTCCTTCACAAAATGTTGTAATTTTTTATCCCACGGCCTACGGGCAAAGCAATGTGTTAAGGGTACATTAAGTTATCAGAATATGTTCCAAGTGATATAAGGAATTGATTTAGAGGTTCCTTTTAATTAGCTATTAATGATGTTGGTATAAATAATGCCTTAATTAAGAAACTCTTAAAAATGAATTAGAAAATGTGACCAATTTTGTACCTGGTTAGCAAGAGCAAAATAGGACCAAATTTAAATCCATGCAACCAAATAACAACTAACTTTACCTATAAAAACAACCAAATTAAAAGAATTTAGGAGATATAAATTACATTTCCGTAAAATTGGATGTCTAAACTCCAAATCCAAATAATACCCATTCAAACAAAGTTTAAAGAACGAGAAAAGCAAGAATCTCAAAGCAAGGTGAACACAGAGACGTTTGGTGACCCATTTCGGGTTAAACCCAACTCTAGGGAGTCTCAGTACGGAATCCACTAAGTTTTTGAAGAAGTTTCAAGATCGGCTACAAGAAAGAGCTAGAAAACACAAAACCTATACAAACAAGATACTAGAGAACATAAAAGATGACATAGAAGACAAATAAGAAGAAGTAATGAAGGAGCAATCTCAAATCGGATTTTTTACCCCCAATCATGGATTAGAAAAGCTTGAGATAAAGCTTCTAGATCTTCGCCACCATGAATCTCATCGAGTCTTCGATCGTATGACCTCTCTTCGTCGATTGCTCCACCACCGGTGCCACAATCCTCTATCTCTCTTTCTCTTCTTCTCTTTCTCTCTCCTTTCTCTCTCAGTGTTTGCAGCAGTGCAAGTGCGAATGAGCTTCCTTCTCACCAGAGCAAGGTATTTGAGGCTAGGGTTGAAAGGAACTCGCCAAAACGTTGCGTTCCAGCTAAAACGAATCAAGGCTTCAATCTGATGTGAGAATGGGTCGTCTCCATTTCTTTTGGGCCAAAGCAATCAGGCTTGTTTGAGCCTAATCCATATCGGCTACCTCCGAACAAATAAACCGGGGAAGCCACTTGAATTTAGTGAAGTCATGATCAAGCTCGGTTCTTACAATCTGAACTCGGTTCATGTTTCCATAAATGTTCCATGTCTTAAGTCATGCTTTTCATGCCACTATCTAGGTCATAGATATTAGGTTGGGTTTAGCTACAACAATTTCAACCCATTATCCATAACTATAAGACTCATCGATGGCAAAGACCAAAATTAAAAGATTTGCTTAACGAGAGCATACAACCCAACAGGAAACTGTAATTAAGTACCATAATCACAAACCAAACAGAGTCCTTCGTCTTTACGCTCGGCCAATAGAAGTTCGTCTCACTAGGCTCGCTACTCCTTCATTGAACCGAAATCGATCACATAGTCTACCAATGCCTATGATTTTATTGTTGTTCAGGGTTTGTAGTGGATGTCAAACCCACTAAGATGTATAGTTCACTTGGCCATCCTCTCGATGTGTAACATCCCTAGCCTATTTTGCAACAATGGATATTATTGTCAGTGACCTCGGATTTTTCCCGCCCAAAGTCACCCAAGATTTTAAATTGTATAATTAAAGGAGAATGAACTATAAGCTGAATTTTTACTCATTAATAAGAACATTTATTCATTACAATGGTAGTTGTTTTATAAAGAATGTAGCAGCGGAATATAAAACCATATTATAAAAAAATTGTTAAAAAAATATATTGAAAATACAAGTATATTTCCCAAGACAGCTCATATGATATATTTAATCTATAAAAACATTTCTAACCTAAATAGATCAGCCATTTTAGGTAAAGAGTATTTCCAAGTTATTGGCCTTCTTATGCAAATCAAAACTCTCCATCTCTTAAACTCAAAGGTTGAGAAAATGCACGTGTCATGATAATGTACCCCCATTGTTCATCAAAATAATTAATCCCACATCTCTTATATTGAAAGCTACTTGAATATAGATTGTCTTTCTTATTCATGTTCCTAGATTATTATTTGCACAAGATCTCTGGCCGTACTATATAAACATCTGACACTGGTATGTTGTGATAATGAAAGCTGAATACCACGACACAAGTTAGATATGAGAAGCCAAAAAATTCAGGGCATATGTTACGATCACAATTATCTTTAACTTTGTATATTCATATATAATGTGTAGGACCAAGCTCAATATATAGTCATAAGTATATTTATTAGGAAAAATAAATTATCAAGTGGTTGAACTAAAGTAAAGGTTTATTACATTATTGATGAGTGGAACAATGAGGGATGGTGACTTTTTTGTCGATTACTAAATTCATACCGCAATTGTCGTTTGTGTAAAAAAAGGCATATTCTGAGGATTGATTTTTCAAGTTTTGGTGATGTACCAGAGACTCACATGGAAGTGGAACCACTACTTTTATCCATTACTTTCATTTTTAATTAGTTCATATCTAGGGTTGACATTGGGCTAAAATTATTTCGTCCAAAAATATTCAACTTTTTCAATAATAAAATTTGTTAAATTTGAATTTACAATTTAGGGGATAAGAACCACAAACTTGATAAATTAAATCAGCGTGTGTCGATCAATTCAAAATAAAATTATTTTGAGATTCATGGCAATAATCTAACATTGAAGGGTTTTTAATAATATAATGAAAGGGTTGAGAGGTTTTTTGATAACAAAATACTAAAGGTAGGTGATTTTGCGTTTTTTTTTATAACCTCTCATTATGTGAAAGCTAAATTAAAGGTGAACTAATATATAAAGTATAATCTATAATTGTTATTCTAAAGTGTGTTTGATAAAAATGCTTTTGATGTAAAATGATGCCGATATGTTGGCTAATACGGATTATAAATATAATGAAAAAAAAGGTGAATTATTTTAGTCATACTATGATGCCGACATGTAAATGAACCGAAAAAAAAAAAAACTGTGAACCGACTAAAGTATCGTGTCATCTAAGGGCAACATGTGAACAGTTCACTATACTTTTCAAAAACAAAAACTACTACACCCTTTTAGGTAGATCGGGTAAAAATGTTCACTTCAGTCATAAAATTTTGTCAAGGAATATTTATTATTTTATAAGTTGTACATGATAATTTATTGTAGCTTACGAATTTATTTTTTCAATTTACACTTATTATGATTTGTATGTAGTTTTCTTTTATTCATTAATTAAAGATAGAATTTTTCTTTTTGAATTTTTGAATTAATTTTTATTTAGGAATTTTTTTATTTTATTTTTGTAAGAGTTTTTAGTTTCTAAAAGAAGGTTTTTTATCCTATGTCCTTAGAAAGATTGTTAAAGATAAAGTGAGTTAATAATAATAAGTATAAGTTTCCCTCAAAAAAAGTTTTTATTAATTATATATCCAAGATCAAATTGACAATTTTTATTGAACTGATATACTCCCTCCGTGCCATTAAGATTGTCTAAAAGGACATAAAACACAAAAATTAAGAAAGTGAAAGAATAGAAAAAATAACCAATTGGGAGGGGAGAGAGGTTGTGATAGTGATTGTGATAGTGATGGGTAAAGAAGAGTAGAAAGAGAAAAATAACCAATTGGGAGGGGAGAGAGGTTGTGATAGTGATGGGTAAAGAAGAGTAGAAAGAGAAAGAGAAAGGAAATGACTAAAAGGGTATTGGGATAAGTTTTTGATTGGATAGTGTAGGTAAAAGTAAGATTGGATAGGGGTAGTATTGTAAGAAAAATTTGATATAAAAGAAAAATTAAAAAGGTGGACAAACTTTTTGGGATGTCCAAAGAAGAATACTGGACAAACTTTATGAGACGGGGAGTAGATTTGAAGATCTCTTAAGAAAAGGAAAACGCTAATCGTGTTTAGACGTGTCCAATCATAAAAGCATTAGCATACACTATCATCAAACGATTGGAGGTCATTGTAAAAGATGGACATCTAATGTTAACTGGACCACGTTCAAGCTCAAATATCAAAAGAAGAAGAAGAAAGAGTCGTCGTGTTCACGTTCATTCACATGTGTGAGATTTAACGCGTTTATTACTCGTTTACTCCATAATAAAATTCCGGAGAATTATGGTACGTTTAGATGACATGCATATTATAAAGTAAAATTTTACTTGCGTTACTATAATATGAATTTAATATTATAATATGTCATCCAAACACACCTTTAATGGTGATTTGTAGTCTATTTTTAGGCTAAAATGAAAATTAAAACTAAAGTGATCATATATTAAAATAGATTTTTTTGTCCGTAAGAGGTAATAAAGGAGCAAGGATTAAAACTCGTGACCTAATAATTCCAAACGCGGTCATCGTCTACTAGATAAACCAGTGAGGCTTAATGACTATATATTTTTAAATATATTTTCATAGACATTACTAATAATAATATAATTATATATATAGCATCTATTTTCTTTTTGGTAAAAGAAGGGGCACGAGATGGTGTAAAATTTACTCTAATTATTTTACTTTTAAATAAGGCTATCATTATAATTTGATGGTGTCAAATTTAATTAAAAATTTTAAACACATTTTTTATTCAATACTTTTTCTGATCAATTTTATAAGTCGTTTTAGAACTTAAATTTTGATGAACTTTTTGTCATTTTATGTTTCCTAGGTAATCGATAATGAGTGAGGTGTGAAAAGTGTATTGGAAATTGCTTTTATTGACTAAAAGTTTTCACTTATTGATTAAAAAGGGTGGTGAATAATTAATTAGGAGTAAAATTGAGAAAAAAATATAATATTTTAAATTTAAGTGATGACTTTTTTAAAAAAGTGTAATAAAAGCTAAAATGGCTTTTATTTTATCGATGAGAAGGAATAATACATTGTGAATAATACAATCTCCCTGTTCATTTTGTAGGAAAAAATTGGGTAAAACTTGTAGAGTTTAATATAGAGTATATGTACGGACAAAAATTTAAATTTAAATTTAACAAATAACGTAAAAGAGCAATAGAATTAGCATCAACATTACATTCTTGATGCACATATTTTATTCCGACTCTCAAAGTATTATAGATTCACCAAGAGTGTCGATCATTACCATTTTAATCTGCCATAAGCTTAGGATCTGTTTGATTACCATTGAAAATCGTATTAAATTTTACATTATACTACAAAATGGTGCATTTTCATTTTTCAATGGTGATTCAAATAGGCCCTTAATCGACTCCTACTAAAGCATTAACTAGTTGAAGTCCCGTGATATTCACGGGATAATTTTATTAAAAAACTATACAATTATACGATATTAATTTAAAATACTAAATATATTTATATAATATCATAATAAATTATGCAATAGACAAATTATTTTTTTAGATTGTACTCCATATTTTAATTGAATATATTTTTAAATATTTTTCCATTAATTGTGAAGATCTTGTTCAAATTTAGATTGAAATTATTAAAATATTGATTTTTCTTTTTATTGAATATTTTTAAATAATATTTTCTTATTTTTTTAGACATTAATATGTATAAAATACTTGGTTTTTTTTATAAAGATAATAATAATTAGGATAGGTAACCGACTATAAATCATAATATAATTTATTAAAATATTTTTGTAAAGTTAATTTATTAAAATTATACATTAGGGTTCTTATCTTTTACTCTATAATAATAAGAATGTTTGTAAATATGAAAAATACAATATAAAGATCAGTATAGAAAAGAACATTGTCCTTGATTTAAGATATAAAATATAGAGAACATTATCTATGTATTATTTTGAATTTTATTAATTTAAATTAAAATTCGATTTTTTTTTACATTTACATATAATCATAGTCATCAACATAGAATTATATCTTTTTCTCAAAATAAAAATATATCAAAACAACAAAATTTATTTTTTAAAATTATATCATTATATAGATATAAATTTTATACTTGAAGCTCAAGCCTTGTTAAGAGATAAAAAAAATATATAAGACCCTAAATCTTGTTAAGAGATAAAAATATTAAATTAATATGAAAAATATCATCTCATAGGAATTTATGTATATAAAAATTATATAAATATGTTATCTATTGTATTAAACTAATATATAATCCATAGATAGAAAATTATATACATAAAAAATTATATAAACATGTTATCTATTTAGTATATGTAGCAAGAATACTATAAGTTGTTACAAAATTTATTAAATACTAGTTGTACCCGTCGTACCCTGTACGACTACGAATCTACGATTCGATATTTTATAGACATTATAAATAGGATATTTATAAATAAAAATATAATATAAACTTTAATAAAATCAATTTTATTACGTGTAGAATTTTATAATTTTTTTAATCAATATAAATGGTTAAATTTAATGTTGAGATTGAAGATATATTATTAAGATAAAATAATTACATTTCTCTTTTTCCTTGAAGATATTTCATAGATATGTAATTAAAAAAAAAAGACAAAATATGAATAAAAAATATATATTCAAATATGGAAGAAATAAGAATTTAAAAAATAATAGTTAACTTAATATATAAGATATAATAAAATATGAAAGATAAAGATATTTAATTATATTAATATTTAAATTTTAATTAATTTAATTTAAGATGAGACCAAATTCATTTTGTGGTTCAATAAAGTAAAAAATAGACAAGATTGAATATATATTATTCATATTTTATTACTTTCCATGTACGTAAATTTAGATATTATCAAATATTTCAATATTTCTATTAAATATTTTATTATCTATTTTTAGTAACTTTAAACATTATAAATATTTATCATTAATTTTTAATTATAAATCATTTTGTGGTTCAATAAAGTAAAAAATAGACAAGATTGAATATAATATTATTCATATTTTATTACTTTCCATGTACGTAAATTTAGAGATTATCAAATATTTCAATATTTCTATTAAATATTTTATTATCTATTTTTAGTAACTTTAAACATTATAAATATTTATCATTAATTTTTAATTATAAAAGAAAATCAATATATATCTATAAATAAATTCGTCAATCAAAAGATATATGCTAAAAGATTTATATTTATTTTAAAATATTTAAAATATTTTATCTTTAATTTTAAATGCTTGTATAAGGAAGCTTTCAAAAGATATTTTTATACTAAATAGATATTTGTTTGATGTTAGAGATAAATTTAAATAGTTAAAAATAATTTCATAGAAAGAAGTTATAATAATAGAAATAAAAAAATTAAATATTAGGTGGGGTCAGAATCGTTCTGGTGGCTCGAAAAGGTATAGTTTTAATATATAGTTATAGATAATTTCATATTAATTTATTTAAAAATGTCACGTGGCGTAAATTTTACAACAAACTTGAATTCGGCTTTATAGTATATTAGGGTAGATTTCGTGGATACTTATTGAATTTTGTAAGAATGTCCAAGTCTAAACATTTCAAAATTTCGAATCACATTATTGGCAGTTGGCACCCTCATCAATGTGATTGGAAATTGCTTTTCTCTGGGGCAAATTTCATGCCTTTTCAAGGCGTAACGCTCACTCACATACTATAGTAGGCCCATACATTTGCCACGTGGCAATTCTGCAGGTGGATCCCACCAGGGATACCGGGAGGTTCCTGCTCGCCACGTTCAGACCCTGTAATTACCAATTTTACAGCTTTTTTTTCAAAATTCAATGTAATTATTAAAAAATTGAATAAAATATAATAACTTTGGATTATAAATACAGGAGAGTGGGTGAAGGTCTATTCAGTACAAGGCGCTTCACATTATTTCTCTAGATATTTCATCTTCAGATTTTGGAAAGAAAGAAGGAGAGCGAAAATGGCGACCTTGAACGCTCCTCACAGCTGCGATCCGATCGCCGATGCTCAAGCCCTCAGGGAGGCCTGTGAAGGTCAGTTTGATCTTCTCTGATCATCTCTGTCTTTCGTTAGTCAAAATGTTTTTGTCAATTCGTCTGTTGATCGATTATGAATGAGATGGATCTTGAGAGGTTTTTGTTGTTTGTACGATCGATGTGTGTTTTTTGACTTATTTTTCGTTTGGATTTGTTTGATTGATTTGAAATTGTTGCGGAAAAATGCAGGATGGGGAACTAACGAGAAGGGGATAATTGAGATCATCGGACACAGAACTTCGCCTCAGTTGAAGCTGATCAAGGACGCCTATTACCAGCAACATGGCGAGGATCTGATCAAGCGTTTCGAGAAGGAACTTACCGGAGATTTTGAGGTCTCTTAATCGTACTCCCTTTACTTCTTTTTTTATTATATAAACATTTAAGTAATTGATAGTGCGTTCTTTACTTTATTTACTTGCTAATGTTCTTTGCTTATGACATGAGGGATTATTTTTAAGGTGGAGATGAAAAATGCTTACTGAAATCAGATCTAATCATGTAAATCAAATTAGTTAGGTTTGGATGATGTTTTTGTTTCCCGATTTTTCTCCGATCTAAAATGCCCTTTAAAATAATCAACAAATGTTTTGCTTAAGAATTGATCATATGTTTTGCTCATTTGTACATGTGTCATTGACTCAGTTTAAACTAAAAAAAAAAATAAGTATAAGAGGGCATGTGGATGCTAAACAATAGGAAGAAACTTTCCTAACTCTTAAGTGACCCTTCAAATTTTCAAATATCACTTTGTGAACCACATAAACTATAAACAAGTATAGCTCTTCGACAGAATTAGAGTAGAACAAAATAGTCAACGTAATACCTAAAATGATCCACACCAGATCTATATTAAAGCCAAAGGGTGTTGTCCTAGGGCTCACCTTTTGACATCCTGATCTGAACTTTTTTTGTTGTAGTGGTTACTGGTTAGATCAAATCAGCTTAAAGTAATGCCAACCTGTAGCTGGACCATTGTGACTAATGCCCCTACTAGATTAGCTTTTAACAACTTTAGCAAAGTTTTAATCACCCTAAAAAAACTGAGTAAAATTTATCAACTCTTACATTCATGTTTTACTAAATGTGTGCTGCACTATATGATGATCACAGAAAGCTGTATACCGATGGATGCACGAACCCTTTGACAGGGAGGCAATCTTAGCTAACTACGCTCTCAAGAAAGGCGACTACAAGGCTATCGTTGAGCTGGCTTGCATCCCTAACTCCGAGGAGCTCTTGGGATTGAGGAGGGCGTATCAGGCTCGATACAAGCACAGCTTGGAGGAAGACGTCGCTTCCCACACAACCGGTGACATTCGCAGGGCAAGTTCTTTCTGCCTCTCTAATAAAATTAACTTAATTCGGGATTTCGCTAATAAAAAGACCCTAACAAATTTGGTTTGAATGTTTTTGCAGCTCTTGCTTCTTCTAGTGAGTGCTTACAGGTACGAGACTAAGGAAACTGAGGCTAAGCTTGCTGAGGCTGAGGCTGAGATTCTCAACAAGGCCATCAAGGACAAGCAGTACAACAGCGACGAGATTCTAAGGATCATTGCTACAAGGAGCAAGGCACAGCTTGTTGCTACATTCTTCCGTTACAAAGACGTTTATGGAGATTCCATTGCTAAGGTAAACACACCATTCTGAAAAAGGGTTTGATCATTTTAGTTTATTATGTTTTTGACAGCTCTAACATGAACAAATCTGCACTTTCAGCTATAGTTTAGTTATGGGTGTGTTTGGATTGGCAAAATAACTTCTTGAAGTTGGAAAAAATTGCATAAACATGGTTTTGGAAGGGAAAAAAACAATTAGGTACTAGCTGAAATGGGAGTTGAAATGAAACCTTCCATTTTAAAGGTTTTGAACTAGTTCTTATTATAAACTAGAAGATGGCATGGGGAAATAGAAATTGATTACTAGTTGTGATGTCCAAACGCCCTCTTCTCTGTAATTTGGTTTGAGAATTTCTATTGAGAGTGTTTTGTTTTGTGGCTGCTTTTTGATCAGCATCTGGCTGTACACCACGACAACGAGTACACAGTGCTTTTGGAGACAGCAGTCGAGTCCATCCGGGCCCCACACGAGTACCTCGAGAGCGTCTTGAGGGACGGGCTTCTGAAGAAGGGCAATGATGAGGATGCTGTTACCAGGGTTATAGTGACAAGAGCTGAAAGGGATTTGGCACAGATTAAGGACATTTACTACCAGCGTAATAGTGTGACTCTCGAGCAAGCTGTGTCTAAGGAGCTCCATGGAGACTACGAACGCTTCATTCTTGCTCTGCTCGGCGCTGAAGGTCATTAAGGAAAGTCTCTTGCTCTTGAATAAGATGAACTTGTTTCTGTTTTGGCTTTATGATGCGTGCTATTAAGAAAAGTCTCAGTGAGATGAGCTTGAGCTTTTGGACTTTGGATGGAGTATGGTGTTTATGCATGTTTTGAGGAAGTGGGTTGTAATAAGTTTGTGTGTGCTTGCTTGCATTGTCTTTGGACGATGTAAAATAGTATTTTCATGAGAGTTCTGTTGAATCCATTATCTTCTTAATTTATTGTTGAGTTCATGAGGTTTCTGTTCGACCTGTCATTAGCTTGAACCCTTTTTTCTTGTTTGACATTTTCTATTACCATTATGAACCATCTTTTGAAAAGTTGAGTTGTTCTCATCAAATGCTATCATTACAAACTAAGAGTTGTTAGAACCTCAGTGCTAATAAGAGTTGTTAGAACCTCAGTGCTAATAAGAGTTGTTAGAACCTCAGTTCTAAATGCTGATGTGTACTGAAGATAATAATCAAAGTGCCCAAAAAGTTAGAAAAGAAAGCAGCAGAACAGAGGTATAGAAGAAAAAAAAACACTGGTAATAAAATACTCCGTACTATCATTACAAGAAAAGTAGAAAACAATGCACAACTTCTGAGCTTTCCAAGTTCCAAACAAATTTAGAAATCTGAATCAATCTTAATTTCAAGAATCACAGCACAAACAAACAAGTGAGAGCCTATTCAACCAACAAAAAGAAAACACAAAACAAGTGAACGTAGTTAGCCACCATCAAGCTGATTCATACAGAGAAGCAAAGCTGCCATAGTAAGGAATCCCAGTCTTAGGAATCCAACTATCTCCATGAATCAGCTTAGAAGCAGTGAAGGGCTTCGCCATGTTAGCCTCCCTAACCGCTTCAAACCCGGACCACCAGACCCGAGTTGCAGTCATGGCCCCTGGACCCCGGTTCCTGAACTCTCTATACATGAGCTTATCAATCATGTCCCCTGGCCAACTCATCCACCCAGCCGGATGAACGATGCTGTCTAAGAACGACTCCATCACCATCACCCTCGAGTACCTGAACCATGGCCGGCCCAAGAATCCTATGATGCTCGTCTTGTATGACGTGCTCAGCTCTGGGTCCATCGTGATCGTACAATTTTGGATGGTGAACCCGGTGTTCCTGTTACAAAAGTAAGTTTAGTTCTAACACATTGCGTTGATTGTTATCAAGAGGTTAATTAATGCTTATCAAATGTACCTTTGAGGCCTTGGCCTCCCCTGGGCAGTGAAAATGATCACATTGTTGGGGAGGCGGGCGTAGAGGTTACAGTTTTGGAAGACGGCAGCTGCATCACCAAAGATGAAGTCTCGGGTTCCATAGATGTTACAGTCTCGATAGAATTGCAAGGAGTACTTGGCATAGAGAGTGTCGGTGTAGCCAAGGAAGGTGCAACGGTAGAAGATGGAGTGGTTCGCCTTGTTTAGAACCGCTACAGCCTGGTTGTTCAAGGGTCCTGCTGAGTTCTCGATTGTAATGTGCTTCGCTATGAACCCTTCTCCTTCGACATCTATTACACACAAGTGCTAGGTAGTTTAATAAATCAATATAGTTTATGTAATACTACGGGCCAAGACCCGAAAATCAACACTGTTCTAGATGACTTGAAATCAGAAAATACTACAGGCCAAGACCCGAAAACTGTCAACTAGAAGTCAATATAGTAAGAGATCTTTTTGGTACATAGAAAGATGATAAGAGTGACTTACACAAGGTGGCTGTTTCGGAAGTTGGGAAGTCGGGGCAATGTCGATTAGCTACGAGCTTGGTCGTTTTAGCTCCATCACCGACGAGTACCAAGTTGGTTTTCTCCTTCCCTATTCTTACATTCTCCATGTAAATTCCAGCCTTTATGTGAATACTGAAGCGACGTTTACTGAAGGAAGGGGCGGCTGCCACAGCTGCACCAATAGTCCAGTAGTCACCTGTTCCGTCGTGAGCCACTCTCACATGCTTGCCTTGCACGAAAACGACGTTTATGTGCAATGCTATAAGGACATGGAAAATGGAAATGAATATGAGAGGAAACTTTTGGAACACTAACATTGTATATGTTTTTGATTTATGAGATGGAGTATGATCAAACTAGTGTTGTGCTTGATAATGTTAAGTGAGAAGTGTTTATATAGATGATGGGAAGTGTAAAAGATGAATGCTTTAGTGTAGTAGGGGTAGAACTGGAAGCTTGTGTTTGTACCAAAGTAAGGGCTAATCACAAAACACGTTGTTGTTGTAAAGTGACATGATAATTGTTACATACTTCTTTTTCATTTTCACTGTAGAAGTGTTTTTTTTTCTTACATTGGCACCCAGAGATTTTAATTTGTTTCAAGATGTCCTTATACATTAGACAAGAAAATCTTCAATTGAATAATTATCCAAGATTGCTAAACAATAGACTACTTTTCATGCTTGATTAATAGATGAAGAAGGTGATTTTCATCCTTAACTGTCAATTTGATCACCTGGCAGTCATTAGTGACCACAAGTCTTCAATATTTACCTCAAGTTATTATTTTAAAAAGTTTAGAAAATACATTTTTTTTTTCATAAAATAACTCTTTCAACTATTAAAAAAAGTGTAAAAAAACTACCCTTTCAATACATTCCATTAGCCAAATCTCAACTAAGCTCAATTTTATTTTTGTGAACCATTGAAAATGGAAAAACAACTTCAACAAGGAAGCATGCCAATTTCCTACAATGGTTTGGACTAGCTAGCAAAAAATGGACTTAAAGTTCAATTTTTTCTTAATATTTTAGATAAAATTATCACTGTTCATGATAATTCAGTAAAGAAACTGATCTACTTTTAGGAGAAGTAGGAGAGAAGGATTAGTATAACATCTAATGAGAAAAAGGTTTGCCCAAAGAAGTGTGTTCAATTTGCTGCACTCCTGAAGAGGACCTACAGAAATCAGTGGTGTATATATTTTAAGCCTCTGCCTGATTTTTTAGCTTTATTCCCTTCCCCTTTTCCTTTATGCCTACCAAGTGTAAATATGAAGGCTAATCATTCAGCATTTACAAAGCAAATTGCAAAGTAAAAAACAGAACAATAATATAATGAAGCACAAGTGTCAAGACTTTTATCATAAAACCCAATGTTTGTAAACTTAGAAGTAAGGCAAATGAAAACCTAGATCATCTTTCAAGAACTTGCTAAATGTTCTTAATACTAAATAAGTACTTTGACTATGATTTCGATATGGCACGTTGAACTCACACAAGGACAAGGACCTTAACGAGCGCAAGGATCCTCTTTCAGATGAACCTGAAGAGGACACTCATAAATCAAAATATAATGCATAAGTTTGGAAGGTTTCAACATCATCTAGTTTATAAAAACAAAGGGTTTGTTTGGTTCATCTTTGAGTTTCCGGTTTTTCGGTTTTGAAACAATTTTTTTGATAACTATAAGAAAATAAAAAAAAAAATCAAAACTAAAAACTGAAAACTCAAAGTTGAACCAAACGAGCCCAAAGAATTCGGTTAAGTAACATGAATTCTCCCTTTTGAGGCTCCTGTATGATGTGAATTGAAAAAATCCACTAGTATCATACTCTGACAAAAAAGCAGCTAGAAACATACAACAACAAACAAGGATCTGATTAGTACAAACAACAATACATCACACACAGAGCAAAGTCTTAAGTTAACTAGGATTACAACCAACCTTAAAGATAGGTTGATTACACAATTAGAAACAACACAAATCCAGATATAGTGTTTGTTACACTTACACTTAGCCATTTCATCAAATAGAAGACTCAGTGTCTGTTACACTCACACAGAGAAGTTAAAACAGCAAGTTGTATGCAACTCCAATTTCTGAGCACACTCATAATCATCCATTCCACCAATTATCTGCAATGTTTTCCAAGAAAATCCTAAAAAAATTCATAATCTTATAAAGAAATGATACAAAAATAAAGTTACTTTCTTTGGATACATACCTTAGTTGCAAGCCTGAACGCGAGCAAAGCCAGATGAAACCGGTCTAACACGAGCTTCACAGTTACGTGAAGGCGGTATAACAGTTTCAAATGCAGCAACTAGCATTGCGACCTTCTTTTTTCTTGCAGGGGCAAGATTGTCGACCGCCTTTCTCAATGCGAAATCAACCATCCATTCTTCAGAGTTCTTCCTCTCATCAATTTCCTGGTGCTTCAGATCCACTTTCTCACCTTCAGGATCAAGCTCCACATCCAATAAATTTGGTTCTCTTGGGTTGAATGATTTTAGCTCTTCGGATTCATCTCTTCGGTTTCTTTTTCCCTTTGTAATGATTAGACTACTATTAGTACAAGTGCTGGATAACTCTACCTTGGTGCTTTCTTTCTTGAAGTTGTTTTTGTTAAGATTCCCATTTGGTTTGTTTTCTGCCTTTGACAGTTCATCTGGAATTGATGTGATTGATTCTTCTTCTTCTTCTGTTGCTTGAATTGATTGGTTGATGGTCTCAATTGAAAGAAGCTCTTTCTTCAGATTGTCCTTTTCTTGTTCTTCTTCAGCATTACAAGAAGCCTGATTTGTAAATCCTGAATTTTCCATTTCTTGAATCAAGTTTGTGTCTTCTTCTGCCTGATCAAGAACTGGGAATTCTTCAAGTATTTTTCCCTCTTCATTAGCAGCAAAGGGAACAAGTAGCACATCATCAAAGTTACCTGAGATTATTATAAATTTTGAATCATATCCTGACATAAATATTTCATGTCAACCTTTTAGAAATTCTTCTTATGAATCAAGACAAGGCATGTTATCTGTTTACTTCATATTTGTAAATCACAATCATGCAATAAATTCCAGTGAACAGATTCTCATTAATAACAATCGTATATGTATAATTAGACTTTCTATCATATACCCTCAAATCTAGACCTGGATACTAAAGATAAACCCTATAAAAAAAATTATAATCCAAAATCTATAGAATATAGATTTAGAGATTGTTTTTTCTGAATTAATTTTTTTAGGGCATTAAATGGAAAAACCAATATATAACATAACTGAGGACTTTCTTTCCAAAATAAAAAAGAACATTAGTCAAATAAGAGATTATTTACCTTGGCAGAAGTGATCTAACTCTGTCTCTTCATACACATCATTCATCGACGAGTCGGAATCACTCAATTGCTCATGACAATCTATGATCTCATCTTGTGGGAACTCCACTGACTCTTCTTCTAAGAACTCCTTAACAAACTCCATATTAACATAATCCTTCTTAAGCTTTTCTTCATCTAGCAAGTATTCAATCTCATTTCCTTTAGTGTTGTGATCACTTTCTTGATCACTTGGTGTAAAATCACCATTTTCTTCCTCCAATCTTGTGAAACAAATCCTACCCTCTTCTTCCCACTCCATATCAGAGCTCTCCCAATCAAAGCTTCCAACATCAAAAACACATTCATCTAATACCACATCATTAAAATCAGATTCTTTCTCTTGATCAGCTTTCTTTTCATAGATTTCGACGAAAAAATCAGCCTTCTCTTCTTTGGACTCGATTGGTATAGGCTTATCAACACCAACAACCTCTTCTTTACCTTGATCACCATCCAAACAAGGCTTAACCTTGCAAGGAGCCGAAGCAACCGGCTTCAAATTCCTCTGCGCCTTCATCATCCTTCTCCTTGCACACAAGAAGCTCTTCAATGGAGGAGGAGCGCTATGTCGGTGACCGTTAAGAGAACAATAGTTATAAGGACAAACCTTCATAATAGAAGTTCCTTGAGATTCACTTCCACCAGGGCTAAGATCAAGATAGCTTGGAAACTTTGTATCCTTCATGGTGGAAGAACAAGTATTCCTTTTAACATCACAACACTTCTTAACTGAATTGATACTTCTTGAAGGCTTGAAACTAGGAGCCTTTGTTAAGGTCCTAACTTTGCTCAAACTTGAACTCCTACTCACTGATTTTGGAGAAGAAGAACAAAATAGCCTTCTTGAAATGCTTTCAATCACACTTTTGCTTGGTGTTTTAGTGTTTACCTGTTTTTGCTCCTTCCTTGCCTCAGAGCTACTTGTTGACTTCATATAATTTGGAGAAGGTGAGCTTGCTCTTGGTGGTGATTGTTGTTTTGGTGGCTGATGATGATCACTAGAAAGATGATTCTTTCTTAAAGATGACTTTTTGAGGTTGTCGAGATCGGTTGATCGCTTAAAAGATCGCGATTTCTTCATCTTCTTCGCGAGGTCCGCTCCTTTGGCCTTGACATCAAGGATTTGAATGGATGGCTTCATGTTGGTTGATGGCTTCTTAACTTCTTCAAGGCTAGAAGAAGCCTTGAAGCTTGGCTTCTTGTTAAGAGCCTTTCTTTGCACCATCTTTCAATGGGCAAAAATTAAGCAAAGAACCATAAACCAAGTAACCCAAGTTTGTGTTTTTTGTTGGGTTTTGTTTCCTTTGGAAGAAGAGGAAAGTTTAGGCCATGGAAGGGAAGAATGTGTGAAGAAAGGAAAGCTTGCAAGAACAAACAACTAAGAGGAAACTTGGTACCAAGGTGGTTATTTTTTAATTTTTGGTGGTACTTTATAAGTGGGTGGGTGGGATTTTTTTTGGCTTCATTTAACAATGTGATAGGGCTCTCTTAATATTTGAAGATAATGGAATGGAAGTGGGTCCACACAGGGTGCACTAGCTTCATTGAGTTATGAGATTTCCATTACATGGGGGCTTTTATTTCTTAATTTTTAAGCTATGTAATTAATTTAAATGGTCATTGTCAAGAAAAGAAAAGAAAAGAAAAAAGTATTGAGAAACATGGGGAGGATATGATTTTTGTGTTTTGATGGCCACACGAGTTAAATCAAGACAAGGTTGCATAATTTGGTGTGTTCCACATTGCTTTCTTTCATTATTATTTATTTATTTATTATGAATGGAATAAAATACTTGAAAATGGAATATTATAGGTTTGTTCTATATATATTTAAATCCTTGTTAATTAAATCAACACATTTTGGTAGTGATGTATTTTTTGCATAATCTTGTTTTAATTCTAAAAATATATATGAAATTTGAGGGGGGGGGGGGGGGGGAATCATGATATAGGATAAAATGAATAATGACGTAATTAAAGTGGTATAATGACATGATTAAGTTGATTATTCTTTGGAAGGAAAAGTGTTAATATTATTTGTCGGTAAGATTAATTACTTCTGGTGATGTATTGAGGGATATAGGAATTAATAAGCTTGAATTAACTAATAAATTTGATTGATGAAATAGGACAAATGATATTGAACACAAAATCAAAATGCTTTATTATCCTGAACCGCCCATTTAGGTAGTTGATCAATGTTGGAAGATGAGGTAGGATGATTCGTGAGGTAACAGATGATGGCCTTTCCTACTAAATTAGAATTTGGGTCAATATTCTGAAAAGGACCACATTTGTAGGAGTAATTAAAATTGTATTTGGAAAAGAAGTCTATTGAGTTAATATTTTTTAGGGAAATTCCGGATGATACCCCTCAGTTTTATACTTTTTCGAGTGGTGTCCAAAAAAAAAAGTTATTCCGCCAGATACCCCCGAGTTTTTTTGTTAGTCCGCCCCGTACCCTTACTTAGATATTCCTCTAAACGTCCGTTAACATTTCTATTAAAAAAACAAAGAAAATAAATTTACAAATTACAAAACAATCAGCAAGCAATGTTAGTCCTCCGATGAATTTGCTAAAGTGAAAGAGAAGGAAAGGATGATAATAGGGAGAGATTGCAGTGAGAATGAACTCCCAAATGATCAAATTATAGCTAACATTCCAGCTAGCAATGTACAACACCTTAATTTTAGATTTCATAGTGGAAAGAGTCGGCCTGAATGGGGGGAGGGAGCCAGCTCCCAAACCGGCGCTTGCAGGGGAGGGATCACATAGGCTCCCCTTTGTCTACCTCGTGACAATTCATCTTGAAAACTCGTTCTTTGAACCAGCAAATCTTTGCACTCATCGATTTCCCGTACCTTTGACCCGATCAGTTCTTGCATATCATGAGTTAATCGAGGAGCCCGCCACTTCTCTTCCATCTTCTCTTTTTCTGTATGCGTTCGGAAGTCTATCCTTCCAACTTAGCCTCGGGCTTATCGGTCGTCCAAGGAAGCGCCGTTCCAGAGAAGCTCGGGTTCTTCGCCTCGTTGTTTGGTGATGAGGGATTCGGTTATTTCCCACTCTATAGATACTATTATTACCAATGACAAAGGCTTGGATGAGGAGGAGACAAAGAATTGCTCCAATCTGGCCATGGATTTGCAGGCTAGGATTTTGAATGGGTAATTGATTTGGGACTAAAAATACTGTTCACGGGGTGAGGGGGTTGAGAGGAAGGAGATCCAGGATTTTTTTTTATTATGTATTTACTTTTTTTTTAATAACAATTAACAGAAGTTATAGGTAAATGTAAAGAAGGGTACGGGGCGGAAAAAAATTAAAACTCGGGGGTATCAGGTGGAATAACTTTTTTTTTTGGACACCAATCGGAAAATTACAAAACACAAGGGTACCATTCGGAATTTCCCTATTTTTTATGAGTTGCGAGCAAATATCAATTATTTTTCATTCTTATTGAAACTTTTTGCTAATATGCTATTTTATTTAATTTTTTTGGCAATAGCATTGTCCATAAAAAGCCATGTTCAGCAAACACATATAAGCTAGTTTATGAAGCTTATAATATTTATCAAGAAAAATAAGTTTTGTTGTATGTGTTCAGCAAAATCAAGCTTATAGAATCTTATTGAGCTTATAAAATAATTAGCACCTCCTAGCTTATCGAGTTTATCGAACTAGTTTTCCGTTTTTTAGGGTTAAGGGTGTTTTATTTTTATTTTTAATTATTATTATTTTATTAATATTACATCTTTTTTTGGTAATTTACCCAAAAAATAGTCATAAACAAGTCCTTACCGAACATCCCCAAACTTATTTGAAAAATAAATACTCAATTTCAACACAATAAGTTTCAATATCGATAAACTTCCAATTACCGAACGAACTCTAAGTCAAAACATAAACCTTATGGTACTACCTTGAAATTCTAACCAATTACTATATGTCCGAAGGCGCAACATATTATTCTTTAAATGTTCTTTAAAACTGTTAGGATTATAGATTTCAGATTTTATTGAAGTACTTTACAATAAAATGTTAGTTTAAGGAAATGTGAAAACGAAACCTAGTGCTGAGTAAACCGACAAGTGGAGGTGGAGAGAACCGGGTCGGTGTAAAGCGGAATGAACCGGGTCCACTGGGTCCCACATGAGAGCCTGTGTTTGCAAGTTTAGGGTCAAAAGTGGTGTGTGAATAAAAAATATTCTTTTTTATTTTTCCTTTTTTGGTGGTCAGAAAATTAGACGCTCCTTTGCAGTTTTTGCAGAGGAGGAGCGTTTGTCAAGTAACAACAATCCCTAGAACTAGAAGCTGCTATTTCTATGAGAGGATGTTGTTACATAATTTGGTCTTTACTTGCTTTTCTGATTTCAAATATATATCGTGCTCTATCATGCTTCTGTTTTACATTAGTTTAATGTACATATAGGAGAACCCAATTGCTAAGCTTGTTATATAAGTTTAATGGTTTTACCGATCGAGTGATAATAAAATGATTAACTCATCAAATCTACATTATTGGATAGAACAAGATGGGTGACATATAAGTAGAGCGGTCAAAATTGGACCCGACCCGATAACCTAATTTGAATTGTCCGAATTTTTTAGGGTTAAAACCCGACCTAAAAATAATGGGTCAGAGAAAGACCGAACTTGATTAATCCAAACCCCATTGGGTTGCAACCCGAAACTCACTAGGTTGGTCGGAATTATTTTATAAAAAAATTATAACATTTAATTTAAATATTTTAATTTTTTAAAATATAAAAAATATATTTTAATAATCATAAAAAATGGTACCTCTGACCCGAACTCGCACGATAGCATGTCTTAACCTAACTAAAAAGATAGAATATATGTGGCCAAAAAGATTAACCATTATCATTAATGAAAGGTAAATATATACAAGCTTAACTAAATAAACTAGGAAAGAGATTATAAAAGATTACAAGAGATCTTCTCTAAAAAGGCTACATGATATACAAAATATACTACCCATATTCAATACTCCCCCTCAAGTTGGAGCATGTAGATCCCGAATGCCCAACTTGCTCAACAATACTCCAAACTGTTTAGAACTAAGGGCCTTAGTAAAAATATCAGCCGGTTGTAAATGAGTACGAATGTGACTAGTGCGAACTGTACCAGCGAGAAGGAGATCCCGAATAAAGTGACAATCAACCTCAATGTGTTTAGTCCGATCATGAAAGACTGGATTAGCATCAATATGAAGCGCGGTCTGACTGTCACAAAACAACCGCATAGGTCTAGAATGAATCACACCAAGAGAACGAAGCAATGACTTCAACCAAATCAACTCACAACAAGCAGTTGCCATGGCCCGATATTCAGCTTCAGCAGAGGAACGAGAAACAGTCTTCTGCTTTTTAGTTCTCCAAGAAATAGGTGAAGAACCAAGCTGAACAAAATAACCCGTAATGGACCGGCGTGTAAGAGGACATGTAGCATAATCGGAATCACAGAAGGCTGTAAGTAGGCATGGACATGGGCCGGGCCCGGGCCGGGCCACCACCGGGCCGGGCCGGAGAAGTAGGGCCCGGGACCGGCCCGGTATTGTACCGGGCTGGAGCGGGCCGGGCCTGGGCCGGGCCGGGCTGATATATATAGGCCCGGTCCTTTATTAAATTTCCGGGCCGGGTCGGGCTGGCCCGGGCCCGACCGGGCTGGGCCACAATTCCCCAACCCGGGCCCGACCCATGGCCCAGGCGGGTTGGGCCCGTCTGGCCCGCGGGTTGGCCGGACCGGGCCATTTTGGCCCACAATTGCGGGCTGGGCCGGGCTGGGCTGGGCTGGCCCGCACTAATGGCCATCACTAGCTGTAAGTTCCAGATTACACTCTCTAGGAAGGCACACACCCTGACCTGGATGACTCTTAAGATAGCGCAAAACTCGAATAGCAGCGTCCCAATGATCAATAGTGGGATCCTGCATGAATTGAGCTAGAGTGTGAGCTGCATAACAAATCTCTGGACGAGTAATAGTCAAATAAATCAATCTCCCAATTAGTCGTCTATAGCGATCAGGCAACTCAAACCTCTGAGTTGTAGAAAGAGCAAGCTTATGATTCTGTTCCATAGGAAAATCACACGTCTTGCTTCCTAACAAACCAGCCTCACTCAGAATATCAAGTGTATACTTTCTCTGACAAAGATATAGGCCTCCTTCAGATCGGGCAATCTCAATGCCCAAGAAATACTTCAAAGGCCCTAAGTCCTTCATATGAAAACAAGAACTCAGCTGACCTTTGAACTTAGCAATTGCAGCGGAATCATTACCAGCAACTATCAAATCATCAACATAAACCAGAAAATGCAAGGTAAAACCAAATCGATTATATGAGAATAGAGAATAATCAACAAGTGACTGAACAAAACCGAATCTACGCAAAGCTGTTGCCAACTTAGCAAACCAATTCCTCGGAGCGTGTCGAAGACCATATAAAGATCGATTCAGCCAACAAAACTGGTCGGCCAAGTGTTTGGAAAAAACTGGTGGTGGGTACATATACACTTCTTCATGTAAATCTCCGTGAAGAAATGCATTATGCACATCCATCTGATGCAACTCCCAGTTTCTAGCAGCAACAACTGCCAGAAAAGTACGAACTGAAACCATCTTCGCCACCGGTGCAAAGGTTTCCTTGTAATCTATACCCTCCTTCTGATTGTTCCCAAGAACAACCAGTCATGCCTTAAAGCGCTCAACAAAGCCATCTGAATGACGCTTGATCTTAAACACCCATTTGCAGCCAATCGGTTTCTTGTCTAGAGGCAAAGCAGTCATAGTCCAAGTGCCATTGCGCTCCAGAGCATCAATCTCTGCCTCCATGGCCTTACGCCAACGAGGATCTCGGGCAGCCTCCGAGAAAGGCCGTGGTTCTGTAACAGACTCAACAGAAGCAGCAAAAGCAACATGTCTAGATGAAAACCGATCAAAACTGACATAATTAGCTATGGGATAGGATGTACCTGATGAGCTTGACGGTTGAGATGAAAGAGACTGAGGTGCTTCTTGTTTCCGCACAATATTGCAAACGAAATCACGCAGTTTCACAGATGGAGCGCGATCACGGTAGAACGTCGGGGAAAGTCTTGAGCAGCGACAAGAGAGGATTGAAGCCCACCACTCCCATCATCTGCCTGCGATTGGTCATTTGAGGAGTTAGGTAATACGTCGGCTTCGACAGTGCCAGGAGGAGATTGAACCCCACTCCCCTTGTCATTTGTTTGCATACGTTCATTTGTGGAGCTAGGTATAGGATCTTGAATGGAGACAAGAGAAGATTGAACCCCACTCCCCCTGTCGTCCATCTGCGTTGTAGCTGAAGGGTTATGGCAATTTTCAAAAATAGCAGGGTGATTATCAATGGAAGTATTTGGATCACTATTAGTTAAGGTAATGACGGGCTGATATGGAAATTTGTTTTCATAGAATATGACATCTCGGGAAATGAACCTTCCGTTAGTTTCTAAATCAAGAACTTTTCAACCTTTTTGTCCATTCGGATAGCCAATAAAAACGCATTTTCTATCTCTAGGAGCAAATTTGTTGGATGGTTTTGGAATAATAGAAGCATAACAAAGACAACCAAGAGTACGAAGATGATCGTATCCCGGGGGTCGGCCATACAATAGCTCAAAAAGGTGTCCGACTTTGCAAAATTAGGGTTGGGGTTCGATTGATTAAATAGCATGCAGTTAAAATACAGTCGCCCCAAAAATGCATGGGTAAATTAGCATGAAATCGTAAAGCCCGAGCAACATTTAAAATATGTCGATGTTTTCTTTCTGTCCTACCATTCTGTTGAGGAGTGCCAACACAAGAAGTTTCAAATAACATGCCATTTTCATCAAAAAAAATCTGCAAACTAGTAAACTCAGTTCCATTGTCACTCTGAAGGCATTTAACATTTTTATCAAATTGGCGCTTAGTCATGGCGCATAAAGCGGTAATTAAAGAAGCAACTTCTGTTTTTTGTTTCATAAGAAAAACCCAAACACATCTACTAAAATCATCAACAATAGTAAGAAAGTAATGAGCCCCTTGAACGGACGGAGTCCGATAGGGACCCCACACATCACAATGAATCAAATCAAACATATTAGAAGCATGCGTTTGGCTAATAGGAAACGAAGGACGAGATTGTTTTGCTCTATGACAACTATCGCAAGGTTCCATGGGACCATTATTCTAATATTTGGTAAAATTTTAAGAATATGAAGTGAGGGATGACCAATTCTGGAATGCCACAAGGCGGGTGATGCAACATCCATCCGTGAAGCGTGTCCCATTGGCGCAACCACACGAAGCCAATAGACACCGTTCCGCTCCTCACCCCCTCCAATCAAACTCATCGAAGTGCGATCCTGTAAAATGCACAGCTTATTAGTCATCCGAGCAATACAATTTTGGTCTCCCAAAAGTTGAGCAATAGAGATTAAATTGCAAGTTAGTTTAGGGACAAATAACACATCATGGATAATTAAGTGCTCAGACAAACGCAATTTTCCATCCTTGTTTGGAGTAGTAGAGACTCCATTTGGGAGAACAATGGTAGAATATGCCACAGTACATAAATCAGTCAACAATTTCTCATTCCCTATCATGTGGAACGAAGCCCCGGTATCCAAGATCCAGTCAGAAATATACATACCAAACTGATGTGCTGAATTGTGATTTGCTGAATTTTTATTATTAATGAGGCTTAGCAGTTGCTTGAACAGAGATTCAGAGAGGCTAGTGCCAGCCCGATCAGCAATGGTGAGCGCTCCGATCTGCAGGCTTGTGCCTTCACCGCCCGAAGCTGCAGTGGCTAGGCCTCGCCCGCGCCCTCTTCCTCGGCTTCTATCTTGTGCAGCACCAGTACACTCGCGCTGGAGGGCGAGTTGCTGCTCGTGCTGATCGGTCATGGTGCTCGGCGGCGGCGGCTAACGATCAGCAGAGGCGCTGAGACGCTAGCGGTGGTGCGGCCGGCGATTGAATAGGTCAGATATAGGATCGGAAGAAAGGCTCTGATGTCATAAAAAGATAGAATATATGTGGCCAAAAAGCTTAACCATTATCATTAATGAAAGGTAAATATATACAAGCTTAACTAAATAAACAAGGAAAGAGATTATAAAAGATTACAAGAGATCTTCTCTAAAAAGGCTACATAATTACAAAATATACTACCCATATTCAATACCCAATTTGACCTATAACTCGATTGACTCGAACCCGACCGAACTGATCTGTTTAACAGGTCTACACAACCCTTCTCTTTTCTTGCATAAGAGCACTGTTCTAAAAATCGGGTTAGGTGGCCGCCTAGGCGCTGGGCGGTGGTCCACCGTCCCGATTTTGCCCTGGACGGTGTTCTGGGCGACTAGGCGGGCTGAGCGGGCTAGGCAAGTTCTGCGAGCTAGGCAGGCTGGGCGGGTTAGGCGGGTTGGGCGGCTTTCTAGGCAGGCTAGGCAACCTTTTTGGTAGGTTGGGTGGACTCTAAGAAGGCTCTAGGCTTGAATTTATACAAAGACATTATAATAGGGTTAGAAATTCCTTTTTGTATCCCTAAGTTTTTGCCTTTTCCTTTTGGAGCCCAAGAAAAAAACTTATTCCTTTTGGTACCCTTGAGGTTTTGGTTTTTCCCGTTGACGCCCCTCTCCGGTTCAAATTAAGCCAATTTCAAGCTTACCATTATGTTCATCACCCTTAAATTAGTAAGATTTGACTATTAAAACTTCAAAATTCATAACCAAACTACATCAATTGAATTTTTAAACAATTTTGTAAACAACCCCTTAAAATAGAGGATTGTTTAAAAATTCAAATTGATGTAGTTTGGTTATGAATTTAAGTGTTTTAAGAGTTGAATCCTACTATTTAAGAGTGATGAACATAATGGTAAGCTTGAAATTAGCTAATTTGAACCGGGGAGGGGTGTCAACGGGAAAAGCCAAAACCTCAGGGGTACCAAAAAGAATAAGTTTTTTTCTTGGGCACCAAAAGGAAAAGACAAAACCTTAGGGGCACCAAAAGAAATTTCCCTTCTTTATTTATATATATATTCTTACCAATCTACTATATATATAAAAGCAATAAGGTTTGGAGCCACCACATTGCGCCACATCATCTTTTGGCACATGTCGTCACCAGAATACGCCACCTTTGATTTTGCCACGTGTCACCATTTCATTAAGCCATGTCATTATATGTATTACACGTCATATTATATTCCGCATCATTATTTACATGTCATATTTAACTATAATTATAAATAATCTAAATCTAAATATGTTTAATAAAAAGTCATATTTCTCAAGTATTATAGATTCTTTCAATAACTTTGACAAAAAAAAATATGTTCTTTCAATATTTATTTCTTATGGTTTCCATTCTCCTTCTCCATGAAGTATCTACAACTCATATGTCTTTGCTACCCTTACAATCGATTTGTTGCTATAGATCGATTTCTCGCTGATATTCATTGGTTGATTTGTTGCTACTCTTCAGACCATCTTCTTTTGATTGATATTAGAGTTTTCAAAACTCGATCTGACTCGATCCAACAACACGACATTGATGATTTCTATTAGCTTCCCAGTCATCTTCTTCACGAACAATTTGAAGTTTGGCGTTGATGGAATTAGGTGGATTCTTGATTAAATTTAAGCCCGCCATTGATTGAATTATGGAAAATAATCAAAGAGGCGCCATTAATTGATATGGGGATTTTTTTAGTCTAGGATTTTATTTTATTCTTTTAATATTTTTTCTAATCGAAATTATCTCTTTCGGATATGAACAAATCAATTATTTGACCAAATCTTTTATTTAGAGAATTAAGATCAAATAAAATAATTCTTTTTCTCTACTAAGAATAAAAAACTATAGAATTATAAATAAAGTAAATAACTTTAAATAAATATGGAAAATTATATTCAAAATATACTATCCGATTTTTTTGATCCTAACAACTATTTACCTATGCTATCCAAATAAATCTTTCCTAATATCCAAATACCAAAGATGTGATTCGGCTTTATCTAAGATGCCATATTACTTAATTTAAAATAATCTATTTTTTTTAATCCTAACAACCATTTAGATATTTTATCCAAATAAATCTCTCCTAAGTTGCAAATACCGATGTGATTCGGCTTTATCTTTTTTTTTTATCAGCAAACAACCACTTCATTAAACAGAAATCAAATCGTTCATTAACACAGCCTCAAAACTAGATGGAAAAGAAATTGTAGAAAATAACAAAACAGGACTATTTGGCATCCACTTGCTCAACCAATCTGCAGCACAGTTGGCGTTCCTCTTCACATAATGCCATCTACACAACTCCAAATTGTAGCTGAGCTCAATAGTAGTTGCAATCAGCGTCCCTAGAATCGATCTTGGGAGAATTCCACCACTGAGCAGGTCAACAACCTTTTTGCTGTCAGATTCAACAATGATTTTGGAGAAACCAGCATCTTGAGCAGCTTGAATTCCCCATTTGATGGCCTCTATTTCAGCAATATCAACAGCAGTTCCTTGTTGTATCTTCTTTGCACCAGCTAAAACCACTGAACCATCAGCATCCCGGCCCAAAAAACCCACCCCGCATTCATTATTCCGAACAGAGGCGTCACAGTTAACTTTGATCCATCCCATCGGAGGCCTCTGCCATCCACACCTCTCAGCAGTAGATGAAACCGGGGCATTATTTAGCGTGCAGGCTTTAAGATGCTCCTCCAAGCTATGTAGACTCCTATTAACTAACTCAGCTGGATCTGTCTCATGTGCCTCGAAAACACCAGCATTCCTTGCCCTCCACAGATTATAACAAACACATGCCCAAACATCGTGATCTCTCTTGTCTTTAAGCTGCATAATACATGCCATCCAGTCCAGGAAATCATCAACACACAAGTGAACCAATCACGCCATAATCGTTGTTGGAACGATGTTGGGACCTCTGGTTCTAAACATCGGAACAACGATACAGTTCTCCGAATTTTGATAAT
Organism: Fallopia convolvulus; assembly: GCA_964016875.1. Classification (NCBI taxonomy): domain Eukaryota; kingdom Viridiplantae; phylum Streptophyta; class Magnoliopsida; order Caryophyllales; family Polygonaceae; genus Fallopia; species Fallopia convolvulus. The sequence goes on from OZ024721.1 coordinate 4,993,589, forward strand.
GACAAACGCTATAAAGGAACTAATGTGCTTTGATCAAGTATTTATAAGGAACACAGGTTGAACAAAGAACTCCCATGAATGATCAAAGATCACAGAAGCACACAATGAAGAGCTCCCATCGAGGGAAAGATGAAAGTTCCCATGCAATGGAAACTCCCAGGAATGACCAGAGAACACAGGTTTACACGATGAAGAGTTTCTCCCAAAGGAACTCTGAAGAGGACAGTTCCCACGACATGGGAACTTACATGTGAGGACAAGGACCGATCAGCGCATATCACGGGATCTTGTCTTGGACAGGATGAAGGCACAGTCTGAGGAGCAGACTGTCACGATTGATCCAACGGTCCGATCATCTCAAGAAGTTGACCTAGTTCAAGTCGAAGTCACATGTGAAGAAAGTACAACTTGGGCATCAAGCAAAGGGCATTTCGGACACAAATGAAAGATGCGATTGAAGCCCAAGTTCACTCAAGTATAAAGCCAAATGAATAGTACTCGGATTGAGCACTTCTCCTAGAACTCACAAATACCCACAACAGAGAAAGAGAAAGAAGAAGAGAAGTCCGCGGCGGCGAGTGTCTGATCTCGACGACGGTGAAGCCAAGTTCCCAGGAGCAAGGGAACTGCATTTCGGTGTAAGGTTTGAGTTACTTATTTAGTGATTGTTGTTCGCTTAGGAACTCAGTTGAGTAGATTCATTAGTGTTGCTAGAGTTAGGTAGAACTCGTAGGAACAGAGAAGTTTGAATCTGGCTGTTTGTAACTAAGGAACAAATCAATAATATAAGTAAGTCATTCAAAATCCTCCAAGCGGAGGTAGAGGTTTACCCATACAACTAGTTGGTTGTAGTGGGGTTCCTCTATAAGGGAACTGTGTTCATTCTGTCTTTCTAATACTTGCGATAGTTTCTTCCGCTGCCTTGGGAACAACTTAACAGCCAGTTCCCAAGCTCTAAGCTAACCGGTTACGATCCAACAATTGGTATCAGAGCAAGGCTGCTCTAGCTTTGTGTTAGCATCGCAGGTTTCAAAATGGCTCACGAACTCACCCAAGTCGGTCACAACAACAGCAAGCCACCAAGGCTCATCACTGGTAGATTCGAAGTCTGGCAACGCGATATGAAAAATTGGATGCGCAGCCAAGACTACCAGGCGTGGTGCGTTATAGAGAAAGGGAACTCTGAAGCCTCTAGTTCCCAAACCATGTTTGTCCCTGCCAGACACGGAATAGGGTATGAGTCAGAGAGCCCTAGAAAAGGGAAGTCTCATTTGAGTGAAAAAGAGATAAACGAGTGTAGGGCCCTAGAGCTTCAGTGTGAGAAACAGAAAAATGCACACTTGGAAGAGAAAATCTGTGTTCTGGAGAGTGGGGTGAATGGAGAAGTAGATTATTACACTGGGAACACTGGACACAAGTTGTATGTTCAAATAGCTAAGGGAAACAGGTCTAGAGTGTACAACAAGGAAACTATGGATAGGAACATGATACAGAGACCCCATCCTAAGTACTACCTAGGAGAATACTATAAGACCTGCTGGAACTGTGGTGCTCATGGGCACTACAAGGAAAGCTGTCCCAAGGCTAAGGCCCAAGCCCAGAGAAACCACGAGTACTGGAACAGGCAGAATCAACAAACCAACAAGCCTGCTAGAGTTCCCATTAAAAGAAACAACCATAGGAACTCTGCCTATAACAAGTACTCTCGGGACATTAACATTGCTGATTATGTGCTATTTGAGACTGTCTTCCCTTGCAAGGGACCAAGCAAGAGTCATCTTGCCTGGGTCCTCAAAAACTAACTTTTCTTGTAGGTGGCAGTGAGGGGGAACAACACATGGGTCATTGACAATGGATGTTCTAACCACATGACTGGAAACAAAGACAACCTCACCTCACTCCACCCAAAGGCCGAAGGAGGTCACGTGTCCTTTGGAAACAAGAATAAAGGAGAAATCATAGGAACAAGGGAAGTATTGCTCAACAAATCTATCAAAATCAGCAATGTTAACTTGGTAAAGGACCTGGGATTCAATCTCTTGAGCGTCTCTCAGATATGTGATCAAGGGAACAACATCGTCACCTTTGACTCAAGGGAATGTCTAGTGATCAACAAGAAGACTAACAAAATCATCCTGAAAGGAAGAAGGTCCAACAACATCTATGTGGTGGATACAGACTTTGAGCCACCAAGGAAACTGTGCTTGGCAAGTTCCCTTGACGAAACGGAACTCTGGCACAAGAGACTGGGCCATGCAGGTGTCAATCAAATCTTGAAGCTTTATCTACAGGATCTAGTCATTGGCCTCCCACGAATCAACCTTGAAGGAGTCAAGATGTGCGAAGCATGTGTTCGTGGGAAGCAGACCAGGAGCTCGTTCAAACCCAAGAAGGAGGTCAGCACTACAAGACCATTGGAACTAATACACATGGATCTCTGTGGTCCCATGGACACTGAAAGCTACGGAGGAAAAAGGTACATGTATGTCTTAATTGATGACTTTTCGAGATTTACATGGGTGCTTTTCTTGAGATCAAAATCAGATTCCTTCAAAGAATTCGAGAGACTAATCAAGAAGATGGAAGTAAGCATGGGAATTAAGCTCAAGTCACTCAGATCTGACCACGGAACTGAGTTCAAGAACTCAGAGTTCCTAAGGTACTGTGACAACAATGGTGTATCCCACAATTTCTCAGCTCCTCGGACTCCTCAACAAAATGGAGTGGTAGAAAGGAAAAACAGAACTTTGGAAGACATGGCAAGGACCATGATGCTAGAAAGTGGAGTTCCTCCAAGCTTCTGGGCTGAAGCCATCTCCACAGCTACTTACATCCTAAATCGAGCAATGACGAGGCCCATGATAAAAAAAGACATCCTACGAGCTGATCAAAGGAAGGAAGCCCAACATCTCTCATCTGAGGACCTTTGGATGCAAATGCTTCGTTCATAACAATGGGAAGGACAACCTCGACAAATTTGAGCCTAGAAGCGACGAAGGGATATTCCTGGGATATTCTTCCCATAGCAAGGCGTACAGGGTCTATAAAAAGAGAACCAAGAAGATAGAAGAAAGCATCCACGTCATCTTCGATGAAAAATCTGTAAAGATGGGAACAGAGGCCCAAGGAAAGGGAACTCTGTTCAAACTGGTCAGACAAGAAGAAGACGATGACGAGGATGAACCAAGAAAGAGAGATGAATACTATCCAAGTGGGAACAATGCCCCATAATTAGGGAACAATGAAGGAGATCAAAACTCCACAGATCAAAGCTCCTTTGAAGTTCCCTCCTCAACAGAAGAACCACAAGATGCATCAAACTCTCTTGTTCTTCAAAATGAAAGTGTGCCAGAATCCAGTGTTCAGGGGGAACAACGAGAGAACTCCGAAGAGAATCCTGACGAAAGTCCCAGCGAAGAAGCTGAGCATAACTGTTCCCCTGAAGAAGAGGAGGCTCCAGACACAAATGAAGAAGAGTCAAGGGAACAGGTTGATGTCTCACACATCCAAACGAGAAACTACCACCAAAAGAGAGATCACCCCATAGACAACATCATCACTCCATATGACAAAGGTGTTCTAACTTGCTCTTCTCTCAATAATTTTTGTGCTTTTAATGCCTTTGTTTCGATGGTGGAACCAAAAAGCATCAAAGAAGCTCTCAAAGACCCAGACTGGATCCAAGCCATGCAAGAAGAACTACATCAATTTGAGAGGAACAAGGTGTGGAAGCTAGTTCCTAGGCCCAAGAACAAGAATATCATAGGAACTCGATGGGTTTTTCGGAACAAACTCGATGATACTGGGGCCGTAGCTAGAAACAAGGCTCGTTTGGTTGCTCAAGGCTACAGACAAGAAGAGGGGATCGACTATGACGAGACCTTCGCACCAATTGCAAGGATCGAGGCCATCCGTCTTCTCATAGCCTATGTAGCCCACAAAGGATTCAAGCTATACCAGATGGATGTGAAGACGGCATTTCTAAATGGGCACCTCAAAGAAGAAGTATACGTAGCTCAACCCCCAGGATTCGAAGATGAGAAGCTACCCAACCACGTCTACTTCCTGGAGAGGGCCCTCTACGGACTCAAACAAGCTCCTCGAGCATGGTATGACAGGTTTGCTCAGTTCCTCCTATCTCATGGATACCTTCGAGGTTCCATAGACAAAACCCTTTTCCTTAAGAAAGAGTCTAAGGATATCTTGATTGTTCAAGTTTATGTTGATGACATTGTGTTTGGAGCAACTAACGAAACTCTTGTAGAGAAATTTAAGGACCTCATGAGCAGTGAGTTTGAGATGAGTCTCATAGGGGAACTCACGTTCTTCCTAGAACTCCAGATATCTCAAACAAATGAGGGAACAAGGATTCATCAACAGAAGTACATCAGGGAAATGCTAGTCAAGTATGGGATGGACCACTCAAGGCCAATCGACACTCCCATCTCACCAAACTCCAGGCTCAATGCCGATGAAACAAGGGTAAGTGTCAATCAAAGGAACTTTAGAGGTATGATTGGCTCTCTCCTATACTTAACTGCTAGTAGGCCTGATATTATGTTCTCAGTGTGCTTATGTGCACGTTTTCAAGCTAATCCCAAAGAATCACACCTGAAAGAGGTGAAGAGGATTTTCAGGTACCTCAAAGGGAACGACAACTTGTGCCTCTGGTATCCAAGGAACAATTTCCTTAAGCTCATTGCTTATACAGATGCAGATTTTGCTGGGCACCTAGTTGATAGAAAGAGCACATCAGGAATGGCCCAGTTCCTTGGGTCATGCTTAGTCTCATGGGGATCCAAGAAGCAAAATTCAGTGGCACTCTCCACAGCTGAAGCAGAATACGTGGTTGCCGCATCATGCTGTTCCCAAGTACTATGGCTCAAGTCCCAACTTTAGGATTACGGTATGTCATTTGGCCCAGTTCCTATACTCTGTGATAATACTAGTGCCATTAACATTTCCAAAAATCATGTGCACCATTCTAGGACTAAGCACATAGACATTAGGCATCATTTTCTACGTGACAATGTTGAAAATGGGAACATCTCTATGCAACACTGTAGAACGGAAGAGCAAATTGCGGACATTCTCACCAAAGCTTTAGACAGACGTCCCTACCAGCGTTTTCGAATGCTTCTAGGGATGATAACTCTAAACTAAACAAGTCCCTGTTTGTCTCTCCCTCAATGCTTGATTAGTCTAACTAGAAATGCATGATAGGGAACTGTAGGACTTAGTGCTTTCATTTTGCCATATTACTAGTCTAGAGCTTGATATGTATAGAGGAACATTATCTCTTTTGGCCCAAAATGATCAACCAGAGTTCCCTTTAACCCTCTCTACAAGCCACTATGACGGTTGATCATAAAACCTACCCTAAGCTAAGGACCAGACAAACGCTTCTCATGAGCCAAACTCTTTACCCCAAAATCGAGTTGCAATTGTCTGGTTCTCTTTAGAGTTCCCTAGACTCACAGAAAATTGAGTATGAGTTCCCTTAACCTCTCCACTCAAAATGACCTTTCCAAAGATCATGGGAACTGATGGGCAAAAGCAGGGAAAACTGGATCTGAAAAGATGAAACTTCACTAGGGAAACGGGAAATTGTGTCAGACTCTGAAGCGTTTTGGGCCAAGTATTCAAAAATCAAAAAGACTTCCCAGGAAAGAAAACGACTCGTGTCAGAGGCGTGCTATGGAAGTTGAAACGGTCCTCTGAACTCATTGGCCAACGGTTATCGAGGTCTTTCTACACTTCCCTTTCTACCCTCGTCTCTCTCTCACATAAAAAACCCAACTTTGCCATTTTTGGGTTCCTTCCTCCTCATCCTTCCCTGTCACCATCTTCGCTCTGCAACTTTTCCTCCTCCCAATTCAAGCAAACTTCCAAAAACCTCTCTCCATCCAAATCTTTCCATGGCTTCAACCCACTCATTCGAAGAAATCAAAGAGTGGATCAACAAAAACCCTCGCACTTTCTTCCTCTCCATGTTAGCCGACATCGAGAAAGAACAAGATCCTGTTCTTCGCGATGTCCTAATTACAGGGCTCTACAATTACGTGAGCCCTCTCATGCCTCCTCCTTCTCTTCCTCCTCCTCCGGCAGAACAAACGCTAGCAATGCCTGCCTCCACCACTACATCTTCTCAATCCCTTCCTCCTCCACCGTCTTCTCAACCCATCTCCATCTCCTCCTCAGGGACCAAGATCCTCGACTCCTTCGGATCCGAACCCCCATCCAAATACGAAAAACCCAAACAATCCAAACATAAACACTCTTTCAAAGATCCCTCCAAATCCAAACACCACTCCTCCAAATCCAAACACAAATCCTCCAAACGCAAACACTCACAAATCTCCACTCCTTCATCCCCCTCTCTTCCCATGCCAAAGAAGAAATCTCCCCTCAACATGGAGGAAGTCCTTAACCTATCCAAACCCGACGCCTATGCCGTCGTTGACCCATCCGAGGTCGCGAAGCTCTTTCGCCCTCGTCCCAAACCAATCTCTGAGACCTCTGGTCCCAGGGACTCCACAATAATCTCTTCCTCCCCTATTCCCATAGTTGAGGGAACTGCTAACCCTCCTCCATCTTCTCCAAAGAAGATTCCTCCATCCTCCTCCCCCAGAGTTCCCCCACCCACTTCACCCATTCCCAAATCCCCCACCACTTCAAAATCTGCCTCTAGGACCTCCAGTCCCAAGGCTGGAACTCCTACTCCTCCTCCTTCCACTCCCAAGGTCCCAACTCCACAAAATTCTCCTTTCCCTCCTTCTTCTCCCACAACAATACAACTCCCTTCCCCACCTCCTTTTGCCCAGAACACCACAATAGACCTCGACTCCGACGAGGATAATCTCCCCATCGGAGTCCTTGCTCGACAGAAGGCCAAAGCACCCATATTCATGGGAACTGTTGAAGAGGAAGCTCAACTCAAAGCCCTCGAAGAAGAATTCGAAGGCGCACTCAAAGGGCCTTCCGAAAACCAAGGGGGCATGGCCCAAGAAAAGGAGGTCCCAGCCTTGACTGACTGGGACAAGCTCTCGTCACCACGACGATGATGATGAGGAAACAGGGCTAACCTCCTCCGACGATGAAGGGACCTCTAGTGATGACACTGAAGAAGACGAGGAGGCCACCACTGCCAAAGAGCCTGCTGGCATCCCAACTCCTGGACACCAAATGGTGGTGTCGGCACAGGTCCCAGAGGAAAGGCCCCGCCCGCTCATGATCGAAGCGGCTGACCCCCCTCAACAAAAAGGAAAGACTACGGTCTCTAGGGGGAACTCCAAGAAGAAAGGGAAAGGAACTGTGCCCAAGAAAACTCATATCTCTAAGAATCGCAAGCTCCTTCCCCCCCTCATCCTCTCAGAAAAACAGCTCACCGATGAAGGGCTAGGGCAACTATGGGACCTGATCAAGGCCCAAGGATGGGAACACATGTGTAGTGAGGCCGTGAGTATCGATCCCTCTCAAGTGCGCCGATTCTACAACCATTTTGTGGTCAACGACAACGGCACCAAGGGAACTCTCTCCCTCGAAGGCGATGACTTCATCTTCACCACATCCACAATCCGCCTTCAACTACAGGTCCCCGTTCAAGGCCTCTAGGAACTGCCCGCCAAAAGCTGGGGCGACTTCAACAACAAGGTGATTTATAAGACGATCTACGAGGGTCGTGTTCCCACCACTGGCACCTCTACTCATCACCTATCCCTCATTGCCAAGCTGGCCCATCAATTCATCATCAACATGGTGATCCCTCGCCAGGAGAAGCGCCTTGTTATCAATATCCCTGATGCCATTATCCTCTACCACTTCCTCCTCAAAAAGCCCATAAATCTTCCTCGCATAATTCTCGGGCACATGGAGAAGTGTATGGCTTCCAAATCCCACTCCCTCCCTTACGCTGGCCTCATCAAGAAACTCCTACTTAGAGAGGGCCTCTACGACACCACCAAAGAGGAGGTCACCATAGGTAGGGAACTGGACATCTTTGTGGTCCACAAAATGCGTCACTCTGAGCCAGTAGAGGAACATGAAAGGCTGCCATCTGGTGAAGGCACCCAGGATGGGAACAGTCGAGTGTTGGTGCACATTGCCAACACTCTCGACAAGATGGCCAGGGACCAAGAAAAGATGACAAGGGACCAAGAACAAATCACTAGAGGCCAAGAAAAGTTGGTCCAAGTCTTGACACGGCTTTGTGATGCCCTGCTCCCACCAAGCCCATGATCTTTTCCTTCTTTTTCCTAGCCTCAATGTTCCCACAAATATTGTCTCTTGTGTTCCTATGTACATATTTCGCTTAAGTAATGCATGGTTTTTAGTATGATTGCGTCTTCCTTTTCCTTCCTTATCTATGTGTTTACTTGTTTTCAATGATGTCAAAAGGGGGGAAGACAAAACTCTATAAAGGAACTAATGTGCTTTGATCAAGTATTTATAAGGAACACAGGTTGAGCAAAGAACTCCCATGAATGATCAAAGATCACAGAAGCACACAATGAAGAACTCCCATCAAGGGAACTCTGAAGATGAAAGTTCCCATGTAATGGGAACTCCCAGGAATGACCCGAGAACACAGGTTTACACGATGAAGAGTTTCTCCCAAAGGAACTCTGAAGAGGACAGTTCCCACGACATGGGAACTCACATGTGAGGACAAGGACCGATCAGCGCATATCACGGGATCTTGTCTTGGACAGGATGAAGGCACGGTCTGAGGAGCAGACTGTCACGATTGATCCAACGGTCCGATCATCTCAAGAAGTTGACCTAGTTCAAGTCAAAGTCACATGTGAAGAAAGTACAACTTGGGCATCAAGCAAAGGGCATTTCGGACACAAATGAAAGATGCGATTGAAGCCCAAGTTCACTCAAGTATAAAGCCAAATGAATAGTACTCGGATTGAGCACTTCTCCTAGAACTCACAAATACCCACAACAGAGAAAGATAAAGAAGAAGAGAAGTCCCCGGCGGCGAGTGTCTGATTTCGACGACGGTGAAGCCAAGTTCCCAGGAGCAAGGGAACTGCATTTCGGTGTAAGGTTTGAGTTACTTATTTAGTGATTGTTGTTCGCTTAGGAACTCAGTTGAGAAGATTCATTAGTGTTGCTAGAGTTAGGTAGAACTCGTAGGAACAGAGAAGTTTGAATCTGGCTTTTTGTAACTAAGGAACAAATCAATAATATAAGTAAGTCATTTAAAATCCTCCAAGCAGAGGTAGAGGTTTACCCATACAACTAGTTGGTTGTAGTGGGGTTCCTCTATAAGGGAACTGTGTTCATTCTGTCTTTCTAATACTTGCGATAGTTTCTTCCGCTGCCTTGGGAACAGCTTAACAACCAGTTCCCAAGCTCTAAGCTAACCGGTTACGATCCAACAATCGTCCTTCTCTGTTAGAACCAATCACGAACACACAAGTGAACTCGGTGAACCCGCACGTAACGACGGGAGAACCCTAGCCCCCACGGCCAGACGCCGGAGAGAAGCAGCAATCGATAGGAGAGTCGCCAGAATACGATCGTCCTAAATCGCCTTAATCGCTCTAGGGTTTTACTGCGTGACAAGATGCTAAAGTTTTCTCCTCGTTGTTAAGTGGAGTATGATAAGATCATCTTTTTGATTCGGCTTTATCTAAGATGCAAATATCAAATAAATCTATTTTTTTCATCACCATATTAATCGAAACAAGGCATGAGAACCCACATCCGACATGGTAATATCGTAACATAATATGTTATACGGCTTTATTTAACAATTTTGCTCCAAAATTGTCTTAAAGATAATTTTTCTCTTTATCAAATAATACACTTAAAAAATATAGGAAAGGATAATATCAAAATGGAAAAGAATATTATCAAACTAAAATTTAGAAAATAAGTTCAAACTAAAATCGGGGAGAAAATATTACCAAACTTAATATTTATCCACCTAACATCGTTCATTATCAAACTAAAACCCTAACGTGACCCGCACGCTACCAGTCTCGGTTAATGCTCTACCTTGCCTGGCGACCGCCAAAACGCAATCCTCATCTCTTAAAAAGCAGCTCCGAGACGCAACCCGCAGGTTTGCTGAGGCTAAACAAGATTTGCAAATTGAAGACACTATTCTTGCTCCTAATCAAAATCAGCAAGTCCTAGTGCAGGATGGAGAATCCCACCGTGCATATGCAACGGGTTTGGACCATGCAAAGTTTGCTGGTCTCAAACCACCGGACGGGACCTTTCAAGATACTTGGCCCCCGTCTAGCGAACAAGATGGTGATCGAACTGTTGCCCTTAGTGACAGAAACAAATCCGATACTATACAGGGTGTCAATCCCACAGGAAATTCAAGCGACAGTTCAGAGACTCACTGAGTCTCTACATGCTTTTGCTTCGAATATGACTCGTAATCTGTTGCCAATCTTTGGTTACATCAACTACTCTACGTTCTCCATGATTAGACTCAAATTTATTATCTGGAATGTCCGTGGTGCTGGTAGTGCACACTTTCTTTCAACAATCCGTGAACTCATCCGTCAGCATCGGCCGCACGTCCTGGCCCTTGTTGAACCTCATATTAGTGGTGAGCAAGCGGATTTGGTGTGTCGAAAAATCGGTTTCAATGGTATCCTGCGGGTTGAAGCTGAAGGGTTTTCTGGCGGAATTTGGTTGCTATGGGACACGATAGAAGTTAGAGTCGATCCGATTTCTCTCCAACCTCAGCATATCACGGTTGAGGTGACGAGGATTAATGAAGATCCTTGGCTATTCTCGGCTGTTTACGCTTCTCCAAATTCTATTACTCGTATGGCGCTATGGCAGGAGCTCGAGAACTTTGCTCGTTCTCATAATAAGCCCTGGGTCTTGGCAGGTGATTTTAACGCCACCCTGACGGCTAATGAACGAACTTCTTCCTCAGTGGGCTCTACAAACACTTCTCGCCAATTCTGTGATTTTGTAGATGAACTTCAATTGATTGATCTCGGCTTCTCGGGTGCTCCATTTACTTGGCACACAGGAAACTCAGTACAAACTTATAAGGCGGCAAGATTAGACCGGGTTCTTTGTAATGAACAATGGCGTCTGAATTTTCCTGAAGCTTGGGTCTTGCATGCGAGCGCCCCTCATTCGGATCATTGCCCCTTATTCTGCATCTACACAATATGCATGAACCCGTGAAGGGCAAACGTCCGTTTCGATTCCAAGCCGCTTGGGCGTCTCATGAGCAATATGCTGGTTTTCTCAATTCATGTTGGGATAATTCTCTCCCGTGCATGGAATCGCTTCTTCAGCTGTCGTCTAAACTTCAGAAGTGGAACAAGGAAGTTTTCGGTCATATCTTACATAAAAAGAAGCGTCTTTGGGCACGGTTGGCCGGCATTCAAAGGGCAAGGGCGAGGTACGTTTCGCAGCATCTTATTGACCTTGAGAGCCAACTCAATAAAGACTTAGAAATCATCCTCGAACAAGAGCAACTCTTATGGTTCCAAAAGTCTAGGGCATCCTTTCTCATTGATGGTGATCGGAACACAAGATACTACCATCTCGCGACGATTATCTGTCGTCGGGCAAATAAAATTGAACGTCTCCATGATTCAAATGGTGAGTGGATTGAAGATAAGGCTGCGCTTCAACACTTTGTGGTCCAGTTTTTCGCCAAGCTATATACGGAGGAAACTCAAGTTCAACCCGAACCAATTTTGCCATTCTCGGCCAACCACAACTTTCCTCTGGTGACGGGTCTGGTGGAAGCTTTTAATGCGCCGTTTCAGCCAACTGAAGTGTGGGCGGCGTTGCGTGAAATGGGGCCGTACAAAGCACCGGGTCCTGATGGTTTTCCAGCGATGTTCTATCAACAGGGTTGGGCTACGGTTAGAGAGCGAGTTACTACAACTGTGCTGAATTTCCTTAATCATAACATTCAGGAGCAGAATTATTGTGATGCCTTGCTTGTACTGTTGCCCAAAGTTGAGCAACCCATCTGCCCTACTCAACTGCGGCCCATCTCTTTATTGAATGTCAACTTTAAGCTCAGCACGAAAATGATTGTGAAGAGGCTAAAACCGTTTATTGATGATCTCGTCTCCCCTATGCAATCAAGCTTCATTCCGGGTCGTCAAATTATTGATAACATCGTGATCATGCAAGAAGTTCTCCATACTTTTCATGATAGAAGTAATAATGGTAAATGGATGATTATCAAGGTGGATTTGGCCAAAGCATATGATCGTGTACGGTGGTCCTTCTTGAAGGATATTCTCTTGGAGGCGCGTTTTCCTTTGAGTTTGGTAGACTCTATTATGGCCTGCTAGACGAGTGGAAGGACAAATGTTCTATGGAACGGGGAATCTGTAGGCTCTTTTAATCCGACGAGGGGGGTCCGTTAGGGAGACCCGTTATCACCTTATTTATTTGTTCTCTATATGGAGCGTTTATCTCACATCATACAATCTGCTGTTGGGGCGGGTTTGTGGTCTCCGATCTTGGTTGGCGGTGTTCCGCTCTCATACTTGTTTTTCGCGGATGATTTGCTCTTATTTGCTGAGGCGTCCACTTCCCAAGCAGGAATTATTCAGTGTTGCCTTGACTCTTTTTGTTGGCATTCCGGGGAGAGAGTCAATTACGCCAAAAGCTCTATTTTGTTCTCCCAAGCAGTCCTACAATCCTCGACAGTGGACATCAGTACGTTTTTTAACATTCCTATGATCGCGGATTTGGGTACTTATTTGGGTGTCCCAACCCTCCATGGCCGAATCAAAAATGTACGATTTCAGTCGTTGCTTGATAAAGTCACTAACAAGCTTCGGGGTTGGCAGGCGCGGTCCTTATCTTTCGCAGTCCGTGTGACTCTCGCAAACTCCGTCTTGACTAGTTTGCCTATCTATATGATGCAATCGACGTTGATTCCTCGCTCGATTTGTGATTCGATTGACAAGACGGTCCGCGGTTTTATCTGGGGATCCAGTGACGAGCAACGAAGAATTGACCTTGTATCTTGGGAAAAAATTGTTAGACCTAAAAAGTATGGCGGGCTGGGGATCCGACCCATGCATGACTCGAACGCTGCTGCGTTGGCTAAGCTAGGGTGGCGAATGGTTCAAGAACCTGAACGGCTTTGGAGTCGTGTGTTACGTGGGAAATACTGCAATCACCGCCTTGATATGGACGTGTTCCAACGTCGGCCTCGACAATCTCACAATTGGAAAGGCCTAGTTCATGACAGCCAACTGCTTTCGAGAGGTGTTAGAACTATGGTTGGGAATGGCAACCGCACTTTTTTCTAGACCCATCGCTGGCTGAGAAATCAACCTTTGGCTGATCTTGCTCTGCATCCACTATCCGAGGAGCATCTGGGGAGTACCGTAGCTGAGTATTGGACTGGTCTTTCTTGGGACTGGCCTCTCCTGAATCAACTCCTTCCGAGTCAAATTTGTGCTGAACTGGCGTCAGTGATGCTTCGACACGAAGACCACGCCCACGATCGTTATTTCTGGGGCCCGACAGCATCGGGCAATTTTTCCTCTGGTACGGCTCGCGCGTTGATGCAAGAGCCTTTACCACAGCAACCACACCAGGTTTGGTCAGAATTGTGGCATTGTCCTGCCCAACAGAAGGTTCGAAACTTCCTTTATCTCGCCTGTCATAATGCGTTTCTCTGCAACGCCAATAGATTTAGTCGGGGTCTTTCTTCTTCTGATGAATGTCCTCGCTGTTCGGTTTCGGAAACGACCCTTCATGTGCTAAGAGATTGTCCCAGTGTCATGTCTATTTGGGACACTTTTCTCCCGACATCAGTTAATCGGGTGGCTTTTTTCGGACACACTGATATCAAGGATTGGATTTGGAACAATATCCGCCACCGCAATCATCAAAGCAGCCTGTTTGCATACGCTGTATGGTACTTTTGGAAGGGTCGTAATCAACTGGTTTTTCGCCAATCTGATCAACTTGCCAGTATTCCTATTATAGCTACGAGATCGGGTGGGAATTATGTGAGCTGTCTTGCCGATCGTAAGCGTGGGGCGATGATTACCGACTCCCCTACTGATGTCCCCACGGTTTGGAACCCACCGACGACTGGTTGGATCAAGGTCAATGTTGATGGTGCTTCAAAAGGCAACCCGGGCCTGGCGGGTGGAGGCGGTTTTTTCAGCGATCACGTAGGAGAATTCAGAGGCGCCTTTGCTTTCCAATGTGGTTCCACGTGTGCCCTGACAGTTGAGTTTTGGTCCATTTTCTACGCACTTTGCAAGGTCTTGGAGTTACAACTAAGCCATTTGATCGTCGAGACTGATTCCACCGTGGCATGTAAACTGCTCCACGTGGATAAGTTGACAACGCATCCTGATTTCCATCTCATTGACAGGTGTTGTACTCTGATCAACAGAACTGATTGGCAAGTCGAATTCAAGTTGTCTCCAGGCGGGTTAACTCCATTGCTGATACGTTGGAAAATCATGCCTTTACCATCAGCTCTTCTTTTGAATCTTATTCTACTCCCCCTGATTGTATTGCGCCTCTTTTGGCCACTTTGAACTTTTCTTTGGCACCTGTTTAAGTTAATAAAAGCTTCCAAGGCTCTGCCCTCCTTTTCACCAAAAAAAATAAAAAATCAATTTTTCCAAGCCAACACTACTGTCTATTCGATCGAAGATCAAAGTGTATCAAATGGATTTTTATGGTACAAAGATTTTTTTTTGACGATGAAACAATTCCGAAAATTGCTGCATTCAAAGAAAGGTATGTTTATTTTGGATCGGATTTTTTTATATGTTCACAATTCAGATAATTATTTGTATTAAGATATATATATATATATATATATATATATATATATATATATATTGTTTCAAACATTCAAGGAAGGAATAGATGGATCCCAAAGGTCTTTTTAAAGTAAGTTGTGGATCATCAAAGTCTTAATGTGACCTCTTCTTACTTGATAATGAAAGAAGAACTTTAGACGAGCCTAATGAACATTTTGATGAGCGTCGTACTGTAAGTTTGTCCATTATTAATAGTGTATTTAGTTTTTTTAGTGTATATTTTTTGAGCCTATTTATAAGATATCGTATGTTTCATTATAATGTTACATGTTCTATTTTTTATGCTTTTAAAAATATAGAAATGAATCCCATTATTCATGTGTTCACCTGTATCAAATATAAACAAGCCTACAGTACTTCAACTTAAAATATGGTTGACCTACGTAACTTATTTTGTTAACATGATCGAATTGATTTCAATTTTTACTTGACCATTAAGATTATTAGGTTATATATAGATTCCAAAGAGTCTGATGGTAATTAGCTAGGGTTTGAAGTGTTATTTATGAATATGAGTCTAAACTATAAAGGTCGTATATAATATGACTTGAAAATCTTTGATATGTTTTAATTTTTTCTTAAGAAGGTAGGTTTAAAATTAAAGAGACTTTTCATTCGAAGTCAATAGTTGGATTCTTAATTTATATGCTCGATTGATGGTAGTTTTTATTTATACTAGTTTTACCCGTCGTATTTATAAACATTATAAATAGATTATTAATAAATAAATAAAAATATAATATAAACTTTAATATAAGTAATTTATTTTATATTATTCCTATTTTATTACTTTTCATGTACGTAATTTAGAGTTTATCAAATATTTTAATATATATTAAATATTTTATTATCCATTATTATTAATTTTAAATTTTTTAACTATTTATTCAATAATGTTTTATAAAATAAAATCACTATATTTTTATAAATAAATTCGTCAAAAGATATATGATAAAATATTTATATTTATTTTTAAATATTTAAATATTTAAATATTTTATCTTTAATTTTAAAAACTTGTATAAGGAAGCTTTCAAAAAATATTATTATACTAAATAGATATTTTTTTGATATTAGAGATAAATTTAAATAGTTATAAAGAATTTAATAGAAAGAAGTTATAATAATAGAAATAAAAATTAATTTTTTAAATATAAGGTGGGGCTAGAATCGTTCTGGTGACTCGAAAAGCAAAAACTTTAATATATAGTTATAGATAGAGCTGTCAAACGAGTCGGTCAAGTCGGGTTCGGGTCCGGTTATTTCGGGTTCGGGTTGAGTCCGGTTCGGGTCGTAACGGGTCATCGGTCAAATCGGGTTGGGTCAAGTCGGGTTTTCGGGCGGGTCGGGTCGACCTAACAGGTCAAGAAAATCGAATTTCTTACAATTATTAAAATATTTTTTATTTAAAAAAATGATATTTAACAATAATCTATTATTTTTATATTTTTTAATAATTAAAAATATTATGAATTACAAAATATATTATTTATATTCTAAAAAAATAAAAAATCGGGTCAACCCAACGGGTTTCGGGTCAACCCAACGGGTTTCGGGTTTGAACCCCACGGGTTTCGGGTCTATCAGGTTTGGTTTATTTCGGGTTTCGGGTTCAAATTTTCGGGTCTTGGGCCTAAAATTTTCGGGCGGTTCGGGTCGGTTTTTCGGGTCGGGTCAGCTTTTGACAGCTCTAGTTATAGATATTACCTATTTTTTAATTTTAAACATTATAAGTATTTATCATTAATTTTTTTATTATAAAAGAAAAATATATCTATAAATAATATCGTGAAAAGACATAATGCTAAAAAGTAAAAGATATTTATACTTATTTTAAAATATTTTAAATTTGTTATCTTTAATTTTAAATATTTGTATAAGGAAGTTTTCAAAAGATAGTGTTATACTAAATAGATATTTGTTTGATGTTAAAGATAGATTTAAATAGTTAAAGAAGAATATAATAGGGCAAAGTTAAAATATTAGAAATAAAAATTAATTTTGTAAATATGAGGTGGGGCCAGAATCGTTCTGGTGGCTCGAAAAGGGACAACTTTAATATATAGTTATAGATATGAAAAAGAGTCACGTGCGAATGGCCGCCTGGGTGAGAAATAAGAATAAATCTCGATCGTTCATTCCAAAAAAGCAACGTCCCTGATTAAACATTCATTAAAAAAAATAAAATACGGCACGGGCGAATTTTTCCCGTATTATTCGCGTATTTTTCAATAAAATACGACACGGACGAATTTTTCCCGAATTATTCACGAATTTTTCGAAAAATACGTTTTTATGAGACGCGCCCAGTTTGTTCATCAGAAATAGCGATTTGTTCATCAATATTCACCAATTGTTCATCAATACTAACTAATTGTGCATTGAGTTTTTGATAACATTGTTCATCGATTTCGAGCTTTTTTAATTTTATTTTTTAACCTTATTTATGTGTAGGAATACAATATTATGTAGTTTTTTATGCACATATAATTAGTTTTGATATACTCATATTTGTTCATTGATATAGTTGTATTTGTTCATTGATATACCCCTATTTGTTCATTGATATACCATTATTTGTTCATTAGTATACTATTATTTGTTCATTAGTATACTTCTTTTTTGTTCATTGGTGTACCATTATTTGTTCATGGATATACCCTATTTGTTCATGGATATACCCTTATTTGTTCATTGATATAACCTTATTTGTTCATTATTATACCCTTATTTGTGAATTGAAATAAACTTATGTTTTATGTGTCAATGCTATCAACTTGTACATTTAGGACTATTAATAACATCAACTTGTACATTTAGGACTATCTATTTGTGCATTTTTTGCATTTATTTTGTGCTTTAAGGCTATCTTGAATTCAAAGTATAATACGAATGAAGTGCTTTAAGGCTAACTTGTCAATACGAATGAAGTGCTCAATATAGTACCAAAATAAGATAAGTTTGATGTAGAAACTTGAATGCAAAAGATAATAGAGATAAAGAATTTGACTTTGCAATAATATGGTGTATGCTAAGAGAACGAGATAGCAACAAATCGAAGAGGTGTGCTTGTGCCTTATTTAGCTATGAACAAATTGATGTTATTAATGAACAAATATGCATATAGTAATGAACAAATTGAGGTTACTAGTGAACAAATATGCATCTAGTAATGAACAATTATATGAAAAAGGCAATGAACAAATATGCATAAACCATTGAACAAATTGATATTACTAATGAACAAATATGCACAAACCGATGAACAAATATGCACAAACCGATGAACAAATATTTTCGTTTTTTTATGAACAAAATCACAATGTTGATGAACGTATTGCATGTAATTTTGATACATATTTGTTCATTTTTTATGTACAAACAATAGATTTTTGATGCACAAGCAATAGTTTATTTATGCACAAAATCACAGTTTTGATGAACAAAATCACAGTTTTGATGAACAAAATCACAGTTTTGATGAACAAAATTACAGTTTTGATGAACAAATCCACATTATTGATGAACAAATCCACAATACTGATGAACAATCTGGGGGCGTGTCCTATTTCCGTTTTTTTCAAAAATACGCGAATAATTCGCCAATAATTCGTCCGTGCCGTTTTTTCCCCTTTTTAAGTGAAATGATCAGCGCCTTTGATTTTTCTTGATCCAACGGCTCCTGTTCTTTCTTATTTCGTATTTGGGCGCCCATTCGCACGTGAACCGGACTCTATAGATATTTAATTACTAAAATAATGGAGTATACTACTGTATATATTTATATGCACAAGATCCAACTACAATATATATTTAGGGTAGTGAAATTTTTTTTCCCTTTGTTTTTAATTAGGGTTACTGAATATAATAGTTTAGGGTTACTGAATATATTTCGGGTTAATGAATATATTTCGAAAGGTAAAAACACCATAGTTATGCCCAACACTTACTGGGCTTTTAACTGCATACAATAGTTTCACTTAGAATAAGTTAACTTTTAGAATTTAATAAAACAATTACAAACTTTGGGAAGATTTCATTTAATGGTGTAAAGAATTGTTGTTGACATCTACGAATGAGTAGAGGCAAACAATTGTATGCAGTCTTCATAAACAAAAATTTTAAAAGTTAACTGATGATTTTACAGGATGAAAATATCTCCAAGCTCCCTGATGATTTTAACGTCTTCATAAACAAAAATTTTTGTTTAGAGTGTTAATTTCTGATTTCAACATTAGTCGTCTTCCTAAATCCTCCGCTTACACGGTGTTGAACATGACCGATGATTCAGATTTTATAATGAATTTTGAACCATCATCGACATTTTTTTGTCTTTTGTTAAGATACTATACTTACACAACTTTTGATTATGAATGTTTTTTTTTTTTAGGATTTCTTATCCAATTGCTATTGTTGTTGTATGATTGTATGCAATGAAAGATATGGTAAAGTTATATTATTCACGGATCATTGCTTTAACAAACTTCCACACAAGTTTTAGTATTGTAGTCGTTGATCATGTTTTAATAGTATTCTGGCGTCGATATTGCATTTATAAAAATGATCATTTCACTACTATCATAGAGTGGTTATTATAAAGTATTTTATAATAATTCGCGCAAGACGCGAGTATTACACTAGTTACAAATAATTCCTATATAAAAAAAATCATATTAATCCGCCTAGATCCCACCTAGGCCCCCGCCTAGCGCCTAGGCGCTAGGCCCCAGCCCACCGCCTAGCCTCCGCCTAGCGTTTTCTAGAACACTGCCTAAGAGGTCTCTCTCTCATACTTGGCCCTTGATTTTTGAATGAAAATTATGGATTCAATGGAGAGATTCTATAGAACATGTCTTTAATTAGGGGTACATTGACATTTCTTCTCAAGCCTAGAGTCTGACATTGTTACCCGACTCAACAACATTCTTAAGAGCATGGAGTGTTCGTCTTTTTATCACCAAAATCACAACTTTGATCAAGCTTACGTTTACCTTGGTCTGGGAAATCCAATCAAGATCAAGTTTGTTTGTAGATCAAGACTCTTCCAACCGATTCGTTCACACATCATTTAGTGTTATGAAAAGATTTCTTCCTTTATTTATTTTTATTAAGCCACGTGGTTTCAAAGGTGAAGTGATTTGATCGGCCTTCAATCAACCAAGTTTTTTACTGTTGCTGATGTGGGTTTTTCTAATTCTTGGATTGCCTGGATCAAGGAGTGTCTTTATACCGCTTCCTTTCGGCTCCTATGGAATGGGGAGATGACTAAAGCCCTGTTTATTTTTATACCGGGTATTGGGTTGGAATCAGGTATTGAGTTTTATTCATTCCAAGTATGGTGTTTGGTTATAAAATATGAATGACATTAGGGTTTGACTCACATCTCTGCCAAATCTTCACCAATTTCTTCTCCTACTACTTTCTCCTACCTCCTCCCCTTCTCCTCCTCCTCCTTTTTAGTTCCAATTCAAACCTCACTTCAAGCTTAATAGTGAACTCAACCAAAACATTCGTATCCAAACTCTAAATCTAAGCAGAACACTTTCACTTGCTCGAAATTAAATCAATGAAAAATTAGGGATTAAGGTCGAAGAAATTATCAAGGTGAAGAACGAGTTTAGAGGAGATGGGAACAATGGCGATAAGAAGCTGTGGTGGAGGTGATGAACAAAAGAAGAAGATGGTGAAGGTGCCAATTAGGAATGAGCCAAACCCATGTAAATACTCTCAGGTATGAAAATGGGTGATACGGAGAAATATCAAGCACGAGGCCATCACGAGTTCGTCGTCGCCCAAGACGATATGAGGATTAGTCTTTTATATATTTATATTAGTATTTTACAATTTTAGAGTAGTATTTTATAATTTCAGCATTATATTCAATTTATGTAATTTTTATAAACTAGAGCTTTGCTCTCTTCTCGGGTTTTCTTTACGGTTCTTTTCCGGGACGCCTTTTTTGAACCGTTAGGGCTTAGGTATAAATACTCTTGGTTTTCCTTCTCATAATTTATCCAAGGAATAGTTTGCCCTAATTTTCTCTTAGTCTTCTCTTTTGTGTTATCCCGAGTCGGAATCCACACCGGATTAGGCTCAACCCCCTTGACCAACAAGGGTTCGATACGCGGTCCACACCGGGCTCGTATCATCTGGTGCTTTCACATCGAACCACCATGTCTATGAACGTCGATGACAGTTCTGAAATCAGCGCCGGTAACAAACCGGATCTTCACGACATGATTCTTCAACTCACCGATGAATTCCAGTAACTTCGTCGCGACGTCGAGATTCAGAAATCGCGCAACGATGACATGTGCGGTCGTCTTCAATCCAACCCAACTCCGTCCGCCTCGGTTTCAGCAGTGCCGATGTCCGGGGTATCTCCGACAGCGCCGCCCTACGCCGGTTGGCCAGGGATCGCGACTTCGGGCATCGGGCAGACGTCCTTCACGGGGTGGGACACGACCGCACCGAACCCTAGCACCGTGACGCCAGCATTCACGGGCTGGAGTCCTCCCTTCGCAAACCCTAATTTGGGCTGGCCGCCGCCTACAGTGCAGCCTCATCCATCGATGTTCGCGAGTTTGAGTGCGTCCGCGCCGTCCTTCGCGGGCTGGACACCACCGCCGGCTAACATGGATCTCGCCCAGTTCAGTGAGTTGTATCCGAGAACTTTGGCTCTCCAACCACCACCCGAACATCGAGCCAACCCCATGCCATATACGCCAGCACTTACACAAGAGAATCGAGCATTAGGACGGCTGACACCGAACCAGGACGCGATTCCGAAACTTCGAGTCGATCACCCGCGTTTCAATGGATCGGACCCGAATGGTTGGATTTTTCGAGTGCAAGCTTACTTCGATTGCTTTCAAACGTCAGAATTTGATCGTCTGTGCCTGGTAGGAACGTTGATTGACCATCCCGCCTCAGATTGGTTTCGTTATCAACGTCGGAACAACTGCGTCAAAACTTGGGCGGCCTTTTTGTTATCCGTTCAACAACGTTTTGATCCGACATACTACGAGGATTATACAAGCCTCTTGGCTAACTTGAAACAACGGACTTCGGTGCTTGATTATCAAACTGAATTTGAAGCCTTGTTGAATAAAGTCTCTGGCTTGTCCGAAGCAACTCTGATTTCCCTCTTTAAAGCCGGTTTGAAACAACCGGTCCGACGTGAATTGAATTTACGGAACCCGGCTACACTATTGCAAGTTTTCGCTTTAGCACGGGAATTGGCAACGTCATACACTGAAACCACTTCAACGTGGCTGACCAATAAACGACCATGGGTATCGAGCGGGTCTCGCCAAGGGACTCCACCGCCGAAGACATCGTCGGCGCAGACTTCGGGCATAGCGCCGGACACGCCACAACCGTCGACTTCCAACGGTAATTACTCCTCTCTTCCTATTCGTCGTCATTCTATGGCTGAACGTGATGAATGCTCTAAAAAAGGTTTATGTTGGAATTGTGATGAGTGGTACTCCCGGGGCCATCGCTGTAAACCCCGCTTTTTGGCACTGTTAAGCTGTGAGGATAGCGATGACGAGAATGAGGAAGAAATCTCGGACGAGTTGGCCGTGACGGGCGATATTTCCAGCCTTAATTCGATGGAAGGACTACCCAATCCGCGCTCGTTGCGCCTCTCTGGATCGATTAATGAAGAACGGGTTCAGGTTCTGATTGATGGAGGTAGTACTCATAACTTTATTCACCCTGAATTTGCTGAGAAATTACAGTTGCCGTTGTTGAAAATATCACCTTTCTGTGTGTTTGTTGGCAATAGAGCTTATTTACTATGTTCACATCAGTGCCCGGCCACTAGCATTGTTCTATAGGGTCATCTTTTCTATATTGATCTCTTTGTACTCGCAGTGCATGGACCGCAAGTAGTTCTTGGTGTGCAATGGCTACAGACTTTGGGCACTATGTCCCATGATTATGCTAAGCTGACTATGCAGTTCGTCTAGAACGATAAATCAGTGTTTCTGAAAGGCGACCGACAATCGCTGAAACCAATTTCTATGTTAGAACTTCACTCTCTCTGCGCTTCTGATGGTATTCTGGACTGCTTTGAGATTCTCAGTCTCGTGCTTGACGAACCCTCTGCGCCCTTGATTGGTCGCAGGAGCTGGAGCCGGAAATCCGCTGTGTACTTGAGCGGCGTCGTGCGGTTTTTACATTGCCGTCGGGCCTTCCACCGCCTCGTACGTGGGATCATCATATGCACCTGCAACCTGGTTCTAAACCGGTCAACGTCCGACCCTACAGATACCCATACTTTCAGAAAGTCGAGATTGAGCGACAGGTTAAATCTATGTTAGAACAGGGCATCATTCAGCACAATACCAGCCCATTTTCCTCTCCGGCTCTTCTCGTCAAGAAGAAAGACGGTAGTTTTCGCTTCTGCATCGACTATAGAGCCCTGAATAGCATCATTGTTGCAGATAAGTTTTCTATTCCCACTGCTGATGAATTATTTGATGAATTGGGGAATGCGGTTATTTTTACTAAACTTGATCTGCGCTCAGGTTATCATCAGATTCGGATGCACTTTTCCGATATCTATAAAACTGATTTTCGGACACATGACGGCCATTTTGAATTTTTAGTTATGCCTTTTGGCCTGACTAATGCACCGTCTACATTTCAGGCCGTTATGAATAACCTATTTGCTCAATATCTGCGCAAATTCGTAATTGTCTTTTTTGATGATATTCTGATATACAGTCCTTTTGTTGCTGCTCATGCTTCACATCTAGACATTGTTTTGCAGATTCTTCAGGATAATCATTTTTATGTGAAGGGTTCGAAATGCTCTTTTGGAACTTCTAAAGTTGAGTACCTCGGACACATCGTCACAGTTGGCCAATTGATAGCCGATCCGGCCAAGTTATCTGCGATGGCCGATTGGCCTACCCCGAAATTCGTTAAACAGTTGCGTTGATTTTTGGGATTGACAGGTTATTATCGGAAGTTTATTCGCCATTATGCGTTGCTCGAAGCTCCTTTAACAGATTTATTACAGAAAGATAAGTTCGAGTGGTCCGCATCGGCGGATTCAGCATTTCAGCGTTTGAAATCCACTATGATGCAACCGCCTATTCTTCAGCTCCCTGATTTTTCAAAACAATTTATAGTGGAGACGGATGCGTCGGACGAAGGGGTCGGAGCTGTACTTTTACAAGATGATAGACCTCTCTCATTTTTCAGTAAGAAGTTGGGCATTCGTCGTCGCGGGTCTTCCGCATGTAACAGAGAACTATTTGCTATCGTTTCCACCGTTCAGAAATGGCGCCAGTATCTATTAGGGCGGGAGTTTGTGATTCGCAGCGATCAGAAGAGTCTGAAGGAACTTCTTACTCAGGTAATTCAGACACCTGATCAACAGTTCTTCATTCGTAAGCTCTGTAACACCCCTATTTTACAACATTGGGTATTACCGCCAGTGACCTCGGATTTTACCATCCAAAGTCACCCAAGGCTTTTAGAATGATATAGAATAATAAAATGCGGAATTTAAACATACTCATGTAAATAAAAGATACTTCCGAAGAAGACTTTGTTCTTACAACCCAAATCACATCATCAAAACTTGTTCGGAAATTACAATTGATAAAGGAAATCGTCTTTAAAACATAAAGAAAATAAACCAAAAAGGAGATTCGATTACATCTTGAAACTTCTTGCCCTTCCTTTGCCCTTCACCTTACGCCTTGTGATTAATCCTAGGTTCTGACATAATTTGCGAGGGGCGAGAATATGCCAGGCAAACATGCGGAAAAGAAGAATTAGTCTAAGAGACTAAGCAAGCGGGAACGGAACTTTCCAAGGGTAATTCGGTAATTTGAGTAATAACGAAGAAGATAACAATAGGTTGTGTTTTTAAGATAGGGTTTATTTATGTGGGGTTTAACGGTACGAGGGAGAGCGTATCTTAAGCGATAATAGCTCATTAATATAGAGAAGAACTACTAAATCGTAGGCCTCTTTTAGCATCGAGAATAAAAGATATGTTGGGAACATTATTAATTCATACGAGTTAAACCTCTCGCGCCCTGAGCAGACCGAGTGCCAGATCGATCATTTGAGATCGGTCTGATTTTAATATCTTAACTGTGCATTGGCACTTATGTAGCGTATTTGATTTAATGATTTTAAAAAGGGTGGGAATTCGGTGAGCCCGATCCACCAAGGGAAACCCAGTTTCCCGGCACTTAGCTAGAGTGCGCACATCCCTCCTTGCAATCGGAGAGGATGAGATCATGATCCCGAAAGTCGTACTTCAAACACGTAGGCACTTACGACTTAGAAGGGTTATATGGAGGCGTCGGTTATTTCGCGCCCCTTACTAGTTCATTCAACGTGGAACTCTGAACGAGTTCATAAACATCTAAAGTCATAATCACACTAGCATAAATAGTCCTATGAGGTAATAATAGCGAACTATACTAACAAAGGTCGTTATATCTAACAATCGATATTTCCTAGGTTCATTCGTTACTTAACACACAATTTGTTCCCAACATCGAGAATTTCACGGAAACGAATTTATAAAGGTCACAAGGGGAAAATCCACTTGCCTTAGTTCTGATGATGACGGATTTAGTGATATGACGAAGGTGTGGTTCGTAGCCTTGAATGAGAATCCCGACCTATCGACACGGAAGATTACGAACGATTTTAAACATGAAATTCCTTCTAAGGTTCGGATTTCTCGCGTGTACTTAGCTTAAGTGAAGGGAAAATCTAAATTATTATAATAATAATTTAGGTAGCTAAATTAAAATAATAATGTTCCTTTATTATTATTTTAATTTCATAATATCCTTTTATTCCATTTAAACAAAACTCATTGATTATTCAAAAAAATAATTTCCTTAATTTCAACGATATTCAAGGGTTATTTTAAAATTATTTTCCCTTTAAGAAAATACTTTATTAATAATGTTCTCTCAATAAAATCCTTTTTAATTATAGGGGTTATAATAAAAGAGATAGAATACTATTAGGTTCTTTCTTAGTAACTTTCCATAAATAGAAATTCTTATTTACTATATAAGGTAAGCTTTCTAAAACGATCATAATATAAAATAAATATCCTTATTTATTTTATTTCGAAATTCCTTCTCATAATTCATCTATAGTTATAAGATCATGGTATAAATATTTAAACTTCTCCTTATAGTATATTTTTAAGATATTTCAAGGCCCGAAATAATATTTTTCCTATATTTTACAATATCTTTCTAAGTGAGATATTTTTATATACTTAGCAATATAAGATCACAATTTATCTTGTACTTATTTTATTGTACTAACTCTTGTACTTGCAATGCCATATAGAAAATTCTTTACACTTGGAATTTAAATGAAACTAATTTTATATTAAATTATTAATATAATTAACTTTACTTTACTTGATTTTCATAAAATTTGATATCATCTACTCTTAGAGCTTAGTACCATTATACTTGGAAAAATCATATATTTTTATAAGGTCATATTTAACATTTGATATAAATTCATAGGCCACTATTATTCATGAAAATACTTTTATAAGGTCTTTTTAGAATAATGTCTTTACTAATCATATCATAATATAATAATTTCAACCATGGTTTATTTAATGGATTTCTTTCCTTCTTCCAACTAGTAATATTCACATAATATTTTTATACATCTAAAAATTTTGCAAAATAGTTCTATATAGTCTTTTTAATTTTAATAGCACATTTTAATAACATAAATAAAATAAATAAATTACAAAAATTAGAATTAGGGATTTTTAGAATTTACTGTTATTCTTGTCTGTGTTACAGAACACATGAGAAGAGGAGGTAGAGGGGGTCGGCGGTGAGGGGCGGCACCAAGAGAAGCCCCGACGAGCAGAGGCGGCGCGCTGGAGGAGGAGGAGGCCGTTGGTGGTGGCGCCGGTGGTCGGGTGTGGTGGCCGGCGGTCCAAAGGAGGGAGAAGAGGGGCTCCTTGGTGGAATTTTTGGAAGGAAAACTCAACTTGAAGGGCTGATTTTTGAGGGAATTGGGAGCAAATTTGTAATGAGAAGGAGAAGGAATGAGATGAGTGAGTTCTAAGTGGAGAATTCAGCCCCTTTAAATAGGCAAATCCATGGGGCTTGTGATCCATTGCCATGGATTTTGACCAATGGAGAAGGGAAGGGTGAATGGTGATTGAGGAGGGTTGTTGAAAAGGGTGATGTAAGCTTGGTGATGCAAGCATGGTGATGTCATGGCTAGAGTTATAGAGTATGGTGGAAAGAAGAGCATGCATTGGCCCTTTTTCATTCTACGTTAATTGCATCAGACAAAGTCTGACTACTTTTTAAAGAAGAAGAAGAAAAAGAGGATTTATTATAAAAAGAGTGGGTAAAGGAGTAAGCAATTTCAAATGGTCTAGCGAATCTTGTGTTGGGCGTGTGAGTGTGAGGGTGCAAGAGGTCTCTGTTTGGGGATAAATTTCATGAAATTAATTTTTTATTTGAATAAAACAATATAGTTTAAAGTATGGGTATGAATTAGACCCATAGTTTAAATTATAACGTTTCTATATCAACAAGTCTTATGTCAGTTTAGACCCGATATACGTCAAATTCAGAGATTAATGAACACGCCTACATAAAGTAAAGGAGTTGTCCTTATTCAATTTGTGCAACATATATAAAAGCATATATTTACATGCACATATATAAACTAGCAAAAAAAAAAGCAAAAAGCATAAAAATATTTAATGCTTTTGTGAATGAAAACGAAGCATGTAGATCACATGTGAGCTGGGCTAAAATTGACTTGGGTCACTTTCAATTACAAGCTTATCAAGTGAGCCCAATGCACCAGAAGCCCAAAATAATACAAAAAAATTCCTAATGCATGAAAAAGAGTCAAGAAAATTATAGCAATGGAATTCGTATAGCTCCTGTAATACGAATGGCCATGCTAATGAATTACCCTTTAATTATGCAGTTAATGGGTTAATTAGTGGTCAAACGTTATATGCTAAAAGGCAAAACGTTCACAATGTATTGACTAGGCTATTATTGCTTACAAAAAAAAACGGCTAAGCATTTGATATATAAGCCACAAATCATACAGAGGGGGAAAAAGGGCTAATTGGCTTCTTCCCCATATACAACATTGGCTACGTCAAATTGAAAGAAAGGAAAAGAGCAAAACTCAAGATAAAGAGCTGAGAAACAAGGCCAGAAGTCCAATTCGATTTATGCGATCGATCAAGATAATGGTATAATCTCCTAACCTTGTTTAGTTGCTTTTATTTACTAACCAAATGTGTTGGTTTCTTTCATTGCCTCAAGATAGGCTACATGGTACTAAGCCCGTAGTTGAATTGAAAGCAATCGGTTCCATGTCGACTCCAAGATTTGTGATCGGTGCCGTCCCGGGGCTTGTTTCTTAACCACAACGAGGGCTCGTTTCTTGACTACCCTCGATGCCCACCGAAGATGATTCAAGGTCGTCCGTTTTGAGGAGAAACATTCCGTTTCGAGCCTCTTACGGGTGATCGCGTCTACAAGGCGTTTACAACGATGGCTCAAGCTAGACCCAAGAAGGATCGCTTTGCACCGAGATAGATATCGAGATGGATATCGGGGATGTTTTGGAGGACTATGTGTGGCCCAAAACGGAGTGCTTTACCATCACAATCCAAATAACGAAGCTTTGTCATCCATGCCGAGTTGGGCCGGTAATCGGAGACGGTGTTAATGACAGAGTGAAGACTCAAACCAAATAAAGAAGGTCTCGTTGAAGAGTAAAACCACACAAAAAGGTGCATATAGTATTTACTATATAGTACATATATATGTGGGAGAGACCACCATATTCTATAATGATATGCCATTCAAAAAGTACAAAAGAAAGTAGGCATGGAGGAGGTCAAGTGACTCGTCGGAGAGGGATGATCTGCATCAACGTCTCGCCATAAGACCGCAAAGGCCACCGAAGATGATTCGAGGTCACCCGTTTTGAGGAGAAACATTCCGTTTCGAGCCTCTTACGGGTGATCGCACCTACAACTCATCTCCAAGGGCTACAACCGGTGATCGCGTCTATAATGCGCCTACAATGATAGCTCGTGACCAACCGGGGTGGATCACTTTGCAGCGGGATGCACGCCGCCATTGCTTTGGGAGACTATATGGAACACCCGAAAAGGAGTGTTTCACCGAGTCGACCTTGTTTGTGCCCATGTCTTATGAGTTCGTTCTCTGGAGGATTCAATCAAAACAATATGGAGTGCATGTATGGTGCAATAATTCCATGGAAATGCAAAGCAAAGTGCAAGATCACCTATTGTGATGAAGAAAGAAAAATATATGCGTGAAGAGCATTTTTATGTTCAAGTCAAAGTTTGGCATGGTGATACACATTATGTTGCCTAACTAAAATCACACAAGAAGAGTCAAAAGTAAGTTGGTGACAAGCGTTCCCAAACGAGCCAAAATGTCAAAATTAAAGGCTAACTCACCATAGACTCTAGCCAAAAGGTGTGGTTCTTCAAGTGGTGCTAAGCATGGATGAGTCTCGATCGAGCTCGAAAGTGCAACCTGTCAAAATTCAATATACGATCTCCTTTGGTGCTATTTAACTCTAGTTAAGGTAAAAGATGTGAGCAATGGAGACTTGCCTAGAGGCGATGGTCGATCGATGGAGTTTTGAATCCAACCGAACAAAAGAGTGGTGGATTGATTCCTATCATATATAGGAGAAATTACACATCAAAGCAGGCCATAATATTGCAAGCAAGGCTTCATATGCATTAGTATGTCATTTCCATGGAAAAGATGACCTTACATGAAAGTTGGAGAGGCGATCGAGTACAAAAAATGTCCAGCCTAGTTAGAACTCCTGTCGTTGAAATACAAGGAAGAGATTAGCTAAGAAATTAAGCTATTTAATTAAGCATGAAATGGATTAAAAGTTCAATTACAAGAGGCTATATAGTATACACTATACGTGTACTAATATACCCACATAAATGGTGTTGAGAAATTCAGTCCATTCACTAATTAATTATGTAAAAATGGGTCTTCAAATGTGCTTCCATGGGTCAACCCACACAAAGCCCACGCATATTTTTGGATTAAACGGGCCCATAAATGTCTTATTATAGAACTACGTAGACTTGATTCCGTCACAAACGGATACGTAGGAAATTCAGCTTCAAATTCAAAACAAGTCTTGAATTCAGTCAGCCATATCAAATTGGTTCAAAATTAAAATAACACTTATCAAGAACTACGTGGACTTGATTCCGTCTCAAACGGATACGTAGGAAATTCTAGATCAAGCTCAAATCAGCCTCGAATTCAGTCGCATACTCCAAATCAAATTTCATTTTCCAAAAGGGCGAACTACGATGATTTGATCCCGTAAGGGTACGTAGGAAGCTCGACATATAGCTAATGCTAATCGGGTTCAATCGCAACCTCAAATACAAATTTGTTCTAGCAAGAACTACGTAGACTTGATCCCTTCAACGGGTACGTAGGAAATTCGACACTAAATCCAAACGGGTCTCGAATTCAGTCACAATTCCAAAAAGCACAAACCTAAATCAACACTCAAAGTGTTCTCAAGAACTACGACGATTTGATCCCGCTAAGGGTACGTAGGAAGCTTGACATATAGCGCAAATGCTCGTTGAGTTCAATCACAACCATAAACCGAAAAATCAAACCCAAGTCCTAGTGGGAAATTTAGACAACCCTTCCTAGAAGGTGGGTTTAATTTTCTACACACCATGCAAATGATAGTTGAACCGAGTTTAGGCAACCCTTCCTAGAAGGTGGGTTTAGGCTCGTTTCTCTGATGCATGAAAATTTAACCAAAAATTAAAACCTCTGAACTACGTAAGGCTTGATTCTCTTTAAGGAGATACGTAGGCAACCCGTTATAACTCGGGTTCAGCTCAAATAAAAAAACAAATTCAAAAATCTCCAATGAGTCTATATTATTGATAGAGTTGTAAAGATGTACAGATAAGGTTCGAACTTAAAAAATTAAATTAGATGTGTTTGTACAAAATTGTTTTCCTTTAACAAATTTTGTCTAACAGTCTCGGGTTCAAGTCCCGGCTCTTGCATTCTTTTTGTTAGATTTTTAAAGGGATTTTTATGCCTTGATGTAATACCTTTTTATTTAAATAAAATCAAGCTTTTACAAGTTTTTTTTTTATTTGATGCCTCTTTATTTATTCAAAACTCCTACAACATTATACTAGAATTTTCTTGAATTGAATTTACTTAAAAATTCTCTTTTAAAAGAGAAAGTAGAGGTTATAATGATATATTAAAATTCTCTCTTCATTTTGAGAAAAGTATTTATAAAAATTAAATATTATCTTATTTTTGGTTTAAAAACCTTGGAATATTGTGGATATTACAAGCTCATGGGCTACAAATTTCGCATCGAGTACAAGTCAGGTGCCAGTAATCACGTCGCTGACGCGTTATCTCGCTGCATGATTGATGATGAGGCTACTCTGCAGCAATTTCTATCATTTGCGGCTCCACTGCCCGACATACTTCAGC
Source organism: Fallopia convolvulus (assembly GCA_964016875.1). Classification (NCBI taxonomy): domain Eukaryota; kingdom Viridiplantae; phylum Streptophyta; class Magnoliopsida; order Caryophyllales; family Polygonaceae; genus Fallopia; species Fallopia convolvulus. Next base: position 5,024,982 of record OZ024721.1, read on the forward strand.
GACTTCGTGCCGAAAATTCAGCATTGGATGATTTGAAGACGTGGCATGCAGCTGCTGCTGCCGGCACGCTCGTCGCGCCTTTCCGGGTGCATGACGATATTTTGTATTCTGGGCATTGCTTAGTGGTAGGCGCTGCTTCCCCGCTTAAGGCTGATATTTTAACTGAGTTTCACTCGTCGCCCAACGCTGTCCATCCGGGCGTTGACCGTACCTTTCGTCGCGTAGCGGAAGTATTCTATTGGAAAGGTATGCGAGCTGATGTTAAACGTTTTGTGGATTCTTGTTTGATATGTCAGTCAACTAAGTATAATACCGCAAAGCCTACCGGCTTAATTCAGCCTTTACCCGTTCCTCAGCAAGTTTGGGACAATGTGTCTATGGATTTCATAACGGGTTTACCTCCATCCCGAGGCCATACTAAGATTCTAGTTGTGGTCGACAGATTATCTAAGTACGCCCATTTCGGCGCACTTGGGCCCTCTTTTGACGCACCACGGGTAGCATCGTTGTTCATTGACTTGGTCGTCAAACTCCATGGAATTTCGGCTACTATTGTGTCCGACAGGGACCCCATTTTTCGCAGCAACTTTTGGTCGGAATTGCATCGCTTGAGCGGTACTAAACTTCATCACAGCACGGCGTACCACCTGCTGATGGTCAGACGAAAGTCAAAAACCGTAGTTTGGAGCAGTATCTACGCGCCTTTACTCAGGGTCGGCCGCGTCGTTGGTTTGATTTTTACCGTGGGCTGAACTAGCCTTAAATTCTATGTATCACGAGGGCCTGGGCATGTCTCCGTTCAAAGCTCTGTACGGGCGCGATGCGGCGCCGATTGCCCGGGTGACTATCCCGTCCGGACCACCGACCCTAGCGTCGGAAGCCATGCGCGATAGGGAACAAGTTTTGGACCTCATCCGACTTAATTTGTCCAAAATGTAGAAAGTATGGTTGTGCAGGAAAACAAACACAGAAAGGACGTCGAATTCCAGGTGGGGGACCGAGTCTTGTTAAAATTGCAACCTTATCGCCAGCATTCGGTCAGTCGTCCTCTTTTCGCCAAACTAGCTCGGCGTTTTTATGGGTCATTTACTATTATTGAGCGTATTGGACAGGTTGCATATCGCTTAGAGCTCCCGCCTACAACACGTATACACAATGTGTTTCACGTATCGCTGCTTCGGCCATTCATTCCAGATGGTTCTCCAATTGTGTCGGCTTCCTTGCTTGCAGAATTTTTGTATGATCGGCCGATTTCCTAACCCGTGCGTGCCACAACCGAGTGTGAAGTGATCGTGGATGGCAATCCGAGGGTCGAGTGGCTCATTGAGTGGGCTGATGGCACACCTGCCAATGCTACGTGGGAACCCGTTGACGTGATTTCCCGTTCATTCCCAGATTTACGTCTTGAGGACAAGCCGATGCTCATCGGGGGAGAGAATGATACGGGAGAAATATCAAGCATGAGGCCATCACGAGTTCGTCGTCGCCCAAGACGATATGAGGATTAGTCTTTTATATATTTATATTAGTATTTTATAATTTTAGAGTAGTATTTTATAATTTCAGCATTATATTCAATTTATGTAATTTTTATAAACTAGAGCTTTGCTCTCTTCTCGGGTTTTCTTTACGGTTCTTTCCCGGGACGCCTTTTTTGAACCGTTAGGGCTTAGGTATAAATACTCTTGGTTTTCCTTCTCATAATTTATCCAAGAAATAGTTTGCCCTAATTTTCTCTTAGTATTCTCTTTTGTGTTATCCCGAGTCGGAATGCACATCGGATTAGGCTCAACCCCCTTGACCAACAAGGGTTCGATACGCGGTCCACACAGGGCTCGTATCAATGGGGGTTTAGGTGATTCCTGGAATGACCCATTCCCGATACCTTCTCATACCAAACACAAGGATGGTTTGAGTCATTCCTAAACCCCATTCCCTATACCCAAGGTATAGAAACAAACAGGCCTAGAGATTCTGTCCCGCTCGTGGAGTCTGACAGGGTGACCCGATATCTCCTGATCTATTTGTACTTTGCATTAAGAGACCGAGCCGACTCATTTTCCGTCTTCTAAGGAGTGGATTTCGATGAGGCTATCAAGGGCTGGTCCTGAGTTATCACATATTTTGTTTGTTGTTGACATTATGCTGTTTGTTGAGGCTTTTGTTGGTCAGATGAAGGTTATTCAAGGTTGTTTAGACGCTTTCTGCAAAGCGATTCAATACATTAATCCCGAGAAGTCTAAGCTCTATGTCTCCCCCAATGTGAATCTCGTGGTTGTTGTGAATTTGCAAAGGGAAAGTGGGTTCACTGTTACAACTTATTTGGAAAAGTATCTTGGGATGTTGCTTTTCCATCAACAAGTGACATCCGAGACTTTCCAGCCTCTCTTAGAAAGGATTTCCGCTAAACTGAATGGTGGAAAGGCCGTTCCGAGACTTTCCAGCCTCTCTTAGAAAGGATTTTCGCTAAACTGAATGGTAGAAAGGCCGTTTTCTAAGCCTTGTTTGGCGTGTCACTCTTGCTAAATCGATTATTTCCTTTATGTCGGTTTATTCGATGGTTACTATGCTTCTTCCGAAGGAAGTTTTCTTTAAAATCGACTCCATTACGAGCAACTTTATTTTGGGTGGGAGTGAGTCCAGAACTCGTATGCATCTTGTTAGTTGGGAGGAGGTTTGTAAACCTAAAGATTGGAGGTTTGGGGTTCAGTTCCATGAAGGAGATGAACCTGGCCTTAGTCGGAAAGTTGAGTTGGAGATTTCTGACTGAGAATAATAAGTTATGGTTGGATGTGTTTAGGGCTAAATATGTTCGGCCTTCCCTGTGTGATAGATCAAATCCCTCTTATGTGTTGCGCAGTCTACGAGGTGGGCTCTGTAAGGTCATTATGGTTGGTACCCGTTGGTGTATTGGTCCAGGATCCATGGTTCGTTTTTGGCTTGACAGATGGCTTCTTGATACTTGTTTATTTTGAGTAGTCAAATGTCAATGTCTATTAAAATAATAATGTTAATTGTAAGAAGTGACAATTAATGTTAATTAGCTGAAAAGATTCGATTATACAAATCACAATAGAATTGAGATATAAATTTTTAAATTAATATTATTGATCCCATCTAATGAACGGACGGGTTAACCCTATAGTATTTAAAACAATGTAGTTTTTTGACCGGTTTTCTTTATTACTCAATATTTTGTACGAAATAGCTTTAATTATTCGGCAAAATACATCAACAGACCATTGAACTTGTATGTTTTTTTCAATCAGCCGACTATACTTTGAAATGTTCAAATAAACACCTAAATTTGACTAAATATGTACTATTACACACTTTATGCTGAAGTGCCACCGCGCGTACACACCAATCGACCTTATTGCAAGTAATGTTCACTTAAATAGTTAAATGACATTTTTTAATAATTTTCCTTTTCTTTTTTTCATTTCATTACTTTCTCCATTTCCTTTTACCTTCTTCCTTCCTCTTTCCCATTCTTGTACCCAAATTTGTAGACTTTGAAGGAGGCTGTGCCGAAGGACTTCTTCAATTCTTCCCCATTCTTGTACCCAAATTCAACCATCTCAAAAATTCCTCAAAACTAAACCAAAAAAAATCACATTCTTGTACCCAAATGTGTAGACTTCAAAGAGGGTTGGTGCTGAAAGGGGCTTCTCCCCCATTCTTGTACACAAATTCAACCATCTCAAAAAATCCTCAAAACTAAATCAAATTAAATCACAAACTCAGGCGGGCATGGGAAATCTGGAGCTAAAAAATTGAAACTTGAAGAGATGAAAAGAATAGTATCGGTGGCGGGCGAGATCTGATCGGAGTTGGGCTTGTTATTTCGTCCTGATTCTCTCTGATTCAGATCTGATAACCCAAGTGGTCATTCCGTCCTGATTCTCTCTGGTTCAGATCTGAGAATTTCATATTTGTAGAGTTCGACGAGGCAGAGAAGATATGCCGGCTGTGAAGAATTTGAACTCTCGAGTCCGTCGTTCAGAGAATTCCGAGTCGACCGTTCCATCCTGATTCTCTCCGGTTCTGGTTCAAATCTGAGAATTTGGAATTTGTAGATTTGAAGAGGCGGAGAAGATATGGCAGCAATGAAGAATCTGAACTCTCGAGTTCGTTGTTCTATAGAGGTAGAGAAGATAGGCCGACGGTGAAGAATTGTAAACTTCCGAGTTCGTCGTTCCTTCCTCCGAATAAAGAGGAGGAAGAAGATATATATAAAAAAAGAGTATTTAGATTTTATATTAAAATTTAATAAAATTAATAAAAATATCTAGTTGGGGTTTGTGGCAAAATTTTTGGGCTTATTTGGCGCTTATGTGTAAAAAAATAGGATTATGTGGCGCTTAGATGGCAAATTTTAGGGACACGTAGGCGCGCGTCAATTTCACGAAAATAAACTGTGTCCGGTTGAACAAAATCTTTATAGTTTAGGTGTTTTTTTGAACATTTTATAGTATAGGGGATTGGTTGATAAAAAGTTACAAGTTGAGGTGTCTGTTAATGTATTTTGTCTTAATTATTCTTTTAATTACGTGCGCATTCAAAAAAATCTTCTTACGTAGGTGTTAATGTCTAGTAATTCAAAATGTCTACCTCCCAAATAAAAAAAAATCCTCTTAATCAGGTGTTAATGTCTAGTAATTCAAAATTTCTACCCACTAGATCAAAAAATCCTCTTAATTAGGTGTTAATGTCTAGTAATTCAAATATTCTACCTCCTAAATCAAAAAAATATCAAATTTCCTTCCATATTCACCGAAGCTTGATTGAATGATTTTTTTCCAAACCAGATCAAAAAAGAATTGTATCCATTAATAAGATAATCAGTAATAAAATCTGATCATATAAAACTATTAAAGGGAGCATATATTAGTTAATTTGACTCAACTGATTGTACACTATAAATTGCCTCGAAAGACTTTTGCAAACTCACAATCCCACACTAGCACAAAGCTAGCGTAAACTCCTTACTTAGACTTGCAACATTAAGAAAGTGGTAATCCAAAAAATATGGACAAGGCTTCTCTCAAAGTTGTAATGTTTGCAACCATATTGCTTGTTGTAACCTCCGCAGGTACGTCTTCAATTACTCGATCCAAATCCTAATAAATATTGTATTATTAAGTTTATGTGTATAAATTATTTGAATCATTTGTGCACAAATTATCAATGGATGACTAGAACGTAGGTATGATATATTTAATCCATACATGCCGTAATCATCTTACTTTGTTTGTAATCACATACAGGTTTATTTGCAACGGTTGAAGCATCACGAGAAGTGTTATTGTCGACAACGACGATGGAGGGAACGAATGCCCTGGGAGGATGTAAAACGAACAAGGATTGTCCTCCTCCTGGCTATACTTGTGATCCTCCTTGTACTCCAGAATGTGATACTCCTCTGTGTGATTGTAGATGTCCGAAGAAGAGACCGCCTTCTCTGTGTGATTGAATAAGAGTTGTCCAAGTTGTTTTTGATGGTCATGGTGCTGAAAGGTTTCAATTGGTTCTACATGTGATTTTCGATTAAAATTTAAATAGGCTTATATGAAATCAAGCCCAATGTAAAACTGATCGTCTAAATTTTTTTATTTTTTTTGAAGGAGAGGTGGTACTCTCCGTTCCCTGTAGGGATGAGTTTTATTAATAATTGTAAAAATGGGCTAATTAGTCAGCAAACGGGGGATAGCCCAACCCCTAACATCATCAAGCATGCGAAAAGAAATCCCCTCAGGCAGGGCAAGCAATACATGGCAACCTAACGGATAACTAAAAGCAATAGAAGCAAAGCAATCCGCCGCGCAGTTTGCCTCGCGATAGACATGACGGAATTGAATAATCCAATCCCTACGACAAAAGCTTTGGCATTTTAATGCCAGGCTAGATAACGGACGACTCTTCTTAAGTTTAGACTGTAACAACCTAATAACAATCAAAGAGTCTGACTCAATAATAACTCTACGAAGACCATTATTCCACGCAAGCTTCAATCCGTCCAGCACGCCCCACATCTCTGCCATTGACATCAAGCAAGCCCCAATCTTATGGACGAAACCACCGATCCAACGCCCTTCCGAGTCCCTAATGATTCCTACCGACGTCGCCAATCCATCTTTGACCGCTCCATCAGTGTTGATTTTAGCCCACACATCAAGCAATGTCTTGCAACACACTATTGGAAAGACTAGAAGTAGGGGAAATAGTACCTGCAGGTTCTCTATACTCTCAATCTTTGGATGATGAACTCCGTTTTATTCACCGACGCTTCGACCCCTTGAAAAATCTTGTCATTCCGCCAACGCCAAATCCACCATAACACCATAGCAAAAACCGCATTTCACTCTCCATACTCACAACTCCTGCTTTCCAAGATGTTCCTCCGAAACCACGCATCAAAGGAATCTTGAAAAAAGGAACGATCAAAGTTAGTAACCGAAAAATCAAGCCAAATCACTCTGAACGTCTCCTCAGCTCCATTGTTGCTCGAACGTCTCCTCAACTCCATTGTTGCGGCTACAGTTAGCATTGTTAGTAATATGCCGTCTTCGCCTTTCGACATTCGAAAGAACTCCACCCTTACTAGCCAACCACATAAAAATGCAAATTTTGCTCCGGCACCGTAAGCTTCCAGATTTTGCTGAAACTACTACCTTGTAACATCTCATATCCCGATTTAACGGTGTAGTTTCCATCAGCAGTAGGACCCCAACACAGCTCATCACTCACCTCCTCTGAATTCTGAATTACAACAGCAACAGCGATCTGCAACAGCAGAGAACTTGGCAAATTCGCCACCAACTCCGACCATTTCCAACCTGTGTCATGCTCTCACAACCAATCAGGCCTGCGATTGTGTTTCATTAACCGTTCTCGAGGCAAAACTCAGCAGGGGCTTCTCAACCAACCACGCATCAGTCCAAAAATATAGGGTCTTACCATCACGTAGAAGCCATTTGGCGCCCTTAATAACCACTTGAGAAATTCCAGCTCTAATGGCTTTCCAAATGTGAGAACAAGAAGCTGATTTTCCAAGAGCTGTATCCACATATTTACGCCCGAGAACCGATGTCCAAACGTCTCCATCTTCCATCACAAAACACCACCCAAGTTTGCCTACAAGAGCAAGATTGAGTCCCTTCATAGAACGGATCCCCAACCCACGTTGAGACTTTGCCTTGACAACTTCACACCAAGCAACTTTGTGCATTTCCTTTTCTCATTACTGCTGCCCCAAAGGAATCCTCAGTTCAATTTATCAATCTTCTTACACACACTAGCCGGTAGAAGCATAGTTTGCATCGAATACACTGGGAGAGACGTAAGCACAGAGTTAATCAAAGTCGCTCTACCCGCAAGGCTAAGACTAGCCGTTTTCCAACCTGCCAACTTGGACTTAAACTTATCAAGGAGCCCATCATAAGTGTTCTTATTGATGGGTTTATGAATAACCGGCATGCCAAGATAATTCCCCAAATTGTTAGTCAACATAAAACCAATAACCTCTGCAAGCCTATCACGAACACTCCTCTGTACATTATTGGAAACAGAGATTTTAGACTTGGCATGGCTTATCTTTTGACATGAAGACGCCTTCAAAACTAATCCAAGCATCTCATAACCACTCTCATTTGATCAACCGACGCCTCGGCAAAAAGAACGATGTCATCAGCCCAAAACAAGTGGGATAAACAAGGGCTTGTTCTAGTCACTTTTATCGGTCTCCACTCCTTGTTATCCACGGCTTCAAGGATTAAGTGACTCAGCCTCTCCACACAAAGGATAAACAGATAGGGGGAGATCGGGTCCTCTTGACGTACCCCCCTAGAAGCTAGAAATTGGGTTGACATTTCCCCGTTCCAAAGGACTTGCATACGGGGAGAGCTCACACAAGCCATGATCAGCCTAACACAGTAATCCGGAAAGCCCGCAGCTACCAAAGTGGTCTAGATGAAACTCTAGTTGAGCCTATCGTAAGCTTTTTCTAAATCCAACTTAAGAGCCATCCAACCCGAAGCCCCTTGTTTTCTTTTCATTGAGTGAACAACCTCTTGAACCACAACGATATTATCCGTTATCAATCTTCCTGGGAGAAAGCTACCTTGGGTAGGCCCGATGATCTCAGTCATAATTGGTAGAATTCTGTTCACCAAAATTTTGGTGATAATTTTGTACAACACATAAGTGTATCATTCACACCAACAGAAAATTTTGGTGATAATTTTGGTGATATTTTCCGGCTTTCCCAGTTTAGCAAGCAATACAATAAGTGTATCATCCACACCAATAGAAAGGACCGTGGTACGAAAGAAATCATGGATGAAACTAACCACCGAGGATCCCATCGTAGGCTAACAACGTTGAAAAAATCCCGGATGAAAACCATCAATCCCTGGCGATTTAAAGGCACCCATGCTTTTCACCACGCTCTAGATTTCGTTTAAAGACACCGACTTAGTAAGGTCACTGATAACATCCACATCATCCCTAGGAAAACCATGACTGATCTTAGGAAAGCTGAACGAGCCCGATTGATCCTCACTGTACAGCTGACGAAAATAGTCGGTGGCCAAGCTCTTAAGCTCTGCTTTGCTCTCAATCTAAACTCCCTCGCTGTTACGCAATCCTTCAACCCGGTTTTGCTTCCTTCTAGTCATAGTCGATGCATGGAAAAAAGTCGTATTCCTATCACCACAACGTAGCCACATCTCTCGAGACTTTTTCATCCAAATATCTCATCTTGTTCCAACACTTTCTCAAGCTCACTCTTGACGTTAGCTTCCAAAACAACCGACTGATTTGTCATGCTTCTAGCCATATTACTTTGGATAGCATCAAGACGCTCCAATAACACCCTTTTCTGTTGGTGGATATTATCGAATTTTTTTTTCCCAAACCAACAGCTCCCTTCTCAAAGCATCAATCGTCTAAAAAATCATGATTCATTTTCTTTTTCATTTAACATTCTGAAAAAACTTTCACATGATTCTGATTTATTTATTTATATGTGCAGTAATTAATTGATTGGCCGAAGAAGAAATAGGTTGGAGAAGAAATAAGACTTTTGGGTTTTGCTGTAAAATATATCAGGATTCATCAAAGAAAATAAATAAATTAAGTAATTTGACAATATCTTATGAGGGTGATTTTGGTAAATAGTTTAAAAATAGGGTTTAATAGCATGTTAGTTGGAACATATATTTATATTGTATGGTTAACCTCATCCCTCCTCTCTCCACCTATTTGTGAGTTGACTCGGTCAAACCCGAGTTGACTTGATCGTTGACCATTGTTGATGAGTGTTGACCGACGTTGATTGTAATAAAAAAAGGTCTTTGATTACAAACAAGTATCATCTAATAGGCTAATTCCAACCCCGCAAGCTTATGGGATCGGTTGTAGTACCAAGATGTCGAGCACAGGGACTATGTAGTACCGATTATTATTCCAACTAGTAGATCAAGCCAAATAAACAAGTAAATGATGATTATGATTCAACTGAATTGTAATAAGTAATTGAAAATAACAAGGGAATTTCAATGGAGAAGAGCTTCCAAGGTCAGGATTCCCACAATAATCTTTCAGTGGATTTAAGGTGATATCCATTTGGATTTCGAAATGAATTTCATTTGAAGGTCTCACTATCTAAAACCAACACAAATCTCTTTTCAAACAATATATGTATATACCTAAACTTGACTAGCAGTCATTCTCGCACAAAACAAGTCTAATTTAGATCTTTTAAGCTCTTTAGAGATCAAATTTAAACAAAACAACATTCGTTCTCGCGCTCCGTTGAATCTATTCAACTTAGATCAGCTATGATAGTTAAAGCAACACAAGAGAATTAAATCACTCTCACATGCAAATAACTCTCAAGTTTAATCCTTCGGGTCTAATCATGAATAAAAAATTATACATTCAATTAGTCAATTTCTTACTATAATTATCTCCTCTCGGTCTCAAATTATAATAAGAATCCCAATTCTATATTAATTAGGTCATTAAGCATCCTAGGAAAGAATCAAACTTCATTCAAATCTCCATTCAACCAAATATCACAATTCAAATCCACCTAATCCATTATTGGGTTCACTCTTCCTTGGAATAAAAGACTTAGCTAGACATGGAATGGAAGGAAATTAAATCTAATTCAACAAACGACATACCATAGAATGGAATATATTGTCTTCCAAAGGATTCAAACTTCAATCCAAACACAATTGAGATTGATCTTCTCAATTCTCTAGCTAGGGTTCTCAAGAGAGAGGCTAGAAAGAAATAAAACATAATAATAACTCGTTCTTCAATCTCCCCCCTAATAAGATAGATAAACTAGGATAAAAGTATTTTTAGAAACAAATAAATAAAGCAAATCTTGATCAAATCCCGACGCGGGGAACTACCCATGCAAGTAACCAGTCGGGTAGTTTTCTGTAGCTCCAAAGGATGAGACTTGAGAGAACCCGGTCTTGAACCCGAACACATACTTGTTCGGGTAGTGTAATATCCGACCACGTACTCGGGTAGGATGTCTTTTCTTCCTTTTCCTGCTCTTGCTTCGTATTGGCACCCGAGCAACCACTTTTGAGTTCCATCCTTCATTGCTTAGACTCCATGAAACACTCCTCTTAGCGTTGACTCGAAATACGCACAACACAAGAGTAGATACTAAACGAAGGAAAAAAATGATACACACATGAAACTAACTTAAAACTAAGTAAAATAAACTCAAATAATGAAAGTAAACATGTTCTAAAACTATGCCTAAATGCATGCTATCAAAATCCCCCAAGCTTAAACCTTACTTGTCCTCAAGTAAGAAATTAAATCCAACACCCCACAAGACAGGCAAGTCATGCATCTATTTTGACAATAGCCTACACGAGAACTATAGAAGCAAAGAATGACAACCAAAATTATAACATTCATTTGTAACATCAAAGAGATAAAGGAAACATATCCATTATAAACCTCAGATAGAAAATTGTATTTTTGCTCTCCCTCAAGTGTTTGAATATGACGTGTTTCACTCAAGTCTCATCTTTTGAAAGCTTAGTTAACATAAGCTTGTATAAGCGTTCTAAATCTCCACCACAGGGGACTTTGCACACTACAATAATCATGAGAACTTTCATAAGGTTGTAATGAGCTAGGCTAGGGTGAGAACAATTTGGTGGGGAAATATAATTGTCAATGTGGTGCTAATCCGGGAAAATGAATTATTCCTAATCAAAACACCAAAACCAAGCTTTAGGAACTTCTTCCTCAAACCACTTGCTTCTTCTCTTCTTCTTTTTTCTCACCTTCCCTTTCCCATTTTTTCTCTTTAATTTACTAAAATTTTGTCATTGAAACACTTTGCTCATCTAAAGAATTTTTTCTTTCTTGTTCTTACGAGCTCTCTTTCCTCATTTTTTTATCATTTCATTCTTCTCCTCACATCAAACTTCATCCACACTTTTGAAAATTATCATCAACCCTTTTAAATTCCCTAAGCATGGCACAATCTCACACTTATAATTCACTAAAATACCTATATCCCGGATGGGTAAAGGCTTAACATTAGGCTCGGAATTATTTTGTGGAGCTTTCAAATAAATAGGCAATAAAAGCTAACATGTGCTATAAAAAAAGGGATCATGTATAAGGGTGGATAGGGAATAATAGGTGTGATCGGTTAAAAATTAACCATCATTATTATTCTCTCTATCTACCGTCATAAAGGTATTCTATTTTGTTATATTTCCGGGGACCGAAAGAACCGGGTGATGTGTCGGGAGTTCTTAACCACTTAGCATATGAATTAGAGATCCACCTTTTTACCAAAAGCTTAAGGTGTTGCTACACTTTACTTATTAGAAAGTAATTTTTATAAAAAAGTATACTTTCTGCATTTTCCAAAGCAAAATTATTACTATCTTTCACATATTCCAATGTAAGAAAGCATTACTAATTAGTAAAAAGTACTTATTTATATTAAGTGTCATTGGGTTGAGTTTCACTCTCCTTTATATGCTAGTGGTGTTTCATATTGTTTTCCGATAAGGGATTGCTTTTTTTTCTCCAACATATTTTTTATGCTTTTTATATCTTTAAGTATTTTTGTATAAAATTAAATATGGTGGTTATTCGATATAATGGAAGATTTTATCTTAACGAAGAGATAGAACCTTCGCTTGGAGTGGGGATCAAGATTCCACTTGCTTGTGGAATAAGGCACTAGGCCGGCCCTAGGGGGTAGAATTTCAGCACCCTACCCTCTCTCTTCCATTATAAATACACATAATCGCAATGTATGAAGGACACATATTCACACATTGAATAGGTTAATATTCGCTTAGCTTATTTGTTCAAGAATACTCTGAGTTCTTTAGCTTTTCTTGTCTTTACCATGAAGCTCGATCAACGACTACTCTTTAGACTTAGGCATTGGAGGTGGATCAGGGGGTCCCCGACCCCTTTGTCCATTGTTTTGCAGGTTCTTGGTTGAAGAACAATTGGAACGGAAGTTGAAGAAGGAGCAATCAATTAGTGCATTGAAGGCGACATTTTTTGCACTAGCAATTGGCGCCGTTTGTGGGAAATGAGTACTCGATTCACACAATTATGGTGTTGAAATCGATCCTTGAGAATCAAGAAGAGGTTGTTACGAACCCTAGGGCAGACACGCAAAGTGAAATCGAGCGCAATGTCGTTAGCGAATAGATTCGCGATCGTGAAAACGGGACCAATGACCGCAGAACAGTACTCCGCGACCGCGGACCCATCTCCCGTGACCATGAAACAGGGGGAGAAAGCGCAAACTCCAAGGTTCGCTCACTGGATTGAACCCTTGCGCATTTAGATCAGTCTAATCTCGATATTCGCTCGGAAGATCAACCTTTTCGCAACCAAGAAAGGCGTCTATCCCGAAAATGACTTGAACTTTGACCCGACCCTTCTCGTAAACACAGTTGTTCATCACAAAGACTGTCGGGGCTTCGATTTAAGTGAAAAAATCGACATTCGTGATACTTTATGGTCTAAATCTACTAGATTTGATCGAGTTTGGGACTCAGCGACGCGTGTCGCTGAATCCGCAGAAAATTCAAGATCACGAGCCATCGGGACGCAGAACAAAATTGTGATCGTGGTCAGTCCAACCGCACCCACAGTTCGGAAAACCGCAACCGCGGGTTGCGTATTTCCGAGCCCACGGCACCCAGCCGCGAGCGAAACCCTACCTTGGTCAGTCCTCGCTATGAATAAGGTCAATCAAGCCAAGTTGGGTCCAATCCCGTTCAGGGTGACAATCGTATACCTTTGGCATCCATGCCAAACGACGACAATGAGGCATCAGCCACCGCCTAGAATGAAGAAGAAGATGAAATCACCCATGCTTTGATTGTACTTTGAGATAGAATGAGAAGATCCAACATAGGTGTGCGCAGGCTGAGTCCCACTTGGACCAAGCCATTGAAGAAATTGCCACGTTAAAGCATACCTTGGATAAAGTTCAAGGGAAGCGCCTAGTCAACGACTACTCAACGGTTTGCTAGTGCTACTGATTCGCCGATAACCGCCGTGATCCCGAGCCGATAAATTTTGACGAATGAAAAGAGATGCAAGTTAATTATGAAAGCGATATTAGGGCGCCTAGAAGCCGACGAAGAGACAGGCATCATGAGTCGTCCCCGCGTCAAAGGTCTCGAACCATGGATCCCCCTCAGTCCAGTGGCCTGACCTTAGACAACTAGAGTGACTCCGATGATTACAAAGATCGTCGTAGAAAAAGACGCAACCGCGGGGACCAAAACCGCGACCACAAAGACAGGAGCCCCGACTGTAGAGACAGGAGCCACGAACGCGGAGACATGTTCCGCAACCGCGGACAATAGAATCAGCGTGATTTATCACGTGAGCGTGATGATTGCTATGTCACCTCCGAAAATACCGAGTCAAACCATGATTGGGGCAAAAAGAAGGAAAGACAACGTAGTCAGTGGCGGAATGAAATTAATGAAAGGCATGAAGGGAGGAACCGGGATCCTAGTTGCACTAAGAGAAGATTGCTTGATCTCTTAAGAGTGCAAGGTGGGACCTTGCAATCGGCTCAAGAGCAAGCAGAGCATAAATTGGATATGGTGACATCGACACCATTCCATAGGGATATTCAACAAGCCAACCCCCAGCAAAGTTCTTTCCCCCATCCTTCACTCTTTATGATGGGAATTTGGACCCCGTAAATCATATAGCTGCTTTCTTTCATAAGATGGCGATATGGGTGTCCAAGGAAGCCATAATGTGCAAGATGTTTCCAAGCAGCCTCACTAAGGGATCGCTAAAGTGGTTCCATAGTTTGAAACCAGGGTCAATACAATCTTGGAATTAATTGGCCACTAAGTTTGTGAGGCGCTACATAGCCAACAGCTAAGATGCAGTGTCTTTAGACATACTCTTTGGTCATAAAAAAGAGAAGAGCAAAAGCATGCCTTGCTTTGCTAATCGCTTTATGGAGTGCTATGCTGAAATTGATGGGTGTGATGAGAAGACTGCAATTACTGCCTTTAGGAGGGTAATTCCATTTGAGAGCAAGCTAAGGGAAGAGTTGACGCTTCGTCTTCGTTCCACCATAGATGAACTTCAAGAGCGTATTCATCAGTATGTGCTCTTGGAAGAAGTTGGCTACAAGACAATAGGGAGGTCGCCCTCTCCACTTCGATAGTCCCATTTTCCTTCAAAAGGAACTTTAGGAAAAATACACACTCGTCAAAGGGACAAGATAGAGTAATCTACACAACTTTCAACATCCCGATCTATAAAATTCAACCGAGCATAAAAAATAAGAGCTATTTCCGCTATCCCACTCAGGATGAATACCCTAATGACGACGTACTCTGAAGCCGGAAATATTGCATGCATGGTTGTACCACAAAGTGCGGGGGCACATGACTGAAGATTGTGAGCCCTTTAAGGAATGGCTTGAAGGTCTGGTTCAGGAAGGGTACTTGAGCGAGTACATTGAGAAAAATGAACCTGAAGGTAGTGAAGAGCCGAGAAACAAGCAAATTGAGGTTGTTCAAACAATCTTGGTGAGATACGAGGATGAAGATGAGCCAAGAAATAATGACCAGAAGCATAACAGCGACCACAGAATTGGTTCTAAGAGCAAAACCCCTTCTCTGAGGCAAAACCGCGGTCGCGGAGCTCCCTTCCGCGATTGCAGATCTGCATATGAAGATTCGCTTTTCGTGAGAGGAATCGTGGTCACGACCTGCGCGGGCATAATCGCAGTTATCAGTCTTTCCCAGCGCAAGGATCCCGGTATTAGAAAATGCATGTCAATAGGGCACTCTTTTTCCCACGTGGTTTTGATAAGGCCCTTAGATTTTCATTTGTCATTCATTAGTTCAGTCCTTAAGATCATGTCATTCATGTTTATTTTTAATAAAAGTCAGTTTTTGCATTAGTTTGAGTCTTACATAAAAAAAAGAGTGCAACGTTAATTCATCGCATTAACGGACTCCTACGTATGCCCGTATGTAGAGGAGAAAAAAATCCCATCATATTCGCTAATGGATATATGAATACACATGCACGCAAGAACCCCACGATATTCGCCCATGGATGTACGAATACGCACGCACGTACGCACACATGCGAGTTAGGGGACCCAAGCGACTAATTTGCATGGCCACTTTGTATTAAACTTGTGTACCCTACGTTCTAGTTACGTGGGAAGCGTAACAAAGACATAGGTGGGGCATTTGTGAGTGGCTAAAATTAACCATTATTATGGTTGGATCATAGCTTAGTCAAAATCAATTATGTAAACTGTATCGACGAGTTCCCATACGCAGCGGAATAAACAAGTAAGCAAGTAAACAAAGTAATAGAGACAGTTCCCTTATTGAGGAACCCCACAACAATCAACTAACCGTGTGAGTAAACCTCTACCTCCCTCTCGGAAGATTTTTGAATGAGTTATATGTTCCTTATTGCTTAGTTCCCTTCAGGTTACAAGGCAGAATATAAACTTCTCTGTTCCTACTAGGACTCTCTCCCTAGGCAACACTAATGTACTCTCTCAACCCTAACCCAGTGAATGCTCACAATCAAAGACAAAGTGAAACTCAAACCTCTCTCTCTCTCTCTCTCTCTCTTCTTCTTCTTCTTCTTCTTCTGTCTCTTCTCTAGAATTCCCCTAGACCTAGGAACTCGTTCTCTCTTCACCGTCTTCAAGATTAGCTCAGCGTTGGGGACTTTTCACCAACTTTACGATCTTTACTTGAGTGGCTCTTTTAGCTCGTCTCTCGTAGTGCTTGGATTTGATGAATGTGAAAAAGTAAGCAGCGAGGTGACTATTGAAGGGTTTAAATAGGCGTGATGAGAAAACCTTATCCACTTGAGGTATTTGTCCTAAATACCCTTTTTGCCTTGCTCTCCAAGTATGATTCTTAAGGTTGACATGTGACTTTGATTTGAATTTGAATTTGAATTGTGAACTCTTGAATCAATCCAGATCGTTGGATGGTCGTCTTCTCTCTATTGAGCTCGAATGGTCTGAGATGCCTCCGTGTCCGGAACAAACAAGATCCCTAAAAATGCGATGAGATGTCACTTTCACGTATGCGCCGGTTCTCATCCAAAGGGAACTCTCGTCTTTTCGGTTCCCTTCTCTTGGGAACTCTTCCTGACTTCTGAGGGATTCTTGTTCCTCTTATGTAGTTCCCATCGCATGGGAACTTTATTCTTTTTTGAGGTTGTTCGCCTTCTTTTCATCGTTGTATTAGTTCCCATGATATGGGAACTTGAGACTCTGTGCTTTGCTTTGCAATGTGCAAGCTATACTCTTCTGAGGTTGGCCGCTCTCTTTTTCATCGTTGCATTAGTTCCCATGATGTGGGAACTTGTAAGTCTGTGCTTTTACAACGTGCAACCTGTTACGGTGAAATACTTGGAAATTGGCATTAGTTCTGATGTCTATATTTTTAGTATGTTTTTATAGGACTTTTAGCTTAGTTTAGTTTAGTTTTTGTGAGTGTTTTGTGTCTTTCAAGTATAGTTTGCATATTTTGTGAAAAGTATGAAAACTGCGCTATTTGTGTGTTTTGTGTAGGTTTTGAGGCTGATTTGGATGCATTCAAGGGCATTAGAGGAGAGGACTAAGCTAGGAAGAACAAGGGAAAGAAGTTATGGAAGAAACTCCCACAAAATCCAAGTGAAGAAGGAAGAAACAAGAGAAGACAAGTTCAAGCCAACCTCGATATTGACCCTTTGGGGGTGGGTACCGAGGCACTCAGCCCAGCCAACTAGGATAATTGCTCATTAATTACTTTTATTCTGCAATTTTTATCTTTAGTAGGTTTTGTTTTTATGAAAACTTTTTAACATGGATATTCTTGTATAAATACCCTTGTTTTAAGACAACAAGAGAGAGATCTCGCCCCCTAGGTTAAGATTTACGTTAGTTTGGAGATTTTAGAAGACAAAGTTGTTGCTTGGAGCACAAGAAAAAAGATTGTGAAGATTTTCTTGTGTTCTTATACAAGTATGAAGTTTTAATTCAAGTAAAATTTTAGTTTTAATTCAAATCATGTTTACTCTCAATTGCTTTGCTTGTTTTTCTCCAATCATGAGTGAGTAGTCTCCTTTTCTAGGGTTGGGGTTAGAAACCCAACATGATTGTGCATGAATGATGATGTGATGAATGAATTGAATGCCTTTTATCTATTCTTCTACTTGTTTGTGCAAAAGCTTTGATGAAAGTTGAAGTATTTCATGTTCCTAACTTGATTGAAAGAGAAAGTTGTGAATTTGAATACGCGATCAAGTTTGAGACGAAAGTTGAAAACTTTAGATCAAAGCAAGTAGATTAAGTGAATTGAGTTGTGAAAATTGATTGATTTTCTTGATTAATTCAAAGAAAGTTGATAACTTTATGTTAAAGGCATGATATTTATGATTCATATTGCTTGAAATTGCATGAGTATGTTGTGGTAACCCTTATCTTAGAAGTTTTCCCTATTTTTGAATTAACATAAATCATAAATAACATAAATCATGAATTAACATAAATAACCAAATACATCAAAAGAATATACCAAACTCACTAACATTAAGGTCAACTTACTTTCATCAACCCAAATTCATCCTAAAAAGTCTCATATACACAATAAAAAGAAATCCTTGGCTTTTTCTTTTCTTTGCTTGCACTTATTCACTTTTTTCTTCTCCTTCCCTTTTTTCTGAATTTTCAATGAATTTCTGATTATTTTTTTTCTGAAGGAGGGGGTCGGTACCGAGGCTGCAGTTTCATTCTTTTCTTACTTGTGAGTTCTTCTTTAAACCAAGAATCCTTTCTTTTACAACTTCTTTTTGAAAAATGAGACATCCATTCTACTCATCCCAACTCTTCTTATTGAACCAATCATACAAACTCACAAAACAAATCCAACCCACTAAGTCCTAATCCCCGGATAAGGTCAAGCTTATATCGGCTAGGAAAATAATTTTGTGGAGATTTACAAAAACAGGCTTTAAGGCACAAAGAAATTGGCTTCAAAAAGAGGGATAATGTAAGGGTGGATAAGGATTAATAAGGCTCATGAAAAATAAGCTCTTCATCATATGATTTTTCAAGTAATGAACTGAAATCTTATATAGGCTTTGAGAAATACAAAACCATCACAATCTTAAGAGATAATATACACATAAGAGAGTAAATCAAACAAAAAAGAGAAGAGGGATTTTTTATGTTCTCCCTATAAGGCCTCTTAAAAAGTTTCCATAAAAACAAAACCTACTAAAGATAAAAGATTACAGAATAAAAGTAATTAAGGAGCAATTATCCTAGTTGGCTGGGCTGAGTGCCTCGGTACGGCCCCCCAGAGGGTCGATATCGAGGTTGGCTTGAACTTATTTTCTCTTGTTTCTTCCTTCTTCACTTGAATTTTGTGGGAGTTTCTTCCATAGCTTTTTTCCCTTGTTCTTCTTAGCTTAGTCCTCTCCTCTAATCTCCTTGAATGCATCCAAATCCGTCTCAAAACCTACACAAAAACACACAAATAGAGTAGTTTCCATACTTTTCACAAAATATGCAAACTATACTTGAAAGACACAAAACACTCACAAAAATTCAACTAAACTAAGCTAAAAGTCCTAGAAAAACATACTAAAACTATGCTAAAAATATAGACATCAAGTTCCCAGTGTTTGTCATTGTCAAACTGAGGACGTTGTTCCAGTGTTAATGAACGTGAGTTCCTAACACCGAATCAAAAGTTATTATTTTCTCTATCTACCGCCACAAAGGTATGTTATTTATTATGCTTGTTATATCTTTAAGTATATTTGTATAAAATTAAATATGGTGGTTATTCGACATAATGGAGGATTCTATTTTAACGAAGAGATAGAACTTTCACTTGGAGTGGGGAGCAAGATACCGCTTGCTTGTGGAATAAGGCATTGGGTCGGCCCTAGGGGCAGAATTTCAACACCCTACCCTCTCTCTTCCATTATAAATTATGTCATCGCACTGTATGAAGGACACATATTCACACATTGAACATGCTAATATTCACTTAGCTTATTTGTTCAAGAATACTCTGAGTTCTTTAGCTTTTTTCGTTACCTTGACGCTCGATCGACGACTGCTCTTATGACTTAGGCATCGGAGGTGGATTAGGGGGTCCTCGCCCCCTTTGTCCATTGTTTTACAAGTTCTAGGTTGAAGAACAATTGGAACGAAAGGTGGATTAGGGGTCCCCCCCCCCTTAGTGCATTGAATGCAACATTTTTTGCACTAACAATAGGCTTATAGATGCAATGCTTCAACCATTTTAAAGTTGCATACAAAAGAGGTCTTGAAAAAGAGTCTTAACACAAGTTCTAGAGGAAGCAATCAAAAGTGAGAATCACACATGGAAAGAGAGGACTCTTAATAGAAAATAGCCCTAGAAAGGTGATGCGACCCCGACCTTGGACGCCCAAAAGGAGGACGACGCCTTGACCATGCGCTCAGACGGATCGGTCATTCATGCACGAGACCATCATGGTCTCGACTCAATCCTTGGAGTCACGTCGTGAGCCCAGCGGCGCGCCCTTTAGACCGCACATGAGGCCCTTCGGCCAACCTTGTCACGTGTGCCAGCATTCCAGACTCTCGCTAGCTACCTTACCTGTGTGCCGCATCTTGCCGACGTCGCGCCAAGCAAGCCTTGGCCTTGTCTTGACACTTAGGTGTCGATGGCCAAGGACATTTACCCCTTCTTAATTATTTTAGCATATTTCCATAATAAAACATTAATAGTTTGGTTTTGTTTGTTTTTAGAAGGTCATTTTTGGGCCTTGTGCCTATGGGCTTTGTTTGCATACAAGCCCTAGACGCCTCTTGTAGTAGAACTAGGGTTTTTCTCTAGCCTGCTCTTTATAAGAGGATCAAGGCTACTATTTCTAGGTTACGCACACTTTTATCCTGAATTATTAGTCGAGAGTTTATCCTCCTTTCTTTGTGATGGTGCGCCACTATTCGATTACTATCAAATCCTCAAACACAATCGGTTAACCATAACATTGGTTGATCGCCATCTCGAGTTCTCATCACGTTGAGACTCACCTTTGCTCGTTTCATAACTTTGGATTCAGTCCCTTTGAGAGCCATAGCGTTAGTTCTCGTTCATTACAAGACTTCTGTCGCCAATCTGAGACCCTATGCATGATCCAATCGACGATTCGTGGTGTTCTTGAATCCAACCAAAAACAAGGTCACATCATTTGGCATCACAGTCAAGGACCGTGTAAGTCTCGTTCACCCCTTTGTTTGTTTAATTCACACGTGTTTCATCCATCTTTTCATCCATAAAATCCCTCACTTTCACGATCTTGTCATCTAGGATCCCCAATTTTTTTTTCTTGCACTCATTGAGAAAAAACAGCCATTCCTTGCTCGACTTATTGCTTGATTTTGGGGATATTTTTGCATCTATATCTTGTTAGTTGCATGATAAACTTGCCTTGCCATTGCCGATTTCTTGTTCATTCTTGAGCATATCTTGGTTGCCATTTCCGTTTGGATAGAGGATCAAAACCCATATCCGAATCTTGTTTGTTAAGGAAAGCAATATTCAATAGAGGATAAAATCCATATTGTTGAGTTTTGGCCTTTATAAAAAAATCTTTTTCTATTTGGTAGAGGATAAAATCCATACCAAATCACAATAAAAAGGAAAGAGAAATATTCGGTTGTTTCTATATATATATATATATATAACAAAAAGGAAATCAAATCAAATCAATCTCTTTCTCTTTCCAATCTTGCATCAATTCGGCAACTAACTTCTTTGGCCTATTCTCATATCTCTTTCTTTCTCCTTTCATTTGATTGCTTCTGCTTGCATTTATTGTATATTGTTGATCCTTAATTCTTGCATAAGTTCAAGTGACCTTAAGCCAGCCATACCTTGTTTGTTCGTGTAGATTGAACATCTAGGGTTGGCCCAACTTAACATATACCAAACTCTTGGCCTTTTATTGTGAACCTTTGACTTAATCTATGACTGGCATTACGATAGGTACATTGTTGGAGTTTGGAAGCGATGAAAGCTAAGGAAGGAAGGATCCACCACCAAGTGAACAAGACGTTGCGCGAACAGTTCTTGTGCCTAAGGTCGCTGGGATGGTGGAACTTGAACGCCAATTGGCCAAAAGTAACACGCAATCCAAGCGCACTAAGCAGTTGGGGGTTATTATAGTGTTGGAGATCTAAGACCAAGCCGTCGAGGCTAGTGAAAAGCTTGCCAGAGCTCGCGTAAAAGGCAACCAAAAGGCGCAATCGAGTTCCCAACATGGCAAGTAGCACCGTTTAAAGTCTATTAAGAAGAGTAACTGCTCCATCATGACCGGTACGATGGTGGTCGTGAGACTACGGATCACATGCTTACGATGCCCGTTCCGATGATGAGTATGACTCGAAGGAATACCAACATCGTCATATGAGTGGCTCCAAGAAGAAAAAGAAGTCCTAGTTGTTGGCGCATGTGTACTCGACACCAAAGCGGAACCACGGGGAAAAGTATTATTATGACGTCGGTGACTACTGGGTGGAAGACTTCTATGAGAACTTTGCTCATATCCCCTATTTGGAACCCGAGGACCCCTATGAGGAGTTCAATGAGGATTTCGATGTGTATAGGTATGATCAGTTGGAGATCCGAGATCCTTAAGAGCATGACTACCGTCCCAAGGATTGGATTCGGCCACCAAAATTGGCAAAGAATCTTGCAGAATATGATCGAACCTATGGCACGCCAAGGATGCTTGTGCCGCACCGTAGGCATGATCGGTGTTGAAAGGACGGTCAGTGTCCTAGGCGTCACCATGGCAACAATGATCCCGATGATGACGACGATGGCGACGATGGCTATGGTCATGGGCTGCCTTGCAACTGACGCCATCGGTGCCCTCCTTTGCCACGCCGTCGTAGCCCCAGTGCCGATTGTGACAACCAGCGCAATGCTAGGAATCCTCAAGCCACTCGCCGAGATATAAAGGTAAAATTCGAATCCTTTTATGGTTTTTATGATTCTGATGTATTCCTTGAGTGGTTACAAGGTACCGAGCATACTTTGAAACATTGTGGTTATGAGGATTACAAAAAAGTGGAAGTGGTCACTTTACCCTTTCACGGCGCCGCTTGGACTTGGTGGAATCGCTTTGAATCTAAAAGGGTTCGACGTGGCCAACCACTTATTCGGAAATGGCACCAACTCATCTATATCTTTAAGAAGAAGTACATTCCCGCTTATTACAAGGATAAGATGCATATCGAGATCATGAGGACACGATAAGGGTCGATGACACCCAAGGAATTCTATGCCAAATTGGAGGGCATGTTTTACAAGGCTGGCATGAGTGTTTCTCCTTCAGTCATGCAGACTCGGTTCTTATTGAGTCTCAAACAATTATTTCAGGATAGGAGGAAATTCTTCCAATTAAGAACCTCAACTCTCTTGTCTACACCGCCATGCAAATTCATATGCAAGGGAGTCGTTCAAAGACGTCGTTGTCGTCTCAAAGGTATGTTTCTTCCCCTAATCAATCCGGTTTTAGTACTAATTGCTTGCCCTCGTCTATGCCAAACTCTAAGCCATGAAGTACTACAAAACCTGAGCCAAAATAGACGGCTCCAAGCGCACCTCGAGACCATGCCAACATGTCGTCATGCCCCCCGTCGAGCATGCCCATGATATGGCATTCTATATGTGCGGTGATCGTGGGCACATGATGTGTGATTTCCCTAACCAAAAGAAGGTTCTATATTCGGCTCAAGGGATAAGAAGAGGATGAAGAGGAACCACTAGCTGTGAAGCAAGACCAAGTATCTTTATGACCCTTCGGAAGGGCTAGGCATGTCCAAGCTAACCGTGGTCACTCGTCGGGCCTTAAGAATGAGGGAGGTCGTCAAGACCGATCAATGGGAACAATTGTCCCATACCCGTTGCTTGGTCAAGGACATCTCCTTGAACGTCATAATAGACTCGTGGAGTTGTGCCAATATTCTCTCCTAAAAGGTGGTTGACCAGTTCAACTTGCCAACAACGCCTCATTCTGCCCCTTTCAAGCTTTAGTGGATATCCAATGACGGTGGCGACTGGGTTAAAAGCCAAGTGCTTTTCTCTTTTTCCATTGGTTTATTCATTCAAACGATTTTATGTGATATCACACCCATGGATGCCACGCATCTCTTGTTGGAGCGCCCATGACAATTTCATCGTCGTGTGTTTCACGATGGCTATTTTAACACTTACATGTTCAATTTCTATAGTAAACACGTGACACTCTTACCTATGTTGCATAGTGAAGCTCTAAAGGACAAAGCCGAAAAGCAGTGCCAAAAGACTACCGACAAGGACACCACCGTGCCGAAAGAGACCTCTTCGGCCACCCCCATTGTTTTGCAAGATGCCACAGGCGTCAAGAAATTTGGGACTCCAAGAGCTTCGGGATGAATTTACAAGCATTTCTAGTGCCTGATATCATCATTTTCAAAGGGCTATAAACCCTAATAAGTTGGCCCCAAAAAGCTCAAGGGTCGTGGAGGACGCCGAGCCACCACTTCTAGGATCGTGCCAGGATCGCCTCCTTCTAGCGAGGCACCGTGACGTGACTAAGTCACTCTAGGGGAGTATTCCATGCTTTTTATTATGTCCTTTCATTACTATTACTTCTGATTTGGATCGATCTATACCCCCTATATTGTTTCTCTCCTGAAGGAATTTGAGGATGTGATGACGAACGAGTTGTTGGAACGTCTACTGCCGATCCGCGGCATTGAGCATAAGATCGACTTGATTCTAGGAGCATCATTTCCAAACCAGGCAGCGTATAGGGCGTCTCCTAAGGAGACTTGGGAATTGCAATGCCAAGTCCAAGAATTCTTGGACAAAGGGTTCGATCATTTGTGAGTCCCTTAACCCGTGCGTCGTGCCGGTCATTTTGGTGCCCAAGAAAGGCGGGTCTTGGCGGATGTGCATCGATTGTCGAGCCATCAACCAAATAACCTTCAAGTATAGACACCCCATCTCGCGCCTTCATGACATGTTGGACGAGCTGTAAGGCCCGAGGCCATAGAAGCGATATCACATGCCAACCCGAGGACTTCCCAAGAGGTCATCCATCTTGGTACTACTCTCGCCCTTGCATGCTTAACTTCTAAGTTCTTTGTCCTCACTCGAACCAGGAAAAGGAAGAGATCTTGTTGACATAGGGGGCACCTCAATCCCTTATAAATTATCGGGGTGTTACAATCTCCCCCACTTAAACACTTGACGTCCTCGTCAAGGCCCAAGCACTGCCCTCTAGGTGGAGCGACCGCCCAACGGGCCAAGCCAACTCGTAACCTAGAGTGGGCTCTGATACCATTTGTAAGGACCGAGGCCATGTTGAGTATAGCAAAGTCAGGATCGTCCATGGGAAGCAAGGTTGTTTGATTACTAAACTATGAAAGCAAGAAAACAAAGCAAAATAGGAACAAACAAGGCTACGACAGTCCTTGGTACCTACCTTGTCAGGATCAGTAACGATGCTGGGATTTTCCTTAAACTGAGCGAACAAGACGAATCAACTGCAGGCTCGGTACCGACCTGTGTGCCTCAGTAACGAGTCTGTTCGTGAGTAAAACGAAGGTAATTCAAATGCGAAAACAACTAGGATAAAGGTTTACCACGACATAATCATGCATACGAACTAGTGCGAAGGATAAATATCATGCCTTTAAAGATAAAGCTATCAACTTTCGTTGACCTAAACAAGCAAATCAATCAACTTTCATAAATCAATTCACTTTTCTACTTGGTTTGAATCCAAAGCTCGAAACTTTCGTTATCGAACAATATCAACATTCAAGTACACTACTTCCTCTTTCGATCAAGCGATAAACTCAAATTACTTCGACCTTCGTCTAAGTATAAATATTAAACAAGTAGTATAAAGGATAAAAGGCAATCAAGCATTCAAAACACACATTCGATCATGCATGCATAACTATGTCGGGTTTCAACCCCGACCCTAGAAAAGTTAACTACTCACTCATAATCGAAGTAAAACAAACAACTAGATTGAATGAAAACATTGAAATAAAAGCTTACTTGAATTATAAAAAATCTTGTCTTTGAAACACAACCAAGCTCGAAATCAATGAACAAGAGAAAAAAACTCGAACTCCGATCTCTCTCTCTCTCTCGATCTCTCGATCTCGATCCAGTCAATCATCTCTCAAACTAACCCCCTCTAAAACTAACTAGAACAAGGGTATTTATACTAAAAGAAACTATCTAACAAGGGTCCGAAAAGATAGAAACTTTCCTAACTGAAAAGATTACGAGATAAAAGATAGAATTTCCAAAACTCGGCGCCACTCTACCGACATAAGCCACCTCGGTAACGACCTGCACAGGGTCGGTAGAGTCTTGCTGAATTCCTCGGACAAAACTCTGTTGCTCAGCTCGGTACCGACCCTCACAGATCGGTAACGAGCTCTCTGTCTTGGGTTTTTGTACACTCTTAAGGGCTTCTCTTTGTATTTAACGGGATCTTCAAGACATATTCTTTCTTCTCTTCCCTCCATGCACTCCACCACGAACCACTTGACTCTAGCTCCTCTCAAAATGCTCCTTTCCACTTCAAAAACCTATGAAAAACACAAAAACGGAGTAGCTTCCATACTTTTCACAATGTAAACTTATCCAAAAAAACACAAAACTAACACTAAAACTCACTAAAACTAAACCAAACAACCTATGAAAAACACTTAAAACTATACTAAAAACACAAACATCAAAATACCCCATACTTAAACTTGTTTGTCCTCAAGCAATAAACAAGACATCAACCAAAACCAAACAACATGCTCATCAAGTAATAGCCTTCATCTAAAAAGCAATTTCAAAACCATAGCAAAAATAGCAAATGACCATTAATGCCATCACACATATATAAGCACCAATAGCCATAAACAATCACAATCCAACCTCACCAAGGATAAAGTGTTTCACTCAACTCTCATGTGTTTGGGCTATAAGTTCATCTCTCAACTCAATCTTATATGCAAAAACTCATAGAAATTGGAACTTATATCACCAAACTCTCCACCAAAGATTTGTCAAAACAAGCAAAAATCATCAAGAGAACTTAGGCTCAATGAAAAAACTTCATAGACGCTTCCATTCGGTCGGGTTGTAATGGGGCTTGGTAATAACAAATAGGCGTGGAAATATTTTGGTCATGTGGTGCTAATAATATCCGGGAATAAAAGACTCCTAAAAACTCACACATAACACAAAAACTCTCATAAAACAATATACCAAACTCACTCTTGAGTATGCCCTTTCTTCACTCACCATCAAATCCTAGAAAGCCTCATAAAAACATAAAGAATCTCTTGTTTAAACTTTAAACATTGCACATCTTCCTTATTCTTTCTTTCTTTTTCTTCTTGCACTTTTTCTTTCTCGACTTGCCTCGGTACCGACCTGAGAGGGTCGGTAACGAGCTGAAATTTCACTTCTCGTTTTTTTTCAGTACCGAGCCCACATAGGCTGGTATCAATTTTAACAAGCCTTTCTTCCTCTTTGATGTGCATTCTTTTTAACCAAGAGTTCTTTTTTACATAATTTAAAACAAGATACTTCCAATCTACCCCACCCAAACATTTATTTTGAACTAAAAAAAGATCTCTTGTATTCTACAAAAATCATTCCTCTCTAACTAAGTCCTAATCCCCGGATATGGTCAAGCTTATCTCGGCTAGGGATAATTTTTGTGGAGCAACAAATAAAAAGGCTAAAGCTCAAATTGGCTATCAAAAACTAGGAGATTAATACGGCTTATGAAAAATAAGTTCTCTATCCTACGACTTTCACAAGTAATGAACTAAAAATCTTATATAGGTCTTGAGAAATAGATAACCATCACATTTCCAAGAGATAATATACATAAAGAGA
Organism: Fallopia convolvulus; assembly: GCA_964016875.1. Lineage (NCBI taxonomy): Eukaryota > Viridiplantae > Streptophyta > Magnoliopsida > Caryophyllales > Polygonaceae > Fallopia > Fallopia convolvulus. The sequence goes on from OZ024721.1 coordinate 5,052,488, forward strand.
GTAAATCACACATGAAAAATCAAGGCTAAAAATAAGAACTCACAAGGTCATGTTTTTGTTGGATTGCAACTACTTATGCTAACAGTTATATATGCTCAATTTCATCACATGCTATTCCACTATAAAAAACAATTTTCATCATAAGAATCAGATTATACTATCAAAAACATGATGTAAGGAAATTACATGATCATGCAAGCAATCAACTATCATAGAACCAAAAGACAAGGGTACTCATCCATTCTAAAAAACTTTTTTTTTGAAATTTTTTTCAATTTTTCAATTTTTTGTGATTTTTTTATTTTTTCAAAAGAACAACTTAAATCAAAAAACAAAACAAAGACAAAAACAAAAAAGCAAGTTTTCTTTTCCCTCCCTGCCCCATACTTAAAAGTTACAATGTCCTCATTGTAAAAATAAAGCAAGTTCAACAGAAAAGAATAGGGAAAAGAAAACTTACAAGATAACCATTGAAGGAGAAGAAACATCCTTGAAAGCTGAGATCATCATTGAGGTGGTGGTGGGAATTGGCGCTCAAAGTTGCCCATGAACTCGTACATCGTCCTCCAGCGCTCCTCATCAACCGTCACACGTTGCTCCATCGTCAACCAACAAGCTTTAGCCCATTGCTGCCTTGCATCCTCGAGAGCCATGCGAGCGGAATACACATCCTCCCAATGAATCATCCGTTGGTGGAGTTGTGTGTGCTGCAGGTTCAACTGCTGCATCTGAAAAGGCAGATCTTCAGCCCAGGGAGGAGGAACGCCTGAACTAGCATAGCTGGTTTGGGGCGGCGACTGGTAATGATCATGTGGCTGGAAGTGGTCATGATAGATGACTGGGGCATAACGCACGACACCATAAGAATGTGGCTCGGTAGGCTGGGGAGCAAGCTCGTTTTCGAAGTTGTAAGCTTCAGTGTTAGCCTCGAAGTACTCGGTACCGAGGCCAGAATGCTCGGTACTAAGGTTGGTAAGCTTGTCAGGTACCTCGGTACCGACCTCATCTTGCTCAATATCGAGCTCCTCCGTAGTGGCTGGCTTGTCTTCTTCCATAGCAGCTCCATCTCGGTCATATCTCGTCTCGCATTCCCTCAATGTCGGCTCATCCTAAGGATTCTTGTCCAAAGGGAATGGACGAGACGTCCAAGCTTCATACCAATTTGGCACATACAACAACTCTAGCTTGTCCTAGTAATCGTCACATCTTGTCCAAGCACCTTGGTGGCTACCCCACCTGGAATCCTCTAAAAAATACGGGCAAAAAACCAATTCTTCGTATACAGCTTCTGTGGGCTGTGTGCAGTGTAGCGCGAGAGGTCTACATCAAGCGCCATCGCCAAGAGACTCACCATGTTGTCGCACCAAACCTCCTTTGAGGTGGCCCGTGCCTCTCCTCGTACTTCAGCTTTTCATACCCCAAATTCATGGGGGCGGGGTCCTCGAAGAGAATCGTGCGGAACATCCTACCTCCGTTCTTGTCGGCCTTGAAAGCTCCCTTTTGGGCCAAATGGTAGCACCAAAGACTCGGAGAATGATCTTGAAAATGGGGTTGATGATGTTCGCCCCTGGAAGTGCTGGTGCGGAAGGATTGACCTCCCCAAAAATGTAGCTCCAAGTATCGGTAACCTTGAAATCATCGGGAGGCTTGTAATCTCGGGAGTGGTTGGGGAAGTCGAGGAGGCTGTTGAACTCGGCCATGTTGAACTAGTGGTCAGCATTGCCCAATCGGAACCTAATCTTTCCGACCGATGTCTTGGACTTGAAATTGATGCGCAGAGTGGCAATGAACTCGGTGGTGAGGGCTGGGTAATGCGGGATGTCCTCCTTCTTGAGTAGATGTGGCACGCCGAGAATAGAAAAGGCGTGCTTGACATCTTCATAAATGCCATTAGCCTTGGCACTTGATCTTGAGAACCATCTAGTGAAGTAGTCCTTTTGAAGGACGAAATCAAAGACCGCTAGTTGCTCCCTAGTAGGCAAATTGACCTTGTCTATTCTTGGAGGAGATGGACATCTTTGAGTCCTCCTTTTCTTTCCCACCCTAGAGTTGGATTTGCTTGTGCTTTCCATTTAGTACCTGAAAACACCATAAATATCCAAGGTAAAATCCACTCAAATCAACAAGAAAAACCCCATACTTAGCACTCAGAAATGGTCTCGACCCACCTCGGTACCGAGCCAAGAGGGTCGGTATCGAGGTCTTTGGGTTGGGCACATGTTTTGGAAAATCACAGGTCGTTACCGACCCTCACAGGTCGGTAACGAGCCTGGGCGAGAACTTTTCGCGAGCAAATCTGAGTCCCAAATCCCCAAACTTTCGACAATTTAGCACAACTTCAAGCAATATTCCACACAAAAACACACCATTTAGTAATTTCAACCTCATACTTGCTCAAAGCCCTATCTAATCATGCCAAAAATTGCAAAAACTCATGGTGAAAATCAGGCAAATCAAGAACAAGATACTTCATGCTTTTCTATCATCGAAATTCAATGTAAATCAAGGATAAAGAACTGAAAATCAAACAAGAACAATCACCAAGCATAGAATCATGGAAGCACGATGCAATGTATACATGCAATCCGAATTTCCCAAAAGATCTAGATATGAAAACTACCCCAAATTACCATGAATCTTCAACAAAAGAGTTTAGTGTTCAAGAAATCATATCGTAGCCTTGCATAATAGAAGAACGAAAATCGGATTTGTAAGGTAACAAGGGCTTGAAGCGTTGGTATCGAACACAAGAGTTGTTATTCGATATCGATAGGGATGCGGTTTGAGGAAGCGGGTGGTGCGCGGGTTGACAACGGTGAGAAATCCGGGTAGAACACGACTTAGATTTTGAGAGTTTGATGAGGATTGGGGTGGGTTTTGAGGCTTGTGAGTGTTTTTAAAGAATTGGGCAAGAGGCAGTGCAAGGAGAGAGGCGAGAAAGAAGGATTTTTAGGTTTAGAAAAATTTACATGCTGCACCTCTCTGAGTTCGGGTGTATCGCAAGTCAGTATCGGCCTCTCAGCTCGGTACCGAGCCTGGGCGACTCAATTTCCAACGCCTTATCGTGCTCGACTTCTGTGACATGTTAGCTCAAAAATATCCTATCTCACAAACTTCTAATCTACTAAAAACTCAAAAATAAGCTAAGAAAAAGAACTATAAAAAGAAGAGAAAACTAAACTAAAACTAAAACTAAAATCGGGTTGCCTTCCGTAAGCGCTATTTTTAACATCGTTAGCCCAACGTACTGACCTGGCTAATCAAGGTGCCTCCTTTTCAGCTTTGTCGGGGTCATGGAAAACCTCGTACTTAGCGGTAAAGGCGTTGTTATTTCTTCTCATTAAATTTGGTCCCTCATCCTCTAACAGTATGCTCGGTATTCCTACACAAGGGTTAGTGAAGTCCGATAACCAAGGAGGTTTCTACTCATCTATTGCATAAATACTAGGGTATGGTGTAGGAATATGATATAAGGAATGATCATGACCAGTGACAGTGAATCCAAAGTTAGAGTACTTATCCTGATCAGTCAATGAGGCGTCGGCACCGAGGTGGTTGAGGTCGTTATCAACCAGTCTAAAGCAAGGCCTCCCTCGGTATTGTTCCAAAATGCACCTCCCTCGTCATATTTTTGTGTGAAGGGCTCTCCACCAACCCAAGGGGGGTTGGTAGCTGGCTTAGCAGTGCGCTCATAATCATTGGTGCTTAGCAAGGAAACTTCGGGCTTAGCAAAATCGAGCTCTGGCTGGGGCGTCTCGATCTGTGCGGCCGCGGTTGTGTCATTGGCGGCTTGATTAAGTTTGAACTCGACCCGCTCCTCTCCTATGTCAAAGGTGAGGAGTCCTTTCCGAACAACGACTCATGCGCCTGTTGTATCAAGGAATGGTCTGCCTAGAATGATGGGTACTAGAGGGTCTTCAGGCATATCGAGGACAATGAAGTCGTTTGGTATGAAGAATTTCCCCACTTGAATGGGAAAATCATCAACGACTCTAGTAGCCTTTACACTAGATCCATCTTCCATGTATAGCCTCATATCCACGGGTTCTAGAGGTCCCATGTTAGCTTTTGACCAGATCGATAAGGGAAGTAAACGGGCACTGGCTCCCAAATCACATAGTGCTTTGAATTGATGGTCGACAATTCCGATAGTAATAGCAAATCTCCCTGTGTCAACTAGCTTTTCTGGAAGGGTTATGGATCGGACCTCATCTGTCAGCTCTGTTATCGACATTTTCCTGCTAAGAATGTCTTTCAAGAATTTTGTGTAAGCCGGCATTTTGCTTAGGGCCTCAGCGAATGGTATAGAAATATTTAAGCCCTGGAGAATCTTAATAAAACGCTTAAACTTGCCTTCTGTTGAGTCCTTAGACTTCTTAGTAGGAAAGGGGAGAGACTTCACCCATCTCGGAGCCAAAATGGGCTCGAGAGGTGATGCTACCGGGTCGACAAGCGGGTCGATTGGTGCCGCAGAAGGATTGGTACCGACCCTGGCGGGGTTGGTATCGAGCCTGGGACTAAGAGAGTGGCTCGGTGTAGAAACCTTACCTGAGTTGGGGTCGGTGACGAGCTTGGGAGCATCGGTACCGAGTGGTTTAGGCTCGGTCACGACCCTCTTCGGCACGTTATCGATCTTGGCCAAGGCATCATCATCAGTACTGGGGTCCTTTTCTTTAGCTTTGGCACGATCTGGTAGCGTCTTTCCGATCCTGAGGTGTACGGCCGCAATCTGTCCTCTAGGGTTCTTGTCGGGGCGGCCCGGGAGTTGCCCTTGCGGTCTCAGAATTTGTGCAGCTAGGTTGCCTAGTTGGGAGTTTACATTCTTTCTCCATGTCTCAATCTCTCCCAATTGTGCCTGTACACCTTTTAGGTCAGAACGTACTCCACTGATTTCATTTTTCACTCCATTGATCCCTTCATGGAGTCCATTCACCCATGATGGCGTTTCTTGATAGCCTGGAGGTTGATATGTTGCGGGCCGTCTATCCGGAGGAGGGGCTGCATAGTTTTGATTTGGATTTTGATTCCCCCAAGCCGGGTAGTTGTTTGTTTCGTCATAATTAGGAGGATTTCTGTACTGCCCTCTCATATAATTCATCTCAGCATATGTCTCAACGGCTCTAACCTGCTTGATGTTAGTGCAAGCAGAAGTACTATGCGCAAAAGAGCCACACTCTTGATAATTTTGAGAGGATTTCAGAAAACTTACATGTTTCTTCAGACAGTTGATCTCATCCTGTATAAATTGATTTTTGACTTCAGGATCAACTTCATCTTTATTTGGGATGTAGAGACGTTTTTGTGGCTGAGGTGGCTGCTGGGCTCCATACATAGCATCGTAATTGGTCAGTTTCTCCAGCAACTCCCATGCAGCGGTGGGATCCATCTCAATAAAACCGCAAGCAGTGTGCATGTTGATGCGGTTCTTTGTTTCAGCATTAATCTCCTTGAATCTCTCTCACGTCTCCACAAAGGTCTCGTTAGGCAGCTAGTGATAGGAGGTGATGCGTTTTCTCAACTCCGTTGTCTTAGCAGGAGGGAAGAACTTTGTCAAAAATCGATCATACAAAGCTTTCCAAGTCCTGATAGACTTAGGAGATAAGCTCTCCAACCAGCTCAGAGCCTTTCTTGTAAGAGACTACCTGAAAGCTTTTAACAGAACATATTCTAGAGAGACACCTTCAGCAGCAATAGTGGCACATAAATCAAGAAAATTTTTAATATGTTCCATAGGGCACTCAGTAGGTTTCCCTTCAAACTGAGCTCATTTGATTAAGGATATGAATTGAGATTTAATCTCAAATGTCTTCTCTATCTCCGGAAGCACGATTGTAGACTCTAGCACCCTCAGTTCTGGATGCATATATTGTTTAGTATTCCTTGGATAGGAATTAAGTTGCTTCTGTAGAGCGGTCTTCTCTATCTGTGTGGCTTCGAGCTACCTCTAGAGCGCAGCCATCTGCTGAGCCATCTCTCCAGGAGTAATCTGTTGAGCCATAACTTGGTTTCCTCTTCTTATGTGGTGAAGGACACGCTCAGGTTCAAAATAATAACCAGTGTTATCAAACTCGAGCCTGAGACATCCTACTGGCATAAGCTGAGAAAACAGACAAAAGAAAACAAAATTAAAAACAAAAACGGGGTCGGGTTATTCCTGGACCCACGAGTAATCAAACAAACATTGTTGCGTCCCGGCAACGGCGCCAATTTGTTGGGAGGGAGGATTTAACTCGACAACAAATAAATTTGTAGTCAAGACCCCATTGAGTATAGCAAAGTGAGGATCGTCCACGGGAAGCAAGGTTGTTTGATTAATAAAAGACGAAAGCAAGAAAACAAAGCAAAACAGGAACAAACAAGGCTACGACAGTCCTCGGTACCGACCTTGTCAGGGTCAGTAAAGATGCTGGATTTTCCTAAAACTGATCAAACAAGACGAATCAACTGCAGGCTCGGTACCGACCTATGTGTCTCGGTAACGAGTCTGTTCGTGAGTAAAACGAAGGTAATTCAAATGCGAAAACAACTAGGATAAAGGTTTACCACGACATAATCATGCATACGAACTAGTGCGAAGGATAAATATCATGCCTTTAAAGATAATGTTATCAACTTTCGTTGACCTAAACAAGCAAATCAATCAACTTTCTTAAATCAATTCACTTTTCTACTTGGTTTAAATCCAAAGCTCGAAACTTTCGTTATCGAACAATATCAACATTCAAGTTCACTACTTTCTCTTTCGATCAAGCGATAAACTCAAATTACTTCGACCTTCGTCTAAGTATAAATACGAAACAAGAAGTATAAAGGATAAAAGGCAATCAAGCATTCAACACACACATTCGATCATGCATAACTATGTCGGCTTTCAACCCCGACCCTAGAAAAGTTAAGTACTCACTCATAATCGAAGTAAAACAAACAACTAGATTGAATGAAAATATTGAAATAAAAGCTTACTTGAATTATAAAAAATCTTATCTTTGAAACACAACCAAGCTCGAAATCAATGAACAAGAGAAACAAGCTCGAACTCCGATCTCTCTCTCTCTCACGATCTCGATCCAATCAATCGTGTCTCAAACAAACGAACTAATCCCCCTCTAAAACTAACTAGAACAAGGGTATTTATAATAAAAGAAACTATCTAACAAGGGTCCTAAAAGATAGAAACTTTCCTAACTAAAACGATTACGAGATAAAAGATAGAATTTCCGAAAGTCGGTGCCACTCCACCGACACAGGCAACTCTGTAACGACCTGCACAGGGTCGGTAGAGTCTTGATGAATTCCTCGGACAAAATTTTGTTGCTCAGCTCGGTACCGACCCTCACGGATCGGTAATGATCTCTCTGTCTTGGGTTTTTGTACACTCTTCAATGCTTCTATTTGTATGTCAACTGGATCTTCAAGACATATTCTTTCTTTTCTTCCCTCCATGCACTCCACGATGAACCACTTGACTCTAGGTCCTCTCAAAATGCTCTTTTCCGCTTCAAAAACCTAAGAAAAACACAAAAACGGAGTAGCTTTCATACTTTTCACAAAATATGTAAACTTATCCAAAAACACAAAACTAACACTAAAACTCACTAAAACTAAACCAAACAACCTAAGAAAAACACCTAAAACTATACTAAAAACACGAACATCAGGCCATAGAAGCGATATCCCATGCCAACCCGAGGACTTCCTAGGAGGTCACCCAGCCTGGTATTACTCCCGCCCTTGCACGCTTAACTTCTGAGTTCTTTGTCCTCACTCGAACCAGGAAAAGGAAGATCTCTTGTTGACATGGGGAGCACCTAAATCCCTTATAAATTACCGGGGTGTTACACGAGCTACATGGTGTCGCCTTATTTTCCAAGATCGTTTGAAGAGAGGCTATCATCAACTCTACATTCATGAAGGAGATGAGTGGAAGACCGTATTTAAGACCAAACATGGTCCGTACGAATAGCTTGTGACGCCTTTTGGCCTTACGAACTCCCCTAGTACCTTTACGTGGCTCATGAACTATGTTTTTCGTAAAGTTTTGGGACATTTCGTCGTCGTGTATTTTGATGACATTCTTGTTTTTTCTATAGACTTGGACTCTCACACGAGGCACCTTAAGTTGCTGTTAGAATGCCTTCGCGAACACTCTTTGTATGCAAACATTTTTAAGTGTTGTTTTTGCACGGACACGATGAACTTTCTTGGTTTCGTCGTGTCCAAGGATGGCCTTCGTGTAGACGACGACAAGATCCGCGCCATTCATTAGTGGCCCACCCCCACGACTCTGACGATGGTTCGTTCCTTCTTATGGCTCGCGGGGTTCTATCGACTATTCGTTAAGGACTTTAGTTCCATCTTCGGGTCACTCCACAATTAAAATTAATCAAAGTCAAACTTAATAAACTAAGTTGTGTTTTGATGAGAATGAGAAGAAGAAAGTGACAAAGAAGGGAAATTAGGGGTACGAGGCGGTAGATTTGTCTAAGTGACTAAAAGTGTTAATTGAGAAACACTAGTCGACTAGTAGAGTAGCAACTTGTAAACTAATGTGTAAATTTTAGGATTTTCAAGGAAAAAAAACATAAATATAGAATTATAATGGGAAGTTTTAATCTTGTATTCGTTACTTTTTTGTTTATTAAAATACATCTATTATCCAATAGAACTAATTAGATATATAGTTCTCTTTCTTAAAATATATAAGATATAGTAAAAATAGTATCGGTTTATCAGTTAACCTCTTGTGAAAATAATGATAACCGTATACATACCGATAAACTGTTAAAAGTATTGGTTGGTTAATTGTAACCAAATAAAGTTTTTTTTCGGTACGGCTAATCGGATAAAGTGATTAGTTTGTCGGTTTTTGAGTTCGCTTACGGTTCTTTTTGCCCAACCCTACCGCTAGGTATAGTAAGGTTTTTGAGGAGGTGGAAATTTTTAAGGAGGAAATTAGGTAGATGTAGGGTTTTTGATAAGTGTGAAATCCTTCTAAATCTTATTTGATGTTTGGTACGGTATTATAAGGTTTATAGGTAGGTTTTACTTTAAAATTATCAAAAATAGTTTTATATTAAACAGTTAACAAATAAAGTTGCTGCTAAAATTTCATAAAACCTCTTAAAACCTATATATTCCAAGGTTTAAATTTGATCGTTTCAAACCTTCTCAAAAACCTCCCAAAACCTCCGCCTTCTAAAAAACATTGTTTAAATTTGATATCTTGGACACCAGTTGAAAGGAAGAGGCCTAATAGATGAATCACACAACTTGCCTTCCAAGAGCCCAAGTATAAGTCCAAAATTGCACCACTCGACCATTGTCAATCATCCATTGAGAACCTTTCACCACTCAACCATTGTCAGTTATTATTATCATTATAATTGGATGATTAGTTAATTTTAAGGAAAATTCCTTTTGGTATCCTGGAGTTTTCGACTTTTCCTTTTGGTGTCAATTTTTTTTATTCCTTTTAGTGCCTTCGTGCTTTTAAAATTTTCCTTTTCGTAACCTAAACCATCATAAAGTCAAAAGTTCCCATCCATAAAATTAAATTTCCGTTAAAGAAAATTAAAAAAAAATCTGTAAAATTAAGTTTACCGCTTCTTTTTTTTACGCTTATTGAGGTGGTGGCCCTGGCAGTTATGGAGGCATTGGTGGTAGTTGTACTAGTCGAGGATCATTCGAATCTGGCTCTGGAGGCAGTGTTGGCAGTGGTCGGGGAGAAGGTTACTCCAGAGGTGGTGGTCGGGGACAAGATTACTTTGAAGGCGGTGGTAAAAGAGCATAAGAACAAGTTTACAGAGCCGGCAGTCGGGGAGCGTAACACCGGAGATAGCGTTGGTCAAGGATCGATGGCGGTGGACGGGGACTGTACGGACAAGGTTAGATAGATATTCGATTGCTTTTTTTGTACGAAATTTAATTTGATATAGTCATTATCAAAATAAAAAATTCGTTTACAAAAAACCACCCGTAAAAATATTTTGTTTGCAAAAGACCACCCAAATCAACAATTCCGTTAAATTTTTCGCTAGAAATATAGAATTTCATTATTTTTCACTACTAAAATACCAATTTATACTATTCAAACCCCAAACCCTAAACTCCACATTCTAAATTTGTGATTTGTGAATGTTTTCTTACTTGGATCTGAAGAACGAGATACCCATCACTCCATAATTCTATTACATTTACCGTTAGATACTAAGAAAGTTACAAAAATACTCTTATTTGATTAATACCGTAAAAACAAAAACTCAAAATTTATTTTCCACAATAAAAAGAATGAGAAGGACAAATGAAACTTTAATTAATCCAAATTCTCTAGTCTAGGGAGATGAATTAGTATTTCGTGTTTGGGCTTTGATTGAAAGAATCGGAGGTGTTGGTATCTCGTTCTTCAAATCCAAATAAGAAAACATTCACAGATCCCAAATTCAAATTTTATGGTTTGAGTTTCTGTGTTTAAATGGTAAAATTGGTGTTTTAGTAGAGGAAATAATAAAATTTTGCTTTCTAACGGAAAATTTTGCAAACGGAATATTTTTATGGGTGGTTTTTTGCAAACAAAATATTTGTTAGGGTGGTTTGCTGAAATTTCAATTTTTACGGGTGGTTTTTTGCAAACGAAATGTTTTTACCGGTGGTTTGCTGAAATTTCAATTTTTACGAGTGGTTTTGTGCACAAACCCATATTCCGCGGGTGGTTTTATGAAATTCACCCTACACTTTTAATTTTTTTTATTGCATAGTTAATATTATATACTATCTATTTATCTATCTAGTAAATTTGTATTTTTGTCATTCAATGCCATTATTATAATTAAAATTTACCTTTTTATTGCATAGTTAATATCAATCTACTATATATATAAAAGTAATAAGGTTTGGAGCCATCACATTGCGCCACCTCATCATTTTCCACATGTCGTCCCGAGAATATGTCACCTTGGATTTTGCCACGTGTCATCTTTTTATTAAGCCAAGTCATATCATCTTTTACACGTCATATGCCACTTCATATTATTTAGGGTAATTACTATTAACTTTTTAGAAAGGAAAATCTTTCCGTTATTTATAACTAATAAACATAATTATCCTAACTTTCACCTAACATATCTACCAAATTATTTCCAAGATCTTTTTTATTGTGTATTTTAATAATATTAAGTTCAACAAATTTATTAATAATCTTATTTTGTTAATGGTCTAATCTTATAAAATATTACTAGATTACTTCATGACCAAATTGTATACAAATCAAACATATAATATATATTAGGGAAAATTGCATATAACCACCCCTTATTTTACAAATGTTGCATTTCACCACCCCTTATTTTATTTTCTACACTTAACCACCCTTTATTTTATACAATGGGGCATTTAACCATCAATTTGACCCATCCGTCTGTTTTTCCGTTTTCCACACTAAATTAAACTTTATCCTTGTTTTAATTATTTTTTTATGAAAAAACCCCTTAAATACATTACCTAACCCAATCGGAGCTCCTAAATTGGAACGGATCCAGCATGAGCGTCATGGAGATGAGCCACTGCGGCAAGGAATTCACGTCCATCATCGACAAATCTGAGTCCAATCTCCGAGCCCTCCTCCAAATCCCTTCCGATTACACCTCCCTCTTCCTCAAAGGCGGCGCCACCTCCCAATTCGCGAGGGTCCCGCTGAATCTCTACGATTCCGGCGACAACGTTGTTGACTATCTCGTTACCGGGTCGTGGGGAGACAAGGCGGCGAAGGAGGCGAGCAAGTACACGTGAAGGCGAACGTCATTTGGTCTGGCAAATCTCAGAAATATGTAAGAATTCTGAATTTCAAAGAGTTCGAACAAAACACGCACGCCAGGTATTTTGCATATATGCGCTAATGAAACTATCCATGGTGTTGAGTTCAAGGATTAACCAACGCCTAAACACGGCGTTTTTGGTGGCTGATATGTCTTCCAATTTCTGCTCCAAGTCTGTCGATGTGACGAAATTTGGACTGATTTACGCTGGCGCAGAAGAATTTAGGCCCATCTAGGGTCACAATTGTGATTGTGAGGAAGGATTTGGTAGGAAAGTCTCAGGATCTGACTCCAATCATGTTCGATTATAAGACCCATGTAGAGAATAAGTCGCTTTACAACACCCCGCCTTGTTTTGGGATTTATATATGTGGATTGGTGTTTGGTGATTTGGTGGAGCAAGGTGGGCTTGTGGAGGTTGAAAAGAGGAACAAGAAGAAGGCGTAGCTGTTGTATTCCGCCATTGATGAGAGCTCTGGGTTTTACCCTTCTTATCACTCAACCTCCATAGACGTTCTCTGCAACTGAAATGGATTAGGTAATGTATTTAAGGGGGGGTTTCGTAAAAAAAATTAAAACAAGGGTAAAAGTGTGATTTAGTGTGGCAAACGGAATTTCAGACGGATCTGTTAAATTGGTGGTTAAATGCCCCATTATACAAAATTAAGGGTGGTTAAGTGTAGAAAATAAAATAAGGGGTGGTGATTGTAACATTTGTAAAATAATGGGTGGTTATATGCAATTTTCCCATATTATTAATTTAATCGTATCAGATCACATAACCAGCATTGTGTTATTATTCTTTATATTTAGTATTTTATTATTACAACGATATTATTATGTTCATCAATAAAATATAATAAAAGTATTTAATTAATATTATGCATCAAAATTAACACAATTTCGTGCAAGATAATGATAAGATTATCACAATAATTAATTCGTTCTTACGTAGAGCAAATTAACCTTAATAAAATCTACCAATTTAAATGAATTAATTTTAATCTCAATGGAAATTAAATATTTATCCCCCCAAATTGAAAGATAGTTAACAGTTGCTTCATCTATACCTAGATTGCCAATGAAAAAATTATAGTCAATATTTTCTATCCTAATTTAACTGAAAATCACATTATTGGAACTAAATCTTTCTCCAAAACTACCAAAAATAACTTTTAATAATTTTTAAACTAATTTGTAAAAGATGATAAATTATATGTAATTATGCATCGAATATGCATTGAGATATGATTTTATCAAAAACAATTGGATAATATGTCTTCAGTTTAATTTTCCTTATTTATAGTTATTTACTTTATTTATAATTCTATAGTTGTTTATTCTTAGTTGAGAAAAAACTTATTTTATTTGATCTATATTCTATAAATAAAAGATTCGGTCAAAGAATTGATTTGTTCATATATATATATGTGTATATATATATATGTATATATATATTCCTAGAAGATTATATATAAAGATTATACATTCCTTAAATATATTTTAAAGATGTTATTCATAATTTTTTATAAACACATCGGATACAAATTTTTTGATTCCTTATATATTTCTTAAAGATTATCCATTCCTTAGTGTTTTCCAGTATTAGGATTTAATATTTTGGTTTGTATTATTTTAACTTTTATTAAAAAATAGATAGCTTCAATATTATATTTTTATTTAAACTATATAAAATATTTTGGTAAAGATACTGCCAAATTAAACTAAAAAATATAATACCAAACTAAAATCGGGGATTTTCAAACTACAAAATCGTATATTAAATATATAAAAAATCTTAAAAAAATATATAAAAAAGATAATACCAAAATAGAGAAGATATTACCAAAATAAAATATAGAAAATAAATTTTCCTTATAACATCTCATAAATAATGGAGATTCTTGGTTAATATTTAAGCAAACTATAATCATCCAATATGATATTGATAACTAATTTTATTTTAAATTAAAGATGATACATAAGTTATAATTATTTTTTTAATTTATATAAACGTTAATTACCCTATTTTAAAATACCACTGTTTTGAATTCTAAGTTTTATAATTACGCTCAAATCGGTAAAAATTGAAATAATCTACAATATCAAACTTGATATTATAATTGGAAGTTATCTTTCTTCAAACCTACACATATTCATATAACTTTATTTCATTTTGAACCAAGTTCTCAACCATTAATTTTTTTTTTATTATTGATCCCCTACACAGAAAATTCACATTATTTTTTGTAATTTCCTTTGTTCATGTTAATATATTTTGTAACAATTAATGTCGATCCATTTTAATCTACTATGGAGTATATAATATTAAAGTTGTAACATATTATGCCACATGATGAACTCACATTCGACCTCACTTATAACATGTCACGTCATCTAACGATGTTTTAAAATATTGGACCTTGCGTTAATTTTAAAATATTGGACCTTGCGTTAATTATAAAATTGATATAAAAAAATTAATTACTTTAACTAAATAAAAATTTTGTTCAAATTTTGTTAAAAGTTGGTTGATCATCATATTCAATTTGTAGGTCATACTTAATTCATTTTTATATTTAATATTAGTATAGTTTACGTATAATGACATTTTATGTTGTATATTTTTAGTCTATTAATATGACTATGCAATAATCAATATGCAAAATGAAACATTTTCCATATAAAATTCAAGTAAAACTATAACAAGATTCGCGCATGGTGCGGGTACTTCCGCTAGTATACTATTACTAAAGTCGAATCCTTCTCGGTTATTTGTCACCCATCTAACTATGCCACATAGACATTTTTAAATGTTCATTTACCTTTTTATCCTTAGTTTTATTTAGAATTTACATTGCCTACATATTATATTATAATAATAGTATCTCATTTATCATTGGTACTTACCATATTAAATAAATAAAAATCAATAAGATATGTTATTGATAAGCATTTCATTCCTATTATAATAAATTACATCATTTATTACTATTAATTACCATATTCAACGAATGAGTATGAAATATTATTTAGTCTTTTCATCATTTATTTTCGTGTATACTATAATAATATTATCTACTTCAAAAATTAAATCACCTATGATATTATAAATAAATAAATAGTATTATTTACTTATTTTTTTACATTTCCTAAATATTATAATAATTTTCGCTTGAAAGTTATTGAGAAAAATATTTTATTTTTATCGAATAATTTAATGTAAAATTCTATCGACGAGTACGGTTCCTACATAAAAAAATCTCAAGTCATAGTCGTGCATGGCAGTTGGCACGACCAGGTCTTGCTAGTTATATAGTATAATTAAATGAAAAGAATCTTAATAATCGCATTCTCTTTATGAAGTTAGTTTTTTTTGCCATCAATGCGGGCATTAAGTATGAAAAGAATATATCGCTTAGTTAGTTATAATCTTAAAATATTTTTTACTTAAAAAATATTTTTATAAAATAAAAAAAATTGATTATACATAAAATATATTTAATATGGTAGTTTATTGGAATATTACGCTATAATCTTTTTGTCTTTCACGCTTGATATTATCCTTATACTTTTACAATTCAAAGTAAAATTCATAATAATAAAATAGCATAATACTAATTGAATGTTAATTGTAAATGCATCTGATACTTATATGTAAAAAAGATATACAATTTAAAAACTTCATTAATGAAATATAATATTTGAAAAAGCTAAATAACTTTAATTATGTGGTGTAAATGCACGAGCATATACTTCTGGCATATATAGTAGATTGGATATTTTGCACTAAATAGCTTTAATTATCCTCTTAATTACGTGTGCATTCAAAAAATATCCTCTTGGTTAGGTGTTAATGTCTAGCAATTCAAATTTTTACCCCCTAAATCAAAAAAAAATCAAATTTCCTACCATATTCACTTAAGGCTTGATTGACCGATTCTTTCCCAAACTAGATAAAAAAAAACTTTTATCCTTTAATAAGATAATCAAGAATAAAATCTGATTATTAATTAAAACTATTAAAGGGAACATATATTAGACAATTTGACTCAACTAATTGACACTATAAACAATCAAAAAAAAAAATTGACACTATAAATTGCCTCGAAAGAATCTTGCAAACTCACAATCTCACACTCACCTTACTTAGACTTGCAACATTAAGAAAGTATTCTCTCAAAGTTATAATAGCAATCCAAAAAATATGGATAAGTGTTCTCTCAAAGTTATAATGTTTGCAGCCATATTGCTTGTTGCAACCTCTGCAGGTATGTCTTCAATTATTATTACTCGATCCAAATCCTAATAAACATTGTATTATTAAGGTTATGTGTATAAATCATTTGAATCATTTGTGCACAAATCATCAATGAATGACTAGAACGTAGGTATATGATATATTTAGTCCATACTTGCTAATCATCTTACTTTGTTTGTAACCACATACAAGTTTATTTGCAATAGTTGAAGCATCACAAGAAGTGTTAATGTCGACGACGATGGAGGCAACGAATGCTCTGGGGGTATGTAAAACGAACCAGGATTGTCATCGTCGACGTCATCGTCTTGGCTATACTTGTTTTCATCCTTGTTCTCCAATATGTTATTATCGTCGGTGTTTTTGTGTATGTCCGCGTCCGCAGAGACCGCCTTCTCTATAATATAAATTCTCCTATGTCTCAAACAATAAAATTTTACTCTTTCTGTTCAAAAGTACATGTCGTTTTAGAATTTGTCTTAAAAATTAAGAAGGCGTATGATTTTACTTAAATACCACCAATCTTGTTGAGATCTTTACCCTCCTATTATATATGTACGTAATTATTTTTATTTAATGGGGATACTATTGAAAAAAAGTGTGGTAAAATATATTGAATGACAAGTATTATTGAACAAAGAAATCAAACTAAAATGACATGTATTTATGAACGGAAGGAGTAGTATCTACTATTGAATAAGCTAGAGTTGTTCAAATTTTTTTTTTGATGGTCATGGTGATGAAGGATTTCAAATGGTTCTACATGTGATTTTGGATTAAAAGTTAAATAGGTTTTTATAAAATTAAGTCCAATGGTTCTACATGTGAGGTCCACTTGTTTGCACTTAAGCGGATTACTCGATATGTCCACGACACAACAACCTTGGGTGTGACCATCACCTTTGCACCACGTCCATCTCTCATTGCTTATATTGATGTCAATTGGGTTAGCTGTCCTGATACTCATAAGTCTACCTCTGGTTATTGTGTGTTTCTAAACAACACATTAGTTGCATGGTCTGCTAAACGGTAGTCTGTCGTCTCACGATCTAGTGATGAGGCTGAATACAAAGGTGTAGCTAATGTTGTTGCTGAATGTTCTTGGCTACGCAATCTTCTTCTTGAGTTACAATGTCCGCTCAAGATTGCTACTTTGGTTTACACAGATAATGTCTCTGCTACATATCTAGATAATAATTCGGTACAACATCAGTGTACCCAACACATTGAGCTTGTCATTCATATTGTTCATGAAAAGGTTGCTCTAGGACATGTTTAAGTCCTTCATGTGTCATCCTTTTATCAGTATGCTGACATTTTTACTAAGGGTTTGCCTAGACAACTGTTTCAAGGTTTTAGAGATAGTCTCACTGTTAGGTCTCCCCTGTTTCGACTGTGGGGGTGTGATAACATATATTGTTTTGTATATATCTTTTGTACGATCTAACTTGTCAAACAAGGCTTTCTACCCTATTTATATTGTATGAATGGAAAGGCAAACCCTAAGGGAACTTTAACAATTGTCTAACACTTTTGCATGCGGTACTAAATATCTCAGTATTTACTCACTCCGATTCTAAACTTGTTTTTTCTCTCTTTTTGAGGGTTTGTATCACCTCTAATCCTTTTGCTCACTTTATACGTGGCTTCTTTATTGATTTGCTTTGACATTGTTTAAGGTTTATCAAACTATCAAATCTTTTTGCTATTCCAAATTCTAATCTTTTAAAAAAATAGGAAAATGCCATTGGGATAAAATAACCTTTTATTATAAATCAAATCTTCTACTCTCTAATATACTCTCTTCTATACTCTCCTACAACATGTCAATTAAAACAAGAAAGTATAAGAGGTCCAGGAAAAATAGGACCGCTTTCATTGCACTTCTTCACCCTTCTATCCGGAACGCCAGGTTTGTTGTTGCTCCTCTCTCCGTATTCGGCTTCAAGCTTCACGAATGGCTTCCGTTTCACTCTCTTCCGCCTCTTCCTTCTTCCTCTCATCAATCCCTCCAGATAACAGACCTTCCTCCTCCTCCATTGTCTTCTCAGCCAAGCTCCCAATTCCCACCGTCATCCGATGCGCTTCCTCCGCCGCCACCACTTCTTCTCCGCGCAAAAGCGGGTCTGATTCGGAGCCGAGGAAGCGGCTCTGGAAGGTCGGCGAATTCCCTGGAATCTCCGAAGGTTCGGTCCCCCGATTCCATAGCAGAACTCCTTTGAAGAATCTCAAGAAGAAAATCGATCGCAAGAGCAACGCCGCCGCGTGGGTTAGTACCGTTACTGAAGCTCTCGCTGAACGCATTCAGAAGAAGCTGTGGCTCGAAGCGCTCGAGGTATCTCATCTTCCTATCTCTCACATGTTCTCTGTTCCTTCTTCAAATTGTTGTTCAGATGATTTTAACAGATTAGGGAAATGGAAACTATTGATCTTGTGTTGTGAGTTTGCAATCTTTCTATATGATAGTTTTTATACATTTGGACTCTTTGTTGTTGAAATTTTGATTTTCAATTGGTTTTGTACATTATCTAGCTTTGTCCATTTGAATCTGCCTTAACCATTGCGATCAATTTTTGAACAAATGGTGTTATGGTGATCAAAATTATAGCTATATAGGATAATTTCCAATAGAGAGATGACTTGCCAATTGGATTTGAGCTTGGGTCCAATTGGTTTTGTACAATACTTTTGTTAATTGGTTTTGTGCAATATCTCTCAATCTGATTGTGTGATTCTTCTGGTTGTTTGACTTAGGTGTTTGAGATGCTAAGAGTGCAACCATTCTATCAACCTAAAGAAGGAACCTACATGAAACTTCTGGTTTTGCTTGGAAAATCCAGGCAACCGGAGCGTGCCAATGAGCTCTTTGATACCATGATTGAAGAAGGAATTGAGCCTACTTCCGAACTGTACACAGCTCTACTCGCCGCGTATTGTCGAAGCAACTTGGTTGACGAGGCATTCGCCGTTCTTGATAAGATGAAAGCTCTCCCTCTCTGCCAGCCAGATGTATTCACCTACAGCACACTCATCAAGGCCTGTATTGATGCCCGTCGGTTTCAGCAAGTCGAGGCCCTATATAAAGAAATGGACGAACGCTCTATCACACCGAACACTGTGACACAGAACATTGTGTTAAACGGGTTTGGTAAAGCGGGTAAGTATGATCAGATGGAGAAAGTTTTGTCTGGAATGCTTCAGAGCAAGACTTGCAAGCCGGATGTTTGGACGATGAACACGATTATAGCCTTGTTTGGTAATAAGGGTCAGATTGAAATAATGGAAAGGTGGTATGAGAAGTTCAGAGACTTTGGAATTGAGCCTGAGACAAGGACTTTCAATATTCTCATTGGCGCGTATGGGAAGAAGCGTATGTATGATAAGATGTCATCTGTTATGGAGTATATGCGTAAGCTCAAGTTCCCTTGGACTACCTCTACGTACAATAACATAATTGAGGCGTTTGCTGATGTTGGGGATGCTACGAACATGGAATGCGCGTTTAAACAGATGCGTGCTGAGGGTATGAGGGCGGATACTAAGACTTTTTGCTGCTTAATCAGAGGGTATGCAAATGCGGGTCTGTTCCACCAAGTGGTAAGCATGACTCAGTTAGCTGGCAAGATGGAGATACCCGAAAACACTTCGTTTTACAATGCTGTGATTAGTGCTTGTGCAAAGGCAGATGATTTGATTGAGATGGAAAAGGTTTTCAAGAGGATGAAGGACAAACAGTGTAAACCGGACTCCACAACGTACTCCATCTTGATGGAAGCGTATGACAAGGAAGGAATGACTGACAAGATATATGATCTAGAGCAAGAGAGACTGAAGGCACGTATTACTGATGATGAATGCTGTGGTGATTCGAGCGAAGACGAGTCTGATGTGTGATTTGCAGAAAGAAATCAAGGTAATTGGGTGTTGTTACTGGGAGAAGCTAAATTTTGTGGCCCTGATGATATTTGGTAAGGTGCTCATCAAGAGCTTTCGTTCTTAGTTTTGAGAGGATGACGTAAGTTGACATCAGTGTGCTGTAAAATGTGTTGGATTGAACACTGAAGCTGACTATTCAAAGCCCAATGTTAGGGTTTTATGTACTCCCCAAATTGCCACCTTTGAGATGTATGATCAACTAATGGTAGGAGGTCCATTGAAATTTGTAAATTGACAAATCTTAGAACTTTGAACTAATTTGTAAGAATATCGATTCACATCTCTAATCTTTTAAACGTTGCTATCTCTCCACTTGCTATCATTGTCCAAAATGATAGTAGTTGAATACTTGATATTTGTATAATGATGTGATCATCATTGTATATGAAAATGGGTCGATGTGATGGATGGGTGAACCGCTTCCATAGTTCCATCATCGTTTAAAATGATTGTTGAATACTTAAAATTTGAATAATGATATGCATAGTCTATAGATCATCCGCGTGTATGACAATGGGTCAAAATGATTGTTGAATACTTAAAATTTGAATAATGATATGCATAGTCTATAGATCATCCGCGTATATGACAATGGGTTGAGTGATAGATGAGTGGACTACTTCCATTATTTGTGTGTTAGCCTTTTTGTTTGCACCGTTGACCATCCATCAAATGAATTGCGTGGGTTGAGCCATCCATCGGGTGATTAAAGATTGTGATTTGATATAAAATTACAATGCACACGTTAACAGTTTAACATATGTCATACAAAAATTCTTATTTATATCACAAATAATGTTAAATGAATAAGATATAAAAGATATTTTTAATCCATAAACAACATTTAAAAGCAAAATAAGAACAATTCCAACAAAGTTAATTTTTAAGACATTCGTGGCTCGTATATCGATTTTTCTAACCTATGTCCTAAGGGCATAGGTTAAAAGTCTCAAAATGGTAATATATTTTGGAATTGTATTTATTTAGTTTTAATTATTTTTTTAATAGGGTTTATTAGTTTCCTATTAGGGTTTTAGTTCCTAAAATTAGTACTCTTAACCTATGCCCGGATAGAAAAACCGCTCTTATATTTAAGATATAGATACTTTTATATATATTTCGAGTGTATCGGGATTCAGGTTGGATGAAGTTAGTTTATTCGTTGATATCAATCCATCACCCTCCTTAATTTCCTTATCACCCTCTTTATCGAGTCGGATAAGCTGGTTATCCGTCCGGTACAAGTGAGATTGATATCCCTAAATACTTCATTTGAATACAAAGGTTCGTACGTTGCTTGTGCTAGGTGTGTATCGTGCCCAGCTTTCGGTGCAGCCCAATTACCTTTTTTCCTCCTAAAGTTGCATCTCCATTGATCTAAAAGTCTAAAGTAGCAAGCATGCACGCCTTCACGAATATTTCGGCCCACCCTCCAATGCCTCCATGCATTGTGATTTGTGTGGCATATTGCTCCTTTTACATTACCTCTCTCTTGTGAATGAAAATTTTGTAACTATTATTACAAGGAAATTAAGAATCCAAAACTTCAATTGGAAGAAATATTAACAATCAATATTGAGATCAAGTAACAGATCAACAAAAGTCACACTACACTTTAACTACTCAAAACAAACAAATTTGCATAAAATCATCCATTATAAGTGAAATTGCATTTACTTAATCATTTCCCTATAATGCCACACTCATACACATTTTATCAATGGTAGAATATTTACAGAGATGTAAAATTGAATATGATCCTTAGTCAGGCATACACAAACATGGAGGATTAATTTGAACAAATCAAACTCTCTTAGCAACTAGTGTAAACTCTCGAAAGCACACCAACACAGCTTTCATCTGCTATCAAAATCATCTCAGAAAATACTTTGATCATGATTTTTATGATATTACAATGTATAGTATCAACTATCAAGTTATATCCCATGCTTTGCAACGATAAGTAGCACAAGCAAAACAGGCAAAGCAAGAAAAACAATATAGGGAAGAGTTTCAACGAGAACGCCTTCTTCTGGCTCGGGATCTTTGAACTTGGGCTTTTCTGGAACAAATGCGTCGAAATATGTGTCGTAACCTGGGTTTATAGGAGCTGACCTCCTAACTTTCAGCATTTCCATGGCCTGCCATTATTAGCAAGCTTCTACCATTAATGTCAGCTATTTTGGTAAGTTGAAAAGAAAATGAAGAAATTTAACAAATTAAATTTAGAAGAATAAATGCAAAAGTGAGTTGGAATATGGTGTACTTTCCTTTTTTCTGATAATTGAACATAACACCTTTTTGAGTTTCTATAGGTGTTTTTGTAACAATGCCACAATAAGCAATGTATGAAAGCTTGATCACAGCTTAATTACCTCAAAGCTAAATGCAAACTGTGTTGCTTTCTTGTTCACTAGAGCATTAGGATGGGACTTCAGCTTCTTATACATTATTTGTGCCTCATCTGACCTGCAAAGCATGCACATTTTAAATATCATTGAACTTTTTTCGATTTAAATATCAGTTAGCTAAGGGAGAGGCATGAAACATTACAATCAGTTAGATCCACTTCTAAAATTACCCAACTGAATCTTCCCTTTGCTTTGAATATTATACAATTAGAAACCACATAATCGAATGGACACTTAAATCGCATAAGCGAGTATACCTATTAAGTGAATCTTGACAGATTGCCCACTGCAGAGCAGCTAACCCATGAAGTTCACTCTGCAGAGCAACACGGAAAATCTAATATTTAAAGAGTAGTGTAGAATGAAAGCTCTTACTCCAGTTAGCAAGAACTCTAACCGTCAAAATACTTGTAGCTCACCCAGAATTACAAATGATAACAATGTAAATACCACAAGTTACATTATGTAGTATAAGCACCACACAATTCTGTGTAATATTTATTTTTGTTTGAGATCCCATTTAACAAATGTACATGCAACATAAACAGAAAAGAAGTTCATCTTTAAACATTAGAACTTTTCTTTTTGATAAGCTTAGAAATTTTTTGTAAATCATTTAAGCGATTCCAAGCTGCACCAACCTAGTTTGGAAATTACCTTGAAGGTCATTTTCTCCATCACTTGTTCATAATAGGGTAATGCATCTTTCAGTTTCCCGGCATCCATCAACTCATCACCATCTTTCAGTGCCTAAAAGACTAGATGCATGAATTAGAATTGCAAAACTTGACACCTTAATAATAAAGAAAAAGAAAAAGAGAGGCAGCAATATTTTATACACCAACTGAGGTAAAAGCAACATTTCAAAATAAAAGGAAATGTGGATATGACCAGATAAAGTTACACTGCTCGGAAAATTGCAATAATCACTATAAACCAACCAATAACACATGGTTTTTTCATGCGAGCATAAGAGGCTTTATATTCACCTTTTACTTGAGCATGCTAACTTGAGAGGGCATTTCAATTGTCATGGTTATAATCCCATGTTTTTGACATATTAATTATATTGTTACAAAATTAAAACTAAGGTTGGGGTGTGAGCATACCTGCCCACACTCTGCTTTTAACTTTGGATCGACATTTAATCCCATTTGAGTTCTGTACTCAGCAAGTATTTGCTTGGTGCGAGCCTCTTTAGCTGCCTTGGTCTCTTCTGTTTCAAGTGTATCCCCAGGGCGAATAGTTCTTCCACCACCAAACTGAAGAGCAACCAAGAAAACCGAAACGTTCAGTTGAAGCAAAGTAAATAGCTATTCTTTCAGTTCTTAATGGATGGCATCTTTCATGCCAAGATGTTCCTAAGAAACCACTTCTTTTAGAGTAGATGGTCAGATCAACAAACATTTCATGTCAATATTATGAGAAAATGTAGGTTTAAAATATAGGTAAACTGCTTATTTATATACTACATACATCAACTACATTCTGGATGGTAAATAAACTAATGAAAATCTGACAATGCTTACTGAAAGGGGAATGAAGTCAACCTCTATAGAAAGCATAAAAAATGTTCACAAGCACACAGACAAGAGTGTGGCATTTAGCCATATGTACAAGATATGCTGATATGCATAACAAACATCCTAAAAAAAAGAAGAAGAAAAATGATTTGAACCATATACAAACATGTTCAAAAGCTCACTAAAGTGATGCAACATCCACTTCACCTTACCGTTTTTGAGATGTTGTTAGGCCTAGGAAACACACCCCAAGTTGAAACCTTTGGCTTATACAGATCTGAAGCATCTTCTTGTGGAGTCTCAGCATCTAAAGGAGTATTTCCAAACTTGCTAGCATCCCCAACAATAATTTCAACCTCAGGCAAATCCTTCCCTAGAAATGGGTCTAGAGTTGGGATCAAACCAGGAGGCAATCCTCTCCGTTCCTTTTTGTCTGAAAAGTCAAGCCCTAAAAAATCAATCTTAGAAACCTTCAGCTCCTTGTTTGCAAAGTTATCCTTCGGAGTTCCATTTGTCCCTTCATTTTTTCTTCCATTACTTGAACCTGAAAACCAATACAATGTAAAGCATCCTTCAAAATTCAAAATATAAAAGTCATTGATTACTTCCAACATATAAATTGCTTCTTCGATCAAAATTGGCATCTGTCAAAGCTCTAGGCTAGACATAAAATAATGATAGTAACTTCAGTCTCAAAACAATACCTGGTACTTTCTCATTCCCTTCCCTACTTTCACCACTACTCACTGTTCCTTTATTCTTCTTATACTCTTTTGCTTTCTCCATAGAAATCATAACAGCTTCAGAATCATCATCATTCCCATTTTCATCCCCTGAAATCAACCTACCATTCTCACTTCAATGCTAAGCTTCATAGAAGAATTGATCATTACTCTCAACAAGACAGAAATGAAGATGACAATATGACGTGAATACATACATCAACTTGTCTTTCAACGAGACATTTTAATCAGTTTGTAATATAAACTCCATTGCATAATTTGCATCATCTACAAGTCTACAACTGAGATATATGTTATCAAGTTATCATCCTAGAAAAGAAGCAATGTTGCTCTTTTCATGAATAATTAACATGTATGGTATTCTATCTCAGAACATTACCTAGTGATTTTTCATCCTTTATTGCTCCTTTATTTTTCTTGTACTCTTTAGCTTTCTCCATGGCAAGCCTGACAGCCTCAGGAAGTTCATCCTTTCCATCTTCAACACCTGAAATCAATTCACCATAAAGTCAAACACAAATCATCCGAAGCTCATTAGGTGAATCAACTACTGTCAGACCTAATTTTGCCCTTTTCAATTGCTACCAGCATATAAACATATTGAACTTTTCAGTTTTCCAGCAGGAGGCTCAACCTTGGAAGGCTATCCCTAGGCCAAAATAGGAAAGAGATCCCCAATGAACTAAAATAGCAAGTAAAGAAAGAAGACTAGCTAGCCACATATTTATACTTCTCCAAAAAACAGTATCTGGCGATTCCTGACCTTTCTCCTCTCTAATCCCTTTATTCTTATCAAACTCTGTAGCTTTCCCCACAATGCTTCCGGCAGATTCAGAAACCGTCTTCTGAACTTCGTCTCCAACATTCGAACCAAATTCTACCTTTCCCCTCTTTCTGTCACGAATTCCACCAGCTCTCACTTCATTTCTAGACAGGATTTCCGATTGAAATTCGCCAGTTTTCTCGACTGCATTCAAGCGCAAGGACTTCTTGTACTCTAAGGCTCTGTTGAAAGCGAGATTTACTCGATCATTTTTCGTGTCGACTTCATTTTGCTTGGAATCCGGCGACGAAGAATCATCCGCATCGGAAGGGTTTGAAGATGAAGATAGTCTTGTGACGATTTTGAACGGATGAGCTGTGGGGAGATTCCTTGCTGATTTGAACGGATTGGAGGTTTTCAGAGTACTCATCCATGGCGGCTGAGCATGGAGGGGGGAAGCCATGGTTCAAATGAAGGGTGCAAGTCTACTGCAAGAGACGAGTGGACGAGAAATTTAACAAAACCATCCGTAAATATATCTTTTTGCACCAAACTACCTTAAAAGGGGATAATTGCACAAAATACCCATTAAAAGAAATATTAATCAAAAGACCGCATGTGTGTTGCTAACGTATACAAGTGGGGAGCCCTAAAGCTCCTGCCTCCTGGGTTGGATGGTTTCCACTTACTGTTCTTTCAAAATTCTTGGCGGGGTGGTTAGCAACTGAGTCTGCAGTTTTATTAATGATTTCATTCGTTCTGGACGTCTTGATAGGGGAGTGAATGAAACTCTTGTGGTGCTCTTGGCAAAGTTGCGAAACCGAAAAAAATTTGTCAATTCTGGCCCATCAGTTTATGTAACGTAATCTACAAGTTGATTACGAAAATTCTTGTCAACCGGATGAGGCCGCTCCTTACTGACTTGAGCCCTATGCAAGGAGCTTCTTGCCGGGGCGTCTTATTTCGAATAACATTGTTCTAGTCCAAGAATTTGTCCATTCGATGAGGAAGAAGCAGGGAAGGAAGGGGTGGATGATCTTGAAGATTGACTTAGAGAAAGCCTGTGATAGAATCCGATGGGACTTTGTGGTGGACACGCTTCAGGACGCTGGTTTTCCGTCTAAGTGGGTTGCCTGGATTAAAGAATGTATTAGTTCTTCTACTATGAGATTGCTCTGGAATGGAGAGATGACTGATTGCTTTTCACCTACCCGTGGCATTCGTCAAGGAGACCCCATTTCGCCCTACCTCTTTGTGTTATGTATGGAGAGATTGAGCCAAATGATTCACGCGGTTGTTGAGGAAGGAGATTGGATGCCTGCTCGAGTCACGAGGTCTGGCCCGGATGTCTCCCACGTCTTTTTTGCGGACGACGTGATTCTTATGGCGGAGGCCTCGGTGAGACAAATACGTGTTATTAAGGAGATTTTGGATCGGTTTTGTGCTGCTCGGGCCAAAAGATCAGTACAGTTAAATCCAAGCTTTTTGTCTCAAGTAATGTTGGGCAAGATATGATTGATTGCCTTCGTGCCGAGAGTGGTATGGAAGTTACAGATAATCTCGGGAGCTATTTAGGGATGCCCGTCCTACATAAGAAAGTGTCGGTTGATACTTTTACCCCGCTTATTGACAAAATTAAATCCTAGTTAACTACATGGAAAGGGAAATTTTTAAGCTTCGCCGGACGGGTCACGTTAGCTAAGTCAATACAGAACTCGATTCCGATTTACTCCATGTCCACGGCTGTTTTGCCATTGGAAGTGTGTGATAGGATCGACCAAATTACTAGAGGTTTTATTTGGAACCATGATGCTAGTAGAAAAAGGATACACCTTGTTGCTTGGAAAGAGTTGTGTAAACCTAAGAGTGGTGGCGGCCTAGGGTTACGTTCCATGAGGGAGCTGAATCTTGCCATTATCGGCAAGCTTGGTTGGCGCTTTCTTCATGACTCGAATGGCCAATGGAGTAGTGTTCTGAAGGCCAAGTATGTTCATAGTTCGGGTGCTCTGGTTCAGGCCTCGTCTTCTACTTGGCATGGAATTACTAAAGGTATTCAACAAGTGGTGATTCAAGGTTGTCGTTGGTTGTTGGGGGACGGAACTTCTATTCGTTTTTGGTTGGACATCTGGATTGGGGATTGCCCCCTTTTAGATGTTGCTACTGGTCAGGTGGACAACACCTATATCAATAATCATCATACATAAACAATTTGAACAATGATTTTCGTCCTAATTAATTATATGTCCTCCTTGTCATGGGTGAAAATTAGAACCGTGAAAATTACAAGTAAGAGACTAAGAGAGAATCGCAACCATGAAGAAATTAGGTTATGGAGGTGAAGGATTAATTTGCAAAATATGTAAAATTATTATTTTATTATTAAATTTAGTGAGTTATATTTAGTATTCCCCTAAAAATATCTCTGGTCCTTTCCAAAAAAAAAGTCTTTGGCAAAAATGAGAGGGGCCAAAAAAGTCATATATCAACAAAAAAACAAAAAAGGGGACAATGTTACATATCATCTCTCTAGGCTACGCACCTAAATAGACTGAGGGCAGGACGTATGGGATTTTTACAGACTGAGCTTCAGGGCACTGCAAATTTTAAGATTTTAATTTTTAAAATATAAGAGTGCAAAAAAAATTAAAAATTTTTTTAAAAAAAGATGAAAAACTACTTGTATCAACAATGCTAAGATTGACAAATTGCAATGATGCATACATGATACGTATGGAATAAGCAAACAAATTTTCTATGTTAAACATGAGATATTGCACAGAAATAGTAGGAGTAACCCAAGGCTATATATGCTAGGCTTGATCTCTTTGCATTTCAGATGTGGGATAGAATATATTATCAACATCTAGTAATAGATTATGGAAAACATAGCTAGTGTATGTATCGATGATTATTAAAATTGTTTTTTCATCACTAATGTACGATGGAAGGAGACTGGTTGAGTACGTACGAGTCTGCGGTGCACATGCAACACTACAAAGGCAAAAACACCAGCTCTGATGTGGAAGCTAAAATGCTACTCCCTCTGTCCCTTAATGATCCCACCATTTTCATAAAAGTTGTCCCCTTTTGTTCCCCCATTTCTGAAAATTACCACTTTGGGAGATGAAATATTGACATTTCTATCTTCATGAGAACTTGTAATTTACACTCAATACCCAAGCCCATTTATATACTCACAAGGGCTCTCATTCCTCATCTAACCCTATTTCTCTTATCTTGCCGCCTCTCTCATTCTCAAGGAACTCCTCTCTTTCGAATATATTCTCTTAATGCCTGAGATAATATTAACCACATCCCTTTCCATGTGGATTCCTTCTACGGGTTGATGTACATTCCAACTTTATATTAATAATTAGGTTTGGGATGTGTTTATGATAATGTAGAGTTCTAAAATCACTTTTGAGATAAAATCCTTATTAGAGGAGCATACTAGCAAGTTGGAGGGTGCTTTTAGCGTTATTCATATTAGTTTATCATACCTCCACCAGACTATCATTGATATGAAGGTATACAAAAAAAACATTATTTTATTTCATAATTTTATGCTTTAATTATTAACTATTAAAATATACAGTCTTCAAATCTAAGCCCTCGAGCAAGTGTAGATGCGTCATCATCAACTGACCCCCACACATGTAAGTTTTTTTCAGAATTTAATTTTCATTTCTTAATTAATAATATAAAATTGTGTTTAGAAATGTTACTTATCCATATTATTTTATTTTGTTGCTTTTTAATATAATGGTGGAGCGGGACCTCAAGAGAAATCCAAGTTGCAAAAGACCAAACTCCATCAGCTCAGAAATCACCAAAAGGTGAAGAATAGTTATTCTTGTTATTATTTGACTTATTTATCTAGTTACACATCAAGTCCGTTCCTTTGCTCTCGGTCAAAAAATTTGTTCTCCATCTCTTCCATTTGCATATTTCCCAAATGCAGAATTTCTTGAACTCATTACATTTGTCTCTTGATTTCATCAATCAATATATTGATCTTGCATTTGCACATGGTCCAAAAACAACTAGCACACCTTCTTTCTGAAATGATTTTTATTGAAAGCTTATATAATTTTATTGTATCTTTTCTAGATTCACATGTAGTCAACATGGGAGAGGAAAGACAAACAAGAGGAAGCCAAAGTCGAAGAAAAGACAACAAAGATTGACAGGTATTACATTAGAACAACGTCCTAATATGCGGAGTAAAACCGGAGGCTATTTCTTTTATTATTTCACAAATCCATCAGGTGATATTTTCTCACATATCTATTAGAACAACGTCGACGTTGTCAAGAGGCTCCTTGAGGAAGGTCGAAGGCTCATTAATGCAAGAGATAATGCTAACCGCACTCTTTTCCATGTGGCTTCCTTCTACGAGTTGATCAATGTTATTCATAATTTGCTCGAGTTCGGCAATGCTCACGATAGTTGTAGTAGATCAGTAAGTGCTTTCATCCCCCATTATATCTTTCTCCATTTCAATGATTATTTTTGCATTCATTTCCATTTTGAATGCTTGATTGTAGTACATTTGGCGTGTTCATCATACATATATTAGGTTTTAACATTAGTGGATTTCCTATTGATTATTAACATTATTATTTGTCACTTGGGAAAGTTCTTGTTTATGTTTAATCAAAACATTGTATGTTCATTTGGGAATAAAAAACATTCTTCATAGTTCGGTTTTATATTCTTGCTATATTGTTGCATATACTCATGTTAGAATTTTAATTTGTCTTTTCGACTCTTACTAATAATTTAAATGAGGAGACATGGTGTGATACAACCTTGGCATTCATTTTGTTATTTTCAATATAAAAAATCTTTAGCTTTTAGTCAAATAAAAATATTCACATTTACCTAACTTTTTTTTAAAAAAAATCATATTTCAAGAATTTGGTGGATTATAAAAAAAATGTTCAGAAATTAATTAAAAAACCTCTCAATATGTGGGGTCCACTTTTCAGTCATATCCATTTTCTTCCACGGTCACGACATTGGCATTCATTACTCAAAGTAGCCACCTATAGAAACTGGAAACCAAATCTCCTCCTTTGGCCTTTACCAATATTTCAAACGGGTTTTCTACATATTATTTTAGTATCTTCTCACCCCTAGGGAGCTGGCAGTGGGCACTATGCATTTTCACTCATGTAGCAATCCAATCTATCGCTATATAACATCGACAGATATTTTTCACTCATATTTTTCACTCCTCATAGCTCTCCTCTTCCTCCTCCGCCATGTATCACACCGCATCGTCTCCTCTTTCAGCAGAATCTAATCCTTCCTCCTCCTCTGATGCCATGCCTACTCTTGTACTACACACATCCTCGCCTCCGTCGCCTCCACCCGACCGGGCCGCCGCCAAAGCCGACAATAGTTATTCTTGTTATTATTTGACTTATTTATCTAGTTACACCTCAAATTGGTTCCTTTGCTCTCGATCAAAAATTTTATTCTCCATCTCTTCCATTTCCATATTGCCTAAATGCAGAATTTCTTGAACTCTTTACATTTGTCTCTTGATTTCATCAACCAATATGTTGATCTTGCATTTGCACATGATCCAAAAATAACTAGCACAACTTCTTTCTCAAATGATTTTTATTGAATGATCATATAATTTTATTGTATTTTTTTCTAGATTCTCATGTAGTCAACATAGGAGAGGAAAACAAAGAGGAAGACAAACAAGAGGAAGTCAAAGTCGAAGAAAAGACGAGAAAGATTGAAATGTATTACAACTTTCTTATGTTATGGAGGATTGAAGTGGATTGTGACTTTGCTAGAGACATAGCTCTAATAATCATCTTACAGCTTCTGTCTCAACTGTTTCCACATCCAACCCATCTTGGATCCTTTTTGAACCAGCGAAAAAGCGTCAACCCGGCCCAGTTTTAGTCATTTGACTTGTTTCCACGCCGATGGATGATCTTCCACTTGATGATTACCCCGTTTGTTTCCCCCATTTGCAGCCAAGAACTCTTGTTAACCATAAGAGCTCCTCGAAAATTCAATTGATCAACGAGTGCTCTCCTCTAAACATGAGTGTACTTAGTGAAATCTCGAGAAAAAGAGGACGGCAAGCTCGTAAACCTAATTTCAGAACTCTCTAGTTCATTGACCAGCTGACGTGTTGAGATTGCTTCTTCCAAGTACAAACCACTGTGTTGGATCGTAATCAACAGAGAAGTGTAAATCCGACTGTGTAACTAAGGAACAAAGCAATCAATATAAGTAAGTCATTCAAAATCCTCCAAGCGGAGGTAGAGGTTTACCCATACAACTAGTTGGTTGTAGTGGGGTTCCTCTATAAAGGAACTGTGCCTTTCACTGTTTTTATTACTTGCGATTATTTACTTCCGCTGTCTTGGGAACAGCTTAATTGCCAGTTCCCAAGCTCACTGCTAACCGATTACGATCCAACAATTGGTATTTGTCATTATCAAAACTTAAAGAGAAGTGAATCGTTGATCCGTTGCTTGGAACCAGAGGTCCCAACAACGTTTCAACACACTGAAACCTGCAAGTGATACACGTGTCGCGATTTTTAAAATACGGAATAATAGTTTTTAAAATCGATGTGTCCAAAGGTCCAAATTGTGAAACACCACAACCACTTCTCTTGTAGGTCTGGGCAAAATCCGGGTCGAACCGGATTTTTAGATTGGGCCGGATCGGAATCCTCGGTTCATAAATTTGGGGAAAATCGGTTCCGGTCAACTTTTGAACCGATACCCACCCATACCTTCTTGAAAATAGTATTATTTTATCATTGATTGACCAAGAAATAAGCTTGGTCATTTCTTTCAAACAAAATATGATTGGGTTTTGCTAGTAGCATGTTCCATATGGGGGCATTTAGTCATTTGATCAAAAAAATTCCCATCCTCAAGATATTGTATTCCATCTAGGGATGGCAATGGGGCGGGGATTCCCCATTATCCGTGGGGATTCCTCGTTACGGGTATGGGGATGGGTATTTTTAGTGGAGATGAGGGCAAGTATGGGGAGGAAAGTAATTACCCGCTAGGGTATGGGCACGGGAACGGGGATAGGTGTCCCCGCCCCACCACCCGACCCGACTCCGACCCCATTGGGGAACGGGGAACCCCATGGGGAATCCCCGCCGGGGGACCCATTGGGGAATCCCGTAGGGGGTATATCCTTATATTATGTACTTGATACGTATGAATGGTATGATCATTGGATTTACAAAACTATTGTCTTGTTTGCTACTAAAGTTATAATTGTGTGAAAAGATTGGGGGTCTAGATTTTTTTTTTGAATGAAAGATGAATCATTCATTGATAAAGGATTTACAAATTGCCTTGGCATCTCTAGGAATTACATTGCTTCCAATGACTTTCAGTTTTACAAGCCACTTGTTGGCTTCACAATTCGGTTTTCTCCAATTGGTTTATTCACGTGTGCAATGATCTAGGCGGCACATGACTCAGGACTTGTATTGAGATGTTGAAAGATTAAGTCATTTCGCGCTTTCCAAGTGTAATACACAATTGCCACACAAGGCAAGCACTCTAGGTTTGGAACATGATTCCTTCCTTTTGGTTAATTCGTTGGAGCCAGAGCGTCCATTGATCTAAGATGTCGTTGCCTCTGTTGATTTGAGTTCATTGCATGACATCAATTTGAACTTCCATGGTGAATTTGCAGCCAAACCAAAGATGGTTGACAGTCTCATGTCCCGATCCATACAATGGGCATGTGTCGGAGTCAATTTTGCCCCAACACTTGAGTTTGTCTCTTGTGATCAGCCTATTGTGGAATGTCATCCAAAGAATGAAGGTTGCTCGAACTGTGTTGACCTTGTTCCAGACAACAGTCTCCTAACAGACATGAGGGTAAACAGACCAAAGGATGTCGTACTCATCAACCGAGTTGTATCTTACATTCGACTTTTCCCAGATTAGTTGTATTTCAGCAACGTTCAAGGGATTCAGCAGCTTGTCCTCACATTCAAGAGCGGTTTCCAAGTATGGCTATCGATGTTCGATGATTGAGCGTCCCAAAGACTACAACCCTTGAATGGGTAGCGGCTCACCCACGTCTTCCAACATGATTTGGGAGCTTGGTGAGCGTCAAACAAGAGCTGGCCTATGGCGGATTTATTCCACAAGAGGATATCTTTCATTCAAAGGCCCCGCTCAGACCTAGGCCTGCACACCGTTTTCCATGCAATCAGAGCCTTCATTGAGGTTTGTTGTCCCGACCAAAGATAGTTGCAGAGAATGCTCATAACTCATTTCAAGACAGCTTTGGGGAAGATAAAGACCTTGGCCCAGAAATTGACAATACCTTGCAAGACAGCTCTGACCAACTCGAGGCGAACGCCATAGGATAATAAGTTGGCTAACCAAGATTGCATTTTACTGGTCATCTTTTCAATGATCGGGTCGTAGTCAATGATTCTTGCTCTTCTGCTGCACAACGGGATGCCTAGGTACTTGATGGGGAGCTCCCCCATCCCATTCACGTCAACAAGGTGTGTCATCATGTAGTCCTCTTGGCCAACAAGGAAGATATTCGATTTTATGATGGTTAATGTTTTGAGCCCTTCGACATAAGGCACGTCCCTTTTTGAGAAAAGAAACAAGTCGTCTACGAAAGTCAAGTGTGTAATCTTCAGGCGACCACAGTTGGGGTGAAACTTAAAGGAGCTTGAATCGACCTTTTTCTTGAGCATGCGGGACATCACTTCCATAACGATGGTGAAGAGTTAAGGTGTAATATCCGTAGTTTTTATGGATATTTTCGGAAAATTTCCGGGCATCTTTCCAAGACTCGTTCAATTAATGTCGTTACTAATACGATCAGATTAATGGAAATTATTCCTAGAAATTTAAGGTGACAGAATAAAATCATTGGAATTGATTTTATTAACCTATATAATTTTTAGGATCACTTCCATGAAAGAAGTTCTTTGATCGGGTGAGATCCGCTCAATTAATTATATACTCGTTAATGTTATACTCTGAAACGGAAACCTTAAAATTAAAAGTAGCAAAATAAAATCATTCGAGTGGATTTTATTAGTCTACATAATTTTTAAGATCGTTTCTAAAAAAAGGGAATTTTAATCCGGGGTATATAATTTTACCGTCCAAACACAAGTTCCAATCTAATACGTGTAAAATAGGTAGTACCGACTTCATCAATTATCTATTTACTGTTCTTACGTAACAAGTTCATCTTTTTCCTTGCGTGCCACTGTACTTGTGGGATATGTAGCAAGTATTCTTGCATGCTAAGTTGTTGCCAAGATTTATTTGATCATTAAATTTATCTTGTAGCCCACGTTGAATTTTACCCATTTTGACCCCCCACCTAATGGCTATTTAAAGCCCATTGGTTATTTGTTTCTAACACTTCACCATTTAGCCTTCTTCTAATTTCATTCTCTGAGAATAACTTTAGACAAAAAGTTTGAGAGACAAAGTAAATCAGCCCCATCACATTTAATTCCTCCCCGTTTAAATCTTTTTCTTCCCCTCGCCTCCTCCGTTTCAAAACGAGCCAGCCGTCGTCCTGTCCTTTTGACAAGCCGCCTCTTCCGCCTAGCTAGCCACCGCCGTTAACCACCGACAACGTTTGGTAACGAACTTTCGACCCTTTATACGTTCTGTTGGTCCATATTAAATTCTGATAATTTAACACCATGTACGTATGATATAAATGAACACTTTTCATTTATAATAAAGTACCAAAAAAATAAGGCGGAGTGCTGTCAAAATATTAGCCTAAGTAACGACGTTATAAAGGTTATATATAATTTTATATATATATATAAGAAAAATACGTCGTTACGCTGCTCGTTTTCGAAAAGACATTAAGAATTGAATAAACAATTAAGGAGTTTATTCACAACATGTCTTTTTGAATGTTGTTACTTTATTCTTACCAGGAAAGCTATAAGGAGTCAGCTTTATTGCCTTGATCGGACTTGAGCTCACTTTTCAAGGCAAGTGGGTGGTTCACCCTTTTCTGAACTCGATATCTTCAAACTCTGTTTTAGATATCATTTTTGGAAGAATCGATAATCAGGAACTTATGTTCCGTTATCATCTCTATGTTGGGAATACTTGCTTGCTAAATAAATGAATTAGGTTTATTTACTGCTTAGATTTAACGACTGTTGGTTATTTCATATTATACGTACTGCTAGTACTGTATAGGGCCGTTGATTGTGCTCTTATGTGTTCAAGAGTCTCCTTTGAGATCTCTTTGTTTGGATAGGTTTAGAACTAGGGATCTCAGGGATATGCCCTGAGAGTCTCTCTATAACAACGTGTTGGAGAGGTATACTTTGGTATATACGTCCGACATTGGTCATGACCTACTTTCTCAACCAAGTGTGAGAAAGTGAAGCACCGGCGAGTGCTTTGGGATTTGATCCCTTGCTGTTGTCGGTATAAGTCTCACTGGTTGAGTATCGACATTTAAAAATCTATAACTATAATGCAAAATTTTATGACTAATAAAAGACTAGTGCCTCGGGCATAGTAATGATAATCTGCAGGGTGGTTTCCACTCTGGCTCCTCGCTATGAAAGTTTCCATTTCTCACTTTGGAGATGTCCAGCGTGAGGATGGTTATGGAACTGAAAGGTCAATGGATGCACCTTTTGAAAGTAAATGCTTGTTTAATAATATTCCCAACAAATATCAAAACGCATTCTCTTCCTTAGAAACTACTTTTGGTGGTTTCCTATTTTCTAAGAAAGCCTTTGATCGATTTACTACATATTCAGAGTATTGTCGTCCTATTCTTTGTAGTCATTTGGACTATTATACCTTTACCCATTTGAATTCGGATTATGGTATTAATACGTCTTGGCCTTGTCGTTGTGAACCAAAACACTCTCCTACTTGCTTAGTCTCTTGGAAGACTAATACCATTGCTTCTTCCCGGTTTCGTCCGGCTGGTATTTCTGTCTTCTATGGAAATATCAGGTTTTAGGAAGAAGATTGAAGAAGTTCAAGCATGAAGACCATGGAAGGAAGAAAAGGAAAGGAATTTGGGAAAGGAAGGAAAGAAGAAAGGAAGCTTTGGAAGACGTGCTGTCTCCACACAGGTGTTTTCAGGATTATGAAAGTAATTCCAGAAATAGCAATTCCTATTGTATGTATTCCGCTGTAAACTATTGTAACCATGTTATTGAATAAAAGACAATCTGTTTTATCAGATTATGTTGTTTAAACATGTCTTTATTCATTTACGGTCACTAAAGCCTCAACGGCCTTGGACGGAAAGTCCGAGTCCGCCGGCGGTAACATCCCATTATAAGTAGATAAAATGGGGGTGTTACATAAGGAGCAAGGGGTTGCCTTGTCGGAGGCCCCGTCTTCCTTTAAAATGATCTTGGTATTCACCACCAATATTTATGGTGAAAGAGGTGGAGGTGACGCACTCACGAATCCATTCGACGAAGGTATTATGAAACCCGAGCCCCGCTAGGGTTTGAGTAAGAAAGGACCAGTTGACAATGTCACAAGACTTCTTTAGGTCTATCTTGATAGCGCATTTAGGGCTTACGTGTTTTCTAGAGTACCCTCGAATGAGCTCTTGGCACATTGTAATGTTGTGGTTAATGGACCTCCCTTTAATGAAGGCTCCTTGCGATTCACTAATGATGCCTGGAAGGATCGGTTGGAGTCTAAGGACAAGGAGCTTTGCTATGACCTTGTATAAAAAGTTGTAGTAAGAAATGGGTCGATAGTTGTGGATGGAGGATGAGTTTGAACTTTTGGAATCAAGGAAATTGAAGTGTTGTTAACCTCTTTAAGAATTTTTTCCATTATGAAAAAAAAGTCGAGGATTACATCAGTAATGTCCCCCCAATACGGCCCCAAGATTTCTTGAAGAACATCGCCCCGTACCCATCAACCTCGGGGGCCTTCGAGTCATTCATCGAGAAAACTGCTTTTTCACTTCTTCCCTACTGAAAGGCCTGATCATCTCATCCATGAAAGTCTCATCATTAATTGGCCCATTGGGGAGGATGCTCGAGTCAACCAATGACATCGGTCTGTGACGTCTGTCCTCACCAAACCAGTTTTAAAAGTTGTTGACGATGAAAGTTTTAATTATTAATAAAAAAAGTCGGTCCAAACTGAAACGGTTTTAGACTAAACTAGATCGAAGACCGACTTTCAATTTTTTGACCGAGGACCGGTTTCGGTCCGGATCATCCCGGTTCGATCCATATATTCGGTCCAAACCGGATTTTGAATTTTTCCCAGCCCTAATCTCAACTCTGTAGGTCTGTAGCCGGACGAATTAAGAGAAGCGGTAAACTCTCAGCAATCTCTATTTCTCACCTCCCCTACCTCGCGCCTCCTTCTCCGACACTCACTCCTTCCTCAGCCCACCTCTGTAGCGGCGGCCGGCCGCCAGATTTCGGCGACCCTGGCAGACAGTCAGATCTTGTCCCTTTTCCGTCGAGAATTTGCTCTTAACTAGCATACTTCGCGCTCTACCTTCACTTTAAACCTCGTTGCAAAACCCTACTACGCCCCGGCCCCCACCACCTCTACCACCGCCATGACCAAGGTCTATGGCACCGGCGTTTACGACTTCAAGCGCCACCGAGTCGCGGAGTACCCCGTCGATGTGGCCGCCCCTACCGCCGTCGACAAGCAGCCGGATTCTATCCCCATATCCAACGCCCCCAACTCTATTACTCTCAATGAGATCCAGAGAGACCGCATCACTAAAATCGCTGCCCAAAACTGGATCAAAACCGCCGATTCGGAGCCCAAGAAGCCGTTCAGCTCGGATTTGGTCAAGGAGATTTACCAGTCGGAGCTTCTGGTGAAGGCCGGTAGTAGGAAGCCAGTGCCTTTGCAGAGGGTGATGATTCTGGAGGTGAGCCAGTACTTGGAGAATTATCTTTGGCCGAATTTCGATCCCGAGACCGCCAGTTTTGAGCACGTTATGTCTATGATTATCATGATTAATGAGAAGGTATGATACATGAAGTCCTTTTCTTGTTCTTGTTGTTGGCAGTTCTTTTCTATTCGAAATTGTTTTTTTTCTGGTTATTGAGAGGGGAGCTGATAGCTGCACCCTGCTTTAACTGTTAGGCATAAGCAGAGGAAGATTTAAGAAGTTTATTATGTTGGATTTTGATTTTGGTGTAATTGCTAGGGGGTTTGGATAGTTCTGCAATGACCTATGGAGTTTGTAAGTTTGTTCAACTAAAAACGGATTGGGATTTGGGAGGCTTCTGCCTTAGTGAAGTGGAGGGACGTTCTATGTTGTGGGGTTTTTCTGCTTACATGCTAAGTCCCAAAAGTAACTTTTATTTCTCTTTTGAGTTATCACTCATAATGAATTCAGGAAAGGGAAAAAAATGTGAACTCATTATCACTTATGACTCTTGATTTTTTTAGCACTTTCCAGCAGGAAAAATGATGTTCCATTTTTTCTTTCTATAATTTCATTGATGCTGTGTATTTCTCACTTGTCATTGTTGATCAAGATAAGAAACTTTCCTTGGGGAGGGTTTGAATGCTGTAAAGGCTAATATAGAAGTTACATATTGGTCTGTTTGCTGTCTATAGTCATTTTTTCCCCTGAGGGATGCTATATACGGATATACCTTTAGGGTTTTTTTTAATTGCTGGCAAAGAATTGTGGGAGGGAGTAGCAAAAAGGACTTGACAAATATCATGTACATATGTTTTGGAGGGTTTAATTTGAGAACTTGCTCCACGTATTTTGGTGTATGGACTACAGTTCCTTATTAGTGTTCACTGTGTAGCAGTAATATATATTTGCTTGCCTATCCCTAAGAAGTTTACAGCCTAATACTTGCACTTTTTATCTAGGATTTGCTTCTTGTGTAACAGTAATTGATGAATTACATACTTTCAAGTAATTGGTGGTTCATTCATGAGTTATACACTGCTCTCGTAGTCTCGTTTGTTGTTTGGTACAAGTATGCTGACATGTATTGCTGTCATGACCTTCTTAATTGCAGTTCAGAGAGAACATAGCTGCTTGGGTATGCTTTCATGACCAAAAAGATAATTTCAGGGCATTCCTTGAGAAAGTGCTTCGGCTTAAAGAGGTAGGTATCTATTATTCATGGAGGACTGAGTTTGTACTTACTTTTGATGCT
This sequence comes from Fallopia convolvulus, assembly GCA_964016875.1. Classification (NCBI taxonomy): domain Eukaryota; kingdom Viridiplantae; phylum Streptophyta; class Magnoliopsida; order Caryophyllales; family Polygonaceae; genus Fallopia; species Fallopia convolvulus. Next base: position 5,092,108 of record OZ024721.1, read on the forward strand.
TTGTTGAGTGTGTTTATTTTTTGAAATACTCTGGCACCCTTATTTTTTGATTAAAATGATATATACCTATGATTTAGGGTTTATGCTCTTCTTTAATGGCAAGCTTTCTATATAATTCTAAAAAAAGAGAAAAGTTATTTTCCTGCACGTGTATGCATGGTGAATGTTTATGCACATTTATTCTGTATTTGTTTAGGTCTCTTGAGATTTTTATGATTGTTTTATGCTTTTGATTTATCACCTCTATGTTGCACAAGCTTTGCTATATGTATTTCCAGTTTTTGTTTTTTTCCTACTTATTTGGAAATATCTTCTTCAAAGAATTTTTGGAAGTTTGAACTGCGATCTTATTATTTTTTTTGGGTAGAAGCGATCTTATTATTGCAATGAGACCAGTTTTGACTTTTATTTTTATCGAGTAATGATTTTTTTTCTTCATAGGTGAAACTTTTCCTAATTGTTCCTTGAAAAAATATTCATGATGTTTTTGCTTTTGTCTCACTACTTAAAATTGAAACAAACAATAAGAGAAATGTATTTTTCACATTGGAATTGCAGGAAAGAGATTTAAGTGTTGCGGAGAAGACAAGTTATTTGGTTTTCATGATCAATGCCTTTCAGGTACAATGTAATTTAGATTTCTTGTTGTTACCTGTTTGTTTTCTCTTCATTCTTTGGTTGTTTTAGACTTTTGTATATTACCTCAGCCCTCGGGATTTGTGCTGTCATATGTCTGATTGCTGGTGTTTGGAACTAGATGTGCTGATATCTGAAAGTTGGAACAAGAGACAGCATGCACCTCACCTGTGAACAATCCCCCTCTTTTAAAACAGAAAAAAGGAATAACAAAGAGCACTGGTTTCAAGAAGTTTTACATTGATTGTTAAATACTAATTCATGACCTTAGTCCAAACTGGAGCTTTATATTGGAATGAATTAGGAATATTGGTATGATAGAAAGTTAGTCTGCAAAAAGATTTGTTCTTATACCTAACAGTCTTTTGATATTCTTTAATATTCTACAACAACAACACCAACCCAGTGGGGACCTGCCTCGGGCAGGGTCTGGGAGGCCACAATAATGTTATTGTCTCCATCATCGAGAACACATAGGTGATATTCAGCTGAATGCATATCACCTGTTTAATGGGTGCTGTTACGTTCTCACCATTCCTAGTCTCTTGCAAGAAGCCCCGTAGTTTGAGCTGTATTCTTTATATGTTAGAGCCTACAATTGATGTTTTAACTATTTTATGCTATGGGCTCGTGTATATAGATCAGGTTGTGGTCTTTGCCTGATCTTGAATTGCTCCATGTACTGCCTGGTGAAGTCTTCTCCTAAGCTAAGATTGGTTGATGGTGCTGGTTTGCTTGATGAATGTAGCTAAAAGTACCAATCCAATAATAGTTTATAAATAACATTGGTTAGGATAGAGCAACAAAGTGGTGATTGTGGTCAATGTAAGACAATCTTTCTATTCATATTAAAAGAATCTAAAGGTGGACAAATGCCTCTGGCATGTAATTGGTTTCGTTTCCATTTTATCTTGGATGTTCTATATTTCAGTTGCTTAGGGTTTTATTGATCTGTGGAAAAACATGATCTTGATTCTTGAGTAATTAACAGTTATAGCACATTCTTGCATTTGTGCTGTCTAACAACTTTTTTCTGACAGAGTCTGGAAGATGAAGTTGTCAGTGAGACTGTCCTGAGGTTGACAAGTCTACAATCTTGGCATTGTTTATCTCATGGCCGTTTTCAGGTAACCCTGGAGGTTATACGCAGTTGCTTTGAGGATTTTGTTTATATATATCATATCCATGATTAATCTACATCTTGAACTGCAGATGGAACTCTGTCTTAATCCAGATTTAATTAAAAAGTGGAAGAGAATGATTAAAAGAGAGGCTAAGGAGGCCAAGAAACGGGGGCAAACAAATTTTGACCCTGCAAATTTAGTGGAAGTGAAGTTCTTGAGAAATCTCATCCTCGAGTTTTTGGAGGTATGCTTTTAACTTAAGATCTATACCATTTCCAATCGGCATTAATGGACAAGCACATTACCTTCTACGTTTTGCTTGCAGATATTGGATACTCAGGTATTTCCCCAAGAAGATCATGATAATTCAGATGAAGCTGTTAATGAAGTTGATGCATGCATTTTATATTGCGAGAGATTCATGGAATTTTTGATTGATTTGTTGAGCCAACTTCCAACAAGAAGGTTGGTGGAATGTTCTTTCCTCTCCAGTTTTATTTTTGCTTGTGAAATTAACTAGTGCTCTGCATTCTGCAACCTTAGAGTATTGTAAAAAAAAGATGAACACTTGTAAAAAATTTCAACAGAAGTCATCTGAGTATTTGAGGCCCATATATCCTTATATTTCATTTTTCCTTTGTGGCTTTATTGGATTTGTCTGAACAGGTACTTGAAGCCCCTTGTAGCTGATGTTGCTGTAGTTGCCAAATGTCATCTGAGTGAGCTTTATAGTCATGAAAAGGGGAAACTATTTTCTCAACTTGTTGACTTGTTACAGTTCTATGAAACTTTTGAAATCGATGATCACGAAGGGACACAACTTAATGATGATGAGGTGCTGCAGGCTCATTATGACCGTTTTCAATCCTTTCAGCTGCTCGCCTTTAAGAAAATTCCAAAGGTGATTTTGAAAACTTTTATACAATGCTTAATAAACTCTCCTTAAAAAAGCTATGGCGTTTGAGGTGAAAGCCTTTCTCATTTGTACATTATTAATCTTGTTTCCTCATGTATTATAGTTGAGGGAATTGGCTCTGTCAAATATTGGCTCGATAAATAAGCGCGTTGATCTGTCGAAGAAATTGTCTGTTCTTTCTCCTGAAGAGCTGAAGGAGTTGGTCTGCTGCAAGGTAAATGTGGTGCTTGGTTTAAGCTTTCTCTTTACTGCCCCTCTATTTGCGGATGCTATACTACTGTACAACAACAACATTTACCCAGTGGATGCTATACTACTGTGACTATCTTTATTAATGAAATAACTTAGGTTGTGTTTGGATTCCCAAAAGTTATGATTATCTTGCCTTATGTTGTAGTGAATGCATTAACTTCGAAGTTTAATACAATTAATGCAGAATAATGCATTATCTTTGAGATCCAAACACACTCTCACTAGCTTCTTCTACTAATTTGAATATTTTTTTCGGATATAGCTCAAGTTGATATCTAAAGATGATCCATGGTCAGAGAGGGTTGATTTTCTAATTGAAGTGATGATATCCTTCTTTGAGAAGCAGAAGTCTCAGAAAGAGGCCATAAACTCACTTCCTTTATATCCGAATGAGCAAATAATGTGGGATGAAAGTGTTGTACCAAGCATTAACTACTCTGGGGAAGGATGTTTGGCTCTCCCAAAGTTGAACTTGCAATTTCTGACGCTTCATGATTATTTGCTGAGAAACTTCAATCTTTTTCGTCTTGAGTCAACATATGAGATTCGTGAAGATATTCAAGAAGCTGTGCCTCACCTTCTTGCATATATCAACAGTGAAGGGGATGCTGCTTTTCGTGGATGGTCCAGAATGGCTGTACCATTTCGAGAGTTCAGGATAACTGAGGTAAAGCAGCCTAATATTGGTGAAGTCAAGCCAGCAGCCGTGACAGCTGACATAACTTTCAGCATATCTAGTTATAGATCACAAATAAGATCAGAGTGGAATGCTCTCAAAGAGCATGATGTATTGTTTTTACTGTCTGTACGCCCTTCATTTGAGCCATTGAGTGAAGAAGAGGCTGCTAATGCAACTGTTCCACAGAGACTTGGCCTTCAGTATGTTCGAGGATGTGAAGTTCTAGAAATTCGTGATGAGGAAGGAACTTTGATGAATGATTTTACTGGTAGAATCAAACGAGACGAGTGGAAGCCTCCAAAGGGTGAATTAAGAACTGTTACTGTTGCTCTTGACACAGCCCAATACCACATGGATGTCACGAATATTGCAGAACAGGGTTCTGAAGATGTTTATGGAACATTTAACGTGTTAATGCGGAGAAAGCCAAAGGAAAATAATTTTAAAGCAATTCTGGAATCCATAAGAGATCTTATGAATGAAACTTGCATAGTTCCTGAATGGTTGCACAATATATTCTTGGGGTACGGGAATCCTTCTGCAGCACAGTGGACTAACATGCCTGACCTCTTGGAAACAGTAGATTTTAAGGATACATTTATTGATGTGGATCATTTGAAGGATAGTTTTCAAGATTATCAGGTACTCTGTCTGCTTCGTTTTTCAGCTCTGTGATATTTCTTATGTAATGTCCCCGTTTAGTTTCATTGCAAACAGAACTGATTCACATTTATACATTTATGATGATATTCAGGTTTCTCTTATAAGTCCAGATGGTACTGAAAACCCGAATCCAGTGCCCCCTTTCAGAATCAAGTTTCCCAGGAGATTGAAGAATAATACTATTCTGAATGATGAATCTCCTTTGGCTTTGAAAGATGGTGCTGGTGGCAAGGAGAAACTTGTGGTTGAGGCATATGTTCCTCCTGACCCAGGGCCATATCCTCAGGACAAACCAAAACAAAATTCAGTTAGATTTACTCCGACCCAGGTAACTGAAACCATCTGATAAAGGTAGAAGTTTTATAATGAACTAAATAAAGTACTTGATTTATATTTACGTTGAGGCGGATCTGTTGTTAAGGCGCCATAAAATTTATTATGGCTCTATGTTTATTCGGCATAGCCTGTCTAGTCGTTCTCCCTGTTGGAGTGGGCAGTACGATGCATTATTTATTATCATCTTGGTGATGTTTCTGAAAAGTAGCTAGTGCATTTAATTCTCAGGGATAACAACTATTAGCAAGTAATGAATTGAGAGCTGTTTTTTATACAAAGTTGGATATGAATAAACTTTCACCTGAAAATGTATGTGTAATGCTGTGGAAATTGTTTACATTTTTTTATATTTATTGCTCTTGTTCAAAACATGCCCTTGAATTTGCTTCATCACTGAACTTGTTGAAGAGTGTCAGGATTTGCTTGTGTACCATTTTGTCTTTAAGAACTCAATTTCGGGAGAAATTGGTTAAACTGTTGACTCTCATGCTATACAGCTGCATACTTATCATTCTTTTTGCACGGGCCTAAACACATTTGCTATAAAGTTTTCTGCAATTTGTTTGCATAGTGATTAGTGAAGCTATTTTTGTATGTAAAAGCTGCGAGATCAGTGCTAATTTTGCAGAAGTATGTGACTTTGGTCTTTCATGGATCACATTGGACAATTCCATAGCACTCCTTGTGTTTTTCCCTGTTATGCCTTGCACAAAGTTACTTTTATTTAGGATTAGAATGATCCATTTAAAGTTTGTAGCTGATTCTATTTTTCTTCATGTTAAGGAGGATACCTCAGTGTGGGTAATGGTGGAGGCTGGCCACAAGTATTGCATTTCTTATGCCTTAGGCACTTGAGATCATCAACTCTAGGATTACTTGTTGTTTACCTTGTGGTAGATCTTTATAATCCTTTGTGGTTGGCGTGAGCTGTGTCTTAATTTCCTCTTCTCTTGTGTAGGTTGAAGCAATCATTTCTGGTATTCAGCCTGGATTGACAATGGTTGTGGGTCCACCAGGTACTGGAAAGACAGATACTGCAGTTCAAATATTGAATGTTCTATATCACAATTGCCCTTCTCAAAGGACATTGATAATTACTCATTCAAATCAGGCTCTGAACGATCTCTTTGAGAAGATAATGCAGGTATAAGCTCTGCTGGTTAATCCCTATCACGGGCACATGATCTTTGTCAAAGATTTATCTGTCTAATTGCTATTTTTTTAATTTAATTTTCACATTTGCATTTTTTAGAGAGATGTACCTGCTCGCTATCTTCTTCGTCTGGGTCAAGGAGAACAGGAATTAGCGACTGATCTCGACTTCAGTCGTCAAGGGCGTGTGAATGCTATGCTTGTTCGAAGGCTTGAACTGCTTAGTGAGGTGGAGAGGCTTGCAAAATCTCTTCAATTGCCTGAGGATGTAGGTTACACTTGTGAAACTGCTGGGTACTTTTGGTTGCTCCATGTGTACTCACGATGGGAGCAATTTCTCGCTGATTGTGCTGATAATAAAGGAAAACCTACATATGTGCAAGACCGTTTTCCCTTTAAAGAGTTTTTCTCAGATGCTCCTCAGCCAATCTTTACTGGTGAGTCATATGAGAAAGATATGCGAGCTGCTAAAGGATGCTTTCGCCATCTTAAAACTGTGTTCCAGGAGCTTGAAGAGTGCAGAGCATTTGAATTGCTAAAGTCAACAGTAGACAGGTCAAACTATCTTATGACCAAGCAGGCAAAAATTGTTGCCATGACATGCACACATGCAGCACTTAAGAGGAAAGATTTTCTTCAGGTAGGGTTCAAGTATGACAACTTGCTGATGGAAGAAAGTGCACAAATATTGGAGATTGAGACTTTCATCCCTATGTTACTCCAAAGGCAGGAAGATGGTCATGCTCGTCTTAAGCGGTGTATATTAATTGGTGATCACCATCAGTTGCCACCTGTTGTTAAGAATATGGCCTTTCAGAAATACAGCCACATGGATCAGAGTCTATTTACTCGCTTTGTTCGTCTTGGTATTCCGTATATTGAGCTAAATGCTCAGGGTAGAGCAAGGCCAAGTATTGCTAAGCTCTATAATTGGAGATACAGAGAGTTGGGGGACCTTCCATATGTAAAACAGGAACCTATTTTCCACAAGGCAAATGCTGGATTTTCCTTCGATTATCAGTTGGTGGATGTGCCAGAATATCATGGAAAAGGTGAAACTGCCCCTTCTCCTTGGTTCTACCAAAACGAGGGAGAGGCTGAATACATTGTCAGTGTCTACATCTACATGCGTTTATTGGGGTACCCCGCAAATAAAATATCCATCCTGACTACTTACAATGGGCAGAAGCTTTTAATTCGTGATGTTATAAATAGGCGATGTGTTCCATATGATTTCATTGGCCCCCCTTGCAAGGTAATCTTATATCACTATGTTTATCTACTCTCAAGGTTTCTTTTTTTTTCGCCTGCTTATATTTTAATCTGTATGTAAGTTTTTTAAGAGTATTGTGTGCCTGAATTTTCTTATGCTGTCTGTATTTCCAGGTTGCTACAGTAGATAAGTTTCAAGGTCAGCAGAATGATTTTATTCTATTATCACTTGTGCGTACGCGCTTTGTTGGTCACCTGCGTGATGTTCGAAGATTGGTTGTGGCGATGTCTCGTGCTCGGCTTGGGGTTTATGTTTTCTGCAGACGTTCTTTATTTGAACAATGCTATGAACTGCAACCCACATTCCAACAGCTTCTTAAGAGGCCTGATCATCTGGCTCTGAATTTAAGTGAGAACTTGCCATTCACAGACCGTGATGTTAATGTCACTGAACCAAGTTATCTTGTTAGTGGAGTAGAAGAGATGAATGACATTGTCAATGCCAGAATGCATCTGATCTATCAGGTTAGATTATCTGATCTGCACCTTGATTTGTTTGAAAGTATTTTTTCGGTCTGAAATTAAATCTGCAACTTGATATGTCAATTTTGAACTACTTCCATCATCAAACTCTATGCCTCCAAAGACTTCATTTATGCAGACTGAGAGTATAATTAGTGGTGTTTTTTCATGAATTTATCTTTCTTTGATATATTGAAAGTTTTGTTTCGTGCAAGAAAGTTGCTTGAGTCGCTTTGGGAAATAGACTTGAGTGGTCAATAGTTTGACAGCAAACTGGGTCATAAGCAGCTCATCAGCCAATCATGTCATGACACCTATGCTAATGCTTCTAAAAGTGTTGTGGTATGGAGTATTATGGACTATAGAGTTAAGGAAGGGGAGAGATGATATTATTTATGTTGCTGGTCATTATTTGTTGTTTAGGTGAATTAGGAGTTTAGGATTATTGCAATTCTCTCTGTTTCCTTTGTGTTTGTTGAGCATATACACGCATATATTTAGGGTTGGGCTTGTTTTTTCATAATTGACACATCAGTGAGAAATTAGTGTTTCTTGAGCTCTTTGCGTATGGAGCTCTGCCTTCCTCTATATTCGCCCTTGCTCTGCAATTTTGCTACTGCATCCTTTTTCCTCATAACCTCAGATGTCTACTGATATCATGAATTTTGGATCAGTGGTATTCACAAAATTTATACAATCAATGTGTTCGAGTTAGATAGATGATATCCATGATGGCATCCAAATATGTTGGATCATGAATTTTGTTGTGAACTGTTTGATTACAGGCATTTGCTGACCATTATCTTTATACAGGCCAGAATGTCGAACTATCAATACAACCAGTTCAACCCAGGACAAGTGGACGCAACAATGACAATGAACAACACATCTCAGAATGGCCATAAGCAAGATTCCACTTCAGAGAACAACCAAATGGACACTGAAGGGCTAGTTACCCAGAACGGTGAACTCCAAAGCACAACTGCCATGGAAGAACTTGAAGACGGTCACAGTGAGAAAGTCAGCCATCCTGAGACCAAATCAGACGGCGCAGCACAAACTGTGGCTGATGGGGAAGCTGCAGATAACACTCAGATGGAAGAGTAGATCAGGTAAAACGAAGAATTATTGGTGTTCCTTGAGAATTTGAGTGATCCAGGAAGAAGGTATATGGATTTCACCAGTTGATGAAAATTGCTCCGTTTTGTACTTCCTGGAAGCTTGTGCGACCCTTCTGATGGGTTAGTTCTACACAATGAGAACAGGTTTTTTTTTCCTTGAGTAAAAGGCATGGATGTAATATATGGAGAGATGTTGTGTTGAAGTGTAAACCAATGAGTTAGTTGTATCATCATGCCTCGTTGCTTGGTTTCTTCATCTTCAGCTTTGGGCATTACTGAAAATATGTGATGTTCTTTCAATTTTGCAAAGCAGAAAGGGTCAAAATTTACACTAGGCAGATTTAGATGGGAATTGCTAGTCAACCATGCTTCATACAGCCATACAGGTTCTTAGTAGGTTGGTAAACACCAGTTCTTTTTAGTAAAAGAATGCTTTACATTGTAGTAGACTTGGTAACTTCAATTGGCTTTGATGTCTTTTTTTTTTTTGAAAAGGTATGAGTTAAGTTAGTTTAAAATGCATTCTTGAAAAGGTAAGAACTAGGTTGGTTTAAACTGCGACAATCTAGATTATTTGTAAATTAATCGCTTTAATCTCGCTTATTTATTTGAAAATTGACTACAAAAGTGACATTTATTTATAATAAATATGTCATTATTTGACTAAAAGTTATACGGAGTATATACAATGTAAAATTTTCTCCCCAAAATGGGGTAAATTAATGCTCTTCCTCGACATACTTTGTCAGATGTGAATAATGTGATGGCTTCCCAATTCCCATGGTGAAACATCAACCACCACAATTTTATTGAAGTTCAGGTGGAAGCTGTGTATTTATGTAATAGAATCGAGATTTTCACAGCAATTTTATTGAACATTTGGAAACCCATTTCAAATTCAAATGATTATCACCAAGTGGCCAAACCACCAATTCCGCTCTGTACAAAATCAGGCATTTGTCAGAAGTGAGTCTAAACACGTGAACTATATATGTTGCACAACATTAACCCTGTGAGTTACCATCCTTCACATTTTTTTACACCTTTCATATGGTAGACCTAATACGAGATAAAATGATTTCTTGCCTGCTTTTAAATGCTTTCTTTTTCAGGGTTAAATAGAAAATTTTGATTAAATATGGTAATTAATTTTAGACTTAGTACCATGACTAGTCCAATGTGTCTTATTTTAGACTTAGTACCATGACAAATCTAATGTGTTTTATAACGTTCATAATCAGTAGATGGAACCGACCCATCTCACCCAAAATTTGAATAATAAAATTTAAAATCCCTGACCAATTTTGGCCCAAGTGTTAATTTAATTCGCTCCTCCTGTATCTTATGCCAGCGCTTAATTCAAGAAAAAAGGGTGGTGGTGAAAAACCAGCATGTGAAGAATCACAGCATGTGAAGAATCATGTGAAGAATCACCATGTACAATTAATATTCTTCATTGAAGATCTTCAAAGTTCAGACTTGCATTCATATATTGATTGTGCCAATAATTCTAATAATGTATTCACATCATAATAAAAGATACCCAACCAACAATACGGTAACTCTCATAATATATCCTTGTGCAATTAATCATTCTTACAATCTTTATTTTCTATTAGTTGCTTGCCAAGAAACTCCAACAACCAATCTTTAAGGCAAGTTTCCCTATCTCTATATCAAAAGACAGCTGAACTTTCCTTACACTCTAGTCTTTCCTCCTTACCCCATATTTTTATGGTTTCTTAAGATTTTGGCACTTTCCTACTTGATAATATATTTTCCTTAAAGTCCCAAAAAAGAAAAAAATTACATTCTTGCTGGTATTTTAAGATATTAATTCCATTTTATAAACCAAGATTTTGCTACATCATGAAAAGTCAATTTGGCTTTGTTGGGTTTAGCATATTGTTGGAGGAATGAAGAACTTTGCTTTCTTCTGCTGTTTCTTTTTGCTTGATTGGTTTCTTCTACTCTCAGTTCATGAGAAAAGTAAGACAGAGATAATGCCTTTAACAGTTTAACATGGTTTTCTTTGCTTAATTTGTGTTGCTTGTTTGATTTTATTGCCAAGAACTTAAATAATTGTTCATTGTATGTAATGCAGAGAGTGTTGTTCAAAGGCTTGGATTACGATTACTCAGCCACTACAGAGGTACTTTGAAAATCTACTTCTGATTACTAAATCTGATATCATAATATTAGACCAAATATGTAATACTTGACAATTATTTTGTAAGAAGTTTTGAGTATGGAGTGGTATTTTGGTAAATTTTTCTATTGTATGTTGAATTGCAGTGCTTGGAAGAGCCATGGAGTGTGCAATATGGAGGAGGAATCTTAGCGAATCCAGGCTTCGACAAAGGAACCGAAAAATGGACAGCTTTTGGACAAGGGAAAGTCAAGATTGGTGCAACAAAGAGTGGAAATAAGTTCATTGTTGCATTCAACAGAAATGTTTCTACAGACAGTTTGTCTCAGAGAGTTGAGCTTGAGGAAGGAAAGATTTACGCCTTCTCAGGTTTGTTAGTTACTAACAAGCGTTAGCGTGTTCTTTTTGGTAATTCTATGTTTTTGGAGGGTCATTTTTGTGATTTTTGGAAATATATGTCAGGTTGGGTGCAAGTGAATGAAGGGAATGCAACAGTGAGTGTGGTATTTACAAGTCCTGGTGGAGAAATGATTTATGGAGGTGGAGTCATGGCACAACATGGGTGCTGGAGAATGCTTAAAGGTGGAATTGTTTCCAATTTCACAGGCTCTGCAGATATGATTCTTAAGGTATATAACCTTAAAATTTCTCAAGCCAAATTCCTAGATTACTAAGAAGTGTGTGGTTTTAAACCTTAATTACTTTTGATTATGTGTTTACTTGATAAACAAAGCCTGACAAGAATGTGTCTTTTGGTGTTGATATGTTATTTTAGGATGTTGTTTTATTTAAATTGGGGCTAGTCTTGATAAAAAAAAAAAAAAAGTTAATGTAAGCTGCTGATATTTTTATACAATTAAGATGCAAGAAATCTTGTATCTTGTGCTTGCTTCTTGTCTGAGTGTAGTACACAAAAGAGCACCTGTATTAGTTGTTTTATTGCTTACATTATCTTGTGTACATTTACTAGCTTGAAGGCAGTTGTTTCTTAAAGATAATTCTAAGGCACTTGCTTCAAGTAGAAGTGGTTGTTTCTTTAGCACATGAATCTGGCTTGTGATCTTACATCAACCAGCTATATTTTCATATGATACTGACTTCTGATTTCTTATGCAGAGCAATAACACAGAGCTGGAGATTTGGGCGGATAACGTCGCGTTGCAACCTTTTACAGAGGAGCAATGGAGATCTCACCAACAGAAAAGCATTCAAAGGGTTAATAAACGATATGATCCATTCATCTTAATTCCTATAATGCCTTTTATTGTCTACTAAAGGGAAATGTCTTTTATAAAGCCATGCTGTTAACATCATTTTACATTATAATAAGTCAATTTATCAAGCCTTATCCTTTTTTTTTTTAAAAGGAAAGTGATTCGATGTCCCAGACCTTATCTTACCAAACATTGTTATGTGTTCTCATTGCAGGTGCGCAAGAGTATAGTTAACTTCCACACGACTTACACCAATAAGACCCGTGTTACCGGTGCCAAGATCATCCTTAGACAAAAAAAACCGTGTTTCCCAATAGGCAGCGAAATCAACTACAAAATCCTAACCAACACAGCCTACCAAAACTGGCTCACCTCAAGATTCACCGTCACAGCATTTGGTAACGAAATGAAATGGTACAGCAACGAAAAGCTTCAAGGCCAAGAAAACTACACAATCTCGGATGCAATGGTGCAATTCGCCGAGCAACATCAAATTTCCATTAGAGGACACAATGTACTATGGGCTGACCCAAGATACCAACCAGACTGGGTTACCAGCCTCTCACCCGAGCAACTCCAAAACGCGGTACAAAAGAGAACTAACTCGGTTGTGTCAAGGTACAAAGGAAGGCTAATCCATTGGGATGTTGAGAATGAGAATGTGCATTTTCGGTTCTTTGAGGACAAGCTAGGGGAAAATATCTCAGGCATTACGTATGGTAAAGTGCATGAGATTGATCCTAAGGCGATTGTGTTCATGAACGAGTATAACACGATTGAGGATAACCAAGATCAGGATGTTACTCCAGAGAAGTACTTGAATAAGTTGAATAACATTTTGTGTTATCCGGGTAATGGTGATTTGACCGTTGGGATTGGATTGCAATCGAGGTTTTCAGTTGGGCAACCGAATTTGGCATATATGAGAGCTGGGATGGATACTTTGGCTGCAACTAAGTTTCCTCTTTGGCTCACTGAGGTGTTTGTTGAGGCACAACAGAATCAGGTATGATGTCATCTTCTTCTCTCTTGGGGCCTAATTAAACTGTCATTTGAAAAATTTGATGTGTGTGTGGGGGTTAAAAGTCAAGTTTAACATTTTACTACATATATATGTATAAAAAAACCTCATTTACTAGGAACTTGTTCACATTCTAGAGCCATTATGTCACCATAATTTGTTTTGATTTTGAGTAGAAACATTGCTTCTTTATGTATATATATGAAAACATTAAGCAAATATGTTAGACCTTAATTTGTAGGATATCTAATCACTAATTTCTTGGATGAAATCCTAAAACACTCTATATAAGCCCCAAATCCGCTACAAATAAAACTTAATATATGTAGGATTTTAAGTCATCTATCAAGATATTAGTTTGTTGTAACGAGAACGATAAAAGTAACAGAAAGAAACAGAGATCTAACGTGGTTCACTAACAATCGAGGTTTTCAGGATTGTTGTATTAGTCCATTTACTTTTTTTTTTTTTTTTTGTATGTGTGTGTAGGCTCAATACTTGGAACAAGTACTAAGGGAGGGCTATGCACATCCTGCAGTACAAGGGATAGTTATATGGCCAAATACTCCATTGTACGGCGAATGCAAGATGTGCTTGACCGACAAAGACTTCTCCAACACGCCAACTGGAGACGTCGTGGACAAGTTGATCAAGGAATGGGGCTCTAAGAACTCTGAGATCACTCTCCAGTGTGACGACGGTTCTTGTAGCGCTTCGCTCTCTCATGGTGAATACGAGGGATTCGTTTGGCATCCCGAGATGAATCTCAAGACGGCTTTGAATGTGGAGGTGAAGGAAGGCATTGCACAAAGCTTTGTTCATGTTGAGTTGGATCCTTCGGATGTGAAGGAAATTAGCCAGAGTTGAGGAGCATTGTTTTAGTGTTGGTTCTAATTAGCCATAATTGAATTCATTCTTTCAAAACTTTTAATATATACATATGTGTGCATTTTTTTTTAATAAGTTGAAAACTGATTCAGTGTGTATACAAATAATGAGAAAAGTATTCTTGTCATTTTGGTCAAGTGTTAAATGATAGTAGTTTCCTAGCTTGGAGGCTTTTATTGCTAAGAAATTGAAAAAAAAAACAATGGTGCACACATTAAAAAAAACACGAAGTGATATTTTTCAAATATTGTTATTTCCCTTTTGTCCATGTAAAAGATGAATGATCACGTTTAATACACTATATTATAAACAATTTTTCCTGTTCGGTGTCACCATATTATATTGGAAAATGTATTATATTGTGCTTTTTTGAAAGAAAAAAAAACTTTTGGAAATATGTGTAAAAAAAGTGGAGAACAACAAAGAGTTATCTATAAAAACCTATAATAAATAATGAGTGTGTACCGAACAAGGCCTATAAGTTTACGTGTACTCTAAAGAAATAAAGATGCATATATAATGAGCAATTAAACATGCACTTAGCAATTAAACATGAAAGGTGCCTATAAACTTTTGATTTTAAAGCTCACTAGCATGATTTGAGTTGAAATGAATAAAAGCGTTGCATTCTTTAGAATGGATCTCTAAACTTTTCATAATTTGAAAGAGTTAAAGAATAGCTGAATTGAAAAATTATATTAAGATTTAAATATTGTCAAAAAGAATAGATTTGACAAGAGAATCAAACATAAAATCAATAGGCTACAATGTACTAGGAATGTCTTTGAATTGGTTGTTGTTGCTTTTTCATGTCTTTGAATTGGTTGTTGTTGCTTTTTCATATTGGTTTGTCCAGTTATCGAGTTTTTTTTCAGTCTTTCAACTTACACAAATGTCTTTTCTAATAAAAAACGATTTTTTTAACCTATTCCCTAAGGACATAGGTTTAGAGTCTAAAAATACAATATATTTTAGAATTGTATTTATTTAGTTTTAATTAATTTTTCAATAGGGTTTATTAGTTTCCTATTAGGGTTTTAGTTCCTAAAATTAGTACTCTTAACCTATGCCCTTAGGACATATGATAGAAAAACCGAAAAAATATAAAATTAAATAGGCTACAATTATACCGAGTGCTAATATATTTTGAAATAATGTAGAGCAAGAAGTGTTTTAGGTAACAAATTGATGAAGCAATAAATGGAGCAAACTGAACTTTGAATGAGCCATTAGTCTTTTTTATCCATGAATGAGCCATTATTTGGTGGTATTATGTTTATACAATGTTCACTATGTGCAAGTGTTGGTAGATTAATGAGTTATTATTGTTTGGGAGGCCAGGGATTTTTTATGTACATTTGGTACGATGACGTTTGTTTTGGAGACGCAAATCTTCTGTCCGTGTACACGTCTATCCCGTAATTTTTTTTTTCAAGAAACGGGCTCCCCTACGTATTATTATAAAACTTAGTTATCCCTAGACGGGATTACATAATCGGAAATAATCAAGTCCTTAATAGAACTAGGTAAAGAAGAGAAAACAAAGGTGCTGAAATTTTCATTAAGAGAAATAGAGAGATTAGCCAAGCCATCCGCCACCGAGTTTGCCTGTCTATTCACATGGATAATGCGAATGTTGTCCGCCCAATGTTGCATCAGATCTCTGCATTGTTTGAGGAGATAACCATGTCGAGGATAGGAATGGTCCGGATTGTTGAGCAGCTTACATGTAATTTGAGAGTCACTTTGTAGAATTAGGTGCTCAATATTCATGCTAATCGCCTGATCAAAGCCATACTTAATTGCCCACAATTCAACATTGAGTGCATCACAATTGCCACAATTAAAGGTGAAAGCCATGAGACACCACCCCTCATTGTCTCGAAAAATGCCACCACCACCGGATTTGCCTGGATTCCCCTTGGACACTGCATCAACATTTAGCATAACCCAATCAACAGGAGGAGGCGTCCAAATTGCTTGGCTCGGCTGTTGTTGTTGTGCGGTCCTATTCAATCCCAGTTGGCTGCTCAGACTCAAATAAAAAACCTCAACTTGCATTGTGACAATTCGAGTAAGTCGACTACTCTTATCAGCGGCATAAAAAATGAGTGAATTACAGATCTTCCACACATACCAGATCATGGCGGCAAACATGGAGCTCCATTTATCTCGATGTTGAATATTTTGGTAAATCCAATCAACGGGGTTAGTGCATGAAAAGAAGGAACTATGAACGGTGTTCCCACACAATGCAAGCCAAGCCAATCGAATGGAGTCACAATCACGCAACAAATGGAGAATGGTCTCATCAACAGGACATCGAGGGCATTTAGCTGAATCTGATAAATGGCGTCGAGCTCTATTTGCGTTACACAACACAACATTGTGAGCGATTAAAAACATGAAATGCCGAATCCTTTGCTGTGTGGGAGTTGTCCAGATTGCTGTCCAAACCGGATTATAAGGTGTCGAGATAGCAGAACGCAGCAGCTGCATGGCCGATTGTGTGGTGAACTTTCCAGAGCTGGTAGGATGCCAATAAAACTGATCAATTGCTGTCAAGTCTTCAGAGAGTACAACAGATTGCAATTTATGCAGAACATTCGGTTGGAGAAGGTTCGAGAGCCGATCAAAATCCCAACCTTGTGGTGTCTAGTAAACATTCACAGTACAAGCCAAGGTCTCATCATTCAGCTGCTGCACAGAAACTTCAGCCAAAGGGCGATTAAGGAGCCAAGAGTGTTGCCAAAAAAATGTCATTCAGCCATTACCAATAGCCATAGCCACCCCTTGAGAAAGCGTTTGGGCGCCATGTACTAATCCTTTCCACATAGCCGAAGATCACGGTCTCGATTGGAACATGTCAATATCCAAACGTCCAGCACAATATTTTCCCTGGATCACCCGACTCCAGATTGAATTCGGGTTATGCAACAACCGCCATCCAAGTTTAGCTAAAAGTGCAGCATTTGAATGCCTCATTGAACGCAAGCCAAGGCCACCCGACGATTTTGGCTGTGCGATGACATCCCAAGACACCAGGTGAATTTTCCTCTTTTCAATCGTAGAGCCCCAAACAAAGTTACGTATGAGTTGATTAACATCATCACAAATAGCCCTAGGCACCAAAGTGGATTGCATAATATACACCGGAAGACTAGACAAAACCGAAGAAGCCAAAGTTACCCTGCCTGCAGCTGAAAGCGTCTTGGCTTGCCAGCCCCGAAGTCTGGAGGTGATCTTGTGAAGCAAAAAAGTGTATCTTGCATTAGTCATTCGCCCACACGAGAGTGGCACCCCTAAGTATGTTTCAAAATTATCCACCACAGGAATAGAAAGAGCTCGGCTGATATCTTGACGAACAGCATCAGAAACCCGCTTAGAGAAAATCATGTTGCTCTTCTCAAAATTAACCTTTTCACCTGAGAGCTGACAAAACTTTTCAAGGCAGTTTTTAATAACCCGGGCTTGCAAAACAGATGCTTCAGCAAAAAGAATAAGATCGTTGACAAAGAAGAGGTGCGAAAGAGGAACACCGGTTTCCAACGACCTTCAGCAACCGCCTCGTCAATGATGTGCGAGAGATACTCCATGCATAGCACAAACAAATATGGGGATAAAGGATCACCCTGACGGACCCCCCGGGATGGCTTAAAAGAACCACCACGAGCCCCATTCCAAAGCAATTCCATATTCCCCTCGGATTGACACTTCATAATAACCTCGACTAGCTGGGTCGGGAAGTGAGCATGAACGAGAATGGACCTCAAAAAACCCCACTTAACCCGATCATATGCCTTTGCTAGATCAATTTTAAGAATCATAGTCTTAGCCGAATTGTTCACCGAGCCCATGGAATGAAGCACCTCTTAGACAATGACTACGTTGTCTATAACTTGGCGACCCAGAATAAAACTAGCTTGAGCTGGTGACACCAAGATAGGAAGAACCGGTTTCAGTCAATTGACTATCAGCTTCGTTGCTATTTTAAAAATCACATTCAAGAGTGAAATAGGTCGGAATTGTGTTGTAGAGCTCGGTTGATCAACTTTGGGAATTAAAACCATCAAGGCATCACTAATATAATTCGAAAACTGGCCATGATTGACAATCTTCGACACTGTATCGGATACCTGATCACCAATAATATCCCAATTTTGCTGGTAGAACAACGCAGGATAACCATCGGGTCCCGAGGCCTTATATGGACTCATCATTCTGACCGCTTCCCAAACATCTGAAGGTTGAAAGGGCATGCCAAGCAGGTTGAGACATTCCGGTGGAAGAGCAAGGAAAGCCACACTAGGAAGTTGAGGAATCAAATGATCGGCTGGGGAATCAGTCGAGAACAGCCCCTGAAAGAACGACAAGACCACATACTTGATTTGGTCCGAATCGGTAAGCCACTCCCCTGCATTGGTCTACGTATATAATCTTTTTTAATTAGGTGATATACTTTTAGATAATACTCCCTCCGTTTTCAAAAATTTGTTCAAAAAATACAAGATTTACACTTATTAAGAAAAAGTAGTCAATTATAATAGAATATAAGTTATGATTTTAATGGGTAAAGATAAGGAAAAGAAGAAAGAGAAATGTAATGACCAAAAAATTTACAAGCGTAATTTTTTTGTTGAATAAGATTATATTGTAAAAAAAATGTTTGATATAAAAGGAAAGTTGAAAAGGTAGGGCCTTGTTTCACTTTCTATCCAAAATTCTTTTCTACCCAAAAACTAATTTTAATACTCTTGAAATCCGTGTCACTCTCTCTACTTTTCACGTTTTTAAAGACACTAAAAATCACTTTTCATCTAAAACCCCCTTTACACCCACAAGTGGCCTTGTTTCATATGAGACACCTGAAAAAAATACAAGACAATCTTTCGATAACGGAAGGAGTATTCAGAGTTGGCGTATAAATATTCGTTTGATCAACATATTTGTATAAATATTCGTTTGATCATATCCTTTTTTTTGGTAGAAGGGTTGGATCATATCCTTTTAATGTCACATACATAATTAATCTTTAGTTTTACCTTGAATGCATTCATTTAATCTTATCCATTATTTTCTGCTATGAATTTTAACAATTAATTTACTTATTTTTGACAATTGATGATCAACATTGGATTCTACCTATAACTCTTGCTATTTTACTTTTAATATCATTTATTGATTTTTTTTACAGTAATAGTTGGAAATTTTTTGTGATAATTAGTTCCATTTAATATGTAATAAACAAATTCATAATTAAAAATAAAATTAAAATCAAATGTTCCATGTAGCTAGTATTAAATTTTCACCTTTAATAGTACCCCGTTCTATTCTACTTGTCCTTCTAGATTTTTCACATATATTAAGAAACTCATTGAAAATATAAAAAATATCATTGAAAATCCAAATTTTTTTAAATGTAATCACAAATTAATTACTAATTGCCCTTTATAGCCAATAGATAAAGTGAAAAAAGTCAATATGTACACTTTCCAATATATTAATTAAATAAAAATCCTAAATGGACAAGTTTTGTTGGACAAAAGTTTTAAGGTTAGAAAGACAAGTAGAATAGAACGGAGGGAGTATTTCGTAACCTTTTTTTCATCAATTACGTACTTATAACCATTCCCCTTTTCATTTACTGTATATTATACGGAGTACATTTTTCTACAAATGCAGAAGTGCTCCTATGGTAAAATATGAAGTGTGTAGTTCTAGAGCTGTCAAACGCTGATCCGACCCAAAAAATCGACCCGAATCGCCCGAAAAATTTAGGGTCAAGACCCGAAAATTTGGACCCGAAATCCAAAATAAACCGAACCCGATAGACCCGAAACCCGTTGGGTTCAAACCCGAAAAAACAGTTGGGTTGACCCATTTTGTTATATTTTAAGAATATATAATATATTTTGAAAATTATAATATATTTTATTATTAAAATATATAAAAATAATAGATTTATTATTAAGTATTATTTTTTAAATAAAAAATATTTTAATAATTGTAAACAAATCAATTTTCTTGACCTGTTAGGTCGACCCGACCCGCCCGACAACCCGCAATGACCCGACCCGATTTGACCGATGACCCGTTACGACCCGAACCCGACTCAACCCGAACCCGACCCGACCGACCTGTTTGACACCTCTATGTAGTTCCCATGAAATTAAATAATGAGAAAGTTAATTTCTCAGAACTTTATTTTACGGGATTTATAGAAAAGTATTTGTTTAAAAATAGGGAAATTTCTTTTGGTACCCTTGTGTTTTAGGTCATTCCACTTGGTGTCCAATTTTTTTTAATTTCCAGTTGGTACCCTCTTACTTGATTTTTAGTTTGTTCCGTGCCCTCAACAGCATAAAAGAGATAACGTCGTTACTTTTTAATTATCCATACTACTATAGAATTTTGCTAAGAGCGTTAGTGTAGTGACTATCCGACCGTCTAATTAAATGCAATTAATAGTTACTATCTAGCCGTTCATTTTAACCCCTTTTGTTTGCCTCTGTTTGGATAAAAAATAAGAACAAGCACTATCCAACCGTCAATTTAGTTAGGACACTATCTAACCGTTAATTTATTTTTGTTTTATTATTCTCATCCTTCTTATACGATATTTTAATGTTCCTTGAAATTCGTGTCGTATTGCTTAGCTCTTAAGTAATCTCGGGATATATATTCTTGGAAATGCGTGATCGACTTATGTGATATTTGGATGTGAACGGGTAATTTAGACATGTCTCGAAAAACGTGTCGACGTAACTTCGCTTGTAAGCAAGCTCGGATAAGTTTGTTTCTTAGTTGTGAAGAAAGCTCGTATACGTAATAAAACAAGTTTTAAGACGTTGGATGGCGTGAACCGAAGTAAATTAATACCAAAAAAACCATGCCCCTTTAAATAAATTTACGAAAATGTTATTTCCATATTCCTTTTCCAAAACTATCCAACCGTCAATTTAATTCGGAGACTATCTAACCGTTAATTTATTTTTGGTTTATCATTCTCATCCGTCTTATACGATATTTTAATGTTCCTTGAAATGCGTGTCGTATTGCTTAGCTCTTAAGTAATCTCGGGATATATATTCTTGGAAATGCGTGATCGACTTATGTGATATTTGGATGTGAACGGGTAATTTAGACATGTCTCGAAAAACGTGTCGACGTAACTTCGCTTGTAAGCAAGCTCGGATAAGTTTGTTTCTTAGTTGTGAAGAAAGCTCGTATACGTAATAAAACAAGTTTTAAGACATTGGATGGCATGAACCAAGTAAATTAATACCAAAAAAACCATGCCCCTTTAAATAAATTTACGAAAATGCCATTTTCATATTCCTTTTTCAAAAAAACAATGTTCCTTTAAATAAATTTACGGAAATGTCATTTCCATATTCCTTTTCTAAAAAACCCATAACCCTTTAAATAAATTTACGAAAATGTCATTTTCATATCTCTACACTAATGGAGTCTCCGTCTTATAATCGCCGCGCAACGCGCGGCCTAGTAAAAAGAAAAGGTCCTTTAAGTTGTAGAGAAAAGACTTTTACCAGACCAAAAAAAAAAGAGAAAAGACTTTTATAAAGAAAAAAATGGACATCTTTATATTAATTTATGGGAGGAATGAATATATGATAGATCGGAAGGAGGGAGACGACCGGCAATTATGACGAGGACGGCAAGGTTAATGTCAGTGGGTGATGGTGATAACTGAAAACAGACCTTGGTAAGGTTGGACCTGGCTGAAGTAAGGCTCGATACCTCTCTGGCTCTCTTTCGCTTGGCAAGTTCGGAGAACCCTAAACCACAATCAACAGTCAAAGCACTTGCCATTAAAAAGATGTCGAAGGTCCGACTTGGTTTGGCGGTCAGGCCATTGTCGACAAATGACACGTTTGGTGGGGGAAGAGGGTTACAACTTAGTTGAATTAATTTAAGCTCAATTTGAAGTTTGAACGAATTCAAGTCTAAATTGATTTGAAGTTTGAATGAATTCAAGTCTAAATTGAATCAAAACACAAGGATTTTGCATCTGGATTTTGGTTATTTCTTCTTCACGAGATCCATTTACCTAAATACTGAGACCCAAATCTCCAACCAAGAGAAAAAACATTAATGTAGAAGAATGATGACAAGGTGTTCGAGAAAATGTCTAACACAATAAACTCGCCAAATTTGACAATGTATGAGAGGTTTGGTTCTATTATTGATGTCTGATGCCATGGCAAATGATTAATTTCTTGTCTTGAGGAAACCTAGCCTCGTTATCGAGACTTTATTTTAGGGGAAATCTTGTGATCGAGATTGAAGAGGGGTTTGTTTTGTTTACTGTAATAAATAAGATACTAATTAACAGCCTTATGATAAATAAAAAGGTTTTTTAAATTAAAATTTTAACAGTGTTAACCACTTTCAACAACTTAAGGCACGGATGGAACTTTATGCAGAACACAAGGGTACCAACTGGAAATCAAAAAAAAATTGGGCACCAACAGGAATGACTCAAAACATAAAGGTACCAAAAGGAATTTCCCTTTATAATATATAGTTTCTCTAGTTAAATCACCTATAATATAATCTGGACCAAAATGTCCTTAAATACATGATTTATTAATTTATAAAATCATCCCGAATCTATTACATTTTTTCTCAAAACGTCTTAACATTTATATGTGTATATTAATAAAAACTCAAAAAATATAAATTACTTTTTATCATTTTAAAAATTTAAAAATACATGTTAATTGATTTAGTGCAGGAAGTAAGACATGTATAACAAAATAATATTTATAAATTAAATAAAAAAATTATAGTTTTTAAAGTCGTTTTAGTGAATTTCTACAAAAATAATTTTTTTAATATACCATGATGTTGGTTTTTTTACATATTATAAAATTAGGAATGATTTTGTGATTTTGTGATTTTTTTTCTTCTTAAAACTAAGTATAAACAGATGAAGAACATATTGGTCAATAAAATATGAAATTTTACTAAAAATAGAAATAGGTGGTTCAATTGAACAAATTACATTATTAAAAGTGATTTTACTTAAAAAAAATTTATAATATGTGGTTTGTTAGAAAACACCTCTTTTAAAAAGGTAGTTGTGACAAAAAACAACCCTAAAATTAATGAAAATTTCAGGAACTAACCAAACAAGCATCAATATGAAAATCCTGTTATGAGCTACAGAAATCTTTATTTCTCACAGTCAGTTTGTTGTAATTATATTAAGAAATGTTAGAAATGTCCATTTTTAAATAGGTTATAAGTTTTATTTGTTCGAAAATAATGTAATTTTTTGGTCAGATGAAAAAAAATGCATTTATAAGGGAGTATTTTTTTTGTTCCAAAGATTAGGAGGTAAATTTTGAACTCAAAATAATTGCTATGGTTCCTACTAAAAAAACAATTACTATGGTGCATAATGGGATTGAATGGATCATGTAGTTACATGCACATCATAAATGCTATCAATACAACTTAACATAAATAAAAGATACGATCCTTATCTATTCTTTTAATTGCTTTCAGAATCTTTATTTTCTATAATAATTACATGAAAGAAACTTCCCTTCACCCCACATTTTATGTTTTCTTAAGAATTTTTTTTTCATTTTCATTAAAGCCTACAATATAATTTATATTTCTTTCTGGTAGTACTAAATTATTATTCACTTCTATATATAAACGAAGACTTTGTCAAGAGAGAAGACCAAGCCACAAATTTTTCTTTAAGAGTAGAAAAATGAGAATCTTCTTCTCTTTGTTGCATGCTTGTTTTCTACTCCTCTCAGGTCAAGAGAAAACTAAGTCATTAAATTTGTACTGTTTTTTCAATTCAATTACTTCCAAGTACTGAATCATTTGGCCTTTGTATTTGTACATAATGCAGGTAGTTTTGTTCTTGGCTTAGAGTATGACTACTCTGCCACTACAGAGGTATATATTCACAAAAAAAGACAACATAATCTCTAGTAGTTTTAATGTAGCTAATTAAGCTTCATGCCATTTTGTTTGTTTTGATGATGAATGTTGAATTGCAGTGCTTGGAAGAGCCATGGAATGTGCAATATGGAGGAGGAATCTTGGAGAATTCGGGCTTCGACAACGAAACCGAAGGATGGACAAGTTTTGGGCATGGAAATATAAAGGTTGGTGCAACAAAGGGAGGAAACAAGTTTGTTGTTGCATTCAATAGAGAACTTCCTACAGACAGTTTGTCTCAGAGAGTTGAGCTTGAAGAAGGAAAGATTTATGCCTTCTCTGGTTAGTTTAGTACTATGAATTATTCTTCAATAATTTTCATTTTACTCTTCTAATTTTTTTAGTGAAGGGCGTTGCCTATGAGAGTCGAACCGGAGACCTCTGGGTACTACCCTTGGAGGCTTAACCGCTTGACTAGATGCCCGAACGCTCTTAGTCTTCTAATCTTGTAAAAAGAACAATGGTTTAATTTTTGAACATTTTGGAAATTAAACAAAATTTTGATGTTACCTATCTTTAGACCTTAGTTGATTGTAGGGTAAATTAAGATTGAAACTAAGCAGAAATGCATGGTTATATAATTTATTCCTAGTGGCTATCCAAAAAAGTCTCATGGTAATTCTTAGGATTTAGGAACATCAAAGTTGAATAAATGATGATTCCCAGGAACTTACTTTACTAAGGCAGTGATTTCCCATGAATTGAATTTGTAGGAAGTTGAAAAATCATGTTTGGTTGAAAATAATTTTATTTTCTATAAATGTAGGAATTTTAAAATCGTTTTTTGTCCTATGCCCTTAGGGTATAGGATAAGAATTCAAATGTAGAAACTAAAACCCTATTTAGAAAAGCATAAACCTTTTGTAAAACATAATTAAAAAATCTAAATACAAAATTATTACTTATCTTTCTAAAATTGGGGTTCTTAACCTATGCTCCAAGGGCATATGTTAGAATAATCGTTTTAAAATTATCATTTAAAATCATAGGAAGTGGATCTTACCCACCCTACCATGATAAGTCCACTTCCTAATTCCTATATTTTGGAAAGTGAATCTTCCCAGGAAGATTAATTTCCTAAATTGTTAAACTTATAAAAATGAACTAAACACATGCATTAATACTACTTTCTGGAATTGTTGTACTTCCTGGAAAGTAGAACACGGTGTGAAAGTCTATGACTCGATAGACTGGAGACACGTTTTTACGAGCTTACATAAGCTCAGTGAGATATTATCTTGAATTATTTAATTTGAACCAACCATATTCCAACAAAAGATTTTGAAATTAGAGAGTAAATATTGTATATATAAACATAGAGATTTTTTTTTAATGATGCTGACATTTTTTATTGTTGTCATTTTGAAATTGGAATTGTTTAGCTTGGGTGCAAGTCAATGAAGGGAATGCAATAGTGAGTGTGGTATTTACAACTCCTGATAGAGAAATGATTTATGGAGGTGGAGTCATGGCTCAACATGGATGCTGGCGAATGCTTAAAGGTGGAATTGTTTCCAATTTCTCTGGCTCTACTGATATGATTCTTATGGTATATAACTCCAAAAGATTCTTTCTTAGTTATTTGTTGATATGTTAATTTAGGAGTTTGAAAAAAGTTAAAACTAGAGCGATTTTGAGAAAGTTTCATAAATTGGGGTGGTATTCTGTAATTATCCCATCAAGCAAAAATGACTTGTAAGGTATTAAACCTAGATCTATTGTTATCTTATTTTATACCCTCTTAATAACAAAATGAGATAATTTACCCTCTTCTAATTTCACGTGTATTGTGTGCTTCCTTTATCTATTAATTGTTTCTTTACATAAATTATCTTCCCCTTTCTCATTTCCGTGATTGCATTAATGTAGAGCAATAACACAACGGTGGAGATATGGGCAGATAACGTTGCCTTGCAGCCTTTTACGGAACATCAATGGAAATCTCATCAAGATCAAACCATTCAAAAGGTAATTTTTTTTAAAAAAAGGAAATTTTGGTTAGTGCCCCCGAGCTTTAAGAATATTGCCGTTGGTGTTTTAAAATTAACTTTTTTTTGTTGGTGACTTGAAGTCTTATATTATGAACACATATCTAATTATAGGTACGCAAGAGTGTAGTGAACTTCCACACAACTTACACCAACAAAACCCGAGTCACCGATGCCATGATCACTCTCAAACTAAGAAAGCCACACTTCCCAATAGGAAGCGTAATCAACGACAAAATCCTAACGAATCCGTCCTACCGAAAGTGGCTCGCATCAAGATTCACGGTCACAACATTCGAGAACGAGATGAAATGGTATAGCACTGAGAACGTACAAGGGAAGGAGGATTATAGAGTCTCAGATGCAATGATGAGATTCGCCGATAAATATAGAATCGCGGTACGAGGACACAATATATTATGGGACGACCCGAGATACTAACCTTATTGGGTCAACAACCTCTCATCTGACCAGCTCCAAATTGCAGTACAAAGGAGAATCAACTCGGTTGTGTCAAGGTATAGAGGAAGGCTAATCCATTGGGATGTCATAAACGAAAATGTGCATTTCGGATTCTATGAGAGCAAACTTGGAGGAGACATATCTGCTAAGAGTTATGCTAGGGTTCATCAACTTGATCCTAGACCACTCCTGTTCATGAACGAGTATAACACGATTGAAGTAAGTCAAGACAAGGATGTTGCACCATATAACTACTTGAGTAAGCTTCATAGCATCATGTCTTACTCTAGGAATGGCAATTTGCCACTTGGCATTGGGTTGGAGTCAAGGTTTGCGGTTGGGCAACCAAATTTGGCTTATATGAGAGCCGGGATGGACACCTTGGGCGCGACTAGGCTTCCTCTTTGGCTCACCGAGGTGTTTGTTGACTCGCAGCAAAATCAGGTACATCGACAAATAATAAACATTCAATCCTAACAATTAAAACAATATGATATGGTATATTGCTTTCTTCTAGAGTATAACTTTTTATGAGGTTAGAGCTATCCAACATATTGGCCATCTTAGCTTCTACGTTAGAAGTTGGATTTCGAACTTACTACATAAAATCAATTAATGTACATAAAATTGATTGTTACATTTTTGTATAGGAACATATCTTGGAGCAAGTATTAAGGGAGGGATACGCGCATTCTGCGGTAAAAGGGATAGTTATGTGGCCGAATTGCCCGTTGAAAGACCAATGCAAGATGTGTTTTACCGACGCCAACTTCAGAAATACACCAAATGGAGACGTTGTGGACAAGTTGATCAAGGAATGGGGCTCCAAGAATTCAGAGATCACGCTCCATTGTGATGGATCTTGTAGCGTCTCGCTCTCTCATGGAGAGTATGAGGGATTCATTTGGAGTACCGAGATGGATCTCAAAATGCCGTTGAATGTGGAGGTGAAGGAAGACAGTGTGGAAAGCTTTGTTCATGTTGAATTGAATCATGCAGCTGCGAAATAACTTAGCTAGCTAAGTTATTTCGAAGTCCAAAGCTAAAATTAGTGTATACAACAAATTAATTCATCTTCTTAGAGGTAATGAAAAAGTAGTTCAATTTGGTCAAGTGTTGGTATAATTGCCCGTTTTTGTTTTATCTAGGGTTGAGCATCGGTTCAAAACCGAACCGAATCGATAAAAATCGAACTGAACCAAAAACTCAAATTTCATTTAAGGTGAACCGAAAATCAAACCAAATTGGTTCGGTTTGGTTTCGGTTTTTGTCGGTTTTAGATAAATAGAAGGTTATTTTTTGAAAAATTCAATCCGAACCGAAAATCAACTGAAACAGAACCGAACCAAAAATTGAAAATTCCTATATCGAAAACCGAACCGAATAATATCGGTCGGTTCGGCTTAAAATTTCGGTTTGAATCGACCCTTGCTCAGCCCTAGTATCCTTGATTTCAAGAAGCGAATTGAACTAATTCTTATGACATCTAGGTTAGAATATGGCATTTCTCGACCCATGATAATTATATTTAATCTTGAAAAAAAATCGAAAATCATTTCAACTAATCTTGTTTACCATTAATTAAAAAAAACTGACAATGATCAAATTCTTACCGTGTCAAAAAAAAAGTAAAGTCAAATACAATGCAATGCATTTAGATTGAAAAACAATAGCTCCATAAGTTTGGCATGACTTTATAACTATATCTTATAATACCTTAAATCTAAGATTATATTCTATATCTTATTATTTGCAATTTATCCTCTTTATGAATATAATAATAAAATAATAATAATCATTATTCCATTTGAAACAATATTACAAATGACTTTGTAGTTTATATGTGACATGCATGCATGTCTTGGTCCGACTAAGATATATATAGAATTAAAGTTGACCTCCCATCACATGCATGATCGATGCACCTAGCATATTTGTCTCTTCGATTTGATATAATTATAAGATTAGGGTTGGAGATAAACTAAGATCACTTCCTACACGTAACTAGCATATGATAGACAGGAGATTAAATATATATTACAAACTTATCATTTATCAAAATAAAGAAAAATAAAAAACATAGAGGCGTATAATTTTTTTTTTAAATGATGCTTGGTCTAATGCTTAGGAATTGGGATCGATTATACATTAACAAATTGGGGATTGTCTTCACAAATAATTAATACAATCATTAAAAAATTCCATATCACACATTATTATTAAAACAAAGTCGTATAGTATATACATTAAAAACAACACAAACTTATAAATTTCAAACCCATATATTAATTAATATTTATAATGAACTCGCCTAGACCTGTCAATCAGGTCAGTCGAGTTGGGTCATTTCGGATTCGGGTCATGACGGGTTACGAATCAAATTGGGTCGGTTCGTTGTGGGTTTTCGGATGGGTCGGGTCGACCCAACAGGTCAAGAAAATAAAATTTTTACAATTAGTAAAATATTATTTTATTTAAATAATTTTTTTTGGTAGAATATTTTATTTAAATAATAATATTTAATAATAATCTATTATTTTTATATTTTAATAATAATATATATTAAAATTTTCAAAATTAATTTTATATATTATGAAAATATAACAAATCGGGTCAACCCAACGGGTTTTTGCATTTCAATCCAATGGGTTTTGGATCTATCAGGTTCGATTTATTTTGGGTTTAAATTTTGGGTCTTGACCCTAAAATTTTCCGATAGTTCGGTTCGAGTTTGCAGGTCGGGTCGACTTTTGGTAGCTCTACACCCGCCTAATTAATTATTTAACGTATATAATATTAGCCTTAGAACTAGTGTCGTCTCAAGAACGTGAGTGCAAATGGATCATGGATGATGCATGTTTTTGTCTCAATCATCAAGAATGATTACTAGCTTAATTAATTGTCTTTTCCCCCTCGTTATATACACTACAAATACTAATCCATATGGGATCGAGATGGTGCGACTGCGGCCAATATCGAATATCTTTCTCAATCGTTCTCAAACATTCAAACATTAATCCAACATGAAGGTAATTTGAATTACTTGCATAGTAGCTTTCTATATAAGACTTCATTGTGTTCTTCTTCTCTCGAAATAGTATACAATTTTTATACTTACAATTGTGTGTGCAAATATGCAGCAAAAGATTATAATCAAAGTACAAATAGCTTGCCACAAATGCAGGACCAAAGCCCTCAAGATCGCCGCCGGTGCATCGGGTAGGTACATTTAACACATTTCACTACGGTATTTTTTATTTTTTAACAAGTGAACACATTGACAATCGGAAGCTCATCTTAGAGCATCCATTGTATGAGATTTTCAGAGATCAGAGTAGCACTGTTGTTGAAGTTTGATGGGCCAATATATAATATTCGGGGTTCACACGTCCATTCATGTACAAATTAAGTCCGACATAAGGCCAGTGAATTTCTATTCTAAAAACCAATTTGACAATAAAAAGAGTAAGTCAAGAGCTTATATAAATTTTTATCGTAATTTTAGATGTGTGAAATCTTTTATCTCCACAACTGCAGTCGAAGGCAATGACTAAGATAAGTCAATCCGTTAGCAAAACAATTCACTTCTTAAAAAAACCGTAACAAAAATAGAGTTTAGGTGATGTTGAAATCCAAAATCATATGGCCATGGATGGAACTGGCCATAATCAACTCGGTGGGCCGATAATATGAAGATCGTGTGTGCTAACTGGTCTAACATATACAAGTCTAATAAGATTCTAATTCAAAACCATATGACCATTGTTGAGTAACAATTTTAGTTTTATTTTTCCATGTGGATACTCTTAACAGTTAACACAATCCTTAATCAAGATTTATCAATTCTTACCCCAAAAATAGAGTTTAGGTGATCAATTTGAACATCAATTGCAGGAGTAGTATCGGTGACGGTACAAGGGGATGAGGCCTTGGTGGTAACAGGGAGATGCGTTGACCCGGTGGAGTTGACCGCCACCCTCCGGAAGAAAGTCGGCGTCGCCATTCTCCTCTCCGTCGAAGAACTCAAAGATCCGCCTCCGCCTAAGAAGGAGGCCCCACCATCGCCTCCCGCCGCCAAACAAGAAAAGGTAGCGCCGCCGCCTGCCGCCGGAGACAAGAATAAGGGCGGCGGCGGTGAAGAAAAAGAAAAGCCGAAGGAGAAGACCCCGGAGAAAGAGAAGTCGGCGCCAACGTCGCCTGCGCCGGCACCGCCGTGTTATTCGTACGGAATGCCGCCGTGTCAGCCAAGTAATTATTACTACCCGCAACCTCAGTATTGTATGTACGAGGTTCCTCCTCCTGATCCTAACCCTCCTTGTTCTATCATGTGATGTTTTCTTTTTCCATTTTTTTAAATAAAAATTATATGTGAGTGTGGGCTTTGATTTATCATACATTGTAGTAACGTTTAATTGCTCTTTGTTTAGGATTGAGATAATAAGTACTCCGTATTTTATGATATGTCTGATGGAGTGAGATAGGATCGTGTAGCTTGCATATATATATTTATGTGAGTTCCTACATATGTACTTTGTTGTCGTTTGGGCCTTCTTGTGATGACTTGTTTGGGTCTGAGTCTGATGGATTCGTTTGGGTCTCTGTCTCTTATATCTTGCTGTAGATCAAACCTACTCCAAATGTAATAAACAAGTTGAACAAAAAACACCACTCGATTTATGATTGAATTATGTTAAACGGGCTTTCGTGTAATCGTATTTCAACCCTGAGTCCCTGATTATACAAATTGATATTGGGATAAGACAATGAACACCATTCTAGCTTGTTCTAGGCTAGCTTGAATAAAAATTGCAATATTTTTTTTTGGTGGAATGAGTGGCGGCACTCTTTATCTCTTTGAGGGAGAAATTTTTAATAAAAGGAAAACGTCTAAGTAGTCATCAAGCGGGGATATATAACCCGACCCCTAATATTATCAAATAGTAATAAAGAAATCCATATAGACGGGGTTGGCAAAACATGAAAACCAACAGGAACTAAACATGCCTTAGACGCGAGACAATCAACAACATTATTTGCCGAAGGAAGTCTTGAGTCGAGTTGAAGCCATCATTCGATCCTTCCTTTGGAGTGGTACCTCCTCTTCCTGAAAATGTCCAATCTCCCGGGACACCGTTTGTAGACCTCGCAATGAAGGAGGCTTAGGTTTCAAAGAACTACTTGCTTGGAATCGGACGTGTTTTGCTAGAACTCTCTACGAGCTTAATGGCCAACCTCGCAACATTTGGGCTCGTTGGGTCACCACTAATCTCATAGAACCTCACGACATCTGGACCGTGTCACCCAAACCGAGTGACAGCTGGGGTTGGCGATCCATCCTCTCTCTTCGTGATCTCCTCCTCAGCAACCACCCCCAACCTCATCTTGGAAAGCATCACTACTTCAGATGGGTTGTTTTCCTCAAGCAACACCTACAATCTGCTCCGTAACAGAGGCGAGGAATGGTTATGGGGCTGTACCATCTGGCAAGGCATCCACACGCCTAAATGTTCTTTCATTTCTTGGATGGCCCTCCATCAGCGTCTTCCTACCAAAGACAGACTTAGTCGATGGTTCCCTATTGACTCCGTGACTTGCATCCTTTGCAACACGACTGACGAGAGCTCCCATCACCTTTGGAACTGTTGCCCCTTCTCCCGATCAGTACTCAAAGATTTGCTCGACTGGCTTCATATCACACATCGTGCTGCAACACTTCACGGGTGGTTTGAATGGATTTCCACTGTCACCTCAAAAGGAACACCTTCTCCAAATTAGTTGCTGATGGATTCACTACCTACATCTACTTTGTTTGGAAGAGTCGTAATGATGCCATCTTTAATAGCATTGCTCCTTGCCCACGTTCTTGTTCTAGAGCTATTATTACCCACCTACAAAACTGTCTGGCTGCTCATAAACAAAAACATC
Organism: Fallopia convolvulus; assembly: GCA_964016875.1. NCBI lineage: Eukaryota > Viridiplantae > Streptophyta > Magnoliopsida > Caryophyllales > Polygonaceae > Fallopia > Fallopia convolvulus. The sequence continues at coordinate 5,124,355 of OZ024721.1, forward strand.
CACTCTGTGGAGGTTTTCCTTTATAAGCCATGCCATCTTTTGATCTCTTGTCTGATTTGTTACAGAACTCTTGTACATTTTTCTTCTCAATTTAATATATTTTACCTTTTCGAAAAAAAAAAAAACATTATTTGCCTCTCGGTACACATGACGGAATCGAAAACTCCAATTCCTACTAAAAAACCTTGACATTGGGATACCAGGGTAACCAGGCTGTACAACGGATGACTTTTCAAAATACTAGAGTTCAACAAACAAATAATTTATTTAGAATCAAAATCTAAGATAACCTGCTTGAAGCCTTTCTTCTACGCAAGCTTGATCCCATTGAGAACGCCCCACAACTCTGCCATTGGAACCAAGCACTAAATTATTTATTTTTCAAATTATATGTCGTATGCCCGGCCCAATGGATCGCGATAAACCCAAAAACAAAAAACACTGTCGTCGTGGGGTGTTGCCCCCGAAACCCCCGCTAGGGAGCTCCGCCACGAGGACCCCTTGTGTTTTCATGAGTGTTTTTATCTACCCTTGGTTTTTTATGAGTGGTTTAATCTACCCATGGTTATTATGAATGGTTTTATCTGCCCATTGTTTTGATGGTGTTGTTTTGGGTTGGAAAAAACATAATTTGTGGCTATATATATTCATGGTTTTGGACAACAAAATTTTGATGTAGCTTGTTCTCTTGATTTTCGTATGCTTTTAATTTTTTTTTTGATAGGGTAAGGATTATGGTCGCCATAAGTACTACTTAGGCTCGTGTAGGGCATCTATTAGGGATGAGAACTGGTTAATAACCAATTCTAAAGAAGAAAAGGGAAACAATATGCTTTGAATTTGATTTCCGTATGGCTAGGTTCAGATAGATTTTTCTTTTTTGTTGGAGTTGGAGCAATTTTGTTCCGCTTTTCAATCTCTTTCAATTTGACAAAGCAAACAGTTTAGGGTATTTTTAGATTTTAACGGAAATTTGGATGGAAAAGTTAAAGGCCAAGAAAGAATGAAATTAACTTAAAGAGTGGTTTTTTGTAAAATTCAAGATAAAGGGTGGTTTATTGCAATCATATCAAGAAAAAGGGTGATTTTATGTAGTTTACCCAAGAAAGAATGAAAAGGTGAGGGTTGGACTACTTGGCCATGGGTGATGGGTGTGAGCTTCCCATGAAACCCACCAGTCAAAACTTGTAATTTTCCAGTCCACGTGTGTGGAAATTGCATGTTGAAACTGAGTGGAAATGTAACCGTGGGTGCGCATTGTGATCATAAGTGCGAGTGTGAATTGGAATTGCATGTGGAATATATCGCCAATGTGAAATTGTAATCATAAGTCCAAATTATAATAATTTTATAGTAAATGTTAATTGAAAGTAATAAAACGAGGTGAGAGTAGTCAATATAAGAAAGAAGTTGTGTAAATTAAGACTCTACTAATTTGGGTATATTCAGAAATGGACACCAGATATATGTACGGAAGTATTAGAGTTTGGTTTTTAGTGGTTTTCATAGGGATAGAATTAGACTGAAGAAAAGGTAGGAGGAGGTTATTAAGCATATCTCAATTTTTTGGGTATTTCAGCAGATTTGGCCGAGTCTAGGGATTAATGAAGGAAGAAGATTGCAGTGAAGGAGCCATAGTGGTTTGGGCATTTAGGGAGAGCCTCGGTTTTTCGTGTCCTTTCATGTCTTTTCCTTTCTTTCTTTTGTTTTGTGCTCGGTTTTTTCGAACCATCCGCATACACTCTCTCTATTTTAGATTGGGATAAGGGTGTGTACATGCATCCTAGCTCCCTTAATCCCGCCAGATCCAGGTTGACAATGAACTAGTTGAAGTCCCGTGATATTTACGGGATAATTTTACTAAACAACTATAAAATTCTACGATATTAATTTAAAATGCTAAATATATTTATATAATATCATAATAAATTATGCAATAGACAAATTATTTTTTTAGATTGTACTCCATATTTTAATTGAATATATTTTTATATATTTTTTCATTATTTGTGGAGATCTTGTCCAAATTTAGATTGAAATTATTAAAATATTGATTTTACTTTTTATTGAATATTTTTAAATAATATTTTCTTATTTTTTAGACCCTAATATGTATAAAATACTTGGTTTTTTATAAAGATAATAATAATTAGGATAGGTTATCTACAAAGCATAATATAATTTATTAAAATATTTTTTTTAAGTTAATTTATTAAAATTATATATTATGGTTCTTATCTTTTACTCTATAACAATAAGAATGTTTGTAAATATGAAAAATACAATATAAAGATTAGTATAAAAGAGAACATTGTCCTTGATTTAAGAGATAAAATATAGAGAATATTATCTATGTACTATTTTACAAAATTCAATCAATCTATAAAGTTGTTTTCCATACTAAATTTAAATAACAAAGAGATAAAATTTAAAGGAAATTAATGTATATGAAAATTTATAAAATTAAATGTATTAATGAACCTATCATCCATATTAAATTACAAAAAAACATAGAGATAAAAAAAAATTAAATGTAAGGTGGGTCTAGATAAATAAAGTTATTCTATATTTACATAAATAAAATAAAAAGGAAATTTAAGAAAAATGTAAAGTAAATTTTTATCAAAATTCAAATTAAGCAAGTATTCATCAAGATTTGTAATTTTTTCTATTTTTTTTATCAATCCTTGATTTAAGAAAAAAAATGTAATATAAATTCATAAAAATATAAAGAAAATCTAATTTTATTAATTTAAATTATAATTCGAATTTTTTTTTGACATTTACATATAATCTTAGTCATCAACATAAAATTATATCTTTTTCTCAAAATAAAAATATATCAACATAACAAAATTTATTATTTAAAAGTATATCATTATATATATATATATATATATATATATATATATATAAATTTTATACTTGGAGCTCAAGCCTTGTTAAAAGATAAAAAAAATATATTAAGACCCTAAATTTTTTTAAGAGATAAAAATATTAAATTAATATGAAAAATATCATCTCATAGGAATCGATGTATATAAAAATTATTTTGATATGTTATCTATTGTAGTAAACTAATACATAATCCATAGATAGAAAATTATATACATAAAAAATTATATAAATATGTTATCTATTTAGTATATATAGCAAGAATACTATAAGTTGTTACAAAATTTATTAAATATAATTGCACATTAATTTATTCAAAAATGCCACGTGGCGTAAATTTTACAACAGACTTGGGTTCTGCTTTATAATATACTAGTTGTACCCGTCGTGTCTTGCACGACTATGACTTTACATTTTTTTAGATATATTATAAAAAGATATTAATAAATAAAAACATAATATAAAATTTAATGTAAGTAATTTATTACCTATAATATGTATAAAAATTATTTTGTTTTTGAAATCAAATTAAACAAATTAAATCTAGATTATTAAGTTTAAAATTGAAGATAAACATAGATTATTAAGATAAAATAATCTACATTGCTCTTTTTCCTTGACAATATTTCATAACCAGGTTTAACTTGTTATACTCATTGTGTCGTGCATGACTATATGGATTTAATACTTAATTTATTTAATGAATAATATTTTAATTTAATATAAAAATAAAAATAACGTATTTATTAAAAAAAATCATTAAGTTGAGCCAATATAATGTGAGGTACAACTAAAGTTGTTAAAGTGAGTCCAATATAAGTTTGATAGATTAATGATAATTTATTTATGAAAAAGTATAAATAAAAATTATTTTAATTAGAATCATTAAAATTTATAAATGTTTTACAAAAATAATTAAATAGCTAAAAATAATGTAAATTCTATAATTTTTTTAATCAAATTCAATTCTATAATTTTCAATAAAAAGTGAAAAATATAATTAATAAGAAAAGATAAAAAAATATGAATGAATATAGAATTCTTTTAAAGATAAAAAATCTTTTATATTAACATAAATAATCCAAAAAGGAAATTAAGGAAAAGATAATATAATTTTTTTATAAAAATTTAATTTAGGCAAGTAATTATATAAATATTAAATTTTTTATTTTTTTATCTAAATTTTATTTAAGATAATATTTTTAATCTTTTACATAAATCTTTTACATAAATAGATAAAATGATAAAGATAAAATAAATTTTTTAATTTTTAATTAAAATTCGAATTAATTTTTTCCAAATATAAAATATAGCGTGTAATGTTAGTTTTTGATAGAAAAAATTAATATTAAAAATATCTTCCTACCTTATTATGATATCAATCTATCATTATATATTAAAAAATCTTATGATAAAATGATAAAGATAAAATAATTTTTTTTAATTTTTAATTAAAATTCGAATTAATTTTTTCCAAATATAAAATATAGTGTGTAATGTTAGTTTTTGATAGAAAAAATTAATATTAAAAATATCTTCCTACCTTATTATGATAGTAATCTATCATTATATATTAAAAAATCTTACGTTTTATTTTTCCTTTCTTTTAATTTTTTTATTAAATATATTAAATTTTTGGTTTTTATAAAAATTAGATAGATTTTTAGAAAATTTGAAAGAAAAAATTATAAATAATAAGAATATAAAATTACTTTTTAAATATAAGGTGGGGCCAGAATTATTCTGGTGGCTCGAAAAGGTTTGGATTTAATATATAGTTATATATATAGATGGATATTTCAAAGATATTATCATTTATATGGATATTTTTATTTCAAAGATATATATGTGACCACATGTACATGTTTTTCTTATATTTTTTAATTTATCTTTTACAAATATGATAAATATAATGTCCTTTTTTATCTATATTGGTAAAATATAATAATATTATTTTATCTTTATGTTTATTTGAAGATAAATTTTTGCAAATATTGTTTTATCTTTATGTTTACTTGGAGATAACTTTTTTGCTTAATTAACTATAAAAAACTATTATTTTAATAAAGGTGTGATGTGGCGTAATGTGGTGGCAGAAATTGCTCCGGCTTTAATTATTAGTAATAGATAGATATATTGATTCTAAGCGGAGAGGATCATCTACCTAGATGGTTTAGATGGACTATTATGCAAACTAAAAAACTTAAATGAGTTAAGATCTAACTATGTGAAATTAATTTACGTCACACCATGGAGAAAAAAAAACATATTTGTCAATTTGTATATTTTTTATTTTAAAATTTTAGTAAATAAGACCCAACATATATATATATATATATATTAATTTTCAAATAACAAAGAAAATAGGTACATATAATTATAAATATGGTTAGAATTTCTTACCTACAATAATATCAATTTTGCTTGATTTATAAAATCGAACTTACCTTGTTCGAAATTGTGATTTTCATCAATTTGTCTGTAACCAAATTATCTTATTAGTTTGTACAATTTAGTTGTTTTGAGGACTAACAATGATTTGTAAAACATTCATACAGTTAAATAAAAAAGCTAAAATCCGAAAATATAACTAATAAATCTTAGAAAAAAATTAAGTATATCTTAAATAAAAGATTCACCAAATCTTTTTAAATTTTGATATGTATATATAAAAATCCATTACAATTTAACCAAAATAAAGTGATGTACAACATAATAATGCAATTTGGTATGAGTCACTATTATTTAAAAAAAAAAAAAAAAGCTATGAGTAGATAAAAAATGAGTAATCTTATTAGTTTTATTGTATTTCAGATATTGACCTATTTTTAGAAGACTTAAGATTTTATTTGTATAATTTGGAAAAAATATCTTCTTCCATATACGTAATCTTATTAGTTTGTACAATTTTGTAAAACATTCATATGGTTAAATAAAAAACCTAAAATCCTATAATATAATAATAAATCCTAAAAAAGATTAAGTATATCTTAAATAAAAGATTCACCAAATCTTTTCAAATTTTTATTTCTATATATAAAAATCCGTTATAATTTAACCAAAATAAAGTGATTTATAACATAATAATGAAATCTGGTATGGGTTACTATTATTAAAAAAACAAAAGCTATCAGTAGATAAAAAATGAGTAATTTCTTGATTTTTCAAAAAATGTATGTAGAAAAGCGTTAATAAAATTATAAGTTCTTTTTAAAAATAAAATAATATAGGGAAGATATGAGATTTTGCAAACTAAGGTAGTTCGATTTGACAAATCTTACATAATAAAATTTAGATAATAGTCATTCAAAATTTTGTTCAATATAAATTTACAATCAATTATTCTAAACATTGACAAAATTTACAGTTCTAAACATAAGAATATTAGTGATAATTAACAAAAAAAATTTAAATCAAAATAAAAATCTAAACTACCAATGTAAAAAAAAATCTAAATCTAAACTACCATTTATAATGTAATATTTATATTTTTTTTTTGCAAATCATAACAATAAGTGCCGACATATGTGCATTCTAATTCAATTGATCAATTTTTATAATCTTTCTTTTGGTAGTGTCAAATATCTTGACTTTTTTATAATGTTAAATTGCGTAATTTCGGAATAAGTTTATATGGCATTTTTAGAAAAAAAGAAAAATTACGGCAATTTTATATGGTAATTTTAGTTTTTTTATGAAAATATTTTTATGATGTGTAAATGACATGACAAATTTATTAATAGAATAAGTTTATATGATATTTTTAGAAAAAAAGAAAAATTATGTTATTTAATATGGTAATGATATGTGGCAAAAGCTGAGATGGCGTAGTTTCGGAACGACATGTGGCAAAATCCTAGGTGGCGCATTGTGGTGGCTCCAAACCTTATTGCTTTTATATATATAGTAGATTAGGGTAGATTGTTGTTGTTGTAACTTGTAAGATTAATTGAAGGATCTGAATAACTGAATTTTGTTAATTATAAAGTTCTATGGTGTAACTCGTTGAAGTTATTTGAAAAACTCCATCAATAGAGTTTTAAATTCTCTCATAAAATAAAATATATTTTAAGGAAATCTATATCTATATCTATATCTATCTATCTTCTATATAGTAAATTTGTATTTTTGACATTCAATGTCATAATTAGAATTATGATTGTAGATTTTTTATTTAATTATTATAGATTATATTATAAATAATTAAAAGAGACTTTTTGCATTCTTTTTGTGAAGTAAGTTTTTTTGATAATTAATGTCACAATTATAATTAAGAAATTATAAATTAAGTTTTTAGGTTTTTATTGCTTAATTAATGGTCATAAAAAGAATTTTGCATCACCTAGATTAATATTTGTTGTATGAGGTGATCAGAATTGAGTCAAATTTAATCACTACTATGCAAATAATGAAATACATCCGCACTTGGATCTATTTTGTCTTTAGTTTTTTTTTGATAAGGTAAGAATTAGGAGACCCTCTACGGAGGGCGTCCTAGAGCATTCTTACGGATGAGAACATGAAGTTCTGAATTATCCAAAAGGAGGTTGGTAGGAATGCTGTAGCCCAGCTTGGCAATTTTATCGGCCACATCATTACACTCCCTACCCACATGTCTTACTGATACAATATTGATTTTTTTGAGGGAGACCATGATATCTGATATTAATATTTCAATTTTCCAAGGACAATTTCTATTATTATTAACTACATTTATAACAATGAGATTATCTCCTTCAATTTCGATCTTTGTAATTCCTCGTCTCTAGGCTTCCTTGATTCCTTCTTGGAGTGCAAGAGCTTCCGCTTTTAGGATTGAGGTTGATCCGTGTTTTCTCGTTCCTACACCGACAACTTGTGCCTCGTGATCACGTATTACAAAGCCCGAAGCTGCCTGGTTAGAGTTAAGTTTGGATCCATCAAAGTTTAGCTTGTATAAATTATGAGGAGGTTTTTTCCATTTTTCTATTCATTTTTTCCTTTTTTGTCCATTTTGGGGCCGCTGTTGAGTTTTTTTCTTCATCCTTTACCCATTTCTTAGATTTTTCCCATTGGTCAATTTGATTTTTTGAGTATTGTTCCACGTTTTGGATAAAGTCATTGGGAGTTTGCTGAAAAACTAGTTTATTTCTCTGGTGCCAAATACACCACCAACACACTGCAAGTTCTATGAAATCAATATTTCCCAATCCTTGGAATAGTTCATTTAAAATAGTACTGGCTGATTTATTTGTTATGTTATAGGTACTAATGGTATTATGTGTTTTCCTATTTATTTTCTGAATTAGTCTTTTCGTATGATGGCTATTTTGTCTTTAGTTGGTTATGAATTTTTATATAAACTTTCTTCAAAACTTTATTTATTCTTTAGATGTTAAGTAGTCGGTTGTAATTTTGGATTTTTGGTTCAATCTCTCTTCTTTAGGTTTGTTCCTTTTCATATATAATTCATAGTTTTAATATTCTTAGATGTTTATAAATTGTTAATTTTGTAGATTTTCTAATTCTTTTGGATAACATCTTATATTTTCTATTGTAATTATTATTTATTCACTTTAAAAATAATACTTAACGCGGAGTTAGCACTATTAAACCAATAAAATACAAACTTTTCGGTACATTTATGACCCTCTATATTTATAATCCCATCCAATCATAACACTCTTATAAAAATTAGACTTTTTAACAATCAATGCTTCAAATTTTTTAGAGAAGTATGTTAAAAAAGAGCCGTACGTTTTTGACTCATCTTATAGTGTAATTGATACTTGTCCCATGTTTTTTCTCCATTTTTCGTCTTCAATAAAAATCTATATTTATATATTCGATTCATCCACTTCCATTAGTCCTTCGACCATGTCAATTAGACCTGTCAATCGGGTCGGACGGATTCGAGTTCGGTCATTTCGGGTTAAATCGGGTTTCGATTCGTTAGGGATCACGGGTTAATCGGGTTCGATTGTAGCGGGTTTTCGGTCGGGTGGGGTTGTAGCGGGTTTTCGGTCGGGCCGGGTTGACCAGCGGGTCTGAAATCTCCTTTTTTCTTATAATTATTAAAATTAATTTATAATTAAATAATACTATTTAATTATAATATATTATTTTAATTTATTTTAATAATAAAATATATTATAAGTTTCAAAATAAATTTAAAAAATTCTATAAATATACTAAATCGGTCAACCCAACGGGTTTCGAGTTTCAACCCAATGGGTTCGGGTTCTATCGGGTTCGGTTTATTTCGGATTTCGGGTTCAAATTTTCGGATCTTGACCCTAAAATTATCGGGCGGGTTGGGTCGGGTTAGCGGGTTAGATCAGTTTTTTACCACTCTAATGTCAATAATTAAAATATATTAACATAATTATAATTTACCTATGTTGTATGTTACAAGATTCCACCTGGTTAATTTAAATATAAAAAATGTCAAAGTCGAATCGAATAATAACTTATTAATTGTTAACTTTGGTCGACCAATCAAATGTTGGCCCCTTAGTCGCCAGTGGTGATTCTCTATTCCACTTTCGTATTCCACTTCTGTGTTTCAATTAACTATATAAATACTAAATTAATATTAAACAAATTTTAAAAATTAAATTTTTATTTTTAAACAACTATATGTATATGTGTGCAAGTTTTAGCTTGAAAATCTTACTATACAATTTTTAAAAATTAAAAACATAATATTTTGTATGAAAATCATTCTCTTAATTTTTTAAAATTTTATAACAATTTTTTAGGTAAAAATTTGCACGAATATATAAATAGTTGTTTATAATATAAATATAATATAAATTTTTTTTAACATTAATTTAATATTTAATTAAAATACAAAAATAAAATATAGAAGTGGAATAGAGGATTAGCGCTTAGTCGCGTCATAGATCCCACGGACTTCTCTTGTTACACTAAGGTATGTTCACACTTGCCATTCCAATTGGTTTACATTAGTCCACAAACTTTTCAACGAGTCAAGTGCAATCCACGTACTACAAATACCATTTTTCTCGGTTTACCATGATGACATTATACAAATATATACACCGGTTCACAACTCTCGTCCCACAATGCAATCAATCAACTAGCTCGACCGATCATTCTCATGGCGAAGCGCTCCCAATTCACTCATTCAATTCTCATCTCAATCATAATCGTCGGGATTATGGGTCTGGGCCAGGGCCCAAGCCCGGTCCAGGCCCAACAATGCCCGGGACTCGATCTCGGAGCTCTGAAGAGAAACTGCTATATATACGTGGTGAAGCTGTTGCCGAAGATGCGGCCATCGACACGGTGTTGCGGTGTGGTGAGGAGCTTGAATGTGCCGTGCTTGTGCAAGTACGTGAACAAGGAAGTGGAGAGGGTGGTCAGTGCCACCAAAGCCCTATACGTTTCCCAGTATTGCGGCCTCGCCCTCCCGCACGGGAACCAATGCGGAAGTATGTTTAATGACCATTCTACCCTTCCTTTCTCTAACGAATCACATGTGATAAGTCAGTTTTAGCAATTTTAATAACGATTTTTCTAACCTATGCTCTTAGAATATAAATCTTTAAATTGTACCCTAAAAACATATTTGAAACACAGATTTTAGACTGAACCGCTAAAGTAATTAGAAACAAGAGTTAGCTATATATTCAAATTGATGGTAATTTTTTTTCCAAAGCCGATATTTGTGGTCAAATTTTCCTTATATCTGTTCAATCGTTTTTGTAGGTTACACCATTCCGTGAGCAGTGCGGAGCAATCTTAGTTGCTAAGCTTAAAAACTATACAAAAATTATGGAATAAATGTTAGTCTATGTTAAATGTTTACTTCTACTCTTTGGCGCGCAAAACTTTGTCTATGTTTACTAAAGGGAACGTCTCTATGTACGTCTCACCTTATGTATTTCGTATTTAATTCTAGATATCAAAATCTTATAATTTATCTATCTATATATACATTAAAGAAAACGTCTTTTTGATACATGTGAATCTGTAGAATCGTAGATCTGAGTTAATTCAAACAGTCAGGAACTGTTCCAGTGACAATTCTCTTACGCAGTGGAATAATAGAATACAAAATGTATGGAACTACGACAGTAAACAAACATGATTCCTTATAAAGGAACCTCACTTCAACCAACAAGCTGAATGAGTAAACCTCTACCTCCCATGGAGGATTTCGAACAGAAACTTATATTAATTTTATAAATCCTTAGTTGCAATCAGCAGATTCAAACAATACTATCGAATTAAGTTATCATGTTCAATTCCTAAGTCAGCTAAACACAACTAATAAAAGTACTCGAACCTTACTCGTTCCTTGTGTAGCTCCCTTTAGCACACGAACAACCTCCCAAGTCGTGTTGAGCTCAAGTACTCAGTACTCTCCATCGATTGGATATGAACTTCCTTCTTTGAAAATGGATTGTTGATTGCTCTTGGCTCTCTCTATCTCTCTCTGAAAATTGCTTGCTTCCTTCTAGAGAGTACTATTCATTCGGATCATAGAGCTACTTGACCTAGCTCAATCGTTTTGCTCTTATAGTAGTGGTTGCTTCCTAAAATGACGCATCTGTCTTTTTCTTCTTGGGGAGCAAGACATCGTTCCATTGACCAGCGTACCCCTGTGCAATATTTCCTTATTATGACGCTTTTGTCTTTTTGTACTTGTCGCCCAAGTTTGGAACAAATATGACTCTTTTGTCCTTCATTAACTTGCTACGTACTCTAGTAGGTATGGGGAACGATTTCCTTGCTTTTCCTGAAATCACTTGAGTGGGGACTCAGTTCCAGATGTATGTTATCATCAAAACTTCGAAGAATTGAATGGATGAAACCATTGTTCCGGTGTTAGGAACTAACACTGATCCAGCAGAACCTTTTGTTAAATTTGGCCTATATGTCCGCTTATGGTTGATTTCATATACGTGACGCCATGTCATCAAGCATTTAAAACATAATATGTGTTCATATGTTACTCATGTGCACACATTAATAATTTAATTTTATAATATTTTTTAAACTAAACTCTAAAAAAGAATTGGTAACCTCTTTTAAAAATATAAAACAAACAAGTATCATATCTACTAAATTTGGGACATATTAATTTGCACATTATTACTATAACTAATCTTCTTCAAACCTTAAATCAGACACGTGAATTTTTCGTTTATCCATCAGTGTGATTTGTGAGTTAAATTTTAGTACGTTGTACCTCATAAAGGCATGCATGAATGCATGAATGCATGAATCAATTGATCACAATCGTATCCTAAATCAACAAATTATAGAAGCAAAACATAGTTATAAATAAAAAATTCCTAAAGTTAAGTAAAACCTCATAATTCTAAATTCCAACCACCAACATTATATATACCCTTTCTTATTTAGTCCTTCCAAACAACACCACAATTTCTCATTCACAATCACAAGGAGCAAAAAAAACCTTCATTAGAAATGGCATATTCCTACAACATTCGTCTAGTACTCGTTGCTAGTCTTGTGGTGGTAGGGCTGATGGGCTTGAGTCGAAGCCCGGTCCATGCCCAAATATGTAAGGGCCTCAATGTCGGGCAGCTACTGATCCAGTGCGGGCCCTTCGTACAGTTAGACGGGCCGAAGATCCCACCGTCGGATGAGTGTTGCACCCTATTGAAGGGTTTAGATGTACCTTGTGTGTGCAACCACTTGCCCGGGGATGTGGAGAAGTTGGTGAGTGTGGAGAAAGCTCTGTACGTTGCTAGGTCATGTGGTATTACGCTCGAGGCTGGCTCCAAGTGTGGAAGTAAGTAAAATGACTCATTTATCCTTTTAGCTCTTATCAAAAATTACTTGCACATATATTAATATACATAAACTCAATGATTTAGAGTGGTTAAATGGGCCGGACGAGCCGGATTCGGGTCCAGAACGGGTTCCTATTGTTGAAATTTACGGGTCAATCGCGTAAAGTCGTTGCAAGTTTTGTGTGAAATCGGATCTACCTATTGAAATTTATGGGTCATCTGGTCAAGTTGTTGCAAGTTTTGTGTGAACTTGGATCTACCTATTGAAATTTATGGGTCAATTTGGTCAAGTCGTTGCGAGTTTCGTAGAAGAACATCATCTTTCTATGATTATTAAAATAGCATTAATTAATATATATATTTTATATATTTTAATAATAAAACGTAATTGATATTCAAAATAAATGATATATATTTTTCAAAAATAAAAAATTGGATGAGAACTTTCGAGTCGAATTTGAACACGAAAAATTTTAGACGTGTCGGGTCTGATAGCTTTAGTGCTCGTTTGGTTAAATGTGGAAAATACAATTCATAGGAATAACTTCCCGTGAAGTAACTTCCAAAGAATTATAATTCATGGGAAATGAAAATTTGTGTTTGGATATAATTTAATTCCTAAGAAAGTATTTAAATGGAATTAAAGCTATAACCTTACAAATTGAAATTAGTTAATTTTGTGAGAGGCTAAATAAGTGATTTGATAATTTTACCCAAGAAAATAGTGATTTGATGATTGGAGGAAGAAAATAGTATTTACCCACCTCTAGGTGATTAGAATTAATTCCAATTCCTGTATTAGGGAGAGGAATTGAAAATCCCATGCTAAATTAGTTAATTTTGTGTAAATTGTTTTGCAGGTTACACCATTCCACCACCTAGAGCTTGAGATATTGCGAACTGAGAGCTGTTTGATTTTTCGCACTATTAATTTTAATAAATATTGTGTTTAGTGTTGTTTCTTTAAAAGGAGAAACTTGTACTTATCATCTACAGACCATGTTCTCCAATAAAGTTTACAGAATCAAGACCCAATTTATTATTAGAGGCATGTGAAACCAAATGGCTAAAGCAAACCCAAATGCAATATAATCACGGATAATCCAATAACATTGTCATCAAAAGTTTCTGCTGATTGATCAACAGAAATGAATCAAGGCGAATGAGTATGGATGAGAAACTTTACAACTTCCGATGAAAGAGATCAAAGTAATTTGATAGGAAACAGAAGGGTAAATGGGTCTTTGTATTACTTCAACATTTGGTGTACATTACAACATTTGGTTCAAATTTCCCAAAGATAACCTATCCATCTTGAACTGACAAACCCGAACCAAACCAATTCGGTTCACCTTAAACCAAATTTTGGCTTTCGGTTCAGTTTTTGTCGGCTCGGTTCTGTTCGGTTTTAAACCGATACACTGCGCACCTAAGCCCACCTAGGCACCGTCTAGGCAATTGCTTAGGCCACACCTACACACAGGCAGTCCCTCTCAGTCCATAATCCGCCTAGCATTTTTTAGAACATTGACTACTCCTCATTCAAGACACAAAAACAACCTCAAAATTCCATTTCTATAAAGAATGACGATAAAGTATGCACTAAACAAAGTTGTAGCATCTATCACTAACACAGAAAAGCATTGAATTAATTACCAAAATTTATACTAGAATTGAATTTCTAGAAACAAGAAAACGATGTCCTATTAGAGTTTCTAGGTAACATAGATTGCAACTACTACTCGTCTAACCGACACAATCGGATAATAGTTCCGGTTTCTCAGCCTTGCTTCACAGCTAATCTCTCTGTTAAAGTGTAAAATACAACACATCAGTACGTTGTCAAGCAAAGCAAATCTAACAGTAATGGAAAAGAGGGTCAAGACTTGAAAAAAGACTTGAGCACTCATATGAAGTGTTTACATTCAGAAAAACATAACAGGAAAAGAAGAGCTAAAACAAGGACCAGAAGATGCTTCCTTCTTCTTTACTCTTCTATTTGGATAAAAAAGTTCAAACAAGCATTAGGAGAGTAGAGATGGGACGTACTTATTAATTCGTATGTAACGATCATCGTGGTCCCATAGAGTGACATGTTAAAGAATCGTGGTCCAAACCCTCTATAGAATCCTCTCCACCCGTCTTCTTCAAGCAACGCTTTCGTGGTTTTTAATACCGACGGCCTTCCAGCACCATAATCATCCAAGACCTAAAAACCAACAAAAACACACAACATAACAAACACTATACAGTATGTCGATATCAGACAAGGCAAAATCCCATATACAGATACAAACAAGAATGTGTCTCTAACGGAACAGCTTTCACCTGAAGTCGCGTCTTGACCGTATCTATGGGAGTAGTGATGACTGATGAACAAGCACCTGCAACTATTCCCGCTGTAGCTTGCACACTCACCATCTCAACATGAGACGGCTTCTTCTCCGAATCATCACTATATCCCAAACTCCTATCATGATAAATTAAGTTAAACAAAACTCATCATTTAACTGATTGGTCAGATGCAAACTCAAAACAAGGAAAAACCTTATATGCAATGCAGAGATACACATCAGAACGAAAACGATACGACGCACACATAGTACAGAATAAAACGAAAGCACACATTACTGCATTCAAGATAGTATTTTTCCCTCAATGTACACATCTATTTGTACTATGT
This sequence comes from Fallopia convolvulus, assembly GCA_964016875.1. Lineage (NCBI taxonomy): Eukaryota > Viridiplantae > Streptophyta > Magnoliopsida > Caryophyllales > Polygonaceae > Fallopia > Fallopia convolvulus. The sequence goes on from OZ024721.1 coordinate 5,139,703, forward strand.
GTGCATTATTCATTTCTTATTCGATTCATTCTCTTAATATTACCTCCAAATAACATGTTGTGCAGCTCCATACGTACCCCACCAAAGTGCTGAAGCCGGAGTCTGAGTCACAGCAGTCAGCCCAAAACCTCTATACAAACCGCGCAATCCTTCCGATTTCACCACCTTCCTAATAACATCAATTGCCCCATTGCAAACCATTGTCCCAGGAACACCTTGTACCATAAGTCTTTGACAAACCTAATCAAACAATAACATTACTCCTAAAGTAAGTCCTATCTCAAATTGTGCAATCAAGTTAATTTTGAGCATTGGATTTGGACCTACCACGTCAAGAGGCACATAGTAAACACAAGACACCAAGTTAGACACCATGCCTGCAACTCCATTAGCAATGCCTAGACGAGTAGCTACATACATTTCATCATACCTGTCCAAGTATTTTAGAGTCATATCTTTTGACACTTCAAGTGAAGTTAGCACCAGAACTCTGCCTGGTAAAGATCCAATTGCTGAAGTGCCAAACCCACGGAAAATTCCACGGACGCCATCGTTTTTCAGAATGTGAGAAAACACTGAGAATCCCTTCAATTGAGAGAGTCCGGAACTGGCCACTTGCATTCTAGTCTTTACAACCGCCGTGGGATGGAGCAAGGCGCACTGAGCGGTGAAAAGGATAGCGCCGATTACATGAAATTTGGACTTGTCTAGCCTGAAATTAAGCCATGGATTAGGTGAAATTTGGACTGGGAAGAGCAAAATTAAGGCCACAAATCGATCAATTCTGTGAACTAAATGCGGTGGTGGTGATGAGGGAGAGAGACCTGTCCCAATTGATGTCGGTGTCGGAGAGAGCGGCGAGTTTGGGAGCGGAAGCAACATCCGCTTCGACAGCCATGGAAGCAACCACTTCAATCTTGCATGTCGGTTTCTACTACTTTCTAGTATGCACGCAACAAGGAGATAAGCGATTGTGTATGGAGGTGTTCGAGTCTGGGAGAAGAAGGAGAAAGGAGGGAGAGAGGAGAAAGGGAGAAGCTTCCAACCGCCAGAAGAAGGGTCGTGATTGAGGTGGAAGAAGATACTTCGAATCTCTAGATAATTCGGAACCTCATTCTTCCACCATACTGAAGTGAATCCCCCCCCCTCTCTGGAATTTTCCCAGACCCGGGTCGTTCTAAAAAAAATAGAAAAAAGATACCTGAAAAAGAAACTGAGATGGGCCCACCTCCACGTAGGATGCGAGGAAATAAATTCCTCGCCTGTTTTGCGAGGATAGTAAGATTTTCCAAAGAAAACCCCTAGTAGAAGAACTTCACAATGACGAGGATGCGAGAGAGAATTTTGCACAGAAGCCTCCAACCCTCTCTCCCTCTGCTTAACGGTTGGGACTTGGGAGGAAGCTTGTAGCGATCTTCAATCTTCGATTTTAAAGTGTTCGACTTGTAGGCTCTTCGAAGAACTGAATCATGGTAATTAGTATCAACATTTTCTCTTCTTACTTATGAGTTATGTCTTCTTCGGCTGTTGATTGTTGAAACGCATATGCAATTCCGTGATTTCTGATGCCAAATTTGTTTGCTGGATGTTGCATTTTCGAATTTCAGTCGGCGTTGTTCAATTTCCATTCGTTTCTGACCGTGGTGCTGTTATGGATCTGCACCTGCACTTATGTGAAGATGCAATTTCCTGCCATTCTTCAACAGCGAACGGGGTATCTATCATCACTTTCCCGATAATTCTTCTCATTATTGACTGATTTCTGATAGGTTTGTGAGTTCTTGCTGGATCGGTATGTTGAAGTGGCATGTGCTTCGATGATCTTAGATCGCCCTAGACAAATTGCTCGGCTGCTAATAGAAGAAATTAAGATTGAGATGATTGTGTTCACCGATTTGGAGAACACGGAAGAGGTTTTGAGAGGAATTCTTCTCACAATTTTTTCATTACAATCATCTAAATTTTCAGTAGTTGCTTACAGAAAAGATAAAGGAGGTTAACCATGGTTCTAACGGTTAACTCTCCTCCATTTAACTCAGGTTAAAGTCTATTGTTAACTAACCCAAGTTGAGTACACTGGACCACAATCTGACTCAATACAAACCATGGTAATATAAAGATATTAGACACATGACTCAATACACCCTCCTCAAGTTGGAACCGATGTGAGTCCCAACTTGCCCATCAAGAAGTCATGTTGTGCTTGTCCTAATGGTTTTGTCATTGCATCTGCCAACTGCATACTTGTATGAATGTAGGCTGTGCGCAGGAAACCAGATTGTACTTGCTCTCGAGTGTAATGGCAATCAATCTCTAGGTGTTTGGTTCTCTCATGGAAACACGGGTTTGCTGCGATCTGTTGTGTTGCTTTATTGTCACAAAAGAGAGTAGCTGGCAAGGGCACCTTCATCTTCAAATCATTCAAGATGTATTTCGTCCATACTAGCTCTGCAGTGGTGGTCGCCATGCTTCTGTATTCAGCTTCAGCTGATGAACGTGAGACTGTTGCTTGTTTCTTTGTCTTCCATGAGACCAAAGCAGAGCCAATAAAGATACAATATCCTGTGAGTGATTTTCTGGTGAACAAACAAGCTCCCCAGTCTGAATCAGAAAAACCTGTCACCTTGAAGTCAGATTGGACTGGATAAAATAAGCCTTTATCAGTGGTGCCTTTGAGATACCTTAACAAGTACATTGCTGCTTGCATGTGTGGCATCCTTGGCTGCGACACGAACTGAGATAAGTGTTGAACGGCATAGGATATATCTGGTCTAGTGAGTGTTAAGTAGAGGAGTCTGCCAATCAACCTTCTATATTGCTCACTATCTTCAAGCAATTCCCCTTCTTCTGTGCTTAATTTCAGTCCAGTGGGTAAAGGAAAATGTGCTTCTCTTGATTCTGTGATTTTGACATCTCTCAAGATGTCTTTCACATATTTCTGTTGACTCAGATATGTGTCTTCAACCTTTCTATTGATTTCAATGCCTAGGAAGTATTTGGCTGAACCAAGATCCTTGATTGTAAATTGTCGATGCAATGCTTGTTTGACATCTGTCATCTCTTCCAGATCATCTCCTGTTAAGAGAACGTCATCCACATAGACCAGCAGAATTGTGATTAACTTCCCTCGAGTTTTGACAAACAAGGAATAGTCATTGGTTGACTGTGAATATCCCAAGTGTTTCAAGAAATTAGTAAGTTCTTGATTCCACTGTCTAGAGGCTTGCTTAAGCCCATACAATGACCCTTTTAACTTACAAACTTGATTCAACTTTGCGAGATGATAACCTTCTGGAGGCTTCATATAAATTTCTTCCTCCAAGTATCCATGCAAGAATGCATTATTCACATCAAGCTGGTATAAAGGCCATTCTTTACTTGTTGCAATAGCCAAAACAATTTTGACCGTGGGCAATTTAGCAACAGGGTTGAAGGTGTGCTTGTAGTCTTTTCCCAACTTTTGATTAAATCCTTTAACAACTAGCCTTGCCTTGTATCTGTCTATACTTCCATCAGGCTTGAATTTAATCTTGTACACCCATTTTGAGCCTATAGCCCTATGCCCTGGTGGTAACTCTGTCAATTCCCATGTTCCATTATTCTCAAGTGCCTCTAACTCTTTGGACATTGCCTCTTCCCACTTTGGATGTCCCTTAGCTTGACTATACAGATGTGGCTCATTCACAGAATGTACTTGTGCCATGAAAGCATAATATGCAGCTTCTTGAGTCTGAGGAAACTCTGAACCTGCTGTCATGACATAATCATGTGCCCAAGTAGGCACCCTCCTGTCTCTGGTGGACCTTCTCAATTGTGGCTGCTGAATTTCTACATCTGTTGGCCTTGAATGATTAAACATAGGCAGAGGCATAGCAGGAAGCACTGAATCTGAAACACCACAAGGTTCCGCCTCATCAACTGTCTGTGGCATCATTTCTGGGAAGATTCTGTCAGCCGTTTCTGGTGGTTTGGATGTACTAGCATCTGGGGTTTTGAATGGGAAAATGTTCTCATAGAACTTCACATCACGACTGTAGAAAACTTCTTTTGTCACAAGGTCATAGAGTTTGTATCCTTTTTTGTTGTGCTGGATATCCCAACAGGACACTTCTCCTTCCCCTTTCATCAAATTTGTCATGCCCTCTTCTTATGGAAGCAACATAACATAAACATCCTATGACTCTTAAGTGGTCATATGAGGGGTTTTTTTTTGAACAACACCTCATAAGGTGTTTTCCAATCAATGCTCACCAAAGGCATCTTATTAATTAGATATGTTGCTGTTAGAATGCAATCCCCCCAGAAGCATTTGGGTAGATTGGCATGGATTCTTAAGGCTCTTGCTGTCTCAACAAGGTGCCTATGCTTGCGTTCCACAACTCCATTCTGTTGTGGTGTGTAGGGCATGCTCCTTTGATGCAAAATCCCTAACTCAGAGAACAACCTTTTGCATCTGTCATTGAGCAGTTCTGTCAGACCGAACCTTCTTAGGAGCTATACCAAACTGTGTTTTTGCCATGTTGACAAACCCTGTGATGACATCCACCACTTGAACTTTACTATGTATCAAATAGGTCCAGGTTGCCCTACTGTAATCATCAACTATAGTGAAAAAAAATCTTTCACCATTAATACTTTCAACATGAAAGGGACCCCATAAATCCATATGTAATAACTCAAAAACACCATTTGTTTTGCTATTACTTAATCCAAACGGAAGTCTGTGAAATTTAGCAAGATTGCAAGTATCACACAAATTGTTCTCAATATCAAAACTGCCACAACCAGGCAAATGTCTTAGTTTTGAAAAAGATAAATGCCCTAGTCTATTGTGAAGCTTTTCCTTGTAATCTTTAGCACTAGACAAATGGCAAGCTTTATTTGAAACTGATCCTCCTTTGTATCCTGCTTCCAGCCTGTATAAGCCACCAACCTCTCTCCCTACAGCAATGACTCTCTTACTCGTAGGGTCCTGCAGTTCACATTGAGAAGGATCAAAACATGCCATCAACTTTCTCTGTTTAATCACTTTGCTAACTGATAGCAAATTAAACTTGAAATCAGGAATGTACAACACATCTTCTATAACAAAGTCTGGTTTCATGAACACACTTCCTGATTGTGTCACTTTTTTAACTGTCCCATCTGGCAAGTTCACATATACTGGATGTGCTAATAATCTTACTCCACTAAGACACTCCAAATGTGGTGTCATGTGGTCAGTGGCTCATGTGTCAAGGATCCATTCATCTTTACTAAAATGCTTCGAAGCAAGATTAATAAAAGTACTACCTGCAAAATTGACTGAAGAAGAAGGCATGACCATCTTGCCCTTGAACATCTTCATCATCTCTTGACACATAGCATACATCATTTCTGGATCAACCTTGCTTTGTTGTCCTCCTGATTCACCATCCAGAGGAGTTCCTTGTTGGTGTGCATCATTCGTGACCTGACCTGCTACAATTGGCACTCCATTCTCCTTCCTTTTGCCCTTGTACCAGTCAGGGTAACCAATGACTTCAAAGCATTCATCCCTAACATGCCCATTCATGTTGCATTGAGAGCAATGCTTCTTATTGTTCTGCTTGCTCTTTTTGTAGTCCTTTTTCTCACTACTCTCTGCCTTGTTCTCTGAACCACCAGTCTTATGTCCAGAATTGCTGTAATTCCTAGCATTCACACTGAAAGCCACTGATTCTGGGACTACACTGGAGATCTGTTTCTGCTTTTCAACCTGTTGCAATAGATAATATACCCTGTTGAGTTTTTGGAGTGGCTCCTGAGACAATATCTGACTCTTAAATGAATCATATTCAGAATTCAGATTTATCAGAAAATGCATCAGTCTATCCCTGTCTTCGAGCTCTGTCATCTTAGCCACAACCTCACAAGTGCACTTTGACAAGAAACCACAAGAACAGACTGGGATTCCACTCATGAACTCCAGCTCATCCCAACACTGTTTCAGTTTTGCGTAATAGCTAGTGACTGAGAGATTTCCCTGAGTTATCCTCATCAATTCCTGCTTCAGCTGGTACACGAGAGGTGCACTACTCTGGTTATACCTTTCGAGAACCTCCTTCCACATTTTGAACATAGAATCCACATACACAAACGATCCAGATACTTCAGCTGTCATTGAGTTTAAGATCCAGCACGCTACCATTCTGTCAGCCCTTTCCCATCGATATGCATCAACCGATCCTTCTTGTGGTCTCACAATCGTACCATCTATGAACCCTAGTTTTAACTTTGAACCTAGGGCCATTCGGACTTGTCGATTCCAGGCCACAAAATTGGTGCCATCAAACGGGACTGTGGTAAGCGACATACCTGGATAATCGGAGTTCGTCAAGTGAAGAGGGTCTGCCTGAGAAGCTCCCTGATTCTGCGCCATCTGCAGCAGCTTTGCGAGCAAATCGTCTGCTTCTCCCATTTTTCAACAAGGAATACTCACACTCTCTCACTGTTTGATTTGTGGACGAGGATGATCGGAAGAAGAACGAATTTCTCGTTCTCACCCCTTTGATCGATTAGCCTGGGCTCTGATACCAAGAAGAAATTAAGATTGAGATGATTGTGTTCACCGATTTGGAGAACACGGAAGAGGTTTTGAGAGGAATTCTTCTCACAATTTTTTCATTACAATCATCTAAATTTTCAGTAGTTGCTTACAGAAAAGATAAAGGAGGTTAACCATGGTTCTAACGGTTAACTCTCCTCCATTTAACTCAGGTTAAAGTCTATTGTTAACTAACCCAAGTTGAGTACACTGGACCACAATCTGACTCAATACAAACCATGGTAATATAAAAATATTAGACACATGACTCAATACTAATCGAATGCCTGAAAAATTGAGTTTGTCTAGATTAGTAGCATCGTGCTTAAAAGGATCCTATTGACCTCTTTGGAAATCGGGAGTACGAAAGATGCTAAACCAATTAGAATTGCGATAAGATTGACAGTAAATTTGATTCGGTTATTTACAGGTATGAAACTTGTTTCTATGATATTGTTGTATTCAGTTGGATGGTAGGTTTTATGAGCTTCATCACATCTCAATTTCAGATTGAGCATTAGGAATTTTGGATAGGAATTTAGGATGTGACAAATTTCGTGTGGTTCCAAACTTATCCGAGAATCTGTGCTGATTTTGATGTGATTTATATTTTATATGACTAATTATTTCCTGGGTTTATACTGAATCACGGACTCCTATAGAGGAGGCGAAGTCTTGGTATCTTGAGATTAAAATGCTTTGTTGTTTGTTTTTACTAGATGTGATGTGTGGCGTTGCACAATGTTTAGAATGTGATGCCTTTCCCTTGAAAAGATTTGGCCTTAAACTTTTAGCAGGACATGCTATGGGTTCTCTTGCTAAAATAACAGTTAAATTGAGAAAATTTTCATATAATTTCTGTCAAGTTTCAACTAGTTATAAGTATGAATCATGTCCAGATAGAACTACAGCATAATCGAATGAAAGGGTGTTAGAAGTTAGTATTGCATCTTTTGAAGCTATAAAAAGAAACATTCTTTTGAGTCTCTTTTCATGATGCTTAACTGTAAATTACCAAGCAACTTCATTCAGCATCATAGAGGCTCTTGTTAGCACTAAGTTATATTATTGATTGTAGGCTTGGTCCAGCTGAACTGAAAAATGACTATATGAATTCTTGACATTGATTGTATGGAAGTATGGAACAATCAGAGAATTAATACATTAGCTGAACATATGACAAAAAATTGAGATCATCTTTTGGAATTGAGGGAAAGCAAAATACATGGAGCTGTTTTTGGATCAAGGCGATTGAATAAATAAGCCAATTGAGATGGTTATGTGGCTTTAGTAAGTTCACTTCAGCTGGTTGATATCATTCTGAATCATGCATAAACAATGTCTAAGGAAAGCTTGTCAAGTCATCGGCTTCTGTCGGAATATAGGCTTAGCTAGGCGGCCTTTTGTTGCACTGTTCTGTTATTTCATTGTAAAACCTTTCCTACCGTCTCTTTTTAGATTTCATCTAACACAGAATATGCTTTGCAGGTTTAGAGGTTTCTTTTGGAAGGCGGCTAGAATTGGTAGGTCCTTTAACTTGACTTACTGGTTTTAGAGGTAGTTATGCATAAATATCTGCGTGAAGCTGTTATGTTGATGTGAGAGTTATTCTAACCCTTTTCCTTTTCTGGACTGCTTGTTGTTCATAATTTTGCTTGCTTTAACTTAACTATTGAGCGAGAACTCTAGTCTAAATGCATGTTCACTTGCCTCTTCAAAGAATAATAGTGATTCTTCTATGACTAAGATTATTTGGCAACTAGAAATCTGTTGATCTGGTAAATGAAAAACAGATACAATAACTAATGATGCACTTGTGGTTACATCTGCAATAAATAGTGATGAAATATGGTTCTATATAATGTGCAATCCCTTTCTAATTGTGGAATGATTGAATGAAACACACTTCGTGTATAATGTAATCTTCTTCATTTTTGCTGGGTTGTCGCACAGGTGAGCGGTTGAGCCCGTGGGTGGCTGCAGTATGCTTCATGATGGGTGTGTCCATAATCTTCTTCTGATCTTAAACCGACCAACGATGTTAACACGTTCATCGTCGAAGGAATCCTTTTCCCAATCATTGGCCAAATGATGATGGATTTGTGATGCAAGCTTTTGTTCTACTAGTGGCTGGTTAAACTTCACTTGTTTTTACGGTAGTAGTTATCTCACAACTTTGTTTGCGATATTATGAAACATTATTGGATTATTTATAGACTACCATGAAATATGATGCACATTTTTTTTTGTAAGACACTAACCAAATTATGATACTGATTACTGATTGCTAGAAATCCGAATTCTAACACAACAGGACTTTCGGACTATTAAGGTGGAATTTCTGGCATTGCTTACTCGTAAGTTGTTCATAAGATTTCAAGCTTACGGTTCTCGGACATTGTAGTATGATAAGTGATGTATTGTAAATGACAACATTTTTTGAAAAAAAAATGCATTCATATATATTAAATATCCAATTCCATTTCATAACTTCGACTCGTACTCTAAACTAAACAAACAATAAAATGAGCAAGAATGTTATTAGGTCATTTATTTAAGCTTCCTAATACATAAGACAAATAAACATTGCAATTTCCTCTACTTAGCTACAATAACCAAACTGAGACAAATAAACATTGCAACTTGCCCTACCTAGCTACTAGAACCAAACTTTCAACAAAATCACCCAAATACTCAATAGGACCAGGACGAAGACCACCATCAGTATGCTTGCCATCATTAAACACCGAAACCTTCATCTCGCCTCTTTCGTCCAATACTCCCACATCATTTCCCTATTCCGAAACCCTCCCATTTGCAACACACCTTCTTTGATATTGTACACTCTACTCCAAGACGTCATTCCATCATCCATGCTCCACAACGAAACAATATCATTGCAATCCAATCCCCACACCCCCAACGAAGTTCTGCCATCAACAATCACCAACCGATTCGTTACCCACAAATTGTTCTTAATCGGATAAGGCAATGGAGTGTAACTAAACTTCTCGGTTGCAAAGTGGAACAGAGCCAAGTGATGGTAATAGCTATGACCCGTATCAACGCCTTCGATCCAAACCAACCCGCCTTTATAAGACATGCTTTGAGATGCATTCCTTTTGTGTGGACAATTGGGCAACTCAACTGCCTTCCAAGACGCGGTTTTGACGCTATAAACCCAAACCCCGTCGTCCACTTCTTCTTCATAATACATTGAATGGTTTGGTTCTAAAGTGTAGTCGAAAATGGCGAGTGCCTTGTAATCCTTGGAAGAGTCGTCATATCCAAATCCGAATCTTATATGGTCGAAGTACTTTATTGAGTTTGAGGGAGATGGGATTTGACGGTACTTTCGGATTGAAGGATTCCATAGCATAGCGAAATCTTGTCCGATCATCAAAAGAACTCCGTTCATTGAACCTGCAACGAACCACTGGCGATGGTATTTATAGTCGAAGTAAGAACTAGTCTCGATCCACTTGAGCTCTGGGCTTTCGATTGCAAGGATTTCACATGTGATTTGATCCTGTTGAATAAGATGATTCCCAAAGGAGCTTCGGAGGGTGAGGATTCGGTTTCCATGGAGCTTTGCAGGGGAATTGTTGTGGAGGTGAAAGGAGACGAATTCGTCATCGTCAATTATGGTGAGGAAATATTTGCAGACAGCTCGGGCAATGAGAAGTGATTTTGTAGGTAGGAGGGAAAATATATGCATCCATATGGCCAGAGGAAGATGATCGAATGATGTTTTCTTCATTGATTCAATACAATTTTTTCAAAAGGCAAGAAACGTTTTTATCAGCACGGGAGGCATGTAATTTATAAAGAGGATTAGAGGGAAATGATGTCAAAAACTTCGATGTGGGATTTATATTTTGGTGAAACGTGAATTTTTAAAAGCCCGAATTGCCTCAGAAAAATCATGGGACATGAAACACGTCGCTTCACTCGAACAAGAAACTAAACGTTGTCGGTTTGAATTTCCTCATCGCTTCTTGAAGCCTTTGTACTCGCTAAGCTCTCCCATTGTGTACTTAAATCTTAAACCTATATTACCCGAAAACTCTAATAGGGTAGCATGTTTTGTTTCAAGAACTCGAAAGGGAAACTCGTTTCTCAGTGTAAAATTATGAAAACGATATGTTTCCGTATCCTGTCATTTCTGCGTAACATAGATCTTGACTACAATTGTATTACATTCGACTCATATTTAAAATGCTAATTGAGCTCTGAAATTCAAATTTTCTTTTCTTTCACTTCCATGGTTTATTAAAAACGATTTTTTTAACCTATGCCCCAAGGGTATAGGTTAAGAAGCTTAAAATGAAAATTAATTGTTGAATTTTATTATTTAGGTTTATTTACATTTAATTTGTATAGGGTTCATTAGTTTCCTAGGGTTTTAGTTTCTAAAACTAGTATACTTGACATAGGTTAAAAAAACTAAATATGAAGTATATCTAAAAATAACATCACTTTACATATTGCTTCCGTTTTCGAACAAGATGAACTAAATGTAACTAATTGTTAAGCAAGCTTATAAAATGAGGAAGACCCTGTTTAAATGGATCGTATTGATCACTTTACATATTGTTTCATTCCTTGTAGGAAGTTGAATTGTAAGTATATAAATTTCATCACATCTCAATTTCAGATTGAGCATTATTTAGATGGAAAATACTCATGTGGTCCCAAACTGATCCGACAACATGTGCTGATTTTGATATGATCCGAAAACAAACATGCACATTTCATTGTAAGACACTAGTTAACCAAAGAATAAAAATGAACAGCAATATTACTAGAGATGGTCATTTATTTGAGGTTCCTAATGAAAGAAAGCTTCGAAACTCTGCCTTGGCAAGGGTTCCTATATATAGTACTACTTAGCTAGAACCAAACTCTCAACGAAGTCACCCAAATACGCGACAGGACGAACAACACGACCATCACTACTTCGTTGGCCATCATTATACACCGAAACCTTCAATCTCCCATCTTTCGTCCAATACTCCCAAATCACTTCCCTATTCCGAAACCCTCCCACTTGAAACACGCCTTCTTTAATATTGTACACTTTACTCCATGACCCCATTCCATAATCCAAACTCCATAACGAAACGATATCCTCGCAATCCAATCCCCACACCCCTAAAGAAGATCCGCCATCAACAACCACCAACCGGTTCGTTACCCACAAATTGTTCTTGATCGGATAAGGCAATGAAATGTAGCTAAACCTCTCGGTTGCAAAATCGAACCGAGCCAAGTGACGGTAATTAATAGCTATGACCCGTATCAACACCTTCGATCCAAACCAACCCGCCTTTAAACGACACGCTTTGAGACGCATTCCGCTTATGGCGACAATTGGGCAACTCAACCGCCTTCCAAGATGCTGACTTGACGCTATAAACCCAAACCCCGTCATCCGCTTCTTCTTGATCGTAGAACAGTGATTCATTCGGTTCCAAATTGCAGCCGAAAATGGCGAGCGCCTTGTAATCCTTAGAGGACTCGTCGTATCCGAATCCAAAGCTTATATTTATGAAGAACTTTATCGAGTTTGAGGGAGACGGGAATTGGCGGTACTTTCGGATTGATGGATTCCATAGCATAGCGAAAATCTGACCGATTATCAAGAGGATTCCGTTGAGTGATCCGGCGACGACCCATTGGTCGTAGAGGAAGTTTGGTCCTTTTTCGATCCATTTGAGGTCTGGGGTTTGTGGGCTGCTTTTGATTGAGAGGACTTCACAGATGGTGTGAAGATGGTCCAGACGATTCCCCCAGGGGATTGTGAGAGTGAGGATTCGGTTTCCGTGGAGCTAACAGCTAACAGCTTTCAACTTCATCTACATCAACGAACACGTATAGACATACACATATATATATAAGGAATGAAACAACTGAAATGAATCAACACAGGTTAATATATCACAGCATTGAAAAATGGCAACAACAAATGCCAATGATCAATGGAAAGAATGAGGAAACTAACAAACAGTGGAGGAGATGACAAAGTTGTCCCCATCGTGCCCTGCACGACTATGACTCGATATTTTCAGATATACTATAAAAAAGATATTAATAAATAAAAATATAGTATAAATAATCATTGTAAATTGGTGATTTATATAAATTATAAAAAAAAAGCATATTCTAAATTAAATATTTTGATAGAAAAAATGAAAATAATGGGACATTTAATATGGATTAGCAAATAAAATTGACTTGACATGTACGTATATTATCAAAAAATCATTACCGGGAAGTTATAATTGAAAATTACAATTGAAATTGGCTAGATTTGTATGTAAATTATCAAAAAAATCAAAATTGAAAAATCAAAGATATATCATAATTGAAATTTAAAAATTTGCCAACAAAAAGATTCGATCCTATCTAAATATCATAATGGAAAAAAATATATAGGTTAAAAAAAAACTTTGACTTGATAATTTAATAATAATATATGTAATTGAGTATATTTATATTTTACTATAAGAGAGAGAAAGAAACAACTAAAATGTTAAAAAGATTAAGCATATATATTTTATTGGCTTATAAGGAAAAAATTTCAACCATTAGTTAAATTCTTTTAGTTAAGATATTATCTCCTACCAAAAATTAAGATATTATCTAAATTTGGGAAATAAATAAATTTTAATTAGGTGGAAAAAATTTGTCATGTGGAATATGAAGTAGAAAGAATAATTAATACAAAATTTTTATGGAGCAAGGATTAAATGACATGTGGCAAAATCCTATGTGGAATAATAATAGAACGACATGTGAAAAAAGCTGATGTGGCGCAACGTGGAGGCTGCAAAGCTTATTACTTTTATATATATAGTAGATTCTTTAATAAAATTGTCAGCCAGAAAAGATACACAAGACAATAACAAAAGAATCATTTTTTAAAATTTTCACAAGCATTAGTAGTTTAGTACTCATAGAATTAAATATAAATAATATATTTAAAAATAAATAAAATATACATATTTTTTAATTATTTGATTTGGATATGAACAAAATATATCAATTTTAAGCGAGAATCAAAAGTCATCTAACAAAATAAAATTAATATGGTGATATTATTTTCTTTTAAATTTAAAGGTTTCAAAGTGAAAATTTTATCCTTTTTTATAAAAAAGTAATAAGTTAGACTTTTAGAAGGATCGTACTAAAACGTACGTAAAATCTCAACTTGAAAAAAAGGAGATAATTAAATAATATTTTATTTTAAATTTATCTAAAAAATAGGATTAATATTAAATATTTTTTATTCAACTAATATTAATATATAATTAAGGAAGAGAATATGTGATTAATAAAAGAGAAATAAAAGATTTGATAAGATATATTAGATTTAGTTATTATTTTTTAATAAATCTATATAAGAATAAGGGAAATTCCGGTTGGTACCCTCGAGTTTTTTGCTCTTCCGAGTGATGCCTTGAAAAAAACTTATTCCGAGTGGTACCCCTGAACTTTTGCAAAAGTCCGACAAATGTCCTTACTTGTAAATTTTCATTAGTTTATAACTAAATTAGTATGTTTTCTAATGAAAAAAATATTTTTGTATTTATTTAAATTAAAACAAAATTATATTTTAATGAAAATTAAAAAAATCATGTAAAATATTAAATTAAAAATATTATATACATATTTGTCAAGTAGATATATTGTTTGTTGTATAATTTCAATTTTTAAGTTTAATTTTTTTTACAATATTTACATTAAAATAAATATAATCACTACTTCACTACTACAATAAGAAAACGGCGAGAGAAATGAACAGTGTTAAAACTTAAAACTTGAGTCTACATCTAGGCCATTCATTTTATAAAATCAACGTTGTTACAGATTAGTCATTCGATCAACTCCAACTCCTTTCTTTCTTTTCTCGCCTCTGCACCTTCCTATTCTGTTTCCCCATGATTCTGATTTCTCCACCTCCTGCTTCGTATGCCTCTCCTTTTCTCTCTCCTTCTCTTTGTAAAATATTAAATTAAGTTTAATTTAAATTAAAATTGTATTCTAATCTATAACTATATATTAAAGTTGTCCCTTTTCGAGCCACCAGAACGATTTTGGCTCCACCCCATATTTAAAAAATTTTATTTTCCATTCTTATTATTTCTTTTTTTATTTCTATCTTATTCCAATAATCTTTATGACCCGTACACTCAAAAAATATTGTTCCAATAATATTGTTTCTCAAAATCGGATATCTACCTACTATCTATCTTTTATAGATATTTTTCTTATTTTTTTTAAGTAAAAATCTATCAAAATCTTATAAGATAGGAAAATTATACAAGTATCTACTATCTATCAAAATCGGATATATATCTACTATCTACTATCTACTATCTATCTTTTATAAGATAGGAAAATCGGATAATCTTATTTTTTTTATATCTTCCTTATACAAGTATTTAAAATTAAAGATAAAATATTTTAAAATAATATAAATCTTTTAGCATATTATCTTTTGACAAATTTATTTATAGATATATAATAATAAAATATTTGATTAAAAAATTATACATTCTACGAGCAATAAATTACTCATATTGAAGTTTATATTATATTTTTATTAATTTATTTATTAATATCATATTTATAATGTCTATAAAATATCGAATCGTAGTCGTACATGGTACGACGGGTAAAACCAATATCGAATCGTAGTCGTACATGGTACGACGGGTAAAACTAATATCGAATCGTAGTCGTACATGGTACGACGGGTAAAACTAGTTTAAAACTAAAATTGTATTAAAGTAAAATTGTATTAAATTAAAATTAAAGTTAAAATATTTTATATGATTTATTTTCATTGTCATTAAAATAAAATGGTATTCTAATTTAATTAAATACAAAAATTATTATTTTTTCATTAGAAAACATACTAATTTAGCTATAAACTAACTAAAATTTACAAGTAAGGGCACCAACCGGACTTTTGCAAAAGTTCAGGGGTACCACTAATAAGTTTTTTTTTCAGGGCACCACTCGGAAAAACCAAAAACTCGAGGGTACCAACCGGAATTTCCCTAAGAATAAATATATTTAGTTATAAATATATGTATTCAAATTAATTTTGAATTTTGATGTCCGCCTTTTTAGTCGTGTTTTTAGGGTGTGTTTTTGTGTGTTTGAGTCTTTTTCTTTAGTTTTGTGTTTTGTTTTGAGTCGTTTGTGTGGGTTTTCGTATTTTCATGAGATATGGAGTCTACATAAGCTTTGGTGGTGTTTTATAGGTTTTTAGAAGCTATTTGGAGCACTTTTGAAGAAAGGAGCAAAGTTGGTGAAAGATAGCACTCAAGAATGAAGAGAAGAGAGAGAGGCGTGTGGAAGAGAGGAGAGGACGAGATTTGTGGAGTTACTTGGAAGACAAGTTTACTTTGGATTTGCTTGTAAGTTTAATTTTTAATTTAATTTGGATGTTCTTAATTATGCTTTGTGAGTAGTCTCTCTCTAAGGTTGGGGTTAAACCCAACAATGGTTGTGCATGCTTGTTTATGATCATGTCTTGATTGTTTTTATTGCATGAATCTATTCTCTTGTTCTTAATCTTTGAAACAAAAGTGGATTGGAATTTCTCATTCATAGTTGAAACGAAAGCAGAAACCTTGAATCAGAATAGTCAATTTAGGGTTTTGAAGCGAAAGCGGATCAATCCTAGTTGAAGTAGAAGAGATAGATAGTAAGTTTATTAATTTAGCGAAAGTTGATTGATTTACTTGCTTAAAGTTAACGAAAGTTAGCGCCTTTATGTGATAAAAGCATGATCTATGTGTTTCATTAACGTCTGGCATGCATAATTGTTATTGTGGGGATACCATTACCTTAGATTTTCTCTTCCCTCGCTAAAAACCCGTACTTTATTGATTGCTTGCGTAACAAGTAACAAAACTTAGCACTGACTATCTCCTGTGGACGAACCTGACTTCGCTATACACAGCGGGGTCTTAATATAAATTTATTTGTTGTCAAGAAATCCTCTCAATAAATTGGCACCGTTGCCGGGGAAGCAACAATGTTTGTTTGTTTGTTTATCTGTGGGTCTGGGAATAGCCCGACCCCGTTTTTGTTTTTAATTTTTGTTTTCTGTGTCTGTTTTCTCAGCGTATGCCAACTGGACGTCGAAGGCTCGAATTTGACAACGCCGGTTATTATCAGAACCTGAACGTTCCCTGCACCGTAGACGTCGAGAGAACCAAGCCATGGCTACACCCGAGGAGATGGCTCGTCAGATGGCCGAACTCTAGAGGCAGATGGAGGCGTTAAAAGCCGAAAAAGATGCCGCTGTTGCCGAGGTCGAGTGTCAACGAGTCAACAGTGCTCGTCTACAGGAAGAGTTGAATGCCTATCCGAGGAATGCCAAAGAATACATGCATCCAGAACTGAGGGCACCAGAGTCTCCAGTTTTGCTTCCGGAGATAGAGAAACCTTTTGAGATAAAGTCTCAATTTATATCCTTGATCAAACGGGCTCAGTTTGAAGGGAAACCTACTGAGTGCCCTATGGAACATGTTAAGAATTTTCTTGATTTATGTGACACCATAGCTGCTGAAGGTGTCTCACTTGAATATGTTCTGTTAAAAGCTTTCAGGTGGTCTCTTACTAGAAAGGCCCTGAGCTGGTTGGAGAGCTTACCTCCTAAGTCTATCAGGACTTGGAAGAATTTGTATGATCAATTTCTTAAAAAAATTTTCCCTCCTGCCAAGACGACGGAGTTGAGAAAGCGCATCACCTCCTATCACTAGCTGCCTAATGAGACTTTTGTTGAAACATGAGAAAGATTTAAGGAGATGCTTAGACAATGCCCTACTCATGGGCAACCTTTATATGTGCTCCAAGAAATCTTTTTCCAGGGTATAAATGCAGAAACGAAGAACCGCATCAACATGCATACAACGTGCGGTTTTATAGAGATGGAACCCACGGCTGCATGGGAATTGTTGGACAAGCTGTCTAACTATGATGCCATGTATGGAACCCAGCAATCTCCCCAGCCCCAGAGGCGTCTCTAAATGCCTAACAAAGAAGATGTTGACCCCGATGTCAAAAATCAATTTCTGCAAGACGAGGTCAACCGCCTGAAGAAGCAGGTAAGTTTTCTGAAATCCTCTCAATCTTGTCAAGAATGTGGCTCTTCTACCCATAGTACTTCTTCTTGCACTAACATAGAACAAGTAAGAGCCGCTGAGACATATGCTGAAGTGAATTATATGAGAGGCCCATACAGAAACCAGCCTAGTAATTTTGACAGGTCAAACAATCATCCAGCGTGGGGCAACCAAAACCCGAATCCCAACTATGCAGCGCCCCCACCGGATAGACGACCTGCACCATATCGACCTCTAGGCTATCAAGAGCCACCATCATGGGCATTAGGGTTACAGGAAGGCATTAGCGGAATCAAAGCCAACCTTAACAATCAAAACAAAAGATGGGGAGAGTTCGATGTGTGTAAGAAAAATGTCGACTCTCAACTAGAGAACCTTGCTGCACAAATTCCAAGGCCACAAGGGCAACTTCCGGGCCGTCTCGAAGAGAACCCTAGAGGACAAATAGCAGCAGTACACCTTAGGAGCGGAAAGACACTACCGGAGCGTGTCCAAGGTAAAGACAAGGGCCCTACGACTGAAGAGGACGCCACGGTTCAGCTCGGTAACGAGCCAGCGAGAGCAAGTACCGAACTGGCACACCATGGTGACGAGGCTCCTAGGTTCGTCAACGATCCTAGTCCAAGTAAGTTTCCTGATCCAAGCCCTTCTCTCAATCTCAGGCTAGTTAACGACCCCATCAGGGTCGGTAACAATCCTCCGAGAGCACCTAACGACCCTAGTATCGACCCGGTAGCATCACCTCTCAAGCATGACTTGGTTCCAAGAATGGTGAAATCTCTTCCTTTTCCTATTAAGAAATCAAAGGACTCTACTGAGAGTAAGTTCAAGCGTTTCGTAAAGATTCTCCAGGGCATTAATATTTTCATCCCATTCGCTGAGGCCCTAAGCGAAATGCCGGCTTACACGAAATTTTTGAAAGATATTCTTAGCAGGAAAAGATCCATCACAGAGCTGCAAGATGAAGTCCGATCCATTGCTCTACCAGAAAAGCTAGGAGACACAAGGAGATTTGCCATAACAATTGGCATAGGTGACCACAAATTCAAAGCTCTATGTGATCTGGGAGCCAGTGCTAGTTTACTTCCCCTTTCAATCTGGTCAAAAGCCAACATGGGACCATTGGAGCCGGTAGACATGAACCTCTACATGGCAGATGGATCAAGCGTAAAGGCCACAGGAGTCGTGGATGACTATCCCATTCAAGTTGGGAAATTCTTTATTCCAAATGATTTCATCGTCCTTGATATGCTTGAAGACCCTCACGTCCCCATTATCCTAGGCAGGCCATTCCTAGCTACAGCAGGTGCTAGGGTCGATGTGCGGAAAGGACTCCTCACTTTCGATATTGGAGAGGAACGCGTGGAATTCAGCCTTGACCAAAACGCTAATGACCCAACTGCGGTCGCACAGATCGAGTTGACTCAGCCAGAACTCAACATAGCTGTTCCTAACGATCCTCCTCCAAGTACAAAAGAGGATGAGAATTTCACACAGATCCCTACCGAACCTCCTTGGCCCATTACCGAGCCCCGCATGCAGGGCTATAATCCAGGTGAGTACTCTAACCATGAATTCGCTAATGTTGGTTATGATTCTTCTTCATACTTTGTTCCTACACCGTGCTCCACTGTTTATGCTATAGAGGAGTCCAGACCACCTTGGTCTTCGGATTTCACTAACCCTTATGTAGGAATACCGGGCATATTGATAGAAGATAAAGGACCAAATTTAGTGACTAAAGCCAATAACGCCTACAAAGCTAAGTATGGGGTACCTCAAGACCCTAACATAGCTGCAAACAAGCCACCTTGAGCCAAGGTAAGTACGTCGTGCTAACGACGTTAAAAATAGCGCTTACGGGAGGCAACCCGCTTTTAGTATAGCTTAGTTTTCCTTCTTTTCTTTTTAATTTTTTTTTCTAGTTGTATTTTTGAGTTTTAGCAGTAGTTTTTAGAAGTAGAAAGATAGAATAGTTTTTAGCTAACAAGATGCAGGAGATGGGCTCGTAAATCAATCGAAAAGAGGCTACGGAGGTTCGTTAACGACCCGGTTTGGCAACCCGAATTGGCGAAACGGGCAGGTAAGTATTTTTACCCTAATCTATCTTATATCTTTACCCATGTGCCGCCCCTTTCATCTTTTCCTCTACCTCTAGCCTCTCCTATAAAACCCTTTCAAACCTCCCAAAAATTCCACTCTCAAATCCTCAATTCAAAAGCTTAAGTTCTCCAAGAATCCTACCGATATTTCTCACAACCGATCGGAAATCTCACCACCTCCGAACTTCGGAGTCCCACCCTAGTTAACGAGTTCGCCGCCCTTGATTTTCTTACCGACGAGATCCGAGCTCATTAACCACCCAAATTTTCGATCTTTGTTCTTCAAATTCTCGATCTAACGGTATGATTTCTAAACCCTAACTCTCTATTTGCATGATTCATGGTTTATAGGGTCGAAAATTCATATCTTGTTCATATAGAGGATCGAATGGCATGTTTATTTTTGCTCAACGATTTTATTGCTTGATATATTGGTGGTTGATCTTGATTTCTATGGGTTTGTTCTTGCTTGATTCTCCATTTAAATTTGATTAAGAAAAGCATGAACTACTTTGTTTTGGAATTGTTTGATCTTCACCATAAGTTTCTTGGGCAATTATAGCATGTTCGGGATGGGTAATTGAGCAAGTATGGGGTGCATATACCCGATTGTGTGTCTTACGTAGGATTATGACTGATGCATGCTTGATTCATGGCTTAATTTTGGAGTATTTTACACTCGGATCGCGACTGGTTCTCGTACAAGCTCGTTAACGACCTTCCCAGGTTCGTTAACGACCCTGCGTATTATCAGGCCCAAAAACCAGTCAAGCCCCGTTACCGATCCCGGTTGGGTCGTTAACGAGGCATTCCGAGAGCTACTTCGAGACCAAGTATGGGGTCTCTTGTCTATTGATTTGAGTGGATCTTATCTTGGAAAAGTCATATTATTTGTAGGTCTACATGGCAAGTTCTAGCCGAGCCGCAACCAGAGCCCAAAAGAAGAAGAGGACTCAACGATCCTCATCTCCACCCCGCATGGACAACGTGATCTTGCGCACTCAAGGACAAGCGGACTGCTACAACGCCATACTAGACAAGGACCACTACACTAGGTGGTTCTCGAGGTCGAGTGCTAAGCAAATGAGGATCTATGATGATGTCAAGGAGGCCTTTGCTATTCTCGGTGTGCCTCACTTGTTGAAGAAGGAGAATGTACCACACTTCCTGGCTCTCACATCCGAGTTCCTAGCCACTCTAGAGACAAGATTCCCGACGAAGACTTCAAAAGGACGAATCAAATTCAGGCTCGGTAACGTGAACCGTGAGTTCACTTTGGCGGAGTTCAATGGTATTCTTGAGCTCCCAAATCCTTCTCGAGCTTACAGTCTAAAGGACTACAAGGTGACAAGGACTTGGAGCTACATCACCGGGGAGGTAGAGCCTTCCGCTGCAGCATTATCCGAGGCAAGCATCATCAACCCCATTTTTCGGATCATTCTGCGAGTCCTAGCTGCTATATTTTGGCCCAAGAGAGAGTTGAACAGGCCGACAAGGACAGAAGTTGCATGTCTCCGCATGATCCTTTTTTAGAAACCCGCCCCATTGAACTTGGGGTATGAATGGCTATACTATGTTGAGAAGTCGATCAAGTCGAAGGAAGTATGGTGCGGGAATTTGGTTAGTCTCTTGGCGACCAATCTTGGAGTTGATCTATCCCTCTACACACCGGCCCACGCGCAATTACTCAACCGAAACTATTGGTTTAGCTCCGGTATTTTCACTCAAACCGGGGATGGGTACACTACAAAAGTTCTCGGCCGAGATGTTGCACCCACTCTAGATAAGCTGGAGCTCCTTTTTGTACCGAATTGGTACAAGGCATGGACGGGGCATGCATTCCCGTTAGAGCCCAAGCCGCAAGATGAGTTAACGCTCAGGCCATGTGAGTCCCGGTTTGAAAGAGAGGGAAAAGAGATGGAAGATGAAGATGAGACTGAAGAAACTACCGAGGGAGGTACAGAAGAGCTCGACATCGAGGAAGAGGACCTCGATACAGAAATTCTGGGCAACAATATCTTCGTTAACGAGCCCGCCAGGGTCGTTAATGACCACTTCAAGGCTTCTACCGATGCTCCTACCGAGGCTCACAACGTCGGTAAAAACCCCAGCAGCAACCAAACGACCCACAGTCATATGGCCTCATGCCTTACAATTCTGTACTTTTTCAAAACCACTTCCAGCCCCACTACCAACCACCTCCTCAGCCCGAGTACACTGGATCGAATGTCCCGCCTCCATGGGCCGAAGATCTTTCCGCTCAGATGCAGCAGCTTAACCTTCAACAGACACATATTAATCGGAGGATGGATAGATGGGAGAGTGTCTATTCTGCTCGCATGGCATTCGAGGATACGAGGCATCAACAGAGAGAGGCGGATGATGCAGAGCGCTGGAGGACGATGTATGCCTTCATGGGGAACTTCGAGCATTATTTTCCACCACCTGGGCACTGATTCAGTTTGAAGAGTTGTTTTCTTTTCTGCTTTCAAGATCTTGTAAGTTTTTCTTTTGTTTTCGTCCTTTTGTTTTCTTTTCTTCTTCTTATTTTTATTCCAGTGGGGACATTGTAATTTTAAGTATGGGGTGGGAAAGGGTAGAAAGTTAGTGTCTTGTTTGTTTTGTGTCTTTTGTGTTTTGAGTAGTTCTTTGTTTTAAAAAAAACAGAAAATTTAAAAAATATAAAAATAAAATATAAATTTGAAAACGAAAAAAATAGTTCTAGAATTGATAGATACCCTTTTTCTTATGGTTCTATGATAGTAGTTGCTAGCATGATCATATAATTCCTTGCAAACATGTCTTTGATAAGTATAGCCTGATTCTTGTTTTGAAGTTGTTTTTATGAAGGAATAGCATATGATGAAATTGAGCATGTATACTTTTTAGTACAAGTGATGCAATCCAACAAAATTGCTACCTTGTGAGTTGTTTTTGGCCATATAGGGAGAATATTAAAAATCCCTCTTCTTTTCTTGTATGATTTACTCTCTATATGCATATTATCTCTTGTCATTGATATGGTTATCTATTTCTTGAGACCTGTATGAGATATTAGTTCATTGCATGTGAAATCAGATGATAGAGAACTTATTTTTCATAAGCCCTAACTTATCCATATCCTACCTTTGCATTATCCTCTTTTTGAAGCCAATTTGAGCCTTTAAGCCTTTTATTTTTAGCTCCATAAAATATTCCCTAGCCATGATAAGCTTGACCCTATCCGGGGATTAGGGCTTAATGTTGGTTATTGTGATTGTTTTTTTGAGTGAGATGTGTTGGTTTAAAGTGTGGAGTAATTTTAGGTTGGGTATTTGAGAATCTTGCAGTTTGTCATGTAAAAGGATTTTGGTTCCCTGAATGCACTTGCAAAGAAAGAAAAAAAAAGAAATCGGTACCGACTTCCCACAGAAAAAATGAAGATCAAAAGGGAAGAAGAAAAGAAAAAAAGAGTTGAATAGTGAAAGTGTGCATGAGCCAAATCTTCCTAAGTGTTTGTAAGCAAGATTAAGTTGGGATATTAAAAGGGTTGAAGAAATAAGAGAGTGTGCATATTGTTGAGTGAGTTTGGTATGTTGTTTTTATGAGAGTTTTGGTAAATGTGAGTTCTTAGGAGTCTTTGATTCCCGGATATTATTAGCACCACATAGCCAAAATATTTTCACGCCTTATTGTCTTTACCAAGCCCCATTACAACCCGACCGAATGGAAGCTTCTATGAAGTTTTTCATTGAGCCTAAGTTCTTTTGATAATTTTTGCTTGTTTTGAAATCTTAGGTGGAGAGTTTGGTGATATAAGTTCCAATTTCTATGAGTTTTCCTATATAATATGAGTTGAGAGATGAATTTATAAGCCTAAACACATGAGAGATGAGTGAAACACATATCCCTTGTGAGGTTGGATTGTATTTTGTTATGTCTATTTGGTGCATATATGTGTGATGACATTGATAGTGATTTGTTATTTTCTTCTATGTGTTGAAGTTGTTTTTAGATGATGGGTATTTGCTTGAAGAGTATGATTGTTTGGTTTTGATTATGTTTAGTGATTGCTTGAGGACAAGCGAGTCTAAGTATGGGGTATTTTGATATTCATGTTTTTTGTCTAGTTTTTAGTGTGTTTTCTTAGTTTGTTTGGTTTAATTTTAATAGTTTTAGGGTTAGTTTTGTGTGTTTTTGGATGAGTTTGCATATTTTGTGAAAAGTATGGAAGCTACTCCGTTTTGTGTCTTTTTGTAGGTTTTTAGCAAGGAAGGAGCGCTTTTTGGAGTGAATGGAGTACTATGGTGGAAGACGGAAGAATATGAAGATAAAGGAGTCGAAGTCCAGGTTTTTAGAGTTGAAGAATTGAAGAAAACCAAATCCAGGCTCGTTAACGAGGCTGTGAAGGGTCATTAACGAGGCTTAGAGATAGAATTTTTCGAGAGATCTTATGTCTACCGACCCTGTGCGGAAATCTATCTTGATAATTCCGTGTCGGTAGGGTTTTTAATGAGTTTTAGGGTTATTATATTTTATGTTTTATGTCTTGTTATCTTTCTAGATTATCTTTCTATCTTTTTAGAGTTAGTTTCTATCTTTTAGAAAAGTTTTTTATCTTCTAGCTTTTTATTAAGATAGCTTTATTAGTATAAATACCCTTCTTTCTAGCCTGGAAAGGGGGTGGCAAATAGGAGATCAACTTTTAGGGGAGCCGAGAGAGAGGAGAAGTCGAGTGGAGGATCATCGAGTCGAGGTGGAACGAGAGCGAAGCCAGGGTCGTTATTAAGATAGCTTTATTAGTATTAATTTGAAGTAGTTTTTGTTTTCAATGTTTGCTCTTATTGAAGTTGTTTGCTTTATAGTTATGATTAGTGAGTAGTTTTCCTATCTAGGGTCGGGGTTGAAACCCGGCATAGTTATGCATGTTTGATAAGTAAGTTGAAGTGTTGAATGCCTTTTATCTATTTTTAGATTGCTTGTTGTGTTTATGCCTAGATGAAAATCGAGGTAATTTGAGCTCTTAACTTGATTAAGAAAGAAAGTTATAGACTTGAAAGTTGATATTGTTCGATTACGAAAGTTTCGAGCTTTGGATCTAAAACAAGTAATTGAGTGAATTAGTTTATGAGAATAGATTGATTTGCTTGCTAGTCAGCGAAAGTTGATGAATTTATCTATTTAAAGGCATGATCTTTATCTTCTTACGAGTTTATATGCATGGCTATGTTGTGGTAACCCTTGTCCTAGATTTTTATTCCTATTTGAGTTTATCTTCGTTACATTCGTTACTGAGTTCGTTGCCTCGGTACCGAACTTGTGTTTGAAGTCGTTAGTAGTGTTATCCAAGTTCGTTAACGACGCTGACAAAGTCGTTAACGAGGTTGGTCGTAGGTGTTTTGTGTTGTTTTGCTTAGTTTTTATTCTTTGTAGTTGGTAAACAAACAGTAGTGCTTCCCGTGGAATGATCCTGACTCCCCTATACTCAGCGGGGTCTTGACTATAAATTTTATTTGTTGTCAAATCACCCTCCCAACAAATTTTTGTAGAGCCTGGATGAGGTAGCGCTATGTATGTAGAGTGAATATGGTAGTGACATATAGGTAATATTAATTATATGTTGACATGTGATGTGACATAAGGCTATTCATTTAGTAGATAGATAGATAGATAGATAGACAGACGTAATTTGCCACGTGGTCAAACTCTAGCAATCTTATTTCCTTAGATAGATAGACAGATACCCTTCTTTGTACCAACTTAGGCCCTGTTCGGTAAAACAAGGTTTTTGAGGAGGTGGAGGTTTTTTCAGAACACTAAAAATAGCAACTACAAATGCCAATGATCAATGAAAAGATTGAGGGAAGCAACACTCGGAGGGAAAGAAAAAAAAACATTAATGTCAGTTAGTCACACAGGTTTTGGTTCAAGTGAGGATCACTCTTGTGGTAAGGACTTTTCCTTAAAATGAGGACTAATCTCAACCATTGGATAGTCAAGATTTTTTTGATTTTTTGATTTTTTGATTTTTTGATTTTTTGGTTTTTTGGTTTTTTAATTTTTTGGTTTTTCGGTTTTTCGGTTTTTCGGTTTTTCGGTTTTTCGGTTTTTCGGTTTTTCGGTTTTTCGGTTTTTCGGTTTTTCGGTTTTTCGGTTTTTCGGTTTTTCGGTTTTTCGGTTTTTCGGTTTTTCGGTTTTTCGGTTTTTCGGTTTTTCGATTTTTTTATTTTTGATTTTTTGATTTTTTGATTTTTTAGATTTTTAGATTTTTTTAGTTTTTTTAAAAAATCTTTAAAAATGATAAATATGACAGTTCAATTTTTATATACTACGAGTTCATTTTTATAGACTAGAAGTTCAATTTTTTATGTTAGGAGTTCAATTTTCTATATTGTATGAGTTCAATTTTCATATTCTACGAGTTTATTTTTTATCTATGATAAGCCGATTTTTATGTGCTTTGAGTTCATTTTTTATAAAATTCGATTTTCACAAAACTAAAAAAACCAAAAAAAATAAAAAAAATAATAATTTTTGAAAAAATCTTGACCATTCAATACATAGTAAAGGAGTAAATTCAATTGTTGAGATTAGTCCTCATTTTAAGCCTAGTCCTTATCACAAGAGTGGTTCTCACCGGAACCATGCCCTAGTCACACATTCTTTAATAAAATTGTCAGCCATGGAAGATACTCAAGACAATAAAAAAAGAAAGGAAATTTTTTTCTTAATACTCAAGATGATAGCTTGCATATAGGTAGTGTTTAGGATGCATGTTTACGTTTCGTTTGCTTTGTTTTTAGGTAGTTTTAGTTAGTTTCTTTAAGTTATTAGAGTGCCTAGGAGTTTTGGGTTTTTGCACTTGTTCTATGTTGTTTTACGGGTCTTAAAGTGAACAAGTGTGAAAGGAATGGAAACCGGGGAAAGAACGCTTGAATTCGGGCCATCCATTGGAGTTGTTGGTTCGACACCTCTGTCTTGTAAGAGTTCGTTCGGGAGCTATATTGATCTGATAAAATTGAGTTTGGCATCATTGGAAAGCTAATTCAAAGATCTACAATTCATGTTTTTGCTCCGAGTGCAAATTCCAACTCGAAGAAGGTCAAAATAGCTCCCGAAGTGTCACTTGAGTTCTGAACCGAGGTGCTGGCGGCGCCCGCCGCCCCTGACAGCGCGAGATCTCTTGTTTGACACGTGTTTTATTCTGATTGGCTCCTTTTCTATCAGTATTATTCTGAGATATTATATTTTTGGGATATAGTTTTAGACCTAGTCTATTATATTAGGGTTTGGAGAGTTGCATCTCTCATAGACTATTATCATATTTTCCTTCAGACTATGAGTTTTTAGTTTTCATGGAGAACTAAGCCCTTTTGCTTAGTCAGACAGTTTGAAGCTTCGTTTGACATTCAGTTGTGAGATTTCTACTCTTTATCTATTGCATGGAATTATTTTTCTCTCTTGATTGATTTGTTTATGTGATTGATTTCAGCAATTTCTAGGGCTGTTGTTATTGAATCTCAATTGCTAGATCTAGAAATATTATTGGTTGAGTTTCTCTATTTCATAGTAGCAAACTGCATTATACTAGTATCTGGTTGTGCTAGTCTATTGCAGAAGAGAGTTAAATTGCATTCTAGTATAAAAGCTGGTTGTTTTATGCTAGAATTGTATCCTGATTATATTCCTATTCTTAATGCTGCTTTTGAATTGAATCTTGATAGTTTCAGGGTTATTCAATTAGTTAGGATTGATAGTATCTAGACGAGCTTGAGTTTTAGATATATTTTGAAGTTCTAGACAAAAAAGCCTTGTGAGATTGTTTTTGGCCTTTTATTGATTATATTGTTCTCTATTTCTTCAGTGTATCACTTTGAATTGCTAGCTCTAGAACTTGCGTTATGACTCTTTTTCAAGGCTGTTTTACTTGACTATAATGCATGAAATTAAAATGATTGAGGCATGTTTCTTATTAGCCTATTATTTCCCTTCCTACCCTACAAGATCCATGTTTTGACACCCCGTTTCTTCTGAGCTTTAAAGCCTATTTTTGTTAGCTCCACAAGATATTTCCTAGCCTATATAAGCTTGACCCATCCGGGATTTAGGACTTTAGGTGGATTTGTTTGTGTGGTTGTGAATAAGTATGGGGGAAGTGTGATAAAAAGGTAGAAGGAAAGACAACTCTAGTGTAAAAGTTGAAAAAAAAAGTGAAGATGAAAGTGTGTTGTGAAAAGTGTGTTTCAAAGAAAGTAGTCTTCATAAGATGAAAAAAGAGTTGATAAAGAAGGCAAAAGTGTTACAAAAGAAGAAAACAAGAGCTTAATTATGAATATATGGAGTTGGTGAAGGAAAGTTGAAGTAAGAAGAAGAAAATGTGTTGGGTTTGGGTTTAGTTAGTTCTTTATCCCGGATTTAGCACCACAAGACCAAATATGATCCCTTCCAATTTCTCTTTACCTTGGCCCCATTACAATCCTTAAAAAGACCTCATGATTTTTGTTATGTGTTTGGTCCACATCGGTGGAGAATTAGGACGCTGATGCAAGCATATGGTAGTCTAGTTTTTCATTGTTGATTTGAGTGAAACACATACCTTTAAACACTTGAGTGAGAGTGCAAACACATTACCTTGGTGAGGTCTAGAATGGATGAATTATCTATGCTCTCTGCTTTAGTCAATTGCATGCTAGGATGTCTTGATCAAGTTATAGTTATATGTTGACTCGCTCTATGGATTATGAGATGAATGCATGGATTGCTATGTTGTGGTGTGACTTGGATCTACTTCTTGCTTGAGGACAAGCAAGGTTTAAGCATGGGGGAATTTGATAGCTTGCATATAGGTAGTGTTTAGAATGCATGTTTACGTTTCGTTTGCTTTGTTTTTAGGTAGTTTTAGTTAGTTTCTTTAAGTTATTAGAGTGTCTAGGAGTTTTGGGGTTTTGCACTTGTTCTATGTTGTTTTACAGGTCTTAAAGTGAACAAGTGTGAAAGGAATGGAAACCGGGGAAATAACGCTTGAATTCAGGCCATCCATTGGAGTTGTTGGTTCGACACCTCTGTCTTGTAAGGGTTCGTTCGGGAGCTATATTGATCAGATAAAGTTAGTTTGGCATCATTGGAAAGCTAATTCAAAGATCTACAATTCATGTTTTTACTCCGAGTGCAAATTCCAACTCGAAGGAGGTCAAAACAGACCTCGAAGTGTCACTTGAGTTCTGAACCGAGGTGCTGGCGGCGCCCGCCGCCCCTGACAGCGCGAGATCTCTTGTTTGACACGTGTTTTATTCTGATTGGCTCCTTTTCTATCAGTATTATTCCGAGATATTATATTTTTGGGATATAGTTTTAGACCTAGTCTATTATATTAGGGTTTGGAGAGTTGCATCTCTCATAGACTATTATCATATTTTCCTTCAGACTTTGAGTTTTTAGTTTTCATGGAGAACTAAGCACTTTTGCTTAATCAGACAGTTTGAAGCTTCGTTTGACATTCAGTTGTGAGATTTCTACTCTTTATCTATTGCATGGAATTATTTTTCTCTCTTGATTGATTTGTTTATGTGATTGATTTCAGCAATTTCTAGGATTGTTGTTATTGAATCTCAATTGCTAGATCTAGAAAAAATACTGGTTGAGTTTCTCTATTTCATAGTAGCAAACTGCATTGTACTAGTATCTGGTTGTGCTAGTCTATTGCAGAAGAGAGTTAAATTGCATTCTAGTATAAAAGCTGGTTGTTTTATGCTAGAATTGTATCCTGATTATATTCCTATTCTTAATGCTGCTTTTGAATTGAATCTTGATAGTTTCAGGGTTATTCAATTAGTTAGGATTGATAGTATCTGGTTATGCTATTAATTATCTTTGAAAAGGAATTGGAATTCCATATGCATGCGATATTGAGTGAATCTATGATCAACTTGTCATACTAATGTGGATCTCTGGTTGACTAAGTGTTTTCCTAATTTGATAAAAACTCCAACTTTAATTGCTTTATTAGTTTTTTGCATGCTTGTTATTTAATTTACTTCATAAACCCCCTTTAATTTAATTGACATAAAATTTACATAGAAAGATAAACCAACCTCCCTGCGGATTCGACCCTTACTTTCGTAAGACTACAGTCTTTAGGATTGTTAGGACTCTTTTGCATAGCCGTGATTTGCACGACCATTTCACGCCTATCACAAGACAATCAGTTAACAAATTCTTTTCACTTAGCCATAATATCGGTCTAAGACAAAGTCGGTACGTGGTATTCAAGGCCAACAATCGAGCTATGCTCATGTGTGAACGCTAGTCCATCGTGAATGCTAGCCCATCGAGTCAAGATTGCACTTAGCCTCATGTTTTTGCTGATTTGTGATTGGTTTAGAGGATTGTGTCAAGAATATTTGTGTTATATTATGTTTCCATACTAGATGATATTCTATCTTATCTAAGATCTCCTATTTATGATAAGTATATTTCATATCTAGGGTTAGGAAGATATCTTGGAGAGCAAGTACCTCTACTTCTCTTGTATCTCTATATATATTATCTTTCTTACATTAATAAAATTATCAGTTCTCCTATATGGTATTACGAGCTTGATCCAAAAACTCCACCTTTTTTCGCTCGATCTTCTTTCATGGCTTGCAACAATCATTCTCTTCCTAATGATGTTGTGCCCTCTAAACCCTTCATCATTGTCCAATTCCACAATACCATCAAACTCACCACTACCAATTACATTATTTGGAAAACTCATATTCAATCAATCCTGCAAGGTTATGGCTTGTTCAAATTTTTGGATGGCTCTTACCCTGCTCCACCGAAGACGGAACCCAACTTCGTCAATTCGGCCCTCTCTACTCCAAATCCCGCCTACCAAATTTGGCTCCGCCAGGACAAACTTCTCTTCGGTGCACTCGTTGGAACGCTTTTGGCCAATGTCGCCACGCTGATTACTCAAGCCTCCTCCTCGTGTGAGGCTTGGAAGATTTTGGAAGATACTTATGCTAAGCCCTCAAGGGCGCACATTCAACAACTCAAAGGCAGGCTTCATCATCTCAAGAAAGGCTCTCAATCCATTACAAATTTCATGCACCAAATCTAACAATGTGTCGACCTTCTTGCCTCGCTGGGAAAGAAACAAGATCCGGAGGATGTTGTCGATCATGTCTTGAATGGTCTTGATGGATCGTTCCAATCGGTCATTGACGGGGTTCGGGCACATAACTCTCCCATCTCGTTCGATGAGTTGCATGAGAAACTAATAACAAAAGAGCTCCAACTTAAAATTGAAGATGGAGAATCGTCATCATCTTCGCCCGCCACCGCCATGACAATGCAGTCCAAGTCTCGTTTCAAGCAAACACCGGGGAACTCCTCGCAGCAATGGTCAGGTCAGTCTACTCCCTCTCCTAATCAATCTCCCCAAACCCCTCTCGACCACAAACTCAGTCCTGGTTCTCTCAATCTCCCAACTCCTACTCCACCAATCCTCCTCCTCCACGTAATCCTAAATATTCTCAAAACCCTAATTATGCTCCCAACCCTACCTATCCACAAAACCCTACCTATCCTCCCCCACGTCCCTTCCTTGGCAAGTGCCAGTGGTGTGGCACGCAAGGCCATGTCATAGGACATTGCACTAATTTCCGTAACACGGCTCCTCATCTTCGTCCACCTGCCCAGCGGCCACCACGCCCACCACCACCGCAAGCCAACATTGTCACCAATTCCACCCATCCTTGGCTCCTTGACAGTGGCGCATCTCACCACGTCACAAACGATCTCCAAACTCTAAGCCAACACTATCCATATGAAGGCCCCGATGAATTACGCATAGGAAACGGTAATGGTCTGCCTATCTCTAAAGTTGGTAATTTTCGTTTATGTGCAAGCAATCACACCCTAAATTTTGATAATGTCCTTTACGTTCCAAAAATATCCACTAATATCATCTATGTTTCCCAACTTGTGTCTCAAAACAATCTCATTGTCGAATTCTCACCCTCTCATTTTCTTGTGAAGGAACCTCGTTCGGGAACGATACTCCTTAGCGGTCCTTGTGTCAATGACGTCTACTCCTAGCCCCTTTCGGCCTCTCCTCAAGCTCTCACCGTCCAATCTTCAAGTTCCTTGTGCATCATAAGTTGATCATCTGTCTTCTCAAATTTTAAAGTTTATGCAAGTGACGAGCACTTTTATGTCGCAGGAAAAGCACTGTCAAAGAAATATCCTAACTTCCGAACCTAAGTATAGTGGAAGCAAGGGTCGAACCCACAAGGACTCAAATTACTTGTGTTTAATTTATATTACTAAGTTAAAGGGGGATTTTTATGGTTTCAAGCTAACAATCTAGGTAAATAAAGCAGAACAAATAAAATAGTTAAAGATTCAAATATAGAGAAAAGCGTCCAACTAGTTTTGTATCCATTGCATACATGAGTTTTGATCATTGATTATTCTTATTTCGATTTCCCTTGACTAATCTATTGTGAATTTATGAAATTCAAGCTTAAGGTGGTTATTAATATACACCGTCTTTAACAACCTTTTAACCAATTAACCTAGAAAATCTTCTATGTCAAATTGATCATGCAATTAAGTTCAAAGCATTCAATAGAAACATAATTCATGAATTCCACCATCTATTCATGAAGTTTTGTGATTAAATTGTCCGCCTTTGATTAACCTTATTCCACCGTCTATAAGTTTAATCAAAGGATTCATCCATGAATAATTAAATTCCACCGTCTATTTAATTACTCTAGTTGTAATTCAACCTAGAAATAGAATAGGTGATCAAGCTATTATAATCCTAAGGGAATTTAATCAATCAAGCATGGAGAAATTCAATCTAGTCAAAGTAAATTGAAATAATTCAAATCTCACAAACAATCATGCATACAACTTCAACTAACTAGTTGGACATGGGAAATTTAGCTAGAAATTGACATTAAAGAAGAATCAAACTTACAAGAGTTAAATCTCTCTTCAAAGTTGTAAAACTAGGGTTTGTCTCCCAAAATACTCCAAATTGAAACTAACGTAGAAACAAAGCAATAGATAGCATAATCCCTCAAAATAAACCTAAGAAAAGTATTTATATGGTAGCTAAAAAATATCCAAAAACAATAAAGAAGTCGGCCCACAAGATAACACGGAGGCCCGAGTCGGCGTCGCACACATGCGCCAAAGCGCGGTCAAGTACCCCAAAGTGCGGTCGCGGAATGGCTACTCTGCCCGCGTTTTGCCTGCAACAACTCTAGTGACACTTCAGAGGCTGTTTTGACCCCCTTTGAGTTGAAATTTGGACTCGGGGTAAAAATATGAATTGTAGCTCTTCGAGTTAGATTTCCAGTGATACCAAATTCAGCTTCATCCGACCACTGTAGCTCCCAAACCAAGCATTGCAAGATAGAGGTGTGAAAACAAGACTCCAATGCATGACCCGAGTTTAAGCGTTCTTTTCACACAAGCTCTTGGGCCTTGGTTCTTTCAATCTTCACTTGCATCACTCTAAGCCTCATCAAACTCCACCATAGTCCACTAAACTTCATCCCTTCCACGCTTGTTTACCTAAAGATCTGCAAAATCGAACAAAACAAGCGCAAAACCCGAATTTCCTAGAAAAAACTAAAAACCTAAGAACTAGACTAAACTAAGCTAAAACCATGCAAAATAAACATAAATATGCATTCTAAACTATACCTTAAATGCAAGCTATCAAATTCCCCCATGCTTAACCCTTGTTTGTCCTCAAGCAAGACATAAATCCAAAACACACCACAGAAGTGCAATCATACATTATTAGGATAAGTTTATCTTAGGATGATTTATTCCTTATGTAATTATATGTATTTATTTCTTTCCTTGTAAATCCTTAAGGCCCAAGCTAGGGTTTCCTATATATTGTAAATCTTATCAACGAGAAGATGAGAGGAAATTCTCACAATTGACTGCGTCTCTGATTTCACATGGCATCAGAGCCAAAACCCTAAAACACTTTAACCTACCCTCGTGTCTTCCTCCACAACATCGATCTATTCAAAAAAAATTTGTTCTTGATCTTGTTCTAAGTTACTTGAACAGATCCATGGCCGACCCTGCTACAGCTGCTGATCGCCGAAGTCTTGTGTCGGGTGTATCGGATATCGAATGGCAGAGGATGTTTGAAATGCTCCAGAAATTTAAAGGCACCGATGAGGACAAACTGATGGGTAAGCTATCGGGAGAATGGATCTTGGACTCCGGCGCCTCTTACCATATGACAGGGCACCGGGAATTTCTTACAGATTTGCATTCTATTCCTCCCTCAACTATTTTATTGCCTGATAACTCTCAATCTATATCTACACAAGCAGGAACTATCATATTTAATTCTCGTTTGAAAATTGAGAATGTGTTGTTAGTTCCTCAATTTCAATGCAATTTGATCTCTTTGGGAACTCTGATATCTGATTTGGATCTTATTGTCACTATGACTGGTAAGCTGTGTGTACTTCAGGACCGCATTTCGAGGACGGTGATTGGGGTCGGTGAAGCAAGGAAGGGGGTCTTTTGGCTATGCTCGGGTCGCGGGGTCGAATTTGCTGTTGCTATTTCGGTTTCGTCTGAGCTATTACATCAACGCCTTGGTCATCCTGCATATCAGTCTATTTCACATTTGCCTTGCCTTAATTCTACTAAGAATTCTACTATTGAACCATGTTTTGTTTGTCTTCAGTCTAAACAAACACGTGATAGTTTTGCTTTAAGTTCTAATAAAGCAGATGACCTTTTTGCTCTTATACATGCTGATGTTTGGGGACCTTACAATGTTCCTTCTACATGTGGTGCTTCCTATTTCTTGACTTTGGTTGATGATTACTCGCATTGTGTGTGGGTTTATTTGATGGCAAATAAAACTGAAGTGCCTCGGTTGGTACAAAATTTTGCTGCTTATGCTCAAACTCAGTTTCAAAAACAGATTAAGCGTTTTAGAACGGATAATGGTACAGAATTCTTACCGTTAAAACTGTTTTTTTCTTCTAATGGCATCATTTTTGAGACATCCTGTGTTGCTACACCACAACAGAATGGTCGTGTAGAAAGAAAACACCGCCATTTATTGAATGTTGCTCGTGCTTTACGTTTTCAGGCGTCCTTGCCTCTGAAATTTTGGGGAGAATGTGTTCTGACTGCTGCATATTTAATTAATAGAACACCTTCAAAGGTACTACTTTCCAAAACACCTTATGAGATTTTGTTTGGTACATCTCCTTCATATGATCATATGCGTGTTTTTGGATGTCTTTGCTATGCTTCTAAATTGCATAGACCGTCGGATAAATTTGCATCTCGTAGTAGAAGGTGCATTTTCATGGGATATCCGTTTGGTAAAAAGGCCTGGCGCTTATTTGATCTTGATTCTAAAATGTTTTTTGAATCCCGGGATGTTGTGTTTGATGAGACTATCTTCCCGTTTGCCACTGCACCTGTTACTGTGCCTGTTTCTGATCCCGATATTGATTCTGCACATCCCTCTGTTTTTGATATTGTGCCTGCGCTGCCTACTGTAATGCCATTTGATGACAGGGGGAGCTCAGAATCTCCTCCCGTGCCTTCAGTTCCTGAGCCAGCTACAACTCGTCGTAGCACCCGACCTCGCCAACCTTCCACTCGGCTTCGTGGCTTCATCTGTAACACGACCCGAGCTGCAGACCCCCCCTTGGCTACTCCTCACACCGCCCCGACATCGTCCTCAGGTACTCCCTATTCTATTGTGAATGATATTACTTGCCAGAATTTTTCTAAACCACATTCTGAGTTCTTAGCAGCAGTCACGGCCACTGTTGAGCCGAGATCTTACAGCGAAGCGGTACATCATGCCGAGTGGCGCGATGCTATGTTGGCTGAATTGGCCGCTTTGGAAAAGAATCGCACTTGGACACTTGCAGATTTGCTTGACGGCAAAAAGCCCATTGGTTGTAAATGGGTCTTTTGGACTAAGTATAAATCTGATGGTTCCATTGAGCGACACAAAGCTCGTCTTGTTGTTCTAGGGAACAAGCAAGTCGAAGGCATTGATTTTACTGAAACTTTTGCTCATGTTGCAAAGATGACATCAGTTCGAGTTTTCTTATCTATGGCGGCTATTCGTGGTTGGTCTCTTCATCAAATGGACGTCCACAATGCTTTCTTGCATGGCGATCTTGATGAGGAGGTTTATATGAAACCACCTCCTGGTTTTTCAGCACCATCGGGCAAGGTCTGTCGTCTTCAAAAATCTTTATATGGTCTTCGACAAGCCCCTCGTAACTGGTTTGCTAAACTTGCTTCCGCTCTTCTACAGTTTGGTTTTACGCAATCTTATGCTGATTACTCTTTATTCTCTCTGAGTCAACGTGGCTCTATTTTGCATATTTTAGTGTACGTCGATGATCTGATTATTGCCGGTGACAACCTGGCTGAGATTTCTCGGGTCAAGTCTTATCTTAGCTCATGTTTTCACATGAATGATCTTGGTATTCTCAAATATTTTCTTGGTTTGGAGGTCGCCCATGGCAAGGATGGCATTTATCTCTCTCAGCGTAAGTATGCGCTTGAGATTTTATCAGAGGCCGGTCTCCTAGGAGCCAAACCTGCCAGTTTTCCGCTTCCGTAGAATCATTCTCTCAGCACTGTTTCTGGTCCAGATTGTGCTCATCCAGATCGTTATCGTCGGCTTATTGGACGGCTTATTTATCTGACCATCACTCGGCTTGAGTTATCTTATTCTGTTCATATTCTATCTCAATTCATGCAAGAACCCAAGGACGACCACTGGCAGGCCGCTTTGCGTGTTCTTCATTATATTAAGGGGCATCCGGGACAGGGACTTGTTCTCTCTCGTCATAGTTCTTTACAGTTGACGGCTTATTGTGACTCTGATTGGGCCGCCTGTCCTCTCACAAGACGTTCTTTGACTGGTTATTTCGTCTCTTTGGGTGATTCTCCTGTTTCATGGAAAACCAAGAAACAACAGACTGTCTCCCGTTCTTTTGCTGAGGCTGAGTATCGGGCTATGGCATATGCTGTTTGTGAGCTTATTTGGCTTAAGGCTTTTCTACGTGATCTTGGTTTTCTGCATTCTTCTCCTATGCAGTTAGTATGTGATAGTCAGACTGCTCTACATATTGCTGCCAACCCGGTTTTCCATGAGCGTACCAAACACATCGAGATTGACTGCCATTTCGTTCGTGATTTGATACAGTCAGGCTGCATTCGTACTTCTTATGTTCGGTCTAGTGATCAACTAGCCGATTTATTTACCAAGGCATTAGGGAGGCAACCTTTCTTGTATTTGTTGTCCAAGTTGGGCATTCGTGATTTGCATGCTCCACCTTGAGGGGGAGTATTAGGATAAGTTTATCTTAGGATGATTTATTCCTTATGTAATTATATGTATTTATTTCTTTCCTTGTAAATCCTTAAGGCCCAAGCTAGGGTTTCCTATATATTGTAAATCTTATCAATGAGAAGATGAGAGGAAATTCTCACAATTGACTGTGTCTCTGATTTCACATACATCCATCTCAAATAAAACAAGCATTTCACATATAATCAAAAATCTGACCAAGACTTCCTAACATGCATTATAACAAGCAACGAGCAAACATCATTCATTCATTCTAGACCTTACCAAGGTAAATGTGTTTGCACTCAAACTCTCAAGTGTTTAAGGGTATGTGTTTCACTCAAAATCAACCATGAAAAGTAGACTACCATAAGCTTGCATCAGAGTTCTAAATCTCCACCGTTGGGGATCAAACACATAACAAAAATCATGAGGTCTTTTTAAGGGTTGTAATGGGGCCAAAGTAAAGAGAAATTTGGAAGGGATCATTTTTTGGCTTGTGGTGCTAAATTCAGGATAAAGAACTAATCCTAACCCGAAATTCACACTTTCTTTTCTTACTTCCTGATGTTTGCCTTTTTAGTCGTGTTTTTAGGGTGTATTTTTAGTGTGTTTGAGTCTTTTTCTTTAGTTTTGTGTTTAGTTTTGAGTCGTTTGTGTAGGTTTTGTATTTTCTTAAGATATGGAGTCTACATAAGCTTTGGTGGTGTTTTGTAGGTTTTTAGAAGCTATTTGGAGCATTTTTGAAGAAAGGAGCAAAGTTAGTGAAGATAGCACTCAAGAATGAAGTGAAGATGAAGATTAGGCGCTCAAGTAAAGTAATTTAATATCAAGTTTGAGCTTGGGAATAGATAGAGAAATTCGTTACAAGAACATAGGAAAATGAATCGAGTCAAACGGAGTTGTAACGAATCTTCTACGCAAGTTTTACTCAAGGCTGTTCGAAGTGCTGAACGTCAAGGTCGTTAACGAGGTACCGCGAGGAGCAGCGTGTCCGAGTCGGTGTTTTATTAATGGGCTTTTATCCTATTTCCTTTTATGTTATTAGATAGATAGAAGAGATATATTTTATTAGAAGATATTATTTCCTTATAGTTAGATTTAAGATAGATTTATTTCCTTAAAGATAGATTTAAGATAGAATAGTTTCTCTATAAATACACTTGTCCCCTCTTTAGTTTTTATAGCATTCAAGTTAGAGGAGAAGAGAGAGGGGGGCGATTGAGAGGGGGAAGAGACGAGTTTGTGGAGAAGAACTATCGTTGTGGATTCGGTTGTAAGCTCTCTCTTTTATTTAATTCAATTGTTTGTTTTTAATTATGCTTTGTGAGTAGTCCTTCTCTCTAAGGTTGGGGTTAAACCCAACAATGGTTGTGCATGCTTGTTTATGATCATGTCTTGATTGTTTTTATTGCATGAATCTATTCTCTTGTTCTTAATCCTTGAAACGAAAGTTGATAGGAATTTCTCATTCATAGTTGAAGCGAAAGCAGAGACCTTGAATCAGAATAGTCGATTAGGGTTTTGAAGGGAATGCGGATCTATCCTAGTTGAAGTAGAAGAGATTAGATAGTAAGTTTATTAATTGAACGAAAGTTAGTCGATTTACTTGCTTAGGTTGACGAAAGTTGACACCTTTATGTGATAAAAGCATGATCTTTATGTTTCATAGCGTTTGGCATGCATGATTGTTGTTGTGGAGATACCTTTACCTTAGAATTCCTCTCTTACTTGATAAATTCTCTACCTTTGTTTGATCGCTTGCGTAAAAGTAACAAAACTTGATACTGACTTTCTCCCAGTGGACGAACCTGACTCTGTTATACAACAACGGGGTCTTGATATAAATTTATTTGTTGTCAAGAAACCCTCTCTCAACACTTCCCCCTAACTTTCTTTTTCAACTCCATACACTCTCATTCAAGCACTTTGTTTCTTCTTTTTTTTTCTTCTTTTCTTCCTTGCCTCTTCTTCAACTCTTTTTCTTTTACGCTTATGAAGACTACTAACAATAGTACACAACTATTCTTTGCTTTGCAACATACTTTTCATCTTCATTTTTTTTTTCACTTACACACAAGAGTTGTATTCCCTCTTTTCTTCCACCTTTTCTTCCAACTCCCCCATACTTATACATAACTCACACAAAAGCAAAAACACAACCTAAAGTCCTAAATCCCAGATGGGTCAAGCTTATTAGGCTAGAAAAATTTTGTGGAGTTATCAAAAATAGGCTTAAAGCTCAAAAGAAATGGGGTATCAAGAACATGGATCTTGTAAGGTAGGAAGGGAAATAATAGGCTTATAAGAAACATTGCCTCAATCATTTTATTGTGATGCATTCAATCATATAAAGCAGCCTTGAAAAAGAGTCATAAAGCAAGTTCTAGAGCTAGATAATCATGGTGATACACTCAAGAAATAAGTGAACAATATAATCATGAAAGGCCAAAAATCTCACAAGGCAAATTGTGCCTAGAACTTCAGAATGAATCTAAAACTCAAGCTAACTACATGCTCAGTCCTATAGTCAAAGTAATTAATCAATGATCATGCTCATATCATATAAACTTCAGCAAATCATGCAAATCATGGGTTAGGACTTATACTTAACTTAGAAACACAAGAGGAATCAAACAATGGGGAAATAAGAACCTAAATGCAATATTTTTGTATTTTTTTTCAAATTTTTCTGATTTTTTTTCATTTTTTCAAGATTTTAATCAATGCATGACAATAAAATAAACATGCAAATGCAACTACATGAACTATACACAACTAAGCACTTATGACAAAATAAAGAATCCCCTTCCCCCATGCTTAAACATTACTTTGTCCCCAAAGTAAAATAAAAGATAAGAGAAAAACTAACTAACCTCATCATAAGATCTTGACATACTCCAGAATCTACTCCTCAAACGGTGGTGGTGGTGGGTATCCCGGGTATGGTTATGGCCCTACGAACGCGAGGGCGTCTTGGCTTCCTCGAACCGCGTGTACCTGTATGCCAACTTTACCTAAAACTAAGAACAAAAACAAACCAAAACAAAACAAAAACAAACCGAAAACAAAGAAAAACTAAACTTAAAGCTTGGGTTGCCTCCCAAGAAGCGCTTGTTTAACGTCATTAGCTTGACGTTTAGCATGAATTGACAAGATAAGACATTGCTAATGCCCTTAACAACCTGTCAAACCCCTGTGCACACATCTCAGAAAAGCATAAGTAACACAATGATAAATTAAAGATGCATAATATAGCTTGCAAAGACCGTTTTAATTTATCAAACTCGTGTGCCCCATTTTCATGAGATGGCATTTGTTCAAATAAATTCAACAGAAGTGGCGGCTTTAGAAAATACTTACAATATGAATCAAAGCACTTGTCAGCAATACCACTTTTATCCAGGATGAACTCCATACATTCTCCATCTTCCACCTTGTGTTGTAGACTTGGCTCCTCATCTTGAAACTCCATAAGCTCTGGATGTGAGAAGGTGGGGAAACTGAAGCATGGGATGTCAAGGCCTAACATAGGGCACACCATGACAACGGGAGACTTAATAGATGCATCATGTTGTTTTTCTCCCTCATGGTTGTCTACTTCATCAGCAAAGAAGTCATCATTATCGACAAAAGAGTCTTCTCCCAAAACCACAAAACCCTCAAGCAATTTACTCCACATGGGTGAAAATGAGTCTCCCTAGGCTCTGTAAGAATCTCTATGTTAGCACAGACTTCCTTTGGCTCTGATGATCTGCTCAACTTGTCTTATGGGTGTGAATTCATGTTGGGCATCAAATTCATCTTCATAACCCACATCACGTGTAGTAGATTGCTCCTCAACTTGAATATGAGTGTCTGACTCATGATCGTTTGACTCCAATGTGACTCCACCTCTCCTTTCACACAACTCAAAAGGCATGAGGTTGTGGAATGAAAACTTGAAGAGCATGACTCACAATGCTCCATGATTAAAGCATCTGCCCCTTTGGAGAGATCCTTGATTATTTTCTCAAGAGACTTATCAACCGGCTGGGGTGGTTGAAAAGATGACTCGACCAGAAAGCATTGACGGCTCATGAAACAGAAGAAATCCCAGCATTCCTCAGATCCCATATATAAAAGCCTCTCATTACTCATGTAGTCGGCCAATCCCCTTGTCTCAAGATTCATACCATGGATAACTCCCATGTTTACCTCTCTATCACTGTATTGGAATCCCCAAGTACCAAGTTCAAGCACATGGTATTGAAATCTTAAAAAATAGTCATGGAAGTGTTCATCCTGCAACTGTCTACAATCGAACAAAGTCGTGGATTAGTAGCACGGGTGTTATGAACCGTAAGATAGGTTCACAACATCAAAAAAATAGTAATACTAAATAAACACAAAGAAATAGCCGAGTCCCCGGCAACAGCGCCAAATTTGACGAGCACTTTTATGTCGCAGGAAAAGCACTGTCAAAGAAATATCCCAACTTCCGAACCTAAGTATAGTGGAAGCAAGGGTCGAACCCACAAGGACTCAGATTACTTGTGTTTAAATAATATTACTAAGTTAAAGGTTTTTTTTTATGATTGCAAGTATAAATCTAGGTAAATAAAGCAGAACAAATAAAACGATTAAAGATTCCAATATAGAGAAAAACGTCCAACTAGTTTTGTATCCATTGCATACATGAGTTTTGATCATTGATTATTCTTATTTCGATTTCCCTTGACTAATCTATTGTGAATTTATGAAATTCAAGCTTAAGGTGGTTATTAATAT
Organism: Fallopia convolvulus; assembly: GCA_964016875.1. NCBI lineage: Eukaryota > Viridiplantae > Streptophyta > Magnoliopsida > Caryophyllales > Polygonaceae > Fallopia > Fallopia convolvulus. The sequence continues at coordinate 5,181,640 of OZ024721.1, forward strand.
ACACCGTCTTTAACAACCTTTTAACCAATTAACCTAGAAAATCTTCTATGTCAAATTGATCGTGCAATTAAGTTCAAAGCATTCAATAGAAACATAATTCATGAATTCCACCGTCTATTCATGAAGTTTTGTGATTAAATTGTCCGCCTTTGATTAACCTTATGTCACCGTCTATAAGTTTAATCAAAGGATTCATCCATGAATAATCAAATTCCACCGTCTATTTAATTACTCTAGTTGTAATTCAACCTAGAAATAGAATAGGTGATCAAGCTATTATAATCCTAAGGGAATTTAATCAATCAAGCATGGAGAAATTCAATCTAGTCAAAGTAAATTGAAATAATTCAAATCTCACAAACAATCATGCATACAACTTCAACTAACTAGTTGGACATGGGAAATTTAGCAAGAAATTGACATTAAAGAAGAATCAAACTTACAAGAGTTAAATCTCTCTTCAATGTTGTAAAACTAGGGTTTGTCTCCCAAAATTCTCCAAATTGAAACTAACGTAGAAACAAAGCAATAAATAATATAATCCCTCAAAACAAACCTAAGAAAAGTATTTATATGATAGCTAAAAAAATATCCAAAAACAATAAAGAAGTAGGCCCACAAGATAACACAGGCCCGAGTTGGCGTCGCACACACGCGCCAAAGCGCGGTCGCGGAATGGCTACTCTGCCCGCGTTTTGCCTGCAGCAACTCTAGTGACACTTCAGAGGCTGTTTTGACCCCCTTCGAGTTGGAATTTGGACTCGGAGTAAAAATATGAATTGTATCTCTTCGAGTTAGCTTTCCAGTGATACCAAATTCAGCTTGATCCGACCACTGTAGCTCCCAAACCAAGCATTGCAAGATAGATGTGTCAAAACAAGACTCCAATGCATGACCCGGGTTTAAGCGTTCTTTAAGCTCTTGGGCCTTGTTTCTTTCAATCTTCACTTATATCACTCTAAGCCTCATCAAACTCCACCATAGTCCACTAAACTTCGTCCCGTCCACGCTTGTTTACCTAAAGATCTGCAAAACCAAACAAAACAAGCGCAAAACCCGAATTTCCTAGAAAAAACTAAAAACCTAAGAACTAGACTAAACTAAGCTAAAACCATGCAAAATAAACATAAATATGCATCCTAAACTATACCTTAAATGCAAGCTATCAACAAGCTAGCTTTAACCTAGGATTAGTTTCTTCACATTCGGATTTTTGTACTTCTTATTCTATTAATAAAAGCCACAAGTTACCTTTTCATCAATCAACTATTGTATCTACATATCCGTTGGAAATTACTTTCTCTGATTTGTGGACGTCGCCCATTTTCTCTCATGACGGTTTTAAATATTACATCATATTTGTTGATCACTTCATGAGATATGTTTGGTTGTTCCCTCTAAAGCGCAAATCCGACACTAAAGAAACCTTTGTCCAGTTTAAAGCACTTGTAGAAAACTATTTTGCCTCCAAAATCAAAGTTCTTTACACTGATAATGGTGGTGAATATACTGCCCTTGCATCCTACCTTGCTTCTCATGGCATTACTCATTTCACTACTCCCCCACATACACCGCAACATAATGGTCTTTCTGAGCGACGCCATCGCCACATTGTTGAGACTAGCCTTTCTCTTATGTCTCATTCGGGTCTTCTTCATTCTCTTTGGCCTCTTGCCTTCAAAACCGCCGTATATCTCATCAATCGAATGCCCACCCCAACCCTTCACAATCTGTCTCCCTTTTTCAAACTATTTAACTCTCATCCAAATTATCAAAAATTACGGTGATTTGGTTGCTTGTGCTTTCCATGATTACGTCCTTATACCAACAATAAGATGGCACCTAAATCCGTTACATGCGTTTTTATGGGTTACTCCCTGTCCCAAATTGCATACTTTTGTTTAGATCCTAAAACTTTCAAAATTTATACCTCTAGACACGTCACCTTTGTGGAGCATGTCTATCCCTTTCTTCAACATTGTCAACTCTTGTCCAACCCTAATGTGACCGCTTCACCAGACCAGTGGGCCACTCTTTCGGTCCCTCTCCTGCCAAACCCTAATTCCCGCAGAACAGTCAACTGCGGTATACTCCTCGGCCTGCAGTTCTGTTTGCTCCCCTTTTTTTATCTTTGGGCTTTTCGTTAGTGGGAGCACCACTGGTGCTAGAGATGCTTTACCTAAAAATGACTTTCAAGTGGGGAGTGAATGAAAGTCGCAGGGAACAAGAACGAAGTAAGTCCACCATCGAGTAGTCCGAAATGGGAACGGCTCGTGTTTGAAAGTCGTCTATTCTATTTAGGGGTCTCGGCTGGAATATTTTTGTTCAAATCCCAAAGCCCTGATGTGAAGCCCCCCGACCCTAATCCAAATCCTAACCCTAATCCGCCTATTCTACCACAACTTCCGCCTTAATCTCCACCCTCCACGCCAAGCCTATTCAAAAGCTCAACTTGCTTGCCCACACTCACCCTCATAAAGAACCCCAAAACATCACCCAAGCTCTCAAGGACCCGGACTGGCGTCAGGCCATGGCTGCAGAATACTCGGCTCTATGCTCAAATGAGACTTGGGACATCCACGCCCGATATGAATGTTGTGGGCTGTAAATGGGCTTTTCGAGTGAAGTATCACCCCGATGGATCACTTGATAAATAAAAGGCACGAATTGTCGCCAAGCTAGGGCTTTCACCAATGGCCCGGGTGTGACTTCACGGAAACTTTCAGTCCAATTGTCAAGCCTGTAATGGTACGCACTGTCCTCACTATTGCCGTCTCCTCTGGCTGGTCCTTACGCCAACTAGATATTAATAATGTGTTCCTCCAAGGCTCATTGCAAGAAGATGTTTTTATGGCCCAACCACCCGGATTTATTGACAAGGTTCGTCCATCTCATGTCTGTAAACTCAAGAAAGCGATTTATGGATTAAAGCAAGCTCCGAGGGCCTGGTACCATGAACAACACACTTTTCTTCTTGAAGTTGGCTTTCTTAACTCGATGGTTGATTCTTCTCTATTTATCTATCGTCGGCACAACACTGTTCTTTACTTATTAGTTTATGATATCATCATCCCTGGTAGTCACTCAGCTTTGCTTGAGAATATGATTCAACAACTAGCTCGCCGGTTTTCTCTTAAAGATCTTGGAGAGTTATCCTATTTTCTAGGTGTTGAGGTTCATAAGCACTCGGCTGGTTTGTTCTTAAGTCAGCAAAAATATGTTATTGATCTACTGTAGAAAGCTAATATGGCTGATTGTAATCCTATCTCGACACCCATGTGTGCATCTCAAGTACTTCAATAAACTTTGGGTACTCTCCTTGATTCGTCCACCGAGTATAGAATGCTTCTGGGCAGCTTGCAATACTTGTCTCTTACACGTCCGAACATCAGTTTTGCGGTGAACAAATTATATCAATTCATGCACTCGCCTTCTACGACCCATTGGAGTGCTCTCAAACGGCTCCTTCGATATCTTAAAGACACGGATGATAGAGGTATTATGCTTTATAGTGATTCGTCTTTCACTCTACATGGCTTTTCTGATGTTGATTGGGCCGGTAATAAGGATGATTACACCTCTACTACTGGCTACTTGGTTTATCTTGGTCGCACTCCGATCTCTTGGAATTCTCGCAAGCAGAAATCTGTTGCCCGATCTTCTTCTAAGGCAGAGTATCGTGCTCTCGCTGACTCCTGTGCTGAATTATTGTGGGTTCTCTCTTTATTATCTGAATTGGGAATTCGGCTTCATCAACAACCGGCGCTCTTTTGTGATAACATAGGTGCTAAGCACTTAAGCTCTAATCTTGTCTTTCACTCTCGCATGAAGCACATTGCTCTTGCTTTTCATTTTGTTCGTGATAGAAATTGTTCACAATGGTATTCTTCGTGTCGCTCGTGTTTCTACTAATGATCAGCTTGTTGATGCTTTGGCTAAGACACTTCTCAAATCTCGGTTTCAACTGTTGTCTTCCAAGCTTGGACTCATTGCTCCTCACAAAGTCCAGCTTGAGGGGGCATGTTAAGGATATTTGTGTTATATTATGTTTCCATACCAGATAATATTCTATCATATCTAAGATCTTCTATTTATGATAAGTATATTTCATATCTAGGGTTAGGAAGATATCTCGGAGAGCAAGTACCTCTCCTTCTCTTGTATCTCTCTCTCTCTATATATATATATATATATTATCTTCCTTACATTAATAAAATTATCAGTTCTCCTAAAACATATATAGATTGAACCATTGTACATTTACCCTTTTTGGTACCATTCATGTTTGTCACATGGTCAAGCTCTAGCAATTTGGTTGACTTCCTATATTCTAAAAACATGGATAAGAATTTATCATATCCAAAAATAAAAGATTTTTTTTAAAAAAAAAAGGGGCTATGTGGTCCAATCTAAAAGTGAGATGTGTCATTCAATAATTTTTTACATCCGCTTTAGGTTATAGTTATGATATTTTAATCGAATGACCCAAATTCATTTTTAAGTTTCATGATAAATGCTATTTTCATTTGAATCTATACCTACATATGAGATGTGTATCCAGCGTTACTTTTTCGGTTCTTGTTGATGGCCGCCCTTCACAAGAATTCATTCCGGAACGGGGAATACGCCAGTGAGATCCTCTATCTCCTTATCTCTTTCTTTTTGTGGCGGAAGGATTCTCGACTCTTATCAAGCAAAGCGAGTCTCAAGGACGTCTAACGGGTATTCGAATCGCCAAAACAACTCCTTTTGTCTCTCACCTATTTTTTGCAGATGACAATATTATTTTTGCTCAAGCGACTTGTCAACAGGCGATGGAAATTGTTGATATCCTCCATTCTTTCGGAGCAGCTTCAGGTCAACAGGTTAATTTGAGCAAGTCATAACTGTCCTTTAGCAAGAATGTGAATGAGGCCCAACGGGAGTTGTTGCAAGGGATTTTGAATGTCAAAGAGGTGGAAAAACATGACAAGTACCTGTGGCTGCCAACCATGGTAGGACGATCCAAAAAATTAATTTTTTTGCAGGTAAAGGAGAAGGTTTGGAAAAAATTGAAGGGTTGGAAAGCAAGTCCATTGTCAAGGGCAAGAAAAGAAGTTCTTATAAGATCGGTTATCCAAGCTATTCCTATGTACACCATGTCTTGTTTCCTTCATCCTGTTGGACAGATTTGGGAATTAAAACAACTCATGAGTAACTACTTATGGAATGGTCAAAAAGGAATGTGATCTCACAATTGGATGTCCTGGCAAAGAATGTGTCGGCCGAAGATAGAAGGTGGACTGGGATTTCGAAACATGGAATCTTTTAACTTAGCCTTGTTAGCTCGCCAAGGTTGGAGGCTGATTCAAGATCCACAGTCGCTTATTGCAAGGTTATACAAAGCCCGATACTACCCACACTCGGAGTTCTTTGAGGCTTCTTTAGGCTATAACCGGAGCTACTGTTAACGAAGCATATTCAAAGCACGCGCGGGAGGTTCTAAAGCAAGGAACGTTATGACAGGTGGGTAAAGGTTCAAATATCAAAGTCTGGCATGATAGGTGGATTCCAAGACCTTGCCTGTTCAAACCGATTGGGAATTTTTCTGGTGCACCGTAGGAACTTTGTGTTTCAGAACTGATTGATTGGAACCAAGGTGCTTGGGATACTGAGCGGCTTAGTGATGTCCGCCTTTTTAGTTATGTTTTTAGGGTGTGTTTTAGTGTGTTTGAGTCTTTTTCTTTAGTTTTGTGTTTTGTTTTGAGTCGTTTATGTAAGTTTTCGTATTTTCTTAAGATATGGAGTCTACATAAGCTTTGTTGGTGTTTTTTAGGTTTTTAGAAGCTATTTGGAGCATATTTTTAAGAAAGGAGCAAAGTTGGTGAAAGATAGCACTCAAAGATGAAGTGAAGATGAGGATTAAGTGCTCAAGTAAAGTCATTGAAGATCAAGTTTGAGCTTGGAAATAGGTAGAGAAATTCGTTACAAGAACATAGGAAAAAGAATCGAGTCAAACGGAGTTGTAACGAATCCGCTACGCAAGTTTTATTCTAGGCTGTTCGAAGTGTTGAACAGGGTCGTTAACGACCCTGACAAGGTCGTTAACGAGGCATCCCGAGGAGCAGCGTGTCCGAGTCAGTGCAAATTAAAAGCTTTTATCTTATTTCCTTTTATGTTATTAGTTAGATAGAAGGAATATATCTTATTAGAAGATTTATTTCCTTAGAGATAGATTTAAGATAGAATAGTTTCTCTATAAATACACTTGTCCCCTCTCTAGTTTTCTTACGATTCAAGTTAGAGGAGGAGGGGGGGAGACGGACGATAGACACGAAGGAGGAGAAGAGGGCGTGAGAGAGCGAGAGGGTAGAGATAGAGAGACGTGGTGATTCGAGTTTGAATTCAAGTTGTAAGCTTTCTCTTTTATTTGATATAGTTGTTCTTAATTATGCTTTGTGAGTAGTCTTCTCCTTCTAAGGTTGGGGTTAAACCCAACAATGGTTGTGCATGCTTGTTTATGATCATGTCTTGATTGTTTTTATTGCATGAATCTTTTCTCTTGTTCTTAATCCTTGAAACGAAAGTTGAAAGGAATTTCTCATTCATAGTTGAAGTGAAAGCTGAAACCTTGAATCAGAATAGTCAATTTAGGGTTTTGAAGCGAAAGCGATCTTTCCTAGTTGAAGTAAGAAGAGATAGATAGTAAGTTTATTAATTTAGCGAAAGTTAGTTGATTTACTTGCTTAGGTCGATGAAAGTTGACATCTTTATGTGATAAAAGCATGATTTATGTGTTTCATAGCGTTTGGCATGCATAATTGTTGTTGTGGTGATACCTTTACCTTAGAATTCCTCTTTCTCTTGTTAAAAACCCTAGATTTACTGGATTGCTTGCGTAACAAGTAACAAAACCTAGCACTGACTATCTCCCGTGGACGAACCTGACTTCGCTATACACAGTGGGGTCTTGATATAAATTTATTTGTTGTCAAGAAACCCTCTCAACACTTAGTGACTTTTTTTGTGCTGAAGATGTGAGTCGTATTCAGAAAATACATCTTGTTGACCCTCTTCTATAGGATCGACTGATCTGGTTTTATACAAGAGATGGTAATTTCTGAGTGCGATCATCTTACCACATGATAGAAACACATAATCGCTCTGAATCAGGTAGAGGAGAGCAAACTGCAAGTTCAAGAATAGGGCATATATGGAAGAAAATATGGAAGTTGAGTGTACCTCCTAGAATCAGGTCGTTTTTATGGCGTGCCGGACAAGATATTCTTCCTTGCAAAGCCAATTTGAACCGACGCAACATTATAGATGATCAAAGATGTGATTTATGTGGCAAATTTGAATCTGAATTACATGCTCTTTTTGAATGTAAAACTCCTTCTCTTGTTTGGAACCACTTCCCTTCCATAGCACAACTGGGACAACAAGCCTATTCTTTTCTTGACTGGGCATAAGCTATGTTGGATCTATCTGATCGTGAGCAAGGCATTTGAGCAAGTATGTGTAGTGGATTATGGCATGCTCGAAATAAGGCTCTCTTTGCGTAGGAAACGTTTGAAATCGAGGATATTATCCAGCACTCTTTTGATACCTTGGATGAATTCAGTAAAGCGAATGAGTGTTTTAATGGGCCTCATAGTCCTGTGATCACTCAACAACTAAATTGGACTCTTCCCCCCAGAGGATTGGGTCAAGATAAACGTTGATGCTGCTGTTAAAGGAGACGACTATGGAATTGGAGTGATCGGACAGGACTCAACTGGTGCAATCGTCTTTGTAGGGGCAAAGCGAATCCAACTTGGGTCCACGGTGTGTGTGGTTGAGGCTGAAGTGACGCTTTGGGGCCTCCAAATTGGACTGTCTTTAGGCTTTGAGAGAGTTATTCTTGAATCTGATTCAATCCAACTCATTCAAGCTGCTCATCAAGGAAACATTCCTCACACTACGTTCGGCCAGATTCTTGCTTTAGCTTTGGAACAAATTGCATTTTTTCTTTCAAGCAAGTGGGAACATTGTCGGCGAACAGCGAACAGGGCAGCGGATTGGCTTAGCAATTGGAAACCTAGAGCTCCTTTTTTAGTTATATGTAATTTTTATTTTCCGTTGGATTTCTATGCTATGCTATTCTTGAGAACCATTTGGTTGGTGTTTAATGAAATTTAGTTTTCATTAAAAAAAACCTACATAACAAATTAACAATCCCTCGTACCCGCACCAAATTGGGTGGTGGGTCCATTGTGCATTTGTGCGACTAATGAGCCGCGGCCGGTCACAGTTCATTCAACTGATAAACCCTAGGAAGGAACCAGAGAGAGAGAGACAATTCAAAGAATTCTTCAACGCCGGCATATCTTTTCTGCCTTGTCAAACTCTACAAAGGTTAGGTTTTGCTCTCGCTTGTATCCAAATTTGATCGGTTTGAACTTGTCGTTCTCAATTGAATTTGTTGTTCTTATTTCTCAATTGAGAAATTTCCAAAATTTCGCCACTGGCTAGAGCCTAGAATGCGCTCCTGCGGCTATTTTGTTGAATCCAACTGGCCAATTTTTTACCTTATAATCGAGGGATACCTCTCTAATGTTGCTTGTATAGTTGTATTGCAAGTAGAAGTGAATTATTAATGCATGTCATAGGACCAACGTACAGGGGCTCTGAAAAATGTCTTCTAGACCGGAATTGCAAGCCCCGCCCGAGATATTCTACGATGAATCGGAGGCTCGCAAGTACACTTCTTCTTCACGTATTATTGAAATCCAGGCAGGTTTTCCGAACTCATCGACAAAACCGATTCAAGTTCAGCTTATTTCTTCTGCTGAACTTTGCTAATTTTTGTTTGTCCATACAATCTTTTCTTCATATAGTCGAAACTTACGGAGAGAGCACTGGAGCTTCTTGCTTTGCCAAATGATGGCCTTCCCAGATTACTTCTTGACATCGGTATGTTATTGTTTTGACATTAGGCTTATTTGTGGCAATGAAATTTATGTTTAGTTTTGGTGATTTAGAATCGATACAATCAATGGAAGACAAGAAAAAGTGAAACACAGGTGTTTCAACTTGAGGACCCTCTTAGAAAGCAATGCTTAGCATGCGGCTGATTTTGCTTTGCCAAATGCTTAGCAATGCTTAGCATTCGGTATGTTATTGTTTTGATATGGAAAGATGCATTTTTGCAACAACTTACCATTCATGTATACTTTTCTGATGTTATGGATAAATGAATTGCTATGCTTCTGCTAGAAGTTTTTTTGTCAGTAAATGTCATTGATCAATTTGTAACCTTATGCTGTCATCTTTCCCATGCATCATCATCATCATCATCATCATTGACCCAGTGAGGCTCCGCTATAGCGGAATCTGGGGGGTCAAGATGGGGGTACCCCTGCCCAAGGGAAAGGGGTACGCCCGATAGACCCAAGAAAAGGTTTTAAATCCGAACCTCAAGTCAGGGTCTTTTTCACAGCAGTGCTAAGCCTTTAACACTAAAGCAGTAATGACAGTTTTAACAATGATCGTTGTTGAATGGAAGGGCTTTATAATGGAAATATAGAGGTTGAACTGCAGCTAAAATTTGGTTTATGCTGTGGAAGAATAGTTTATATTTTTAATACTTGAGAAATCATCAATTCATGTGAAAGAACTATGTGTTGGCAATAGCACAAATGTTAGCAGTGTCCAGAATGGCTGGTAGCCAACTCTTGAAATTGTCTAAGAGCTATCATTGTGTTTGGATGAGTGGAATCCACAGGATAAATGCTTTGCTTTATCCTTAAATCTTCCTGATTTTATGAATGCAGCCTCGTAAGATGATATGCTCTAAATGAGGATATTTATGACATCTATATTGAACAGCTTTGTGAATATTTTACATAAATCATTACAGAAAGTATATCACTTGTGTTTAATTGGTGAGGTATTATCTAGTTGAGTAGTAATTTAACAACTCTTTTTTCTCTATGTTTCTCTTTCTTAGGTTGTGGATCTGGTCTTAGTGGCGAGACTATATCTGAGAATGGGCATCAGTGGATTGGTCTAGATATTTCACAATCGATGCTTGGTAGGTAAATACTTTTATGTTTATATTTTATGACAAACTGATATGCAATGAAGGAATAACAACACACAAACATATGCATGCAAGTGAACAAATATATTAAGTAAAGCTTTCTAAAATTAGTTTTAGTGTGGCAAATAAACTCACAATGTGAAACTTGATTGGCAGAATCAACTTGAGGTGGCTTTCTCAGGTTTAGTGCTCAGGGCTTTTGATTTGCTTCAACTTCTTGTCCACTTACTGATTCCTGTTTGTATTTAAATCTTCACTTGGGGATCAAAATTGAGTAGCTAGCTGTTACTTGTTAAGTTTAAGTTGGATTGCTATATCTAATTGATTTTTTTGGTTGCATGATCCAGATGTTGCAATAGAGAGGGAGGTGGAAGGTGATCTTATTAATGGAGACATGGGTCAGGTATAAAACCTAAATTTGCAGTAGTAGTATGAGAAATCATCATCTGATTATGCAAATATGTAATAGTGAAATTTTGATGCCTTTTCACTTGTGTTTTCATGCGATCTTGTGTATGGCCTAGAGCCACTTTAGCTTGGAAAGTGACTCAACACTTAAAACTGTATTTTGGATAATTCAATTGTAATTAGACAAGTAAGAATGAAATACCTTGTGCATCCAATATGAACAAGCTAGACAGGGAAAAAAACCCGAGTTATTGAACATTTGAGCTCTGTGTCCTCCAAATTTTGACCTTAGGAACCTCTCTATCTTTTCCTCTACATTCTATTCTCCCAGCTTTAAACTTATAAGTTATAATTTGATAAGCTGCTAGTGATTATGGTGCAAGTTTATCCAATACTATGTTGTATGCCTATCCTTATGAATTTGTATTTTCTTGTTCATTGTTATGTGTATTATGCCTATTTTTTTGTGTAACTTTTCCTTATATTGGAACTATTTACACGTACCTTATTTTCAAGTACATCCTTTGTAATATCAAGCATAAATTTTATCCTATTATCTACTATTTAGTATTTACATGTACCTTATTTTCAAGTACATCCTTTGTTCTACCAAGCATAAATTTTATCCCATCATCTGTATCTGGGATTGTGCCCCAAGTTTATGATTTAGTGTGATGTGAAATTAAGTTTGTAACTTGTTAGATCAGTTACTAATTATATGAGAATGTTGAATTATTATTTCTTATACTATGTCACAGGGTTTAGGACTGCGGCCCGGAGTAATTGATGGTGCTATCAGTATATCTGCTGTCCAGGTTCGCCCTTTCTTTATGCTATTTCTTTTTCTTGCTTTCTTGTCTGCGAATAGGAAATCGAGTTTTCTTTTTTGTTGTGCTCATATATTCGCAGAGCTGTTTCTTTTGGCATTTTTCTTCCATGGTTGAATTGAGGAAGTTGTATGTATTGCTTAAATGAGTAATTTATTCTCGTATTGCATAGTTTCATTGATATATGAAAAGAAGAAACTTGCATTACAAGCTGATGACAATGTTTATGCTGGAATTAGTGTTATGATTGCTCAGCTTTTACTTTTTTATCTTATTAAATTTCTCTGGTTTGATCAAACAGTGGTTGTGCAATGCTGACAAGTCTTCTCACGAGCCTCGGCTGAGACTAAAGTATGTTGGCATCCACACATGATATGTTTTTTCAATTAATGCTGATCAATTTCAGGCTTTTCAGCTGCGGCAGTTATAATATTCCTCAATCTATGATCAAGTGCAGGGCATTCTTTGGATCATTGTATAGAAGCTTGGCAAGAGGAGCTAGAGCCGTGCTTCAAGTATATCCTGAAAATATAGCTCAGCGTGAGCTCATATTAAGTTATGCGATGCGAGCTGGATTTGCTGGTGGTGTGGTTGTTGACTATCCTCATAGGTACATAATTTTTCACAGGCTTTGTATGCACAGATATAAATAGGAAGCCCTCAAAGTGATCAGTTTTTCTTCTTAATGTGTCAGTGAATGCTACTGGGTACTTCAAATTATGACTGGCCATTTACCTATTTACTTGTAGTAGTATGATAATCTAGAGTTTTAGTGCTGCTGCTAACTTAATAAGATATTCTCATTTATAGAAAGAAAAACAAAAATAGTGATTTTTTAAAATAAATGTAAATACTTGCAAGTCTTTTCCTGGGAATGGAATCTTGCATTTTAGCTTTCTCATATATCCTTTCAAATGGCTTGCTGTGTTCACTGTAGACGCTTAGGCTGATAAGCATCTGTAATTCTGTAAATACATAATATATATTTCATAATCCCATCTGCATATTGTAGATTAAAGAATTTTTCATTGGGGATAGGGTAAAATATAAGAATGCTATGACAGTTTTCTAATATGTTAGTGCTCGCATATCTTTACCTAGAGTTTAGGGATACTAGGAATGAGACTTCTGCATCTGATTGCCCTTTTCAATATCCAGTCAAATGATAGTCTGTGTTTGCTGTTATTGTCTCATGCCTGGCTGTCTTCTCAATGTGAGAATTTATACATGCAAAATTGCACATATTTCCTTGTGATTTCCATATTCCAAATTTATCGGAGATTCTTGTTATAGCATGAGGTCACTTCCTAAATTGGGTTGCAATTCCTCTTCCCAATTGCATTGCATTGCATTGTAAAATGACATCCTAGTGTACTTGCACTGACAGTGATTTTAGAATGCACATTCTTTCTCTCTTGAAATATGTTAAATAAGAAGCTCGAACCTCAAATGCTTACACAATTGTTGTGCATAATACTTGCTAGATTAGTTATAGCTAATGTCAAATGTTTCTGAACAAAAAAAGGATGTTTTCTGATCTGTTTTGTATTTGACCCTTGGCAGCTCTAAAAGTAGAAAAGAGTACCTTGTCCTCACATGTGGTCCACCTTCTCTAAGCTCTGCTGTGCCAAATGCTAAAGGAGAAGATGGAGTAAGTTGCTCAGATGAAGATGATGATGATAGTAGCGGTGATGAAGAACATCAGGCAAGTTGTTTTCTACATACTCCCTCTTTGGAATTGGATGACATAATAATCTCTTCTAATTCTAGATGCGCACGTTCCGTGATGGTATTCTACTGGGCAATTGAATTCTCTTTCATGTATTCTGGCGGTGCAAAATTGTTTAAAGCGTGTAATTCAATGGGTGCAATACTTGGATTGATCATGTCTTTTCTAAATTTTTCAGTACTTGGTTTTTATTTGTTGTTTGTGTGTACTTGGTTTGTTTCCCTAGCTTTGTGTTTTGTTTTTCTAAGACCAAGTTTCTTGCTCATTTACCCAGGTTAGCGTATCAGACAGGAACAGACCGAGGAAAAAGCAGAAGCTGAACAAGAAGGGGAAAGGGAGGGATTGGGTCATAAGGAAGAAAGAGCAGCTTAGAAAGAAAGGCCAGGTGGTACCCCAAGATACCAAATACACCGCGAGAAAACGAAAGGCGCGCTTTTGAAATGCATCCACAAAACAGCTCTTGAAGGTGTATTTTTTTTTGTCCATTACACACAAGTGTTTTTGTCCTTTTGGACAGTGAGCAAATTCAGACATCATAACTCGGAAGAATTGAGATATTAGATGTTTATTCTATTGACATTGGTGGGAAAAATGCTTGTTATTTGTTGATTTTATTTGCTTAGAGTGAAATTGAATATCAAAGCGTTATATTTCACTCCCTATAGCTTGGAACTAATATAGATCACCCATTTCCTGGTTTTTGATGTTGGAAGAGTGTGAGACGGCAACTCGTGCAATAAGTGTTTTAGATTCGAAGAAAATTTCCATGGGAAATACTCTTTTGAAGATCCTTTGAAGAAATTCGGTAGATTTTATATTAACTTCCGGGTTACCACGCGAATTACGTTAAAGATTTATATACCTCATAAATTATGTCGAACCATAAGGTTACCACGTAGAATTTCATTTCTATGTATTATAAACAATACTTTCTTGAAGCTCTTAATCCACCTCCTATTCTTGATGATTGGGCTGCTAATGCTGTTGATTCATGAAGCTGGACAATAGTTTCCCTAACACACAAATGTTGTGGCCCGATTGCACATTCTCTCTTAATCTGGGCCGGGCCCTGCTAGAGTAGGACAAAAGTTTTATTAATTTTTAAAAAAATGTCAACTTTACTAAAAAAAATCTACATGTCAACTTTTAATTATTTAATATATTTATTTTTGTTAAGAGATAAGGTGAATTATTCATCCATCATTGTTTTTGTTTTATTAGGCCTAAGAGATGAAATATCATCATCGCTTTTTGTTTTATTAGGCTTGTTTTATTAGGCTGGCAATCATTACCGCAATGACGGCCTTCAATTTTTCTCAGCTTTATACTGCTGAACTTCGCATGTACGCAAAACTTTTGTTATAAATAGGATGTACAATTCACTGTAAAGAATTAACGAAATCAGTTCAGATTTCTCAACTTTCTCAGCTCTCTCTCCCCCAATATTTCACAACACGTTATCAGCACGAGAGTTTTTTCAAATAAATACCAACTGAGTGGCTAGATCTTTTGAAGGTAGTACATACTTTATACTGCTTTCAATTTTCTAAACCATAGTTTTTATAGATCATCGTTTTAATGACTCGATGATATGAGAACTTGGCTTTCTTCTTCTTCATATATGTAAAAACTTTTTTTCTGATAGAAGAATTTTTGAAGAAAATTTTTACAAAGGTTGAATGTTTTTGCTACGTTTGATTTACAATTATATTGAAACTACACGTATGGGTTTTCCTTGAACAAAACCAAAGCCTTGCAAAATGGGAAAAGACAAAAGAGATGCAAATTTTGTTTCCAATTCTCTGCCACCATTTTATTCAACGTTTTTTTTGTTTGTACAATGATTACATGCACTTTATCAAACCCTTTGCATTAATATAAGGATATCATACATATAATTTATCCATCTTTATTAATGTTGCATGTTTTAATATCTTATTTTTCTTCATGCACATACATATATGCATATATATACTAGTATTCATGTTAAATACGTTGATATTAATATGTGTATCACTAATTAATATTGTCTATTCTTATGGTTAATTAATTATTTGTTAATTAATATATAGTTGATCTAATGACAACTATTACAAAGTGGGAATTTGATATTCTCGACTTATCGCACCAGAGATATCTGGATTGGAGGGTTGATGCACTGGCAGCTCACCCCCAAGCAAATGATCTACAAGAGACCATAAAAGAAAATAAAAATATCAGAGATATTTGAAATGGAAGGTTGATGCACAAGCTCACCTCCAAGCAAATGGTCTACAAGAGATCATAAAAGAAAAGAAAATATGGTCTACAAGAGATCATAAAAGAAAATGAAAATATTTCCCCACGGAATAAGGCTAAGGCAATTATCTTTCTTCGCCATCATATACATGATAGCCTGAAATCTGAATATCTGTTGGTGGAAAATCCCAAATTAAGTATTATGGGAGAAGCCTAGAACAAAGATATGGGCACCAGCAACAAGTTTTGCTCCCTAAAGCAAATTATGACTGGACTAATTTAAGGTTTAAAGACCTCAAGTCAGTCAATGATTATAATTCTGCCCTGTTTCGCATAAGCTCTCAATTACATTTATGCGGCAGAAAATCTCTAAAGAGATAATGTTGAATAAAAACTATTCAACCATGCATATTACTAATGTGTTGTTACAAGAACAATACAGACAAAGGGCATGTTACTAATGTGTTGTTATAAGAACAATACAGATAGAGGGAGTTTAAAAAGTACCCAGATTTGATACAGGCTTGAAATAAATTCCACATATGCCTCTCAAAGAAATGATAGTAGGCATCAAAAATAATCATGGACACGATGGTAATCGTGACCGTGGCCGTGGCCGAAGTCGAGGTCATGGTCAAAGATGTGGCCAAAGGGGAATTATCAGAAGCATAAATCTTTTGATGCATCCATTTCCAAAAGAAATGATAAGCAAATGATTCAGAAGGATACTAAAGGATCCTCCCAAAAGCCCAAATTTATATGCTATAGATGTGGTATGACAAGTCATTGGGCAAGGGTGTGTCGCACAGCCAAATACTTGATTGAGTTGTACCAATCTTCCCAAAAAGATACAGGGGAAGAATATGGAGACTCATTTTGTCGACGACACTGAACCTACACCAAGTTTGGACATCTCTGATTCCATCATAGATGATGAATTTGGAATCAATGAAAAATATCAACTACTATAATATATATCTTTGTATTATTATCTGTTATTTATGTTTTTAATTATGTTTTTCTTTATCTTGAAGATATGGAAACGATTAAAGATATATCAATTAGCAAGAATCAATGTCTAGTGGACAGCGCTACTACGCACACCATCTTGAGAAATAAAGAGTACTTTACTCAGTTAACTTTGCTTGAAGCAAATGTTAAAACAATCTCTGGTGTGACAAAATTGATCGAAGGCTCTGGTAGAGCTTGTATTTTGCTCCCTGAAGGAACAAAATTGATCATAAATGACGCATTATATTCAAGTAAGTCTCAAAGGAACTTACTAAGCTTTAAAGATGTGCGTCATAATGGTTTTCATGTAGAAACCATAAATGAAAACAATAAAGAATATTTGTGCATCATAAAACAAATATGTGGCAAGAAGCAGATTTTAGAAAAACTGCCAGCCGATACTACTGGACTTTATCAGACATATATAAGTCCAATAGAGACAAATGCAACATCCTATGAGAAATTAAATGATAAAAGGATGTTTACATTATGGCATGACCGTTTGGGTCATCCAGGTAATGGAATGATGCATAGAATCATTGAAAGTTCAACTGGGCACTCAATAAAGAAAGCAAGTGTCCTTAAATCAAGTGATTTGAACTGTAAAGGTTGTTCACTTGGTAAACTAATCACCAGACCTTCCAAGAATAAAGTTGGGATTGAAAATCCAACGTTTTTGGAACGAATACAAGGTGATATTTGTGGACCAATAGTCCCACCATGTGGACCATTTCGATACTTTATGGTATTGATTGATGCATCAACAAGATGGTCACATGTGAGCCTCTTATCAACAAGAAATACAGCTTTTGCTAAGCTCCTAGCTCAAATAATTCGCTTACGAGCGCAATTTCCGGATTATACAATCAAAAGAATCCGGCTTGATAATGCAGGAGAATTTACTTCCCAAATATTCAATGACTATTGTATGTCAATTGGGATTACAGTTGAACATCCGGTGGCTCATGTTCACACACAAAATGGTCTTGTTGAATCTCTGATTAAACGATTACAATTAATCGCTAGACCATTATTGATGAAGTCTAAACTGCCAATATCAGTATGGGGACATGCTATATTGCATGTCGCAACTCTGGTAAGATTAAGACCAACTGCATATCATAAGTATTCCCCATTACAATTAGTGACTGGTAAAGAACCAGATATATCACATTTAAAGATATTTGGTTGTGCAGTTTATGTTCCTATTGCTCCACCGCAAAGAACAAAAATGGGTCCCCAACAAAGATTGGGAATATATGTTGGTTTTGAATCCCGATCAATTATTAAATATCTTGAACCAACCACGGGTGACCTATTTACGGCAAGACTTGATGATTGTCATTTTAATGAAAATGAATTTCCAAATCTTGGTGGAAAAGGACATAAAGAAATTACTTGGAATGCTTCATCATTATCATATCTTGATTCACGTACAAAAATGTGTGAACAAGAAGTACAAAAGATTGTACATTTACAGAGTATAGCAAATCAATTGCCTGACTCATTTACAGACACAAAGAAAGTGACAAAGTCACATGTGCCAGCTGTAAATGCCCCTGAAAGAATTGAAATTCCTACAGGACAATTAGATAAGAGTCCTGAAAAGGAATTTATAGCGCGCCGAAAACGCGGCCGCCCGCCTGGATCAAAAGATCTAAAACCAAGAAAGAATAGGCGACATAATAATGCAAATGAAGTTGCACCAATTTCCCATTCGGGGGGGGGGGGAACATACCTCCGAAAATCTAGGAGATGTGCTAGAAATAAAAACTGTTCCGGATAAAAACAAAACGGAGAATGCTCCGGATAAGAATAAAATGGAAACTGTTCCAGATAGTGACAAAAGCATTGATAATTATGAAATTGCAGTAAATTATGTCTATTCTGGAATACAGTGGAACAGGAAAGACATTATCCTTGACGAGGTGTTCGCATACTCTATTGCCACCGAAATAGTGGTTGATGATGATGACATCGAACCACAAACTATTGATGAGTGTCGTATTAGACACGATTGGCCAAAATGGAAAGAGGCTATGCAGATTGAATTAAAATCGCTTGAAAAGCGTAAAGTTTTTGGCCCAATAAAGCCCACGCCAATGGGCTTGAAACCAGTAGGCTATAAATGGGTATTTGTACGAAAGCGTAATGCGAAAAACGAAATTGTAAGATATAAGGCAAGACTTGTTGCCCAAGGTTTTTCTCAGATACCCGGGGTAGATTATGAGCAAACATATTCCCCTGTAGTTGATGCAACTACATTAAGATTTTTAATTAGCCTAACTGTTTCAGAGGAACTACAAATGCGACTTATGGATGTCGTAACTGCATACTTATATGGATCACTTGATAGTGATATTTACATGAAAGTTCCTGAAGGATTAAAATTACCCGAAATATATAAAGAAAAATCTCGGGACATGTTTTCCATAAAATTGCAAAGATCATTATATGGTCTGAAACAATCTGGAAGGATGTGGTACAATCGGCTTAGTGAATATCTTCTTAAAGAAGGATATCAAAATGATGTCGTTTGTCCATGTGTTTTCATCAAACGATCCAAAAATGGATTCGCTATTATTGCAGTATATGTTGATGATTTAAATATTATCGGTACATCCAATGAACTTGAAAATACTTGATGAAAGAATTTGAAATGAAAGATCTTGGAAGAACCAAATTTTGTCTCGGTTTACAAATTGAACATTTGAATGATGGAATTTTCATTCATCAAACAAATTACACCGAGAAAATTTTGAAAAGGTTCTACATGGACAAAGCACATCTGTTGAATTCACCCATGATTGTTCGTTCTCTTAGTGTACAGGCTGATCAATTCAGACCTCGAGAAGATGATGAAGAAATTCTCGGTCCTGAAGTCCCCTACCTAAGCGCAATTGGTGCATTAATGTATCTCGCAAATAATACAAGACCAGATATTGCTTTTGCTGTAAGCTTGTTATCAAGATACAGCTCATTACCAACAAGACGACATTGGAACGGAATCAAACATGTGTTCCGATACCTAAGAGGTACTCTTGACCTTGGGTTATATTATCATAAAAATACAAATGCTGCTCTTGTTGGATATGCAGATGCAGGATATCTATCAGATCCGCACAAAGCAAAATCTCAAAATGGTTATGTATTCACGTATGGAGATACGGCGATCTCATGGAAGTCAACAAAGCAAACGCTTACTGCTACATCATCAAACCATGCAGAATTAATCGCTCTTTATGAAGCAGGAAGAGAATGTGTCTGGTTAAGATCAATGATTGGATATGTTCAAAAAGAATGCAAAATTAGATCAATTGCAGGCAATCCAACCATGATATATGAAGACAATTCTGCATGTGTCACACAAGTCAAAGGGGGTTATATCAAAGGAGATCGGACAAAGCACATTTCGCCAAAATTGTTCTCAACTCATGATCTAGAGAAGGAGGGCAAGATCGCAATCCAGCAAATACGATCAAGTGAAAATGTTGCAGATTTGTTCACAAAATCCTTACAACCCAAGAAGTTTGAAGATCTTGTGTACAAGATTGGAATGCGCAGATTTCGAGAAGTACGTTGATTTCAGGGGGAGAATTATACGCATTGCACTCTTTTTCCCTTCGTTCAGGTTTTTTCCCACTGGGTTTTACCTGACAAGGTTTTTAACGAGACAATATTATGAAAGCGTATAAGACAAGCTGTACTCTTTTTCCCTATGCTATAGTTTTTATCCCAATGGGTTTTTTCCTAGCCAGGTTTTTAATGAGGCAGCATATAGATAACCCCAAATGAAATGATGAATATTCAAGGGGAGTGTTAAGAGATAAGGTGAATTATTCATCCATCATTGCTTTTGTTTTATTAGGCCTAAGAGATGAAATATCATCATCGCTTTTTGTTTTATTAGGCTGGCAATCATTACCGCAATGACGGCCTTCAATTTTTCTCAGCTTTATACGGCTGAACTTCGCATGTACGCAAAACTTTTGCTATAAATAGGATGTACAATTCACTGTAAAGAATTAACGAAATCAGTTCAGATTTCTCAACTTTCTCAGCTCTCTCTCCCCCAATATTTCACAACAATTTTAATATAAACATTGTAATATTTTTGGTTTTAACTTAAGATTTTAAATTTTATAACATAAATTTTACTTGAAAACTATATATATAATATAATATATTTTAAATAGTATTTTTATGTAATTTATTTTAATTATTAAAATTGTGTTTTAATTTATTTAAATACAAAAATATTTTTTCCATTAGAAATAAAATAATGAAAATTCACAAATAAGGACACAAACTTAACTTTTACGAAAGTTTAGAATACCATTCCGAATAAG
This sequence comes from Fallopia convolvulus, assembly GCA_964016875.1. Taxonomy (NCBI): domain Eukaryota; kingdom Viridiplantae; phylum Streptophyta; class Magnoliopsida; order Caryophyllales; family Polygonaceae; genus Fallopia; species Fallopia convolvulus. The sequence continues at coordinate 5,202,265 of OZ024721.1, forward strand.
TTTACCGGAACTTCCAAAAAAAATTATTACTGAGGCTATTTTATTTACGGTGGCTAGAAGAACTCTTTACGACATTACTCTCGTATGATTTACAATCATAGATTTTTATTTACCTCTCCACCATCCATCATCGTACGCCAAGGGCCTTAAAAACAGGGAAACCCCATCGAACGCATTTTCCTCTCTGAGATCAGTTTCCCATCTCTCGTCTCGTTCGCATAATTGAAGGTGCTTCGTTGCGTATATCACTCTCCCAACTCTCTTCGAATTCCAAAATTTTCTCCACTTCCTCTTCTTTCTCTGATTCGCCTGCACATTTCGAGTGGTTTGCTGTTCAGGTGGTTCAGAAATGGTGGCGTTCAAGGTTGTTACTGTGCAAACCACCCCCTTCGATGGCCAGAAGCCTGGCACTTCCGGTCTCCGCAAGAAGGTTTCGTTTTGTTTTCTTTTTTCTTTTCTACTCTCCGGATTTTCTTCCTTGTTTCGTACTGATCTGAATTTGTGTGGTTTGCTCTTTGCTGATTGACGTCGTTCTGTGCGTTGATCTCTCGCTGCACAATTCATTTGATAGTCACTCGACTTCAAATTTTTATGGATGTTCTTTTTTTTTTCTGTTACTTTTTTTCGGAATAGTGGGATTCAGATTAAGATCCTTCACTGGATCTGTAATCGTATATGATCACGATGTTAATTAGGTTCAGCGATCACTTCAGAATTTCACCGGAAGCAGTGATATACATTGATACGAGGTTGAAATCGAATAATCATACTAGCACTGAAATGAAAAGTCTGTCCCTCAAGTTTGAGATATCAATATTTGTGATATAGGTTGCTAGTTTAGATCTTCAAAAGTCTGACATAGTTATTCAACCAGGAGGAAATTGCATGAACCTATGATTGTTTTGCAATCATCAGAGCCAATTATCTGATTTGGTATGTTTGTAGCGTTATAGAAGCATATTGCCGGAGGATCAAGGAGGGAGAACTAGTGCTGCTAGATACTTTATATTCAAATATGGTTATGATGTTGATTAACTTGTGCTTAAAGAGTGAGATCCAATATGTTGGCCCTTTGGTATCGGTTTTGCATCGATTCTTTTAGCTTATCACTTTTATGTTGAGTTTTATTTGACGAGTATGATATTTTATAGTCCCATTTGTAAATAATATTCTGTAATTTCAGGTGAAAGTGTTCACACAACCCCATTACCTACACAATTTTGTACAGGCAACATTCAATGCTCTCACAGAAGAAAAAGTTAAGGGTATGTGTGATCTCATTCAGTTAGTCCTTTAATGCAATTTTGACCAATCCATTGATCATCAATCAAATGGTCATGCATTTTGCTTTAACATAATAAGAGTATAAGACAAGCAGGAATTTAAAATTTTGAGATAAAGGAAAAGCAAGTAATAGTTTCCAACTCTCAATGCTTTATGTATACTTAGTGAAATTGTGTTTTCTTTTGTGCACAAATTTACAAATTTTTCAGTCTTTTGTATGCTTTGTGATAGTTGTTCCTGAAGATTTTGGCTCAATCTACTTTGAATATCATTGAGTTGCATTCCTCTTTCCTCTTTGAGCCCCCTCTCCACAAAAGTTATTCTTATGAGATACAAAACTTGTTTATATTAATAGTGCTTTGGGAATAATAGGGATGATTTGATAATGCAGGTAAAACATTGGTTGTTTCTGGCGATGGTCGCTATTTTTCGAAAGATGCAATTCAGGTTACTAACATAAAGTTTTCCCCCCTTCTGTGTAGATTTTATTAAAAAACTGTGCACATTTTTTTAGTATGTATAATTTTACTTTGAAATATCTGAAAAACAGATCATCATTAAGATGGCTGCTGGTAATGGAGTAAGACGTATTTGGGTTGGCCAAAATGGATTGCTGTCTACTCCTGCTGTATCAGCTGTCATCCGTGAAAGAGTTGGACAAGACGTAAGTTCAGTTTGTTAAACTTTTGCTTTATAAATATCTGTGTAAGTAATCATTTAAATAATTTTCTCTTCTATTTTGTGAATCAGGAATCTAAAGCATCTGGAGCATTTATCTTGACTGCTAGTCACAACCCTGGAGGTCCCCATGAGGTTTATCCTTATTGTAGTTGGTGGACTTTTAGCTTCAGTCATGTTTTTAACTTGTTATCTGCACCGCAAGTGAGTTTTGTTAGAACAACCTGTTCTCACTTCGACTGACAATTACAGGATTTTGGAATCAAATACAACATGGAAAATGGAGGCCCTGCTCCAGAGGGAGTTACGGACAAGATCTATGAGTACACAACTACCATAAAGGAGTACTTGATCGCAGAGGATATCCCTGATGTAATATTGGCTTACCAGTGCACGAGTTTTCATGATCCATTAGTTTATACATCTTTCATTGATGCAGTTTCTATATTGCAGGTGGATATTTCTACTGTAGGCAATACTAGTTTTTCTGGGCCTGAAGGGCCATTTGATGTTGAAGTTTTTGATGCCACTGAGACTTATGTGAAGCTTATGAGGTAAGTCATTTTTATATGATTACTGGAAGTTCTAGGCAAATTGTTACAAAGGCAATTATTCCCCTGCAAAATTAGGTTCTTAGTGATCTGTTATGGTTTCATCTGTTAATAGAGTATGCATGTAAATTACAGCTGATGCTTAGAGTTGTATCATACAATAGTTGATTTTTCGAACTCTATGGTTGTTGAATTTTTAGTTTATAGCTAATGTCACAAGTCTACAAATTGTTATCTCCCTTCCAATCTGTATAAAGATCATTATCGCTTCTATATGTTTTCTTGGACATGGTTTAGGCATTTAGCCTTTAAATAATGGACTTACTAGTTATTTTAGCTCCATAATTTATGATGTGTGTTTTGAATGAACAGATCAATCTTTGACTTCCCATCTATTCAGAAGCTTATTTCATCTCCAAAGTTCTCATTTTGGTATATTTCACCCTCAAGTCCCTGCCTTTTTTTTTTCTAGCTTCTTGTGGCAAGTACTTATCCGCTATGTTCTATCTTATTTTGTCATTCTAAAGTTATGATTCACTTCATGGAGTTGCTGGTGTTTATGCTCAACGTATTTTTGTGGAAGAGCTTGGTGCAGACAGTGCATCATTGTTGAATTGTGTTCCAAAGGTTTGTCTGATCAGTTCTCTTAGAAAACTATACTATCCTTTTGATTCCAGCAAGTCGTCTTTGATTTTCGACTTAATTTTTCTCAGGAAGATTTTGGAGGAGGGCATCCTGATCCAAATTTGACCTATGCAAAGGAATTAGTTGAGCGCATGGGGTTAGGCAAATCAAGTTCTCAAACCGAGCCACCGGAGTTTGGTGCTGCAGCTGATGGTGATGCCGATCGCAACATGGTCCTTGGGAAAAGGTAATGTTACTTGGACATTTATGAATACTTTGTCCTGCTAATACATTAATATGACAATAAAAAATTAAAAACCTGAAACTTATTATTTTGCTAGATTTTTTGTGACCCCATCAGACTCTGTTGCTATAATTGCTGCAAATGCTGTTGAATGCATTCCTTACTTTTCCGGAGGTCTGAAAGGAGTCGCGAGGTATGACTGACTGATTCCTTTACTTCTTGAAATAGAACGTGTGATTAGATGAATATCCATCTTCTTTTCTCATGGAGATGTAACATCGATTTCGTTTCCTGTGCAGGAGCATGCCAACATCAGCTGCACTTGATGTTGTTGCAAAGCATCTTAACTTGAAGTTTTTCGAGGCAAGTTTAGTAAATAGTTTTAAGTTATTCGCCCCATTCAACCCTTCGTCCCCTCTCATTTTAATAAAATGATAAAATTCCAGGTGCCCACTGGCTGGAAATTTTTTGGTAACTTAATGGATGCTGGAATGTGTTCCGTTTGTGGTGAAGAAAGCTTTGGAACTGGTATGAGTTTTGTCTGTTCCCTTGCACTTCAATCAAAATCCCGTAAAAGTCGTCATTAGATAATTTTTTTATCTGTTTCACCATATTCTTAAATAGGCTCTGACCATGTACGTGAGAAGGATGGAATATGGGCAGTTTTGGCTTGGCTATCGATTCTTGCTCACAAGAACAAGGATAACCTAAGTGGTGGGAAGCTTGTTAGTGTTGAAGATATTGTTCGTAAGCACTGGGAGACTTATGGCCGTCACTACTACACACGCTATGATTATGAGGTAATCAGTTGTATTGGGTTTAAATTCCTCTCTTAGGGTGTGTTTGGTTGGATGCGTGGAAAGGAAACAGTGCCATTGCTTTTAATGGAAGGGAAAGGGTTAAAATCGAAATGTGTGTTTGGTAGAATTTATGAATGGAAAGGTTCAAACTCTGAATTGTGTGTACAAGACATGTTATGGAATCTCAGATCAAAGTTAAATGAAGATGAAATTAAAATGCAATAACTCGAACTTCCAAATCTAGATTATCCAGACATTTCCAAATTTGAACAAATTTTTTGTGTGCATTTGTTTTGTATGATCATGTCTTGACAATGCGTTCCATTTTTTTCCCCAAAGAATGTTGATGCAGGTGCCGCTAAAGAACTTATGGCTCACCTTGTCAAACTTCAATCTACCATTCCTGAAGTTAACAAGTATGTCAAACATAATTTCATAACTGGATCAAATATACTCCCATCTGTTTTTTTGTTGGGCCTTTCTATTTGTGAATTCATCTTTTCTGAGTACGGAATCTTTTCTGTATTGTCCGATTTCATAGGATTGTGAAGGAGGCACGTCCAGATGTGTCCAATGTTGTAAATGGTGATGAGTTTGAATACAAGGATCCTGTGGATGGCTCAGTCTCAAAGAACCAGGGCATTCGCTATTTCTTTGAGGATGGGTCAAGACTTGTAAGTAAACTCTTAATTTTCATTTTCACTCTTCAGCTATTTAATCTAGTTTGTTAATTAAAATCCTTCCTTGTACGATGCAGATTTTCCGTCTCTCTGGAACCGGATCAGAAGGAGCAACCATTCGTCTATACATTGAGCAGTACGAGAAGGATTCATCTAAGATTGGCAGAGATTCACAAGATGCACTTGCTCCTCTAGTAAGATCTTGTTTCCACTTATTTGGTTCAATCAATCCTTTCCTTGTTCTTGTTCTTGTTCTTGACGGGTTTGGTGAATAAAATTGTTTGTAGGTGGCGGTTGCTCTCAAACTTTCTAAGATGCAGGAGTTCACTGGACGATCTGCTCCCACCGTTATCACATAAATAAATCAAGAAATGCTTCTAATGCTTCTGCGGGAAAATTATATTGAGCTAAATTGTAAGAGTTGAGTTTCTCCTCATAAACAACACTAGATGCGGTGTGATTGTCTTTTTGATGTTTTCATTTTTAAAACAGCGAGTCTTTTTCAGTTGGCAACCTCATTAGAAGGACAGCAAGTTTGCTGGTAACTGCCATATAAGCTAAATAAAAAAGGTACTTTTTTAAGTGCAATCTTCAGTCATTTCTTGTTTTTTTATTGATAAATTAAATGGTTTTAGCGGTATGTCCCATCTCTGAAAAACACTTGTTGTGACTGAATAATCATGTTCTGCTGCTACTAGACATATCCCATCTCAAATATCCGATTGAGATTGCCTTAATAAACTATGCACATACTCATGGTAAAGAAAGGTGCCAATGAACAATGAAAGGAGAACCCCCTTTTTACCATTTTAATTAGAGTTGCCGTGTTTAATAATTTCGCATCCCAAAACTCATAAATTTACCATTTCTTACATACATGTACTTAAATTACAATTACATCCTTGAATAACACAACTATGTATAGCAGCACCTTTTCATTAACTATCAACACATGTAGTACGTAACTACGTATGTCAATATGTTCACGAGGCCCAACTACAGTTTGCTTTAATTTAATTACTAGCCCACATCAATAGTACACGTACATCATAGACCAGCCATGTACGGTGCTCCGGTGGCCGGAATCCACAAATCTCCGGCCAAAAAGCTCTCGGCGGTGAACCTCGAAGCCTCGGCTGGATTGTTTATAACGTGGTAACCCGTCCAATTAACTCTTCCTCTAGTACTTGCACCAGGACCAAAGTTCATGTACTCCCCATAGTAAAGGGTATTTAGGGCAAAGGTTGATTCATTCCATGGCAACCAACCTTGTGGGTGTATCAAGTTGTCTAGGAAACACTTCATCAACAGTGTTCTTGAGTACTCCTTCCATGGCCGTCCCAGATACGTACTCATCCGTAACGAACTCTCGACTTGCTTCAACTCTGAGCTTGCGATGATCCAAGAACTGTGGATCACTATACCTGTGTTTTCATGAGGATCAGATCTTCCTTGAGCAGTAATGGTGACCTTCTGATTCCAATTAGGCCTTCTCACATATATGTTACAGCTCTGAAGAACCACAGCTGCATCCCCAAAGATGAAGTCGACGGTGCCATAGATGTCACAATCTCTATAAAACTGGCGTTTGGAGTGCACGTACAAGGTGTCTTGGTATCCTTTGAAGCTGCACCTGTGGAACACCGAGAAGTCGGATCCGGATCTTAGAGCAACCGCTTGGTGCTTCTCTCGCCCTGCTGTGTTCTCAAACGTGATGTCCCTTGCTATGAACCCGTCTCCTGAAACGGCTTCTCGATCATCAAACAATATAGTCTTAATTAGTATACATACCAAAGTAGAAACATCAATAACAAAAATTAATGCCATGTTTTGTAACATATATGGTTGATCAAATTGCTATATGTTGGACGACTTACCAAAAGTCGCCGATCTAAAGGTGGTAGATCCATCGACGACATTTTTGTTACCTCTAATAATGGTAACGTCAATGCCATCTCCGATCAACATCAAATTCTTCATCTTCTTTTTGATCTCAATGCTCTCCATGTACACGCCCACTTTCACATGGATCACAAATCTCCTCATCATGTTGCCTCTTCTTAGCTTGGTTGAAGCAAATATAGCCTTTGAGATGGTATTGTAGTGACCCAAACCATTCTTATCCACAACAAGATCCACCATCTTATGTAGATTCTCCTTAGGATGCTCGACAAGTCTCTTGTCTTTATGTGACACCCACAATGGGAAGCCTGTGTCCGAGACATAATGTACTCTCTTGTGAGGCGAAACAACGCTATGAATGGCTAGGGCATTGCTAAGCAACTTAGTGAAGTTGTTTAGCATGAAGGAGAGGGTTTGTAAATGTGGAGTGCTTGAGTTGTGGTCTAAAAATCCATTCTTGCAAGCTTCATGGTTGGCAATAGATGCACTCAAATATGTTTGTATATCATCCAAGCTGGAATTGGTAAGGCTATTCTTCTTAGAGTTGATTGCTTGGTCAAGCAAGTCGTTCGTGTCCTTGTAGAGCTCAAGGCAATCTCTCCATGCCGACTTGGCATGAGCGTTGTTGACCAAGGTAGCGTTCATGGACGAAATGAGTCTATGAGCTTCATGAGCTTGGTTCTTTGTCACCCTTAGGGCTAGATCACTAAATGGTACTTGTTGGGTTTGGTTAGTGTGAATGAAGGTGTGACATATTTGAGGATGAGGAGTTTTGTCACAAGACGATATGATTTGGGCTTGAGCACTAAGGTGATCATCATTCATGTAGAAGAGGAGAAAGATGGATCTTAGGAAATACAAGGTTAGGATAGCCATATAAAATGTGGAGATGGAGATTGAGATATGGAGGGAAGTTTGAAAACCATTTGATTATGAGGTGTGAGCTTTAGGCTTTTATTTTATTATTAATATTATTATTGGTGGCAATTCACACGTATTGTCATGTAAGAAAACCAGTTTCTGTTCACAAGTATTAATTAGAGAGACACCTCGTGTGTTGGTAGGCTTGGCTCGGGTGTTTTGTGTAGATCCTTCATCCTTCTTATGTGGATACCATTCCGTTCGATTCTCTAGGAAAATATGTAGACTTTTTTTCCCTTGCCACGTGGCCTTTTCGTCCACCTAATCACCTACACATTAATGAAGTCTATTAGCATATTGTATTATATTTCACCCTAACTTGTAACACAAGTATTGTATTTGTAATAAAAAATATAATTAACTACAACTTGCACGAGGTTAAAATTATTGTTGTAAATATATTTGATACACTTCGTTCTTATTTGGTATTCATATCAAGATATCAGATATGACTGGCATTGATATGATTGATATTTATATATATATATATATTTAGTAGATCCTGATATCGATATTAAATTAATATTTATTATTTAATATATAGGTATATTGATATCAATTAATATCAAAGTAATATCAAAGTGTTATTTTAATATACCTAAAAAATTAATATATATAAAAAATATCATTCATATCCACACTATTATTCAATATTTTAATATAATTCAGTTTGGTTCAAACGAAACAAACTCTTATCCTGAAACGAAATCTTATCCTAAAATGAATGCACTTTTCCTAGTTCGTAGTGCACTTTTTCGGATTTGCACTTTTCTTACTTTGTAGTGCACTTTTCGTACTTCTTGTAATACACTTTTTCAGATTGCACTTTTCATATTTTGGAATGCACTTTTGATATAAAAGTGCACTACGAACTAGAAAAAGTGCATTCGTTTCACGTTTTAGGATAAGAGTTTGTTTTATTTGAACCAAACTCAGTTTTGTTCAAATGAAACAAACTCTTATCCTGAAAATTGAAAAGTGCACTACAAAGTACGAAAAGTGTAACACCCCGACTTCCGACAGGGCGCTACTTAGAGGTAGACCTTACTAGGTACTACTTAAGTGGGTTGACAACAACACTTTAGGATCTTGCAACGCGGGCACGACGAGAAAACTTAATAAAAACATCCAACCTTTCTATTTAATAAATATTAAAAAACACAGTTATGCATGTATTCTCGTGAATATAAATATCCAAATCCGACGAATCACTACTAACAATTTATTCGAGGGAAACAAAAGACAGGTAATAATACTAACTCCATCATAATAGTAAAATCAACATCCTAGAAAGTCAGAAATAAACTAAAGTAAACCCAACCCACTATGACACGCGCTCTTCACCGCTCCGCCCTGCCATCTGGCCTCGGTTCCTGCACGGTTCCATGGTTCATACTTGGAACTGAAAAATATTCCCCGAAGGGTCAGCTACTAATCTATCAAGTTAGAAAGAATACGGAAATTGCAAGACGTTTTAAAAACATTTCTAAAGTCAGCATCCAAGTCCACAATCGCAAACATAACTCTAAAGGCCAATACCTAATTAGTCATAATTAGTCACACATAGCCACATACACATTCACAAATACAACCTTATAATAACGCAATTCCTCCATCTCGCAATCCGACTACCAAGGCGCTCATCGCCGCGCCGAGTGCAGAGGCAGGCCCTCTCACTCCACTTCACAATCTCCCTTCTAACCCCGACTAAGCCTCCACTGGATCACTTGCCAAAACACATAGATAATAATTTTCGTTTTGAAGGGGCACGGTTTCCCTGTCACACGGGTCATACATAGCCAACTCTTCCTCCACGCCAGCTACGATGGGGTCGTGTCGGAAACGGTACCAACACAGAGAAAACGTTCCAAAAATATCTTTTTGATAAAATGCGTTCAAAATCATTTTACACACACAACAATTCAAGAAGTTCAAAACAATTTAAAAAGGTATTCGGGACTAGTTCCCAAAACCCGCCCTACAATAACGGTATGCAATCTTACAAGATAGAGAAGAACCGAGCAAGTCGAAAACGACTTACCTTGACTGAAGGATTCCTTAGACGAAGACGAAGGCTAAGAACTCGAGCAAAGGCGGTTCCCTAACATAGCAATGAACCCAAATAAAAATTTAACGGCCAAAACTCATTCCTTTAACGAATCCTATGACTAGCTAAACGTCACTGAACTACGTACCCAACTACTTACTCAAACCAAAATTGGGGTCATAAACCCATAATTTCATGCTAATAATTAACAACAAACACTAATTAATCTTCTACAATTAGCTTCCCAATTCTACTATTCACGTTACTACATGTTTTCCAAATACATGTTTTCAAGAACAACTTAATGGGACTTAATTATCTATATAAACTAATATCAACGGCTAAACTAGCTAGCTATCTACGTATACTAATATATATATACACGGCTAAACTAGCTATCTACGTATACTAACCTAGTTGAACTGAAACGGCCATCCCAGCCTATTAAATGGCCATCGAACTGAAACGATCTATACTACATATATAAAGTTGTGTACATGCCACATTTATTACCCATTAAATTAATTTGATGTTTACATTTATATCTATATAATTAACATTGAAAATAAAAATGAAATGAACCAAGAATGGCATAGTGATGGCAATACTTTTTAATAATTCATGGATTTTGAGTTCAATTATCCTTGAGAGTATTTTTTAACATATAGATCATGAAAGTATTTTTTGATGCACCCCATTTTAAAATATTAAAATAATAAAAGAATTTGATCCTTCATTTAAACTAATTATTATAGTGATTTATTAAATAACATTTTAAGTGAAAAACCTAAGACGAAAAAAATTAAAAAAGTAGTGTCAATTTAAACTTAAAATTGAATGAGGAAATTATATTTAGAAGAATTATATAGGTTAATTCTTCTAGAAATACAACCATATTAAATGAGGGAATGACTAATGTAATTCTCTAATTTAGAAAAAATTACATATTTTGTGTTCTAGATTTAGAAATTTCCTCTTTTAATATGGTTGTATTTCTAGATTTTTTTCTTCTAAATTCTCCTAGAAATCCAACCATATTAAATGTGGGAATTACATTTAGAAGAATTACATAGGTTGTGTTCGATATGGTAAAAGTGGACAAATTAATTTATTTTAAATTATTGATTGAGATATTAAAATGAGAGTGACACTAACATATATATTCTACCAAATGAATTAATATAAAAATAATCTTGCTTATTTTGATATATATATATTGAAATAATGAAAATTTGTAAATTTATACCTTAGGTCATGATTTGATTTTGTTTTAAAATATTTTATACATAAAATGAAAGTATTTATATTATTATAGTGTCAACATTATATTTCATCAATTAAAGGTTTAACATGCATTCGTTTAGAAATCTTTCAAGAATGTAATTTTTGAAATCAATTATTGCATCAATTAAACCAAATTCCCTTTTCATTACAAGGTTTGAATGCATGCAAATATTATGGTAATTTATTTGACCCTATTAATTCTCTAGCATAACGTTTTTAAGCTTTAAGAGGCTATCTATTTAAAAAATAAAGGCTATGAAAACGTTTCATAGGTAACTTAAAAGAAAAACGTTTATTAATTTTATACTTCGACTATTAAGACTAATTTTGGTTAGAAATCATAGCTATAAACACTTAAACTTTCATTTTGCCTATAAGTAATAACATATAGGTGGAAAGGAGGCATCTTCTAGATTAGCTCTACCTATTTAGTCAAGTCACATATACAAACGTTCAAGAGGTATGCATTCTTATTTTTTATTCCTTTATTATCATTATTTTTTATTCTCTTATCAATTGAATATTAGATAGTATATCTTAAATCTTAAATATTAAGAATATTATCGACTTTTTATTTGTATCTCGCTTCATTTGGCAGAAAATAGTGTTCAATGGCTAAAGCACTCAATCGAGCTCTCTATCTTCAATTATTGAAGAGGTAAAATATTGTCATCTTTTAAAATTATCTACTTATAGTATGGTTTCTACCTTTTTATAATACGATGAAAAATCTAGAATTGTTAATTCCTTATTATTATTTTCCGCTTCTGCTCTTACTTATGGCCATTGTAAATTAAACGAATGCATGTTAAAACGTTAAGAATGTACATACCTTTAATAGATTCTCAAGGTGTCTTTGAGTTGTAATGTTTGCGGTTAAGAATGTAATGTTTGCGGTTAAGAATGTACATACCTTTAAAACGTTAAGAATGTAATGTTTGCGGTTTCATTTGAGTTGTAGATTCTCAAGGTATCTTTCTCAAAAAAGGTTATCTAATTTTTATTTTTGGTATATTCTTTTTTCAACAAAATTCCATTATATTACTCTTTAACCAAGTTATGTACATACCCCATGCTATTGACAAAAAATAGCCAAAAAAAATTAATAGATTAGCAAAAAAAAATAAAAGAATAGTACATTAAGAAAATTGTCATGCAAATATAAATTGGAAGATAAAAAAAATTGTCCTATGCAATAAAAATTTATGAAGATCATAACGTAATCGTGTAATTACTATAAAATTGACCCAAAACTACACAAAAAAGTTATATTAATTTATAAATACCCATAGGCTTATCTACACTATGGTCGATAAATTTATATAACTAATTAAATATAATTTTAATTTGAAAACAGTAACATAGTTTTTATGAAATAAATTTAGTTACAAATATTAATTTAGGGGATATAATAGCTATATATATAGATCACTATACAATGTTGGTTGCTATATATATATATACCTAAAACATAAATGAGTATATGTCATGTGCAATGACAATTTATAAAGAGTAATCTTGATAATCATTGTTGAAAAGAGAGTTATAAAAAAAAATATGCAAAAAAAACTGCCCCTGCGTATGCACGGGTCTGTCTCCCTAGTTCCTTATAAAATCTAAACCAATTCTACCTAATATCATGGGTTTATGACCCCAATTTTGGTTTGCGTAAGTAGTTGGGTACGTAGTTCAATGACGTTTAGCTAGTCATAGGATTCGTTAAAGGAATGAGTTTTGGCCGTTAAATTTTTATTTGGGTTCATTGCTATGTTAGGGAACCGCCTTTGCTCGAGTTCTTAGCCTTCGTCTTCGTCTAAGGAATCCTTCAGTCAAGGTAAGTCGTTTTCGACTTGCTCGGTTCTTCTCTATCTTGTTAGATTGCATACCGTTATTGTAGGACGGGTTTTGGGAACTAGTCCCGAATACCTTTTTAAATTGTTTTGAACTTCTTGAATTGTTGTGTGTGTAAAATGATTTTGAACGCATTTTATCAAAAAGATATTTTTGGAACGTTTTCTCTGTGTTGGTTCCGTTTCCGATACGACCCCATCGTAGCTGGCGTGGAGGAAGAGTTGGCTATGTATGACCCGTGTGACAGGGAAACCGTGCCCCTTCAAAACGAAAATTATTATCTATGTGTTTTGGCAAGTGATCTAGTGGAGGCTTAGCCGGGGTTAGAAGGGAGATTGTGAAGTGGAGTGAGAGGGCCTGCCTCTGCACTCGGCGCGGCGATGAGCGCCTTGGTAGTCGGATTGCGAGATGGAGGAATTGCGTTATTATAAGGTTGTATTTGTGAATGTGTATGTGGCTATGTGTGACTAATTATGACTAATTAGGTATTGGCCTTTAGAGTTATGTTTGCGATTGTGGACTTGGATGCTGACTTTAGAAATGTTTTTAAAACGTCTTGCAATTTCCGTATTCTTTCTAACTTGATAGATTAGTAGCTGACCCTTCGGGGAATATTTTTCAGTTCCAAGTATGAACCATGGAACCGTGCAGGAACCGAGGCCAGATGGCGGGGCGGAGCGGTGAAGGGCGCGTGTCATAGTGGGTTGGGTTTACTTTAGTTTATTTCTGACTTTCTAGGATGTTGATTTTACTATTATGATGGAGTTAGTATTATTACCTGTCTTTTGTTTTCCTCGATAAATTGTTAGTAGTGATTCGTCGGATTTGGATATTTATATTCACGGGAATACATGCATAACTGTGTTTTCTAATATTTATTAAATAGAAAGGTTGGATGTTTTTATTAAGTTTTCTCGTCGTGCCCGCGTTGCAAGATCCTTAAGTGTTGTTGTCAACCCACTTAAGTAGTACCTAGTAAGGTCTACCTCTAAGTAGCGCCCTGTCGGAAGTCGGGGTGTTACAAAAAGTGGATTAAAAAATACAAAAAGTGCAATTTGAAAAGTATACTACAAAAAAATATGAAAAGTGCACTGCAAAGTACGAAAAGTGCAAATGCGAAAAAGTGCACTTCGAAGTAGGAAAAGTGTACTACGAACTAAAAAAAGTGCATTCGTTTCATTTTTCAAGATAAGAATTTGTTTCATTTGAACCAAACTCTACTTTTATATAATATTATTATTAATATCAATATCCAATATCTCTGATATCTAAATTATCAATATTAAACAAGCCAACAGAATACTCGAAAAAGTAAAAGGCAAAGTACAATGCCTCCATAATTGCATGTCTTTAGTCTGAGCTAATTAAGTGCGCGCTATTGAAACTTTATATATAAAAAAAAATAGACAAACATAACATGGTGGGAGGAGGAGGATAATGTTTGAACCATACATACACTTGTAGAAATCAAACCTAGCTAGTCCACCCCTTTTACATTTGTTCCTTCAACAAGTTGGAAAGCTGGGCTAAGAACCAAAATACTCATTAACTAGTCACTCCCAACAAAAGAAGAAATGTGTGTGGGCAAGAAATAACATCTCGTGAACCCCCAAAGCAACCAATTAAACTCCATATTATCCGTATATGATCCGCATAACTAATAAAGTAAACCCAAACATTGCGAATTCCATCTAGGGGTATGACCCTCAAAACAAAACGTCCAGAATAATTCTAAGCGAACTATACCAACTCCTAGGAAGAAAAGACTTTACGTGCCAAGCTGTTGTTTGGTGGAGTATCTGGCATCAACGAAACAAGTTGATTTTTCAAGACCAATGCGAAGGAATATCATACCTAACAACATACGCAAGGAACCTAATAGTGAACTGGGAGAAAGCATCGAAATGGTCTGAGGATGAAGAAACCATACTAACATCTCAACTGAAAAGTAGAAACAAAAAAATAAGAGCCCAAAGGAAATGGAAAAAACCCAAACCGGGATACATTAAAGTAAACTTCGATGCCTCAAAATTGTCCAATGGAAACACTACTGGAGGAATTATTTTCCGAAACCACCGTGGTCAAATAATGGATATTATGACGACTAGCTTTGGAAAAGTGTCGGTATTAAAGGCTGAAGCTCTAGCTCTCCGGGAAGCGATTAGACAAATAAAAAGCAGAACGATAGATAAAGTGGAAATTGAAGGGGATAATCTCCAGGTCATTAACGCTATTAAAGGAAAAACCCATTGCCCATGGGAAATCGAACTCATTATCGCTAACAGCCTTGTTTCCATGTTCAGAAACCAGGATCTAGTGATTAACCATGTCTTTAGGGAATGTAACGCTGTGGCCGACAAAATTGCTAATTTGGGTCACAGTCTCCCTGTTGAGTGTATCAAGACTCATCCAGAACTTGTAGTTCTCATCCGAAAGGATGCTTTAGGGCACCCTCCGTAAAGGAGAGCACCCTAATCCTTACCTGATCAAAAAAAAATTAAACTCCATATTACTTGCATATTTTTGAGTTAGGCCAAATTTTGTCCTACTTTTATATTTACTATAATCATAATAAAATGATATTTTTAAATAAGAAAAGTAATTCGATGAACCAGATATACGTAATAAATCGAAAGATTAAGACAACTAGGCTTGATAGTCGGGCAAACCAACTACAATATCGGGTTTGATGAAACCCGAAATAAACCAGCGCTAGAAGACAAGAATGAGATTACTTTTATTTCGACTGGGCAAACACTTGCTTTTTATTTATATCTTTATAGAACGAGGTTGCAGACTGCGAGATTATAAATAACGAGATTGTGAACAATGAGATTATGCCCTAGATCTCTTTTTAGAGGATTCGAGAACTCGATCTAACAAGGTCCGAGATCTCCTAGCTACAACGAGGTTCTATCACTAACAGACTATTGGCGAGCTCTACCAGCGTGGCGAGCCTAAATGCGATGTCTTTCTGCGAGGTTGGACACTTGACTGAGACGAGGTCTCTTTGGGCGACTTGAAGTCTTTTTGTGGACCTTCACTTGGCTGTAGCGCGATCTTTAACGATGATTCAACACGTCGATCTTCAACGAGCAAGATAGTTCTTGAGTTCAAGATGTTTTTCGACCCCTTCCCTTCCTCGAGGTTCTCCTCTATTTATAGAGGAATGCGGAACATGGTTTTGCCGTTTGGTCAATGTGGGATGTTCGAGGTCAAGGCCTCTGATTGGTGGAGAGTGGGGTAGCCAATCATTGGTTGAGAGTATGGTGGTTACTGAGTGGCTAGATGGGGCGGGAATGTCAGCCTTCGGACGTCGAGGTTTGGACCTCTTTTTTCACTGGGGGAAGTTCGCTTTAACTGCCATGCCTTATGAGAGTTACGGGGTTTTGGAGGTCTCGAGACCTCGCGTGCGAGGTTTTGAGATCTCGTTCGGGCAGGAATTGCCTTTTTTGGAGGGGTATGGCAAAGGACTTCGAGTTTATGCCTCGGGGAGACCACCCGAGCTGCTACCTCTCGTACTCGGGCCCCACAACCCTTACTCCGCTATTTTGTGCACCATCACAACCCCATGGTATGTGGATCTCGGTCCGATATCCACATGTCATATATGTGCGACGTTTGGTCCCCCGCACCTGAGACGCGAGGTTTTAGCTATAAGAAACTCTTTTGCGAGTTCCTCGGGGTTGTGAGCAGCGAGGTTAAATGATTTCTAGCGAGGTCAGAGTTCTGTGGGTAGCGATGCCCGATGATCTTTTAGCGAGGCTGAACACTTTACAATTTCCTGGAGGTTTTACCTCTGTCACGCACTTGACGAGCCCTGGGGCTACTCCCCCTTTCCTCATTAATGGGCCGCTGAAGGAAGTTAGGCCCATTAAGGTTTTCCGAATCAGGAGAGGCCCAACTTTATTTTCTATAAACGCCCACACGCATCCCTCTTCTCCTAATTATTTGTCTTCCTCTCCACGCAAACCCTTTTCTCTCTTTCTTCTGTTTTTCCATTCTCCGGCGACCAGGCGAAGCGTTTCACCATTTCCAAGGCTTGCGACCGTCCTTTCCATACCGACTTCCGACAAGTAAGTAATCGATCCTCCCTTTGTGCGTGTTTTTATGTGTTCTTTCTTCTTTTCTGCCTCATGCCCTAGGCAAAGGCGGTGGGCTCTCGGGATTTTGCCCCAGTGTCACAGTGGCGAAACAGTGGGAGCGAGGGCGGCGCCGGTAGTCCAACAATGTTCTCGAGCCCTTTGGCATGCCAGCCGACGATTGAGTTTGCCGACCCTCCCTTTTTTCGAATTTCGAATGCTTCTCGGGAAACCAAACGTCTCGCCGCTCGAGCGATGGGACGTTTGATCTTCCAACCGCCGTTTACCACCCTGCCCCTCTGATTTGGCGCTTCACATTCCTCTTAGGTTGTCCCATCCATCATAGTAGTCTTAGAAACTCTCCTCTTTTTCCAGGTGCTCGCTTTTCGCAACTTGGACCTCGTTTTTCTTGCCTAGAGGAGTCTCCTCGAGCCCTCCACCAGTCTTCACATTCAAACATTGGGAAGATTTTTACGAAGCATCTTCTAACACCGCAATAACCGCTGAAACCAGTGATTCTCAAAACCCGAGGTCCTCTTCGCTTGTGTTCAGCGACCCTTTTCCTAGTGCCTCCGACACTTCTGTCAATTCGCGCTTCCCCCGACTACGCACGTCTTTCGGGGTTGAAATGGCTTCGTCTTCGATTTCTGATGAAGAAGTCGCTGGCTTCGCCGCGAGGTCGTCCGACTCCAACGACCAGCCGAGCTTCTTCGCGGTGTATATCACTGATTCGGTGTCAAGTATCCCTCCAATCCTCGAGGAGCGGATACCTATGACCCCAAACCCTGCGATCGAGATCTTTCTGCATGAGGGCGCCCCGACGGTTCTCAAGAGGGAGGCTCTTGCAAAGATCGCGAAGAACTTTCCTTGGCCCGAGGGGGTCGAGCTGGCACTGCCCGAGGGAGAGGGTTGCTCGTTGGCCTTGTACGAAGAGTGTGTGGTCGTTCATCTGCCCAGCCTCCAGGCTGGCTTCCGGCTGCCGCTTGCCCAACACCTAGTCAACTTTTTGTGGTTGATGCATGTCTGCCCCGCACAACTGTTTCGCAATGCATGGAGGCTCCGATGTGCGTACACTATCCAAAGCCACGAGCTTAGGGAGGGGCCCGATATGGACACCATGACAAGTTTTTTTATGGCGAGACGAGAGCAGAAGTCGTGTCTCGTAAACCTAAGTCTGCCCGGGCTCAAGATCACCACCACCCCGTTGAACGTCGGCCAGTGGAAAGACAAGTGGTTCCTGGTCCGGGACCGTTCTGGGAGGTACCTTAACTTCACCTCGGCATCGGACAACTTCTGTCGCTTCAAGGGGTCGCTAGACGTTGCCGAGCTCAAGGCTCGGTTCGCACCGGCGCGCCAGGCACCTTACTGGGAGTACCTGGCGCGAGACCGGCTCGAGCGAGCAGGTCTGAGTCTTACCCTCCCAAACCGCGAGGGCCCAGAGGGTACTTGTTTCTTTTTCTTGCTCTTGCATTTTTTCTTGTTTTGTTTTCGATTTAGATCATGCACAGTTTGTGATGACCACAAGCCTCGCTCGGGTCACACATTCTTTAGATTTCGGTTGTTTGCAACGATCACTAGCCTCGCTCAGATCACGCTTTCTAGATTTTGATTATTCGCGATGATCACGAGCCTCGCTCTGATCACGCATTCTTAGATTTCGGTTGTTTGCGACGATCACGAGCCTCACTCAGATCGCGCTTTCTAGATTTTGATTGTTTGCGACCCGTTCCCTTTTTTCTTTTATTTAACTTGCCTTTTTCTTTGCAATGAATCTTTTGGACACTCGGGCCTCGAGGGAACAGGGAAAGAGGGCCGCGGTCCGCACCGCGCAGACTTCTCGAGGCCCGAAGGCCCAACGACGAAGACCCCGACCCCGAAGGCGAAGGAGCTGGTGTTGACGGTGAAAGCGCCAACTCTTGCGAAGGCCGTAGGGGTAAAGATTATTGGGGGGGGGGCACTCAAAGGAGACGCTACCACGGCGTCCTCCCAGGCTCCCCGAGGATCCGGCGACGGGGCCGACTCCAAGCAGAAGGAAGCGGGGGCGTCGCCCCGCAAGGAAAAAAAAAGAAGAAACACAAGGGGGACGCTCAACGCAGTTCCTCGGGGAGGGAGATCGTCTCCGGCCCCAACTTTGAGGGGCGGGTTCTTTCCGCCACCGGTCCTCCTACCGCGAAGTTCCACTGCCCCGGGCCGTCCCGGGGTGCGCTCAGGAACTGAAACAAGGATGATTGGAAGGAGGAGATTGCATGGGCGAACAATCTATCCGAGGATGCCCTTAATGATGTGGTCGTCCGCTACTCAGTGATGGTACGTTTTGTTTTTCTTTATAAGCCTTGCTTGTTTTCTCATGCTCGTCTACTCTAACATACTTTTGGTTAGTCAGCACAACTTCTTCGAGAACTACAAGTGTAGTCGCATCAACCTCCTCCGTAGGAGAATGGACATAATGGAGGTGGCACTCAAGGCCCGCACAGAGGAGTGCACGAAGAAGGAGAAGGATCTCGCTGATGCTGAGACGCGGGTTCGGGCCGCGGAGGTCGCGACGAAGGATGAGGCCAAGGAGGCAGCCAGGGCGAAGGAGGAGGAGGCCAGGGCGCGGGAGGAGGAGGCGAAGGCAAAGACCCTGGTCAGGGACCTACAAGCCTCGAACGAGGATCTCCGGACAAAACTCTCCGAGGAACACAAATACTTTAAGGAGAAAGAGTCGGAGCTCCAGAAGGTGGAGGAGGAGAATAGCAGCCTTCACCACCGCATTAAGGAACTTAACAAAGAGGTGGAGGTTGCAGGGCCAAAATACGTTAAGTCTGCCGAGTACCAAGAAGAGATGTTGAGCAACATTGATGGGATGTATCGACATGCCATTCGCGTAGGGGTAAAACAGGCGGTGGCAAAGTATCAACACATTGACCCCCGCATCGCCTTTTTCATCCCCAACTATTGGCTGACCATGGGGGAGACTGGGGAATAGCCCGAGGGAGAATGCGAATTCTTCCTCCACAACGAGGGCAGGGTCGCACAAAGCGAGAACGAGGTTGGTGCCGCAGATCTCTCGGTCCAGAAAAGTTTGGACCCCGTTCTGGGCGACCCCAACCCTGCACAGGCCGAGCCCTCCACCAATCTTGAAGTCATTGTCGTCGCGCCCATCCGCCAAGTCTCCATGGGCCCTCCCGCCGACAAGCCGAGCGAATGAAGGGCGCCCTTGTAATCTTTGTTTTTAAGGAATTTTTGTTTTAAGGATTTTTGGTGGCCCTGCTGGGGTCTGTAATTATGACACTTCGGCCTTCGCGGCCTTATTTTATGCAGTTTTCTTTCTATCTTTGTTTATGGTTACGTCACGCACCCTTCGAGGGTTCCAAAGGCTCATTATATCCCGATCCAACCCCATGGCCCGAGCGTCGCAACACTTGCGAACTGCTCGAGCCATATCGGGTCATTTTTATTTCTCAACTGTGCCGCGATCCCGAGCCTCGCTGGGATCGCACGTGATAGATTGTAAGCAGTGATCATGAGCCTCGCTCAGATCGCGCATGACAGATTATATGCAGCGATCACGAGCCTCGCTCGGATCGCGCATGATAGATTGTATGCCGCGATCATGAGACTCGCTCGGATGGCGCATGATAGATTGTATGCAGTGATCACGAGCCTCGCTCGGATCGCACATGATAGATTGTATGCCGCGATCACGAGCCTCGATCGGATCGCGCATGATAGATTGTATGCAGTGATCACGAGCCTCGCTCGGATCACGCATGATAGATTATATGCAGTGATTACGAGCCTCACTCGGATCGCGCATGATAGATTATATGCAGCGATCACGAGCCTCGCTCGGATCGCGCATGATAGATTATACGCAGCGATCACAAGCCTCGCTCGGATCGCACATGATAGATTGTATGCCGCGATCACGAGCCTCGCTCGGATCGCGCATGATAGATTGTATGTCGCGATCACGAGCCTCGCTCGGATCGCGCATGATAGATTATATGCAGCGATCACGAGCCTTGCTCGGATCGCGCATCATAGAGACTGGGTTGTTCCCAACCCCAAGCGGGAAGCGAGGGCTGGGTTCGCGCATTGAAAACTGAGGATCTCCAACCCCAAGCTGGAAGCGAGGGGTGGAACCGCGCATTTAAAACTGAGAATCTCCAACCACAAGCGGGAAGCGAGGGGTGGATTCGCGCACTTGAAACTGAGAATCTCCAACCCAAAGCGGGAAACGAGGGGTGGATTCACGCACTAAACTGAGAGTCTCCAACCCCAAGCGGGAAGCGAGGGGTGGATTCACGCACTTAAAACTGAGGATCTTCAACCCCACGCGGGAAGCGAGGGGTGGATTCGCGCACTTGAAACTGAGAATCTCCAACCCCAAGCGGGAAGCAAGGGGTGGATTCGCGCACTAAACTGAGAGTCTCCAACCCCAAGCGGGAAGTGAGGGGTAGATTCACGCACTAAACTAAGAGTCTCCAACCCCAAGCGGGAAGCGAGGGGGATTTTAGCGAACGCGCCCTCGACGCAAGGTTTCCATAGTGAGATGACATCGGAAAATAACACATCACCCTTTATTCACAAAATTTTGGTGACAACGAGATTTTTCCTAGGAGTTCTCTACGCATAATACCTTTTGAGTCGAGCGACATTCCAAGTTTTGCTTAGAGTGCGCCCCTCGCTATCCTTGAGCTTAAAGGCTCCGGGCGCGACCTCCTCCCCGAGGAGGTACGACCCCTCCAAGTTTGGGTCTAGCTTGCCACCTTCGGTTCGCCTTAAAAAGAGATTCCCCGAGACCAAAACCCGGGGTCTGACCTTCTTGTCATGATACACCACCACACGTCGCTTGTATTCCGCGGAACGCAAGGCAGCGACTTCTCGGAATTCGTCCCTAAACTGTAATTTTACCCTGAGATTGGCCTCATTTTCTTTTTCGTTGAAGTCGAAAACCCTTACCGAAGGGACCAATGTTTTCGCCGGGACCAGCGCGTCCACCCCGTAGGTCAAAGCGAAAGGTGTCTCCCCCGTGGCGCGACGTGCAGCCGTCTGATATGTCCATAGGACAAGCGGGAGAAGCTCCGCCCAACGGCCTTGTGCTGTGCCTAGTCGCTTCTTAAGATCGGACAAGATGCGGGCATTGACGTTTTCCACCTGGCCGTTTGATTAGGGATGAGCCACTGATGAAAACTTGAGGGTTATGCCCAGTTCGGAGCAAAAGGTCTGAGTTTCCTCGCAATCGAACTAGGGACCATGGTCGGTCATGATGGTCATGGGGACACCAAAGCGACATACGAGGTTTTTCCATAGGAAGTTGCAGACCTTCATTCCTGTGATTTTTGCCATTGCCTCTGCCTCGACCCACTTCGTGAAGTAGTTGACGATGACGAGGATGTATTGCACCTGCCCCACGACCTTGGGGAAGGGACCTAAAATGTCCATCCCCCACATTGCAAAGGGGCAGGGTGCATTGATCGAGCATAGGCGCGAGGTCGGGGCATGCTGAACGTTGGCGTGCTTTTGGCACCCGTCACACTTTTGAACATAAGCCCTCGCGTCCTGCCTGAGGGTGGGCCAAAAGTATCCCAAGTGGGTGATTTTGTACGACAAGGCACCCTAACCCGGGTGCCCGCTGCAGACCCCCTCATGTGCCTCAATAGGATGTGCTCTACGGCCTCGGTCGGCACGCATAGCAAGTTGGGTTCTGTAAAACCTCGCCGATATAGCCGCCCGGCGATGACACAGTAGCGGGCTGCTTGCATCTTGAGTTTTCTAGCCTCAACGGAGTCCTCATGAAGGACGCCGCTTTCCACATATCGCGTGATGGGAATCCTCCAGTCCCCTAATTTGATGGAGAGAGCCTCGTTGTTCACACTCCGCGAGAGCTTTCTTTCCACCATCACGCGGTTGACCACCTCTAAGGGAAGGGCCGATCCCAAACGCGCGAGAGCATCTGCCTTCGTGTTCGCAGCGCGTGGAACGGATTCCACCGCGAATGTTTCTAGGCAAGATACCAAGGCTTTGACTTTTTCCCGGTACGCGGGTAGGAACCCCGTTCTGGTATCATACTGCCCGTTCAATTGCCGCGCCACTAATTCGGAGTCGGTGTATACTTTGATCTTGCGAGCCCCGCTGAGCATCTCCATTTCTATCTCGGCAATCATAGCCTCATACTCAGCCTCGTTATTGGTGGCGTCGAAGGCAAAGTTAAGGGCATACTCTGTCTCGATTGAGGGACCGGCAAGAAATATGCTATCCCCGCCTCCGGCGTTGCACCACGAGCCATCGACAAAGACCTTCCATTCCTCTGCGCTCTCGTCAGTCTCGGGGAAGGTCACTTCTACCATGAAGTCAGCGAGGGCTTGACCCTTCATCGCAGTCCTAAGGAGGTAGCTTATGTCGAAATCGGAGAGCTCGACTGCCCACTTCATCATCCGCCCGGAGACGGCGGGCTGGTGGAGGATCTGCCGAAGTGGGAGGTCGGAGAGGACCTGGATAGGGTGTGCGTGGAAGTAAGGGCGCAGGCGCCTTGCGGCGGTCACCACAGCCAGGGCCATTTTTTCTGCCGGGGAGTAAGTATCGATGCTCTGTAGGCTGGAGCACGCAGCTGATGAAATAGACAGAGTGCATCGTCTTTCTTGTTAACACGGCACTAACCGTTTCTGGGCTGACGGCCACGTACAGTTGCAAATCCTCGCCCGCCTTTGGGGGCGACAAAGTGGGGAGCTTCGTCTAGAATGTCTTCAATCCAGAAAAAGTGAGCTCTAGCTCTTCGTTCTAGGCAAACTTGTCGTTCTTCTTTAGAGCCGCGAAGAAATGTAGCAACATGTCCGCCAATCGGGAGCAGAACCTCCCCAGGTAGTTTATAGCGTCGTTGAGACATTGTACCTCAGTTCGAGATCGGGGTGACCTCATTGAGAGAATTAATTCTATCTTGGCAAGGTTCACGTCTATCCCCCGTTCGCTGATCATGAAACCCAAGAACTTCCCTGACGACACGCCGAACACACATTTCTCGGGATTTAGGCTGAGCCGGTTGTGTCTGAGTGTTGCAAAAACATCGAAGAGGTCGACCAGATGTTCCTCCGGGGTTCTGCTTCAGACCACAATGTCGTCGACGTATGCCGACACAGTCCTCCCCAGCTGGTTGTTGAAGATTCGATCTACGAATCGCTGGAAGGTCGCGCCCGCGTTCTTCAAACCAAACAACATGACCTTGTAGCAGAAGGTCCCTCGCTGTGTGATGAAGGATGTCTCTTCCTTATCTCGCGGGCTCATCAAAACCTGATTGTAACCCGAGTAGGCGTCGAGGAAGCTCAAGATCCCGTGACCCGCCGTGGAATCGACCAACTCGTCGATTGAGGGAAGGGGGTAATTGTCCTTGGGGCAGGCCTTGTTTAGATCCTTGAAGTCCATGCACATGCGCCACTTCCCGCTGGTCTTTTTTACCAGCACAACGTTAGAAAACCATCTAGGGTACTAGACCTCGCGGATAAACCCCGCGGCCAGCAGCTTTCTATCTCGGCGTTCGCGGCGCTTGCCCTCTCCTCATTCATTTTCCTTCGGCGTTGCACCACGGGTCGGGTGGTGATACCACGTTCAAGGAATGTTGGGACACACTTCGCAGGATGCCGCGGAGGTCTTTTGCAGTCCACGCAAACACGTTGCGGGAGCCAGCAAGTAAGGTTTCCAGCGACGTCGCCGACTCCCCGGAGAAGCACTCGCCTAGGTAAATCTTTTCTGTCTCGCTATCGAAGGGAGTGAAAACCCTTCTTTCCGCCTCTGGGATAGGGACCGTAAAGTCCCGGACTTCGAGATCAGCCTCCCCGGAGGCCTCCACCATGAATACCAGACATTTTTGTTTTGCAGAGGTCGCGTAGCAGACACGCCCCTCCTCCTGGTTGCCCTTGACCTCGTCGACTCTGTCCTCGACGGGGAATTTCATCTTTAGGTGGTAGATGCAAACCACCGCTTGAAACTTTATCAGGAATACTCTCCCGATGATTGCGTTATACACCGAGGGTAAACGCACCACGGTGAACTCTACCATCTCGGTTCGCCTCGTCGAACCAGTACCCAACGTCATCCAGAGGTCAATGAGGCCCACGACATCGACCTCGTCACCAGAGAAGGACGTTAGATTCCCGGTGTAGGGCTTCAGGGACGTCGCGTAGAGGCCCAATTTCTCGAAAGCGCCGTAGTACATGATATCCACGGAAGATCTTTTGTCCACCAGTACCCGTTTCACCATCTTCGAGCCCAGATGAGCGTGCACCACCAAAGGGTCAGAGTATGGCATGTGCGGACCCTCGGCATCCTTAGAGGTGAAGGCTAGCCTCACATGGGATCTCGAGGTTTGCGCGACGCTGAATACCGAGGGGTCATGATGGCTTGCCCTCATGTACCTCTTTCTTTTCACCTGGCTTGATCCAGCAAGCGAGGGGCCACCTGAGATGGTATGAATATACCCATCGGGCGTCGTTGTGTGCCCGGAACGTGCCTGCTTTGTGGGAGCCTGTTGTTCGACATTGTTGGCTCGGGCCTGGCTCGGGCCTTGTGGCACGTTGTTTGCTCCTAAGGCGGGGTTGGTGCGCCCCCTCTCGTTTGGGTTTTACAGAGGGTCGCCCTTCCTCCTATAACCTCATTGCCTCCCTCCTAAGCAGTTCCAACTCCCATCGTCGGTGTTCCTGTTGTTGTTATTGTTGTTTCTGTTGTTGTTGCGGTTGTTATTGTTTTTGTTGTTGACGGGGTTCTAGGCCTGGGTCACATACGCATCCCTGTAGGCGGGCACACCCACCTTTTCCTTTCCCTTAGCCTCGGCCATAATTTCCTTGTCGGTCCTCGGCCGAGAGCTCTGGTTGGCGGCGTCCTCGGCGTACACCTGGGCCATGATCCGGGCACACAGGCTGTCATACGTCGCTGGACACTTCAGGAAAATGTAATTCTTGAAAGCCCCGTGGCATAGGTTGACCATGAGGGTGTCTCGCACCGAAGCCTCATCGATATGCGCGATCTCGGAAACTACGATTGTGAACCTTGTAAAAAAGGTGCCCAACGACTCGCCCTCTCCCTGCTCGATGTCGCGGAGATCTCGCATGTTTTTCTTGCGCTTCCTCGAGCCACTGAAGTGTGCGATGAAGGACTCACACAGCTGAGCGAACGATTCCACAAACCCGATCTTAAGACTTATAAACCACGTCATCGAGTCCTTCTCCAGGGTGGTTGGGAAAACGCGGCAGAAGATGGTATCGTTGTAAGAGTTGACATTCATCTGGAAAGCGAAATGCTTCACATGCTCCTCCGGATCTGCCGCGCCGTCGTAAAGTCCCATCTGCGGCCTATGGAAGCCCTTGGGCATTCGCGTGCTTTGAATCTCGTCCACGAAAGATGATGATGTCCGCCTTTTTAGTCGTGTTTTTAGGGTGTGTTTTTGTGTGTTTGAGTCTTTTTCTTTAGTTTTGTGTTTTGTTTTGAGTCGTTTGTGTAGGTTTTCGTATTTACTTAAGATATGGAGTCTACATAAGGTTTGGTGGTGTTTTGTAGGTTTTTAGAAGCTGTTTGGAGCACTTTTGAGGAAAAGAGCAAAACCAAGGAGAAACGCTTAAGGAAAAGCTCAAGGGATGAAGTTCATAAAGTCACTGAAGATCAAGTTTGAGCTTTGAAAGAGATAGAGAAATTCGTTACAAGAACATAGGAAAAAGAATCGAGTCAAACGGAGTTGTAACGAATCCGCTACGCAAGTTTTACTCAAGGTTGTTCGTAGTGCTGTCACAGATCGGTACCGAGGTGCACAGGTCGGTACCGAGGCATCTCGTGTCGTAGCGAAGACCGAGTCGGCGCAAATTAAAAGACTTTTATCCTATTTCGTTTTATGTTATTAGATAGATAGAAGGAATATATCTTATTACAAGATTTATTTCCTTAGAGATAGCTTTTAGATAGATTAGTTTCTCTATAAATACTCTTGTTCCTCCTTTAGTTTTCTTATGCCACAATTAACCTAGTTTAGGGTAGAGAGTAGAGAGAGAAGGGAGGAGGTGTAGGCAGAGAAGAGGAACGATTTTGGAGATTGTGGAAGACAAGTTTGTTTGGATTCAAAGTTGTAAGCTTTCTCTTTAATTTAATTTAGTTTTGCTTTTAATTATGCTTTGTGAGTAGTCTCTCTCTCTCTAAAATTGGGGTTAAGCCCAACAATGGTTGTGCATGCTTGTGTATGATCATGTCTTGATTGTTTTTATTGCATGAATCTATTCTCTTGTTCTTAATCCTTGAAACGAAAGTTGATAGGAATTTCTCATTCATAGTTGAAGCGAAAGCGGAAACCTTGAATCAAAATAGTCAATTTAGGGTTTTGAAGCGAAAGCGGATCTATCCTAGTTGAGGTAGAAGAGATTAGATAGTAAGTTTGTTAATTGAACGAAAGTTAGTTGATTTACTTGCTTTGGTTGACGAAAGTTGACACCTTTATGTGATAAAAGCATGATCTTTATGTTTCATAGCATTGGCATTGCATAATTGTTGTTATGGTGATACTTTTACCTTAGAATTCCTCTTTCTCTTGTTAAATTCCCTAGATTTAATTGCTTGATTGCGTGACAAGTAACAAAACTTGATACTGACTTTCTCCTTGTGGACGAACCTAACTTCGCTATGCACAGCGGGGTCTTGATATAAATTTATTTGTTGTGAAGAAACCCTCTCAACAGGTAAGAGGATCCTGGCCTCAACATGACGACGTCGCGAGCGCGATTTTAGGGAATGCATCTCGCTCCCCGCCGTTTCGGACAGTTCCGGATCTTGCATCCGGGAGCGTTGCGAACGAGACCTCGAAATCTGCATGGGGTCCTGGGGCGGCCTCGCCATTGACGAGCCGTTTGTTGATGTATCGTGCCCTGGCATGTGTCCGGGGACGTACTCAGGTAGTACTCAGAATGAGGTTGGCCCGGGCCGGGAACGGGGACGTACACTGGCCTCGGCGGTTCCTGTCCGTGGACGTGCGAAAGGTCGAAACCCTGTTGGTATTGCCCATAGCTCGGATAGAGATACGGGTTTAGGGGAATGCCGGCTGGTTCGTACCCCTGAAATGGGTAAGGGTTTTGCGGGACGTTATATGCCCACCCCGGAGGAATTTCGAACGGACAACCTGGCGGGGGTGCCATGCTCGTCCATTGCGAGGCCTCGGGCATGTTATCGGGGTGCTTGGGGAAGAAATTGTTTGGACAGGCCATTTTGAGGGATTCAAAAGACAAGGATTGCGCAAGTCGAGAAACTGCTTAGGGTGAAGAGGTTCCCACAGACGACGCCAGTGATGAAACCCAAAATAAACCAGCGCTAGAAGACAAGAACGAGATTACTTTTATTTCGACTGGGCAAACACTTGCTTTTTATTTATATCTTTAGAACGAGGTTACAAACTGCGAGATTACGAATAACGAGATTGTGAACAATGAGATTATGCCCTAGATCTCTTTTTAGAGGATTCGAGATCTCGATCTAACAAGGTCCGAGATCTCCTAGCTACAACGAGGTTCTATCACTAACAGACTATTGGCGAGCTCTACCAGCGTGGCGAGCCTAAACGCGATGTCTTTCTGCGAGGTTGGACACTTGACTGAGATGAGGTCTCTTTGGGCGACTTGAAGTCTTTTTGTGGACCTTCACTTGGCTGTAGCGCGGTCTTTAACGATGATTCAACACGTCGATCTTCAACGAGCAAGATAGTTCTTGAGTTCAAGATGTTTTTCGACCCTTTCCCTTCCTCGAGGTTCTCCTCTATTTATAGAGGAATGCGGAACATGGTTTTGCCGTTTGGTCGATGTGGGATGTTCGAGGTCAAGGCCTCTGATTGGTGGAGAGCGGGGCAGCCAGCCATTGGTTGAGAATATGGTGGTTGCTGAGTGGCTAGATGGGGCGGGAATGTCAGCCTTCGGACGACGAGGTTTGGACCTCTTTATTCACTGGGGGAAGTTCGCTTTAACTGCCATGCCTTATGAGAGTTACGGGGTTTTGGAGGTCTCGAGACCTCGTGTGCGAGGTTTTGAGATCGCGTTCGAGCAGGAATTGCCTTTTTTGGAGGGGTATGGCAAAGGACTTCGAGTTTATGCCTCGGGAAGACCGCCCGAGCTGCTACCTCTCGTACTCGGGCCCCACAACCCTTACTCCGCTATTTTGCGCACCATCAGAGTTAAAGGAGAAACAAACATACTTATTAACATGGAAATCTTTGACGATTCAAGGATGGGGTAAATGAGTATGACATAAACACGGATTACTAATCAACAAACACGGTGTGAATGAGGATGTGTAGCAAGTTTAAATCCGGAGATGAAAAGCATTGATCATCCGGCGACGGAATAAACATGACACAAACACGAGTTCATTATAAATGACATTGATTGTACATTAAAATTTCTCATTTCGTATATCCTTGATTGTACATTAAAATTTCTCATTTCGTATCCAAGGATATAGGGTGTGATCACATCCAATCAAAAAATACTAGCTATAATATCCAAAGGTTACTTTTTTTTTTCCAATCTTTTTGTCTTATGGAAGGTTCTTGACAAGTTCTCATTCAAGGGGTGGTTTTTGTAAACTTCCCTAGGCTCTAATTGATTAATTTGTACTGGTTCAATAGTTGTCTCGTGAATAGAAAGTGACCAAACAACAGAGAAGCGATAGCATCATATCCCATACATCTTAATTTCTTACTTCTTAGGGGAGGAGAGAAATGTAAAGCACGTAACCAAACATGGCCCATCGCCCCCTCGTATATCATATATAACTGCAATAAACAAAATTTCCCCATTAAAACATTACTCTTGGGCAGCAAATTAATTAGAGGACCTAATTATGGATGATCCCCGAAATCCTGATTGATGTCTTGCCCAAGTTTGAAGAATTATGTGCATGTCGTATTTGGTAACTTTTACCTTAAAAAGAAATGTAAACATGCATGCACCTATAGAAAAATTATAAATTATTAAATAAATAAAATCTAACAATTTTTTTAAAATAGGGATTAATAATTAGGGTTTTGCTATTTGTTGCCCCGGACGATAAATAAGATTCTTAAAATGGAAATTTATCCCTAAAAATCCTTACAAATAAAATTATCAAGTTTTGATTCACCAAATCTTTATCATATCTTCACATATTGAAAAATTAAAAAATTAATTAACTAACCACCCACAATAACTTGTTAATTATAATTTACTGTTCATTGTAACTTTCTTTCATAAAAGAAAAAAATCTAACAAGGATTTAATGAATTTATTTTTTAAAGGAAGCTTATGATTTTATTTAATCGTTTTAAGAGAGAATTGAAAATATCAATGAATGGATAGATAAAATTAAAAATAATCAAGAGAGTTAACGTAAATCAACCATTTATTTCATTAAAGAAAAAAATAAGAATATTAATTTGAGCGTTTTAGTAGTGGATTTGTTATCTATTAGGTAAAATATATTTGGAGTTTTTTTTTGATAAAAAATATATTTTGAGTTAAAGCAACATTGTTGAATAAATAAAATAAAAACTAGCTTACATTTCTTTTTGTTTTCCTTAGAAAAATAGAAAAAAAAATTACGTTGACTCAATATTTTATCACTCGGTAGTAGTTAAAATAACACCAAATCTTTTTTGCTTTCTTTAATTTTTAATTTAGAGATATGTCAAAATTTTGGTAAATCTGTATTTGACAATATTATTTTTCTAAAGATTTTAACTTACAGATAAAGCTCTATTTTAAGAAACTTATTTGTCGCCCCCGGGGCGACATATAGCAAAACCCTAATAATTATATGCTTTGAGGTCATATTTTAGAGAAAAAAATTGAATATTTATATGATTAATTTTGTTGTTCATGATTAATATACTTAGCTAGCTTAATTATAGCTGAGAAATTAAGTTCTTATACTTGGCTAGCTAAATTCGTACAAGTGAATAGAATATATCAAAATAATTAAACTGATAACTTAACATTTTCCAATTCGATATTAATCATGAACAACAAAATGGTAGTATGACAGACGTATACATATTAACTAATTAGATATGGATATACCATATATGTACATGTGAAGTTCCCTAAAAAAAAAATAAAAAAATTAGAGAATGTGAAGCTAGCTTGCTTGAATTTGATGTGCAGTGTACGTTGTTTTGTGTGGGTCTCTATAGTTTGCGTAACATTCATCCTCATCTGTTTTTTTGGCAACCTTTATGCTCTCTGCCAACTCAATTCACGCTCTTTTTGTCATCTTATCTTGTGATTTCATGATCATTGCTAGCTTGCCCATTTGAAACAATTTTTCTTTCTTTCTTTTTTTTTATAAAAAAATTTAAGTAATTTTATATTTGATATATGAATATGACATCGGTATTAGATGTACTGTAAGTTAAATTTTTGTCGTCTATTTCAATATAGAACTATATTGCACTTTACTCGAAAATATCCGAACAAACTAATGCCGTTATTAGCTGCTCAATCTAGCAGTAATGATTTGATACATTTTGTAACTTATTGAAGAAGAAGTCTAAATTTTAGTCTGCACGAAACTTGGGGTTTGAAGAATTACATTTTTGTAAAAAAGAAAACGACAAGTTAATTACAGGTGACTACATACAAATTAATTAAACTTGCAATTTAACGAGAGTTGGATGAGAGATCGCAAGGTTAATTGACAGTTCAGATGTTTTCTGATGCTTTCATTTGCGGTACATTTATTTCACTTTAAACTTTTAAGGGAGAAAATATGTCTCTGTTTCAATTGCAACATTAAATGTATTATCTTGAATTAAATAAGACTTTTGATTCCATCAATACGAAGTATAAAGTAACTATTCACAATATATAAAACAATAGCATATAATAGAATGGATATTGCCTAGTGAGAACTTAAATTATAAATCGATATGTTTATATGTGGAGTCGGCGGGTATCTTCTCTACGTACCGCGCTTTGGTGGCTGTGGAAGTGGAGGAACGAGGCAGCTTTCGGGAATCCTAGGGAAATTAATGGTATTACGGACTCCGCGATTGCTCGAACCAAGGAGTATAACGATGTTTCATGTTTGGTCTTCTAGAGATCGAGGGTCGTCATGATGCTCGACCACGGGCTGAACATTTGATTGCTTGGACAAGGTCGAAGATGGGCTGGGTCAAGGTTAACACTTATGGCTCGGTCCTTGGTAATGGCGATGCCTCCGCTGTGAGGGTTATTAGAGACTCCGATGGCAGATGGATTTGCGGGTTTGTCCACAACCTTGGACAATGCACGGTGCCCATGGCGGAGCTTTGGGGCATGTTCAACGGGCTTAGACTTGCTTGGAACAAAGGATTCCGTCATGTATGCTTTGAAGCGGACTCGTCTCTTGTGATTGAGTTACTTAATTAAGAATTCACCTCGTGCGACCCTCTCTCTAGCCTGGTTTTGTAATGTCAAGGCTTACTCAAACGGGACTGGAATGCCCGTTGTTGCTTTGTCTTCAGGAAAGCGAATTGTGTCGCCAACTCCCTTGCGACCGTTGCTTTTTCCTTTCCGCTTGGTTTTCATTTACTTGTTGAGCCACCTGTGTGATCCACTTCTTTTCTTTTTGACGATGCCCGGGGGTGAACCTTGCCTCGTATAGTCCATTGTTAAGTTTGTTGGTTAATTAATTTCCCAATAGGCTTTGCCTTTCTTTTTAAAAAAAATATAATAAGTGACTAATTCCTTTATGAAGGCATTGTTTCTCCTTTATTGCTGATTAGGCTGAAGCTGGCACAAACACTTCAATGTGAAATTAGTTTTAAGCTTTGGACTAAAATAAATTTTAAAAAAATGCACAGAACGAATTAACAAGTTCGATCAAGAACTTCTATAACTACTATTGCCGAGTATTTCATTTCATAATTAAAATATATACACAGTTTGATACAATCATATCGACATACACCATAGTATAAACAAAAAAAAAAACTGTATTATAATTAAGTTTAAAAAACGTAATTAATTAGTGGTAATAATATTAATTGAGCGTAGAGATAGCGTAACGGTTGACTAGAGCCAGTGCGTTACTCGTAAACTTCATAACCTTGTTGACGCGATCACAGACGTCGGTTTTCAACGGCAAGTCAGACTCGACGCCGTCAAATCCCTCCGTACACGTGTCCTCGTAGGTGAGGGCAGCGCTCATCCAAGTCTGGACGTTGCTGAGCTGGAAGCGGGTCCCCTCGGAGGCGCGTGGGGGGAGGCGCCGCATGACCGCGAGTGAGGCGCGCGTCTGGGACACGGCCTCCGAGAACGTGGAGGAGCAGTCACGGACGGCGGCGGCGGCGCGTGGGGCGCAATCGTCGACGGAGGAGTTGCGGGTGAGGTTGGAGAAGTAGGAGGCGGCGCAGCGGGTGCGGGAGAGGCTGACGCGGATGGCGACGGTGGCCAGCTTGGCGGGGTCTCGGCTGACAGCGGAGGCGTAGCGGGAGAGGGAGTGGTAGCAGACGTCCGGGTAGAGGGTCGCATTGCAGCTTTGTCGGATGAAGTCGACGTCGGTGGTGTTGGCGGTGGCGGAGGACGGCGGCGCGTGGAGGAGGAGGAAAAAGGAGAGGATGAGGAAGGGTGGAGTAGAGCGGAGGAATATCGTGATCATGATCATGATGAAAAAGGGAAAATTCGGGTCGGGGTTGTTTGGGGAGTGTCGTGGGGGATTTTATAGGATAGTGGACTAGTGCTTTAGTTAAAAAAAAGTTGTCCTTTTTTTGATAGAAAAAAAAAGTTGTACTTTTCACATTAAAGCGTTTAATCTAGCTAGTTGAAATCTTTTTTTTTCTTGTTTTCGTTGGCGGATTTGAATTTTAACTATCTTATTAATACATGAATTTATTTCGTAATTTAATTGTAAAATGGATCAATCAATCATAAGAAAATATTTTTAAATTCGACCAAAAAACATATTTTATAACCGGAATTCTTATTTTGACATTTGGTTCAATGAGTAACTCCTCAAGATTAGTCTCTGTATTGAATATAAGAGCGATCGACAGGGATTTAGATCTCAATCCTAGAGTTGTAAAAATTGTTCTCATCATTTGTAAATGCTCCATACTAATTTTCAGATAATACTTAAGACTATCTTTTCTCGCTGGAAATAGAGATGTCACTCTCAACAAATTTTATTAAAATAAAAGGGCTAAGAAGCAATTAAAAGGGGAAAGTTTGACTCCTAAGTCCTAACATCGTCCAAAAGAAATATAAATAATTAAATTAATTAATTTTAAATTATTAGATTGATTTTAAAAAAATAAATAATATAATTTAAGGTGGGATCGTTTTAAATATTATTTTAACCTTCACCTTTATTATATAAGTATGATGATAAAAAAAAGTGAATCATACATTAAGTTGAAGGGTAGATTGGTAATTATATGAATAGGTCACTTCGTAACAGAATTGCAGTGTTATTCGATAGATGTTGCTGCATGTATGCCTATGCTGATGAAAAGCCTGAAATTGGGACAAACACAAACATGAATGCCTTTTTAGAGATTGATCTTATCATTAAAAAAATCCAATCTACACAAAGAGCACAAAAAAATAGAAAAAATCCAATCTACACAAAGAGCACAAAAAAATAGAAAAGTTATAGTAGTAATTTTTCAACCTGGCATTGATGTTTTCATGTGCATGTATGTATATATATGCTATCGGTCACTAATGATACTTTTGCCTAGCAGTAACAGTGTTTACGCAGAAGAGTATGTGACAAGGGGGAAGTTAATTGATTGGAAATTTTACATGTTTATATATTGCATGTATAATATATAAACAAATTAATAAAAAAATGTTTTTAAGTATAGTTGGGGAGATTCCATAAGCACATTCACATGAGTGGATGCATGCTATTTCCACAATAATTATTTGTAACGAGAAATCAAAGTTTTGGAGTCCGAAGATTTCATTGACGTATATTATATGATAAATCAGCGGTAAGTTTATACTTTTCTGGAATATAAATTTATACTTAATTCTATAGTGGAAGTTTGCCTACCTCGATCATAATTAATTAAGTGAAGAATGCCACTTGATGTCACCTAGTATTAATTTGCCATAAAAATAGTACATTTTTTTTCTTATCACACAATAATAATTATATATGCACGACTTGACAGCCCAACTTATGATTTCGCATCATTCAGATTGAACTTTGGAGATTTTGCCATACAAACTAACTTTGTTTTTTTTAAAAATAAAATCAGTAGAACATGACTTGTTGATGTAATGTATCTTATAATGATTATACTATATACTCGAACATTTTGAGGCATGTAAAATGAGAATGGCTTATAAAATAGACCTTAATGAAAAGAAGGGGAGAAAATGAAAGGGATTCTTGAGGCTTTAGGTGAATAGCGAGAGCAGCTGAGAAGGCGCGGACATAGGGTGCATTTGCGCGGCCGCGCCTATAGTGAGGTGCCCGATCGAGCTTTGGTCTATGATGCAAGGAAAAGCGCGGGCTGAGAGCTTGAAAGCTCAGTCGCGTTTCTTAGCCTCAAGGCCGAGCTTATCTTTGGTTTTGGCGGGGCTTGGCTAGCTAAATTTTGGACTTATAGGGTTTGGATATGATTTTGGTCTTTTAAAGTGGTCCTACTAAGTTGTATCGATCTTGTGTAGGAGACTTTGTGGGTGGTTTGGCTTTGTTTCCCCTAAGTGAGTACTTTTCTTACTTAGGGGTTTTTGTGGGTCTTTTACCATGAGCTTGTTCATGGTTGAGTTTTTAGTGAGACTTTGTTTTCAAAGTCTTGCTCTTGTAAATTCTCAATCTCTTCGATCTATATTTTTATCAATTCGAGATTATACTATATACTAAAATGAATGTTAAAATAATATATAAAACAATTTTATATTGAAATATTTATCGTCAGTTAATAGTAGAGCTAGAAGATATATTATGGTAGAATACATGGAGAACGCTTTCATTAAAAAAAACTTTGACATCATAATGTAAACTCAACCAAGACCTACACATAATGAAACATATCTTCTTCTTCTTTTGTCAGAAATGATAAAACATATATAATATATCAAGCATAAGAAAAATTCACACACTTGTATTATTTATATCAAAAAGGCAAAAAAAAGAAAAAGAAAAGAGTCTTTTATCGAAAACCATCCGCTTAATAGACCATATTTTACTTACCATCTGTCAAATGTCTATTTACCGCAAACCACCCTTAATATGTATCCGTTACCTTTTTACCACCTAAGACCCAGATTCCATCCAAATTACCGTCAAGCTGAGGAAAGACCATTTTAACCCTATTTTTTTCTAAAATAAATAAATTGGATGGGTGGTTTCGAGTAGAAGACCCAAAAGAAAATACAAAACCCCACTAAATTGGAAATCAACTAGAAGTAAATTTTAAGACATAATACTTATATGATAATTATTACTCTGTATTGATTTGTTATCGAAGGTAAATTTATCGTTATAAAAAAAAAACGAAAAAAAAAGGGCAGATAGGAGATGATTATAAAGATTCGGGACAAAACTGAGTGGCTGGGTAAATTTAATGGTGGGTCTTTAGGCCAACCTTTAAAACGGACATGACCTCATTGCCATAACTCATAAGTCATAGCTTTCTTTCATTTTTGTCCTTTTGATCAGAATAGCTTTGCTTTTATTCCCATACACTGTCCATATATGACTCATGTTGATATGGAATGGAATAAAAATAAACATAAATAGATATGATAAAATATCTATTTTTACCTTTAAAATTGACACTCTCAGTTTGATCGACATACCTAGCTAAATTTGATCTTTTATGTGTTTAAGACTTTTATATCAAGATTGTGGGTATGTTTACCTTCGGACATCTAGTCAATCAGTTAAATTTCTAAAGGTAGTCTTTAAAGGTTTTCGGTTCAACTCTCATGGATACTGATGCCCTTACTTTACCCAAAAAAAAGTGATTGTGGACCTGTTTCACATTGAGATTTTAATTATTTTTTTTGGTAAAGGACATTGTCTATGAAAATTGAACTGAAAAACTCTAGATACTATCGTTAGATGTTTAGTATTTAAGTAGATGCCCATGCGATTTTAATTTTTTTTGGTCAAACGACATTTTAATTTATTTTTTTGGTCGAACAACATTTTAATTTATTTATTTTTAGTGAAGACGAGATTATAATTTATAGTCTATATGTTATTGAATTTTTTTAAAAAAATTGCAACTCATGTGATGTGAATGATTTCCAAATATTCGACACAACAACAACCAACCAAATCAATAACACACCAATCCCAAAAAATTACATACAAGATCAGTTATATTGGAGCCCTAGTAAAAACGGTTGGTTCTCAACCAGCTCTGCATTAACGATGATCAACAAAAATAAGAACGTCAACCACAATGACCTAAGTTGGATATGGAAGCTTGATATCCCTCCCAGAATCAAAAACTTTATATGGAAGGTTGCTAAGGACGACCTCCCAACCAAAGCCAAACTGTTTGAGAGGCTGATAGCTTGCATATAGGTAGTATTTAGGATGCATTTGTACGTTTCTTTTGCGTTGCTTTTAGGTAGTTTTAGTTAGTTTCTTTAGTGTCTTAGAGTGTCTAGGAGTTTTGGGTTTTTGTACTTGTTTTATGTTGTTTTACAGGTCTTAAAGTGAACAAGTGTGAAAGGAATGGAAACTGGGGAAAGAGCGCTTGAATTCGGGCCATCCGTTGGAGTTGCTGGTTCGACACTGTTGGATTAGTGTTAGGGAACTAGCACTGGAACAATGGTTTCTCTATTCGAGAAATTGAAATTTTGATAATGACAAACAAATATGGAATTGATTCCCTTGACAAGTGATTTCAGGAAAGATAACAGGTTCACAGGAAATTAAAGTGAAACGCTTCCATAATGATATCTGAGTACGTGGCAAATAAAGTAAAGGACAAAGAAGACTTTTTACTATTGTCTTGGGCGGCAAGCCAAGCTCCGGAAGAAGAGAAATGCAAAAAAGGTACGTTGGTCTTTTTAAACAGTATCGTACTCCCCAAGACAAGAAGGGCAAAAGCGTCAGAAGCTAAATGTGGAAACTCTATAAATAGTATGTGATGCCGCTAGGTCAAGGTAAGCTCTCGAATGCAAAGTACCAGATCTAAAAAAGGAAAGTGAAAGTGAGAGCTCGAAGTTGACAAAGAGAAGACGACGATCCAAAAGTTCGAAAAGGAAGTCAAGTGACCAGGCGATGGAGACTGCGTGAAGATCACCATCAGCCTGGAGAGTTGGTTCTTGTGCTAAAGGGAACTGCACAGGAACGAGTCAAGTTCACCATCTATATTCTATTACGTCTAGATTTAGGAATCATCATGGCTTAGTCGTTAGTATTGTTTGTGAGTGTGTTTGCGAACAATAGAGAAGTTCGACTTTGTATTTTGTATCCTGAGATCTATAAATAGTAATATAGTGTGTGTGTTCAAAATTCTCCAAGGGAGGTAGAGGTTTACTCTTCAGCTAGTTGGTTGTAGAGGTTCCTCTATAAGGAATCGTGTCCTTATCTCTATTCTGTCTTTTACTGTGTTGCTTTATTCCGCTGCGTAAGGGAACTGTCACTGGAACAATTCCCAATTGGTCTTAACTAACACAGATCTACGATCCTACAATTGGTATCAGAGCTTGGCTCTAGATTTTCTGTAAAAACTTGCAGGATGTCTACGGAACTATTTTCAGATCTTAGCGTTGTTGGACAAGGGAACAACAAACCACCCAGGCTGATTGAAGGGCGATTCGAGAGATGGCAGGGACTGATGAAGGATTGGATGCGAAGTCATGACTATTAAGCATGGGCTGTAATCGAGAGAGGGAACTTCGTCATCAACCCAGAAATCGTGGATGATCTCACCAAATGGGGTCCAAACGAGTGGAAATGTATGGAGGCCAACTTCAAAGAAAAGATGTACCTCAACAATGTTATGAGCGAAATGGACTCAGCCAAGGTGGGGAACTTGAAAACTGCTAAGGAAATGTGGGCTGCTATCGAGCAGATGCATATGGGAAGTTCCGATCTAAAGGAAGATCACCAGATGGACATTCGTCAAGAGTTCTACAACTTCAGGATGGAACCTGGAGAAACTATATCATCTTATCAGTTCTGTTTTGAAGGACTGTTGACTAAACTTGAGAATTTGGGAATCTCAAAGAGAGAAGTCACAAAACGGATGAAGGTCAAGAAGGTGATAGACGGTCTATCTGGAGAATGGACTCATGATCGAACAACGTTCAGGGAAAACCCATCTAACAGGAACCTCATGCTTCATGAGATCTTTGGGAAACTAAAGACATATGAGAGAAGGAGGAACTCTGATAAAGCTCAAGACAAACCTGGAAAAGGAATAACACTTAAGCTTGAGAAGGTGCTCAAGTCTGTCCAGGAACAGTGTGAAGAATCTGAAGATGAGGAAGAGGATGACATAGTGTTTATCACAAAAGCATTACGTAATCTCTATAAGAAGGGAAAGTTCCAGAAGAATTATGGAGGGAACAGTCACTCACGAGAGTACAACAAGTCTGGTGAAAAGGATTCCAAAGATATTACATGCTTCAAGTGTTTCAAAAAGGGTCACTATGTTAAAGCTTGTCCTCTAGGAAACGATGAGAAGGTAGGCGGTAGCTAGTTGAACTTGGCAGTCGCTCTAGGTGCAATTTTTCTCGCAACAAAAGAGCTCAAATGTTAGTATCAATATTATTAATTAAAATTACAAAGAAAGAAAAGGGTCCCACCGGGCGTGCCAAAAATATGTTAGACAAAATTTGTTAAAGGAAAACAACTTTGTACAAACACATCTAATATAAATTTTTAAGTTCGACCCTTATCTGTACATCCTTACAACTCTATTAATAATATAGACACATTGGAAACTCTTGGAGTTAATTTTTAATTTGAGCTGCATCCGAATTATAACGGGTTGCCTACGTATCTCTTTAAAGAGAATCAAGCCTTACGTAGTTCAAGGGTTTTGATTTTTGGTTGGATTTGCATGCATCAGAGAAACGAGCCTAAACCCACCTTCTAGGAAGGGTTGCCTAAGCTCGGTTCAACTATCATTTGCATGGTGTGGAGAAAATTAGACCCACCTTCTAGGAAGGGTTGTCTAAATATCCCACTAGGACTTGGGTTTGATTTTTCGGTTTATGGTTGTGATTGATCTCGACGAGCATTTGCGCTATATGTCAAGCTTCCTACGTACCCATAATGGGATCAAATCACCGTAGTTCGACATGAACACTTTGATTTAGGTTTGAATTTGGAATTGTGACTGAATTCGAGACCCGTTTAGATTTAGTATCGAATTTCCTACGTACCCGTTGAAGGGATCAAGTCTACGTAGTTCTTCAAAAAACATATTTTAGTTTGAGGTTTTGATTGAACCCGACGATCATTTGCGCTATATGTCAAGCTTCCTACGTACCCTTCTTGGGATGAAATCATCGTAGTTCTATCAGAACACATTTTTATTTGATTTTTAATTGAGTGTGACTGAATCTGATACCGATTTGGATTTAATTTTGAATTTCCTACGTATCCGTTTGAGACGGAATCAAATATACGTAGTTCTTCCTTGGAGAAATACCATGCATGGAATGTTGCATTTGTCTATCCTTTAGCATCTCCAATGTAATTCCACGTACACAGGTTTCATTTGTATGTACTAGTATCTCCTTTATATAATCACTAATTTGCATAATTAATTAGTGATCAAAAGATATTAGAACCACTAATCTGCATAATTAACTAGTGGAAAACTCGGGCTTGTTAGTGGGATAATTAAGCCAAAGAGTCTTGATCTAGATCAGGCTTCGGTGAAAAGTTGACTCGGCTTTAGTGGATATGTTCGGTTGAAAACCCGATCAGGAATTGATCGTTGTATTTGTTTCTCTACATTAAGAATCCTCGAGGCCTTTGATTTCTTCAAAACTCCACTGCCACTTTTCATTATGCATGATTTTGCTTTGAACCAACTTCCACTTGTTAATTAACTTGGCTTAGCATAGCAAACCGAGACACATAACATGCTTCAACTATACCTTGCTTTTTTTTTTTTTGTGCAGCTTCTTCATGACTTCATGTTGATCCCATATATGTTTGTTATGGACTAATTTAGTGTGTTGTTTCCTTGGATTTACAAACACTTTGTCCAGTTGAATCTTGAACTCGATCAAGGTTCGAAGGTCATCTCCTCTTCATTGTACGTAGCCACCATGCATATGTACATAACTATCTACACTTGCAATTGGTTTCTTCTTTATTTTTTTTGTGCTTTTATACGTACCATTGGTCATTTTGAAGAGTAATTGGAATGTTACTTGTCTTGACTTGCAAATAAATGTTCCTCCTTGTATGTACAGGAACTTTGCCTTAGCTAAAATCTCAGCACTTGTTGCCTTAGAAAACTTGTTGTTTTCACTTCTTTATGCTTTTGTGAGTCAAGTGACGGAAGACAACTCCAATGCATGGATATCGATTTTTGTCGACCTCGTTTTTTATATAGCGGGTTGATGATCATCACACCCCTTGGATTATTCATCTTCATGATAGAAGATCCTCCTTTCTCCTTGTACATGATCAACTTTGCACATGAAAATAGTACATGGCTTGCCGATTTGTATTTTTCTCGGATTGTGGTGGTGAACTAATCCATTTCAGGCCTTCAAGACAAAAACGAGTCCATTTGAGCGGCATTGTGGCATCTCCGACAACTTTTGCAGTCTTATTCGAAGGTAGCTAGCTTGTTTACGGCGAGGCGAGGCGTTGACGTGGAGCAGGCCTTCGACATGGTCCTCACACGAGCTTTCGGCATGGAGCGTCAATAGAGTTTTGACGTTGTTGCAGCATCTTCAATCACCATCCGGGTCTTGTTTGTGTGCGGTTTACTCGCAGCGACAAGTTACTTGAACTCCTCCAAAACAACCTTCTCATTCTCCATTTCTTTGGGATTCCGTTTGCGGTGGATGAGCGGGATCACGGAAGAGGCTGGAATTGCTATCGTCGGATCCGCATGGGCTTCTCGGGTTCAAGTCAAGCGTGGAGAGATTGGAATCCTGTCCAATATTGGTTGATTTCTTCAAAGGCAGGGTGTTTGCCTCATGACCGAAGTCGATATTGTCGACCCCGTGGAAGACCAATTGCGCTTGAGCACTAAGTGGAAATGATTTTGATGGCGTTGTTGGACTGGCACATCATATGAGAGCTGGGGTAGCCCATCACTTGAACTCTTGTCTCATGGGCATATCCACTGCATTCATTATGCTAAATAACACCATGCAACTTGACTTAAATCTTTCCACTTTGACATGTATTCCCATGGGTCACTTGTTTTGACTTCTTCATGGACAATGACACCTCTTACTTCGGATGGCAATCCGCCAATATAGCCATGATATCTGCCTCAATGCAAAGTGATCCGTCTTGGGCCTAGCTTGAGCAATCGTTGTAGACGAGGCATCCCTTAAGAGGCTCGAAACGGAATGTTTCTCCTCAAAACGGACTACCATCGATCATCTCCATTGGGCTTTGAGGGTAGTCGTGAAACGAGCCCTCGGAATGGTATCGAAACTCGCCGATCACAAGGGGGGCATCGAACCGACCGATTTCGATCGCCGAGCGGGTCTTTGAATCCTAACCTGTTTTATATATACAAGTATGCGATCCAAAACACAAGGACTAATTAGCACATAAAGAGAATGTAAAGAGAAGAAGGCATGTATACCACTTGATGGGAATTATTTCTTTCAAACAATCGTGAGAGTTAGTGGAAGATACTCTCCAATTTGCTACTAGATTATTTGTTCTTCAATTCTTGCATCCTCTGCCTAGTGTTTCTCTTGAGTGTTTTTTTTATGTGCTCCTTTGTTTTTTTTTGTAGAGACTTCTCCCTGCTCCATCTATATTTTTTGGTCTTGTGAATTCCTGCCAGGAACCGA
This sequence comes from Fallopia convolvulus, assembly GCA_964016875.1. Taxonomy (NCBI): domain Eukaryota; kingdom Viridiplantae; phylum Streptophyta; class Magnoliopsida; order Caryophyllales; family Polygonaceae; genus Fallopia; species Fallopia convolvulus. The sequence continues at coordinate 5,245,156 of OZ024721.1, forward strand.
CCTTCCCCCAAACTTTTATATTCACTTCAAACGTGGAATACAAGTAGACAAAGGCGTTTTTTAGACATAATTACATGGACTAATTATGGCCTTCATTTCCTTGCTGTTACACCACGAGCCACGCACACCAATATTGATTTGGATGGAGAATTAATTATGGGATAAGTATTCACCTTCAATCTAGTCCACCCCTTCAAATTCTCAATCATGCATGGGCTTTGAATTTCGGCCCAAATTTACTTCGAACCCAAAACAAGCTTTTGCCATCATCTTCATACTTATGTACGTATACAATTTTCCTTCCCCTTTTATCCTCTTTATTTTATCCACCTTCATGGAATATATATATATATATATATATATATATATATATATATATATATATATATATATATATATATATATATGTATGCTTTTGAGAATTTCCATGTAGTATATATTTTTTTTTGGTTCAACAAGTACTCTAACTAGTTGCTTTGATAAATGCTCTAAATCTGACCTTATTCGCATATTTTCTAAACTTGTTAAAGACAATATGAAGCTCCAAAAGGAAATGAGTGAAACTGAAGAGAAAAGTCTTAAATTAGAAAGTGATATCGCCGAGAAGGAACTTGAATTAAAAAACACTAAATCTGTTGAATGTTCTGAGTGTGATAATCTGAGAAAGGAACTAGACTCTGTAATGACTGCTAAAAATGAGCTTATCTCTGTGCTTGATGTTGTTACCTCAGAAAAGGAAATCTTAGCTAAGAAGCTAGAAATTAATGAAGGCAAGAAAGCTATCGAGATTTCTAGGATCACATTTGTTCCATCTAGACATGACATAGGATACTCTGAAATAGACTCTGAAAGTGATCAAAAGACTCTTACTCTAAGTGAATTGAGTGAAAGTAGAGCCCTAGAATTACAAACTGAAAAAATAAAAAACTCTCATCTAGAAGAAAAAATTAGAGTTTTAGAGATTGGAACTAAAGTGAAAAGGGACTACTACACTGGGAATAACTCTCATAGGATCTATGTAAAGATAGCTAAGGGAAACGGTTCCAAAGGACCAAACAAGGAAGTTGTTGAGAAAAATAGAATTCAGAGACCTCATCCTAAGTACTATCTAGGTGAATACTATAAAACTTGTTGGACATGTGGCAATCATGGTCATTACAAGGAACAATGTCCTAAAGTCAATTTCTCAAGAAGTCACACAAATAGGAACAACAACAAAACTTAACATTCAAGATTCTACAGGAATTACAACTCTATTGATGTTAATATTGCAGATTATGTTGATTGTTATCCCTGTAAGGAACCAGGCAAGGAACACCTTGCCTGGGTAACCAAACATTAACTCTTTTGTAGGTGAAAGCGAGGGAGAAATGTGTGTGGTTCATAGACAGTGCTTGCTCCAACCACATGACAGGAAACAGGAACAATCTAACCTCGCTTAACACCCAGGTCGAAGGAGGAAATGTGTCCTTCGGTAACAAAAACAAAGGGGCAATTCAAGGATCAGGGGAAGTCAAACTCAACAAATCAATCAAAGTCAATAATGTCAATCTTGTGGCAGATCTTGGGTATAACTTACTATGTGTGGCACAACTCTGTGATCAAGGGAACAATGTGGTTACCTTTGATTCCAATGAATGTTGGGTGGTGAACAAAGAGACTAACACAGTTATACTTAGAGGAAAAAGATCCAACAATGTCTACATTGTTGGTCAAGACTTTTCACCTCCAAGAAAGTTGTATCTTACAGTTCCCTCAAATGATACTAATCTTTGGCATAGACGTCTTGGTCATGCAGGGTTGAATCTCATTCAGAAGTTGTTCCTACAAGATCTTATAGTTGGTTTACCTAGGATATGTCCAGACACAGCAAAACTGTGTGATGCTTGTGTTAGAGGTAAACAAACTTGAAGTTCTTTCAAACCAAAGAAGGTAGTTAACACTTCTAAACCTTTGGAAATGTTACACATGGATTTGTGTGGTCCAATGGACACATGTAGCTAAGGTGGAAGCAGGTATATGTTTGTTATAATTGATGATTATTCTCGTTTCACTTGGATTATTTTCTTGTCCTCCAAAGGAACAATGTTCAAGGAATTTGAAGTCTTCATCAAAAGAACAGAAGTCAGCCTAGGAACCAAGCTGAAATCCATACGCTCAGACCATGGAACAGAGTTCGATAACTCATCTTTTCTCAACTTTTGTAATGAAAATGGAGTGTCTCACAATTTCTCAGCACCAAGAACTCCACAGCAAAATGGAGTAGTTGAAAGAAAGAATCGCACCTTGGAGAATATGGCTCGAGCTATGATGCTCGAAAGTGGTGTTCCATCAAACTTCTGGGCAGAAGCAATCTCAACCTCAGCTTATATCCTTAACAGAGCTATGATTAGACCTTTGTTACTTAAAACTTCATATGAACTAATCAAAGGTCGAAAGCCAAATATTTCCCATCTTAGAGTTTTTGGTTTGCAGGTGTTATATTCATAACAATGGGAAAGGTGCTCTTGGAAAATTTGATCCAAGAAGTGACGAAGGGATCTTCACTGGGTACTCTCTTCAAAGCAAAGCATACTGAGTCTACAACAAAAGGACCAAAAAGTTTGAAGAGAGTGTCCATGTCATCTTTGATGAGGAACCCATTCATCATGGAACCAACTCCATCAATCCATTCTCAAAGACAGAAGTGAAGCCATTCACCATACCAAGGGAAACAATGAAGGAATCCACAGAAGAGAATGATGATCCAGATACTCGAAGGGATGACACTGAATACATCAATGGAAATGAGTCTCAACCACAGGAACTGTCAAACGAAGAAGATCAAGGAGATGATGATACCATAGAGCAGTTTGATGATCCTTCTACTAATTTCCCTGAAGAAGAGAACAATTCATCGGAACCATTAGAAGCTTCCAACTCAGGGAACAATCCTGATACTGAGATTCATCAAAATCAACCTGAAGCTAGTTCACATGCACAAGGGGAACTTCAACCCAGGAACTATCATCAGAGAAAAGATCACCCTCTTGAGAACATCCTTACACCTCTAGAACAGGGAGTACAAACTCGCTCTTCGCTCCATAACTTTTGTGCTTTTAATGTGTTTGTTTCTCTTGTCGAACCCAAAAGTATACAGGAAGCACTCAAAGATCCAGATTGGATTCAAGCAATGCAGGAAGAACTCCACCAGTTTGAAAGACATCAAGTATGGAAGCTAGTTCCAAGGCCACTAGACAAGAATGTCATTGGAACTAGATGGGTCTTTCGCAACAAACTTGATGAATCAGGAAATGTGTCCCGAAACAAAGCAAGACTTGTAGCTCAAGGCTACAACCAAGAGGAGGGGATAGACTATGAAGAAACATTTGCACCAGTTGCTCGAATCGAAGCAATACGCTTGCTCATAGCCTTTGCCACCTACAAGGGGTTCAAACTGTTCCAGATGGATGTCAAGACAGCCTTTCTTAATGGCTATCTTCAAGAAGAAGTTTATGTCAAGCAACTACCAGGATTTGAAGACGAAAGTAAGCCAGATCATGTCTACTTTCTTGAATGAGCTTTGTACGGCCTCAAACAAGCACCTCGAGCCTGGTACGATAGATTTGTTTCATTTCTATTATCCAAAGGTTATCAAAGAGGATCAATTGACAAAACTCTTTTCCTGAAGAAAGAATCAGGTGACATATTAATTGTGCAAGTCTATGTTGATGATATAGTTTTTGGTTCCACTAACCCTGTGCTCACAGAAAAGTTTGAGAAACAAATGAGTAATGAGTTCGAGATGAGTATGGTAGGAGAACTCAACTTCTTTCTAGGTCTTCAGATTTCCCAAACAAAGGAAGGAACCAAGATCCATCAACAAAAATACATCAAGGAAATGTTGTCAAAGTATGGGATGGACACTACAAAGCCCATCAACACTCCGATCTCACCCAGCACACATCTTGATGCGGATGAAAATGGAACCATTGTTAATCAGAAACTCTTTCGAGGAATGATTGGTTCCCTTCTCTATCTCACGGCTAGCAGACCGAATATTATGTTTACCGTCTGTCTCTGTGCACGGTTCTGAGCAAATCCTAAGGAGTCTCACTTAAAGGAAGTTAAAAGGATCTTTCGCTACCTCAAGGGAAGAGACAACTTGTGCTTATGGTATCCAAGGAGCAGTTCCTTTGAACTGGTCTCCTTCACCGATGCTGACTTCGCTGGACATCTAGTCGATCGGAAAAGCACTTCAGTCATGGCACAGTTCCTAGGAGATTGCCTTGTATCTTGGGGATCGAAGAAGCAATCCTCAGTGGCACTTTCTACTGCTGAAGCTGAATACATAGCCGCATCTGCTTGTTGTTCCCAAGTTCTATGGCTCAAGTATCAACTACAAGATTACGGTATGTCTCTTGGAACTGTTCCTATTAAATGTGATAGTACTAGTGCTATAAACATCTCAAAAAACCATGTGCACCACTCTAGAACAAAGCACATAGAGGTTAGGCACCATTTCCTACGTGATCACGTCGAGAAAGGTTCCATTGAGATGGTACATTGCAGGACAGATGTGTAATATCCGCTCTTTTTAACAAAGAGATATTACTTTAATTCGTTCGAGTTGATAAAAACAAGAATACACTTAATTTAAATCCGCTATAAATGGATAAAACTTGCAAAAAGAAAATTTATTTCTTATGAATGAATTATTGCAAGTTTAGCTAGCGGAAAATTTAAAGTTATACAAGTGTAAAAAAGATTGATTTTGAGTATATTTTAAGATAAAGAAAGAAAATTTACAAGGGATAAAAGGACATGAGGTTCGAACCCATGACCTCTTGCACTAAAAACTTAAGACACCCAAAATCACTCCACTAATCAAGATTTCAATGATATCAAGGAAATCAGTTTCATATATTGATTTCTTTCCGGACCTTGTGTCTTCTTCGACGCCTCTCTATTTTGTCTGGACTCGAGGCCGGCGCCGCCTATTGTCACGCCTACATCAACACAACATAAATCCGCCACCTTTTCAAGCTAGCATATAGCTCTGCTGAGTCACGTTCACCGTTTCTCGCCACCTCTGTCCTCCCTCTGTTTCGGTGGTGTTCTGGCACAAGGAAACGAGGCCAGTGGACGCCTTTAGAGGAGGAGATGAAAGGGGATGGGGAAGGGAAGATACTAGGGGGGATTTGCTCAGAATCACCCTTAGGGGCTGTTCGAATTAATTCCCGAAATTCAATTGAGTTTATGCTCTGTTTCGACCTAAATTCAACCTCAACTTCAATAATCGATTCTGGGATCGTTTCTCAACCAAATTTGATGATTCAAATTGCTAAATGTCGAGGATTAAGTCCTCTATAATACCCCTCTATCAATTTTGAGAAAACCCATTCAAGAGTCAAGCTAAAATCCACGGAAATAGTTTGGGTACTGATTTTTTTCTCAGAAATTACGAAGTGGTGATGGGTGATCTTCGCGGGCTTCGTTCGCCGTCGTGTGGACACCAATCAAGGAACCGTTGCCAATAGTTTGAAGGTGGAAATGTAGGCTTCCAACTGTCGCCACTAGGCGCGCCCCTACATGTCTGGTGTCGCCGCCAATCACCGGCGAAGTTAGCTTGATGAACCTGGTTTTCGGCTTTAGTTTTTCCGGCATGGTGACGAGTCAAGTTCGTGGGATTCGTGGTCGACCTTGCGACCACCTAATTCGCCGAAAACTGCCTACAGATAGTAGAGGGGACATCGAAGAAGGTGCTGTCGCCGCCCTCTCCGCCTCCTAAGCCCTGGTGTCACCTCCACGAGTCGGTGAACAGGCGTTCCCGACCAACATTTCTGCTGGTTTCTTTGCCCAGAAAATTCAGCTTCGGTGAGCTGTTTTTGTATCCTTCGTTCTTCGTCATCCCTCAACGACTTCAAGTTCCGTTGCCAACAGTAGAAAGAGGGTGATGAGTTCTTCTAACTGTCGCTTGAATCACCCAAAACGGATATCAAATGAAGCCGCTAGCCATTGACGAAGTTGGCTCGTCGCTCACTTTATTTCCAGCATTTTTGGGTTTTAAAATGAAAAGGGAAAGATGTGTGGACTCGGGTTTGCCTCGGTATGTGTGCCATGGATTCCGATGGTTCATCTCGATTCACTTGATGCCTCATTTTGTGCAATGTCTCGTTATGTGTCACCTCGATTTGCGTGCAAGCAAATCCCGAAGGCGTATCGCTAGGTACAACCCGAGCTCGAGTCTTGGATGCACGTCGTTCGAGTTGAAACTAATCGCTTTAAGTGGAGATATCTCGTATAAGGCAAGTGGACGATTCTCTCTTGCGTTATTGTTATTAAATGAGGAATTGAATCGCATTTAATATTTGCGTTGGGAACAACTTGTATGATTAATAAAATATGATAGGTTGTCGTTTTGTTAGAAATAATGACCATATTGTTATTCGTTCAGTTTCGCGCTAGAACTGGATTTAGGTCCGTTGTATGTGACCTCGTATGTTTAGTTGTCTCATGCTGAGACATTAATATGGACTAACTTAGTTCAGGGATGTGAGCTTAGTCTCGGAAGCATCTCTTTAAAACTCGTATTAGGCAGTATCAATATTGATCCCCTAATACTTAGGTCATGACCATTGGCCCTCTCTACGCTTGAGGGGTGACTATTCAATATGTGTTGGTAGTGGATTATGGATGAAACAGGCCCTCTAATCTCTCCATCATTGGGACCCGTACTATTCGTTGTTCAAGGATGAAACATGCCCTCTGACCTCGATAGTATTGTGTTTCATTCAATATGTGTTGGTAGTGGATTATGGATGAAACAGGCCCTCTAATCTCTCCATCATTGGGACCTGTGCTATTCGTTGTTCAAGGATGAAACAGGCCCTCTAACCTCGATAGTATTGTGTTCCACCAGCAGTAGTTCGAGCCGATTAAAAGTTGCCAACTTGTTTGTGAAAAGTTTTGAAAGTAATACAAGATAAGTGCGTTAGGCACATTAATGTACCCGAATGGTTAGTCTATTTGATAACCATTCTTACTCCCGGTTATGAATGATTCTTAATCAAACTTTGATTAAGTCAATCTGATTAGTCGATGGGGACTTTTCAAGATGTTACGTGATTTATATGAATTCCCAACAATTGTTTATGCTTCTTAAAGAAACCACAAGCGATGGTGTTCTCTCTCTTGATTATGCAAGTCTCCTTCTTATTCTCTATAAGACTGCTAACTGTTGGATCAAATCCGAGTCTATTCGGATTTGGATGCCAATATGTTTAGTTACAACCATAAGAACCAAGTTAGTTTCTCCGCTTGCTAGTCTTTCATTAGACTAACCCGTCCATCTTCTTTTCTTTTATATGGTCGGCTAGTGTCCACCGTTGGTTTACGATACATCAGGTTCTTCTTGGAAGTTGATTCAAGAGGCGGATTCAGATGTTTGAAGCTCCAGAAGATGAAGAAAGGTTTCCAATGGCTATATTTGATTGAAGATCATGGTTGAACTACTTCAAAGCGAAGCTGAGTTTCAGAAATAAGAAATTAAGGAAGACTTAATGAAGATTTTGTTTAAATAGAAGATTGTTCTATTTATTTATTTATTCTTTTAAGTTAAGGTTTGTATAAGACCTTTTACGTGTTTTTCGGCTGTAATATTTAACTTAATTTTGTTAGGTTTTAAATGGTTTCCTTTACCTTGTTTTTAGTTTGTTCAGTCAGTTTAAAGCCTTGGGTAGCTTCGGTTTAGTCTTAATCGGGGTTACTAGCGGTAATACCTCCAAGGTAGGAAGGGGGTGTTACAAGATGAACAAGTCGCTGATATTTTCACTAAAGCTTTGGACAGACAACCTTTCGAGCATCTTCGAATGCTCTTAGGGATGATTCTCTTACATTAAACAAGTCCCAGTCCATCTTTTCCCTCAATGATTGACTAGTTAAGCATTAGTATGACTAGGGAACTGTATGGTTTAGCAACTCTCATTTTAATAATTGCTCTTTGCATGAAACATGTTTTTTACTATATATGGGAACTACTTCTTAAAAGCACTTTGTTTCTTTTGGCCCAAAATGATCAACCTGATCTTATCTATCCCTCATTGCAAACTGAAAGGATGGTTGATCATAAGACTTGTCCCTTAAAGCTAATCCAGGTAAACGTTTCCTATGATCCTTAATTAATTGATAACCCTTTTTACGGGATTCAATTACCTGGATATCAACAATTGCCTCCTTACCCATATTTTGTTTGGATACTCCTCTTTGTCATTTCCACAAAATACCCTTTATGTATCCAAACCGACCTTTTGTTACTTGTTCATGGAAATGAGTTGGGAAAGGAAAGGAACTACTTCTGAGTTACTAGGGAACTTCAAAGAATTCAAAAAGGCCTCAAAGTGGTATTATTGGAAAGAGAACAGACGTTGATTATGCAAGTCTCCTTCTTATTCTCTATAAGACTGCTAACTGTTGGATCAAATCCGAGTCTATTCCGATTTGGATGCCAATATGTTTAGTTACAACCATAAGAACCAAGTTAGTTTCTCCGCTTGCTAGTCTTTCATTAGACTAACCCGTCCATCTTCTTTTCTTTTATATGGTCGGCTAGTGTCCACCGTTGGTTTACGATACATCAGGTTCTTCTTGGAAGTTGATTCAAGAGGCGGATTCAGATGTTTGAAGCTCCAGAAGATGAAGAAAGGTTTCCAATGGCTATATTTGATTGAAGATCATGGTTGAACTACTTCAAAGCGAAGCTGAGTTTCAGAAATAAGAAATTAAGGAAGACTTAATGAAGATTTTGTTTAAATAGAAGATTGTTCTATTTATTTATTTATTCTTTTAAGTTAAGGTTTGTATAAGACCTTTTACGTGTTTTTCGGCTGTAATATTTAACTTAATTTTGTTAGGTTTTAAATGGTTTCCTTTACCTTGTTTTTAGTTTGTTCAGTCAGTTTAAAGCCTTGGGTAGCTTCGGTTTAGTCTTAATCGGGGTTACTAGCGGTAATACCTCCAAGGTAGGAAGGGGGTGTTACAAGATGAACAAGTCGCTGATATTTTCACTAAAGCTTTGGACAGACAACCTTTCGAGCATCTTCGAATGCTCTTAGGGATGATTCTCTTACATTAAACAAGTCCCAGTCCATCTTTTCCCTCAATGATTGACTAGTTAAGCATTAGTATGACTAGGGAACTGTATGGTTTAGCAACTCTCATTTTAATAATTGCTCTTTGCATGAAACATGTTTTTTACTATGTATGGGAACTACTTCTTAAAAGCACTTTGTTTCTTTTGGCCCAAAATGATCAACCTGATCTTATCTATCCCTCATTGCAAACTGAAAGGATGGTTGATCATAAGACTTGTCCCTTAAAGCTAATCCAGGTAAATGTTTCCTATGATCCTTAATTAATTGATAACCCTTTTTACGGGATTCAATTAACTGGATATCAACAATTGCCTCCTTACCCATATTTTGTTTGGATACTCCTCTTTGTCATTTCCACAAAATACCCTTTATGTATCCAAACCGACCTTTTGTTACTTGTTCATGGAAATGAGTTGGGAAAGGAAAGGAACTACTTCTGAGTTACTAGGGAACTTCAAAGAATTCAAAAAGGCCTCAAAGTGGTATTATTGGAAAGAGAACAGACGTTGGAAACTGGGAATTTGACGCGACAGGTTGAAAAAGGGAATTTTGTATCTGCACCGTTCATTTCGCTACTTTGGCTCGTTACTTGCCACGTAGGTACTGTTGATTTGGAAAGAATCTTTGAATGGAAGACAACAAATCTTTCTAGTTATCCTTGGAGTAACTAGCTACGGTTTTCAAGGGAACCCTGGTAAGCCTTCTCACCTTTTCAAATTCCTTCCCTTTCCTTAATTAACCCATCTTCCTCATTCTTCTCCATCTTCTTCATCTTCATCTTCAACTTTCTCCTCTGCAAACCCTAACTCTCAAAATCTTCCATCTTAGTCTGTATCTCAACCATGGCCAACCAGAACCAACCCAGATACACCAGACTTCACCTAAATCCTCTCATAGAACATTTCCTTCAAAACAACCCAGCTTATCTTCAAGAACAGCTTTTCACAAACCTGGATTTAGACCACCATGAACCAGAATACATCTTTGATGTCAAAGAAAAACTCTACTCTCTTCTTCGAAAGAGAGATGGTCAACCTCCCCTTACCCCTGAAGGCTCACCTCCCACTACTCCAAGATCTGAAATTCCAGTTCTTACCACAAGACTGGATGGTTCTTCAACTCTCACCATGAAAATCGATGGTGTTCAAACCACGATCTCTGAATCTAATCCCTCTCTTCTCCTCCAAGATTCATCTCATACCTCACCAAAACATCATACCCAGATCTATGATACCTTAAGTCCCAAACGTACGGATGCCTCCACTTCTCAAAACCCTAACCCTCAAATCCAAAAATCCAAAATGCCCTCTACTTCAACAACAGCTCCTATCATACCTATTCCACCTCACAAAGAACTTCCAAGTTCAAATCTTGATCAAACTCTCTCTCAGTTCGAGAGAGACGAGTTTCCCACTTCACAGGGAACTACACCTGTTCCACCCTCTTCTTCTTCCACTCCCTCAAAACTGAAATCATCTCAAGTTTCTCTACCCAAAGTTCCCACTGGCCAAAGATCGAAAAAGAGAAAGTATAGAAAATTGGTTGACGGAGAAGAAGAAGAGGAAGAAGAAGAACTTGATCCTCTCCAAACTGAGCAACTCAATGCTCTCTCCAAGGAACTCATCAATGTTGATGAAGATGACGATGAGATAGATTCGTACGTCGAGCCTGCTCTTCAAATTGGCTATAAGGAACCTCCATCTGGGCGTCCTTCAACGAGAGGCTCCAAGAAACAAAAGGTGGACGAAAAGAAGGAAAAGAAGGAAAAGGAAAAGGAGAAAAAGGAAAAGAAGAAGAAAGGAACTGGAGAGAGGAAGTTGGTTATTCCTCTGATTGTCACCGCTGAATTCCTTCAAGAGCATGAATTCAACGAGCTTCAAGAACTCATTCAGTTCCAAGGATGGGAAAAGCTCTGCTCTGAACCGGCAAAGGTTGATCAAGCTCAAGTCAAGTTTTTCTACTCAAAGTTTACCCTAACAAAGGGAACTGAGCTCGATCCAGTCATAAGGTGGCAAACTGAAGAGGATGACTTCTCTTTCACTTCTACCCTGATCAAGAAAATACTTTGTGTCCATGGAGAAGGATTTGACACACTTCCTCAACGACCATGGCAAGACACTGAAGGAAGGGAAGTCATTCTACAAAGACTTCTAGGTCATGTGCCTACTCAAGGAAAGGAGGTCTTGACTCATGGGTTGAGTCAACTGGGGAAGATGGCACACCAGTACATCACTCAAGTAGTGATTCCAAGGCAGGAGAAGCGAACATCGCTAAATTCAACTGATGCTCTTCTCCTAGATTTGTTCCTACGCAAGGAAAGAATCAATCTGCCCAAGATCATGATCATGCACATGTGTAAGTGCATTGATAAGGAATCTCATGCTCTTCCATATGCTGCGGTGGTGAAGGAAATAATGAAGAGGAACGATGTCTATCATCCTCAGGAGGAAGAAGAGCTTGGACAAGAGATGGATATGTCCAATATTCATAGAATGAAGCACTCCCAGGAACCAACTGATGAGGTTCCTCAACCAATGTTCATCGAACAGGGAGACTGCACAAATGTACTCCAAGCTCTCAATCGTCTATGTGGGGTCAATGAGCGAATCCTCGATGTTCTTCTAGACATCCAACAGAAGTTACCTTCCTCCTCCTCCTCTAATTAATGAACAAGCTCTCTACAAAACTGTTTCCCAGCTGTCTTACCCTCCTTCAATGCTTTTGTCTTGTTTGTTCGTGTACAATGTTGAACTTTGTTTCCTTGAATGCAATTTGCTTTTATTCTCTAGTTATGATTGTGCTTCACTTGCTTTTCCTTGTATGTTTTTACTTGATTCTTTTCGATGATGTCAAAAGGGGAAATGTGGAAAAATGCAGAGATGCGTTGCATCTAAGAGAATACAGAATAATTAGCCATAAGCTGAGGGGGAACTATAAGCTTAAAAATCTTGAAACTTGAACTGCTTGTCCATTTCAGGGGGGACTTAGTATCTACAAAGAATCAAATGTGTATCTTGGTGTCTAATCTCTCTTATCTTTCCTGCATTCCTGACTTGCATTTTATAAAGGTTTGTCATCATCAAAAAGGGGAAAATTGTTGGATTAGTGTTAGGAAACTAACACTGGAACAATGGTTTCTCTATTCGAGAAATCGAAGTTTTGATAATGACAAACAAATATGGAACTGATTCCCTTGACAAGTGATTTCAGGAAAGATAACAGGTTCACAGGAAATTAAAGGGAAACGCTTCCATAATGATATCTGAGTACGTGGCAAATAAAGTAGAGGACAAAGAAGACTTTTTACTATTGTCTTGGGCGGCAAGCCAAGCTCCGGAAGAAGAGAAATGCAAAAAGAGTACGCTGGTCTTTTTAAATAGTATCGTACTCCCCAAGACAAGAAGGGCAAAGGCGTCAGAAGCTAAATGTGGAAACTCTATAAATAGTATGCGATGCCGCTAGGTCAAGGTAAGCTCTCGAATGCAAAGTACCAGATCTGAAAAAGGAAAGTGAAAGTGAGAGCCCGAAGCTGACAAAGAGAAGACGACGATCCAGAAGTTCGAAAAGGAAGTCAAGTGACCAGGCGATGGAGACTGCGTGAAGATCACCATCGGCCTGGAGAGTTGGTTCTTGTGCTAAAGGGAACTGCACATGAACGAGTCAGGTTCACCATCTATATTCTATTACGTCTAGATCTAGGAATCATCATGGCTTAGTCGTTAGTATTGTTTGTGAGTGTGTTTGCGAACAATAGAGAAGTTCGACTTTGTATTTTGTATCCTGAGATCTATAAATAGTAATATAGTGTGTGTGTTCAAAATCCTCCAAGGGAGGTAGAGGTTTACTCTTCAGCTAGTTGGTTGTAGAGGTTCCTCTATAAGGAATCGTCTCCTTGTCTCTGTTCTGTATTTTACTGTGTTGCTTTATTCCGCTGCGTAAGGGAACTGTCACTGGAATAGTTCCCGATTGGTCTTAACTAACACGGATCTACGATCCTATAGACACCTCTGTCTTGTGAGGGTTCGTTTGGGAGCTATAGTAGTCCGATGAAGTTATTATTGGTATCATTGGAAAGCTAGTTAAAAGAGCTACAATTCATGTTTTTACTCCGAGTCCAAATTCCAATTCGAAGTGAGCCAAAACAGCCCCCGAAGTGTGACTTGAGTTCGTAACCGAGGTGCTGGCGGCACCCGCCGCCAACCCAGCGGCGCCCGCCGCCCCTAACAGCCGCGGAGATCTTTACTTGCCACGTGTTTTGTTTCTATTGGTCCTTTTCTATCATTATTATTCCGAGATATTATATTTTTGGGATATAGTTTTATACCTAATTTGATATATTAGGTTTTAGAGAGTTGCATCTCTCATTCATACACTATTATCATATTTTTCTTTCAGAGTATTTAGCTTTTCTATGGAGAACTAAGCACCTTTGCTTAGTCAGACAATTGAAGCATCGTTTTGATTAAAGTTGTGAGATTTCTAATTCCTTATCTATTGCTTGGGTTTAATCTTATCTCTTGCTTGAATGTTTATGATTTGTTTCAACAGTTTCTAACCTGATCAACTAGGGTTTGTTGTTATTTAATCTATTGCTAGATCTAGAGTGTTACTGGTTGAACATCTCTAGATTGAAGTAGCAACTGCATTGTACTAGTATCTTGTTGTGCTGGTCTTATGCAGAAGAGATTTGATTTACATTCTAGGATAAAAGTTGGTTGTTTTATGCTAGAATTGTATCCAACTATATTCCTATCCTTACTACTGCTATTAAACTGAATCATTGAAAGGTTTCATGGTTGTTTAATTAGTTAGATCTAATAGTATCTGGTTATGCTGTTAGTTAGAATTGAAAAAGAATTGGAAAATCCATTGCATGTGATATTGAGGTGAAATCAATGATCAACTTGTCATACGATTGTGGATATTTGTTTGCCTAAGTTATCATCCTAATTATTATTTTTCATAATCTTTTATTGTTTTGTTAGTTTTGCATTCTTAGATTTAGTTCTAAATACAAAAACCCCCTTGTTACTTGTTTGACACAAAATTCATTACAAAAGATAAAATCTGTCTCCCTGTGGATTCGACCTGGACTTTCTAAAGACTACGGTTCTTAGTTAGTTTGGATTCTTTTGCATAGCAATGATTTGCACGACCATTTCACGCCTATCAGAGGCACATGCCATTAACCCTCCCATGTGAATTATGCGCTAAAACTTATGAGGATACTAGCCACATATTGTTGCTATGTCCTTATACTAGAGACACAATTGAAAAGATAGACCCAGAAACAAACAAGATATTAACACAACTCAACACCGACTGTAAGCCACCTGAAATCCTAAATGAGATCCACAAAAAAATTGGAAAAAAGAATTTCGAAAGGCTCGCCACCATATGGTGGAGCATTTGGTACAAAAGAAACCAAAAAATCTTCAAAGGAGAATCGAACCTCCATGACATCACAAGAGCCATCTCCAAACAACTCCAAGACTGGGACCAAGCGAAAAAAGAGAACGAGGAGAGCGAATACAAAACCAAGTCCCTCAAAAACAACATCAAACAAGAAAAAAGAAAAAGGAAAAACATCAAGTGGAGTAAGCCACCCACTGGAGTCGTCAAATTAAACTTTGACGGGGCAAAGGACCATAATGGGTGTTCTACCTTTGGTTTTATCATTAGGGACGATACTGGCCAACATGTGGCCTGGGGCAACGGACCTTGTGGCGACCTACCTATCATCATGTACGAAGCTATTGCCCTCAAATGCGGAGTCCGTGAAGCGAGGAAGCGCGGGATCGCGAAGATTGAGATCGAAGGCGACAACCTATGTCTTATTAATGCCATTAATGGATAGTGGAGCTACCCTTGGGAGATTGAGATGATCATGTCAGACATTCGCTGCTACTTAAGCGAGTTCGAGGAGTATCGCCTCACCCATATTTTCCGAGAAATCAACAAGGTGGTTGATTTGATTGCAAACTCCGACCACAACATCAACGACTCGGAAGTTCCAGCTCCCTCAAATCTACTAGATCTCATCCGTTTGGATGCTCTAGGGCGGCGAAGCTCCCGCTGAGCTCGCCCCCTTAATTCTTTCCTCAACAAAAAAAAAATTAAATCATGTTTCACTCAATGTAACCAATATGATTACTTCACAAATTAGAAAGGTACAGTTTTCTAGCGTTTAATTAAAATACAAAGTAACTTAATTAGATTGAATATGATTAAATTTGGGATATTTATGCTCAAAATTGTTTTTTTCTTAAATCACATCATCATCTTTGAAAGTGGATATTAAAAATTGCACATGATTAATTAACTGGGAGATTATCTACCTAATATATTATAAAGTAAAAATCATGTCGGTTGAAAATATTGCGCCACATGACATTCCTTGAATAAAATAATGTTATATTTTTCGATAATAAATATTATAATTACTTGTATCATTCTTTCTATATATCCAATTTTTATAAGATGATAGCTTGATCTATATATTGATATTTTTTATGCATATTTCTTTTTATCTTGTACAAGATTTGGGATCCAAGTATATAATTATTTAATTATCTACATTTTGATAATAACTTGATATTAGAATATTTGTTATATTAATTTTATGCATAATAAATTTTTTATCTTTTAACAAGACTCGGGATTCAAGTATATAATATTTTTTTATCTATATGTTGATAAAGTATGTGGTACAATCTTAAGAAAATTTATACATTAGGTAATTTTATTAGATATTATATACAAGTGTTTTAAAATTTAAATTTTATATTAATATCACAATATTGTATAATCCTTAGTAAAATTATCTCGTGAGTATCACGGGGATTCAACTAGTTTTTAATAAACCATCCACAATATAGTTATTTTCTTAAACGTGTTTACTATCACTTATGTCTAAATATTTCGTTAAAATTTTCATAATAAAGATGAATTTTAAAAATAACGTAAGTATTAAAGTTCTCAACTATTCTTTAGATACTGACAGTGACAAGGCAATTATGCGTTGTTTTTTTGGAGAGAAATTGTCTTATATTGATATATAATTATGTAAGAATTTCCCTAATTTAGGTGTAGGGTAGTGAAAATTATTTAGAAATTATCCCTTAAGTCACACGTCTCATTTTCCGGCTAAATATGTCCAAAACTCTCCCATCTTAAGTCTTAACTACACATACACTCTCTTACAATTTTTTAGTTCAAGTTTGTGTGTTTATGTTTATGGGTCGCCCTAGCTCTCTTAGGGCGTTTTGTCTGGCGATTATCGCCGGTGGCAGTTGAGGCCTGACTTTGGTTGTTTTCGGTGACAATTTTCGTTGTCTCCCACTTTGGTATAGCTCTCTTCTCTACTCTTGTATGGATCCTTCTCAAACATCTATCCCATCTTCCTCTCCTTCTCTTTTCATGGTGTTCTTTTTTTGGATCCAACTTTTCGTTAGTGCAATACCGCCTTTTGCAATCGATTTCGGCGGATCCACGATCCTACTTTACAGATTTGATCTCTGTTTTGATTTTGGTCCCGATCTCGTTGTCAAATTCTCCATTTCTGATGTCAATTTTCGCTTTCCTGATGGGCATCCTATGGCTTTTCTATGTGTCCAATTTCGGGAATTGGTATTTGGCTTCAGAATTGCATCTATTGCAACGGAAATCATTGATCATGTTGGTGGTTTCTTTGATTTCGATGTTTCGGTTTTACTATCACGACAGATAACTCTCTCTGTTATTGGGTCTCCTTTCTTGGGGAATTATGGTTTTGAGGCCATACATTACCTTTGGAGGAATCTAACGACAAAGGCAGAGTGGTTACGGGTGTTAACTTTGTGTCGCTCTCCTCCACCCTTTCTTGGAAAAAAAAATCCAAAATTTGCAGTTGTTTGTGATCTCTATTGGTGTTTGCCTTGATTGTGTAGATGGTTCTCCTGGTGTGGTAGGCCGTTTGAATTTGTTGCCTTGGTTGGATCTAAATACTTTGGGGGTTGCTATTTCTCTGCAACATTGGTCCATTGTGCGGTTTCACTGCACAATTAGGTTTGTTTTAGTGCCAGTCATTGATGGATTGAATATATGTTTTAGACTTTCTACAGTGGGTGATGCTACTACATTTAGTCATAAAAGAGCGGGCGAGAGGGTTACTTGTATATTGACAACTACAATTTCGATAAGAGAACGAGCAAGTGTCATGCTAACTCAATTTTCATTTATTTTTTCCGTTGACAGTGTGTTACTTTCATCACCAAAGACAAACTTGCACGAATGCTCATCACAAACTGAATTTTTCAGTAATTATCATCGAGCATCTGTTCGGAAACGTCATATGGCAATTTCAGAAGTTTGTTTAAGGAGTAACGTATCGGTTCTATGGGATCCTTTTGTAACAGGCACTAGTTCATCTACAAATGTTCCTTTCTTTGCTGCTTTTGTTGATAATATTCGACTCCTTGTTGTTGTTATTTTATTTCCTAGTTCTAGTTTAGTCAGTAGACCATGTATTGTTGTGTTTACTTATGTAGCTCGTTTAGAGTACGAGTCCGTACACGAGCATGTATTTGGTTTAGATATCTATTAATAAAACAACTTTATTTCTCAAAAAAAAAAGTTTGTGTGTTTATGTAAGCCATCAGGGAAATGTTGTACCTGACTTTGTTGCTCGTTTATGTCCTAATATGGACCATGAACAAGTCTTTAGTTCTAATTCTTCGTCGGGTGTTTTATCCTTGGTGGAATAAGACCTTTAATATATTTACAACTTTTCCCTTAAAAAAAACCTACCTATACATACATTGCTTTTCTTTCTCACAATAAACCACATCATTAACTTACCTTTTTTATATTGTGGGCATAAGTTTCCTTATATATCAAAGGGTCTGTTTAGATACATCATTATAAAGCATTATTTTACATTAAATATGTGAGCGGATAAAATTAATTACAATTATTATTTTCGCTATTATCCACCATAAATATATTTTTATTTATTATATTTGGTTTTATTTATATATTTTATTATAAAATTAAATATGACGGTTGTTTTGGGCAGAATTAACACGTAAACGTGTTATTTGCTATAATGAGGGAACTCTAGTCAATCACAAATTTAAAGACGTTAACACGTTATAATATGAGAATAGAGTATGCAAAATAACCAAATGAATAATAGACTATGAATATGAAATATATCAATATGCAAATAAATAATGGATTCCAATCGTAAGTTGTCGACACATTAATTGATAAAACAATAGATATCGAAATAAATAGGCAAAAATATAAAATAACGAGGATAAACTTCATTATTATTTCATTCAGATGTTGAAGTACAATCGAGGGGTGCACCAGAGAGAAGCGAACGGAGTCAATTGTAGTACCTCAAGTGTTGATCCCACAAGGACCAATGTAATACCAATTGTAACCCTACTCTAGGCCAAAAATATAAAGAATATGAAAAACTATGTCTAAGATAACAAATAATAATGCAAATAAAGGGATAAAATATATGAGATAGATGTGTCTAAGGTTAAGGATCACCACAACAATGTTTCAATAAATAAAATTATACTCTGCCTGAATTTATTTCAATTATTTGAAGGTAGTTATCTAAGGTAATCACCAAGTTCTTTCGAACTATAACAACGTGACTAAACCCAACCAACATCCGCTTTCGCGACTTGCTAATTCAACCCAACCTTAAGGTTTCTATGACAACTATTAATCCACAAGAGAAATCAAAACACTTTCGCAATAGAGAAATCTCAGGTTCAAATCCTAGGGTTTCGACAGGAAAAAGTATCTTTCAATCTCAATTCCTTGTCTGACTACTTATCAAAGTTTTTACATTTCAGTCTCAAACTTTGACAAGTTCTCATTCACAAAAGTTACTATGGCATAAAGCATCTAGGATTGAATCAAATATATTAATTCAATTTAGGCAAAGAGCATAACTTTAATTATATATGCATTGAATGGATCACCAAAACCCTATAACTAGGAATTTAGCCATGATTGAAGACATAATCAAAATATATAAACTAGCCAAGAATTATTCAATACAATCAAAGAGTAAGAAAACTTAGTTTTAATTATATAAATAATCCAAATCAAAGGCTAGATCTTGAAACACAAACGAATTCTTCAAAGTCGGTCGAACTCCTCGTTAAACTTCGTCCTTGTATGCGGCAAAAAAAAAACTAAAGCTAAAAGCTACAATAAAGCTAAGAATAAAATTAAACCTAAGCTAATATAATCTCTCCCCCTCTTTAATCTAATGTCTCGTTATATATATCTCTGCCTCCTCAAATCCGAAGCATCTGAAGCCAAGATGGAGTAAATGTGGGCCTCTTTTACCAATTAAACTTTCATTTCCCAATATTAATTTTGGCCCACCAATTGAATCAGCACCACAAATCTACGCCTCTTTCATACATCTAAATTGTTACGTCCAACTCCCACACGAGCGTCAAACAGCAAAGGAGGTACCGTCAAGAGTTAATTAGTGGTATAAACTTGTTTAGAATAATCTCCAATAAATTTCCAAGAATAGCCTTAAAGTACCTGAAAAATATCAAAACACGAGTGTAGATTCCGAATGCAAAATAAAATAAAATAAATATAAAATATGAGAAATATGCATGAAAAAGACCTAAACTAATATACAAACTAGACCCCTAAAATATGACTAAATTAAGCCTTATCAAGGGTCCAACAATACCCCAAACCCGCTCAAAATTATATTAGTATATTTTGGTGCGGGTTTGAACTTACATGGTTACCCTCCCAATCATGTTCGAGAAAGCTTGGCTTCTCTTTGATCTTGACACCAACACTTTTTTTGACTCTTGGGATGTTGTTTTCAATAAGGGCAATTTTCAATGAGGACAATTTTAGAGCATTTTAGGACATGCATTTAAGGCCCATTTGGTATTGATATCCTGATATGAAATATCGGTATCGGGCCATATCTTGTGTTTGGTATAGGAGTATAGGAATTTAGATATCAGTATCGGGTCATATCTTGTGTTTGGTATGGGAGTATATGGATATCGTGCCATATCTTGATATCAAAACAAGGCCAAATGCATGATAGTTGATATACCCAAAAAAAAGAGGTATGAGAGATATGAGATATGAATGATATCCCATATTCGATACCGATACCGATACCCGATATTGATATCTGATATCGATACTAAACGAGCCCTTAGGACTTTTCGTCTAGTTTCCGTTTTAGATGTCTACAAGCGTATCTTTATGTTTTTTTGCAGGTGCTTTGGATAAGTTTGAGCTTTATTTGTACGCGTTTGGAGATATGGTGGAATCAAAAGTTCAAGATTATAATGCAAAAAAAAAACCCACACAATCCAGGCCAAGGTCGTGCACTAAGTTGCACGATGTTATGTGCGGTGATGTAAAAGTTCGGATCGTGTAGCAAATCCAAAATCAAGGTCAAGATTGTGCATCTCATGGCACACGATCATGCGTTTTTCCTTAGCAAGAGGTAAGGGTCTTGCGTCCTCAAGTCCAGGGTCGTGCATGTTGATGGTCGTGCGCCCTTCATAGGTCATGCATTTTAAGGGTCGTGCGCCACTTCATAGGGTCATGTGCCTCTCCTGTACGACGTGCGTCGAAGATCATGTGCCCCTTTAAGTCGGTTCTTGGGCCTCCTCTTCCAACCCTACCCTTAGTATAAATATTTTTTTTGTCTTCTAGATTAGAGTTCTAGTTGGAGATTTGATTACTCTTGTTGAATTTTGAGTTTTTTTGCTATATCTTAATCAAGTTTTCTTGTTTCTTCAATCTGGTATGTTTATTCTCATTATTGATTTGATTTCTTCCTTCTCCATGTCTAGCTAAACCCTTAATTCTAAGGTTGGGGTGAACCTAATGATGTATAGGTAGACAAATCCATTAAATTGCATGATCTATTGTTTGAAGCTTTCTTTAATTCAATCCCAGATGCTTAATGCCATAGTAACTTTGCGAATTGGAACTTGTTAAAATTTGAGACTGAATGGTAATATTGTAACTTTAATAAGTAGTCAGACAAGGAATTAAGATTGAAAGATACTCTTTTCTGTTGGAACCTTAGAATTGAACCCGAGTTTTCTCTATTGCAAAAGTATTTTAAAAATATCTTGTGGAATAACAATTATCATAGAAATCTTGAGATTAGGTTGGTTTTGCAAGTCGCGAAAGCGAATGTTGAATCAAGTTTGTCTTAAATTCTAATTGCTAAAAGTCTAGATTTTAATTTGCAAGTCACGAAAGTGGATGTTTTATTGAGTCTAGATACGTTTTCTAACATTTGAAAGAATTTAGTGGATACATTAGACAATTGCCTTCAGACAAAGTCAAAACTAAGATTGTGCAATCATCTCTTAAAGTCTACTGAAGTATTATTGTGGGGATCCTTGATCTTAGAAGCTTTTCTCCATTTATTTTCTCATATTTGCTTGTTTGCTTGCTCATTATTCATTTGGTAGTTAAAATCACATCTCAATATTTTCTTAATGTTTACGACTTAGTCTATTGATTTAACAACAATTGGTATTACTTAGGCCCATAGTTCGACACCTTGGTATTACAATTGATCTCGGACACTTGCGGAGTAGGAATTGGCCTATCAAAAACATGTCTGGTTGTTCTTGGAAATAGACATGTAGAAGGAATTGACTTTAATGAGATGTTCACCCTCATTGTGAAGATGATATTCGTTCTCATTTTCCTCTCTATGGAAGCCATTCATGGATGGTTTCTTCACGAAATGGATGTGCATAATGCTTTTCTCCATAGTTGTCTTGATGAAAAAGTGTATATGACTCCTCTGCCTGGTTACACGTCGTCTTCAAGAAAAGTCTATAAGCTTTAGAATACTCTTTATGGTCTAAGACAGGCTCCCCGAAATTGGTTTGCAAAACTTGCTTCCGCTCTATTACGGTTTGGTTCAAGCAATATTATGTTGATTACTCTCTATTCTCCTTGACTCGTCATTCTACTGTTAGTTGTGTTCTATTGTATGGAGATGATCTTATTATTGTCCGAAATAATTCAGATGAGATCTCTCACTTTAAGACCTATTTGAGCTCGTGTTTTCACATAAAGAATCTTAGTTTACTCAAATATTTTTTTGGTCTAGAAGTTGCTCAAAATGATTTTGGAATTTTCCTTAGTCAGCGTAAGTATGCTCTTGAAATCCTATAGGTGGTCGGTCTTCTTAGTTCTAAGCCTGTTGTCTTCCCACTTTCCCAAAATCATAATTTAGATCGAATTTCGAGTTTCCTGATCGGTATCAGCGTCTTATTTGGAGGCTGATTTATGTAACCATCACCAGACCTGAGCTAAGTTATCCACTCCATATCTTATCACAATTATGCAGTCTCCTATGATTGAACACTAGGATGTCGTGATTCGAGTATTGCATTACATCGAAGGTCATCTTGGACAAGGACTTATTTTGTTTAAGGATAGCTTCTTGACACCTACTGCTTATTCTGACTTTGATTTGGTTATTTTTCCTCTTACAAGACACTCTCTTACAAGTTACTATGTTGTTCTTGGTCATTCTCCTATCTCATGGAAGACAAAAAAACCTATTGGGGCTCGATCTTTTGCTAAAGCAGAATATAGGGCAATGGTGCCCACATATAGTGAACTTCTTTGTATCAAGGCTTTCTTATATTCCCTTGGCTATCATCACTCATCCCTTATGAGGATGATTTGTGACAGTCAAGCTACTCTACACATTTCCTCTAATCTTATTTTCCATGAAAGGACGAAGCATATTGACGTTCATTGTCATTTTATTCAGGATTTGATACAAGTCGGGTTTGTTAAGACAACTTTTGTTCGTTCACCAGATCAGTTGGCTGACATATATACAAAGGCATTAGGCAAACAACAATTTATATATCTTTTTGGCAAGTTGGACATTCAAGATTTGCATGCTCCAACTTGGGGATATTGGATATGAATATATGATAGATATTTTATTGTATGATTTTGTCTATCTCAGGATAATATTTATATCTTTCCTTATAGATAGATAAGTTAATTTGGGCCTTAAGATAACTTGACCTCTAAGTCTTGTATTCATTGTATAATGTTGTCTTTTGGCATAATGAGAGGTAGAGAAGATTATCCCAAAATTCTATCCTTTCTAGATTTAGAAACTTATTTGAATAAAAATAAGGGAAAATTGCATTTAACCACCCCTTATTTTAAGTTCATTGCATTTAACCACCCCTTAAGTTAAAATTCTACAAAAAAACTACCCTTTATCTGCCTAACTATGCATTTTACCACTTTTTTAACAGATCTTGTTAAGTCTCAGTTAAATGTACTAAAACCTTTGTTTTATTTTATTTATAAAAGAAAGAAAACCTAAATAAAATAAAAAGAAGATGAAAATAGCCAACCTACCATGGGAGATCATTGCTCTGAAGCCAAACGACGCAAATTTACAATCGATCGGATATATTTCTTCCCTCAAATACTCTATTTGAATTGAATTACAAGGATCGGATCTAGGCCATGGGGGTGACAACGGGGAGTGGGCTGACGGCGGTCTTCGCTGAAGCGCGGTCGGGAGCGGGCGAATCGACCGGTGCAGATTGAGGAAACATTTGGTGAAGGAGATGAACTGTCGAGTACGATGGTGATGATTATAAAAAAGAAAATTTGTCACAAATGGTTGCCATTCTTTGTATTGGTATTTTTAGGGTTATGTTTGAATTTCAATAACTCAATGAAATTGGGGGAAAGGTTGAAGAGGTATTCAAATTAGAACTCACCTATATGAAAAAAGAAAAGTATTAATTTTCGATAAATCACGATTAGGTTAAGCAAGGCTAAATATGGCTTTGACTTTTGGAGCAAAGTAATAGGGAAGAAGATGATAGTTCAAGGATTTATTTCAGCGGAGATTGGAATCGTTGACCAACTTTAGACAAAGAAGGGAAGATCTGAGCGGCAGTCTAGGAAGGGAGGCACCGCTGTCGGAGAAGGGAGGTTGCGGTCAGAGAAGGGTGGCAGTCCATGGAAGAGGCTTTTCTTGGTAAGGAAAGAGAGGGACTAGGGTCTAGGGAAGAAGATGGACCAAAAATAAATATCTAATATTTACTTTTTTTATTTTTAAGATCATTAATTGGGCAAAACTATTATTAATTAGCATCTTTAATAAAATAAAAGAAAAAACTTAATATAATTAACAGTGAAACAAACGGTTTTGGTTAAAAGGTGGTAAAATGTTAGATATATACAAATAAAGGGTGGTTTTTTGCCAAAAAAATATAATGGGTGGTTAAATGTAACAACTGTAAAATAAGGAGTGGTTAAATGCAATTTTCCCTAAAAATAAAGACAAAATATAGTTAAAGAAAAATTGAAGGCAAAATATAGTTAAGGTATAATTAGAATAAATTGAAGTTGGTCATTCGAATTGAACAAATACTACGAGGAGATATGAAAATTTTCATTCTCCAAAATAGGTCGCACCCAAATAGTTTCATACCATTCCAATTTTAAGAGTTAATATAAGATGAATGAAATATATACATGTATGCCCGAGGCAAAAGCCAAATCATCTAGCTAATTGATACGTTATATATAATTACTATACATTTTACGGTGTATGAAAATCATAGTATACATTGGTGTTCCGTAATGAATTAACCAAATAGTTTCTTCCTTTCAAAGCAAAAAAAAACACTAATCTTCCTTTCTTTTATGGTGTGAATTAGGGTGTTTGGAATCGCCATTGCAGTGATGCTTAGTTTTCCTACTAACACAATCTCCACGTGTTGCTTCACTCAATACTTCGTCATCGATGGACTCGCTCTCTTGCGCCAGCTTCAAATCCGGTGGTCGCTGGTATACCACCCCCTCCGACAACCGACTCACGTCTTTTATGCCCGCCATCGTCGCCTCCCCATACGACAAAACTATGACCGCTGCCAGAACAAATACAAGAGCCTTCAACATTGCCATTGTGTAAATTTATTATTGATTACTTTTCTTGTTGGGATTTAATCTTAGTTTTATATGAGAATTGTTGAATTCTAAGTTTTCTCTTATAAAGGACTTGGATGTTTAAATTAGGAAAGTAAAGACTTATGGCTTATGTATTCATTGAAAATGCGACATTTATGCTTGAATCACAATCCAAGTTTGGCAAAATATATTGTTTTTAAAGAATGTAAATGAGTGGTTCAAAACAAAAAGCTTAATTAAATGGGCTATATGGAAGCTCGCATTAATTCTTCTTATTAGGCTTGTACATGACAGACCCAATACGCACTACAGGCCCAAAATAAATTCTTTTTTTTGGGTCTTCGCCCAAAATAAGTTCTTGTATACCATAACAACAACATTGAAGCGGGGTGGATAAATTGTCCTGAGAGTCAAAGCTTTAGTTTCTTCTGTCCGACACTGCACTTCACCATCGTTCAAGTTTTATTTAGAAGAAGAAGAAGAAATATGAGCCCGAACGTGAAAGCGCTTTTGTCAGGGTTGGCTGGCGTAACCATCACCTTCTCAGCTTACTCCCAAACCATGGTCTCCTCCAGCAGTTGCGTCACCATCGACTTCCTCATCCTCGCCTTCGCTCTCCTCATCCATGAAGGTTTCATCGATGTTTGACAAATCTCCTCATTTCCCACGCAATAAATCAAGTGATTCAATTGTTGCTTAAGGTGTTTTACGAAGATAGAGTCGCGATTGATTGCTCCACCGACTTCGCGAATCGATGATTAGATTGCTCGAGTTGCGCGGTTTCGTTTTGGTTGACTTTGAATTTTTGATGCTCTGGTTCATGATTGTGTTTGGATCGTGATATTTAATTTACTATTCTAATTTACTATTCTAATTTGAATTTCTTTCTGTTGTAACTTGTGATCCAGGATTCAGTTTGACTTGAAATCAAATTCTTGTCTTATTCTCCGAATTTGATGTTGCCAATGACTTCACCTTTCAGTTCAATTTGAATCAAACAAACTTCTTCTGAATATTTGAATTTCCAATTTCGTTTGAATTGTTGAAAAAAAACTTCGTTCTTAATTAATTAGGTAGATTAAGGCTAAGATGAAACTTGAATCCAGTCTAGGATACAAAACTGATCTTCATTAGCTAAGGGATGAAGCTGAGGACAAAATCAAGCTAGAGAATGGACTTGTAACAAAGTAAAAAAAATGTCTGACATGAGAATCTTAGATACAAAATTGCAAATACAGTTCGATCTCGAGCAAATATTGTTTTCCTTTGTACACATTACACATTGACAATCTAGCTCAATAACACCCCATCTTGATCCCTTTCTTCCAAGAATCTAAGATATTGTTGTTGCTGCTTCAGAAGGACCATCCTCCTCTCTATGAACCAAAAACAAATGAGGATCTTGCCTCTATATTACAAAAGGATTGCGCTCCAAAGTAGTCCACATAACAACAAAGTAATCATCCAAATGTCACTACTGAAATGACGTTGTGCAGGACTCACAAAACTCGTCGAATTTGATGAAAGAGTGAAAGAGGAGCTGTTTACAACAAATGCTCCATTGCTTCCACCATTTCCCAATGCAAAAATTCAATTAGAAAGGAAGCATCAAAATAAGACTATTTTTCAAGGAAAAACTAGCTCAACGGCTTTGCTTGATCTTCTGCTTCTAGTAGATCTCTTTGTCGCTTCTGTTGCACATGATGAAAGTAATTAGTCTTAACTTACTCTACTTAATTGTTTTAGTCTTGTACTTGAAGTAAGTTCTATTGTGTTTTGTTCTTGTTATCTTGTGTTGATTAGATTCTTAATTCTCATCCTTAAGATGAATGTTAATATGTAGTGTATATTTAATTTGCAAAAGTATTGCGGAATTTGGTGAAATCACGAATTCGACTTGTATTAGGTTGCCCAAATTATTTAGCTTATGCATGCGAAGACAACAATTGTATCCCAAGGTGGCCTAGATAATTGTTCTTTGCAATGTACATCGCTTTGAAGTTTCTCTTTAGCCTGTTTTAAATTCATAAAACTTCTTCCATAAATATTGATTAGGAAAATAGTACTAATTTTTTTTTCTCATTAACATCCAAACCACTCTTATGTAACTTCAAATTGTGTTACCTGCATTTAGAGACTGTAGAAGTGAGATTTAGAATAGTCCGATCCCTTCAATTTAATTTCTTAGCACACAAATTTCTTTTTAGAAACAAATTACAATGGTTGGTCCTATAATTCTCTTCACTAACAGTCAATGTCCAAGACCCTCAGAAGTAGTCTCCCTCCTCAAATCTCAAAACATTCGCCACATTAGACTCTTCGACATTGACCGTTCCATGCTCCTTGCACTCACCAACACTGCAATCCAGGGAACCGTCTCCATCCCCAACAAGCAACTACTTGGGATTGGCCAATCCAATATAACCACCACAAATTGGCTGACCCAAAACATAATTCCTCACATTCCTTCCACCAACATCACATCCATATTAGTAGGATCAGAAGTCCTCACAAACATCCCAAACGTCATTCCTGTCTTGCTCCCTTCTATGCAATCCATTCACTTCGCCCTCGTTTCCTCCAAACTCGACTCCAAAATCAAGATCTCGACACCACATTCGTCTTCCATTATACTCGACTCATTCCCACTGTCCCAATCCTTCTTTAACCGAACATGGGACCCGGTCATGGTTCCTTTCATCAAGTTCCTACAAGAGACAAATTCTTATCTTATGTTAAACGTTTACATGTATTATGACTACGTGCAATCAAACAGTGCCATTCCATTGGACTACGCATTGTTTCGACCTCTTCCTCCTAATAAAGAAGTTGTGGATTCAAACACTATGTTGCACTACATTAATGTGTTTGATGTTGTCGTTGATGCGGCGTATTTCATTGTGAATTTTATTAACTTCACTAACATCCCTATTGTGGTGACTGAATCCGGATGGCCTTCTAAAGGAGATTCATCAGAACCAGGTGCAACAATTGAATATTTTGACACATTTAACAACAATTTGATCAAGCATGTTTTGAACAAGACTGGGACTCCTAAGGATTCGAATATAACAGTTAATACTTACATATATGAACCGTACAATGAGGATGCAAGGCCTGGATCTCAATCAGAGAAGAATTGGGGGCTTTTTTTTACTTCTAATGGAGTTCTAGTTTATATTCTGCATTTGACTGGGTTTGGGCTTGTGCTGGCTAATGATACAACTAATCAAACGTATTGTGTTGCAAAGGAAAGTGCAGACGAGAAGATGTTGCAGGTTGCGTTGGATTGGGCATGTGGACCGGGAAAAGTGGATTGTTCGGTTCTCTTGCAAGGCCAACTGTGTTATGAACCGAGTAATGTGGCGGCTCATGCAAACTACGCATTTGATGCGTATAATTGTAAAATGGGCATGGCTTCTGGAACTTGTTTCTTTAATGGAGTGGCTACTGTCACCACCACTAACACAAGTAAGTTGTTTTAAGGAACTTGTTTTTGTTCTTGTTACTTAATTATATCGAAATTATGGTAGCATATAACTAAGGTGAAAAATTGCCTTGCCACTTGTTTCATTTGTCGAGGTTATGGAATCAGGAAAGCCAATATTTGGTGTATTGAGATGGATTGCTTAGCTCAACACTAATAGAAGTAAGTACTTAATACTTATAGTTAGCCTTTTGAATTGTGTTGCTTTGTTCCAATATAAGATAAATGATCATTGATTCTTTCCTTTACGCACGTAATGGTTTTTGTAAATTTCCTAGGAGGTACGTGGTACATTCGTTTGATAGTATGTTCTTCCTTTTTATTTTATTTCTCTAATAAAAACAACTTCTAAAAGTAACTAAATATTTAATAACATGTCTATACATGTTTAATATTTTAAAAATGAATACAAAATTTTTTTGATAGGTAAAAAATTTATTTTAACAAATATTATTCCTAATATATGAATGTCATTATTTATAAATAAGTCAGGATTGTTTTTAGATTTTATATCATTTGTAATTTTTAAAGTTTTTTTATTTCATTCGTAAAATAAAATAATTGTACTACATATAAAATATAGAAATCTACTATGTATCATTATATTAAAAAAAACATGCTCATACTATTAAATTTTTTATTATATTTTTCTATAGTTATATTTTATTAAAAGTAATTTTAAAATTCGAGATGTAGTCGTGTATTGTATAACTACTTTTTCTATTTGTAGAGAATTTTTTTTTACTTTATTTGCGAATGTGACTAATGAAGACATCATTAGTTTGCACGCTTATATGGCTAAATTAACATTACAGGATCAAAGCGAAAGGAGAATCCGCTATGCTCGATTGCTGAGCAATGGAGCCTTCGCCAAATCAACGACCAGGTTCTTCTCGGTCGCACCAAGTCCACCCTGCCCGCCCCCTTGTCACCGACCTCTTCAATCTTTACTTGGGGGTACGCTTTCTCTCTTCCCTGCTGTTTTTGAACGTTTGAACTTGGTTTGAGGTCTTTTGTATTTGCTTTTTGTAGAGAACCGCGAGACAAAAATCCGAAGAAACATTGCGTGAGCCACCGTGAGTTGTCTTCCCAATTTCTTCCATCAATTTCCGGTTATCATGCGTTACTGTTCAATTGATTACTAGCTGGATTCGCCCTATATTATCTGTTTCCGAGTCAAGCTTGATTGTAATTGATGCAATTGCCCTATTTTCATGGAAGTAGGATTAGTTGATCAGTTCTTTCTACAGTAGCGAATCAAGTACATCATATGCGGAAGGCATTAAGTTGTTATTTAGTGAAAATTACTTTTGCTTTATTTGATTGTTATTGAGTGAATTTTGCAACAAGAAGATCTACATGCACTTGTTTTCTTATGGTTTTCGAAAGCATGTATAATCATGTCACGATGAATTTATTGTCGTGTATGATTGTGTTGGTCTTTTGGCCTCGATGATTCTGAACATGGAAGATACAAAGTGAACGGAAGAATAGTAGGATTGTGACTAAGGTAACGGTTGTAGAAAGATCAAATGCGAAATCATGTCCTATACTACAGGGTAGCTACTTGACCACAAAACACAATAGAAATGGATCCCATGTTAATAGTTCAACTTAGGCCTTTTCTTGTGGAACTTACAAGTTACATAACTTGGGTTTCCCACTCAAGGAGTATGTGATAGTTTTGTCTTTGTTTTGGTAGATTCTAAAGACAAGGTGAGATATCTGTAGCATATGTCAGGTTTTCTGAGAAGTCTGCTTATAGAGCATGTTTGATTTATAGAAGTTGATAGGGCTGGTTTCCTTGATTCAATTTTACATTTTACTTTTTTTTTTAATTCATGGCACTTAATCTGCATGATAACAGGAATAAAGCACAGAAGCGTGTCACAGCCCTTAACAGAGATCTTCCTCCACCCAATGAGCAATTTCTGTCAGATTTTGAACATATCCAGAGGCAGTTTCCTGTAAGCTATATGCTTGAGCTCTGAACTCTGTGATACTTCTGTTTCTCTATTATGTTTTCTGATAACAACTCTAAATGCAGTGATGTAAACTTGCATTAAATCGCTACTCTCTTATGCATCACAGGACCAAGAGCAGCTGAGGTTGGTGACGGAGTCTGTTTTTGTATCTTTGGTTGTTCAGTGTAGCAGTCATGCACCAAGAGCAGAATTCCTCCTCTTTGCTTTGAGGAGCTTGTGTAGTGTAGGCTACATAAATTGGGATACTTTCTTACCTTCTCTTCTTAACATGGTATCATCTGCGGAATTGTCACTTTACCAAGGGAGTCAACCTGTGGCCACTGGTGCATCTTCAAGTGTAACACAGTCTGGCGTTGTGTCATCAGGAAACACAATGCCTATCTCCTCCACTTTCCAGCCTTCTAATCCTACTTCTCCACTGACTTCGGTACAAGGTATAGGATCTCCTGCACATTCAGCCACTGAGCCATCACCTTCCATGACTATGTCGCCAATAAAATTAAATGAAAATTTGAGCAACCAACATTTATCTACCTTGAAAGGTGTACCATCCATTAGAGATAATGCAATAAGCAGCCTGAGACAGCTCTGTTGCAAGATTATTCTAACTGCTCTTGAATCTAATTTGAAGCCAGTGACCCATGCTGAGATTTTTCAGAACATGATGACCTGGCTTGTCAATTGGGATCAACGGCAGCAAGGTAATGATTCTGATGTTGCAAAGTCATGGAGACCTGACAAGGCTCTGATTGAGTGGCTTCATAGCTGTTTGGATGTTGTTTGGTTGTTGGTTGGGGAGGATAAATGCCGAGTGCCATTTTACGAGTTGTTGCGTAGTGGGTTGCAGTTTATAGAAAATATACCTGATGATGAAGCCTTGTTTACACTTATATTAGAGATTCATAGAAGAAGAGACATGATGGCCATGCATATGCAAATGTTGGACCAACACCTACACTGCCCTTCATTCGGAACGCAACGGTTTCTATCGCAGGGAACTACTAATCTGGGAAGTGAAGGGACAGCAAATCTGCGGTATTCTCCAATCACTTATCCAAGTGTTCTAGGAGAACCGTTGCATGGAGAGGTGATTATTAATTATTAATTCCATAGTTAGTGCTTGTGTGCTGACAAGATTAAGTATTGTTCATAATGCAACTTCATAGTGACCATTACCCGACAAAATAATTTGATAAATTATTTTTTAAAGCAAAAAGTAGGAGAAACTATGTTTATATTGTCCTGGACTAGCCTAATCTTAATTAAAAAATTCTTCCTAGAATGTTAACTTAGTTTTACATGATATTAGTTTGTCTAATTGTATTGGAGACTTTCAGTAAAGGTCTTATGTTTCTTTATTTAAATATATATCTATTTCGATCTTCCCCTTTACATGTATCACCAATGAGGTTAGCTAAATCATTTGATTATGTGTTTTGGCACACAAGTACATAAACCTATTGCTGATTGCAAAGTACTTCAGGAACAAATAACAACATGACGTAGAAGAGAGGAAAGGGGAGAAAGCATTCCTAGCCCCTTACTCAAACCTTGCCCATTCCTAGTTCAAAATGAAACAGGATCGAACTTATAATGATGCTCTGCTACATGACTACTATCACTTCTCCTTGGCCCCATTGAACATTTCAGTTCTAGTTATTTTGATCTTGTTAAAAGTTTATTTTCTTCGAAGCTTCGAAAGATAGAACCCACACATTTGAGAAAGGTCCTAGCTGTTCTGATCATCCTTATATTAAATCATCATCATCATCATTGACCCAGTGAGGCTCCGCTACAACGGAATCTAGGGGGTCAAGATAGAGTTACCTCTGCCCAAGGGAAAGGGGGTACGCCCGGATAGACCCAAGAAAAACTGAAATTCAGCTTTGTGACAATAATAACTGAATTTAGTTAGAATGCACCATATTGATATAGGGACTAAATCCATCTCAAAGGCAGTGTATGAAAGCCAATGAGCATGAGGATGCGCCCGGCTTTCAAGTTTAAATGATTGATTAAATTGACTGAGTTTTACTCTTTTGAAAATCTTATCTTTCGTACTTTCAAGTTTGAGCTCATGTAATGCTGCCAGATTATATATCTATGGTTGTTTGAACTAGTTTCTCACTATAGTCTTACATGCTTTAGGATCTGGCTGCTTGTATCCAGAAAGGCACATTGGACTGGGACCGGGCCATACGTTGTTTAAGGCATGCATTTCGTACTGCCCCATCTCCTGAATGGTGGAAGAGAGTGCTAGTTGTTGGACCTTGTTATAGACCACAACCTATTATACCAACTCCTGGCGCTGTTTTTACATGTGAAATGATTTGTGAAGCAACAATTGACAGAACTGTTGAGCTATTGAAGTTGACAAATTCAGGTAAAATCTCCTGCTTCAGATGTATTCTTTGGTTAATTCATTTCTCGAATCTCTGTTAACTAAGTTTTTAATTCTATGCTAAACTTTCTTTTAAGGCCTAGATATGGTGATGAAGGACAACTGTCTACAGCTAAACTTTCTTAAGCAGTGATCACTGTGATTGATATTTCTTTCATTCTTTCATATTGGAAAGCAGTAACAATCTTGTAGGTTCATATTTTCAAGTAGTTTCTATGTTCAAGGACTTGCCAGATAATGCACTTATTCTGAGATTAGAGTTGAGAATGGTGCTACCTGTACTAGCCAATACCATATTTTGTGTCTTCGCATGTTACTGCTGCACTTAAGATTCTAGGCTAAACCTTGGGGCCTTTTGATGAACTTACTTGCATTTTAAGGGTGTGATAAATATTAATAAGTAAAAGATGAGTAGTTGTCATGGTTCTTCTGAAACTCCTAGAAGGTGTTGATGAGTAGTATAGATGTATCAAATTCTTGAGCATGGAGCTGGGTTTCACATAAATATCACTGTCTTTGCAAACACTAAACCACTTGTCTGGTTCTTGCTTTGAAAAATATTATAATGATTTTTCTCCCTCCATCCTGGAGGTAAGGGAGTGAGATTGTCCCTTGCCTCTCTTGGTGGGGGCAGAGCTAGGGGCTACTAATGCAAAAAATGCTTGGTGAAAACAGCTTGTATCGACTTTAAGCAGTACAAAAAGAGGAGCTAGAAGTTTGATGACTGAGAAATAAGATATGCATTTTTAACATAGAAACGGTTTTGGGCTTCTTTTTGATATATCTTGATATTTCTCCCACATGAATCAACATAGGTGAGTCTTTTAGAATCAGTAAGACAAGTTGTTAAGCTTTTGATTTTTTCCTTGTATGCTGTGTGTTTATTTAAATTAGATTCACTTCAAGACCAGTTTTTCATTGTGGTATTTAAGGAATATACATCCTATTGTTTCTGTTTTTTTTTCCTATCTTTGGTTATTCTTGCCTGTATTTGCTGGTAGCTTTTAATATCTTGCATTGATTTATCCATGTCTTGGCTTCTTGATTACTTACCCATCAACTTCATCTTCGAATATATAAACTACAGTGATGATTTCTTGTGGTCAATTCAGAGATAAACTGCTGGCAGGAGTGGCAAATCTTTTCAGATATATTTTTCTTTCTGATCAAAAGTGGGTGTATCGATTTTGTTGATTTTGTGGATAAGCTTGTTGCGCGAGTAATAGAAGCTGATAATCAATTTCTGCGGACAAACCATGTCACATGGTTGCTGGCACAAATAATTCGCATTGAGCTTGTCATGAATGCTCTAAATTCAGAGAACAGGAAGGTATTTGAAAATCTCTATTTCCTTCAACAATGAGGATATATTGACTATAAATTTGATTTTATTTCTAGCTTCTTTTAATTCTTTGACAAAGAGTAGAATGCTTCAGAAAATTTTCTAGGTTTGCTGTTTCAACCTAAGAGTAATTTCACTGTTTCTTGTAGATGGACTTGACAAAGAAGCTCCTATCTTTTCATAGAGAGGAGAAAATCGCTGATCCTAGTAATCCCCAAAGTATTTTGCTTGACTTCATTAGTAGCTGCCAGAATTTGCGCATTTGGTCATTGAACACATCAACCAGAGAATATTTGAATAGTGAGCAGCTTCAGAAAGGCAAGCAAATAGACGAGTGGTTGAAACAAGTAACCAAAGGTACACATTATTTCCATGAGGTTTCGTATAGCAATGCTGCTGCGTTTTGTTCTGTTCATGCTTTCTTCTCTTGATTCCAGAGAATCTAGAGTAATGTTAACTTTGCTTATTTTTCATCCATTCAGAATATATACTAATGACAGGATTCTTGGTTGCATCCATCTTTGTTTTCACTAACTGAAAGTTTGAATATCAATCATTGCATCAATCTGAACTTTCATTATTGATAATACAGGTGAACAGATGATGGATTACATGAATCTAGACAACAGATCTGTAGGGATGTTTTGGGTAGTATCTTTCACTATGGCACAACCTGCCTGTGACATGGTGATGAATTGGTTGCAATCTGCTGGTACAGACTTATTACCAGCTTCTGGCTTACAGTCAAATGACCGGCTAATGGTTATGCGGGAAACGAGTCCTGTGCCAATGTCATTGTTATCTGGATTGGCAATAAACTTAATGTTTAAACTTGCATTTCAAATGGAAGATTCCTTGTTTACTGGGCAGGTACTTAATTATTTGTAGTAAATTTGCTTATCATTATTATAACTGGATACTGAGTAGTATATGTCATAGCAGACAGTGTACAATAACAATAATGGATGACCATGTGCTTCATCTTTTTGATTGTGACAATGCTAATGTGGGTCTGGGCAGGTTTTATTTTTATTTTTACTTTTTTCTTTTGAATTGGACATGTGGGTTTAACTCTTGGCTTGATGTTAGACAAGATATATAGCATGGTTTGTAATTTATGTCAGTAGTACAAAGGATGTGTTGCTCTCCTACTTTTAAATTACCTTGATATTTTTAATCTTTTTGGTTGGGCAATGAAATTTCTTCATGACTGGTAACCAAACAAATTCTTTTTGTTGGACCCAAGCTTCTATATATATAAAATTAAAACAATTACAGTGTTCTAGTTACATACTTTTGGAATCTTGTCCTAGAATGAATGACCATGTGACTCTCCACCAAGATGATGTTTCTATATTTAGAAAGTAAATTTTAAATTGTAATGAGCATTCTTTTCCTTAATGTATGCTTATATTATAAGTACTATAGCCAGAAAGCTAATAAGTTCACTCTGACTTAATAATGATTGTCGATGCCAAATGAGTGGTGAAAAATATAATCTTTTGTAATTAATTTGTGCATTGAGTTGCTCATGGCTTTCTCTACTAAACTTGCTCAAAGGAACTAGATTACATGGAAGAACGTTATGCAATATCTTGGGAAACCTGTGAAAATACATTGCTATTCATCATGGATGTGGCTTAGCTTCTCTGATTGTCCTCACTTTTGAACATCACAATACTGGAATATTTGAAAAAAGGGAAGCTATCAATGTCTAGCAATGTTTTTCTCTGATTGACTAGAAGTATTATATGCACCGGAGTTGTCTGTTATATCAGAAATTATATCACATATACATGTCAATGATGCAGGTTGTCCCCAGCATTGCATTGGTTGAAACCTACACAAGATTGCTTCTCATTGCACCTTATTCCTTGTTTCGGTCACATTTCAGTGTAATTTCTCTTCTACTTGTGGAAGTTACTTTTTATTCTATATGTTTTGGTTTTCAGAATGTTACATCTGTTGATCTTCCATTGTAAAGCTCGTTGCATATATCACCATTTTTTGTGAGTCTACTTTGACATGCTGCAAATAGAGCAAAATATGATTCTTTGTGTAAATTCATTTAGTTAAGCTGTTCTGACTTAATTGTTACATTTAAGATACTGTTTTTTGAAGCGTGAAACCCTAAGATTAAAGAAAGATGACATCTAAGATAGTGTGAAGAATGATCTTGTATTGCATGCATTTCATTTTGAGTGCCAAACCCTGAAATTAGAGAAAGATTTTGAACCATGTGTGAGGAGCAACGAAAAGCAGGCTTTTCTTTGTCATTTTGTTAATGAAGCTTTACTATTACATACGCAAGAACTTTATATACCTTAGGCCTTTTGGTCATGATTTCATGTAACTTTATTGAATTTTATATTTTTGAGTGGAGAGGGAAACTTGACTGGCATAGTGCAGAAATTTGTCCGTGGATCTCATGGGAAAGCTGTTGTAACACAGTTCTGTTTATTTGACATAAGATGCAGTAGTCTTGTGCTCTTAGAAAAGCAACCCATTTAATGAGGAGGGTCTTTCACAATATTTTTCTAAACCTCATCTCTGATGCATAACTGAGGCAATTCCTAATAATGTTAATTATTCTCATTACTTGAACGTATCATGGTTTCTCTGATTGTGGTCACTGCAAGCACTTAACTTGTTTGCAACTGTGCCTAATATCACTGGTGTTTGCAGCATTTGACTCAAAGGAATCCCAGCACATTAAGTAAGCCAGGTGCAACACTTTTGGTGCTTGAAATATTGAACTATCGGTTTCTTCCCCTATACCGGTGAGTTAGTGTTTTGTGCTAACATGCTATTGTATCACTTCATAGCGTTAGTCGGAAAAAAGCACAAGACACAATGCTTTATTGCCTAGGCAGAAATCATCACGAGGCTGAAACTTATGTCTAAATATATTATAAGAACAATTTAAACAATTTATCATGCAAATTAACCGCACACCCACAAAGGAGAAAACAAAGTCATAACTCAGACATTTATAATAAGATTTTAGGGTTTCAACAATAATAAGACTTTAGGGTTAGCTTCAAAATTTTCAAGAAAGAGGCATCATGTTGCCTCAGAGTGTGTGAGATGCATCTCCCTCCATTGTATATGCATTGTTTATTTATTCACTTTGCTGTTGAAGATATCTTTTCTTCCTTTCAATTTGCCTACCTTTTATTTAGATTTGTGCTGAACCTGTTGTTCTTTAGTCCTTGTATCCGTGCAATATTTTAAAATCATATTATCTCAGAATTTAGAGGCACATTAACACGTCTTCAGATGTAAATGTTCTAACTTGTTTGATTACCTTACTAGCATTATTTGTTGCTTTGCAGATGCTTATAGTTGTTTTCAGGTTTCTTCTTCTTCTTCTTCTTCTTCTTCTTCTTCTTCTTTATTTTCCTTGTTTTCTCAGTTCATGCTGTGGATACAGGAGACAATATTACTGGTGATTTTCCATTGTATGGCGTCCATGGATATCCCAAATGTACTTAATAACTTCAGCTTTAAATGGGGGATGTGATGCACTGATGGCCCCTCCCACAATTTTTTTCCCTTACTGTATCTAGATGGCCAGATTAATTGATTTGTATTGAACGATGACCTTTCATTCTACACTGACATTTAAAAGAATCTGACGATATTAGGTTTTCAAAAATTGCCGAGATAGTAATATAGACCCAAAAAGAATAACTTAATGCTCAACTGTGATGTGGAACTTTAGAAATCCTGGTCTATCATGTATTGTTCCTGCCCCTTTCTTTTCCTTGTGTCATTGCATCCAACAATTATGTTTCCTCTTATTTTTGTTTTGGGTCTTTCCTAAATTGATACTTATATATTATGAAGTAATTACTATGAAAGTTGTACTTTATAGGTAACTCATTACTATGTATTTATTCTTTTTGATAGGTATGAAGGGAAAAACAAGGGCTTAATGCATG
The DNA here is from genome assembly GCA_964016875.1 of Fallopia convolvulus. Classification (NCBI taxonomy): domain Eukaryota; kingdom Viridiplantae; phylum Streptophyta; class Magnoliopsida; order Caryophyllales; family Polygonaceae; genus Fallopia; species Fallopia convolvulus. The sequence goes on from OZ024721.1 coordinate 5,283,445, forward strand.
ATGTTTCGAAGATTCTTAGTGCCATGAAAGCGAAACGAGCAGATCATCGTGTATTTAGATTGGCTGAGAACTTATGCATGAACCTGATTTTATCTCTGAGAGATTTCTTTTCAGTGAAGAAAGATGCAAAGGTTCAAAACATGTATTTTATTGATGTATTTTATTGCTCTTTATTTTTACTTAATGTCATTATCTAAGGAAAAATTATCATTATCTTACATTGTTGCTATAGGGACCAACTGAATTTACAGAAACCTTGAATCGTGTAACTGTTATCACGTTGGCAATTATTTTCAAGACACGCGGCATTGCTGAAGCTGAACATCTTCTTTACTTACCTACGTTGCTTGAGCATGTCCTATCAAGTAGTCAACATACCTGGTCCGAGAAAACATTGAAGTATTTCCCTACTGTACTTCGTAAGGCATTAAATGGTCGAACAGATAATAGGGGCCTGGCAATTCAAGCTTGGCAGCAGGTATGATATACAGCTTGTTCTTTTCTAAATGAGAATAATGATAAGATCTGATAAGTATTAAAATGTTAGCGATTATTTCTCATCCAATACTTGTTATTCAGCATCTACGTGATTTGTGTTTGAGTTTTGTTTACTAAGCATCTACGTCACACCTCTAATTGGACATGAAAAAGAGAGAGAAAAAAGATAAGGGGGTTTATACGTGCTTCTTGTGCTAATTGCTGCAACACTTAGTAGCAGGCTGTAGCCTGTCTATGGCATTACAATATAGCTCCAGTTTGGTTTGTAATATGATGTTATACTTAAATCCTTATCATACATAATTCATAAGTGTGGAAGTTCTACTTTCTCTCTTCACTTGTTCCTTCTTGAAAGGGAAACAGAAAATTTCTCCCTTTTTTACAGCTCATCAAACTTTTAGCTTTGCTTTGAGCAAATATGAATATTAGAGTCCCACTCCATGAGCTTGTAATTTGGCTATATATATATATATTTATTTTGACTTTTATACAATGCTCATTGGCTTTTATACAATGCCTTTGAGATGGATATAACCCCTATATCAATTTTGGTGCATTCTAACTAGATTTAGTTATCATTGTCACATATCTGAATTTTAGTTTTCCTTGGGTCTTCCGGGCAGTGTTAATACTTGGGTCTTCTTCATGCACTCTCTCGATTTTATATTGGGGCAAGGGTGTGTACATCATGGCCCCCCAGATCCCGCCTGAGGCGGGTTAACACTGGGTTGATGTTGTATATTTCGTTGACTTGTTAAATTTTTCTTGCTTTTATCTTTGACTTGACCTTGATCATTTATGTAAGAGGCTACGGAAGTAATTTCTAATTGGCTGTGAATAAGAACACAACTAGCATGGGTAAAATCTGCCGTGAGGCAATGGTGTCTTGTTTCTTGACACCTTCTAGGACATGGAATTGAGGGCCTTTATTTCTATTATGTGCGAGTGTGTTCATATTTTTTGTTTTGGCAGGCAGAGCAAACCGTGATAAATCAATGCACCCAGCTTCTTTCTCCATCAACCGACCCTAATTATATAAGGACATATGTCAGTCATAGCTTTCCTCAACACCGACAGAACCTTTGTGCTGGTGCTTGGGTACTGATGCAAGCACACCCTGAAAGTATCAACAGTGCTAATCTGGTACTACATGCTTGCAGCTTTTAACCCTGCTTATTCCTAAGCATAGATATTCTTGATAGGATGCTTCCTTGTATTTTATTTACAATCTACTTCTATTTCATTTTAATTGATTTTTATTGTACGTATTGATATGCAGGCAAGTGTTCTAAGAGAATTTTCTCCAGAGGAAGTAACTGCAAATATCTACACAATGGTGGATGTTCTCCTACATCATATTCAAGTTGAACTTCAGCGTGGGCATTCATTACAGGTTAATAGGCTATACAGTTTTCTGCAGTCACCTTTTCTTCTCTCTTTGTCTCATGTCTTCCCCACAGGGAAAAACCGTCAAATTTTGCTTATTGGGCTGAGGGACGATGTAGAGGAGGGAAATATAGTATTTTATTGAAGTCAAGTTGCTCATGTGATATTGTGATCTGTGTTACTTACAGGACCTTCTTTTGAAAACTACTACGAATTTGGCATTCTTTATATGGAACCATGAGCTGCTTCCTTTGGATATTTTTCTCCTAGCACTTATTGACCGCGATGATGATCCCCATGCTTTACACATTGTGGTAAGTTTTGATGTAATTTGACTTCTATTTTTAGAGTAATATGTGGATAGCAGTTACATGCGCGTAAATCAAAATGGGAAAGGTTTATCTTTTTCTCATTAATTATTTTTTTCACCTGCTGAGTTTGCTACTCCATTTATCAGACATTGCCTTCTTTAATACATTCAGTAAATTAAAAGTAATGAGCAAGAGTTTGCTACTTATTCCTCCTTGAGTATTGTCGGTTAAGGAAAACATCAAACAATTAGTTCACAAAATCAGGCCACAGGGCGAACATATCTTTTACAAGGGAAGAATGAAAAGAGAAGAGAAAATTAAGACAGCTGTACAAAAGGATCCAGTGAATGAATTCCCAGGATCCCTTTTGCAGATTCACCTTACCCAGCTAAGCTGCTTAAAGCATAGCAGTCCTGCTAATTTCTGGGTGCTAGAAGTTTCCAGTAGACTTTGAAGGTTATCTAAAATCTTAAATTACCTTGTGCTCCTTTTTTGCAGATTAGTCTACTTGACAGACAAGAGCTTCAACAGAGAATGAAATTGTTCATCATCAATCGTGGGCCTCCAGAGCACTGGCTGTTTTCTGGAACATTCAATCGTGTGGATGTGCAGAAGGCTTTAGGAAATCATCTCTCTTGGAAGGATAGGTTATATTTCCTTATAAATCCTTGCTTTCATCTTTTTCCATTGATTGATTATCGTAGTCTTCTTGATATATAGGTATCCAATTCGATGACTTCCTAGATTACGTCTGAATCTGATTGTCTTGCCCCTTTTGCGAAACAGCTGATGATAATTTACAATTTGCAGGTATCCAGTGTTTTTTGATGACATCGCAGCCCGTTTGCTTCCTGTCATACCATTAATTGTTTATAGACTGATCGAGAATGATGCCTTTGAACAAGCTGAGAGGGTTTTAGCTATGTATAAGCCATTGTTAGCTTACTACCCTTTCAGATTTACCTTTGTCCGTGACATACTTGCATACTTCTATGGACATCTTCCTGGAAAACTCATTGTTCGAATCTTAAATGTTCTTGATGTTTCAAAGGTAGCCCTGTTCCATTTACATATATCTAGTAGTCCTTCGTATGTGTATATATGCATTCACACACACACACACACACACACACACACACACACACACACACTCTCTCTCTCTCTGAAGAAGGAGCCTTCTAAGTTGATTGTCAAGTTGCGGTGTTTTTGAATTATTATAATTAATATTGTGAGCCCCGAGCAATTTTTATTTAGAAATTGAAATATTATTTATAAAAATTCAATATTCAAAGTTAATATCTAGCTATATAATCATACACAAATTTATAAATTAAAAAACAAAACCGTGCATAGTATATGAATTCGAATAGTTTTGAGCTAATTGTAATATTCTGGTACTCAAGTTTTATTCCAAATTTGTTCAGATCCCATTTTCAGAATCATTTCCACAACACATTGCTGCGTCAGTTTCTGCATCATGTCCACCTCCAGACTATTTTGCTGCTCTGTTGTTGGGTCTTGTAAATAATGTTACCCCTCCATTTAGTAGCAGCTCAAGATCTGGTTCACTGTCTGATAACTCTCCTCATTCAGCACGTGTTCCACAAAACAAGACTGCTGCAGCAACTCAGATTGGGTCTGCAGGTGCTGCTGAAGGCCAAAAGGCCTTTTATCAAATTCAAGATCCTGGAACTTACACACAGCTTGTTCTAGAAACAGCTGTCATAGAGTTGCTCTCCCTTCCTGTTTCAGCATCCCAGATTGTTTCCTCTCTTGTTCAGGTGGTGGTTCATATACAACCAACACTGATACAGTCAAGCAGTAGTATGCATGGATCTTCAAATGGTGTCGGGCAAACTTCTGCTCTGCCTACTTCCCCTTCCGGAGGTAGTACAGATTCCATGAATGCAAGCAGATTGGCGCCGTCAGTTTCAGGAATAAATAGCCCCAGTTTCGTTTCTCGAAGTGGCTATTCATGGCAACAGTTGTCTTGCTTGTTGATCCAAACTTGTGGTCTCTTACTAGCTCATCTCCCACAAGATTTCCACACACAGTTATTCATGGAGGTGTCCCGTATAATAAAAGATAGCTGGTGGCTTACTGATGGAAAGCGATCACCTGGTGAACTAGATTCAGCTGTTAACTATGCATTGTTGGATCCTACATGGGCTGCTCAAGATTATACCTCGACAGCCATTGGTATGACTTACATTTTTCTTCTTGCTACTTGTTATTGAGATTATCCAATTTGTTCAGTCTTCATGTATACATGCATGGTACCACCCAAATTCTAACTTCTAAGTAGTGGTTCATGACTTCATCGGTAACTGGTAGGGACCTTATATGCTCTACTTTCAATTGAATATGGTAGGAAAAAGCTCCTTTTATTTTAATCGTATGATTTGCGACTTAAAATAAAATTCTATTGCCTTGAATTATTACATGATGACAGTTGTTTACTGTTACCACTTTGGTTAGAGTTCATGAAACCATGAAATGATATTTGACAAGTGAAGGGGAAGTATATGGTTGTTGTTAGGGATTATATTCATCACTCAGTTGGCTTTCTTTCCCTTGTTTTCTTTGCTGCTTTGATAGTTTGATTGTTGCTATATTTGTTTATTCTCCTCATGTTATTTTGTCAATTTCCAGGTAATGTGGTTGCCTTGCTGCATTCATTTTTCAGTAACCTTCCGCAAGAATGGCTGGAAGGTGCTCATTTAATCATTAAGAATCTTCGACCAATATCATCAGTGGCAATGCTGAGAATAGCTTTTCGTATAATGGGACCAGTGCTCCCAAGACTTGCAAATGCTCATGCGCTGTTCAACAAGGTACAATTCTAGTTCTATTTGTTTTTGCAATGATCATTGCGAAAAAGGTGACATTCCATTTTTCTGGCCCAAATCTGAGCACCAAGGCTATTACTGGTCCACATCAAGGACCCAAAATCCAAGTTTCAGTTCCCAAGATTGAACCCAGATGGCAATGTGCAACATTACCAGGATCTTAATCCAATTCCCAAAATATAAAACTCAACACCAAAAGAGTAAAAGCTAGAAACATCTGGAGTGCTTAATTAAGGCTATAAACTTCTATCTCACCCTCTGGCAGTGAGAGCTTCTTTATTGTTTAACTGACTGTGAAATTTTAAATGTCTGGAAAGGAAACAAAGAGCAACTTCCAAGTTGAATTTGTGTCACATCCTCATAATGAATTGCATTTTTAATTTCCTTCAGATTTGACTTGATTTATTATTTTTCTCCAATGATGTTTGACAGACATTATCATTACTGCTTGCTATATTGGTGGATGTGTTTGGGAAGAACTCGCAGCCTGCTGTTCCCGTTCATGCATCAGAAATAACCGACTTAATTGACTTCCTGTAAGTATGCCATTCCTTTGCAGTAATCTGGAAAAAAAAAGGCCAATACAAAATCTTATACATCGGCTGCTAATTCAACTTTATATCGGTTTTCTTGGTTCAGTCACCATGTGATTCATTATGAAGGACAAGGCGGACCTGTGCAGGCCAATAGCAAGCCTCGATCAGAAGTTCTGGCCCTTTTCGGTCTGGCATCTGAGAATTTACGCCCTGATGTTCAGCATCTTATTTCCCATCTCAAGACGGATGTTGATTCTTCCATCTACGCGGCTACTCATCCTAAACTCAACCCGAACCACAACCCAGTTTGATGCCTTGTATGAAGATCAAAGATAGCTCCACCTGAATCCATGGATTCCGGCTTCCTATACAGCACGAAAGCCTGATGTTCATTTCAGTAAATGCTTTATGGTTTCATTTATAGCGTCATCTAGCATCAGCAATAAAGGATCTACGGCAGTGGAAGAGGCTGTGCGTCTAATCCCTCTCTACCTAGTAATGGCACATAACAGGTCTTAAAAGTAGTCTTGAGCTTGTATTATAAACCATGACATCAAATTCTAGCCATCGATCTATTGCTCCGTGTTTTGTCATATATGTGAAACGATGGATTCTGTTATTTGGCTGATCTTTGCAACTGCTTAGCTCGAGAATGTGAAAGTTTGTGGTTGAAAATCTTTGCATTTTTTTTGGTTCAAAGAAGACGTACTAACTCGCTCATTTCGTGTTATGAAAATTGGAATCGGTTAAACTTGAGCTTTTTGGAAGGTTCTTCCAAAGCATGGAGTGGCTGCAAGAGTCCAATATTTGATCCTTGAATTTATGGATTTATTGAATTTTGTTTCTAAACCATTCATGTGCTCGCTATGATTGTTATGTCTTCATCAAATCTTCGTAGGATTGCAATAGATATTTAAATAAAGGGGTGATTTTTCATTCAAGGGTAAATAGTTTACTTACAAAAAGGTTTAGGCAAAACCTAAACATTACATGGATCTTCTAGGCTAAGCTATTTTCTAAAAATTTTAGTGTGTTTTTTCCATATTGCATTCACACTATTTTTTACATAGTACTCTATGGAGTAATCTTCTTTAAATTTGAACACTCTTATTACTTACATAACCGCACGGCATGAGTTTGCTTAGTTTCGGTAATTTGCATGTTAAATATTTCACACAATGATTTTTTTAGGATATGGATCATGTTATATATTATTTAATAAAATCATCAGTAACAATTCCAAACATCTACCTAGTAAGCAAAAACTAAGTTAGGCTAAATTTTCATCTAACTCACCCCACCTTACCCACTCTCCCCATATTCTAAAAAACTACAACCTATTCTAACCCCCCCTCCGGGAAAACCACTAACCCTTCCTCTTCTTAATGCACAATCAATTTATTTGTCTCTCTCTCATTGCTTTTGCTATTCCTAGATCTTTATCCTTATTGATCGGTTGCAATTTCAAGCTCTCGAGAACATAGTCGATTTTGATTTTTCTATACCAACGTTGCCTTTTGTGTTCCAATTCTTACCTAATTAACGACCTGATCGATTACTGAATAAGGATTTTGGGTATGTCTTTTATGGTCTCATAAGCTTCATTTCTGAGCTAAACTTTAAATGATAGAGTTAGAATGTTTGTTTGTATGCTTTTTATTATACTTTAGTTACTTACTGTTGTTTATTTAATTATATATGTTGTTTCCTTACCAATAATTTTTCTGATAGAAGTGAAGGTCTCATAATTAAGAAAAGAAACCATACAATATTTTGGGCCTTTAAAATTGAGTAGCACAATATGCAAAAGTTGTGTGGGCTCTTAATTATATGAACTTCTTCTGACTAATTGTTACTTATACATGACTATTTTGCAATTGTTCATTTTGTTTCAATACTATTTTGTATCCCAAAATTAAACATTATTAATAAGATTTACTATATGAAGGTTAATGATTTTTCAACAATCCTCATTTATTTATACCCGTAACATATTATTTTTCATTAACCCGTACAAGGTATGGGCAATAAACTAGTTTGTGTTTAAATTATTAGTCATATAGGAGGTTGATTTTCAGGTTTCCATGGATATGAGACTTATTCTAAAAATCAGATATAAATGAGGGTCACTGAATTTGAGAAATAGAGGACTAAGATTAAAAGAAATAGGAGTAAAATGGTAATTTTGATTAAAAGATATTTTAATCTTTTTTTTTGCTTGTTTTGCTAAACTAATAATGTTTGATATCTAATGTATATATTCACACTATTACAAGGTATGCTTACATATACTCATCTTAAAAGTCTAGAGATTTTATCATATGTTCACATATATTATAAGTGCGTTCACATATTAGTATTATTCATATTTTATGTTTGTATGTTCATATTCGATTGTATCATTCTACATACGTTAAAATGTTTAATAAAATGAAAAAAAGTAAAAAAGAAGAAGTGATTTTTCCGCTTGTTTTTGCTAAAAACCTGACGTTTAACCTTTTACAACATGTTCACATATTTTATGCACATGTTCACATTATTACAAAGCATGTTCCCGTATAACCATCTTAAAAGTTCAGAAATTTTTTCATATGCACATATAATATAAGTGTGCTCACATATTAGTGTTGCATGTTTATGTTTTATGGTCATATGTTCACACCCGATTTATATCATCTACATACATTAAAAGACTTAAAAAAAGGTTCAAAACATTATTTTTATGGACGGTCGAGATTCATTTCTCATATATTCACTATTTTAAAATTCAAGTTATTTATGAGTTAGATTCAAATTATAAAGTCAGAGATACTTGACTTTAGTTTTACTTTCTCCGTTTAGATAAATTAGTTATTCTAGCTTGATTTTTGTTTAATAAATTTTTTAATTTAACATATTTTAACACATTTTTTCAATAATATTCTTACTAATTAAGAATATTTACATAAATTTACGGTGAAAGATCTTAACAAGATTAATGATATTTAAATCAAATTAAGTGAATTTTTAATGTTTGAGACAAATTCTAGAACAATAAGTTTATCGGAATGGAGAGGGTACCTCTTTAAGTTGTGATGCTTTTTAAGGTATTTTGGTGTATTAGTGTATGGACTAGAGTTGATACGGTATTGTGATTATGTGTTCAAATCTTTTTTGTTTGGGTCATTTCAAGTGAGGTTTTAATGGTTTAAGTTATTTCATTTTTCTTTCTTTCAAGGTAAGTGCAAAGCTTCACTGCTATGATAAAAAGAATTGGTTCACATAGGAATAGGTCTATTAATTCACATTAGAGTGCATTTAAAAAACCAAAAAGGGGTTATTTATGTTCAAGCGGTTTCAATAATACCATTGTGATTGTTACATGTGTATGAAGTCGAGTGGTTTTCTTGGGTCTCTACCGGCACTTGTTGGTTTAAAGGAGCAAAAAAAGGGACATGGTGTGCTACTCAAATTGCAATAGGAAATACTATTTGTAGAGTAGTTGAGGAAGGTATGCAACGAGCTGTTGATATGGATATTTAACTTGACAACAAATAAATTTATAGTCAAGACCCCGCTGAGTATAGCGAAGTCAGGATCGTTCCATGGGAAGCACGGTTGTTTGTTTATCAACAAACAAAAATAAGAAAAACAGCAAAAACAGGCAAAAACACACACGACCAACCTCGTTAACGACCTTGTCAGGGTCGTTTAACGAACCTGGATAACCTATGAACACAAAATAACGAACTATCTAAAACACAGGTTCGGTACCGAGGCAAAGGAACTCGATAACGAATATAACGAATGATAACTCTTATAAAATAAAAGACCTAGGACAAGGGTTACCACAACATAGCCATGCATATAAACTCATAAGAAGATAAAGATCATGCCTTTAAAAAGATAAATTCATCAACTTTTGCTGATTAACAAGCAAACCGATCAATTCTTATAAATCAATTCACTCAATCACTTGTTTTGGATCCAAAGCTCGAAACTTTCGTAATCAAACAATATCAACCTTCAAATTAACAACTTTCTCTTTCGATCAAATTGAGAACTCAAATTACCTCGACTATCGTCTTAGCATAAACACAACAAGCAATTCCAAATAGATAAAAGGTATTCAAAACATCAACTCACTCATCAAACATGAATAACTATGTCGGGTTTCAACCCCGATCCTAGATAAGAAAACTACTCACTACTCATAATAAAACAAACAACTCTAATAAGAAGAAACATTGAAAACAAAAACCAAACTTACTTAAAATTAATATCGTCTTACAATATCTCGAAGAAACCGAAAACACAGAACAACACCGACAAGAAATTCCGACTAACGACCCTAGCTCTTCTCTCGAACGAACCTGGCTCGTCTATCTTCTCCTCGTCTTCTCGTCCCTTAGAATCTCGGCTCTCCAAAAAAATATCGTCCTCTCCTTCTAGGCTCAGAATAGGGGTATTTATACTAAGAAACTATCTATTAAAAAGCCTAAAAGATAAAAACTAACTCTACTAAAGATAACAAGATATAAGATATAACAACCCTAAAATTAGTTAAAACCCTACCGACACGGAGCCATTAATAACGACCCCACACAAGGTCGGTAGAAATCACAAAATCCCCTCTAAAAATTCTATCTCTAAGCCTCGTTAACGACCCTTACAACTTCTTTAACGAGCCGGGGTTTTGGCTTTTCTTCTTGTAGGATCGTTAGTATTAGGACGAGTCGGAGACTCCTACGAAGTCGTCGACTTTGAGTAATAAAGCAACGGAATAAACACACAGTGAAATATACGTTACCAACGGTCACTGACAAGCGATGTATAGTGGAAACTCTTAGTAAACCAACTAGTTTACTTAGAGAAAAACCACTCCCTTCCAAGTTTATCACTTGGTCGGATTTCAAGAGTCCTTAGACTCGCTTTATTGATTTTTTGAGTGATTAAAAAGCTCTCCTGTGTACAAGAATGAATCCCACACCCTTGAACCACGCTCTACCTTTGCACTCACACTCTCAATCTCACGCTATGCCTAAGATCTCTTGACTCACCACTTGTACGAATCTCATGCACAAGTACACTCTTTCTTTCTTACACACGATATGAAAATTAAGCTCACAAGTCACCCCAATTAGCCTAAACACAAGAGTATTTAAACTAAGGTAAGAGAGATCTCATGTATATTATTTTCCATTCGATTAGGAAAACAATATACACTTAATCTTTTACAAATCTTTCCAAATAAACAATTGTACGCATACTCAAATATTCTAGGAGAATCACAATTATCTTCATCTTGATTTTAACACTCTTTTGATGATCTTCTCCTAAAATAGAACACGCAACTGTCTTCAATTAAACGCACAAGATCTGTGCGTTCCTTCCGTAAATAGATCGCTTTGCCAGCTGGTTATGTCAGTGACTTTGCCAAGTCGCCGACTCGACTTGCAAACACAGGGTCACTGACTCTAGAACCATCTAAACTCAAACTTCCATCTTCTAACAAATTCCCCCTTTTTGATGGTGACAAACAACCTGTTCTGATAAAAACTATCCAGCATACAAAGGCAACATAGTAGATAGAGCAAAGCACAAAAAATCATAAAAAGTTCCCCTTAAGCTTAGTAACCACATGATTTCAGTATTTTGATCCCCCTAATAAATCTATTCCCCCGGTTAATTCCCCCTTTTGGCATCATCAAAAAGATTGCTAAAACAAGAAAAGAAATCAGAGGCAAATATAGAAACTTAAAGCATAATATCAAAACAGTCATAGAGAGTCATCCACCATGGCAAAATAAAAGTTCGATGCAAACACACACAATCCAGAAAGTCTTGTAAAGTGGAGGAATAATGTGGCAAGGAAAGAGGAAAGGGATAGAGAGGGTCATGAGTGTACGACAATCACTGACATCAGGCTCCAAAGTCATTGAGCCTCTCCTCTATTGCATCCAGCTTTAACAGTGCATTGCCAACCATATTCTGAAGCTTTTCCATCATCCCCTTTAGAATCATGTTCTGGTCCCTGATTTCCTTCAACTCATCGTTCGTTGGAGCAGACTTCATTCCTTCTTCCTGGTTGCCCTTGTCACTGACCTCAGATGACTTCGACACCCACTGTCCATCAACCTAGTTCCATCCAAACTTCCTGATCATCTCTTTGTTGAGAACTCTGGTGTTGAGGACATCAACACCGCTATCCACATAGACTTTATGCTCATACATCATCAGAGCAATCAGCATCCCATAGGGAAGAGCATGCTTGGCAGTTTCAAGCACGTGCTTCATGTGAAGCATCATTAAACGTGGCATGTTGATCTTCTTCCCTCGTATAATCTTGTCCATGACCAGCAGATCCTGAATAGAAGCAGCATTCCTCTTGAGTTCCCTTGGCAGCAGGTTGCTTATGAGGTAATTTAACATCACCTTCTTCTCTATTCCCATCTTGTTGACCAGATAGGGGCTAGTGAAGTTATCATCACTGTCAGTGACAGTTTTGATGATCTCACGGTCATCGACCCCTTCAGGCCAACCTCCTTTGTAGTACTCAGTAAAACCTTCATGAGGAATCTCCAGAATGTCACTAACATCCTTGCTTGTGAAGGAGTACGTCTTCTTGTCTATCATGTATCTCCCTATGGTCATATTCCCTGTATCCTCAATCACCAGATTTTCATAGAACATCTTAACCATCAGGGGATTGTATTCATGCTCCCCCTGCACTAACTTGTCCCATTTCTGCTTTTTCAACCAGTCAATGACCTTGGTCAGTTTAAACTCCTTCATGAAATTTTCATCCCACAACAGATCCTTAGTGAACTCCCTAGACGACATATCAATGCTTACATTGGTTTTCTTGCTCTTTTTACTGGACCAAACAGCAGACTTATGAGATCTTCCTATTTTTTCCTAGTGACTTTCTTAGAGAAAGAGGAGTCACCTCCCTCTGAGGCAGCCTTAGGGGTTTCCAACCCCTTGCCCTTTTTGGCTTTAAGAGCCACTGTCGAGGCTCTAGCATTAGCAGATCTAGTCTTAGGGTGAAAAGGAGGAGGCAGCTCAATCTCTTCATCCTTAAGCAACTCAGAGTCATCTCTAAAAAGTTCTTTTTCCAAATTTTTCTTAACAGAATCACCATATTTGGATTTCTTAGAAACCAAGATGGGATCAGAGGGTGTACCTTCTTTAGATGTTTCTGTTGGTTCCTTTTGGGAGAAATCCTTGTCAGCCACCTTGTCTACATTCTCCATATTAGCATCAGTGTCGATGACTTTTGGGGAGTCATTGACAACCTTTTCTTGATCGTGAGGAGATAGCCGTTGGTTCTCCTCTTCACCAACCTCTTCTTCTTTTTCCTCTGCAAAAGACCTGACGACGTTCTCCGTTTCCTCAAAATCCATTGACCCCATAATCGGAGTGTTCACTCTCTCTTCCTCTACAATCTCTGGGTTAGAGGGTTTGGGTAAGGAAGACTCACCAGTTTCTGGAAAAACTATTGGTTGCGCCGTTTGGCGCGTTTTTCCAAATTCTGGTAAAGGGGTTAGGGTTTCGGTTTCGATTTGGGGAAGGGGATTTTGGGGTTTCTCAGTGGTAACAGGGGATGAGGGAGTTGATTTTGGAGGAGAAGGGTTTGGATTTTGGTTCTGTGGAGGAATGAAGTTTTGAGATGGAGGTTCCATGGCGGTTGGAGGGACGGTTGAGGAAGACGATTCCCCAGACAAAAGGGCTCGAAGAAAATCGTCACCAAAGAGGGTGAGAATCTTCTTCTTTGCCGATTCAGGGCTTTCGATTTTGGTCTTGGGAGAAGCAGGGAGGTCGAAGTTGGAGGGAGACGCCATTGGAGAAGGATGAAGGTTCGAGGGTTTTGGGTTCGAGAGAGAGAGAGAGAGAGAGAGAGAGAGTAGAAGTTGAGAGAGAGAAAAGGATTGAGAAAAGCGTACCTTTAAGTTTGACGGTTGAGGCATAATAAAGGAATCCTCTTCCATCATTAAGGAAGTTGTCAAATCACAAGATCTTCTCTTTCCTCTCTTTTGAAATACACTTTCCAATTTCAAAAGATACTGTTAAGCCATGATCTTTTTCTCGCGCCAGAAATCGCAGTCACTGACCTTGAACACGTCGGCGACTCTTATCACAAAACTGCTATCTTCATATGTCCGTGACTTTTGCACACACATGAATTTCTCTTTTAAGAACTTACTTGGCGATGGGTTTGCACAGGGAGTGCCAAAGAAAACCAAGTAAAAACTTTATTTTTGAGGTTTTGTTGATCATGATGATAAGTCTCCGTTTAATAATAAATTTCAAATAATGGGCTCATAGAGACTCTCAAACATGATAGGTTAGGGACAGGTTTTAGAATCAACTATCATTTGGGCTTGTAAGGAGGGTTAGGATCATCAAGTTGATTCTTTTGGGCCAAAATAAAGTGCTCAAAAAGTTGCACACATACTGAGTGTGGTGAAAGTCATTGACAATCAAATTGCATGGGGTTTCCTAAACATGATGTCTATCAAGTATGTCTAAGAATTACACTACAAAAGCATGATTTCAAAACATATGCAAAGCAATCAATTCTAGCCAACCATCGTGGGAATTTATGTAGGGAAATAGATCATTGAAGAGAGATCATATCTAATTCCATGCGGAGTTGTTCAAAGGGTTCACGATTCAAGGCCTTTGTAAAGATGTCTACTCTTTGATCACTTGTTCTACAGAATTCCATAGTGACCATGCCTTTTATCTCGATGTGTTTTGTCTTTGAATGTTGCACCGGATTCTTTGAGATGTTGATTGCACTAGTGTTGTCATATAGTATGGGTACCGACCCACACTTCACACCATAGTCACTGACTTGCTGCTTGATCCATAAGATCTGTGAGCAACATGCTGCAGCTGCAATATACTCTGCTTCCGCCGTTGATAGAGCCACTGAATTTTGCTTTCTAGATCCCCATGAGACTAGACAAGGCCCAAGAAATTGAGCCATGCCCGAAGTGCTTTTTCTATCAACCCGGTTTCCAGCAAAATCAGCATTTGTGTAGCCGACAAGTTCAAAATCAAATCCTCTTGGATACCATAAACACAGATTTTCAGTTCCCTTAAGATAGCGAATGATTCTCTTAACAACTTTCAAGTGGGATTCTCTTGGATCGGCCTAAAATCTAGCATAAAGACAAACTCCAAACACAATATCAGGTCTACTTGCTGTGAGATAGAGAAATGATCCAATCATACCTCGATACATAGTAGCATTGACCTCGGGGTCCTTATCATCATTTCCAAGTGATGTAGTCGGCGACATTGGAGTATCAAAAGGTTTAGCATTTTCGAGACCAAACTTCTTAACACATTCTCTGAGATACTTTTGTTGATGAACTCGTGTCCCATCCTCACTTTGAACAACTTGAAGTCCTAAAAAGAACTTAAGCTCGCCAACCATACTCATTTCAAATTCACTGGACATGAGGTCAGCGAACTTCTTCACTAGCTTATCATCTGTTGAGCCAAAGATGATGTCATCGACATAGACTTGAACAACTAGCGTATGACTTCCTTCTTTCAACAAGAACAGAGTCTTGTCAACTTCTCCTCGAACATAGCCATGTTTAATCAAAAACTGAGACAAACGATCATACCAAGCACGCGGGGCTTGCTTCAGTCCATAGAGTGCTTTGTCTAGTTTGTATACATGATCCGGGTGGGCGACATCTTCAAAACCCGGAGTTTGTTCAACATACACTTCTTCCTTTAAGTAACCATTCAAGAAGGCAATCTTGACATCCATTTGCTGTAGTTTGAACCCATGATGAGCAGAATAGGCAATATGCAATCGAATAGCCTCAAGACGAGCCGCTGGAGCAAACGTCTCATCATAGTCAATGCCCTCCTGCTGATTGTATGCCTTAACTACCAGCCTTGCTTTATTTCTGATCACATTTCCTTCATCATCCAGCTTATTTCTGAACACCCATCGTGTTCCAATCACAGATCTTCCCTTTGGCCTTGGAACCAAATGCCAAACCTTGTTTCTCTCAAACTGATGAAGTTCCTCTTGCATGGCATTGACCCAATCCGAATCTTTCAACGCTTGTTCAACATTTTTGGGCTCCAACATTGAGATGAAAGCATCAAAATACCCCATACTTAGACTTGCTTGTCCTCAAGCAATCACTAAACAACAATCAAGACTAAACCAAACATGCTCATCAAGCAAATAGCCATCAACTAAAAAGCAACATCAAAACATAGCAGAAAATAGCAAATGAATATTAACGTCATCACACATATATATAAACACTAAATAGATATAAGCAAATACAATCCAACCTCACCAGGGATTTATGTGTTTCACTCAACTCTCAAGTGTTTAGGCTTATAAATTCATTCTCTCAACTCATCTTATATGCAAAAACTCATAGAAATTGGAACTTATATCACCAAACTCTCCACCTAAGATTTGTCAAAACAAGCAAAAATCATCAAGAGAACTTAGGCTCAATGAAAAACTTCATAGAAGCTTCCATTCGGCCGGGTTATAATGGGGCTTGGTAATGACAATAAGGCATGGAAATATTTTTGGCTATGTGGTGCTAATAATATTCGGGAATCAAAAAGACTCTTAAAAACTCACACTTCACCAAAACTTTCAAAAGATAACCAAACTCTCTTAAACATTATGCACACTCATTTCTTTCAACCCCTAATATCCTAAAAAGTCTCATAAAACAACTCAGAAGAATCTCTGACTTATCTTTTAAACACAATTGCACATCATACTCCTCTTTTTTTTCATCTTTACTTTACATATTTCTTTCAGCTCTCTTTTTCTCGAATAGCCTCGTTAACGAACCAACTAGGTCGTTAACGAGCTTCATCGTGTACTCATTCTCTCTATATTTTCAACAACATTTATCTTTTTGTGCATGCTTTCTTACCAAGAGATCTTTCTTACAAATCAATACAAGAGACTTCCAATCTACCCTTCCCAAAACCTTGATTTTCGAACCAAACATAACATATCACTCAACAAAACAATCCTCTTCAAACTAATTCCTAATCCCCGGATAGGGTCAAGCTTATCTGGGCTGGGGAAATTATTTTGTGGAGCTAAAAATAAAAGGCTTAAAGCTCAAATTGGCTTCAAAAAGAAGGATAATGATGTAAGGTAGATAAGGATAAATAGGGCTTATAAAAAATAAGTTCTCCATCATATGACTTTCACAAGTAATGAACTCTAAATCTCAAATAGGCCTCAAGTAATAGATAACCAACACAATTCCAAGAGATAATATACATAAAGAGAGTAAATCATACTAGAAAAGAAGAGGGATTTTTGAATGTTCTCCCTGTAAGGCCAAAAATAACTGACAAGGTAGCAATTTTTGTTGGATTGCTTCACTTATGCTAAAAAGTATACATGCTCAATTTCATCAAATGCTATTCCTCTATAAAAACAACTTTATATCAAGAATCAGACTATACTATCAAAGACATGCTTGCAAGGAATTACATGATCATGCTAGCAACTACTATCATAGAACCATAAGAAAGAGGGTATACTATCAATTTTCTTTTTTTCAATTTTTTTTTCATTTTTTTTGTGATTTTTGATTTTTATAGCAAAGAACTACTAAAACACACAAAGCACAAGAAAACAAACAAGACACAAGTTTTTCTACCCTTTCCCACCCCATACTTAAAATTACAGTGTCCCCATTGGAATAAAAATAAGCAGTAGAAAATAATAAAAAAAGAAAAAGAAAGAAAAAAACTTACAAGATCTTTGAAGCAGAAAAGGAAAACAACTCTCAAACTGAATCAGCGTGCTGGTGGTGGGAACCGTTGCTCGAAGTTCCCCATAAAGTCGTACAATGTCCTCCAACGCTCTGCATCATCCACCTCCCGCTACTGGTGCCTCGCATCATCTAGCGCCATACGAGCAGAGTAGACACTCTGCCACCGATCCATCCTCTGGTGGATATGAGTCTGCTGCAAATTAAGCTGCTGCATCTGAGACGAAAGATCTTCGACCCATGGAGGTGGGATACTCGATCCAGTGTAATCGGGTGGAGGAGGTGGTTGGTAGTGGTTGTGAGGCTGGAAGTGGTCTTGAAAAATTACCGGGTTGTAGGGCATAAGACCATAAGAGTGTGGCTCGACAGGTGGCGGCGGGGGGTCGTTACCGAAGTTGTGTGCCTCGGTAGTAGCCTTGAAGTAATCGTTAACTACCCTTGGTGGCTTGTTAACGAAACTGTCAGTGTTGCCCAAAACCTCGGTATCGAGGTCGTCATCCCCGATGTCGAGCTCTTCAGTGCCCGCCTCTCTTCCTGCCTCTGTCTCATCATCATCTTCATCCATGACATCTTCTTCCCGAGCAAATCGGGAAACACACGACCTTAATGACAACTCATCTTGTGGCTTGGGCTCTAACGGGAATGCATGACCCATCCATGACTTGTACCAATTTGGCACGTAAAGAAGCTCCATCTTGGCTTGGGTAAGAAGGACGTCTTGGCCCAGAATCTTGGTGGCATGCCCTCTTTCGGTCCGCACAAAGATGTTGGAAGCGAACCAATAGTTCTTGTCAAGCAATTGAGCATGGCTCGGCGTGTAAAGGGAGAGGTCGACATCGAGGTTGGCCGCCAAGAGACTAACCAAATTTTCACACCACACCTCGTTTGACTTGATCCTTTGATTCTCAACATATTGTAGCCATTCGTACCCCAAGTTCAACAAGGCAGGATCCTCAAGGAGAATGATTCGGAGGCATGCAACTTCCGTCCTTGTTGGCCTATTCAACTCTCTCTTGGGCCAAAAAGTAGCGGCTAGTACTCGGAGAATGATCCGGAAGAAGGGGTTGATGATGCTAGCCCCGGAAAGTGCTGCAACGGAAGGTTCTACTTCTCCGGAAATATAGCTCCAAGTCCTTGTCACCTTGTAGTCCTTAATCTTGTAATCCAGAGAAGGGTTAGGGAGCTCGAGAATACCATTGAACTCTGCCATAGTGTACTCGTGACTGACATTGCCGATCCGAAATCGGATCCGTCCAGCCGAGGTCTTGGTTGGGAATCTCGTCTCCATAGTAGCCAGGAATTCAGAAGTAAGAGCTGGAAAGTGCGGCGTCGCCTCCTTCTTTAGCAATTGAGGTACTCCGAGAATAGCGAAGGCTTCCTTGACATCCTCGTAAATTCCCATGGACTTTGCACTCGACCTCGAGAACCACCTAGTGTAGTGGTCTCGATCCAAGATGGTATTAAAACGATCAGCTTGTTCTTGGGTGCGCAAAATCACGTTGTCCATGCGGGGAGGAGACGGGAACCGTTGAGTCCTCTTCTTCTTCTGGGCTCTTGTTGTTGCTCAGCTAGAACTTGCCATATGGACCTACAAAAATTACGAATTGTCCAAGATAAGATCCACACAAATCAATAGAAAAGAAACCCCATAATTGCTCTTGGAAGTGCTCTCGAAGTGCCTCGTTAACGAGCCAATTGGGTCGTTAACGAGCCTGGACTTGTGTTTAAAACTGGGTAATATGCATGGTCGTTAACGAACCTGAATAGGTCATTAACGAGCCTGGATGAGCGCATTCACAATTGATTCTGAGTTCTAAACTCCACAATTTTCGCAATAAATCAAGCATGGATCAAACACAATCCCACATTAGTCACAAAATCAAGTGCATGCACCCCATACTAAGCTCTATTATCCAACCCGAACATGTCAAAATTGCCCAAAAACACATGGTGAAGATCAACGTAATTCAAGAACAAGGTAGTTCATGCTTTTTCTAATCACAATTTCTATGGAAAATTAAGCAAGAACAAACCATCATAAATCAAGATCGAACACCAATGTAAGAAGCAATAAAATCATTGAGTAATATAGACATGCAATTCAACCTCTTCAAACAAGATCAAGATATGAAATTATTACCCCTAAAATCATGAATCTTGCAAATAGAGAATTAGGGTTTAGAAATCATACCGTTAGATTGAAGAATTGAAGAAAAGGATTGAATTTTTGGGATGGTTAACGAGCTTCAATGCCTGGTCGGTAATGAGTTTGAGGGTGGAAGACTCGTTAATGGGGTGGGATTCCGGGGCTTCGGTGATGTGGGTTCCGATCGGTAGTGAGGGAAATTCGGTGGATTTGGGTTGAGAGCTTTGAGCTTTGGATTGTGAGAATTGAGTGGTGGGATTTGGCAGTTTTTGAGAGGGTTAAATAGGAGAAGGCTAGAGGTAGGGGAAGGGGGTAAGAGGCGGCACAAGTAAGAGATAGAAGATAAAATTAGGTAAAAAAAAACTTACCTGCCCATTTCCTGAATTCGGATCGCCAAAATGGGTCGTTAACGACCCTGGTGGGGGTCGTTAACGAGCATGCGTGACTTGTTTCGAGTGATTTCCCAAGCCCAACTCCTATACTAGGTTAGCCTAAAAACAATTCTATCTTGCTACCTCCTAAACTATTAAAAAAACTCAAAAGAAAGCTAGGAAAAAGATTCTAAAAGAAAAGAACTAAACTAAACTAAAACCGGGTTGCCTCCCGTAAGCGCTATTTTTAACGTCGTCAGCCCGACGTAAATACCTTGGCTAGTCCGACGTTGTAAGAGACATGGTGACTCTAATCTCTTCAATCGGTGGCCGTTAACTTTGAAGATAGCGCCTTGGTTATCGATCAACTCTACCGCACCGTGAGGATAGATGCGGTGAACCACAAATGGCCCGCTCCATCTTGTCCTTAGCTTTCCTGGAAATAAACGGAGTCTAGAGTTAAAGAGAAGTACCTTGTCACCAACTTGATAAGTTTTGGGCACTAGTTTCTGATCGTGCCACCGTTTGGTGCGCTCTTTGTAGATTTCGGCATTTTCGTATGCCTTAAGCCTCAACTCCTCTAGTGCTTGCAAGTCCATGAATCGTTTTGCTCCGGCTGCATCGAGGTTCATGTTGAGCTCCTTAAGAGCCCATAATGCTATGTGCTCCATCTCGACCGGTAAATGGCATGCCTTGCCATATACTAGGTTGTAGGGGGTGGTGTGTAGGGGCGTCTTCTATGCCGTTCTATATGCCCACAGAGCGTCATCCAATTTAGATGACCAATCCTTCCTAGAGCGGGACACTGTCTTTTCCAATATGCACTTGATCTGCCTGTTTGAAACATCAACTTGGCCACTAGTTTGGGGATGGTATGGTGTTGCCACCCGGTGTGATACCCCATACTTGGCCAAAAGTGTTTCAAAACTCCACTCAATGAAGTGAGATCCGCCATCACTAATGAGGACCCTTTGATGGCCGGATCGATGGAGGGGATGATGGTGCAAAGAGATCGCCACAAGAATCCAAGGAATTCCGACAACAAACACCACGCAACTGACCCGTCTTCAACTGGCTGGATCTTCCTCGTCCGAACTCGAAATTGAGTGATTCCAATTCGAGAAGTTAGATCTATGAGTCTAGTTGAAGTCCTCAAAATATGAGACCGAGATGATGAGCGGATTGAACGTTATGTCGAATTTACTGAGATGGTGCAGAAACCTCCGAGATGGATGATGGTTCGAAATGGAGAGAACAAGGGGATATGGATGCTTGATAACTTGGATATGACTCACCAAGCTCTCAAACAAACTAGGATGCTCGAAATTGTCGGATATGACTCACCAACAATTGAACAACGAGAATTGAACGAAACAAAACAAGAACTTCGAATTGAAAATGCAAGGAAAAGAGAAGCAAATTTCGTCCAAGTCTCTAAGGAGAAAGGAGGCCAAAAATGGGACTTATAACCCTAATGCCATGCCTCTCTCAACTCAGCCACCCTCACTTCTCTCTAATTACATAAAACACCCTTAAATTTCAAGAAATTCAACTAAAAACCCTTAACAAAACATAATTCAAGTTTTAGCACTAGTCGAACCAATAGTCACAAGAACACTCCAACCTTCACCGTCATTAGCCATCGGAAACTTATGAGCCATGAGCTCCTCCTTGATTTTGTCTAGTATAGACTTATCTAGGGCTCTTGTGATGCGCCCAAGATAGGGTATGGCTCCTTGTCTCGGCTTCATAGCGCCTCGAACATCGTCTTTGGTTGCTTGTCCAAGTATTGGCTCCCCTTTATCGTGCAGATTGGGCTTGTCTTTAGGGATGGAATCTTCACTCAAATCATGGGGACATGACTCGGTAGATGGAATCACATCATCCTCCTCCCCTTCAAAAAGATTCGTCCTCGAATCTATCAAGCCTTGTGAGCTCAACAAAGAAGGTAGGGCTTCTAGCTCTCTTGGTGTGGCATTCTCCATGACAAAGACATCCTTCTTGGCCTCCACAAGAAAAGGAATGTAATCACCTCTTTGAGTGACTAAAACAGCCTCGTCCTCTTCATGGAGCAAGAAGGTCAAACATGAAGGAATCTTAGGAAATGCATCCATCCATGGTGTAGCCAACGAGTTCATGGACTAGGAGTGATGGTAGGACGATGCTTGATTTTAGGAGACAATTCCACAACTTCCTCCTCTTCTTGCAATATGTGCATCATTTCTATTGGACACTTGATGGTAATGAGTTGTTCCAATCCATGGAAAGGAGTCTCTCTTTTTGGTTGTTCTATGTCACACATCACTCTTTGTTGGAAGAAATTCTCCTCCCCTTTACAAGGGGTCGTCCTCGAACCTTGATCCTCTTCTCGTATATCCTTGATCTTCACCACTTGAGGCACTTGTGTCCTCTCGTCCAGCCCCAGGATTTGGCGCTCCAAGGCATCCATGCGTGTCGCCAAAGCTTCCACGGATTGTTGCATGGATTGTTGAAAAGTTTGTATCATGGCAGCCACCGAACTAGTGGACGTCTCCTCAACTTGTTCCTTATTCTTGTCATCACCTACACTTGTCATCGTAAAAACAAGGCAAAGATCAAGGTATAGAGGTCACATGAATTAATCACCAAGACTTGTCCGAGATGAAAATCCGACAAGTTGCAAGTAGGAGATGACCAACAAAATGGAACAAGAAAAGCTCAAACACAACAACACAAGATGTCTCGTCTTGGTGTCGTTCCCGTATCCTAGCACCGTAACCAACAACAAGCATGTAATGATATAAAGGGGTCAAAAGAAAGCTAGATTATGGACTCAATTCCCACGTTTTTACTCAGCCAAATTCAGCAAGACACACTTAAATCAAGCACTAAAGGAAGACATTAATCAAGCAACAAATGCACCCTTTCAACTACCAACTTTTGATAACTCTTTTGAGTGTTCTATTGGAACGTTTTTTGAGCATGGTTGGCAGCCATGGCTGAACACACACTCAGACAAGACAACCACAAGATCAAGACAAAGCAACGACCACAACAACACACAACAAGGACACTATGGTCGCACACAACAACACAACGCATCCAATAAAGAGTTCGAACCTAAAACTTGCAACAAGTGGAAATTCAAGGTCGGAACAAGGTTTAGATGGCGATACCTTCGCGTGGCTCTGATACCACTTGATGAAAGGATCGATGGAGGGGATGATGGTGCAAAGAGATCGCCACAAGAATCCAAGGAATTCCGACAACAAACACCACGCAACTGACCCGTCTTCAACTGGCTGGATCTTCCTCGTCCGAACTCGAAATTGAGTGATTCCAATTCGAGAAGTTAGATCTATGAGTCTAGTTGAAGTCCTCAAAATATGAGACCGAGATGATGAGCGGATTGAACGTTATGTCGAATTTACTGAGATGGTGCAGAAACCTCCGAGATGGATGATGGTTCGAAATGGAGAGAACAAGGGGATATGGATGCTTGATAACTTGGATATGACTCACCAAGCTCTCAAACAAACTAGGATGCTCGAAATTGTCGGATATTACTCACCAACAATTGAACAACGAGAATTGAACGAAACAAAACAAGAACTTCGAATTGAAAATGCAAGGAAAAGAGAAGCAAATTTCGTCCAAGTCTCTAAGGAGAAAGGAGGCCAAAAATGGGACTTATAACCCTAATGCCATGCCTCTCTCAACTCAGCCACCCTCACTTCTCTCTAATTACATAAAACACCCTTAAATTTCAAGAAATTCAACTAAAAACCCTTAACAAAACATAATTCAAGTTTTAGCACTAGTCGAACCAATAGTCACAAGAACACTCCAACCTTCACCGTCATTAGCCATCGGAAACTTATGAGCCATGAGCTCCTCCTTGATTTTGTCTAGTATAGACTTAGCTAGGGCTCTTGTGATGCGCCCAAGATAGGGTATGGCTCCTTGTCTCGGCTTCATAGCGCCTCGAACATCGTCTTTGGTTGCTTGTCCAAGTATTGGCTCCCCTTTATCGTGCAGATTGGGCTTGTCTTTAGGGATGGAATCTTCACTCAAATCATGGGGACATGACTCGGTAGATGGAATCACATCACCCTTGGAACGCTAAACCTGGGAAAAATGTTAGTCTTAATAAATTTGGCCACAGTTTTAGCATCATTGGTCCTTGTAGCAACGACCTCCACCCACTTAGAGACATAATCAACCGCAACCAAGATATACTTGTAGGGGCCCGATGCGGGAAAAGGTCCCATGACGTCTATGCCCCAAACGTCGAATAACTCGACCTCTAGTATCCCAGTTAGCGGGTTCTCATGTCTCCAAATGATGTTACTCGAGCGTTGGCATTCATCACATGCCACCACAAATGCCTGTACATCTTTAAAAATGGTTGGACAATAGAGTCCACTTTGAAGAATCTTTGTCGTGGTTTTGAATACTTTTGCATGGCCTCCAGTAAGAAGTGTGTGACATTGACGGATCACGCTCTCTATCTCCTCTTCTGGAATACAGTGTCTAAAGAGGTGATCACTTCCTTGCTTGAACAAGTAAGGATCATCCCAATAGTACTGTTTTACATCGTGAAGGAACTTCTTTTTCTTTTGTGGGGTTAGTCCCTCGGGGATTATGCCTCCTACAAGATAGTTAGCAAAATCCGCAAACCAAGTGGCTTTTGACCCTCTAATAGCATGAATTGATTTGAAAGAAGTGGAAGCAAGAGATGAGGAATTGAATTGAATTGAATTGAATGAGTTCCGGTTGAGAAAACTTACCTGACTGGGTCTTTACTGAATACGTTTTGGTCGTTAACGACCCTGGAGCTGTTGTGTTACCCTCGGTAACGACCTCATGTGGCTTGGTAACGACCTTCCCAATTTTGGTGTCGATGCACCTTGAATCTTCGCCATTGTGATCTATGCTTTCCAGCCTCGGTGATTCGTTAACGACCCTAAAGGGGTCGGTAACGAAGGCCTTGTCGAGTTCGACCTCGTTCAGCAGGAGGTATTCGTCTAGTCTGGAGTCATTTATTGGCACTTCGTTGTTGGATTCGGTGATATGCTCAACCGACAATCTTGATAAGTGGTCTGCCACCAGGTTTTCTGCTCCTTTCTTGTCTCTTGTTTCATGATCAAATTCCTGTAGTAAGAGCATCCAACGAAGCAATCTAGGCTTGGCATCCTTTTTGGCTATTAGATATCTAACAACCTCATGGTCAGTATAAACAATCACCTTCGAACCAACAAGATAGAACCGGAATTTTTCAAAGGCAAATACCACAACGAGGAATTCCTTCTCTGATGTGGTATACTTACTCTGCGCCTCATCAAGCGTCTTACTTGCATAGTAGATGGCATGAAGCTTCTTATCCTTCCGTTGTCCCAATACTGCGCCAACAGCATAGTCACTGGCGTCACACATAATCTCAAAGGGTTGAGGCCAATCCAAAGACTGCATGATGGGGGCGGAGACAAGGGTTGCCCTTAACTTGTAAAATGCTTCAAGACATTCTGGAGACAGCTCAAACACTACATCTTTCATTAGTAGGTTAGTCAACGGTTTAGCTATCTTAGAAAAATCCTTGATAAAGCGTCTATAAAAGCCAGCATGCCCTAAAAAACTCCTAATGTCTTTTACCGAAGGGGGAGGAGGTAGTTTTTCAATAAGCTCAATTTTTGCTTTATCTACTTCTATCCCTCTTTTAGAGACAAGATGTCCTAATACTATCTCCTCTTGAACCATGAAATGGCATTTTTTCCAATTCAACACAAGGTTGGTTTCTTCACATCTAAAAAGCACACATGCTAGGTTAGCAAGACAAGCATCAAAGGAAGAACCATAAATAGAAAAATCATCCATAAAGACCTCTACAATATCCTCTATCATATCATAAAAAATTGCCATCATACACCTTTGGAAGGTGGCGGGGGCGTTACAAAGCCCAACTGGCATTCTTTTATAAGCAGAAGTCCCATAGGGACATGTAAAGGTAGTCTTCTCCTGATCATCAGGATCAATGGGAATCTGCCAAAAACTGCTGTAGCCGTCTAAATAACAAAAATAATCATGCTGGGCTAAGCATTCTAACGCTTGATCAATGAAATGAAGCGGGAAATGATCTTTTCTAGTAGCACTATTAAGCTTCTGTAATCAATGCACATCCTCCAACTAGTAGTGGTCCTAGTGGGAATTAGCTCTCCCTTTTCATTTTCTATTACGGTCATTCCCCCTTTCTTAGGAACTACATGGACTGGACTAACCCATTGGCTGTCCGATATAGGAAATATGATCCCTGCATCAAGTAATTTAATGATTTCCTTTTTGACCACTTCTTTCATATTAGGATTTAATCTACGTTGATGCTCTATTAGTGGGTTTATGATTATCCTCCATGTATATCCTATGCATGCAAAGTGAAGGGGATATGTCGGTTATATCATCTAGGGAGTAACCTATGGCTTTTCTATGTGTCCTAAGCACAGTAAGCATCTTCTCGACTTCCTCGTCTTTTAATTTAGCATTGATGATGACATGGAAAGTAGAATTAGGACCAAGAAATTCATACCTGAGAGATTCTGGAAGAGGCTTTAGTGTTGGAGAAGGTTCAGCTGGAATGAGAATCGGTTCTTTTGGATCCGTCTTAACACCTCTTCAAGGTATTCAAATGCCGATATTTCATTGTCCTCGGCTAGGGTCGTTAACGATGCTGGTGAGGTCGTCAACGAGCTTGTTTCTTCTTCCAGGAGAATCGGTACCGAGGTTGGGGAACTCGTTACCGAAACTGCAGGGGCTATCTCGACCCACCTTTGACCGGAGAATTCATCTTTCGACACTAATCTTCCAACGGGGTCCCCACATTCGATAATTTCATTGTGGGTGTAGAGCATCTTGACTTCGGCTCTATCGGTCTCCTTCATTGACTGTTTGAACCGAAATTCCGTCACCTCATCCTCAATTTCGAAAGTTAAGAGTCCCCTCCTAACATCAATTATGGCTCCAGTTGTGGCGAGGAATGGTCTTCCCAAGATAATCGAAACCACCAGGTCTTCGAGCATTGCCATAACTATGAAATCATTTGGAACAAAGAATTTGCCCACTTGAACCAGAAAGTCTTCTACAACCCCTGTTGGCTTGATACATGAGCCATCTACCATGTATAACCGCATGTTGATTGGCTCCAATGGTCCCATGTTGGCCTTTGACCAGATTGATAGAGGGAGTAAACTAGCACTGGCTCCCAAATCACATAGAGCTTTGAATTTGTGGTCACCTATGCTAATTGTTATAGCAAATCTCCCTAGGTTGCCTAACTTCTCTGGTAGAGCAATGGATCGGACCTCATCTTGCAGCTCTGTGATGGATCGTTTCTTACTAAGAATATCTTTCAAGAATTTTGTGTAAGCCGACATTTCGCTTAGGGCCTCAGCGAATGGTATAGAAATATTTATGCCCTGGAGAATCTTTACGAAACGCTTGAACTTACTCTCCGTAGAGTCCTTTGATTTCTTAGTAGGAAAAGGAAGAGATTTCACCATTCTCGGAACTAAAACGGGTTCGAGTGGTGATGCTACCGGGTCGATATTAGGGTCGTTTGGTGCACTCGGAGGATCGTTACCGATCCTGGTAGGGTCGTTAACGGGCCTGGGATTGATAGAAGAGCTCGGAATAGGAAACTTACCTGGACTGGGGTCGGTAACGACCCTGGGAGCATCGTCACCATGGTGTGCGGGTTCGGTAACGACCCTCTCAGGTTCGTTATTGAGCTGAGTCGTGGCTTCTTTATCAATTGAGGGGCTCTTCTCTTTAGTCTGGACACGCTCCGGTAGTGTCTTCCCGCTCCTAAGGTGCACCGCTGCTATTTGTCCTTTCGGGTTCTCCTGGGGTCGGCCCGGGAGTTGCCCTTGTGGTCTTGGAATCTGTGCAGCGAGGTTCCCTAGTTGGGAGTCGACATTCTTCTTCCACACATCGAACTCTCCCCATCTTTTTAGTTGGTTATTTAGGTTGGCTTGAACTCCGTTAATGCCTTCCTGTAACCCTTGTACCCATGATGGTGGCTCTTGATAGTCTAGAGGTCGATACGGTGCATGTCGTCTATCCGGTGGAGGCGCTGCATAGTTTGAATTCTGGTTTTGGTTGCCCCACGTTGGATAATTGTTTGACGTGTCAAAATTACTAGGATGGTTCCTGTATGGGCCTCTCATATAGTTCACTTCAGCATATGTCTCAGCGGCTGATACGTTGGTTTTAGTACAACGTAATTATGTATTTTTATTAGGATTTCTGAGTGTTTTAGGCTAGATTAGGGTGTTTAATTGTAATATCAGAAAAGCCTAAAGATGAAGACTTTGAAGATAGAAGTCCTAAGTTTGAGCTGAAGACCCGCTTTACAGCGGTTGCAAGGAAAAAAAGATTGAAGATTCGAAGAAAGCAGGACCCGCGCCCTCGGGTATGGAGCCGAGACCGCGGGAGATTGACGCGATCGCGGGTTGACTGACGCGATCGCGGTGGAGATGAATCCGCGGAGGAGCTGAGTCAAGGAAGGACCCGCGCTCGCGGGTGGCTGTGTCCGCGCCGATTTCGTTTCGTTTTATTTTATCTTTTTATTATATTATTATATCTAGTTTTATTTCGGATATTTTCTAGTATTTAAGCCTAGTTTTGTACTCAGTTTGGGATACTTCTATCTAGATTTTATTTCAGTTTAACCTAGTTTTATTTCTGTTATTATGGAGAACTAATCTTCCTTGGAGTTTGTTTGATCAAGGAAGCCTTTTTATTGATTTCGTGAGATTTTGGTAACTTTTCTATCCTTTGGTTAATATCAAAACTCTTGTTTTTAATTCTATGATCTATGTTTGATTTTATGAGCCTGATCAACTTGTTTGATTGACTTAGATCTACTGTTTAGATTAGGTGTGATTGTTGTCTGTGCAATCTTATTTATCCTTGAAACAACTCTTTTCCAGGACCGTGGACTGGAATTGAGAAAGAGTGTTTGATGATTATTTTATGCATGAGACTCGTAGCTTGATTGCATGTATTGATTTCCTTTTATCCTTAATACTTTGCATGATTTGAATTAAGCGTCCTTGTTCATATCATAATTTTGCTTGGACCGTGGACAAGCGGAAATCTTTTATAAGGATTGAAATTAACCTAGTAAATATAGAAAAGTGGATGAATCAATGATCGAATGATTAAAAAGGTGGATTGATTGAATGAATACTGCTTTCCTTTAATTGAATTGAAACCTAATTCTGTTTGCTTGCTTAAACCCCAAAACCCTTGCTTTTGTTCTTTGCTGATTGTTTAGAATACCAATTCTCTTGGGTTCGATCCCTTACTTGCATGCTATACATGTTTTGTAATTTAGGGTAATTTATTTTTGATCTCGGCACAATGACTTTAGTCGAGTCAGCGGCTCTTACCTTCTCTATGTTAGTGCAAGCATAAGTAATATGGGTAGAAGAGCCACATTCTTGACAAGATTGACATGATTTCAGAAAGCTTACCTGCTTCTTCAGGCGGTTGACCTCGTCTTGCAGAAATTGATTTTTGACATCGAGGTCAACATCTTCCTTGTTAGGCACGTAGAGACGCCTCTGGGGATGGGGTGATTGTTGGGTACCTACATAGCATCGTAGTAGAAAGCTTGTCCAACAATTCTCATGCAGCTGTGGGATCCATCTCTATAAAACCGCATGTTGTATGCGTGTTGATGCGGTTCTTCGTCTCTACATTAATACCTTGGAAAAAGATTTCTTGAAGAACATATAAAGGTTGCCCGTGAGTGGGGCATTGTCTAAGCATTTCCTTAAATCTTTCCCAAGTTTCTACAAAGGTCTCATTAGGCAGCTGGTGATAGGAGGTGATGCGTTTTCTCAACTCTGTTGTCTTGGCAGGAGGGAAAAACTTTATAAGAAATTGATCATACAAAGCCTTCCAAGTCCTGATAGACTTAGGAGGTAAGCTCTCCAACCAGCTCAAGGCCTTTCCAGTAAGAGACCACCTAAAAGCTTTTAACAGAACATATTCAAGTGAGACACCTTCAGCAGCTATAGTGTCACATAAATCAAGAAAGTTTCTAATATGTTCCATAGGGCACTCAGTAGGTTTCCCTTCAAACTGAGCCCTTTTGTTCAAGGATATAAATTGAGACTTAATCTCAAAAGTCTTCTCTATCTCCGGAAGCACAATTGGAGACTCTGGAACCCTCAGTTCTGGATGCATATATTGATTGGCATTCCTCGAATAGGCATTCAACTCTTCTTGTAAACGAGCACTGTTGACTCGTTGACGTTCAGCCTCGGCAGCAGCGGCGTCTCGATCAACTTGTAACGCCTCCATCTGCCTCTGGAGTTCTGCCATCTGTTGAGCCATCTCTTCAGGGGTAGCCATGGCTCGCGTTTCTCTTCGTCTACGGTGCAAGGTGCGCTCAGGTTCAGATTAATAACCGGTGTTGTCAAATTCGAGCCTGCGACGTCCTACTGACATATGCTGAGAAAATAGACACAGAAAACAAAATTAAAAACAAAAACGGGGCTGGGCTATTCCCAGACCCATAGATAAACAAACGAACACTGTTGCGTCCCCGACAACGGCGCCAATTTGTTGATAGGGATATTTAACTTGATAACAAATAAATTTATAGTCAAGACCCGCTGAGTATAGCGAAGTCAGGATCGTTCCACAGGAAGCACGGTTGTTTGTTTATCAACTAACAAAAATAAGAAAAACATCAAAAACAAGATGAAACACACACGACCAACCTCGTTAACGACCTTGTCAGGGTCGTTTAACGAACCTAGATAACCTACAAACACAAAATAACGAACTATCTAAAACGCAGGTTCGGTACCGAGGCAAAGGAACTCGATAACGAATATAACGAATGATAACTCTTATAAAATAAAAGACCTAGGACAAGGGTTACCACAACATAGCCATGCATATAAACTCATAAGAAGATAAAGATCATGCCTTTAAAAAGATAAATTCATCAACTTTCCCTGATTAACAAGCAAACCGATCAATTCTCATAAATCAATTCACTCAATCACTTGTTTTGGATCCAAAGCTCGAAACTTTCGTAATTGAACAATATCAACCTTCAAATTAACAACTTTTTCTTTCGATCAAATTGAGAACTCAAATTACCTCGACTATCGTCTTAGCATAAACACAACAAGCAATTCCAAATAGATAAAAGGCATTCAAAACATCAACTCACTCATCAAACATGCATAACTATGTCGGGTTTCAACCCCGATCCTAGATAAGAAAACTACTCACTACTCATAATAAAACAAACAACTCCAATAAGAAGAAACATTGAAAACAAAAACCAAACTTACTTAAAATTAATATCGTCTTACAATAGCTCGAAGAAACCGAAAACACAGAACAACACCGACAAGAAATTCCGACTAACGACCCTAGCTCTTCTCTCGAACGAACCTGGCTCGTCTATCTTCTCCTCGTCTTCTCGTCCCTTAGAATCTCGGCTCTCAAAAACAATATCGTCCTCTCCTTCTAGGCTTAGAATAGGGGTATTTATACTAAGAAACTATCTATTAAAAAGCCTAAAAGATAAAAACTAACTCTACTAAAGATAACAAGATATAAGATATAAGATATAACAACCCTAAAATCAGTTAAAACCCTACCGACACAGAGCCATTATTAAGGACCCCGCACAAGGTCGGTAGAAATCACAAAATCCCCTCTAAAAATTCTATCTCTAAGCCTCGTTAACGACCCTTACAGCTTCGTTAACGAGCCTGGGTTTTGGCTTTTCTTCTACTTCTCTTTAACTGAAAACTTGAACTTCACTTCACTCTCATGCAATCTTCCTCATCTTCATGTCTTTATCCTCCACCACAACGCTCCGATTCAGCTCAAAAAGCGCTCTTTCCTGCTCAAAACCAACAAAAAGACACAAAACGGAGTAGCTTCCATACTTCTCACAAAATATGCAAAATCATCCTAAAACACACAAAACTAACTCTAAAAACCACTAAAACTAAACTAAACAAACTAAGAAACATACTAAAAACTATACTAAAAACATGAACATCACGAGCAAAACTAATGATAAAGGGTATTATTGGTCTCAAAATGGGTGCATTATTATGAGCTATTCCGAGAAGTGGCATGTTGTTAAGTTTTGTACGCGATGTAAACCCTGTGTCACATAATGGTTATCGCCCCCTAAAAAATGTGCGTAAAAATAAATTCCTCAACAATATGGTCTATTTTCTATAGCATTACTATGGTTCGAGAGAAATTAAGAGTACTTACTCTCGTCTTCGACTTCTTTTTTGGGCATGAGTCACGAGCTAGTTTTCCTCCCGTCACCGGCATTCTCCGGCGATGGCTCTTCTGATTTCGGCTACGTGGCCCTTTGGGCGTCTATTGATTATAGTGGTGTTGTTCATGCTACGTGGACTTTTTTCTGTTCACATGGTTTCATCGATGTTTGATTTTTGGTCTTGGGCCTTGGACCACTATCTTTATGGTTTTTTTGTTGTTGTAATCTCGTTGACCCTTTTGGCTTGTTGGCCACTTGTTGGTTTTTTAGTGGCAGGTTTGATCGAGGAATGTTGGTGATTTGTGAAAACTCATCAATCCATTATGTGAATGTTGTAAATGATAAGTGTGAGAATTACTAAGGGTATCACTTGGGATTAGGGTGTGCGGGAGGCACGACCTATGTGATCGTCCCTAAATATTTCTAAGGATTTAAAGGAAGAAAGAAATCATGGATGAGGTAAGGCGCGCCCGTGCCAAGTATCGAAGTCGACAGCGCTCGACGTTGGTGAGTCATGGCATCAAGGACTAGACTCGCCACTGCTCGACATTGGTGCACGAGACTCGACCTTGGCATGTGCGAGGCATCACGAGGCCTCATCATTGAAGGCAAGATGCCCATTGTGCGCCCGACGATCGCCATCAGTGCTAGCGTGGCGCGCATTGGCGTTCCTTGGCTTGGGCGCGCCTTGGTGCTAGTGAGGCCTTGCTGGGGTTTTATCCATTTCTAGCGATTTGGTCCACGTTATTATGATTTCGAAAGAAATATATGAAGCTCTAAGACTATGTTAAAAATTTGAGAGCTGGTCAAAGCTTGGAACACCAAATTGAGCTAGCTCAACTTTGAGTTGTTTTCGCATTCTAGCTCCTTTTGAGTTGAAGCTTAGTGATTTTGGATGTATAGTATCTTCGCCAAGCTTCATGAGAGTGTTTGACACATCTTGGGTTTTTGGAGTCAAGCTAGCTCCGCCAAGCTAGCTTAGCCGGTTTTTTTGGCCTTGTCTGGGCCCACTGGTGTGTGTCATCAAAAGGGGCGGTCACAAGGCAATTTTGGTGGTTATCTAACACCTCTCTTGCAAGAAAAATATGTGGCTATTATAGGTTCTCAACCGCCATAACCGCATATAACCACTCCATAACTTCCCTAAACTAACTAAAAACCGCCATTAATTTTGCCTATAAAAGGATAGGGTGTCTCACCCTTTGTTGGGGTGAAACTGAGAGATTCAATTGCTAATTTGAGAGATCAAAATAAAAAGAAAACACTTATAGTCGAACCAAGTATGTGTATGCATATGATGATATCGATTACAGTTTCATCATGAAAGGAGCATTTTATATCACAACTTTGTTGTAGTTCAACCCTTGGCATAAATAGGGTCAATAAATGTTGAAGGAAAACTCAATTTATTTGAGTGACTCGTTACCATTATCCGAGGACATTAAATTCATTCGGTGGTGATTGTCTTTTAGGCCTACACCTATACAAGATTACCCTTCGGGGTCTACTCACGAGGTTACTCCTTATAAAGGTCTACTCAATGTGTTTCGATTATCCTTTAAAGGATCTACAGGAACCGAATTTCCCTTCAACCTTTATATGATATTTCAACTTGAAATCAACAATGTATGGAAGCTTTTTGAAAAAATCAAGGGTCTTCGATACTTTTTAGCGAATTAGCGTTGAAAGACTACTTTTTAAAAACTTTTCTTATAGATATAAGGTCTGTTCTACAACTGAGTATAGTTGAGTTGATGTTATTGATGTTGAAACTAGCTAATGCTAATATTGCTTTTGAAATTAGTAGTTGAAATTAGATACTCATTTCCACATAAGTTATAAGGTGTTCAATAACCAGTAGTTGATGAAAATTGAATTTAATGTAAAATGACAAATTTTAACACATATAGACACATTAAAGTTTCCACCCTTGGTTTAATTTTAGCCCAAATATCGACCACCATAAACAATAAGCCCATTTCAACTACAAATGCCGAACATTCATAAACGTTCTTATCTAATTTTCGTAATCGACTATAAACTCATTTCAACGCTGTTTCAACACTACCGAGTACCGAGCAAACCATTAAATTAATTTCAGCCGCTCATTTTACTGCTACCAGCCTACCACACTACTAATGTGTCAATCGCGGTTTGCTATCATATCGCATAGTATGCCACTCACAGACACACACTATATAAATGTTTAATGAATTAGATGGAAAATTTTTCTATATTATTAAGTCATAAACCTGAATTGTCAGGTCTGTTATTATTCTCATTGACTTTAATAGTAAGATTAGCAGTAACCTGAAATTTACTAGAGAATTATATTATAGAGGTGGGTTCGGTTCTCCGATTCGAATGTTGAACAAGAAATTTTTAGTTAATTACAAGAAATTTTTAGTTAATTAGATTCTTAATTAACTAAAAATTTCTTGTTCAATATTTTTTTTTTTGGTAGAAGGAGAGGCGGTACTCTCCATTTCTTGTTCAACATTCGAACCGAATAACCGAACCCACCTTTATGTTCCTGTTTAGTTTAGGGGCCATTACTATGTAATTTTGTACGTAGGTAATTAAGACAGGTATATTAATTAGGGGTCTAACTAAAAATTTCTTGTTCAACATTCCATATGTAGTAGCAAGAGAACCCAAACAGGATACAACATAATCATGTAAACGCCACATAATATTTTTTCGATAAAAAAAGATCTAAAAAGGACAAGCAAATAAGCAATCAATTAAAATCAAAGGCAAAAGATTACAATTCCCACGATGTTTTGCTCCCCACGGAAAAGAGGATCGAAACCTTTATCTCCCCGCTCTGTATTAAATCTATCTATTTTTGGTTTATAAAGTAGCCAAATAACTTCCATAGTAAACAATAGCTACATATGTACACAATTAACCTACAGAATCATGCATGGGTCATTTTTTGGTTTATAAAGGGGAGAGTTTGTAAATGAATTTTGTGCCTTAAATAGTTAAAGTTGAAAATAACGTAATAAATATTAGTGAGAATAATTAAAGGCTTTAATTAATAAGCCTTCACCATAAGTACTACTTGGACTCGCCCCTTTTTTTTCTCTATATAAATTTGTCTTTGTTAATAAGAAAGGTAGATCATGATTTTTCTACATTTGGTTCTTGGGTATTCTTTTCTTTTCCCTAGAAACCTACACCTAGTTTGTTCTTGGCAATTTATGCAGAAACTGTTCAACTTTCGTTGTTTCGTGATGGAAGGCATCTTCACCTTGCGATGTGCCCCTAACCATGTCCAATTCGGGCCATCATGGTGACTATAAGTTACCATTAAACCTAAGGCGATTCTTGGCAGGTGGTCGGTCACCATTGTAGAGCATAGTTGTTGTTAGTTACAATGTGCTTAAGTGTAAACAAGTCGACTATAAATAGTCTGACGCTGCTGTAACAGAAACTAAGTTATGAGAATGAATGAACTTCATTTTCTTCCCAAATTCTCTCTCTCTGTTTTAGCAAACTTTGCTCTCTAACATGGTATCAGACTAAAATTCGATCCGTTTTCCGCAATCTTTCTTCTCCTTCCTTCTCTTTGATCCATGGCAGTTTTCAATCAAGACTTTCCACCTCTTAATCGTTCTCCCACAGCACGAGATTCTGCAAATCGAGATCGAAGTTCCGAGAATCCATGGGGCAGTATTTCTTCGCGTGATTCTCTTGTGTCCATGGACGAGCTTTACTTACATCATAACGATCATCCAAACTATATTTTGTCTACAAATCTATTGGATGATCGTAATTATGCCTCCTGGCGCAGATCAGTTGAAGTTTCGCTCCTCGCCAAGAACAAGCTAGGGTTTCTCACCGGCGCGTGTGTCCGACCTACTGATAATGCTTCGCAACAGGCTCTTTGGGATCGTTGCGATAACATGGTGTTTTCTTGGATTCTTCACTCTGTTAACAAGGATATTGCTGAATCGGTGCTCTATTGTAGATCGGCACGCCACGTATGGCTTGAACTTGAATCACGCTTCAGCAAAGTTGATCGCACCAATTTGTATCAACTTAAGCGTGATCTTGCATCCTTACAACAAGGTAATCTCAGTATTACTTCTTACTTCACCAAATGCAAGTGTCTATGGGACGAATACTCTCTTATTCAGGAATCCAAGATTTGTTCATGTGGATCTAACTCTGTCGCTCGAGATATTCTTGAAGATTAGAAAATTATTCAGTTCTTAATGGGACTTGGAGATTCGTTTTCTGCTGTTCGTGCTAATCTCCTCATGATGCATCCTCCGCCTTCTCTTAGTTCTATATACAAGATTGTGCTTCAAGAAGAGTCGCAAAAGGCTATTCGAGTTAGCTCTTCACTAGTTGATCTTGAAAACTCTGCTTTGGCAGCCAATCGTGTCGGTGAATCCAGTTCCAAAACTTTTGGAAAAAATCGGTTTTATTGTGACCATTGCAAACGCACAACTCATACCAAGGATCGATGTTGGAAGCTGACCGGATATCCTCCAAATCATCCTCAATACAAGAAATCTGATAAAGCTGCTCATAATGCCAATATTGATAAGCAAGATTCTAGCTCTCCTTCTATAATTGTAGATCAATACAAACAATTATTGTCTTTGCTCAGCAAACAGTCTGTTTCATCTGATTCATCCGAGTCTCATGCTTGTCTAGCAGGTAAAACTCCTGTATCTTGTTTTCAATCTTCGACTATTTCATTGTCCTGGATATTAGACAGCGAAGCAACTGATCATATGGCTTCTAGTCCTGATTTAATATCCAATATAAAATCAGTCTCTATGCCTATGTCTATTACTATGCCTAATGGTCACAAAGCTTCAATCACTAGTATTGGAGATGCTGAGCTTTCTGAAGATATTTCTCTTAATAATGTGCTTCTTGTACCTGATTTCTGCTTCAACTTGTTATCCATTAGCAAACTAGTTCAACAAATTGGTGCTAATGTTGTCTTCACACCTACTCATTGCTATCTTCAGGGCCCCTCGATGAAGCCACTTTTGCTTGGTAAAGAAGAAAAAGGACTTTATATCTCTATGCCCAAATCTGATCAGGTTTCTACTGCTTTAACCTCTGTTGCTTTTCATAATAGTCTTGATTTGTGGCATTACAAACTTGGACATCCTTCCTATATCAGTTAGCCTGCTTGCCCTTTCTTAAAAATGTTGCTAGATCCCACAAAATTTGCACCATATGTCCTAGAGCAAAACAGCACAGGAAAACCTTTCACACTTCTAAAAGCATTTCTGTTGCAGCCTTTGATTTAGTCCATGTTGACACATGGGGGCCATATCGACATCCTACTCACAATGGGTTTAGGTATTTCCTTACCTTAGTAGATGATCATACCCGGTGCACTTGGGCTTTTCTTATGGCCTATAAAAGTAATGCCTTATCCATTTTGCAATCATTTGTTGCCTTTGTGAAAACTCATTTTAATGCATCCATCAAAGCCTTTAGAACTGATAATGCTCCAGAATTCTCTAAACCAGCAGCTGTTACATTCTATTCTACTCATGGCATTCAGCATCAGACCTCTTGTGTTGGATCTCCACAACAAAATGGTGTTGTGGAGAGAAAACACAAACATCTTCTTGAGGTGACCAGATCATTAAAGTTTCAGTCCAATGTTCCACATAAATTCTGGGGTTTTTGCTTATTAACAACCACTTTTCTCATCAATCGAACCCCATTACCCTCTCTTCATAATAAATCTCCCTTTGAACTACTTTTCCACAAAATTCCTGATTATACCTTTCTTAAGGCTTTTGGTTGCTTAGCCTTTACTACAACTCTTAAACGAGGAAGGGATAAGTTCTCTAGTAGAGCCTCTCCTTGTGTATTTCTAGCTGGGATATTCAAATGGTAAAAAGGCTTATACTCTTTTAGACCTAGCTACAAACAATATTTTTCATTCTCGAGATGTATCATTCCATGAGCACCACTATCCTTTCCATTACATCTCTTCTCTTAGTCCTAATTCTGTTTTACCTTCCTTAGCCACAAACTATCCTGATCATATTTTCTTACCTTCTCAAACCGAGTTACCTGCTTCTTCTTCCAATCACAATAACTCTTCTTCCATTCCCTCTCCTTCACAATCCAGTACCTCTCCTTCCAATTCCATTAACTCTTCTTCCACTGATTCTTCTTCCAGTGAGTCTTCTTCTCCTTTATTACAGCCTGTTATTCCTAGAAGATCTAATCGAGAGCATCATCAACCTTCATATCTTAAGGACTATGTTTGTTCCTCTTCTCAATACCAAGCCAATATGGTATCTTTACCATCTTCTCAAAATGCTTTTTTGTCTACCATTTCTTCCTACACTGAGCCTTCTAGTTACAACGATGCTTCTCAAGATCCTAGGTGGGTATTGGCTATAGATAAAGAACTTGAGGCTTTAAAGAACAATGATACTTGGGAACTTGTTCCTTTACCAAAAGGGAAGAAGGTTGTAGGGTGTAAGTGGGTCTTTAGAGTCAAACTAAAAGCAGATGGCTCCTTAGAAAGATTTAAAGCACGGCTGGTAGCTAATGGTTTTACTCAGCAAGAGGGTATTGATTATCAGGAAACCTTCTCCCCTGTAGTAAAAATGGCAACTATTAGAAGTATTATTTCTGTGGCAGCTTCGAAAAAATGGCCTTTACATCAACTTGATGTAAATAATGCCTTTCTACATGGTACCTTGGATGAAGAAGTCTTTATGAAAGTTCCAGAAGGTCTTCCTAATCCTCATAACCTTGTTTGCAAATTAAAGAAGTCACTTTATGGCCTAAAACAAGCTTCTAGGCAATGGTTTCAAAGGCTGAATTCTGCTTTGATTTCTCTTGGATTTATTCAATCTAAGAATGATTATAGCTTGTTCACTAAGAAAAAAGGCACTGATATTACTGTTGTTGCCATCTATGTTGATGATTTGCTTGTTATTGGGTCTGATGCATCTGAAATCTCTGCCTTAAAGCATTATCTGAATTCTGTCTTCGGTATCAAGGATTTAGGTATCCTTCATTTCTTTCTAGGCCTTGAGGCTACACATCTAAGCAGTGGTATTGTTTTGCAACAATGTAAGTATGTTAAAGAATTGTTGCAATCTGTTGATCTTGGCCATTTGTCTTCTGTTTGCACGCCCTTGCCTCTTAATTGCAAACTTACTCTAGAAGAAGGGGATTTATTATTAGATCCTACAGTTTATTGAGTGTTGATTGGCAAGCTCAATTTTTTAACTCATACTCGACCTGATTTGTGCTTCACAGTTCAGACTCTTTCTCAGTTTATGCAAAGACCTAGAACATCTCACTATTCAGCCTTGTTACATACTTTAAGATATGTTCAAGGTACTGCAGATTATGGCATACTTCTAAATGGATGTGATAAACCTGTTTTGTCTGCTTATTCAGACTCGGATTGGGCATCTTGTGTGATTACTAGAAGGTCAGTAACAGGTTATATTTTGAATTTTTGATGCTGGGAAATTCTCCTATTAGCTGGAAAAGCAAGAAGCAGAGTGTAGTATCAAGAAGCTCTGCAGAAGCTGAGTATAGAGCCATGGCTCAAGCTGCTACTGAAGTTACATGGTTGGTCAGGATTCTTGATGATATGGGCATCTCTTCCATTCAGCCTGTTACTCTGTTTTGTGACAATAATTCTGCTCTCTAGATTGCCAAGAACCCAGTACAACATGAACATACCAAACATATAGAAATAGATGTTCATTTTACTAGAGATAAGATCATGGAAGGTTTATTGCAATTATCATATGTACCCACTACTCAGCAATTAGCTGATATTTTTACAAAAATTTTACCCTCTAGTCAACAACATCATATTATATCCAAGCTTGGCATGTTCCGTCCTTCCCATGCCGAGCTTGAGGGGGGGTGTAGAGCATAGTTGCTGTTAGTTACAATGTGCTTAAGTGTAAACAAGTCGACTATAAATAGTCTGACGCTGCCGTAACAGAAACTAAGTTCTGAGAATGAATGAACTTCATTTTCTTCCCAAATTCTCTCTCTCTGTTTTAGCAAACTTTGCTCTCTAACAACCATCGAGTTCGAGCATATAGTGATTCCGCGATCACTTTCCCCACCAATTGGTTGGCCCTCGCTGATTGCTTCTCTCTTCTACCCCACTCATAGGGCATTTAAACTAGTGCGGCCGGGTGGCTTGTTCGATCTTGATCCTCTTGGCAATACATCATGGTTCGCTGCCCGTCCTTGAATGGCGTTGGTTCCTTCTTGACAAATCTCCCGTCGTCATCATCAAATCTCTCGTCCTTGAATGGGCGCTTAGGTGAGAAATAAGAAAGAACAAGAGTCGTTGGATGAGGAGAAATTCAGGACACTGATTGTTTCACTTTAAAAAAGGAAAAATATGTCACAACCAAATTTTTTGCGAATTGTTTGTATATTTTCCGAAAAAAATAGACATAGGGGCGCGCCCAGAATGTGAATCAAATCAACAAAATCACATTGTTTGTGAATAAAAAATATATTGTTTGTGCATCAAAACCGATTATTTGTGCATAAAAAATGGTCGAATTGCATCGAAATTCTGGACATTAATATAAGTTTCTACATCATAATTACATGTATATGAGCTAAAATTAACTATTTTATGCGCATAAAAAACAACTAAAAAGTGCATTTTATTTTTGAGTGTATTAAAATCAGTTGAATTTGTATCAAAATTTGCAAAATGTGCATAATAAGAAGTTTAAAATCGATGCACAATGTGCATCAAAAAAATCAATGCACAAATTACTAGTTTTGACACATCCAAGGCGAAATCGATGAACCATGTGCATCAAAAACTCAATGAACAAAAAATTAGTTTTGATGCACAATTGGTCAATACAATTGATCAATATTGATGCACAATTGGTCAGGTTTGATGTACACATTTAGAAAAATGTGCATAAAAAATAAGATAAATTTAAAATCGATGCGCAATGTGCATAAAAAACCTATGCACAAATTACTAGTTTTGATGCAAATATAAGGTGAAATCAATAAAAGTTTGTCTTACTTATACATGTTCATTTAACTATAATCGTTTGTGCATCAAAACAACACAAAAGTGCATCTTATTTATGTGTGCATCGAAACTAATTATATGTGCATCAATAACTAGATAAATATTGTATTCATACAGATAAATAAGATTAAAAAAGTTCAAAATCAATAAACAATGTGCGCGCATCAAAAACTCGATAAACAAACAATTAATTTTGATGTACAAACTGCACGCGTCCCTCAAAAACAGATTTTTTAAAAAACACGTGAATAATACGGGAAAAAATCGCGATTGACCTTTTTTTTTCCTTTTATTGAAAGTCTAATCAATGACGTCTTTTTGAAGGAAATGACCAAGATTTATTCTTATTTATCACATAAGCGTCCATTCTCAATCGAGTCTTTCTCTTAAACTTATGATTTTTAAACTACGTGCAAGTTCTGTTGAAATGTTTAAATTTAGACACACATTCATACAAAGAACAATTTATAACAAGCATCATGCTAATTAAATCGATTTGGATCAAACCAAATGTGGAAACCCACATAGGTTATATGACTAATTGAATCGATAATGGTTATGGTGAGAAGACTAATCAGATTTATATATATAGGTTTTGGTTCAAATGAGAC
Source organism: Fallopia convolvulus (assembly GCA_964016875.1). Taxonomy (NCBI): domain Eukaryota; kingdom Viridiplantae; phylum Streptophyta; class Magnoliopsida; order Caryophyllales; family Polygonaceae; genus Fallopia; species Fallopia convolvulus. Next base: position 5,325,286 of record OZ024721.1, read on the forward strand.
CCACCCTTGTGGTGAGACATTTGGTTTAAAATGAGGACTAATTTCAACCATTAGATTTACATTATCACTATATATTGGATGGTCAAGATTTTTTTTAAATTTTTTAAATTTTTTAATTTTTTTTAATTTTTTTACTTTTTTTACTTTTTACTTTTTTATATTTTTTTTCGGAATTTTTTTCATATTTTTTATATTATATTCTTTGTTAAAAAAAGCTTTAAAAATATTAAATATGACAGTTCAATTTTTATATACTACGAGTTCATTTTTATATACTAGAAGTTCAAATTTTTTATGTTAGGAGTTCAATTTTCAATATTGTATGAGTTCAATTTTTATATTATACGAGTTCATTTTTTATCTATGATAAGTTCAATTTTTACGTGATTTGAGTTCATTTTTAAAATAATTCAATTTTTGCAAAACTAAAAAAATAGCAAAAAAATGAAAAAAAATTGGAAAATGAAAAGATTTTTAAAAAAGCTTTAAAACGATAAATATGACAATTCAATTTTTATATACTACGAGTTCATTTTTATACACCAGAAGTTTAATTTTTTTATGTTAGGAGTTCAATTTTCAAAATTGTATGAGTTCAATTTTTATATTCTACGAGTTCATTTTTTATCTATGATAAGTTCAACTTTTATGTGCTTTGAGTTCATTTTTAAAATAATTCGAATTTCACAAAACTAAAAAAATAGCAAAAAAAATTAAAAATTAAATAAAATAAATAAAAAATTCGAAAAAAAATAATTTTTTTGAAAAAAGGCTTTAAAAATATTAAATATGACAATTCAATTTTTATATACTACGAGTTCATTTTTATACACTAGAAGTTCAATTTTTTATGTTAGGAGTTCAATTTTCAATATTGTATGAGTTCAATTTTTATATTCTACGAGTTCATTTTTTATCTATGATAAGTTCAATTTGTATGTGCTTTGAGTTCATTTTTAAAATAATTTGATTTTCGCAAAACTAAAAAAATAGCAAAAAAAATTAAAAATTAAAAAAAAATTAAAAAAATTAAAAATTAAAAATTAAAAATAAATAAAAAAATAAAAATAAATTTGAAAAAATCTTAACCATTGAATACATAATAGAGGGGTAAATCCAATGGTTGAGATTAGTTCTCATTTTAAGTAAAGTATCTTACCACAAGAGTGGTCCTCACTTGAACATGCCCTATATATATACACAAAGGAATTAATTTGCACATACTGATCGATAATTCCGATAAATGTAGCGATAATATAATCATAACGTTAATTATGTGCATGCAAAAGCATGATCCTTGAACTTGATTCGATGGACCACCATCAATATTCGATTTACTATATATCAACTACATATATATAAAGCTTACGCCTTGATGGAGCTAGCTAGATAGGGCCATTGAAAAGATGAAAAGTGCGTGAAAGGCTTATACTAATACTAGTGCCCCAGCCCCACCGAAAGCAAAGCTACGCTGCCTGCGCCTAGGATTTTCCACCTGCAACCAATTTGGTCGAGTCTTCTTTTAGTAATTGTATACGGATCGAGTATTATATTATATATATGAAACGTAACGCTTTATCAAGTTTGGAAAAAAGAGAAAAAGAATACCTTTTTCTTCGCATAACTTTCTCAAGAATCCTGCGAAAAGGGTGATCAGTGCTACAACTGCTATTAGCCCGATCAGGATTGCAAGCGTTTTCTCCGTCTCGTCGTCTTTCGATGATCCTTTATGTAAGAAAATGGCAACAAAAATAAAGTGCATTTTCATTTAACTCTTGTTTTATATATATTGATACGTGCATATATAATAGTTAATGGATTAAGGAAAAAAAAAAAAACATAAGCATGTAGTCGATCAAATTACGTGACACAGATATACCATATATATATACACACGTACGTACTAGATAAAATGAAAACTTGTTATATGGGTAAAAGGCTATCCTTTTTTTTTGTTAGAAGAAGGAGAGAGGGCACTCTCTGTTCTCTCTAGGGGACTTTTATTAATAATAGGGACGGACCGAAAGGCGGGCTGGGGTATGCTCCAACCTGCCCTAAAAAAAATAAAAAAATAATAAAAATAGGGTAAATTTAATAATTAAAAAAATAAAAAATAAGGTAAATTTAGTGTTAAATCCAGACAATTTTAGTGATAGTTAGCCCACTGTAATATTAAATTCTGGGTCCGTCCCTGATTAATAATAAAAAAAAAGAGTTAAGTAGTTTGTAAACGTGGGATTGCCCGACCCCTAATATCGTCAAATAACAAAAGAAAAATCCTCTTAGGCGGGGCACTCAATACATGAAGTGCTAGCTAGAGGAATTGAAAAGCGAGGGAGGCCAGGTGATCCGTGACCGCATTGGCCTCCCAATACACATGTTGGAATTAAATAGTCCAACCCCTACTAATGAAATCTTGGCATTTCGATACAAGACTAAAAAGAGAATGACTCCTCTTAATCTGGATATATAAAAGGCTATCCTAGGTATAATATGTATAATTGGGAGGAATATAATGTATGATTTCTTCAGGGAGAAAAGGTGGTCGGTAGGTCGCCATGTCTTGAGGGATTAGGTACGTAATAATAACTAATAACTGAGTTGGCACATTTCAAATGTATAATATCATTATTAAACATTGGACTCTTCAATCTATTGCACTAGCTAGATAGTCAAAAGAAACACTGGTCTAACGTGGCCCGGACTCATTTTCATCCTCTTGATTTTGTTACGTTGAAAATTAAAAGTATATATTGACATAAAAAGTACTACTATATACTATGTTTAATAGGAAAATATCCAGAGTACGTAAAGCCATGGACAAATTATTCACATAATAAAATGTGCACCTATTAGTGATCATGTGTTAAAAAAAACAACCCAAACTTTCTTTTCATTAACCTCTGTATAATTTCTAATATTCAAGATATCAAAATGCAAATAACCCCAAAGTCCATAGGATATATCCTGTAAACGTGGGATTGCCTATTATAAGTTCGTTACATTTATCCGATTTTGAAATCACATGCCTGGATATCGATCTTTTTTGTTAGACCAACAATTGTCGATCAGTAGCTTTACAACTTCAAATTTCAATGCAGTCCATTTGGAAAACAAAATTCATTACTATTGTCAAAACTATATAAAATAGGTACGTTTGACCAAAAAAAAAAATATAAAATAGGTACGTATATTATTAAGTTTTACTGTTCCAACCACTTGGTCTAGGCCTAGGCATCTTAGCTAATCTACCTAAACGACCAATGTTGTCAAATCTTGTTCACATTTTTCACTCTTAAATTAGAACTTGAAAATGTTAGGACACACACTATAAGCTAGTTTCCATCAAACTGCGACTTTGACCTAAATAAAGCATTATTGATTCATTACGTAAAAAATTAAAACAAACAATACGAGTAATCAAATTTCGACCAAAAAAAAAATACGAGTAAATCAAATAAAATAGCGGCCTAAGATTTGTAACAACCACTAACCACAAAAACAAACCCTAATGCTAAAGCAAATTCTTTTTGCATATCCAAAAAAGCATTTCCTGTGAACTGACCCGAATAGGCAAATTACAAATGAGCTACCAATTTGCATGTGCGCATGGCTCAGGCTTGAGCGTCTTGCCCATGTGGTTCAAGCGTCAAATTCTTTCTTAAAATTAGTTAGTAAATCAATTTTCACCTATTTATCTGTGTTCTAAGCTAGTTAAAGTAGTACTTGATTTATCCTAAAAACACAAAAGGACCAAAAAGCCGGGCCAAGCTTACCGTTTTTAACAGGCGCGCCCCTCCCGCCGACGGAGTAACGCGCGTAGCACTTGGCCAGGAATACGTCACCCCAAGAAGCCGATCCGCAATCGCTTCTGAGCCGTCCGATGGCGTCGGCCAAGCAATCCTGACACTGGCCCGCGCTGAGATCTCCGACGCACTCAGCCACCCCACGAGCATCGCCCGACCCGCCAACCCGGAACAGCTCGCGCCCACCCGCCAAGTAACCCAGCACCTCCTCGCGGCGGGTCAACTCGTCCGAGTCGCCCTCCATCTGGGGCCCACACCTCCTGGCGGCGAGCGACTTGTCCTCCACGCCGAAGAAGGAGGCGTTGTCGTACCTGACGAAGCAGCCGTCGAGCTGGAGCGCGGCCCCCGCCGAGTTGGCGCAGAGGACGCCGAGTTGACCCACCGAGCGGGAGACGCAGCCAGCGCAGGCGGTGGCGGTGAGGTCCGGGCGGCACTGGAAGAGGCCGTGGACGCCGCCGGCGGTGAACTTGTTGAAGGTGGAGTAGGAGGCGGCGTTGAGGAGGGAGGCGAGGAGGGCGTCCAGGTTGCTCTCGTACTGAGTTGCCGGCGTGTACTTTATTTGGGAGCAGCCCACGTACACGAAGGATTCGGCGGCGGCTGCCACCGGGACGAGGACGGAGACTACTACCAACGCCGCCGTGAGGAAGTGTGAGGAAGTAATTGAGAGTTGCATGTCTGATGTGTTTGTTTATGTTTCTTTTTTTATCAAGAAAAGTAACGAGACTTTTAAGTGAATTTATGTGAAGCCTTTGTTTGTGTTTCTAATGTGCGGCCGGTACGCTCTGCATGATTGGGAAAATATATAGAGATAGTTAGATATCTAACTGTTATGGTTAACGTTGTACGTACCTTAATTATAAGTAATACTAAACCAATAATAGTAAATTTTTCTCGTCATGGTTGATTTTTTTTTAATTACTAAAGGAAATATATATTAATGTAACGTAACAAACACTATAGGCGCATATACATTTCTTTTTGTTATAGGTAAAGACTCGATTCACAAAAAAAGCTTGGAATAATCAAGAGACCAGAAATTCGTTGACCGAACAAACCGGTATAAGATAAAACTGAACACAAAGAAACTCCACACTACCACAAACCAGCTCGAAAGAGGGTTGAAAAACCGAACCCCGGATTATACTCCACACACGAAGGAGTACGAACACCAAACTAGAAAGTATGGGTCAAACTTGCACAAGCCTACACAGAAAACCAACAAGAAGCGTAAAAGAAGAGCCAAAGGAACAAACTAGAGCTAGACAAAATACCAACAAAAGAGATGGGCCCAAAGCCCAAAAACACCAAAAAGCCACGAAGAACAAAGAAGCCCATGTAAGAGTACAAAACACCACACAAAAATGAGGCTCAAGGAAGTCCACATCAACGACAAGTCATCCCTAACCAAATGTTGTCGGAAACAAACTAGACAGAAATCCGCCAAACCATCATGCCAATAAGGAAGATAGGTCAGCAACGAGGAAGACTGAAAAATGCAGTGGTAACCGTCTAGCATCGAAGGGCAAAGCGAATAGTGTGAAATCGTTGAGCGAAAGGAAATCGCGCGGCCACGATGGCATGGCCAAACCAAGTAGTAGTTATTGACAAAAGGCCCACGTCACGAAGACACTTCATTGGAATAAAATTCGTGGAAGTCGAGGAATCTGCAGACATGAACAAAATCGTTGTCGACGGAGACTATCGAAAAGAATTGACGGAGTGGATTAAAATCTCACAAATTCGAGATAGAGAGACGGACAAAGGTTGACATCTCCGAAGCACAAGCCTTTTGAAAACATTTCCAAGGAGCGATGTCATTTACCGGGTCAGAAAACCATCGACGATAGTCATTTTGAGAAACACAAATTCATTAGAACTTAACAAATGAGAGACTTTATGAGGCAAAAAAAGCCAAGTTCATACAAATTACCAACTATCTAAAGAAACAAATCACTAAGGAAGGAAATATATTAGAAAATTTCACACAAAAATTCACAAAGCCAAAGGAATTTCGGTCCTCTTTAAATAACAAACATGAAAATCAATCTGGCTTCCTCAGCCATAGATTGATCCAATTAGAATCAATCTTAGCCTCCTCAGCTATATGAGATTGATAGAACTCAAAAGTAGATAGAAGAAATTGTCGTTTTTCTAGTTCATCTTCAAGTTTCGATTTCTCTCAGACTTGATATTTCCTCTCTCTAAAAAGAGGTATAGGTGCATGTATTAAATATGGCCTTACTTATATTTCTCGATAAAAGTACTTATTAATAAAAAAACATTACATTTTTAGTTAAGAATATGTAAAAAAATAACTATGAGAGACATGCACGTTGACGACGTTACGAATATTAGACTCATGAGTATCGAGTATACTTTGATGTTGTGTACATGTAGATTGTGTTGGATCGTGACGCGTTAGTAACAAGTCAAGGAACTAGTAATGTTCCCTGGGCAGCGGAAATAAACAATAAGAACACATAATTTAGAGAGGAAAACTTTCTATCCGACCAACCAAGTCGTAGAAAGAAAAAACCTCTACCTCAGAGACTCCTTCTCAGAGGATTTTCAATAGAATACTTTTATTAAGTTTCAACGATTACAAGGCAAGTACAGTTCCCTGGTAACTAAGGCACCGACCAAAGTTCAACCAACTAGACTTCTACAACCCTAAGCGTAAACCTAAGACAAAGTAAACTACTGACTTACTCGTGGATTCTTCACCAGAAAAAGCCACACACTCGTACACTTGAAAAGCTCTCTCTCCAAGTTCGTTGTCTTCAACCACACTCTTTAACCCTAGCTAAACCTAGCTATTTATAAGATAAGTTAAGTCTGATCTCACACGTAATTCTTGCCTAATTACGCTGATATTCCACTTAACAAATCCCACACAATAAGGAAAAGTATTGTTTGTTATTTCGGATCCTCAACCATATATGTCGATCTTTTCCAAAATCGAATGATCTCGGATTTCCCTAGATAAGATCGTGTGAAGATTGATCTTATCTTCTCTTTTATCTCCTTAAGCAACCGCCTACAGCTGTAAATCTTCGTAGAAGATTGCTCGCAGAAGATATGGTAACTTGCCATTTATAGAAAGCCGCTTTCCTTCCGAGACGCGCTTCCTAAATCTGTCACTCGTTCCCTCCATCGTTCCTCACAATGTTCCATCACTCGTGACCATGTACCTGTTTCCTGAAACACTTACATGTAGAAGCAAGTTATATCAACTAAGTTTGTTATCATCGAAACTAAGAAAAACCATGGAATAACCATTGTTCCAACAATTTCCTCCTTTTTGATGATGACAAACCTATACAAAAATGCATGACTAGAAACCAATAGAAACATAGATCAGAAAAAAATTCATGTATGGTCCCCCCTTAACGAAAGCACTGTTGTTCTTACTCATTAGAGTTAACAACATATTCCCCCTTAGCCAAAGTTCCTTCTGTATTTCCTGGATAGAACGCATCTCTGCATTTTTCCTAACTTCCCCCTTTTGACATCTGATGTTCATGTTTTTAGTATAGTTTTTAGTAGGATTTCTTAGTTTATTAGGTTTAGTTTTGATTAGTTTAGGTTTAGTTTAGTGTGTTTTTGGATAGTTTTGCATATTTTCATAAGAAGTATGGAAGCTACTCTATTTTGTGTATTTTGTAGGTTTTAGCAAGGAAAAGTGCTATATGGAGCTGAATTTGGAGCGCTACAGTGAAAGACAGAGGAATACAAGTTTGAAGAAATCAATGTCCAGGATTTTACGAGATGAAGTGTGGAAGAAACCAAGCCCAGGCTCGTTAACGAGGCTGCAAGGGCTCGTTAACGAGGCCACGTGATAGGAATATCGAGGGTTGACTTTGTAACTCACCGACCCTGTGCGGGAAATTATTTCCGTGTCGGTAGAGTATCTTTTTGTGATTTTTTTAGGGGTTATTATATTATATTTTAGGTCTTGTTATCTTCTTAGATTTTGTTTCTATCTTTTAGAATTTTATTTCATCTTTTAGGAAAGTTTTTATCTTCTAGCCTTATTAGTTTTAGCTTTCTTTTTAGTATAAATAGCCCTCTTATTTAGCTTATGAGGGGGGAGATTTTTAGAGGTCGATCATAGAGAAATAGAGGAGAGAAGAGGAGGAGCCGAGAGAGCCAAGGAGAGGATCGGAGTTGAGTCGTCGGGTCGGTGGACGAGAGTTACCGAGTTCGTTGATCGAGTATTTCGGTTCGATATTTGTTGGTTTTCGGTTCTCTTCTGATTTTTCTGTAAGACAATATTTTCTATTTAATTTGAGTAGTAATTTATTTTCAATGATTTCTTTTATAGAGTTTATTTGTTTCATAGTTATGATTAGTGAGTAGTTTTCTTTTCTAGGATCGGGGTTAAGCCTGACATAGTTGAGCATGTTTGATTAGTAAGATTGTGTGTTGAATGCCTTTTATCTATTATTGAGATTGTTTGTCGTGTTTATACCGAGATGAAAGTTGAGGTAATTTGAGTTTTTAACTTGATTGAAAGAGAAAGTTACTAACTTGAAGGTTGATATTGTTTGAATACGAAAGTTTCAAGCTTTAGATCCAAAACAAACAATTAAGTGAGTTAAGTTGCGAAAGTAGGTTAATTTGCTTCATGGTTAACAAAAGTTGATAAATCTATCTATTTAAAGGCATGATCTATTCTTCTTACGAGTTTATATGCTTGGCTATGTTGAGGTGTCCCTAGTCCTAGATCTTTGTTTTTATTTGATTATTCTTAAGTAAATTTCGTTGCTGAGTTACTTGGCTCGGTACCGAACTGGTTTAGGTCGTTAGTTTGAGTCTTTTGTTTACGGTGGTTCGTTAACGACCCTGACAACGTCGTTAACGAGGCTGCTTGTGTGTTTTTGTTTGATTGTGTTTGCTTTTTAATAGTCGATAAACGAACAACCTTGCTTCCTGTGGAACGATCCTGACTTCAATATACACAGTCTTATAAATTTATTTGTTGTCAAGAAACCCTCCTTCAACAACATCATCAAAAGGTCAACAATCATCAAGCAAAAACATAGAGCAAATGAACAAATTTAATTGATACTTAAACCATTCATAAGCAAAAGATAGTTATTATTGTAGATAATTGTTGCAGGGATCACATCCAGAGAAGCAAAAAAACATAAAAAGTCTTAACATCAAAAAAAAAACTTTAAACTGGAGCTAGATAGGCTAGGGAACTAGAGAGGGTCCACATCATGGTTCGGAGGAGGTGGAATCAGCAGCAGCAGTGTCAGTGTCTCTCTTAGCCAGGTAACCAATGATGGTACTCAGCTAAGAGGGAATCTTTTGAAGCTCAGACAACATCTTGGCAGTAACACTTTCACTCATTGAAGAGCTCCCAACATCCATCTGGGCAGTCTTCTTTGCAGCTGTTCCCTTTGAATTTCCCTGAAAGTTCATCCTCGAGATATTGCGGGTAATCTAAAGAACTCCTCTCTTGAAGGCTTGTAAGCCTTTCTCTCCTTCAATATAGCCTTCACAAAACTAGGATAAGGCAGGCTATGTTTCTTCCCACTACACTTAGCCATTTGCCTCATCATTATCTCTGGAAGACTAATACGTTCCCTCCTTAGAAACTTGTCCAATAGAATCATGTCGTTGATAGTGATCGTATTCCATTTCTCCAGCCTGGGAACAACAACCTTGATCAGAAACTGATGGGCAATCCTTGCAGTGTAGCTCAAATCATTGGTAGAGTAAGGGCCAGCATCAGAAGCCTTGCCCATGACACGCTTGATTAATTGAGCCTTGTTCCTTGGCCAGGTGCTTGAAGTATGCACATCCCCGTAACCCTCAGCAGGAACCTTCAGAATGGTAGCAACAGATCCCAGAGAAAAGGAAATTTCCATCCCACAAATAGTAGCAAAACCCATTAGACCAGTCACAAGATCAGCAAGTTGGTAGGAAGCACAGAATTGGGAAAGATTAGACACATCTACCTTGACCCCGGAGTCACAGATTTTCTCCCATCCTTGAAACTTGAGAAGTTCCCAGAATTCCTCCAAGTCATGGCCTTTCAAGAATTCTTCATCGATCACTAAAGGAGCGACAACTTTCTTTGAGACCTTCTTGGAAGGAGCCTCAGGTTCCATTGGAAGTTTCCCTTTCGCCTTGGCAGACTTGAGGTCTTTTTCAACTTCTTCTTCCAACTCCTCCTGTTCTTCATCTCCTTCATCACCAGACTCCTTCTTTTCTTCTTCCTCGCCCTCTTCAGACTCAGAGCCAACCTCCTCTTCATCTTCCTCGGGATCTTCTTCCTCAGAGGATTCCTGAGCCACCGGTTTCTTTGAAACGGTGGAGCGAAGGTTGTACTTAGTTCCTGAGGGAGTAACCTTCGGCTTTTTGGAGGCAGGGGATGGGGTGCGTTCCGAATCAGAGATGTGAAGGATATGAGATGGCAGGGGAGGAACACTCTTTCTCGCCTTTCGCTTGCCACGACTCGTTGGCTTGACCCATCCTGGTCGCTTATTCACGGGCAAAGATTCCACCTTTGTTTGATCATCCGAGGTTTCCTTCGGAGGCGAGTTCACCTCTTCCTTCTCCGTCTCATCCTTGCTCTCCTGTACCTCCCATGTTTCAGCAGGCTTGGCAGAGGGGTTTTCTGAGGGATCCTTAGATTGATCCTTCTCAGATTTCTCAACCACATTCTCCTTCTCCGATGAGACCTTATCAGCGGCTGCCACACCAGTGTCGGAGATAGCATCAAACTTGGTTTCGAGTTTTGAAATTGGGGAGGGAGAAGAAAGCTTGGCCTTTTTGAGAGATTTGAGTTGGGCTTGAAGAGCTGCGATCTCTGAAGCATCGAGACGTCAAAGTTAAGGATAGGGGTGTTTGAGGAGGAAGCCATTGTAGCAGAAAAGAGAAAAGATTGAAGCTTTGAAGAAGATTAGGGTTCGAGAGGTAAAAGCAGAGGTGCGGTAAGAAAATAATGAACGAGAGAAGAGATTATAAAGCACACCTCTTTCCTTGTTGATAAAGATCATGATCTTCCCAAAGATCTTCTATCCAAATCTTAACGGCTAAGAGTTTCCATAATGATGAATTTTCACCGCCATTAAATCTCGACTGCGCCAAACATCCTATCGTTCCCTGCAAATTTACTGTGCAACGGCTGGAAATTTTCAAACGAGCAGTCACAACGGCTATAACTTAACTGCGTTCCCTGCGTTGATTGACGCCTGTTATTTTGTAGAAAAATCTTCAATTGTAATCAAAGACGTTCCTTTAATGTGATACTATTCTCAAACCACTAGTTTCATACCTCGTTGCCATGAGTGGATAAAAGGCTATGTTTAAACAAACAAGGGACAAGAGACGTTCCATTCAAACTTTATGTGGGTTTGGAATATTTTTGACATCCGAACAATTATTCCCTGTTTTAAAGGTAATCAAGGGGGTTCATAGGGAACGTTTGTTTGGACCAGGCTTGAGGGACATCTTACAACCAACCATCATTTCGGCTTGAAGTGAGGGATAGAATAGATCAAGTTGGTTATTTTGGGCCAAAAGAAAATCTTAGATGTAAGCAATTTAGTTTTAGTTCCTTTTAGCATGTAACACTTAACAATTTTTAATATATACAACATCTATGCATAGAGGAAGGACATAAGCCATTAGAAAACTTGTCAAATGATATGTAGTTACCTGAGAAGTTACCTCTTTAGTCAGGCACTGAGGGAATAAAGGATCGGGACTTGTTTACTCCAAGGAAATTATTCCTAGCAACATCCTCAGATGCTCATAGGGTTTTCTGTCCAAAGCCTTGGTAAAAATATCTGCCACTTGATTTTCAGTCCTACAATGATCCATCTTGATGAAACCTTTTTCAACATTATCTCTTAAGAAATGATGTCGAATATCTATATGTTTGGTTCTAGAATGATGCACAGGATTTTTGGAGATATTGATTGCACTTGTATTATCACATAAGATAGGAATAGTTCCAAGAGACATACCAAAATCCACCAGTTGTTGTTTTAACCACAATACGTGGGAACAACAAGTGGCTGCTGCGACATACTCCGCTTCAGCCGTTGAAAGAGCAACCGAATTTTGCTTTTTTGATCCCCAAGACACCAAGCAAGGGCCAAGAAATTGAGCCATACCTGATGTGCTCTTCCTATCTACCAAGTGACCTGCAAAATCTACATCTGAGAATCCGACAAGTTGGAACGAGTTGTGTCTTGGATACCATAGACATAACCCATCGTTCCCTTTCAAGTAGCGCAGAATTCTCTTCACTTCTTTCAGATGTGTTTCTTTAGGATTAGCCTGGAATCTAGCACAAAGACATACACTGAACATAATATTTGGCCGGCTGCCGTTAGGTACAATAGGGAACCAATCATTCCACGGTACATCGTTTGATCAACATCAACACCATTAAGATCAGCATCAAGACGAGTATTAGGAGAAATAGGAGTATCAAAACTTTTTGTAGAAACCATACCATACTTCTTCAATAGCTCCTTGATGTATTTTTGTTGATGTACCTTTGTTCCCTCATCACTTTGTACCACTTGTAGACCAAGAAAGTAAGTGAATTCACCGATCATGCTCATCTCAAAATCACTGCTCATTAGATTCTTGAAGCTTTCTACAAGTTTGGGGTTAGTAGAACCAAATATAATATCATCAACATAAACTTGAACTACTAAGACCTCACCGTCTTGTTCCCTTAGGAACAACGTCTTGTCGATCACACCATGCCTATATCCATTGGCTAATAGAAACTGAGCGAATCTATCATACCAAGCACGAGGAGACTATTTAAGACCATAGAGGGCCTTATCCAGTATGTAGACATGATCAGGGTGATCAACATCTTCAAATCCTGGAGGTTGCAGCACATAAACCTCCTCTTTAAGGTACCCATTCAGGAATGTTGTCTTTACGTCCATTTGATATAATTTGAATCCTTTGTGAGCAGCATAGGAGATTAGAAGACGAATGGCTTCTATTCTTGCAACAGGAGCATACGTTTCATCGTAGTCAATCCCTTCTTGTTGATTATACCCTTTTGCTACAAGCCTCGCCTTGTTCCTTGTGATACCTCCAGTGTCATCAAGTTTATTCCTGAATACTCACTTTGTTCCTATAGCCATTTTGTGCTTTGGCTTGGGAACTAATCTCCATACTTTGTTCCTCTCAAACTGATATAGTTCTTCTTGCATAGCAACTATCCAGTCAGGATCTTTTAATGCTTTCTTCACATTTTTAGGCTCTGCAAGAGAGATAAACGCATTGAAAGCACAAAAATTCTTAATAGAGGAACGAGTAAGCACACCCTTATCGTATGGAGTGATGATGTTGTCAACAGGATGATCCCTCTTTTGATGATAGTTTCTGACTTCAATCTGAGTGGGATCTATTCTTGACTCCTCTTGTTTATGTTGGCTTGTCGTTCCATGGGATGTTCCTTCTTCCTCATGATCTTCATTTTGTGGAGAATCATCTTCAGGAACCAAAGCACTTTGTGTGTCATCTTCATCCAAGTCATGACTTGGAGGAGTGACGTCTTCATTTGGAGCTTGTGCACTTGAATCTGGATCGACTTCATCATCTGAATCTGAATTTAGAACCTTCAGTACATCCTCGTTACTTGACAGGTTCCCTCCATTTTTTGACTCGTCGAAGACAACATGAATGCTTTCTTCAAACTTCTTAGTCCTTTTATTGAACACCTTGTAAGCCTTGCTGTTGGATGCATATCCCAGAAAGATACCTTCGTCACTCCTTGGATCGAACTTACCTAGCTCGTCTTTTCCATTGTTGTGAATAAAGCACCTGCATCCAAAGACTTTCAAGTGGGAAATATTTGGCTTTCTTCCCTTGATTAGTTCATATGGAGTTTTAGAAAAGTTGGAACATATGGTGACTCTGTTAATGATGTAGCAAGCGGTACCGATTGCCTCTGCCCAAAAGGACCAAGGCAAGTTACTTGCCAACATCATAGTTCGAGCCATGTTTTGTAGTGTTCCATTCTTTCTCTCTGCTGCGCCGTTTTGTTGAGGAGTCCTCGGCGCAGAAAAGTTCTGAGACACTCCATGTTCATCACAATAGCTATGGAACATGGAATTCTTGAACTTTGTTCCGTTGTCAGACCTGATAGACTTTAATTTCTGCCCTGCTGATGCTTCTACTTTCTTGATCCATCTTTTGAACGCCATGAACGTCTCATCTTTGGAACCTAGAAAAGAGTCCATGTATATCTAGTAAAATCATCAACAATAACAAAAATGTACCTGCTACCACCATGACTTCTCACCCACATGGGACCACACAAATCCATGTGTACCATCTCAAGGGGATGAGAGGTGCTGACTGGCAACTTTGGCTGAAAAGATGACTTGCTTTGTTTTCCTTTCACACACTCTTCACACAAGCTTTCCTTTTTTGTAAGAACTTTGGGAAGTCCTATCACCAGATTTTGTGAGTAAAGTTTGTGAATTCCTCGATGATTTGCATGACCAAACCTCCTATGCCAGAGGTCAGTCTTGTCACCTACTGTTACAAAGCAAAGTTCTTCTTGTGGTTGGAAACTGGTGTCGAAAAAATACACATTGTTGCGCCTCTTTCCTTTCAGGACCACAAGATTTGATTTCATGTTCTTGATCATACAACCATCTGAGGTAAAAGATACCTCATTGTTCCGTTGGTCACAAAGCTGAGCAATTCTCAACAAGTTGTAACCAAGACCTTTCACCAAGCTTACGTCTTTCACGTTGGTTTTATCATTTAGCTTGACTTCACCTGTTCCAATGATTTCTCCTTGATTGTTGTTGCCAAAGGAAATATTTCCTCCAGCATTGATTTAAAGTGAGGACAGAATGCTCTCGTTCCTTGTCATGTGTCATGAACACCCGCTGTCAAGGATCTAGCGGATGTCCTCCCTCACTTCAACCTGCAAGAAAGAAATCACGTTTTAACGACCCAAGCCTGCTTAGCCTTCCCGGATCGGTTAGCATAGCTCACAGAATGATAAATATGAGATTTAAAAATAGCTTTCTGTGGACTCTTGGAACTAGAAGCAATATATGAGGGATCAACATGGTTTTTCCCTTTTTCAGCTTTAGAATCTTGCTTCTTTTGTGGTTGTGGAGTCGGTTCCTTTTTGTTCTGATGAGATTTGTCATACCCTTGCTTCTTTTTCAGCTTTAGAATCTTGTTGTTTCCTATATCCTGGTTTTGACTTCTTTTGTTGGACTCTTCTAATCTAACTTTACAGTCTTTTTGAACATGACCCCCCCACCACAGTGATAACACACCCTATAATATTCACCAAGATAGCGTTTAGGATGTGGTTTCTAGAGGGTACGTGTAACACCCCGAAGATTTATAAGGGATTGAGGTGCTACCCATGTCAACAAGAGCTCTTCCTTTTCTGGGTTCGAGTGAGGACAAAGAACTCAGAAGTTAAGCGTGCAAGGGCGAGAGTAGTACCAGGATGGGTGACCTCCTAGGAAGTCCTCGGGTTGGCATGGGATTGCGCTTCTAAAGGCTTGGGCTCTTTACAAATGGTATCAGAGCCGACTCTAGGTTATGAGTGCACTTGGCCTGGAGGGCGGTGACTCAACCTAGAGGGTGGTGCTTGGGCCTTGACGAGGACGTCAAGTGTTTAAGTGGGGGAGATTGTAACACCCCGATAATTTATAAGGAATTGAGGTGCTCCCCATGTCAACAAGAGCTCTTCCTTTTCTGAGTTCGAGTGAGGACAAAAAACTCAGAAGTTAAGCGTGCAAGGGCGAGAGTAGTACCAGGATGGGTGACCTCCTGGGAAGTCCTCGGGTTGACATGGGATTGCGCTTCGAAAGGCCTCGCTCTTTACAAGACTCGATCTAGAGGGCGGTGCTTGGGCCTTGACGAGGTCGTCAAGTGCTTAAGTGGGGGAGATTGTAACACCCCGAAGATTTATAAGGGATTGAGGTGCTACCCATGTCAACAAGAGCTCTTCCTTTTCTGGGTTCGAGTGAGGACAAAGAACTCAGAAGTTAAGCGTGCAAGGGCGAGAGTAGTACCAGGATGGGTGACCTCCTGGGAAGTCCTCGGGTTGGCATGGGATTGCGCTTCTAAAGGCTTGGGCCTTACAGTACGTTCCTTCGCATGTTCCTTGGAAGGAACTCTGTACTGGTTCGCTTGAGACTGTTTAAGATATATTTTATGAGCCGTTTTTTCCAGAATTCCATTCAGAGTTATCATTTAAATTACTCTCAAGAATTTTAACCATACCCTCTAGATGAGTGACTTTATCTCTAGTAGATTGAAGTTCCCTAGCTTTTCTTTCCATCTTCTCTTCAAAGCTAAGGTCATCGGGAGGATATTCAGATTTATTTTTTCCATAACCAATACCACACCTAGCCGGATTAAACACAATTTGAGTCTGTTTATAAAGTTCATTCTCTAATTCCTCTCTTTTGAGTTTACAGACAAGCAAATCCGATCTAAGCTCGTTATTGGTTTCAGTGAGAGTCTTAATATCTTCTTTTAAAACTTTACACTCTGAACAAGGAACAACACTAGTAACAGTAGTTTCTGATAATTTTTCTTCAAGATTAAGACATTTCTCATCATAAGCTTTTATTTCTTCTTGCATCTTTAAGTTATCTTCGAAAAGCTTTTTAACAAGAATAAGAAGATCAGATTGTTTAGCATTCTTTAAACTATCAAGGAATTGTTCAGGAGTTACCTCTAGGTCAGCATCTTCAGTCTTCAGAGTCATGGCATAGACTTTTGGTTCAGATTCATCATCTGAGTCAAGATCCCATGCAGCGATGTAGGCCTTCTTCTTCTCGTTCCCAGACTCGTTACCTTTGGGACAACTCTTTGCATAGTGACCCTTTTTTGACAGTTGTAGCAGGTAGCAGGTAACGTCCTTGATATCCTTCTTCTCTGAGTTGATCTTCTCTTGTTCCTTCCATGCTCCTTGTTTTTTGCCTTTCTTGTAGAAGGCCCTCATTGTTTTTGTTATGAGCGCCACGTCAGAGTCCTCCTCTATAGTATACACCCCTCTTCCTGCAGTGATGTTCTCAATGGCTTTTTCCACTTTGAGAGCAATACACTTGTCAGAACTAGAGATGCTGCTTTTGACTTTTTCATATCGCTCATAGTCCGTCAGCTTTCCAAAGATTTCATGAAGAGTGCAAGTCTTCGTGATTGGATTTTCTCTTAGCAAGCCTCTGGTAGCAACATACTTAGGACCGAGACCATCAACAATCGCAGAAACCTTCTCTGAATGTGTGATGGATTTCTCGATACCTAGATGATTGATGCGATTCACCAAAGCCTCAAACCGAGATTGGTATGTTGCAATGGTTTCTCCATCCTCCATCTTGAAGTTGTAGAATTCCTTCTTAGCCTCCTTTTGATGGATTTCCTTCAGATCCGTGCTCCCAATATGCATCTGCTCAATGGCCGCCCAAGCTTCTTTTGCGGTTTTGCAGTTCACCACTCTTAGCAGATCTTCAGCACCCAAGGCATTGTTTAGCAACATTTGATCCTTGTAGTTCTTCTCCATTCCTGACCACTCAGTTGGTCCCCATTCGGATTTTTTGTCCTTCTTGGCTTCAGGAATGACATTGTCTCCATCCTCAATGACTGTCCATGCTTGGTAGTCATTGCTCTTGAGCCAAGTGGCAAAGAGGATTCTCTAGTGGTCGTACTCTCCAGGAACAAGAAGTGGAGGCTTGTTGTTTCCAATCCCGACGTTGTGAGTGTTATTTGAAGTCATTCTGTATTCCTGCACTAACACACAATCTAGAGCAAACCTGCTCTGATACCAATTGTTGGATTGTGACACGTTAGTAACAAGTCAGGGAACTAGTAATGTTCCCTCGGCAGCGGAAATAAACAATAAGAACACAGAATTTAGAGAGGAAAACTTTCTGTCCGACCAACCAAGTCGTAGAAAGAAAAAACCTCTGCCTCTGAGACTCCTTCTCAGAGGATTTTAAATAGAATACTTTTTTTGAGTTTCAACGATTACAAGGCAAGTCAAGTTCCCTAGTAACTAAGGCACCGACCAAAGTTCAACCAACTAGACTTCTACAACCCTAAGCGTAAACCTAAGACAAAGTAAACTACTGACTTACTCGTGGATTCTTCACCAGAAAAAGCCACACACTCGTACACTTGAAAAGCTCTCTCTCCAAGTTCGTCGTCTTCAACCACACTCTTTAACCCTAGCTAAACCTAGCTATTTATAAGATAAGTTAAGTCTGATCTCACACATAATTCTTGCCTAATTACGCTGATATTCCACTTAACAAATCCCACACAATAAGGAAAAGTATTGTTTGTTATTTCGGATCCTCAACCATATATGTCGATCTTTTCCAAAACCGAATGATCTCGGATTTCCCTAGATAAGATCGTGTGAAGATTGATCTTATCTTCTCTTTTATCTCCTTAAGCAACCGCCTACAGCTGTAAATCTTCGTAGAAGATTGCTCGCAGAAGATATGGAAATTTGCCATTTATAGAAAGTCGCGTTCCTTCTGAGACGCGCTTCCTAAATCTGTCACTCATTCCCTCCATCGTTCCTCACAATGTTCCGTCACTCGTGACCATGTACTTGTTTCTTGAAACACTTACATGTAGAAGCAAGTTATATCAACTAAGTTTTGTTATCATCAAAACTAAGTAAAACCATGGAACAACCATTGTTCCAACTGATTGGAAACAAAATCTAACCTAACATTATAGAGATCAACGTTGACAGATGGTTACCTTCCAAACATCTTTCTAAAATAATTCTACAGTTCGTAAATCAATTCTATAACCATAATTGAAAGTAGTATTTAGTAGGGATTGGTCTATCTGATTCCGTCATATGTACCGCGAGGAGAATTCCTTCGTGGATCGTCTTGCGTCTCTTGCTTTTAATTACTCTTTAGGCTTTTATGTATTGCTTGCCCCGCCAGAGGGGATTAATTTATTGCTGCTTGATGATGTAAGGGGCCGGGCTAACCCCCGATTGATTACTACTTAGCCCATTTCCTTTTTTATTAATAAAACTCCCCTGGAGGGAACGGAGAGTGCCGCCTCTCCTTCTACCAAAAAGAAAAGAAAATAAAGTAGTATTTCATGAAATTTCTCATTCTTTGAATTAGAGAAACGAGATAAGATAGGTCGATCAAAGCGGGGCAAAACCAAAGGAAAATCTGGTGGGGCCTTAAGCGTTACTAATGTACAAATCGTTTATCTGACTTGAGTATAGGGGAGAAAGACTACTTGAACCATTTAGTAGATGGTTCCCTCTGAAGTTTCCCTCAAGATAGTTGGAGCTCATATGCGAGTTTTATTGGACAAATCCAATGATTACATGCATTGGGGGCACAACGTTTGTACAAACTTCTTTCTACATATTTATAAAAAGTAATATTGTAAAATTAGTTGTCCCATTTATCCATCTTAATTCGACGAAGCGGGAAAAGCTGGGTTTTCGCAGTAGTAATATCAGAATAGAGGTTCATTGGACGCCAATGATTGCTCGTTTAAGTTCAAGATGGAGGCTAGCGTCACACACGATGATGACATGTTCAATCTCATGGTAGACAACTACTTGCATTGGAGTACGATGATAGAAGACCACCTATATTGCAAGGATTTGCATGAGCCCATCATCATAAAGGACAAGCCACAAGGAAAGAGTGACAAGGCATGTGTGCTCTTGAACAAGAAGACGATCACAATGATCCAAGTACATCGATAAATCCTTATTCGAGCGTGTTATACAAACACTTTTGAATTATGGAAAAAGCTCAATTCTATGATTCAAAAGAAAAGGTCTCGTAATAAAGCCCTCCTATTACGCTAGTTAGTAAAATTGAGTATAAAGATTGGCAAAGCATGATTAAGCACTTGAACAATTTCAAGGGGCTCGTAAATTAGCTAAATAAGGATGAAATGAATGTTGAGGACGAAATGCAAGCCCTTCTACTCTTGAGGTTCTTTCAGAGGGTTGGGACACGCTTGTGGTTAAGCTCAGTACCTCAACACCTGATGGGAAGCTTACAATGGATACTCCTTCTAAACGAGAAGCCAAAAGGAAAGAATGAGGCCAAAATGCACAGTCGAAGGTGAACTTCGACCACAACTAGAGTAGAGACGAGACACTTGGGCACAATAAAAGTCGAGGTCGAGATCAATCTCAATGATGTTCCAAGTCACACTCGTGGGCTACATGCTACTATTATAGCAAGACGATCCACATAAGATCATATTGCCGAAACCTTAACAAGGATCAAAGGTGTGGAAATGTCAAACCAGCTCAGTTCAACCCGATGAAGAGGCAAGATGAGAAGAGCACTACAGCCATGGTAGATGAAAGTCAAGCTATGTACCTTGTCGGAGAAGAAAACTTCTTAAACATCACCTTTGATGATAGCTCTTGGATCGTCGACTTCTGTAATACTTCCTTCCACATCTCCTCTCATGAAAGCTTCTTCCCATAGTGGCGACTTTGGTAACGTCCAAATGGGAAACCAAGGAAGGAGAAAGATTATTGGTATGGGAGAAGTCATCCTGACTACAAACACAGGATGCAAGCTTTTCCTCAAAGAGATCAGGCATGTCCCCTAATATGCACCTTAACCTCATATCAACTAGAAAGCTTGATGATTCCAGTCAGGTGAATCACTTCGGAGACGACAAATGGAATCTCACCAAAGGAAGCTTCTTCCGGACTCGAGGAAGGAAGGGTCACTATGCGTGATGCAAGTTAAGGTTCACAAGGGATAGGCAAAGAAGAGCGAACATGGAACTATGGCACTGAAGGCTTGAGCATATGAGAGAAAATGGGCTTTGTATCCTTGCTCGGAAGCAACTTCTCCCAAACATACAAGGTAATTATATTGAACCATGTATTGATTGTTTGGTTGGTAACAATAAAGAGTTGCTTTCTAAAGACCTTCACATTCTAGGAGAAGGAAAAAAATCCTTGATCTTGTGCAAACCGACGTGTGCTCCATGTTTGAGAGATCCCTCGGTAGTGGATCATATTTTTGTCTCCTTCATTGGTGACCACACGAGAAAGGTATTGGTGTACATGTTGAAATCCAAAGACCAAGTTCTCGATGCATTCAAGGAGTTTGTCACTCGAGTAGAATGTGAGATAGGTCAAACACTCAAGAGTGTTCGTTCGGACCGTGGTGGCAAGTATATATCAAGGTCCCTTTAAGGCATTCTATAAAGCTTGTGGGATCAGACAGGAAAAACACTACCTAATATGCCACAAGTGAATGCACTTGTTAAGAGGATGAACCGGATAATTCAAGAAGAGTTCGGTGCATGCTCTCTCAGACCAAACTACCCAAGCCATTTTGGGGAGAAGTTGTGATGATAACAGTCGACGTCATCAATCCCACACCATCTGTTCCTTTGAAAAGAGATGACCTAGAGGAGGTTTGGACAAAAAAAAAAGATCTTCTACAACCATTTGAAGGTGTTTGGGTTCAGGGTGTTTGTTCACATTCCCAAGGACAAACAAGCAAGTTAGATGCTAAGACCAAGGAATGCATCTATCTTGGTTCACATAGAGATAAGTTTGGATATCGACTTTGGGATCCAGTCAACAATAAGGTTGTTAAAAGTCGTGATGTCATGTTATTTGAGGACTAGACAATCGAAGACATCCAAAGGTCGGAGAAGCTAAGGTCAAGAACTAGTAGGAGAAAAGATGTTAGTCCTTTTCTTCAACGATGCAAAAATTCAAAAGAAGAAGTCAAGAATGAAGACGCTAGTACAAAAGATGGTGACCAGGATATTGACCAAGAAGAGACGGAGGAGCAAGGAGAAGAATCTAGAACCCCACCAAGGCTTGAGCCAAGACAGTCTACTATAGATAAGTGTCCGTCTAGAAGAGTATGTGATCCTATCAAATTAGGGGGGCCTTAGAGCTATAAATAGGCCATCAATGAGGAGATGTAATCCTTGTATATGAATCATACATACAAGTTGGTGGAGTTACCGAAAGAGAGACGAGCCCTGAAGAACAAGTGGGTTTATCAAATCAAGTCAAAGGAGAGCAATTTGAAGTCTCGATAGAAGGCCTAACAGGTTGTGAAAGGACTCAATCAAATGAAAGGTGTCAACGTTGAAAAATATTCACTCTAGTAGTGAAGATGCAATCAATCTGAGTTGTTCTTGATCTAGCAGCTACTCTAGACTTGAAGATTGTGCAACTTAATGTCAAGATGGCATATCTCCATGGTGACTTAGAGGAGGTGATCTACATGGAGCAACTAGAAGGATTCATGGTCCTAGGCAAGGAGAATTTGGTATGCCAACTATAGAAGAGCCATTATGGCGCGAAGCAAGCACCAAGGTAGTGGTACAAGAAGTTCAACTCCTTAATGGAAGATCATGACTTCAAGAAAACCGAGAATGACCATTGTGTCTTCATAAAGAGGTACGCTAGAGGCAACTTTCTCATACTTTTACAAGAGGTATGTTAGCGGCAACTTTCTCATACTTTTGCTCTATGTCAATGCCTTGTTGATAGTAGGTCATGATCGCAACAAGATAAATGCTCTTAGAAAAGATTTGAGCAACTGGTTCACCGTGAAAGATTTGGAGCTAACAAAACAAATCCTTGGGATGAAGATCACTCGCGACAAATCAAAGAAGCTACTTTTGACTATCTCAAGATCAATAGATTGAGAAGGTGCCAGAGAGATTCAATATGCACAAAGCCAAGCAGACTAGAGCTTCACTTGTTGGACACTTCAAGTTGAGTTCGAAGTAGAGTCCAACAATTGAGAAAGAGCAGGAGGAAATGAATACTTCGTATGAATCAGCAGTTGGCAATATTATGTATGTCATGATAAGCACTAGGCCTAACTTCGCTTATAAAGTTGGGGAAGTAAGCTAGTTCTTAGCCAACCTAGGGAAAGAGCATTGGGTAGCCGTCAATTGGATCCTCATGTACGTATTTGCGAGACACTATTAAGAGATGCTTATGCTTTGGGCATGGAAAACATGAGTTAAAGGGATATACCGATGTAGATTGGGCTAATAATATTGATTCCAAGAAATCAACTTCCAGTTACCTAACTAACTTTGCAAGGGAAGCTATTTCTTGGAAATCAAAGTTGTAGAAGAGTATTGCCTTATCTAATACTGAGGTAGAATATATAGCAACAACTAAAGCTTGCAAGGATTGTTGGGCCCGTCGAAATCTAACCCAAAAAGGCATCAAGGAACCCAGAACAATCGGCCCAATGTGGTGGATAAAGAGGAAGGTCGGAGAAACGTTAAAGACGTGGTGAGGTTGAGCCATTGAAGGAGGTAATAAATACACGACGGAAATCTCAGATCCCATGGTTGAAATGCAGAAACGGCTAATTCATGGATTCAGCAGGCGAGATTTCCGGGATACGTTGAGCATTTCACCAACAGTCTGAATTAAGGAAAGGATATATATATATAACAAAGACTGAAGCGAAGAGAAACACACAAGCACTCGAGAAAAAACCATAAGCTTAAAGTCATCTCTGTTCATTTGTCTTACTCTCACTCAAGCGTTCGTTTGTATTTGAGGAGATTCATCTCAGACTACGATCATAATATACACATTGCAACTTACCTGCTATTATTTTTCTATTTTATAATCGTTCCTACGTCTTGTCTCTGGTTTATAACGCGTTACACTTGATCTTTGGCTAGGAATTCCCATATCAAAGCAGGTAACGTGTTAGTGCGATTATCCTGCCAAAAACAATTGACGCCCACCGTGGGGCCCTAGCCGAAGAAGTTACGTTAAAACAACCGCAAGATCCATCACATGGAAGGAATCCAAACTACCTACAACCACGTGAGGGATCTCGACAATCATGAGGTCAATGAGGAGACGAACAATCAAGGCACTGGGAACGTAGACGGTACAGGAAACGTAGATGGAGTAGGGAATGCGGATGGAGTTGAGCAAGTTACTGGAGACACCAATGGCAATCCTGGCACTTCCGAGCAACGGGGAGTTGGAGGAGGCGATGCCGACGTCATTATGGAACTTAGATCAACAATGATTGCCCTTCAGAAAGACCTGGAAAGCCAGAAAGAGGCCAATGCTAAGTTCACCGAGGTATATGAAAAACAAATTGAAACTTTAACTAATGAACGTAATTTGCTTCGATCTCAGGTACAATCCGCTCCAACCCGTCCCCGAGGGACCGATGTGGTGGAAGGAGTCGCTAGGCGATTAGACATGGACGACCCAAGCTTCGTAACACCCGACGCCATCAGGCCCGTTACCGGGTATCAGGTAAATGGTAATTATTTAAGGGCGGTACGAGAAGATATTGAGGTTTCCTAATTGCGGGAATGCCTTCAAGCCCTGGAGGACCGAATCACTCAGGTCCCAGGAGCGCCTCAACCGATAGCGATGGAAAGGAGGGATGGTTACACCGATTCCCCCTTCGTGCTTGCTATCGCGAGAGTTGATATCTCCTGAAAGTATCACGTTCCCGATGTACCTAAGTACGAAGGGGTAACAGACCCCGATAAGCATATAGCGGCGTTCAAACAGGCTATGAATATTAGTACGGTCCCTTTTGATATGAAAGAGATTGTCATGTGCCGTTGGTTCGGGAACACGTTATCCGGACCCGCTCTCAATTGACACTCGCACTTACCACTTGGGGGTATCTCATCTTTTGCCGAGCTAATTGACAAATTCAGGATTAGGTTCGCAAGCAGTCGACACGCCAAAAAACGATCAAGTGATTTATACCGCTTGGTTCAAAAACCGGGAGAATCCCTGAAAACTTTCCTCAACCGCTACAATGAAGAACTGGTGACCATTGAAGGATGTGATGCCGCTACGGCTGTGGAGGCATTCCGAAGGGGTATATCGATGTGTAATCCCGAGTTATATCGCGAACTAACTAAATATCCTTGCTCAAACTTTGATAAAGTACAGGTAAAAGTGCTAGCCCATGTCCGATTAGAAGAAGATTACCTCTTCACCGAAAAAGCAGTGAGCCCCCATCGACCCGATCAAAGACAAGGAAGACGAGAGACAAGATACGCCCCTTATCCTACCGCACCTCATACTAAGACCACCGTTAATGCAATGATGGCGAGACAAGGCGAAAGATTTGAGAGTCCTAGGCTGCCTCCCAAACTTTCTCACTAAAACTTCCGCGTGGATGCAACCGAAGTGGTCCGGACCCTCAATACTATGGGGGATTCCGTTAAGTGGCCTCGAAAAAGTAATGTGCCCGCACACCAAAAAGACAAGTCTAGATGGTGTGATTTCCACTTTGATCATGGGCATCGGACCGACGAGTGTATTGCGTTGCGAAAGGAGGTAAGCGAGTTACTACGAAGGGGGCATCTCAAGGAGTTAATATCAGAAAAGGCGAAAGAGCAGTTGGAGCGTAATAGAGAAAAAGCCAATCCACCACCCCTACCAAAGCACACCGGAGTAATCAATGTTATCACGGTGGGATCGGAAATTTGTGGTATAACCTACTCTGCAGCCAAAAGGATCGCATGGGATACAAGAAGAGAGTACCCGAAAGCCCCTTCACGAATAAATCTTGCCATGATGCCAATCACCTTCGACG
This sequence comes from Fallopia convolvulus, assembly GCA_964016875.1. Classification (NCBI taxonomy): domain Eukaryota; kingdom Viridiplantae; phylum Streptophyta; class Magnoliopsida; order Caryophyllales; family Polygonaceae; genus Fallopia; species Fallopia convolvulus. Next base: position 5,350,685 of record OZ024721.1, read on the forward strand.
ATGTCGAGGAAGAGGAAGTTCACCATGATTGCTTAATAATCTCTTTAACGATGGCTAATTTCCTTGTCAAAAGAATTTTAGTTGATAATGGAAGCTCTACTAATTTACTCATGTTGGACGCCTTATACAGCTTAGGTTTCGGGATGAACGATATCGTAAAGAAATCAACGACTTTGGTGGGCTTTAGTGGAGAATCACGTAACACGCTGGGAGAGATATCATTACCCACCGCTGCGGGAGGAGTCAACTATCAGGTAAAATTCCAAGTGCTTGATTGCCCTTCACCTTTTAATGTCATTTTGGGCAGGCCATGGATACATGGGATGAGGGCTATCCCCTCTACCTATCATCAATGCGTGAAGTTCCCGACACCATGGGGAGTTCAAGAGATCAAAGGGGAACAGAAACTGGCAAGGGAATGTTATTCCATCACAATGAAAGCAACGACTTCCAAAAACCTACAGCTTGAAGCAGGGAAGAAGGCGTGGGATTAGCAATTAAAGGACTGTAGAACGACCACTTACTATGTAAAGCCGGAGACGCCCGAGCTCGAAGAAGTGGCTCTTGATCCACTAGAGCCATCTAAGAAAATCAAAATAGGAGCAGATCTGGAACCAACTTTATGTGAGCAAATAGTGGAATTTCTACGGTCCTACAGTGATTGCTTCGCCTGGTCAAACGAGGATATGGTAGGCATTGATCCCGACGTGATTACCCACGCCTTAAATGTCAACAAAAAGGTACCACCAGTGAAACAGAAAAGGCGAAAGTTCGCTCCAGAACGAAATCAGGTAATCAACGACAAGGTAAAGTCCTTACTTGAGTCTGGAAAGATTAGGGAAGTAAAATATCCTGATTGGCTTGCGAATGTGGTTGTTGTTAAAAAGAAAAACGGTAAATGGCGCGTTTGCGTAGACTTTACCGATTTAAACAAAGCATGCCCCAAAGACTCGTTTCCCTTGCCTCATATTGATGCAATGGTAGACGCAACGACAAGGCATGAACTTTTGACTTTCATGGATGCATTTAGCGGGTATCATCAAATAATGATGCACCTTGACGATCAAGAAAAAACTGCATTCGTAACCAATCAAGGAACTTATTGTTATAAAGTTATGCCCTTTAGGTTAAAAAACGCAGATGCTACTTATCAGAGATTGGTTAATAAGATGTTTCAGGAAAAACTGGGGGATACGATGGAGGTATACATAGACGACATGTTGGTCAAATCATTGAAGGCGGAGGACCACATTACTCACCTGAAAGACGCGTTCGAGATCCTGCGGAGTTACAAGATGAAGCTAAACCCAACCAAGTGCTCTTTTGGAGTGACATCAAGGAAATTCCTCGGATACATAATGACGCAAAGGGGAATCAAGGCGAGTCCAGAACAAGTCAAGGCCATAATGGAGTTGCAATCACCAAAATGCGTCAAGGATGTCCAGAGGTTAACAGGACGAGTAGCTGCATTGAACCGGTTCATATCACGATCTTCAGATAGAAACAAGTTGTTCTACGACATTTTGAAGAAAAACAAGTCGTTCGAGTGGACAGAAGAGCATGAAAAAGCCTTTGGGGAGTTGAAGAATTATTTGTCTAATCTGCAGGTATTATCCAAACCCAAGCCAGACGAGAAGTTATATGTATACTTGACCGTGACCGAAGTAGCAGTAAGTGCAGTCTTGATCCGAGAAGAGAATGGAGACCAGTTGCCCATTTATTACGTAAGTAAAACTTTGCTCGATGCGGAAACCAGATACTCCCCCATGGAGAAATTAGTATTGTCCTTGGTAATGGCTTCAATAAAGTTACGTCCTTATTTTGAAAGTCATTCTATCATCGTGAGAACTAATTACCCAATGAAGAGTATTATGTCAAAGCCAGAATTGTCAGGTCGGCTAACAAGATGGTTGATCCACTTAAATGGCTACGACATAACGTACGAGCCTAGAACAGCAATGAAGTCTCAAGCGTTGGCAGATTTTGTGGTCGACTTCACTCCTACCACTTCAGAGCATGAGGACCAAGACGTATTGCACGTAACAGGAAGTGGCAAATGGTTGATGCATACAGACGGGGCATCAAATCAGATTGGTGTAGGATTGGGGGTAGTCTTGAAGTCACCACAGGGGGATAGGATAGCCCAAGCTATTCGATGTACATTCAAGGCCACCAATAATGAAGCAGAATATGAGGCGCTTATTGCAGGGTTACTCGTTGCTAAGGATTTGAATGTACGGGAGATCGAGGTAATTTGCGATTCATTACTTATTGTAAATCAAGTTACGAATTCGTATGTTGCCAGGGATTCAAAGATGAAGGCGTACTTGGAAAAAGTTCAAGAGATCATAAAGCATTTCAAACATTTCGAGATAAAGCAAGTTCCCCGAGATGCCAATACGCAAGCAGACGCCTTAGCCAACCTCGGATCTATAATCGACCCAAGGGAGTACAATAATATACCTTTTGTATATCTTGATGCGCCATCTATAACCAAGGAGGCAGACATGTTGGAGATTCGAGGTTCTGATGAAGATAAGTCATGGGTAACCCCTTATCTAAAGTGGTTACAAGATGGAGTTTTGCCACACGACAAGGAAGAAGCTCAACGACTTAAGGTAAAAGCCTCCACTTTCACTGTTAAGAATAACATCTTGTTTAAATGGATGTCGTCAGGAATACACGCCCGATGCTTAAAGGAAGAGGAGGTACAGAAGGTGTTACAAGACATACATGATGGAGAATGCGGAAATCATACAGGGGGTCGAAATTTGGCAAAGAAGGCGAGCAAGATGAGTTATTATTGGCCTACCATGAACAAAGACGTTGTAGAGTTCGCTCGCAAGTGTGATGCGTGCCAGCGTCATGGACCTATACCACATCAACCCTCGGAGCTATTACATCCCATAACTTCCCCTTGGCCATTCATGAAATGGGGAATGGACATTGTGGGAAAGCTTCCTCCAACTTCGGGACAACGCATCTACGTCTTAGCAATGACTGACTACTTCTCCAAATGGATCGAAGCCGAAGCTTTCAAAGAAGTTAAAGACACCCAAGTCATCTCCTTCATAAGGAGAAACATCCTGAACAGATTCGGGATACCATCAACCATAGTGTGCGACAACGGGTCTCAATTCATCAGTGACAAGACGAGATCATTTTGCCAGCAATACAACATTCAGTTAGTAATGTCAACACCTCATTATCCTCAAGCTAACGGTCAAGCAGAAGCAAGTAATAAAGTGATCATCAACAACTTGAAAAAGCGACTCAAAGGGGCAAAGGGAAAATGGGCAGATGAATTACCCCTTATCCTATGGTCAGATCGAACAACCCCTAAGACCGCCATAGGCCATACACCTTTCTCCTTGGTTTATGGATGTGAAGCCGTGTTACCAGTAGAAGTGACCTTGCCCACAGTTCGATATGGACTCACTACCGAAGAATCAAACCTACCTAACCTGTTACACCATTTAGACACGCTAGACGACTTACGAGATGAAGCATCGATTCATATGACATCATATAGACAGGGGGTAGCTCGGAGTTACAACAAACGCGTTAATGCCAAGGTGTTCCAAGTGGGAGATTGGGTATTAAGAAAAGTCTTCCAGAATATGCAGGAATTGAATGCTGGCAAGTTGGGGGCAAACTGGGAAGGACCATATCAGATCACGAAGATCGTGGGACACGGAGTCTACGAGTTAATGTCACAAGATGGGAAAACGATCCCTAGAAGTTGGAACGCGATGAACTTGAAGTTGTATCACTTTTGAAAGACGCATGAATCGCGATGAGGTATACTTCGCAGAATTGTTGCTTTTCACATTATATCATTACATCTTTATATATACATAAAACGACAACGGTTTCAAAAAAACTAACAAGGGACGCCTTGTGACGTTACAGGCCAAAACATGGGCCCTCGCCTTATGATCAGGCAACGCATTGCACACAACGACTAGTCAAAAAGATGCAAGAGACGAGAACATGTAACATGAATTCTAGAGCAAGTGGAATTTCTCATTTGTAACACGATTCACCAATTTATTGCAAATATTTACGTTCAGACAAGTACATCATTCCCTCTCTCTCTTTGCATCTTACATAGAAAAGCGCTATACAACGAAGAAGTTTTTGCTAAATTACAAGTATGTGGTTTAAACAAGCCAGTTTTTCCACAAGCACGTTGATCTTCTTGCTCCAATGGTGAACCTGCTTTACCTGCAAAAAAGTCAAACACAGATCCATAGCCATAGTAACTACTAAAAACATTATCAAAATAAACTTAACCCCGGAAATCAACGCGGGGTGCAAAGTTGTCCACATCTAGGCCCTAATACGAGCGGCCAAACAAAACATAAAGTTTTCAAAAACCCCAACACACTGAGGGTAGGATAAGAGTTCAGAAAGTAGAAAAAAGCGGAAAGGAATCATTCTTTGTTTGCATCTTCGGACGACTTCTGGTTATCCATCTCGACCTAGGCAACTTCTTTGGCAACCTGGGAAATGTCATCAATGAGAGAAGACTTCTTGGACGCATTAGCCTCCTCAGGGAAAAAATTCTCGAATTGCTCCCTCTCTTTCGCAGCATCCCAAGAGGAGTGTTTCCCAGCAGTAAATTCTTCAATCGTCTCGACACGAGCCCTGAGCGACCAGTAGTCAGCCATATCCTCCACTTCCTGAGCCAGAGCGGCACTTTTCTTTGATGCTTCATTGAACTTATCTTCCCACGCCTTGGAGTCCTCCCGAGCTCTCTCGAGGGCATTTTGCAGATCAAGGGTCTTCTTCTCTAAAGCCTTCTTCTCCTGTCCCAAGATGACAGACCTATCCTTTTCAAGCTGCGTGCTGATCTTACTCTGAGCCAATTGTTCAGGGTAATCTTTGAAGGTGTCATAAGCCACAAGAGTGAGTTGGAGCCCCTAGGTAACATGTACGGATTAAGCAAACATCCAAACAATTAGTAGTAAAAGAAAACAAAACTGTTAAAAAACTGCCACTGGGCCGCTAGTATTTCGCCGAGAAATTCAGGAAAGGAGGATCGATGGCCTAAACCATGGAGGCAATCCACTTGCAGAGGCATCAAAGATTTAAGGCATTTCTCAGCATCCATATCCAGGGACATCATGGTGCTGGGAAGATCCATCATGCGGGAAGATGCGCCTTTCTTTGATAGGGAAGCCTTGGGAGAGTCGCCTACCACTTTGGGAGGAAGAGACACCATCAAAGACGTATCCGCAGTAGAGGCAGTGTCCGCTTTCCTTTTCTTCCTGGCCTCGACCCTTTCCAAAGTTGACAAAGCAGCGGTTGATCTCGTAGTCCTTGAACCTGATAGCATGAGAGAAACAGGGTTAACAAGAAACAGGAAACGATGAAACTAGAAAGGAGAAGAGAGACAGACTTACTCGACATCTCCGTATCTTCAGGCTCTGCAAAACACGCTTTTACTAATTCGGGGTAGGATCTTTCCTCCAATGAAAGAGCCTCGATATGGGAGATGACTTCAGATGACACGTTGCGGGGTTGAGGAGTAACAAGACACTCTGCACAGAAAACATCATGCGGTTAGACTTAATTAAAAGCCAATGAGTATAAAAGGGAAACACTACCTGTTGATTGCCAACGACTTCTCAAGAAAGATGTATCGATCCCTAGAGAAGACAATCTCACAAAGAAAAACTTATCAGCCCAACCCCGGTCAAATTTTGATACGTTGAAGACTAAGTCAGATTTGTTGGTGAAGGTTTTCAAAGTTAAACGGCCCGGACCACCTTTGGAAAGGCGGTAATTTAAGAAAAAATCGGCAGCTTTGAAGGGAAAACCCCAAGAAGAACACAATTGATCAACGGAAAGTAGAAGTCTCCAAACCTGGGGAAGTAATTGCCCCGGAGAAACGTTGAGGGTGGACAAGAAATCGACGACTAGAGGAGAAAATGGAAAACAGTGGCCAATACAAAAAGGGTACTCATACAAGCACACCCAATCGGTAGCATAGAAATCCGCATGAACGTCGGGGGGAGGAAGAAACACCTCTCCATGCGAAGGGAAACCCGCAGAAAAGGCGAAAATATGGGGGTCCTCTGAATTACTATTCCTCCGATGATATGAGGTGAGGAAACTGGAAGATGTCAGAGAAGGAGGAAGGGTGGATTCAAGGCAATAGAGGGAAGGAGAGCTAGAAGACGCCATAGTTGGGGGAAGAAGAGAAGTTGAAGACGAAGAAGCGAAAGAAGGGGAAAACGTACCTGGGAACCGAGAAGCACAATTGAAGTCTTGGAAGCCATCATAACTGCTCTAAATAGGGGTTGATTAGACGTGTCGTGACTTGCTACAACTTCCAAGACACGAAATCAAAAACCCTAGAAAAATGGAGGCGGGAATTTTCCCGGGTTTTTGATGGGGGTATTGTTGGGCCCGCCGAAATCTAGCCCAAAAAGGCATCAAGGAACCCAGAAAAATCGGCCCAATCTGGTGGATAAAGAGGAAGGTCGGAGAAACATTAAAGACATGGTGAGGTTGAGCCATTGAAGGAGGTAATAAATACACGACGGAAATCTCGGATCCCATGGTTGAAATGCAGAAACGGCTAATTCATGGATTCAGCAAGCAAGATTTCCGGGATACGTTGAGCATTTCACCAACGGTCTGAATTAAGGAAAGGATATATATAACAAAGACTGAAGCGAAGAGAAACACACAAGCACTCAAGAAAAAACCATAGACTTAAAGTCATCTCTGTTCATTTGTCTTACTCTCACTCAAACGTTCGTTTGTATTTGAGGAGATTCATCTCAAACTACGATCATAATATACACATTGCAACTTACCTGCTATTATTTTTCTATTTTATAATCGTTCCTACGTCTTTTCACTGGTTTATAACGCGTTACACTTGATCTTTGGCTAGGAATTCCCATATCAAAGCAGGTAACGTGTTAGTGCGATTATCCTGCCCAAAACAAGGATCAAAGTGGATTTAGAATTCTTGCTTGAGCTAGGAGAAAAGTAAGATAAATATTTCTCGCTATGTGAGAATTAGAGTGCTATTCACTTGGCAAAAAACTCAACCTTTTACTCACACTCAAAGGATATCGATATACAATATCATTAGATTAGAGTAGTTCATGAAGAAAAGATTTTCCGCCTTGACAAGGTACATACGGATGACAACTGGTCAGATATTATTATCAATAAAGTACAAACTAAAAAATTTGAAGATTGTTGTCGAGGCACTGACATCAAAACACTTTCAAATTAAATCGGGAAGGGGGAAATTTGTTGGGCTCTGTCTATTTAATTTGGAAGTGGATTATTGGGTCAATGAAGTATAAGGCCCAAGTGATTAAAGATCAAATGCAAATTTAGTTGAAGAGAATTTAAAGAAAAAATTCTAGACAATGGAAGTAGAAGGATTGAGAATTATCAGGAAAATTAAAGCAAGCATGTGGATGAAAATTAAACTTGTATTATCTGCATTGATCTAGAAAAGTCGGTGTGAAGTTTATGAGTAGTTTTAACCAATTTCAACCTCCTATAAATAAGATCATTAGGAATACATTTTGGCGTCGATTGATCAAAATCAACTCCAAAATAATAAAGTGAGTGTATTAGTGTGTTTTAATTAATGAGTTTATAAGTGTGCCCATATAAAATTGTTAGCCATGTTCAAACTTCTTTCCACATAATATAAAAATTAGCTTATAAAATTAGTTGTTTTATTGATCCATCTTAATTTGACGAAACAAAAAAAAGTTAAAGTTTTTCCAACAAGCTACCATATTGAGTCTTCCATGTCCGAGGAAAAGATTGATAGGCTACTCACTACTCCAAGCAAGATATGACCTCTGCAAAAGCATTTAACTCACAAAAAGATTGACTAGTGTCATTGATATATTTTTTTATCAAAGGGGACTAGCCCCAGGAAACAATAACAAACTGACAGCAAAAACAACTAAGCAATTAATAGGCGAGGATGAGTCCTGCCTGCTGCGTCTTCAGCCAGTGGCCGGGAGACACTGCTGGAAAACGAACCTGTAGCCAGGAAAATAGATACGACTTCCGCCACAAAAATAACCACGAAATCACGTTAGCCACGACATCTGCAACGGATTGCCCTACGAAAGTGCCCTGGGGCTAAAACACGCGAGGCTAAATATCACTCTGGAAAAGAACCACAGAATTCTAGTTTTGTGGCTATTTAGCTGCAAATAATAGCCGCGAATTAGTTCATTGCTAAACGTGTGGCTATTAGCCACGAAAGTCACGTTCAACCATATTAGCCAGAATTGAATTTCGTGGTTAGTTTTGAGTGCATCACCATCAAATGTTAGCCACAAAAGTATTTTGTATCTAAGTTCGAGTCGAATTTGAACGCATAATCGCACCTATTTCGTGGCCATTAGCCTTGAAATTTGCCATGAATCTATTTAGTGGGAAAATCCGTGGCCATTTAGCCTCAACATTTGCATTGAATCTATTTGGTGGCAAATTTTGTGGTTAAATAATTACGCATTTAAAAAAAAATAAAAAAAACATTATACCATAATATTGCATATTTGTGTAATCATAGTAGTGCAATTACATGGTCTACAATACTCTATGAAACATCCCAGAACAAACTACATTCTATCCACATGCTAATCAAAACCCACGACAAACCCAAAAAATCCTAACAAGAGGAGCAAAGTCTATACTTGTTGCATGCCAATGCTAGCCAACCAATATGTTACAACACTTGCTTTTTCCTTCTCTTCTAATCCATGTAATCTTCATTCCCTGTAAGTTTTATACAAATTAAAAGCTTAATATACTAAGAAACATCTTCAAGGTACAAAAACTTGCTATAGCATGAGTAACACTGAAAAGCTAAGGTACAAAACTCTACCTCAATAAAGGTGGAAACTTTTTTTTCACTGATCTTTTCATACTTCTGTTTTTCGTTTCCAGCTTTCAGTCCTTGTCAGGGAAGACTACAAAGAAACATCCTCAATAAGAATAAACTAAAGGACACATATACTACGAATCCGAATAACAGGGGATTCAGATTCTAACCTTCCTCTCAAGAAATACATAAGAACATAACCAAGCGACTCTAAGGCATCTCTGCGACTTTGCTCTGTAACAAAGAGCAAACTCCAGGTTTCAAAATGAGCATTTGTAGTTGCTATACAGTATGCAAGCTAGAAAAGCAGAAAAGAACTCCAAGATGTTGTATAAACAAAAACATCAGGACAACAAAAAATTACCTATCCCAAGATGAGTGTTATTGCTATCATATCTTGTCGTCCCAGTTAAATTCTTGTTCTCTCTGCATCATGAATATTCAATAACCAACAAGTTTGATAGATGAACACATTCGATATCCAAAATTAAAGAGCAATGAGAGAAACCTTAGGTTCAAAAGTCACAATATTAGCATGAATTTTAAGAAAGACGCAGATGAAGAACAAGTTGAGTCATATCAACTTAAGGTTAATTGAGTAAATAATTGGGTCAGTTTGGTCCACTAGGGTTCCATAAAGTTTCAGCGGGTCAAGTTGCATTCAACTTGGGCCAGAATAGTTCTGGTTTAGGACCATACCAGTTGGTTTAAAATCAACAGATTGTGAGTCATCTTAATTAAAGGAATGATGGAAATAACTCCTGAAGAAAACTAAATTAGAAAGAAAGATATTAATACGTATAATATACAATTAAACAACTATCATCAAAGATTGAATAACCTATAAGGAATATGTTGGTGAGTTATGTTGTCTCTGTAATTCGTAGCCAGACCAAAGTCAATAATATAGACCTACAAATACAATGACAGTGTCACAATAGATCATACAAGGAGGAGAAAGTCTTAATAGAAGGGGAAAACTAGTGATACAAACCTGATTTGCACGACGGACTAAACCCGTAAGGAAGTTGTCAGGTTTAATGTCTCTATGCAAGAACGACTTGGAATGGACAAATTCAACTCTATTGATCTTCTCAGAAAAAATCTGTTAGAATCACAGTTTCACAACTTAGAAGGATATAGAAAACCATGAAAAAAATAAACAAAACTGAAACACAACAGGGAAAACCATAAAAAGCACAAACAACACACCAAAACATGCTGAAAACAATAGAAATACACTTTGACGAGTTAAATTTGGCGAAGAATCCGAATTCTTTCTCCCCGAGAGTCCGTCGTTCCATCCTGATTCTCTCTCTCAGGTTCCTTTAAATTTGGAGACGAATTGGTAGACTTTGACGAATTGGAGACGAATTGGTAGAATTTGGAGACGAATTGGTGAAGATATGCCGACGCTGAAGAAGCCAAATTCATTCGCCCCGAGTCCGTCGTCGTTCCTCATTCTCTCTCGGGTTTCATTTTGAGAGTTGTTTAATGATTTGGTGAGAGGAGGCGACATTGAAGAGTTTAGGGATCTGGTGAGAAGGAAGAAAATGAGGACGCGCCATCGAAGGAGGAGTTCAGAGATGTGCCAAAATGTTAGGGTTTGAGTTCCGAGGCGGAGTTCAGAGGCGCAGTTAGGGTTTGAGTTGTGAAACTTTTTTTAATCAATAAGGAAGAGGCCCAAAATGTTCAGCCCGCCCAAAATTTCTTTAAATCAAAATTTCCCTCCTTCTAATATTTTCAGCCCGCCAATTTTTTTTTAATCTATTATTTCCTTCTTTTTCCCTCCTAAACCAAATGTTTTTAGATGATTAAATTAACAATTATTTTTTAAAAATCTTTAACCAAATACACTTTTCTATATACAAATAAACTAAACAATTAAAAAAAATTCCTATATGAAAAGTACAATAATTATAAGTATGAAATTAAAAATTTTATATATAAATCGATATTAATCTAACATGGGGGCTCCGCCCCCGAACCTCTAGCGAGTACTTATCAACGTCAAGCATATGAAGATCATCATAGAGATTTAGGTATTGTTAATCTTAAATTTTAACCATAACATGCGAACTAATTAGGTTTTATTAATCTTATAAACCAAACTCTAATCATTAAACTTCAATCCTTTTACCTTAAAGCCTAACGATTTCTATAGAAATATAACGATTTATTATTAGAATGAACGACTCTAAGTAAAAATATAACGATTTCTTGTAAGAATGAACGGTTCTAAAGGAATATAACAATTTCTTATAAGAATGAATGATTTTAAAGTAATATAATGATTTCTTATAAGAATGAACGACTCTAAAGAAATATAACGATTTCTTATAAGAATGAACGACTTTAAAGGAATATAACGTTTTCTTATAAGAATGAACGGTTCTAAAGGATAAATCGTTAGAATCGTTCTTTCTTGTATACCTTTTTTTGGGGCATTGCCCCCCGAACCCCCTTCTAGGGGGCTCCGCCCCCTAGGACCCCTGGTGTTGTCGGGGGCTCCGCCCCCGAACCCCTGGCGTGTAATTGTTAACATCAAGCATATAAAGATCATCATAGAGGTTTAGGTATTGTTAATCTTAAACTTTAACCATAACATGTGAACTAATTAGGTTTCTTATAAGAATGTTCGGTTCTAAAGAAATAAACGACTTCTTATTAGAATGAACAACTTTAAAGGAATATAAGGATTTCTTATAAGAATAAACTATTCTAAGTGAATATAATGTTTTCTTATAAGAATGAACGATCCTAAGTGAATATAACATTTTCTATGTTTTCTTATAAGAATGAACGATTCTAATAAGAAAGAACGATTCTAAATGAATATAATGTTTTCTTATAAGAATGAACGATTCTAAATGAATATAACAATTTTTTATAACAACGAATGATTCTAAGTAAATATTATGTTTTCTTATGAGAATGAACGATTCTAAAGAAATATAACGATTTCTTATAAGAATGAATGATTATAAAGGAATATAATGATTTCTTATAAGAATGAACGATTTTAAGTGAATATAGCGTTTTCTTATAAGAATGAACGATTATAAGTGAATACAATGTTTTCTTATAAGAATGAACGATTCTAAGTGAATACAATATTTTCTTATAAGAATGAATGATTCTAAGTGAATATAACATTTTCTACGTTTTCTTATAAGTGAACGATTCTAAATGAATATAACAATTTCTTATAAGAATGAACGATTCTAAGTGAATATTATGTTTTCTTATAAGAATGATCGACCCTAAACCCTAAACCCTAACCCCAAACCCTAGACCCTAAACCCTAGACCCTAAACCCTAGACCCTAGACCCTAAACCCTAAACCCTAAGAAATATAACGATTTCTTATAAGAACGATCGATTCTAAATGAATGTAACACTTTCTTATAAGAATGATCGATTCTAAAGGAATATAACGTTTTCTTATAAGAATGATCGATTGAAAAGGAATATAACGATTTCTTATATTAATGAACGACTCTAAAGGACTATAACGATTTCTTACAAGAATGAACGGTTCTAAAAGAATATAATGATTTCTTATAAGAATGATCGATTCTAAAGGAATATAACATTTTCTTATAAGAATGAACGATTCTAAAGGAATATAATGATTTCTCATAAGAATGAACGATTCTAAATGAATATAACGATTTCTTATAAGAATGAACGATTTCTAAAGGAAATTATTTTAAATTATTATTCTCGAATAATTTCGTCTTAAACATGCATAATAATATTATTCTCATAAATATTATTATTCTAGGAAGTCATTTATAATTTATTAAAAATTATTAATTGCTTAGGTGAGCATGATTGATATTTTATTTTAATAAATATTTTTTATAAAGGCATATGGGTAATATTTATTAAAATGTTAAAATAATTATTATAACGATTTCTCATAATAATGAATGATTCTAAATGAATATAATGATTTATCCTAAGAATGAATGATTCTAAATGAATATATAACGATTTCTTATAAGAATTAACGATGCTAAAGGAATATAACGATTTCTCATAAGAATGAACGATTCTAAAGGAATATAACGATTTCTTATAAGAATTAACGACTCTAAAGGACAATAACGATTTCTTACAAGAATGAACGGTTTTAAATGAATATAATGATTTCTTATAATAATGATCGATTCTAAAGGAATATAACATTTTCTTATAAGAATGAACGATTCTAAAGGAATATAACGATTTCTCATAAGAATGAACGATATTAAAGGAATATAACGACTTCTTATTATGTTTTCTCATAAGAATGAATGATTCTAAATGAATATAACGATTTCTCATAAGAATGAACGATTCTAAATTAATATAACGATTTCTTATAAGAATGAACGATTCTAAAGGAATATAACGATTTCTTATAAGAATGAACGATTTCTAAAGGAAATTATTTTAAATTATTATTCTCGAATAATTTAGTCTTAAACATGCATAATAATATTATTCTCATAAATATTATTATTCTAGGAAGTCATTTATAATTTATTAAAAATTATTAATTTCTTAGGTGAGCATGATTGATATTTTATTTTAATAAATATTTTTTATAAAGGCATATGGGTAATATTTATTAAAATTTTAAAATAATTATTATTTATAGTGAAAATAATTTTACAAATAATAAAAATTAATTAGGAATGGGCTTGTGAGGTAATAGAAAATTTGATGGGCTTGGGAGTCAAAAGAAATGAGCCCGTTTTTGGATCACCTTACTCGGCCCATATGGAGGAGCAGCCCAATCCAAACTCTTCTTTCTTCCTTTGTTGAAATCTTGTGGTTATTTCTGAAGATTAACCACGAAATGAAGAACTCGTGGCTAATCTCGTGACTGTTTCTGCAAATATTTCCAAACAAACAAAGTTAGACACGAAATGAAGAACTCGTGACTAGTCTCGTGGTTATTTCTGCAGATTTCTCACGAAATGAAGAACTCGTGGCTAATCTCGTGACTGTTTCTGCAAATTTTTCCAAACAAACAAAGTTAGACACGAAATGAAGAACTCGTGATTAGTCTCGTGGTTATTTCTGCAGATTTCTCACGAAATGAAGAACTCGTGGCTAATCTCGTGACTGTTATCGCAGATTTTTGCAAACAAACTAAGTTAGACACGAAAATAAGAACTCGTGGCTAGTTTTGTGGTTATTTCTAAAAATTCTAACGAAATGAAGGAACATTTATAAGTCAATGATTCAAATTACCCACACAAATAACCACAAAACTAGCCATAAATATTATGTGGGTACTTAGCTCCAGATTTTACCGTGAATATACACACGAATCCTTTTTCGTGGCTAATTAGCTACTACACTAGAAATGAATCTAGCCGCACGAGACATTCGCGTCAATTTGGCCTAAACTTTAGCCACGGGAATATTTTCATGACAACATGGCCAGAAATCTACAACCAAATTTAGCCGCGCGCTCTTTTCGCGGCGATTTAGCCTCAAATATAGCCGCAAGTGTATTTTTCATGGCAATATAACCACAAACGTAAATATTTGTGGCTAAACTTGTGGCCGTTGCCACCCAAATTAACCTCGACAATATTCATGGCTAAATATTTTCTGGCTACAGACGCGTTTTCCAGCCGTGAGACCAACTCCGGGGGTCAGGGAGGAGTGTCATTTATATATACTCCTACTACAAACAAAAAAAAACAGGTCTGATCCCTTGGAAACAATCTTCATTTGTTTATCCTTTTAATTTGATTAAAAATTTTTTTTGTAGAAATTTGATTTAAAATTATTTAATCAAGAGACACATGGTCTCTTAGAGCAAGTTTATCAGTAGAATTTTTGCTTTGAGAAGCTCTTTTTTATTAATATAATAATGGAATAGATGAGAATATGGATACTCTTTTCCTCTATAAAGAGCATCGGTGCTCTCTCTCCCCCAAAGGACCAAAATGCAGTATTTCTTCTTTTTTTTTTGAAATTCCTGAATTATATATTTTTAATTAATTTATAGTAAAAGGAGTCTCCCACCAGGAGGACATTGATAAACTTACTCTAATATTAGGGGAAGCTCAGCATTTGTATCGTAAATAGGTGCAGATGATCCAAATTCGTAGACTATTACCTCGTGTCGTGAAGAAGACTTCAAATTACGTACAGAGTAATGAAATTATTATTTTTTGGACCGTTCAAATGATTAGGCTGCTACGTACGTAGGATTAAAAACATAAGTTACATATATAATGAGCTAACTATTGACAAATAGAAAAAAAATCAAATATGGAATGGGGGCATTTGATGGAAAAAAAATAGTTTGAAGTTTGAGCATTATTGTTGAGAATAATAACATATCCCACGTCCGAAATACAAAGAGATCAAGTCTAATATATATATTTTTAGGTTACTTCTTCTATTGTCAATTGGTTTGTTTAGGATGGAATCCTATGAACTTATATACTAGGCCTATAACGCGCATGTGCGCGCGTACCGACACGTCCCCAGTTTACCTATCTATCGGGCTCATGGACTTTCTTGCCCTGGCTACTCTTACTCACAATCACACATTATGAAGGATTGTTCCCACCTTGTTGGATACTGGTATCATGGGAACAATGTCTGTTACCATGGGACCAGTATCAAGTACTCCTCTTTAGTTTTGATAATGACAAACTCTATAAGGACTAACGATCTTTGTGTTTGTGTAAGTTGTAATGTAGATTACAAGTTAAAACAGAACATAAGGGAACAGTCAATGAAGCACTGATGTGATGGAACAGTGTGAGGGAACAGCAGTGCGAAGATACTTCATCTTTCCTTAATTAGTAAGCCCGTAAATCAGTTGCGAGAGAATCAGATCTCGGAAGATTTGACAGCTAAATGAAGTTGTTACTTAAAGAAGATCTTGGAGTGGATATTGCCGAACAACAACTCCAAGATTTAGTGGAAATTGGTTCGAGTCTTTCTAGGATTAGATTAGATAGAATCAATGTAAATTTGATTTATAGTGAATAAAATAATGATTAATTATATCTTAATTATGAAAGTAAGTAAGATATGATTGGATTAGTTTATAGCACTATAAATAAGGTTAAGTGATTAGGTTAGAAACATCGAGCAGATGCATGTTGGAAGTGAGGATCTTCACAAAAGTCATCTTCATGACGTCAAACGATGGAGATGGAGACTTTTCAAGATATTATGTGATTAATATGAATTCCCAACAATTGTTTATGCTTCTTAAAGGAACCACAAGTTGTGGTGTTCTCTCTCTTGTTTATGCAAGTATCCTTCTTATTCTCTATAAGACTGCTAACTGTTGGATCATAATCTGAGTCTATTCGGATTTTGATGCCCATATGTTTAGTTACAACCATAAGAACCAAGTTAGTTTCTCCGCTTGCTTAGTCTTTCATTAGACTAACCCGTCCATCTTCTTTTCTTTTATATGGTCGGCTGGTGTCCACTGTTGGTTTACGACACATCAGGTTCTTCTTAGAAGTTGATTCAAGAGGCGGATTCAGATGTTTGAAGCTCCAGAAGTTGAAGAAAGGTTTCCAATGGATATACTTGAGTGAAGATCATGGTTGAACTACTTCAAAACGAAGCTGAGTTTCAGAAATAAGAACTTAAGGAAGACTTGATGAAGATTTTGTTTAAATAGAAGATTGTTCTATTTATTTACTAATTCTTTTTAAGTTAAGGCTTGTATAAGACCTTTTATTCTTTTTTCCGCTGTAAAGTTTTACTTAATTTTGTTAGGTTTTAAATGGTTTCAATTACCTTGTTTTTAGTTTGTTCGGTCAGTTTAAAGTCTTGGGTAGCTTCGGTTTAGTCTTAATCGGGGTTACTGGCGGTAATACCTCGAGGGTAGGAAGGGGGTGTTACATTCAAAAACCTCACCCTAAATACTACCTTGGAATGTATTATCAATTCTGTAGACAATGTGGTAAAGGAGGTCATGACCACACTCAGTGTACTAAGGCAAAAACCTATCAAAAATTCCAGAAAAACAGGTCTAACAACCAGAATGGTGACAATGGTCAAAACCGTAGAAGGAACAATCGTCACCGCTAGCAAGGGAACAATAGTCAACAACAACACAGTTCATATTCTCTTGCTTACAACAAAAATTATGCTTCTACTAGCTCTAAGAAAAGTCATGCTAATCAGAGTAGAAGTAATAATGTCAATATTGTTGAGTACTTCATTGCGAGTCCCGAAGAACATCAGAAGTTTTATCCTAACCGACCCAAAAAGGCAACACTTGCCTGGGTCGTTAAGCCTTGATTTTCTCTGTTTTACAGGATGAAGTGAGGGGGAACAATCAGTGGTACAAAGATAGTGCTTGCTCGTGCCACATGACAGGAAATGAAAAGATCCTCACCTCACTTCACAAGAATGCTGGAGGAAACATATCCTTCGGTGATAAGCGACATGGAACAGCTATTGGAACTAGAAACACTGAAATCAATTACTACATCAAGTTCAAACAGGTAAGTCTTGTAAATAATCTTGGATTTAATCTGCTTAGTGTTGCTTAGATTTGCGATCAGGGAAATCTCGTGGTAACTTTTACCTCGGAGTCATGCACTATAAGGAACAACAGCTCTAACAAGACAGTTCTCAAAGGGGCACGAGTCAACAATGTCTATTTAGTAGGCAATAAGTTCAAGTCCGAAGAAACTCTATGTCTTGCTTCCATTGCAGATGAATCTGATCTATGGCACAAGAGACTTGGTCATGCAAGTCTACGAGCCATACATAAGCTTCATAATTTGGGGTTAGTTAGAGGTCTCCCTAAAGTTCAATCAGAAAAAGATGGCGTCTATGATGCATGTGTAAAAGGGAAAATGAGTCGGACGTCCTTCAAGTCCAAAAATGAAGTAAGCACATCTCGTCCTCTTGAAATGTTGCATATTGATCTATGTGGACTAATGAGGGTACAAAGTCCAGGAGGTAACAAATACATGTTTGTAATTGTTGATGATTTCTCTAGATATACATGGGGCATTTTTCTAACCTCAAAAGATGAGACTTTCTCTAAGTTTCAGGATTTGGTGAAGAAGATGGAGGTAAGTTTAGGGGTGAAACTGAGCGAAATAAGGTCTGATCATGGAACAGAGTTTGACAACTCCTTGTTCCTTACCTTTTGTCGAGAAAATGGTGTTTCCCATAATTTCTCGGCTCCACGAACACCACAACAAAATGGTGTAGTGGAAAGAAAAAACAGAACCTTAGAGGATATGGCAAGAACCATGCTACCGGCGAGTGGATTAACTGAGTCCTTCTGGGCTGAGGCAATCAACTCAGCTTGCTATATTCTAAATCGCGCAATACTTAGACCTTTACTCTCAAAAACTTCATATGAATTGCTCAAACAAAGAACTTCTAACATTTCTCATTTGAGAGTCTTTGGTTGCAGATGCTACATACACAATAATGGAAAGGATGATCTAGGAAAATTTGATCCCAAAAGTGATGAAGGAGTTTTTGTAGGATATGCAATAAGCAGCAAAGCCTATAGGGTCTTCAACAAGAGAACCAGGAAGTTCGAAGAGAGTATCCATGTGGTTTTTGATGAGCGCCATACCAGAGGGAACAGTTCTGACTCTGCACAGAATGTGGGACTCTCCGATGAAGATGATGATCAAGAGAAAGAAGATTCTCCACAATCTGAAAATGGTGGAGATCAAAATCAAGATGGAAATGAAAACAGTTCTCAAAATGAGGAGGAGTCGACCCATGTTGAAGAACCACAAGATCCAGGAACAAGCTCTACTCCTGAAGGCAGAGAGACTATTCCTTCTGAGACTGGAAATTCCTCTAGCACAAGCGTTGATACAACTCAAGTAGAAACAAGGAATTACCATCAAAAGAAAGATCACCTAGTGGACAATATTATCACTCCATATGACAAAGGGGTACAAACTCGATCCTCCATTAGAAATTTTTGTGCTTTCAATGCTTTCATTTCTTTTGCAGATCAAAAAACATTCAGGAAGCTCTCAAAGACCCGGATCTGATCATTGCAATGCAAGATGAATTGAATCATTTTGAATGAAACAAAGTCTGGAGACTTGTTCCAAAGCCAAAGCACAAATCAGCCATTAGAACAAGGTGGGTGTATCGGAACAAACTAGATGATACAAGAGCCGTTACCAGGAACAAAGCTCGCCTAGTAGCAAAGGGATACAATCAACAGGAAGGAATTGATTATGATGAAACCTATGCTCCTGTAGCTAGGATAGAGACCATTCGACTACTTATTGCTTATGCAGCACATAAAGGGTTCAAGTTGTTCCAAATGGACGTGAAGACGGCGTTTCTCAATGGATATCTTCAAGAAGAAGTTTATGTTCAACAACCTCCAAGATTTGAAGATGAAAATTTCCCAGATCACGTCTATATCCTGGACAAAGCCCTGTATGGACTCAAACAGGCTCCTCGCGCATGGTATGATCGCTTTTCCCAATTCTTGTTGACAAATGGCTATAAGCGCGGAGTGATCGATTGAACATTGTTCCTTAAGGAACAGTCAGGTGAGATTCTTGTCGTTCAAGTTTATGTAGATGATATTATCTTTGGTTCAACTAATCCCCCCTTGGTAGAAAACTTCCAGAATTTGATGAGTAGTGAATTCGAAATGAGCATGATCGGTGAGCTCTCTTTCTTTCTCGGTCTCCAAGTTGTTCAAACTAATGAAGGTACCAAGGTACATCAGCAAAAATACATAAAGGAATTGTTGTCAAAATATGGTATGGATTCTGCTAAACCTATTGACACACCAATTTCTCCTAATATAAGACTTGATGCTGATTTAGATGGAGTTAGTATTGACCAAAAGATTTATCGAGGCATGATTGGATCCTTACTTTACCTAACGGCCAGCCGCCCAGATATCGTGTTTAGTGTTTGTCTTTGTGCTAGATTTCAGGCTAACCCAAAGGAAACACATCTGAAGGAGGTAAAAAGGATATTTCGCTATCTTAAAGGAAATGACAATCTCTGTCTCTGGTACCCACGAAACAGTGCCTTTAATTTGCTCGGGTATACAGATGTCGATTTTGTTGGTCATCTTGTGGATCGAAAGAGTACATCTAGTACTGCTCAATTTCTTAGACCCTGCTTGGTTTCATGGTCATCCAAGAAACAAAATTTTGTAGCCTTATCAACTGCCGAAGCCGAATACGTGGTTGCCGCCTCTAGTTGTGCTCATGTATTGTGGCTCAAACAACAATTGGATGACTATGGTATGTCCCTCTCTCAAATTCCCATTATGTGCTGATGATGTCCAAAATAGTAAAGTAAGGAGTGGGCCCGGGGTACAAAGAACAAACGGACCCGGCGGGATTCCCAAGGATGATTTTGGGTCCCACGTCCGTATCCCTCGGTTATTTTAAGCAAAGATCCTATCCCCGCGAGGTCCCTTGAAACCTCGGAACGAGGCCTAGACCTCGTAACCGACTCCACTAACACCCGCCCACGCAGACCACTCATGGATGCCGCCACCCCAAGCCAATCACCGGCTGCCTCACCTCCGGACCAATCAGAGGCCACGATCTCGGGCATCCCACATCGGATGAGCGCCAAAGCACGATTCCCTAATTCTCTATAAATAGGGGAGAACCTCGTAAGTAACAAGGGTCGAAAAACATCTTGAACTCAAGAACTATCTTGCTCGTTGAAGATCGACGTGATCGAAGCATCGTTAAAAGACCTCGCTATAGACAAGTGAAGTCCACAAAAAGACTTCAAGTCACTCAGAGATCTCGTTCACATCAAGAGCCTCGCTACCCAATCTCGCAAGTCGTCAACACCGCTTTCTCGGATATATCTCGCACCAAGGTCAAGCAGGTGATTTTTAGGAGATAGAATAGTCTAGCAACTAGGAGATCTCGAACATTGTTAGGTCGAGATCTCGAACAACCGTAGGGGCCTAGGGTGTAAATCTCAAGTGTTTGTAACCCCGTTGGCTTGTAATCTCGTTGGTTTGCGACCTCGTTGTCTTGTAACTTCGTTGTAAAGAAAATCATAAATAAATAAGCAAGTGTTCGCACAATCAAATATAATAATCCCGTCTCTTGTCTTTTAGCGAACGGTTTATTTCGGGTTTCATCATGTGCGACAATACTAGTGCTATCAACATTTCAAAAAAATCTAGTTCATCATTCACACACTAAACACATTGATATTAGACATCACTATTTGAGGGATAATGTTGAAAAAGGCTTGGTGAGAATGGATCATTGTAGGACAGAAGATCAAGTGGCTGACATCTTTACCAAGGCATTGGACAGAAAACCCTATGAGCATCTCCGGTTGCTTCTAGGTATGATCCCCTTAAACTAAGCAAGTCTCGGTCCATTATTCTCTCAATGATTGACTAGGAACAGTTACTGAATCATAGGAAACATTGATTTCATTAGCATCTTCTCTGATCTTATTTTCTGTTAACTACTACAACGACATGTCATCATTTGCTTCTATATATTCACTGAAATTGTTGAGTTGCTCTAAACATTATGCATGTCCTTAAAATGGTTTTCTTTTGAGCCCAAAACGACTCAAGCTTGATCTTATTCTATCCCATCTATACAAGCTGAAATGATAGCTAGTCGTAAAACCATCCCACAACCTTGCAAGTCCAGGTAAACATTTCCCATGATCCATTTCATTCTTTGTTCCCTTGAAATGGGTTGCATTTATCTGGATTTTTTTTATATACCTTTTCTCCACAAAATTCTTGAATATTACTCCCATATCCATTAAATATTCAAGTTAACCTTTTACTTCCTCTATGAGCATGAAAGAATATGCTTCAAGACTTTTGATAGTTCACATAGGTACAATGCATCTGAGAAGCTCGGAATACGCGTTTTGGGTTAAATGCGTTGATTGATGGCCTTATAGTGGGAATAGTAAAAATGCAGGGTAATTATTGTTGACTCTTCGAGGGTAAGTTTTTTAAATTCTTGGCCGTTGTGATCTTTACTTGAGTAAATCTTCTCAAAAGATCCGCTCGTATCTCCCTCTACTTATACCCTTCACTCATCATGTTTTTCTTTCCCACCAAATCCTAACAAGCCACTGCCCTCTCTTATTCTCAAAATCGTCTCTCTCAAAACCCTCTCAGAAACGCACCAATGGCCTCATCTCCTTCCAACACCGTCAATCTTGACCTCTCCAAACTCACGCCAGCCCAATTGCTCCAGATTCAATCCCAACTAGCCGCATTCGAAGCCGCTAACCCCTCCCAGTCCCTTCCAGATTCCGCACACCCCACCGTGTCTCCGATCACGGAACACGAGGCCGCTCTCACCGGCAACCCTCAGACCATCGTCTCTGAACCACCTCGCTCCCCCATCCACCCACTGAATCTGGATGATGCCCTAAAAGAAAACCATCTGGCCGAAAACCAAAAGAGTCCCTCTTCAAAAAACCCTTCGCCTTCCAAAAAGCAACCTCCACAAGAAAACCCCTCAAATTCTGCCCTTTAAAAAATCCTCTCCCATGATTCTGATCCTCTCCCAGAATCCTCTGCGCAGAAACGCAAGAGAACTCCTTCTCCGGTCGTGGGTGCCGATGATACTCTTAACCTTGACTCCTCTGAGTCAAAAACCGCTGGGTCTCATGTTCATCCGCACGCCAGTGGTGATGTGGAACATGATTCCGAGCTTGGTCCTAAGGGAAAACGGCTCAAGACTCAGGCTCCCACACAAGCAACCAAGAGGCTCGGTCTTCGATCAAACTCTAAGAAAGTCCTGACTGCTGATCAAGAGTCTCTCAAGACAGCTAACGAGGGCTCTTCAACTCCCGCTGGGCCAGAAAATCGTTGCATTGTTTCCCCCCTCATCGTCAACAAGGAGATCTTGCTTGCAAATGATCTTGGTGAGCTTTGGGACTTAATCTGCTTTCAAGGCTGGATGACTCTCAGTGATGAACTCGTCACAGTTAATCCGGCTCTTCTTCAGGAGTTTTATGCCAACTTCTCCTTGGGAACAACAGCTGTTCCAGTTGGCACTACGGTGGTAAACAATGAGCATCTCTCCTTCTCGAGTCTTCAAGTTGCTAATTTCTGGGATGTTCCTTCTATTGGGTTCAGCTCTCTTCCCTCCCCTGGAATCTAGCCAAGTGGCAAAAACACCATCCTCAAGCGTCTTTTTGGAAAAGTCCCTTCTGGTGGTTACTCCACAAGTGATCTTACCTTTGTTGGTCGTGTGGCTCATCAATTCTTAATCAAGGTTTAATGCCACGACAGGAGAAGCGATGCTCTCTCACCATCCAGGATATGATCATTCTGGACAAATTTCGGGCTCGGGAGCAGATTGATTTTCCTCGCCTTGCTTTATTTCACATGCAAAAGAGTGCTGGCCAAGGGGCTTATGCTTTACCTTACCCCGGTCTGGTCAAGAAAATCCTTCAGAGGTTTGGGGCATACTTTGTTGATCTCGAGGAACAATTTGGTTTCTTTCTGAACAAAGGGAACATTGCCAAGATGCAATTCAAGGGACATGTTAAGGCTGAGTCCTCCAAGAAACCAGCTCCAAAAGGAAAAAAGCCAAAGAGCAAAGAGGTTGATTCTTCCATTGCTGAACAGACTTTAGAGGTTCTCGAGGAGATTAATGAGAAAATGGATCAAATTCTGAAGCACCTCACTAATCGCTCATAGATGGATTCCCTCCTTATATCCCTAGCTTGTTTTCCTTCCTCAAAAATTATCTCTTCTACTATTTCAAGAACTTTTTCTATGTGTGTCTGATGTCTCTCTTCATGACTGGTGTTTGTTTTTAAGAACTTCTTATGTACTCTTTGCTTTTGCTTAGTATTAATGAAGATATGTTGATGATTAGTAATTTTGTGCTTTGCTTTCTCCCTGATTTACTGACTTGTTTGATGATGTCAAAAGGGGGAAGTTTGGAAAATTGCAGAGATGAGCTTAAGTTTAAAGGTACAGAATATTGTTCCCTTGAGAACGATCCTTATGCTAAGGGGGAACATCGGTCATTTAAAAGGTCTAAAAATGATAGTAACCCACTAAGGGGGAACAACAAAATAGATGTCTAATTCAGTTGTTTATTTGTGCAATTTTTGTATTGGTTTGTCATCATCAAAAAGGGGGAAATTGTTGGATATTGGTATCATGGGAACATTGTCTGTTACCATGGGACCAGTATCAAGTACTCCTCTTTAGTTTTGATAATGACAAACTCTATAAGGACTAACGATCTTTGTGTCTGTGTAAATTGTAATGTAGATTACAGGTTAAAACAGAACATAAGGGAACAGTCAATGAAGCACTGATGTGAGGGAACAGTGTGAGGGAACAGCAATGTGAAGATACTTCATCTTTCCTTAATTAGTAAGCGCGTAAATCAGTTGCGAGAGAATCAGATCTCGGAAGATTTGACAGTTGAATGAAGTTGTTACTTGAAGAAGATCTTGGAGTGGATATTGTCGAACAACAACTCCAAGATTTAGTGGAAATTGGTTCGAGTCTTTCTAGGATTAGATAAGATAGAATCAATGTAAATCTGATTTATAGTGAATAAAATAATGATTAATTATATCTTAATTATGAAAGTAAGTAAGATATGATTGGATTAGTTTATAACACTATAAATAAGGTTAAGTGATTAGGTTAGAAACATCGATTACCAGTGAAGTCATCGTGAAGTCTGAAGTTGGTTACTGTAAGTTGTGTTGTGGTTTAGTTTTATTGTTGAATCGTTCTAGGGCTGAGAAGTTGAGTTAGATACGTCTAGGTTCTAGAGAATAGGATAAGACTATCTTTGATAACTCTACTTGCTTGTAGTTCGTGTGAAATCAATAAAACTAAAAGAAGCATTACAACTCCTCTGCGGAGGGAGTTGTTTTTCCTTCAATCAACTAGTTGGTTGTTGAAGGTTTCCACTATAAGTAATCATGTTACGTCTTGCATATTTCCGATGCCCAGTTCACTGCTCCCAAAGAAACAGTGTCTGTATTACTAACACACTCGTTCCAACCCACCTCACAATCACACATTATGAAAGATTGTTCCCACCTCACAATGGTTTCGCTCATTCACTTTGTTTCAACCGATTGGCTGGCTTCAAGGGACCTCTGATCCCGATTCCTGAAAGCCAGTATTAATTTCAGTCCTATTCAACTCGCCAACCTCCATTAACGTTGTTTCAGCTCGGTACGTAATTGTTGCTCTTAGGCTTAATAATTCAGGGCGAAACGTGGCCTCACTAATTAATACTCAACCCTACATTTTCTAAATTTCTTGGGTTTGATTTGTTTTTATTGTCGGTCACCTACAAGTCTACAAACTCACAAAATTATTGATGTCTTCTTTTTTCTTTTTATGGAGTACCACACAATAATTATTTATATAACATATAAATTTATATATTGGTCTACTCCCTTCATTTCACAATTTAGGTGCTTTTAGAACTTTACATATATATTAAGACAACCTTAAAATAAAATACTCCTATATTTAATAATTGATTTTACATTTACAATAAGTATTTTAATATAACAATGAACTAATTATGTTTAACAATGTTGTAATAAATACGGAGTAGAAAATTGTCGTGACTCTCCCTCTAATTAAAAACAACCATTTTAATTTACACTTTCCATGACATGCATTGAAACTAGTATTGTTGTTTAAATAAAATTAATGTTAAGTAAATGTATATATACTTTAATTTGAAATGTTTTGTATTAAATAGTGAGAAAATGGACTTATATTTTAAAATTCATTTGAAGCTTAAAAGTACATAAATTGCGAAACCGAAGTAGTATATTTTAACTCTCAATTTTACAGGTGAAAAGAGGTATGTATGCACCCCTCCCCGGGTTTATGCTCCACGGCCGCCTCTCGATTTATTAATCCGGATTTAAATTGAGTGTTTGTATTATAAAAGGTGTTTTTACTTAAAAAAATTAAAAAATAATTTATTAAAAAAACTATACTTTAAAAGGTAGGTTCTGGAAAAAAAAAAAACCTAAATTTATATATTGGTCTATATTTCAACTCTCAATTTCACATGTGGAAATAGGTATGTATGCACGACCCCCCTCCCCGGGTTGCCTCTCGATTTATTAATCCCGTTGGCTACATCAATTTTTGTCTGATTATTCTCGATATAAATCAAACCGATGCTTAGGCTTGGGTTTGGCAAATTTCTTTTATGGGTCCTGTTGTATGTGTAGCTACATTAGGATTTTTTTTCTTTCAATTCAAAAAACTACTTCAGAAAGACATGCATTTTGCAGTGGTAGTTGTCTTAATTAAATTACTAAATTTTTAAAAAATATATGTAAAATATGAATTTTGTTTTATATTTATTATATACAATATAAAATATATAACTCATAAAAAGCTCAGTTACCTAATTTTCAATAAGTAACTCACCTTTTAAAACCGACCTTAATTGTTTAGTTTTTTTTATTCGAAAGAGAGGTGACACTTTTACCAACTTTATTAAATGAAAAAAGTGATAAGTTAAAATCATACGCATAATAACCCGATTTAACTTCAATAGTATTAATCAAAGTGAAAGATGGCACACAATCATTTTTCTCAATCCAAACCCTTTCAGGCTTCGATCGGATCTTCTTCTATTTCTTTTTCATTTTTCCAAAACTAGTTGTACCCGTCGTGCCATGCACGACTACGACTCAATATTTTTTAGACATATTATAAATATGATATTCATAAAGAAAAATATAATATAAATTTCAATTTAAGTAATTTGTTGTCCGTATCAATTTCAAAAATTGTTTTGTTTTTGAATCAAATAAAAAATTCAAATTTAAATTATAAACTTCAAAGGTGAGAATAAAGATGGATTATTCACATAAAATAATTTACAATTCTCCCTTTCCTTAACCATATTTAAAAAATAAGTTTGATTTCAAATAGGACATAAAGTATGAATAAAATAAAACAAAAAAGATATGTACTTTTAAAATATGGAATGCATAAAATTTGAAAATTTAAAATTTATTTTAATAAATAAGATATAATTTAATATTAAAGAAAAAGATAATTTATTTATGAAAAATACTTAGAATATAATTACTTTAATTTATATTAGTGCCAAAATAATTCTTGTGGATAAATAAACTAAATATTAGATATGATTAAATATTATATTTTTCATATTTTTTATTACTTTCCATGTACATAAACTAGTAAAGTATTAAATATTTCAATATTCTACAATGCTAAATTTATTAAATATTATATTTTTTATTTTTTATTTAAATAAATCAACATATATCTATAAAGAAATTATCACTAATGTTTTATTGTAAAATAAATTCAACATATATCTTTAAGGAAATTTTTAAATGGTCTTATCTAAGAATAAAAAAAATTACATAAAAATGAAGTAAAAGTTAATATATTTGATTGTGTTATATTTGGAAAGAAGATAATTAAAAAATATAAAAGCAAATATTTCACAAAATTTTCCTTATCTATATTTACTTTACATGTAATAAGATAAGATTGTAGTCGTTAATTTTTAATATTTTTCTATCTATATTGCTCAAGTTATCTTAAATAAAAATAAAAAGTATTTTGATATATTTTTAATATCAGTATTGTGATGCAATATGGTGATAGATATATTTTATCTTTATTTAAAAAAATAATTTTTTAAAATTACACATAATTTACGTTTCTGAGATATTATCATTTATATGGCTATTTTTATTTCAAAAATATATATGTGATCACGTGTACATATTTTTTCTTATCTGTATTATAATTTATCTTTTATAACTGTAATAAATATAATGTCCTTTTTTATCTATATTGATCAAATTTAGTAATATTATTTTATCTTTATGTTTATTTGGTATAAATTTTTATAAATATTAATTTATCTTTATATTTACTTGGGGATAAATTTTATGCATAATTAACTATTTAAAATTATTATTTTAATTAAGGGGCAATCTGACTTAATGTGGTGGCAGAAATTGTTACCGCTTTAGTTATTAATAAAAATGAAGAAGTAGATGCTACGTGCTGATATCCACTGTCTTCTTGCCCGTTTCCAGTGCTGGAGTATTGCCCATGTCACTCGGGAGTGCAATTCAGTGGCGGACTACATTGCTGTTTCGTTTCGTCGTGTCTCTTCCGTCCCTCTTACAGCTGATCCGGTTCTTCAGAACCTCATCCTTCAGGATGCTCTAGGGAGGTCGCGTTCCTGCTAAGCGACCACCCTAACCTCTTTCCTTATCAAAAAAAAAATCCTGATTATATTTTTCTTAATTAATCAAATATCAACTAATGACTACTTTATATATACATATAAAGTACCATAAATTAAAAAAGGTAAATTAATCATAATATAATATAAGTATAAAATATCTTTCGAAATATTTATTTTGTGGAAAGTTCATAATATGAGTATCCTTCCAAATCTTTATTTTTTAGAAACTTCATAATCTCTTTAGAATATCTTTTGAAAGTGTGCTAATAAAAATCTCGATTAAAATAAAATTTAGTTGAAAAAAAAAGATAAGGAGATATTTAAAAAAATAGGATTTTCATGCAATTAATCTTCAATAAAATATCTTTTAAATTAGTTACAAATATTCATCAATTAATCTTAAATAGAATTTTTTTTATACAGAACTCTTTTTAAAATTTTGATTAACCTTTCAAGGAAATAATTCGAGCACATAAAATATAAATATATTTTGCAATCAAATATCGATAAAATCAAAAAACTGAAAATGTTATTTTATGAATTCTAAAAATTAGTTAACATTTTTATTCAATAACTCATTCAAATTAGGGGTTTGTTAAATTTCTAAAAGGATTTAGTATGATATGTTTATCAATATTTAAATTTAAAATCTTAACAAATCATGAATTTTTACGTAAATTTCTTGATAAGGAACAAATCCAATCGTGGGAAAAAAGTATTCGATAAAAATTTTGATTTTATTTATAGGAAAATATATATAGTAAACAAAATTCAAAAAGATTGTAGGGTTAGAAATTTAAAAATTCATTAAATGAAATATATATATGTGAACACTAAAACGTATAAGTTAAAAAATTGGAAAGTATATAAGAATATCCTAAGCCAAAACAATTATCCGTGGCTTGATAAGTTAATTGCCAAGGAAACAATCATGCTAGTAAGCAACTTGCCAAAAAAATTAGAACGAAATCAACGAATCAAGGAAATAAAATTGTTTAGAAATGGATTTGGTTAATTTGGAAAGTTTTAAGTAAATAAATTGATTGCTTCTGCAATTTATATAAATTACTCAAACTCAATCAATTTGAAAATATATACAAATAGCTTAATTTGTCTCAAGGAAAGATATGAAGTAAGATATCATAATTTCTTTATTTTTACAATTTTTTTCATAACAACTAATTAATAAAATCTCATAAGATTGAGATTTGAAAAAAATCCAACTCCAATATTTTTCTTCTAATCTTTACCAGTATAATTACTACGATTTTCGAAATCTTAACTCTCCAAATTAACAATAATTCCGGATTTTATCTTTGATCAACTACATTTCTTAAGGTAATTTTTTTAATTTTAATAGTTTTTGTTATCTTAATAAATCTTTAAGCTAAATACAAATAAAATAAGGAAATATGACTTTAAATAATATCAAGTATCCATTTTGAACCAATAATAATACGAACTTTAAAAATCACCAACAATAATACGAACTATTACAATATTAACCAAAAACAATGCAAAAATTTTTCCGGCGATTTTTCCGACGAAACTGATGACACGACACCTGGAAAGTGTGACTAGACTCCACATGTCAAATTATTTTTATGACTTGTCCTACTCCTTTGGCTATGTGTATAACTAAATTAAAATAAAAAGGAAATAAAAGAAAGAAAAAAAACAAAACCATATCTTACTTCTCTCCCGTAGTCCACCATTGAAATGGTTGTTTCATCAGATCCAATTCTTACTTCTTCTAACCTCAGAATCAATTTTTAGTTTTTCATTTTAGGGTTTATAATTCATTAATTTACAAGATCTTGATTAAAGAAGAAAATCTCAATTTGAGAAGCAATCTTTCATATTTTAATCTATGGAGCCCTAATTCCACTTTGCTTCGCCTAGTTTTTTCGAAATTTCCTCAAGTCCATATACACCATTAATACCCTCTGAAGATCTTGCTCGCTCATAACCAAATCGTCGGCACCGTGGGTACTGGGTAGTGACGCCTAAGTGTCCCAAACCCTAGAATTATAGGGTGCGAGCAACCCAATTGGGGTTTTGAGTTTTGTTCTCTAACGAACTTAAATTTCCGATTTACATCTAAATCTCACAATTTCAACCAATTTGGGATATTTTTTCATGCACAATTGATTACATGATTTACAATTATTAAGATTCAAAGTCTGCTTCGTTGAGCTTTGCTGGATTGTAGGATGTTAGGGAAAAGTGTGCAAGATTGATGAAGAAGATGAACGGATAACCCTAGCCCCTCGTTACTATCAAAATATGATTTTATTTGTTTTTTTCCTTTTTTTTCATTTAGTTTTAAGTAATATTATGGGATAGGTGTAATTTAAAACGAAAAAATACTAGGTGTAATTTATTTTCATGACACGTCATGTTTCCGATTGCCACGTCATGAATTTTACCGGAAAAGTCATCGGAAATAGGACTGATATTGTTTTTGGTTAATATCGTAATAGTTCGTATTGTTGCCGGTGATTTTTAAAGTTCGTATTATTATTGGTTCAAAGTGGATACTTTGTATTATTATATGTTATTTTTCCATAAAACAAAGATGGACATTAATCAAAGCATTGATATCAATGGCATCGTAGAGATCCGAAACAAATACTATGATTTGATTGAAACTATAGAGAACTTCTGCAATGGCTTTGATAGAGAATCGAAATCAACAAAATTATCAATAGGATCGACGAAGTGCGGTAATATGTAGAGGACAGAAATAGAAGTTTCATTACTTAGTGAATAGAATGTTAGAGAAGAAAAGTAGAACCTAAGATACGTCATTATAGTGGATCAAATCTAGAAGAAATAATGAAGTCGAATTCTGGATAGATAATATTGAGTAGTTGCATCGTCCGGGAGTGGCATCGACAACATTGTGCAAGGAGGTCAGCAAGGCAGCCATAAAGAGTGGCATCGGTGGTCGTGGAGGTGGCCATTGATGGCCTTATAAGTTGTATAGAAATTCTGATAAAGATGACAAAGAAGGAGGAAGAGGGTTTGTAAATGGGTTTTTAATTAATATTTTTTATTAGATTATTTTTTTATAATTGTAGTTAAATATGACATGTAAATGACGGGAAAAATAATATGAAGTGGCATATGGCGTGTAAAAAATCATATGACATGGCTTAATAAAAAGATGACATGTGGCAAAATCCAAGGTGGCACATTCTCGGGGCGACATGTGAAAAATGATGAGGTGGCGCAATGTGGAGGCTCCAAACCTTATTGCTTTTATATATATAGTAGATTAAGCCGGCCACAAATCAACTTTTATATTTAATTTTGCGTACTAGAACAAAAAAAAATTAAATAGATTGGCCTAGTAATGAACCAAACCGCGCGCGCCTATATAAAGACGCTAATGTGATCTAATTCACACAACATCGATCCTCCACTTATATACCTTCTATTTCTCTTGAGTGTGAAAATGGGGCTCAAGGGAAAGCTAACCGGTGAGGCTGAAGTGAGCTCCCATGGGCACCATATCCATGAATTCTTTGCTAGAAAGCCTCACCATATCTCCAAAATATCTCCTTCTAACATCCAAGGTTGTGAAGTTCACGAGGGTGAATTTGGCAAGCCTGGCTCCATTATTTACTGGAACTATACTCTCGGTACGTATGCACATCATTTATACACTTTCAACCATTATTTTGTGTTAGAATGTTTGGTTTAAATGAAACAAACTCTTATCCTGAAACGAATTAAAATCTGTTGAAAACATCATATCTATTGAAAACTAAGAGTTATTCATGACTTTTCACTTGTACAATAAGTGAGTGAAGGGTAAATTTGAATTGGTGTACTGTGTAGATGGAAAAGCACGCGTTGCCAAGGATGTGGTTGAGAAGGTGGACGAGGTGAACAAGACTATAACTTTTAGGGAGATCGAAGGAGACCTCTTGAAGGAGTATAGTAGTTTCGTGATCCATCTCCATGCGGGTGACAAAGAGGTCAAGTGGGTTTTCGAGTATGAAAGGCGTAATGAAGACGTGCCTCACCCAACCAAGTTGATGGACTTCGCTCTCAATATCAACAACCATATTGATCATCACCACCTCAAACCCTAATTCAGTCAAATAAATTGTTATTTTTGTTGTAATAATAAGTTGGAGTGGTCCATCGCTTTTCGACTATTTATGAGCTAGCTTGCATCTAAGAAGCAGGTGTGAGTTTTATGTTCTGAAAAATGTTAAGATGTCCTATGTATGATAGTGTGATATCTATTTATAAAAATCAGCTATGTGATTATTAATTACGTGCAATAGTTTTTAATGGTCTACTTGATTATACTTTTTGTTGGATATATATCTAAAGAAAACTTAAAACTAAAAGTAAAAAAATTGAAGATCAAACAATTACTTGCGAATTCTTTGATATTCCGTCATCCGGGAATGATTTCATGAGGATAAGGCATTCAGCTGAGATCGACAAATTATATATATGAAGAATTGGATATAGTGTACTCGATCATCCTTACTAGAATTAAAATTAGGGTTCACCCCATCTGTTGATAAAGCAAGACGCAAGTTTCTTCCATCGCAACCAAAATCAGGAAATTTAGAATCAAAATTAACCCATTGGTTAGAATCTGTCGGATGCCTAGCTTAATTGACCATCAAACTTCCTATCCTATGTGTGTATAATTAATGGAGAGTATTTTGTGAAAAGATCTTACCTTCAATTGTATTACTCAAAGGTTTAAATACAAAGCTTGAGATATCAAGTGATTTTATCTTATCTTGATATCCAAGATAGAAGTAAATTACACAAGATAAGGAAACTATAATATACATAAGACAATATATCCTAATACCCCCCCCCCCCCCCCCCCCCACAAGCTCATGGAAGGTTACAAACATGAAGCTTGGACCGTAATTGAAGAAAGCAAGCAGTGCCAACGGCTTTGGTAAAGATATCAGTTGTCTGATCAGGAGCTCGGACATGACGAACAATAAGAGAACCATCTTACACTTGTTCACGAACAAAGTAGTAATCAATTTTGATATGCTTAGAGTGCTGATGAAAAACTGGATTAGCAGACATATAAGTAGCACTTAAATTGTCACACAAAATAATGGGTGGACGATGCAATGGAGCTTGTAACTCATAAAGTAACCGCTGAATCCAAATCAATTCAGTGGAAGTGAAAGCGATAACTCTATATTTAGCTTCAGTGCTAGACTTGGCAATAACATGTTGCTTCTTGGAAGCCCAACTAATAAGATTACCACCATAATAAATGGCAAAACCATGTTGTGAGCGACAATCATCACTGTCAGAAGCCCATCGGGCATCACAATAAGCAATAAGACGAGAATCAACAGAGGGCCGAATAATCAAACCAGCTGATAGAGATCCTTTTAAATACCGTAAAATTCGCTTAACAACAGACCAATGAGATTCAATAGGAGCATGCATATACTGACAAACTTGATTGACAACATAGGAAATCTCAGGCCTAGTAATAGTAGCATAATGTAATGCACCCACAATACTACGATATAAAGAAGGATCATCAAGAGGATCACCTGAGCGTTGCAAACGAGATGCTGGCTCAGCAGGAGACGAAATAGGTTTAGCATCACACATTTTACTACGAGTCAATAAATCTCGAATGTACTTCTGTTGGGACAGAAGGGAATGATCACAGCCACGAGTGACTTCCAGACCAAGAAAATAATGCAGAGAACCAAGATCACGTAAAGAGAAAGCACGATTTAAAAGTTGAACAAAGCGGTCAATATCTGCTGAAATAGAACCTGTAATCAGAAGGTCATCGACATAAACAAGAGTGTAGAAAACGGAGGTACCATGTCGACGAACAAACAGAGAAGTATCCGATTTACAAGCACCAAATCCATGACCAAGTAGAAATTGCCGAAGTTTAGTAAACCAGGCACGTGGAGCTTGTTTAAGGCCATACAAAGCCTTTCTGAGCAGACTAACATGATTGGGCCGATTATGATCAACAAAACCCGGTGGTTGAGCCATAAAAACTTGTTCAGAGAGATCTCCATTGAGAAAGGCATTATTGATATCCACTTCTCGAATTGGCCAAGAATGTTGTAATGCAATGGACAACACAATGCGAATAGTGGTAGGTTTAATAACAGGACTGAATGTGTCAATATAATCAATACCCTCTTCCTGATTATAACCTTTTGCCACCAATCTTGCCTAATAGCGCTCAATAGAACCATACGCCTTTCGTTTTATTCTGTACACCCACTTACAACCAACAATGTTAGAATTACAAGGGCGAGGGACAAGTGTCCAAGTCCCATTACGTAAAAGTGCCTCATATACATTTTGCATAGCATTCTGCCATTTAGGAAATTTAGAGGCCTGACCAAAAGTCTTTGGCTCAACATATAAATCAGGTGTGACAGGTAAGGGATGTTTAGTGGATGAAAGGGCTTTAGATTTCAGGCTATTTGTTTTGGAGCGAGTGACCATTTGATGGGTAGTGTTTTCAGCATGTCTAAAATAAGAAGGAACTGAAGTAGAACGAGGTGAAGATGGAGTACCTGAGTCAGTAGAGGAAGTCGAGACAGAACCACTCTCCAAGGGCCGAGGAGAAGACAAGCCATCCACTTGAACAGGTTGCTGAATTGAAGGGGCTGATGGAGACGATAGAGGTTGCATGGTTGGAATAGGAGACGGTGGAGCCGTCAGTGGGTGAGCTGAGGGTGTTGGGGTCGTGTTGCATGGCGGAGACAAGGGCTGAACGAGTGGTGGCGAGGGCGCCAAAGGTGGTTGCGAGGGCCAAGGAGAGGACGCGAGCTGTAGTAAAGAGGACGGTAGGGTCGAAATTTATTCTGGTAGAATTTCTGGATTTTGGGCATGAATGGAGTAAGGAAAAGTCGTCTCATCAAAGATGACATGGCGCGCTATGTAGACTCGATTGGTTGGAACATTAAGACAAAGATAACCTTTGTGTTTGGAACTATACCTAATGTTGAAGGAGGGTTTATTGACAACAAATAAATTTATAAGTCAAGACCCCGCTGTGTATAGCGAAGTCAGGATCGTTCCACAGGAAACAAGGTTGTTCGTTTATCGACTACTAAAAAAAAGCAAACAAAATCAAACAAAAACACACAAGCAGCCTCGTTAACGACATTGTCAGGGTCGTTAACGAACCACCGTAAACAAAAGACTCAAACTAACGACCTAAACCAGTTCGGTACCGAGCCAAGTAACTCAGCAACGAAATTCACTTAAGAATAATCAAATAAAAACAAAGATCTAGGACTAGGGACACCTCAACATAGCCAAGCATATAAACTCGTAAGAAGAATAGATCATGCCTTTAAATAGATAGATTTATCAACTTTCGTTGACCATGAAGCAAATTAACCTACTTTCGCAACTTAACTCACTTAATTGTTTGTTTTGGATCTAAAGCTTGAAACTTTCGTATTCAAACAATATCAACCTTCAAGTTACTAACTTTCTCTTTCAATCAAGTTAAAAACTCAAATTACCTCAACTTTCATCTCGGTATAAACACGACAAACAATCTCAATAATAGATAAAAGGCATTCAATACACAATCTTACTAATCAAACATGCTCAACTATGCCGGGCTTAACCCCGATCCTAGAAAAGAAAACTACTCACTAATCATAATTACGAAACAAATAAACTCTATAAAAGAAATCATTGAAAACAAACTACTACTCAATTTAAATAGAAAATATCGTCTTTACACAGAAAATCAGAAGAAAACCCGAAAACAAACAAATATCGAACCGAAATACTCGATCAACGAACTCGGTAACTCTCGTCCACCGACTCGACGACTCAACTCCGATCCTCTCCTTGGCTCTCTCGGCTCCTCCTCTGTCTCTCTATGATCGATCCCCCCTCTTAAGCTAAATAAGAGGGCTATTTATAATAAAAAGCTAAAAACTAATAAGGCTAGAAGATAAAAACTTTCCTAAAAGATAGAATAAAATCCTAAAAAGATAGAAACAAAATCTAAAAAGATAACAAGACCTAAAATATAATATAATAACCCTAGAAATTATAAAAAGATACTCTACCGACACGGAAATAATTTTCCGCACAGGATCGGTGAGTTACAAAAGTCAACCCTCGAAATTCCTATTACGTGGCCTCGTTAACGAGCCCTTACAGCCTCGTTAACGAGCCTGTGCTTGGTTTCTTCCACACTTCATCTCGTAAATTCTTGGACATTGACTTCTTCAAACTTGTATTCCTCTGTCTTTCACTATAGCGCTCCAAATTCAGCTCCATATAGCACTTTTCCTTGCTAAAACCTACAAAATACACAAAATAGAGTAACTTCCATACTTTCTATGAAAATATGCAAAACTATCCAAAAACACACTAAACTAAACCTAAACTAATCAAAACTAAACCTAATAAACAAAGAAAACCTACTAAAAACTATACTAAAAACATGAACATCAAAATACCCCATACTTAGACTTGCTTGTCCTCAAGCAATCACTAAACATTAACCAAAACCAAACAAACATACTCATCAAGAAATAGCCATCCTCTAAAAAGCAACATCTATACATGAGAAAAATTATAGCAAAAGATACTTAACATCATTACACATATATGCACCAAATAAACATAAGAAAATACAATCCAACCTCACTAGGGATATAATGTGTTTCACTCAACTCTCAAGTGTTTAGGCTTATAATAACAATCTCTCAACTCAATCCAATATGCAAAAACTCGTAGAAATTGGAACTTATATCACCAATACTCTCCACCCAAGATTTGTCAAAACAAGCAAAAATCATCAAGAGAAACTTAGGCTCAATGAAAAACTTCATAGAAGCTTCCATTCGGCCGGGTTGTAATGGGGCTTGGTAATAACAATAAGGCATGGAAAA
Source organism: Fallopia convolvulus (assembly GCA_964016875.1). Classification (NCBI taxonomy): domain Eukaryota; kingdom Viridiplantae; phylum Streptophyta; class Magnoliopsida; order Caryophyllales; family Polygonaceae; genus Fallopia; species Fallopia convolvulus. The sequence goes on from OZ024721.1 coordinate 5,387,707, forward strand.
TATTTGGCTATGTGGTGCTAATAATATCCGGGAATAAAAGACTCCTAAAAACTAAACATCCTCAAAACTCTCATAAAACATATACCAAACTCACTCAACAATATGTACACTTCTCTTTACTCACCCAACATATCCTAGAAAGTCTCATAAGAAATAAAAGAATCTCTGACTTTATCTATAAACACATATGCACTTCAAACTTCCTTCTTTTCTCTTCCCTTTTTTTTCTCTTTTTTTTTCTTCTTTCGCTGCCTCGTTAACGAGCCCACTTCAGGGTCATCAACGATCCTCATCGTGTATTCTTCCATCAAATAACTTTATTTTGTGCATTTTTTTTCCTCAAGAGATCTTTCTTATTACAAGGAAAACAAAAGACTTCCAATCTACCCTTCCAAATAATTCCCCAATCACACCAAGCAATATATGTCACCTCTCTTTTACACTCAACAAAAATATCTCTCCAATCTAAGTCCTAATCCCCGGATAGGGTCAAGCTTATCTCGGCTAGGGAAAATTTTGTGGAGCTAAAAATAAAGGCTTCAGGCTAGAATTGGTTATCAAAAGAAGAATCATGTAAAGGTAGATAAGGAATAACAGGGCTCATAAAAATAAGTTCTCCATCATATGATTTTCACAAGTAATGAACTATAAATCCCATACGGGTCTCAAGAAATAGATAACCATCACAATGACAAGAGATAATATGCATAAGGAGAGTAAATCACACAAGAAAAGAAGAGGGATTTTTGATGTTCTCCCTATAAGGCCAAAAATAACTCACTAGGTAACAATTTTTGTTGGATTGTATCACTTATGCTATAAAGTATATGTGCTCAATTTCATCAAATGCTATCTTCTTCTAAAAACAATTTCAAGTTAAAGATTCCGGCTATACTATTAAAGACATGTTTGCAAGGAATTATATGGTTAAGCTAGCAACTACTATCATAGAACCTAAGAAAGGGATATCTATCAATTCTAAAACTCTCTTTTTTTTCTTTTTTTTTATATTTTTTTTTTCAAAAAAAATTTATTTTAACTAAACTACTCAAAAACACATAAACACATAAGACAACAAGTTTTCTATTTTCTCCCACCCCATACTTAAAATTACAGTGTCCCCACTGTAAGGAAAATAAGAAGAAGGAAAAGAAATAGAAAAGAAAAACAAACAAAGAAAGATAAAAATAAGAAAAAGAAAAACATAAAAACTTACAAAGTCTCAAAAGTGGAAAACAAGGAAAAACTGCATCTTCGGGCTGAATCACTAGTTTGGTGGAGGGAAGTAGTGCTCAAAGTTGCCCATGAAATCGTACATCGTCCTCCAACGCTCAGCGTCCTCCGTCTCTCGCTGACGATGCCTCTCATCCTCCATCGACATACGAGCAGAATAGACGGTCTCCCATCTATCCATCCTCCGATGAATGTGGTCCTGCTGGAGGTGGAGTTGCTGCATCCGAGCAGAAAGATCCTCGGCCCATGGTGCTGGTATACTCGATCCTGTGTACTCGAGCTGAGGAGGTGGTGGATAGTGAGGCTGGAAATGGTCTTGATACAACACCGGGTTGCATGGTATGAGTCCATAAGACTGAGGGTCGGTAGGAGCTGGTGGTGGGTCGACAGAAGCTCTCGGTGCCTCGTTAACGAAGCTGGGTGCCTCGTTAGAAGTATAGGAAGGAGGCTGAAAATGGTCGGTAACGAGCCTGGTGGGCTCGTCAACGAGGACGTTGGTGCCCAAAACTTCCGTGTCGAGATCTTCATCTTCAAGGTTTAGCTCCTCAGTACCGCCCTCGGTGTCGCCTTCTTCAGTGTCATCGCCAAGTATCTCGGTATCCTCATCTTCATCTTCATTTCATCTTCATCCATTGCTTCACCATCTCGCTCAAATCTCGTCTCACACGGCCGTAGTGATAGCTCATCCTCCGGCTTAGGCTCTAACGGGTAAGCATGCCCCGTCCACGCCTCGTACCAATTTGGTACATAGAGTAACTCCAGCTTGTCGAGGGTGGGCCTAACGAAGCGGTCTTGAACTTTTACTTTGAATCCGCCTTCGGCTTGGATGAAAATACCGGAACTATACCAATTGCTCTTGTTGAGGAGTTGAGTGTGGGCCGGTGTGTAGCGAGTGAGGTCAATTCCCAGATTTTTAGCCAAAAGGCTAACCAAGTTGCCACACCAAACCTCCTTGGACTTGGTTGATTTCTCGACGTAGTAGAGCCATTCGTACCCCAAATTCAAGGGGTCGGGCTCCTCGAAAAGGATGGTGCGGAGACAAGCAACTTCCGTCCTCGTTGGCCTGTTTAACTCTCTCTTTGGCCAAAACATAGCGGCTAGGACTCGGAAAATGATCCTGAAGATGGGGTTGATGATGCTTGCCCCGGATAATGCCGCCGTGGAGGATTGTTCTTCCCCCGTGATGTAGCTCCATGTTCTAGTCACCCTGTAGTCTTTCAAACTGTAGTCTCTAGATGGATTTGGAAGCTCCAAGATTGAGTTGAACTCTGCCATGGTGAACTCACGGCTCACGTTACCGAGCCGAAACCGGATTCGTCCCGCCGAAGTCTTTGACGGGAAGCTCGTCTCTAGAGTGGCCAAGAACTCGGATGTGAGGGCCGAAAAGTGTGGTAGATTCTCCTTCTTCAGTAGATGGGATGCACCAAGGATAAGGAAGGCTTCCTTGACATCCGTGTAGATCCCCGTGTTGATAGCACTAGACTTTGAGAACCAACGGGTGTTGTGGTCCTTCTCTAGAATGGCACGGTATCGATGCACTTGGCCTTGAGTACTCAAAATCACGTTGTCCATGCGAGGTGGGATGGGGACCTCTGGTTCCTTCTCTTCTTCTGAGCTCGGGTAGCGGGTCTACTTGAACTTGCCATGAGATCTACAAAATAATCATAAATTTTTCCAAGATAAGATCTACTCAAAATAGATAGGCAAGAGACCCCATACTTGGTCTCGAAATAGCCTCGGAATTATTCGTTAACTACCCAATTGGGTTGTTTACGAATCTGGACTGGTTGTTGAATTTTGAGATTATGCAGGGTCGTTAACGAGCCTGGGTGGGTCGTTAACGAGCCGCCGAGAACCAGATCGTAGAATTCCGAGTTTACTCTACTTTAAAATCAGGCCAAAATTCGAGCATGCAATCCTCTATTTTCCTCACTAGCCACACAATCGGAAGTACGCATCCCATACTTGCTCGATTACCCAACCCGAACATGCTAAATTTTTACCCAAAATTTTGACATGCAAAGTTTGTAACTTGATACTAGAACAAGAAAAATTCATGCTTTTCACAATTAACTTCTCACCATAAAACATCCAACATGAATATCCCTCTCTAGATCTAGAAAAACGAAGCAAAAATCACAACCATGGGTAATATTTAATCATGAACACCGATCCTCTATATAAACTCAATCCTAGACATGAAATTTCTACCCTAAAAATCATAAATCATGCAATTCCGAATTAGGGTTTAGAAAACATACCGGAGAACCGAGAAATTTGAAGAGCAAGGGGTCGGGAATCGGGTGAATAACGAGCTCGGTGGGGGGCTATTGAAAGCTTCGGATCTTCGATGGTGAAGGGAAGGATTTCCGGCTTCGGTAACGACGGTTGCTCGGTGATGGATGGCGAAGGATTCCGATCGGTGGGAAGAGGTCTTCAAAGGTTTTTGGTTGAGGTTTTGATTTGAAAGGATTTGAGAGTGAAAGAGATTTGTGAGGGGTAGAAGGGTTATATAGGAGAGGGAAGGGATAGGAAGGGGTAGAGGGGTGGCGGCTAGGGTAGTAAAATAAAAATAGACTAGGTTAAAAAATCTTACCTGCCCCATTTTGCCGAATCGGGTCGTCCGAACCGGGTCGTTAACGACCCTGAGTGGGTCGTTAACGAGCCACCGTAGCCTCTTGGAGTGATTTTTCGATCCCTTCTCCTGCATCTTGTTAGCTCACAATTAAATCCTAATTTCTATCCTAAAAACTAAAAAGAACTCAAAAGAAAGCTAAGAAAAAGAGTCTAAAAAAAAGAAAATCTAATTCTATACTAAAAGCGGGTTGCCTCCCGTAAGCACTATTTTTAACGTCGTCTGCCCGACATACTCCTTTGACTCAAGGTGGTTCCTGTGTAGCTATATTGGAGTCATGAGGTACCCCATAATTAGCTGTGCAGCTTCTGTGCGCCTGAGTTGCTGAATTAGGTCCCTTTTCCTCTATCAGTATGCCCGATATTCCTACATGATGGTTAGTGAAATCCGAAAACCAAGGTGGTTTGGATTCCTCTGTAGTACATATGATGGGGCATGGTGTAGGAATAAAAGATAAGGAGTGACCATCTTTAGCAGATTCATGATTAGAGTACTTACCTTGGTTGTATTCGTGCATGTTGGACTCGGTAATTGGCCGATGAGGCTTGGTAGGGACGGCTGAATCGAGTTCTGGTTGAGTCAACTCGATTTGTGCGACTGCAATTGGGTCGTTTGCATTCTGATCCAAGTTGAATTCTACCCGTTCCTCTCCAATATCGAAAGTGAGGAGTCCTTTTCGCACATCAACTCTTGCACCTACTGTGGCTAAAAATGGTCTGCCCAGAATTATGGGGACATGAGGGTCTTCAGGCATATCGAGGATGATGAAATCATTTGGTATAAAGAATTTCCCGACTTGAGTTGGATAGTCATCCACGACTCCTGTGGCCTTGACACATGATCCATCTGCCATGTACAGATTCATATCTACTGGCTCTAGTGGTCCCATATTAGCTTTAGACCAGATTGAGAGAGGAACTAAACTAGCACTGGCGCCCAGATCACATAAAGCTTTGAACTTGTGGTTGCCTATGCCGATTGTTATTGCAAATCTCCCTGGGTCTCCTAGCTTTTCTGGTAGAGATATTGATCTGACTTCATCCTGTAGCTCTGTAGTTGATCTTTTCCTGCTAAGAATATCTTTCAAAAACTTTGTGTAAGCCGGCATTTCGCTTAGGGCCTCAGCGAATGGGATGGAAATATTAATGCCTTGAAGAATCTTTACGAAACGCTTGAACTTACTCTCAGTGGAGTCCATAGATTTCTTAGTTGGAAATGGAAGAGATTTCACCATTCTTGGAACCAAGTTAGGCTCGAGAGGTGAGAGTACCGGGTCGACACTGGGGTCGTTAGGTATGCTCGGTGGGTCGTTACCGACCCTGTTCGGGTCGTTAACTACCCTGGAGTGGAGAGGAAGGCTCGGTCTAGAAAACTTACCTGGGGTAGGGTCGTCAGGAACCTTCGAAGCCTCGTCACCTTGGTATATGGGCTCATTAGTTGCTCTCGCTGGCTCGTTAACGAGCTGTTTGGTGACGTCCTCTTCCTCCTTATCCTCAACTTGAACTCGTTCCGGCAATGTCTTCCCACTCCTAAGGTGCACCGCTGCTATTTGTCCCCTAGGGTTCTCCTCAGGGCGGCCCGGGAGTTGCCCTGGTGGTCTCAGAATCTGGGCAGCGAGGTTCCCTAGTTGGGAGTCAACACTCTTCTTCCATATATCGAACTCTCCCCATCTTTTATTTTGTTGGTTCAGGTTGGCTTGAACTTCGTTAACCTTGTGGGTTACTTCGTTAACTTTGGTGGTCACGCCGTTAATGCCTTCCTGTAATCCTTGAACCCATGATGGTGGCTCCTGATGGTCTGGAGGTCGATAAGGTGTAGGTCGTCTATCTGGTGGAGGCATTGCATAATTTTGATTGGTATTCTGATTGCCCCATGCCTGATAGTTGTTTGACCTGTCATTGTAGCTAGGCTGGTTCCTGTATGGTCCTCTCATATAATTCATCTCAGCTATTGTCTCAGCGGCTCTAACCTGCTCTATGTTAGTGCAAGTAGAAGTACTATGTGCAGAAGAACCACATTCTTGACATGATTGAGAGGATTTCAGAAAACTTACCTGCTTCTTCAGACGGTTGACCTCATCTTGCAAGAATTGATTTTTAACATCCGAGTCAACTTCGTCTCGGTTAGGTACGTAGAGACGTTTCTGAGGTTGTGGAGCCTGTTGGGTTCCATACATGGCATCGTAATTGGAAAGTTTATCCAACAGTTCCTATTCCTCTGTCGGGTTCATCTCTATAAAACCGCACGCAGTATGCGTGTTGATGCGGTTCTTGGTCTCTGCGTTGATACCTTGGAAAAAGATTTCGTGCAAAACATATAGAGGTTGCCCATGAGTGGGGCATTGTCGAAGCATCTCTTTGAATCTTTCCCATGTTTCAACGAATGTTTCATTAGGCAGCTGGTGATAGGAGATGATGCGTTTCCTCAACTCCGTCGTCTTAGCAGAAGGGAAGAACTTTGTAAGAAATTGATCGTACAAAGCTTTCCAAGTCCTGATAGACTTAGAAGGTAGGCTCTCCAACCAGCTCAGGGCCTTTCCAGTAAGGGACCATCTAAAAGCTTTTAACAGAACATATTCAAGTGAGACACCTTCAGCAGCTATGGTGTCACATAAATCAATGAAGTTTCTAATATGCTCCATAGGGCACTCAGTAGGTTTCCCTTCAAACTGAGCCCGTTTAATCAAGGATATGAATTGAGACTTGATCTCAAAGGGTTTCTCTATCGCAGGAAGCACAATTGGAGATTCTAGCACCCTCAGTTCTGGATGCATGTACTGTTTGGCGTTCCTTGGATAGGCATCAAGCTCCTCTTGTAGACGAGCATTAGCAACTCATTGACGCTCAGCTTCAGCAGCAGCGCCTTCTTTCTCAGTCTTCAACGCCTCCATCTGATTTCGGAGGTCTTCCATTTGAAGAGCCATCTCTTCCGGTGTGGCCATGGCTCGGTTTTCTCGGAATCTACGGTGCAGTGAACGTTCGGGTTCTGAGTAATAACCAGTGTTGTCAAACTCGAGCCTTCGTCGTCCTACCGGCATACGCTGAGAAAACAGACAAAGAAAACAAAAATTAAAAACAAAAACGGGGTCGGGCTATTCCCGAACCCACAGATAAACTAACAAACACGTTGCTTCCCCGACAACGGCGCCAATTTGTTGAAGGGAGGGTTTCTTGACAACAAATAAATTTATAAGTCAAGACCCAGCTGTGTATAGCGAAGTCAGGATCGTTCCACAGGAAGCAAGGTTGTTCGTTTATCGACTACTAAAAAAAAGCAAACAAAATCAAACAAAAACACACAAACAACCTCGTTAACGACGTTGTCAGGGTCGTTAACGAACCACCGTAAACAAAAGACTCAAACTAACGACCTAAACCAGTTCGGTACCGAGCCAAGTAACTCAACAACGAAATTCACTTAAGAATAATCAAATAAAAACAAAGATCTAGGACTAGGGACACCTCAACATATCCAAGCATATAAACTCGTAAGAAGAATAGATCATGCCTTTAAATAGATAGATTTATCAACTTTCGTTGACCATGAAGCAAATTAACCTACTTTCGCAACTTAACTCACTTAATTGTTTGTTTTGGATCTAAAGCTTGAAACTTTCGTATTCAAACAATATCAACCTTCAAGTTACTAACTTTCTCTTTCAATCAAGTTAAAAACTCAAATTACCTCAACTTTCATTGCGGTATAAACACGACAAACAATCTCAATAATAGATAAAAGGCATTCAATACACAATCTTACTAATCAAACATGCTCAACTATGCCGGGCTTAACCCCGATCCTAGAAAAGAAAACTACTCACTAATCATAACTACGAAACAAATAAACTCTATAAAAGAAATCATTGAAAACAAACTACTACTCAATTTAAATAGAAAATATCGTCTTTACACAGAAAATCAGAAGAAAACCCGAAAACAAACAAATATCGAACCGAAATACTCGATCAACGAACTCGGTAACTCTCGTCCACCGACTCGACGACTCAACTCCGATCCTCTCCTTGGCTCTCTCGGCTCCTCCTCTGTCTCTCTATGATCGATCCCCCCTCTTAAGGTAAATAAGAGGGCTATTTATACTAAAAAGCTAAAAACTAATAAGGCTAGAAGATAAAAACTTTCCTAAAAGATAGAATAAAATCCTAAAAAGATAGAAACAAAATCTAAAAAGATAACAAGACCTAAAATATAACATAATAACCCTAGAAATTATAAAAAGATACTCTACCGATACGGAAATAATTTCCCGCACAGGATCGGTGAGTTACAAAAGTCAACCCTCGAAATTCCTATTACGTGGCCTCGTTAACGAGCCCTTACAGCCTCGTTAACGAGCCTGGGCTTGGTTTCTTCCACACTTCATCTCGTAAATTCTTGGACATTGACTTCTTCAAACTTGTATTCCTCTGTCTTTCACTGTAGCGCTCCAAATTCAGCTCCATATAGCACTTTTCCTTGCTAAAACCTACAAAATACACAAAATAGAGTAGCTTCCATACTTTCTATGAAAATATGCAAAACTATCCAAAAACACACTAAACTAAACCTAAACTAATCAAAACTAAACCTAATAAACAAAGAAAACCTACTAAAAACTATACTAAAAACATGAACATCACCTAATGAAAATGCATGGAGAGGATCGAAACTCAAGTTTGTTGGCTGTGTATGGACGCAAAAAGGGATAACAGAGACAACCGAAGCTTTTGAGAAATTTGTAATCAGGGATTTTGTTATATAGAACCTCAAATGGAGACTTAAAATTGAGAATAGAGGTTAAGGTCATGTTATGAACATAGACAACACTATGAAAGGCATGTTCCCAAAAGGAGGTAGGCAGTTTTGCATGAGCAAGAAGAGCCAAATCTTTTTCAACAATAGTGCGATGACGACATTCAGCGGCACCATTCTGAGATTGAGTGTGGGGACATGAGACTCTATGCAAAATACCCTGAGATTGTAAGTATTGAGAAACATTCCTGTATTCACCACCCCAATCAGATTGAAACTATTTAATTTTTGTGGAGAATTGAGTTTCAACCATTGTTTTGAATAGTTGAAAAGTGGATAAAACTTGAGACTTTTGGGACAAAAAGTAAATCCATACAAAGTTGGTGCAATCATCAACAAATATGAGAAAAAAAAAATTGCCATTGAACGAAGACACCGGGGCAAGACCCCAAATATCAGAGTATACCAATTCAAAAGGAGATAAACTAGAAGAATGAAAACTAGGAAGAGGAAGTCTGTGACTTTTTCCTAATTGACATGACTCACAGATATGCTGTAAATTGTTCAAAGAGACAAGTAATTGAAACCTAGACACTAAACGACGAAAGACTGACTCATGGGGGTGACCAAAGCGCTCATGCCAAATTTGAAGAGTTGTCTTTTCTCCAAGGTAAGCTCGAGGTGGGTCAGGGGGTGGCGGTTTAGGGTTGTTCAAGTGGTAAAGCCCGTTCTCAACGGTTCCTTTGAGGAGCATTCGTCCCTGCTTGTCTTTCACAAAACAACAGGTAGGATAAAAAATCATATAAGCATCATTGTCTTTAGTTAATTGGGAAACACGAAGTAAATTTTTCTTAATTTGAGGGACAAACAGGATATTATGAAGTTGAACAGGTTTAGGATAGGCAGGTAATGAAGTTTTGCCCAAATGCGTAATGGGAAGAGACATACCGTTGCCTACTTGTAAACCATCATTGCCAGTGTAATCAGAGTGCACAAAGAGATTACCGAAATCGGATGTAACATGATTAGTGGACCCAAAATCAAAGCACCAGTTGGGATCCATTAAAGCGGAAGGCTGTTGGCCAATATAATAAGTCTGTCGATTGTAATTGGACACAAATTGTTGTTGACCATGTTGTTGAGTTGAATAAAAACTTTGAGAAGAATGGTCACTGTACGATTTTGAAGTGCCGCCACGACTGCCACGACCGCCCCTATTCCCGCGACCACCACCACGGCTGTGATAATTAGGATTTGTGGGCGGAAATTCGGAGAGGTTGGAACGCTGCCAACAGTTGATCGCAGCATGACCCGGTTGGGCGACCGGAATTAACCGAATCAGAGGCATCAGTGGTGCGATTGTTGGATGATGATGAGACACGAGAGGTCAAGCTAGCCGTGTTCGTCGATAATGAGGAGTCAGCGACTGTTTGTAGCGCAGCATTGATGCTTTCTTCCTCCCGTAATAGTAATCCCAGAAGTTCGTCGGAAGAAATCGGCTCTTTTTGCATGTTTTATAAAGTGAGAAAGGCCGCATAACTCGAGTCTAAACCATTCAAGATGTACTCGATAAAATCAGAATCAGACACCACAATATCACATTCGGCTAGGGCATCGGAAAACCCCCTCTTTTTCTCAACATAATCCATGATGCTCAGATTGCCTTTCTTGAGATCTCGGAGTTGCTATTTGAGATACCTCGATTGATCCTGGGTTTGCGCAAAGAATATGCGCTCAAGGATGCCCCAAGCCTCCGAAGTTGTCTTTGCCCTAGCCACATGATCCAAGAGCGGAGTGGAGAGAGTAGAACGCACCCATAAGAGGATAAAGCGGTCCTTTTGAGTCCAGTCAATGAACGCTGGATTCGGTTCAGCCGGCACTGTAGAGTCTGAAGTCGCCGGTAAAGTAGACGATGGCGCGCTCCCAGGCTTGAGAAAGTGATCAATCGAATAGGCTTCAAGCGAAGACTTAATGGTATGCCTCCATAAGGTGTAGTTGTGCCTCTCAAGTTTGATATTGAGATTAGGAAATTGCAGCATCATATTCTGAGTAGCAACAGCAGCGAGAAGTAAGTTGTTGTTTTGCTTGTTGGAAAGTTGATCACCGACGACTTGATTGGCGGGCGAATCAGAAGTTTTGTCGTCAGTCATGGTGATTCTAGGGTTGTAGAAGCGAAAAGGATCGTTGAAAGCTCTGATACCATATAATTAATGGAGAGTATTTTGTGAAAAGATCTTACCTTCAATTGTATTACTCAAAGGTTTAAATACAAAGCTTGAGATATCAAGTGATTTTATCTTATCTTGATATCCAAGATAGAAGTAAATTACACAAGATAAGGAAACTATAATATACATAAGATAATATATCCTAATAGCGTGCCATCTTAGATTTTTGCATCTTCAACGTTCGAGAATAAACGTTTAAATTGAGGTATAATAGGAAAATACCACATTACCTTAGCTGGGACACCGTGTCTCTTGTACCGTGATCGACCACAATAAGGACTCGGACATTTCTCAAGTGATGCATATTCATTGCGATGCAATATATATACAATCATTAGGACGAGCATGAATTCTATCATAACCCATACTCAAGGATCGAACCAACTTTTTGGCCTTATATGTAGAATCAGGAAGCACATTATCACTGAGTAGAATATCTCTTAAGAGTTGAAGTAGAGTCGTGAAACTATGAACTGTCTACCCGTTAGATGCTTTCAGATTGTATAACCTCAAAATAGTAGATAATTTTGAGAACTTTCTACAAGAAGCATATAAAGGCTCTCGAGCATCTCTTTTTATTTCATCAAGCATATCAGGGCGATAATAAAAGTCCTCGGTAACAGCTTGTATCATTTCTTCCAATTGACCAACTTCAAAATCAAGACCCTCCATGTTGTCCATATTAACTGTACGAATGCTCTTTTTCCCCATGACACGTCCAACAAGTGTAGTTTTGATCAATTCCTTTTATAATCAAATCATCTCTTAAACTATTATCATCCTTTCAGTTTGCTTTTAGACAACGTGTGCACATACAAGGAATTTTTGAAGGATCTTTAGTAATTGTACGAAAAAGTTAATAAATACTTCCTCTCCATCTTCATACTCTTTCGTCAAAAGATTAACAAACATCCAATTTCTATCCATTAACTATACAACAAAACCATATAAACTACAAGATCATAGTTAATGATGCATGACATTTAATAGAGATTGAGGGAAATGATTTGTGCATACATATTGAAAAATCGCTAAGTAACCCAAAATTGTGCCCAATACGAAAAACAGGAAAAAAATAAAATCATAATTACATTCCATGTGCAATATGTAGTTTATGTCAATCAATTAACCATACAAGCAATTTCCAATCACACCAACAATCACCATACCAAACTAAATGAAAATACTTTAAACTAGTTAATATAAAATCAATAAAATTGAACCTCTGCCTAGTAAATAAAAAACAAATAACTAATCATCTCAAAAAAATAGGAAATAGGAAGCAAAGAACTTAAAGTTTAATTGATTGCCTGATAATCGTGAAGATCGATCAAGATATATATCTTTTAGTTTGATCTAGGTTGATATAAACCCTAAATTGAGATAAAGCCAAAACATTGAAATCAAAACTAATTATTTTGAGAAAAATTGAATCAATACATCTTCTTATATAACTACTTACGTAGTAATAACAAAGACTTAAAACCCAACAGGATGAAATATTAATGGTGCTCCAAATAGAGGCAACATCAACGTACAAAAAGATGCAGAGGAACTGTAATAACTGTGATTTTTAAGGATATTTTTGAATTTTTCTCAGATATCCTTTTAACCTCTTTGTTCGTTTTTAACGCTTAATCCAATATTTTTGTCGGAATTTAAATCCTAGAATTTTTTTGGTGATATCCTAAAATCATAAAGAAATGATTTTATGGATCAGTGTGAATTCTAGGATTTTTCAGTGGAAAGAGAATATTTATTGGATAAACCGTCTTTTTAATTATGTACTGTAAAGGTTTTAAAATACGAAATGGAAGCCTTGAAAGTTGAAGGTAGCAAGATAAAATCTTGGAAAATTGGGTTTATTGGTCTACATGATTTACGGGACGTTTTTCGTTTAAGAAGTTTTTCCAACCGAGGTATATAATTTTACCGCTTTAACGCGAATCCCGTTCCGAGACGGGTTTTGGCTTCAAAACCAATATCTTCTCTGCCTTGTTAAGTAAGAAGACTCCAGAGAGAAATAGGATTAGGACGGAATGACGGGCTTGGGTGGAAGAATCCTTCTCCACCGGCATATCTTATCTGCCTCATCAAAGTCTACGAATTTTGTCTAAAAAAAAGGGAACCAGAGAGCCAATCAGAACGGAACGACGGACTGGGGAGAAAGAATTCTACACCGCCGGCTTATCTTCTCTTACCCATCAGAGTTTAACAGAAGGAAGTGAACCAACGAGAATCAGGGCCGAACGGCAAACCGGGAGAAGAATTCGTCACCGTCGGCGTATCTCTGCCTCGTGCCCAGTCTTGCTGCGTCGACCCGTGCAAGCTCCCTCGCCCTCTCGTGATGTGTAGACTCTGGCGAGTCTTTCGGGCCGTCGTCGACCACCTCCTTTAGCCACTGCTAGACCACCCACCGCGAGGGCCGCCACCGGACAACACCCAGCCACCCATGGGCTCTTGGATCGAGCCATTAACGAACTAAACGAGCCATAAGCTCAAGTAAAGGTAAAGGTTGAGCTTAATTAATTAGCGGTTTGGTTGCGGAGCCACCGTAAGGACCTTTTGGTTCTGCTTTTCTTATTAATTTTGAAGTTTTTAAGATCTTGACGTTGATATAGTCTCACAAGTTCAAACCTCTCGTGAAACGGACATCCGGATCTTCAGTTATATCGAATACAAGTTTTAACATCGATTGGCAGCTAAAGGACTTCGGACAATTACTCAGGATTCGTTGTTAATCAGTATGGTCCGAGATTTGGTCACCTTTAAGAACCGTTACTAATGAACAATTTTTATTTAGAAAATTGTTTCAAAAGGGAAACGGTTAGTTACTTATAAATTCGCCAAGATGGCTCCTTAAAGCTTGATAGCTAAGGATTTATTATAAATCGATATACGGAAATCAAGTCGTTTATCGATTAGGAAATTGTAGAATTTGAGTATACAACTAAGAAGTGTATCCGTGAGCTCGTTGTTGAGAAATCTTTTTGTTATATTTTGCACAAGGGTGATAAAGATTACTGTTGGAATCACTAAGAACGTTGAGCACGCCTTCTAAGGCAAGTGGACGATTCTGTCTTGCGTTATTGTTGTTAATGAGGAATTGAATTCCTTTTTATCTTCATGTTGGGAATAATTTGTGTGTTGAATAAAGTTTGATAGGTTGTTATTTTTTTAGAAATAACGACCATGTTGTTATTTTAGTTTTTGCGCTAGAACTGAACTTAGGACCGTTGTGTGACCTTGTGTGTTTAGCTGTCTCATGTTGAGACATTGTTGTGAAGTAAGATAGTTAGAGATGGGAGTTTAGACTCCAAAACATCTCTTTAGTGACCCTATTCTAAAACACTGTTGTAAACTAGGTAGTCCAGGGGTAGGAGCCGAGTCTCCAATGACCTCTTTATAACAAAGTCTGTATTGGGGGGCGTAGCTTGCTAGCGGATCCCAATATTGGAGTCATGACTCATGTCTCGCTCCACGTTGGAGGAGGACAATGGTGCATTCTAGCTAAGTGCAAAAGGAACTGATGTGGGTCAAGTGGTCACGGATGAAATAGGCCCTCTCAACCTGATGACATCAGTTACAAGAAATTTATCGGCAACAGTTTGGGTCAACTAAAAGTTATTAAAATGAATGTGTAATGTTAAAATCATACAGTGAAGAGAGTGCGATAGGCACGTTAATGTAACTGAATGGTTAGTTCTTTTGATAACCATTCTTGCTCCTGATTAAGGATGATTCTTAATCAAACTTTGATTAAGTTAAGCTAATTAGTCGTTGAAGACGTTTGTGAATGTTGTGTGGCTAGTATAAGTTTTCATTAATTGTTTATGCTTCGTAAAGGAACCACAAGTTGTGGTGTTCTCTCTCTTGAATATGCAAGTCTCCTTCTTATTCTCTATAAGACTGTTAACTGTTGGATCATAATCCGAGCCTAATCGGATTTTGATGCCAATAGGTTTAGTCACAATTATAAGAACCAAGTTAGTTTCTCCACTTGCTTAGTCTTTCATTAGACTAACACGTCCATCTTCTTTTCTTTTATATGGTCGGTTGGTGTCCACCGTTGGTATACGACACATCAGGCTCTTCTTGGAAGTTGATTCAAGAGGTGGATCTAGAGGTTTGAAGCTTCAGAAGTTAAAGAAAGGTTTCCAACGGCTATACTTGAGTGAAGTTCTTGGTTAAGTTGCTGCAAAGCGAAGTGTGAAAGAAGTTAAGAACTTAAGGAAAACTTTTTAAAGACTTTGTTCAAATAGAATGTTGTTCTATTTATTTATTCTTTTTAAATTAAGGTTTGTATAAGACCTTTTACTTGTTTTTTCGCTGTAATATTTTACTTAATTTTGTTAGGTTTTAAATGCTTTTTTTTACCGTGTTCTAGTAAGTTATGTCAGGTTAAAGCCTTGGGTAACTCTGGTTAGTCCTAATGAGGGTTACTGGCGGTAATACCTCCAGGGTAAGTAAGGGGGTGTTACAGGAAAGACGAGCAACTATATGTGAGAATTTGAGAGGCTGAACTTGACAAAAAATTGAAATAAATGTTTTTTGATAAATAAAAAAATTGCACACGGATACTAGTTTTTTATAAAAATGGTATGCAAGATAAGTGCCAGATACTAGTTTTTTATAACACTGGTATGCATAATAAAAGTCGGATATCGGTTTTCCCAAATGCTTGTATGCAAAACCAAAGTCGGATATCATTTTTAAACAAAACGGTATCCATGTGCTTTTTTTATTTTTACATATCGATTTTTAATAAAACTGATATCCATATATATATATATATAGGGGAAGGTTCCGGTAGAAAGCTTTTTATAGTAGAAAGTGAGTGTTAATGTGGTGCGTCAGATTAAAATGAATCAAAGGTCAGATCTGATAATACAAATTATTTAAAATTGGATGAATAATACTAGAGTAGATAACATCTAACAACTTAAAGAGTTTGGTTCAAATAAAACAACTCCTTATCCTATAAAATAAGGAGTGTTTAGAACCCTTAGATCTCCTTGATCCAAGGGCTGATATTCCCGAAAATTAGGGACGTGGTGGCATTTTCGTAATTTCTCGGAAATTACAAAAGTGCATCGTTATGATGAAAAAGGGCATTACGATATACCAAAAAGTGCATTACTAAACCCAAATATTTTGGGTGATTCAGTTCAATCGGAATCGAGTCAATTGGATGTCCAGGATGATGCACTTTTTTGGTTTAGTAATGCACTTTTGAGATTTCGCAATGTACTTTTTCACCATAACGATGCACTTTTACAATGAACTTAACATGGAGCGCGTGCCCCACTGGCTTCATTTTTGTTTGCACTTTTTCGGCTTACTAATGCACTTTTTGTATTTAGCAATGCACTTTTTCACAATAGTGATGCACTTTTGTAATTTCTGAGAAATTACCAAAATGCCACCGCGTCCCTAAAAGGGATAGAACATCAGCCCTTGGATCACCTTGATCCAAGGGCTCTAAACACTCCTTATTTTATAGGATAATGGGTTGTTTTATTTGAACCTTACTCACAACTTAAATCCACATTCCTTAAAAGTAGCAAGGATATAATTTTAAAAAAAAAATTAAAAAAGGAAGAAAGTAATATCATATTGAAATCAAAGCAGGTACAAATCAATTTCAATTAATTGATATAGATTCTTATTTTTTTTCTTCTCTATATTTTTCGCTAATTGATATTCATTTTAACTTCATTCTCGCGGCCTACTAAATGAATACAACATGATAAATAACGAAAATCAATTTCTATAGCATGTCAAATGAATACCCACATAATAACAAATGAATATCTAATTCTATTATAATGAATATGATCAATATGAGTAATTGTGTACTCTCATTATAATTTCGAAAACCATATCAACTTCAATGAACATTGTTATATAAAATTGTGAACATCAACTGACATAACAATACATATATAACCTGAATCGAAAAGCTACATAAATATCACTGTTTAATGAAAAGAATATCACAATTTAATTAAATGAATATTATCAGCTAATAAAGTGAATATAGTCACCTATTTACATGAATATCACTAGCTAATATGGTGAATATGATCACCTAGTGACTATCATTGGCTAAAATGACGAATACGACTACTTAATTACATGAATATCAATTGCTAATATGTGGAATATGACCACCCAGTTACATAAATTCAACCACCCAATTACACGAATATCCTCGGCTAATAAAGTGAATATGACCACCTAGTTAAATGAATATGACTAATGTTTGACGACTATTTAGGATTGGTGGGTACTCGAGTAACGAAGACTGGTGCCATCTTGGAAGTCTTGTTGGTGAATATCAAGTAGTATGTTTTAGTTTTCTCCACCACTTTGATATGGTTTAATGATGGACGAGTACAAGAAGATGAAATATTGGTAGAAAACGAAGCTTTCTATGGCGCTCTTCATCTCAACAAACACAACAATGATAGATCTGCATAAACACGATAAAAAAATCATGAACAACCAAACTGAAAATTCCAACCCTAAAATTAACAAAAGTTTAATGAGAAACACTAAAATCAAACTTCAAAACATGAAATTAAACGAATTAAATTCCTAAAATTGCATCTCACTAGATCTCAAACTCCATTAGCCCTAAATATGGGAAAACTTCAAAACCAAATATATAAAATTTAAGGTATGTAATGAATTGTCGAACCTGGTGATTAGTGCAATTATACGAGATCGATGGTGAACTCTATCAAAGAAGCAATGAGCCGCAAGATCTTCTTATGCAAAAAACGCTCGTCAATTAAAGATAAGTTTAGAAAATATAAAGAAAAAAAGATATTGTGATATTTGTTTCCTAAAATCTCTCGTTTGAAATTCTATTAACTGTAATGCATCTATTGAAATTTCCTACACCCATTTATAACAAATTTGGACCATTAAAATCTCCTTATCTAATGGTCTATAACTACACTCATTTTTCACTCTAACTAACTTTCTACCAGATCCTTATACTATATATATATATATATATATATATATATATATATATATATATATATATATATATATATATATATATATATATATATATGGCATGGTTTCGGTGAGGACCACTCTTGTGGTAAGGACTAGGCTTAAAATGAGGACTAATCTCAATCATTGGATTTACTCCTTTACTATGTATTGAATTGTCAAAAAGATTTCAATTTTTTTTTTTTTTTTTTTTATTTTTTTAGTTTCTTTTTTTTTTAGTTTTGTGAAAATCGAATTTTATTAAAAAATGAACTCAAAGCACATAAAAATTTAACTTATCATATATAAAAAAATGAACTCGTAGAGAATGAAAATTGAACACACACAATATAAAAAATTGAACTTCTAACATAAAAAATTGAACTTCTAGTATATAAATATGAACTCGTAGTATATAAAAAATTAAATTGTCATATTTAACGTTTTTAAAGCTTTTTTTTAAAAGAACATAATTTTGAAAAAGTAAAAAAAATCCAAATAATAAAATAAAAAATTGAGAAAAAATCATTTATTTTTACAGTTTTGTGCAATCGAATTATATGAAAAATGAACTCGTAGTATATAAAAATTGAATTGTCATATTTCACATTTTAATGCTTTTTTTAAATATGAAAATAATTTAAAAAGTAAAAAAAAATTAAAAAATCATTTATTTTTTAAATATTTTTTTAGTTATGTGAAAATCGAATTATTTGAAAAATGAACTCAAATCACATAAAAATTGAACTTACCATTGATAAAAAAAATGAACTCGTAGAATATAAAATTTTAACTCATACAATATAGAAAATTGAATTTCTAACATAAAAAATTCAACTTCTAGTGTATAAAAATGAACTCGTAGTATATAAAAATTGAACTGTCATATTTAGCATTTTTAAAACTTTTTTAAACAAAGAAAAAATCAAAAAAATCAACCATTAGGACTTTTGCTGAAAATGAGGACCAATCTCAACCATTAGATTTACCTCTTTCCACATGTATATTGGATGATCAAGATTTTTTGATTTTTTTGATTTTTTTGATTTTTTTGATTTTTTGATTTTTTTGATTTTTTTGATTTTTTTGATTTTTTTGATTTTTTTGATTTTTTTGATTTTTTTGATTTTTTTGATTTTTTTTGATTTTTTTGATTTTTTTGATTTTTTTGATTTTTTTGATTTTTTTGATTTTTTTGATTTTTTTGATTTTTTTGATTTTTTTGATTTTTTTGATTTTTTTGATTTTTTTGATTTTTTTGATTTTTTTAAAAAAAGCTTTAAAAATGATAAATATAATTTTTATATACTACGAGTTCATTTTTATACAATAGAAGTTCAATTTTTTATTTTAGGAGTTCAATTTTTATATTCTACGAGTTTATTTTTTTTATCGATGATAAGTTCAATTTTTATGTCTTTTGAGTTCATTTTTCATATAATTCGATTTTCACAAAACTAAAAAATATTTAAAAAATAAATAAATTTTTCTCAATTTTTTTACCTTTTTAAAATTATGTTACTTTAAAAAAAGATTTAAAATGTCAAATCGTAACACCCCTATTTTGCAACGATGGGTATTACTGCCAGTGACCTCAGATTTTACCGTCCAAAGTCACGAAAGGCTTTATAAGGTATTAAATTTAAATAAAATGTGGAATTTTAACGATAATACATATTATAAAAGGTGCTCAAACATGAGACTTCAAGTGTTTTTATTACATCCTTAAACTTGTTCAAGTGTTTTTATACAATAGAAGTTCAATTTTTTATTTTAGGAGTTCAATTTTTATATTCTACGAGTTTATTTTTTTATCGATGATAAGTTCAATTTTTATGTCTTTTGAGTTCATTTTTCATATAATTCGATTTTCACAAAACTAAAAAATATTTAAAAAATAAATAAATTTTTCTCAATTTTTTTTACCTTTTTAAAATTATGTTACTTTAAAAAAAAAGCTTTAAAATGTCAAATCGTAACACCCCTATTTTGCAACGATGGGTATTACCGCCAGTGACCTCAGATTTTACCGTCCAAAGTCACGAAATGCTTTATAAGGTATTAAATTTAAATAAAATGTGGAATTTTAACGATAATACATATTATAAAAGGTGCTCAAACATGAGACTTCAAGTGTTTTTATTACATCCTTAAACTTGTTTCAAAATAACAAGATACAAAGAGTGAAGCAGCGGAATTAACGAAACATTGTTTTTTGTAAAGCGTAGAGAAACCAAAATACGAGATAAAACACCTTCAAGAATGACCCAACCTTCATTCCTTTAGTTCTTGATTCTTCGTCTTTAAACCTTCGAGTGATGTTTCCTTGAGTCTGGCATTTTTCGCGAAGGGCGATAAACACCGGGCAAAAATGCGGAAAAGCGGAATTAGTCTAAGGAGACTAAGAAAGTGAGAACGGAAATTCTCGAGGGTAGCTTGGTAGTCTTAACAATTCATTAAAGAGATAAGCGAGATGTGCTTGAGATGTAAAGACTTTACGTGGAGCTTTACGAACGGAAATCGAGATTAACTCTTAAACCGAAAAGAAAGAACTACGAGATTGTAGAACTTCTTAGAGTAGAATTAATGTTGGGAACGTTTTAACTACACACAAGTTTCTAGAAAACCTCTGGTGCCCTTATTGGACCGAGAGTCGGGTCGGTCTTTTAAAACCAGCCCGATTTTGATGTCTTTTAATATGCATTAGCACTTATATTCATTTCGTGTCAAAACTTTACATAACATTAATGACTTTTAAGGGTGTGGAGGCTATGAAAGAGCCAAGTCCACTTAAGGAAACGAAGGAGTTTCAGGCCTCTTTCATCCCGAGTATACAGGTCTCCTTTCACCCTGAGTGTTCAGGCCTCTTTCATCTTGAGTGTACATGCCTCTTACATCTTGAGTGTGCAGGCCTCTTTCATCCTCAGTATATAGGTCTCTTTCATCCTATAGGCATCTAGCTAGTGCACAATATCGCCGGCCTATGCTAATCCATAACAAATCTCGAAAAGAGATTGAAACAGGCAAGGCCACAAATCATCGGTCCTAAAGTTCAGTACTAGCGTAGTACGAATAATAAAAATAATATGTCGTTAATTCTAAGCAAATGAATAAACGTAAGTTCATTATTTTTAACAAGTAGTTCCCAACATAGAAGAATTTCCTTAACGGAAACAATATATATATAAAGGTTACAAGGGAGAATATCCAATTGCCTTTAATTTCCTTCGGGATGATACGAAAATCGGAATTAGAAATTCTTAGTGACGTTCATAAGCTTCGACGAATTTAACCGAAAGAACGACGAACGAACATGTATTAAAATCCTTATTTTAATTTTAATTAACATTTCTCTTATTTTCCTCTTCTAAGAGAAGGCAAGCTAATCTAAATTATTTAGTTTAATAATTTAGATAGGAAATGTCAAAATAATAATTCTTTATTATTATTTTCAAGGTGATATTTTTGTAAGACTTTTATAAACTTAAAAATACTTATTTAAAGAAAAGAATGCAAGGCTTTAATTATTCAAATGAAAACCTCTTTAGCCTACATGCAAAATATGTATTTAAAATAAATTATATAAATGGTTTGCATGCTTCATTATTTTTATGCAAGGCTACTTAAAATCTATTCTCTTGATAAAAATCCTACAAGCCATGATTTACTTATTATAAATTGTATTAAAATCTAAGATAGCCATGCATGCATTTAAAACTTTATAAGAGCACATTTTAATCTAATCTTACATGTAACATATTAAAGTTTATTTATTATAGTTTAAACTTATCAACTTAATCATCCTTTTACTAAGAAGGTTAAAAAGTTTTAAATCAACACTTTGCTAATTCTTAACATACATGCAAGGTTAGATTTTAGTCCACAACTTTATAGGAATCACATATGCATTGTAATAACCGCAACTTCTAATAAAAAGAAATGGTTATTTTTATTAATTTAATTATCTCTTTAAAATAACAAGATATTCTTTATTATGATTTTTTCATAATAATAATAATAATAATAATAATAATAATAATAATAATAATAATAATAATAATCTTGAATAAAGCGTAACTTGGTAGCAAATAAAAATTTATTTTTTTATTAAATATAAACGATATTTCCGTTAGTTAAAATTTTAATAAAAAGAAGATGGAAAGGATGAAGAGTGAAAATGCTCTCGGTGGGATTTGAACCCCCAACCTCATGCATCATCTCAACTTAACACTCCTCCCACACCACCATGCCATCATGTACTTCTTATATCTTAAGGAAAATTCTTCTTTTTTATCTACTTCTCCTTTAGAAACTTTCATAAAACATGCATTGGGTGCTTGTCCCATCAACAATGGAGATGGGTGAGAGGTCTTGTCTCTTACACTATGATAGGCGTGAAATGGTCGTGCAAATCACGGCTATGCAAAAGAGTCTTAACAATCCTAAAGACTGTAGTCTTAGGGAAGTAAGGGTCGAATCCGCAAGGAGGTTGGTTTATCTTTTTATGTAAATTTTATGTCAATTAAATTAAAAAGGGGTTTAAGGATTAAACATCTAGCATGCAAAACTAATAAAGCAATTAAAGTTTGGGTTTTTACCAATTTAGGGAAACACTTAGTAAACCAGAGATCCACATTCGTATGACAAGTTGATCATAAATTCACTCAATATCGCATGCATATGGAATTCCAATTCCTTTTCAAAGATAATTAATAGCACAACCAGATACTATCAATCCTAACTAATTGAATAACCCTGAAACTATCAAGATTCAATTCAAAAGCAGCATGAAGAATAGGAATATAATCAGTATACAATTCTAGCACAAAACAACCAGCTTTTATACTAGAATGCAATTTAACTCTCTTCTGCAATAGACTAGCACAACCAGATACTAGTACAATGCAGTTTGCTACTATAAAATAGAGGAACTCAACCAGTAATTTCTCTAGATCTAGCAATTGAGATTCAATAACAACAACCCTAGAAATTGCTGAAATCAATCACATAAACAATTCAAACAAGAGAGAAAAATAATTCCATGCAATAGATAAAGATTAGAAATCTCACAACTGAAAGTCAAACGGTGCTTCAAACTGTCTGACTAAGCAAAATGGCTTAGTTCTCCATAGAAAAGCTAAAAACTCTGAAAGAAAAATATGATAATAGTGTACGAATGAGAGATGCAACTCTTTAAAACCTAATATATCAAACTAGGTCTAAAAAGTCTATCCAAAAATACATATATCTCGGATTAAAGCTGACATATGAAAAGCCAATAGAAATAAAACACATGTCAACCAAAGGATCTCCGCGTTGGCAGGGGCGGCGGGTGCCGTCGGTCTGGCGGCGGGTGCCGCCAACAATAGAACGCTGATCTCCGTCTTCTCTTCAATCCAGCTCTAAAACTCCAATAATATGCATCTTCGGGTCTTCTTCTTCCTAGTTGTAGATAGCATATAAAATACCTAAAAGTACCATAAACTAATGCTAAAACTCCTCCTAAATACACAATATAATTGTGTATATCAAACTCCCCCAAACTTGAATCTCACTCGTCCCTGAGTGACTCAGAATACTATCACTCGTAAAAACTATAACCCTCGGATCATCAAAGTGCGAGAAAGCTTAACAAAGATAAATAAAAGCATTCTCATGCAAGCACTATCCAACCTAAACAAAAAGATATAGCAAATAAGCTCTAACTACCCGCCCTACTCAACATCAACATAAATGAGCAAATCATCATCAACATCAAATCAACATCATGCTCAACTCAAACCACCAAACAATCCTCAATATCTATCAAAACATCAAACATCAACCCACCAAAGACTAACCACTAACAAGTCCATCAAAAATACCATCAAAGAGAGTGAAAGTCTCCATAAATCTACACCTTATACCTCCTTAGTGAAAACCTACCCAAAACACTCCTATACTCCACTTCTTATGTCTCCTGCGCCGGTAAAAAGATAGTCCTAAAACACTCTTTTTCACTTATTTTGCTTAGGCGCCTTTTCAGGTTTTCACCTAACACTCTCTTTTCATTTTTCAATAATGGACTCACCAACTCACACCACTCTAAATCTATTTTTGCCAAGGCCTAGTGTCTGCCAGATTACCTGCTTATTACCTAGACCGCCCTTTCAGGTTTTCAGTCTATCCCAGGATTTTATTTGCCTTTTTTTCATTTTTATGGCTTTTTATATATATATATATATTTTTTACATAGCATATCAATAGAAATATAATTTCCAACTCCCCCACACTTAGAACACACATTGTCCTCAATGTAGTAAAGACAAGATAAAATAAAGGGGAAGTAGAGAATAATACCACTACTAATCAGATGGCGGTGGTGGTGGTGGTGGTGGTGTATATTGTGGGTAGTCAGGATAGGAGGGGTAAGTGGGCCACACGCCTTGGAAAAACTGAGCCTGCTGCTGGAAATAGTGAGTCTTAATGTCACAAGTAAAAGTAGGAGATAGTCTCTGAGATGCTGGAGGAAAAGGAATGTTCAGAAACTCTCCCAAGATAGAAATCATCCCACCAATACCATTCTTGCACTGCTTCTGACCCCTACACTTCTTGCAGCTAGCAAGAAACTGAGCTCTCCAATCTCTGATGAGTGTGCACGGTGGTGTGAAACTCCACATAGTCTCTAAATCAGAATAAGAGACCTTGTTTGCCTTAGTTTGGCCATACCAAGCCATCCTAATCACCTTATGAACAATACATAGGAAAGGATGAGACCACTTGTAATTCTTTTCTCCTGCCTTGGAATCAAATGAAGGAAAACCTGTAGTGTTATACTAGAAATTCAACTCCTCCTCAGTAGCATTCCAAAGAGCAGAATCAGAAGGCGGCCTGGAAATACCAAATGCCTCCTCAAGGCTAGCATAAGTCAATACATGTAATGAACCAACTAATTGAAAAGAGATCTTCCCATTCTCATGGTCATCCTCCAAAGTAATCAGAAATTCCCTAATCCAGGCAGGGAATGTGGGAGCACTCTTAAAGAAAAAAAAATTTCCCAATCCAGCATGGGTCAACATCAATCTAGTACAACTCTCCAATCCTAACTGCCTCATAACAGCGGGATCAAAAAATAGAGTAGACACAATCTCCCGCTCCTCAACAATCTTCCTACGGGCCTCATGGACCTCGGAGGTGGCGGATCTAGAACTCATAGCACGCTTCCTAGAACTCATAATGCACAATATGAACTCTTAAAGGACGGAAAAGAGTAGTAAAATTTCCGAAAATACCCGGATTAAGAGAGCGGCGGGCTCGAACTCTTGGCGGCCGGTGCCGCGTTCTTGGCGACGGGTGCCGCTGTTCTTGGCGGCGGGTGCCGCCGGCAATAGAACGCTGATCTCCGTCTTCTCTTCAATCCAGCTCTAAAACTCCAATAATATGCATCTTCGGGTCTTCTTCTTCCTAGCTGTAGATAGCATATAAAATACCTAAAAATACCACAAACTAATGCTAAAACTCCTCCTAAATACACAATATAATTGTGTATATCACACTACCTCCACACCACCCAATCCCTCTCTTTTCCATTCTTCCAAGCCACCTCTACCCTCACCAATGGCCTCATTTCTTCCCTTTTCTTCAACCTTCTACTTCACCTATTTAAAGGGCACTTGTGAAAGGTAGAAGAGCACATTATCTCCTTCTCTTCTCCCATTTTCGTCCCGTTAAACACCACAAAAAATTCAGATTCTTCTTCCTCACTTAAATGCTGAATTTTACCCCAAAAAAATCCAGATTTTTGCACAAGTTGTGCATGATCTTCAAAGACCGATTCCGAGCTCGTTTCTTAACCAAATATTGTGATTCAAGTCCCTAAATGTAGATGAAGGAATTGCCTACAAAACCCCTCAATCAATCAGGCACAAACACCACAAAAATCGAGCCAAAAATGCATCCAAACCAGTCGACTAGGTACAGTTTTCGGGTTTTCCGGGCTAGTGATGAGCGATTTTCTCCAACCAAGTGTTTTGTTAGAGAAAGAGACATGCAACTAAGTTGATCTCATGAAAACTCACTTAAAATTGCATGAAAGAACATTCTAACTTAATTGATAAAAGTTTGTCCTTATGAAATTCATTCAAACTAGGAAAATCATAAAAACAAAAGGTTTCAAAGTCTTAAGACAGACATGCATGTAAGTTTTATGCATAACTAAATTATCTTATAAATTTCTCAAGACATTAGCTACATCAACCAAGTGTTTTGTGTAACACCCCCTTCCTACCCTGGAGGTATTACCGCCAGTAACCCCGATTAAGACTAAACCGAAGCTACCCAAGGCTTTAAACTGACTGAACAACCTAAAACAAGGTAAAAGAAACCATTTAAATCTGACAAAATTAAGTAAAACTTTACAGCGGAAAAGAGAATAAAAGGTCTTATACAAGCCTTGACTTAAAAAGAATTAGTAAATAAATAGAACAACCTTTTATTTAAACAAAATCTTCATCTAGTCTTCCTTAAGTTCTTATTTCTGAAACTCAGCTTCGCTTTGAAGTAGTTCAACCATGATCTTCACTCAAGTATAGCCATTGGAAACCTTTTTTCAACTTCTGGAGCTTCAAACCTCTGAATCTGCCTCTTGAATCAACTTCCAAGAAGAACCTGATGTATCGTATACCAACGGTGGACACCAGCCAACCAAATAAAAGAAAAGAAGATGGACGGGTTAGTCTAATGAAAGACTAGCAAGCGGAGAAACTAACTTGGTTCTTATGGTTGTAACTAAACATATTGGTATTCAAAAATCCGAATAGACTCAGATTATGATCCAACAGTTAGCAGTCTTATAGAAGATAAGAAGGAGACTCGCGTAATCAAGAGAGAGAATACCACCGCTTGTGGTTTCTTTAAGAAGCATAAACAATTGTTGGGAACTCATATTCATCACATAACATTTTGAAAAGCCTCCATCGACTATTCAGATTGACTTGATCAAAGTTTGATTAATAATCATTCATAACCGGGAGCAAGAATGGCTTTCCAACTGGACGAACCATTCAGGTATATTAATGTGCCTAACGCACTTATCTTATATTACTTTCAAAACTTTTCACAAACAAGTTGGTGATTCATAATCGACTCGAACTACTGCCGAAATATTTTGGTATTGTAGAGATCATCGAAGTATTTCATCCATTGTCATCTACCCTGTACCAAGATCATAGGACTTAAGATATCCTTGATCTTTCATTTTGCATATGGTGAGGTAGAGATCAGAGAGGACTATTACCCTGTCGTCTACACTACACCGTGCCAAACTTGCACTTAGCTAGAGTGCCTATCAACCCTCTCACACGAAGAGCGGGGGAAGAGAGTCATGACACGCCATTAGGATTAGGCCCCTCCTAATGTAATATTGGTTTTAAGAGAGGATATGGAACCACGTTCCCCTCCCTAAAACTACCTTAATTCAATAACAATGTCTCAGCGTGAGACAGCATACAAGGTCACCTATAACGGACCTAAATCCAGTTCTACCGCAAAACTAAATAAACAATATGGTCATTATTTCTAATAAATATAACAACCTATCATATTTTAATAAGCACACAAGTTGTTCCCAACACAAATATTAAATGGGATTCAATTCCACATTTAATAACCATAATGCAAGAGAGAACCGTCCACTTGCCTTAGAAGGCGTGCTTAACGTCCTTAGCAATTCCAACAGTAATCTTTATCATCCTTCTGACAAATATAATACAAGGATTTCTCAGCAACGAGCTCACAGAAACATTTCTTAGTTGTATTCTCAACTCCTACAACTTCCTAATCGATAAACGATTTAATTTCCGAATATCGATATATATAATAAATCCTTAGTTATCATGCTTTAAGGATCCATCTTGGCGGAATTATAACTAATTATCTGCTTCACTTTTGAAACAATTTTCTAAATAAAAATTGTTCATTAGAAATAGTTCTTAAAGGTTACCAAATCTCGGATCAAACGGATTAACAACGAATCCCGAGTAATTAGCCGAAGTCCTTTACCTGCCAATCGGTATCCGAAACTTGTATTCGCTATAACTGAAGATCCTGACGTCCGTTTCTCGAGCGGTTTGAACCTGTGGGACCGTATCAACGTCAAGATTATAAAAACCATAAATTTAATTAGCAAAGCGGAACCAAAAGTCCCTTACGGTGGCTCCGCAACTAACCCGCTAATTAATTTCGATCGTATATACCTTCACTCGAGCCCGTGGCTCGTTTGGCTCGATAGTGGCTCGACCCAAGAGTCCGAGGCTGGCTGAGCGTTTCCCAACGGTGGTCCTCTAGGTGGGTGGTGGTCGTACAGGCTGACGGTCACCGACAACGATGTACGGCGAGGCGAGAAGTTAACCGGCGGTGTAGAACTCTCTCGCCCGAGCCCGTCGCTCCACCTGATTCTTGCTGGTTTCGCCTCCTCTTGCAGCAGCCATGAGCCCAAGGATATGGAGGAAGAAGAAGGTGAGGTGGAAGTGAAGATGGAGGTGGAAGGAGATAGTCGGCGGTGAAGAGGTTTCGGTTTCCCCGAGTCCGTCGTCGTCCTTCCTCTCGCTCTTTCCTTTGTTGTGAAACCAGTAGATAGACTTTGACTAGGCAGAGAGATAAGTCCGAATTTTACCTCCAATTCCTTCCTAAGTAAGATAGAAAGAGGCGGTTTGTAAAACAAAACCCGTCTTAGAACGGGACTCGCGTTAAAGCAGTAAAATTATGTACCTCGGGTGGAAAAACTTACTAAACGAAAAACGTCCCGTAAATTATGTAGACCGATAAAATCAATTTTCCATGATTTTATCATGCTACCTTTAATTTTTAAGGCTTCCGTTTCGTATTTTAAATCCTTTACAGTACATAATTAAAAAGACGGCTTATCCAATAAAAATTCTTTTTCCACTGAAAAATCCTAGAATTCACACCGATCCATAAAATCATTTCTTTGTCATTTCTTTGTGATTTTAAACGTTAAAAAGGACAAAAAGTTTAAAAGAATATCCGAGAAAAATTCAAAAATATCCTTAAAAACCGCAGTTATTACATTAGTACCCCCTTAAAAATGGTTTCGTCCTTGAAACCAAGGAGAACTCAAATCATCTGGAAAGATAGCACAAGCACATACACACTACCACTACAAACCTATACAGAAGTTTGTAGTACCCCCTTAAAAAAGAACATATTGTTACTTCTTCACCAAGCACAATTAACCATTGCTTAGTTACCAAACTCCTTCTTTACAACATTCATTAGTTTTAGAAAATGGCTCAGCATTTCCTGTCTAGTTTCTCAAGTCTTTTCTTTACCTTCATTTATAGGCCAAGGTATCCTAATCAAAGGTATTTTTCCTATTCACGAAGACATTACGGATAGAATGCACTGAAGGTGGCAATGCCAACTAATAAACAAGATTACCAGTTCTTTCCAGTACCTCAAAAGATCCAACATAGCGAGCATTTACGTTGTCTAGTATTCCTTAGCGGAATATGCCTTTCAAGGCGGATGCTAGAACAAAAACGTCGTTCTATACAGTAAACTCAACATGCTCTCACTTAAAACAACACACGACTGTTGTCGATTTTGAGCAGTTAGCACTCTTGGTCGTGCTAGAGCGATATCAGCTGTTGTTCTCATGGCCAAATCTGGCCCATGAAGAACCTTGTCAGTGTTGTCATTCCAACAAATTGACAACCAACACTTATGGCTTTATAAAGCTTTAAAAGATTCATTTTCTTTATCATGAAATCAAAATTCTAGTATGTGAATTCACTCAAACTCAAACTACCATTCCAACTCGTGTGGAGTCCAGAATACATGTCCTCAGGAGTTTGAATTTGTTTCTTTGCATTGTTCATCACTTTGATGAGGGAAATTAGCCCTAAAAATCAATTCACTCCACAAGGCTTGATGTCACTTCTTTCAAAACTTTGACATGAACCACCTATCTCAATCAGAGATAAAAGTCTTTGGAGTTTTATGAAGATCAAAAACTTCATGCATGAACATCTCAGCTAACTCCTGTACTCTTTAAGTCATCTTAATTGCATTAAAAAGAATACTCTAGATGAGTTTCTTAACAACCTCCATATTGCATTCTTCTTTCATTAAGTCTTGAACGACTAATGACAAGAATCCATTGTAACATCTTCCCATTTCTATCCTGAATCAGGAAGAGATTGTAACATTATATCTGGTCTTCTATGCTCAATCATAACTTCCAGATAAATTAAATGTATCAAAACAAACTCGGTGACATTTCGCTTCATGTCAGTCCATCAAAAGTTTTATCTTAATCCTTATACATTTACTTGTTCCAGGATGAACTAATTAAGCAAGTAACTATGCCTCCTTTGAAATAAGCTTTCAAAGCTTAACAACAATAGATACACATAAACAGTTTCAAAACCAAGTAACCTATAATCTTGAATAACAAATCCCGGTGTCTTACCTTCTTGATCTTCTCCATTGATCTTAAACAATATTACTTTCCCATACCACTTTTCCTTGATCTGGTCAACAGATTCTGAATAAAATCCTAAGGAATTCACACAACCTTGTTGTCATCCAAACTAAACCTTTAGTCCTTCTCACATTAGTTTCTTTACAAGGATTACTTAAAATCCTTACTCAATTTCTTTTTTTTTTGAGATAAAATCTCAATATTACTTTAACCAAGAATATGAGATTTATCCAACACATGACAAGATAATAACTTATCTTGTCAATCCTTTACATCCTTTTCTCAACCAAAACTCGGCTTGGGCATACTGACATTCAAAAGTAGTTATCTTACTCAACCACTTCAAACTAAACTCTTATGCATTACTATACCAACATATTGGACTATAATACCTTTAGTCTAATAATTTCCAACAAAATTGTCTCCATTGACTATTTTCAGTCTTTTTCATCAAAAAAAACTGTTTAGACTTCACTTAACATTTTGACTTGTTGAGCAACCTAACTCTTAGGATTAAAAACATATCCTCACGTGTCCACTCTCTATATCCAACAACTTATCAGGCTGAGATTGAAAATCAATACTAATTTACATATCCAAACTCCAGACCTATTGGAGTTCTGCTTAAAGTCCTCACTTGACTATCTTATCTCAAAGAGATTTAAGTTTTCAAGACAACATGAAAACAAATAACAACTAATGGAGAAATTACTAGTACATCCTTTATTCCAAAGAAAGGATTACTACAATATCATTCCTTAGAAAGGGTTCCATCCCAGGAGTCCATATCAACTTACTTTCAAGGACAATTCCGCTAAAAAGGCAATGACTTTCTTAGGTCATGACGTCAACCAAGATGAACTACTAGCAAACTGCATAGAGAATTCCAATAATCGTTGATTGAAAACAATCCCAAACTTTTAGAGAAGTACGGAGTTATTCCATGCTCTTCAGAGGCTATCAAAGATTTGTAAAGGATTTTCCCAAATCTCCTTACATATAATCGAACTATTCTGGAACTTGACCATACTCCTTAAATGGCATAAGATATCAAGTACTAACTCAAAGGAGTTTTACAAGATACTAGATATAGAAATTGTTATAATGCAAAAGAAAGCTTGCATTTTTTTTATCTTAAACAACTACACTTGCAAAACTCATATGATTACCAACTCATACTAGAAACCATTCTTTAAAACCCAAGGAATTATGTGATCTTATTCCACCATGTGATCAGGATGGGGAGATAAAATAAACATAATCCTTTACTGCATTCTTATAGGAATAAGACATGTAATCTTGCCTTACCATGTGATCAAGATGGAAGACAAATCACATTCTTACTCACCACCATGAAAACCGTAGAAAAACATATTCTCAATTCTTTATAATACAATAATATTTCTTTTTAAAAATTCATACTTGAATTCTATAAAGTCATAAGATTTTTCTCAAAAGAGAAAATCACAAAACAATTTCAAATATCCCTTAAATCATAACAGCTTGACAAGAATTCGACATAGGTTACTTGCATACTTGCTTTAACCTTGAATATTGTGGAAAAAAAGATTATCTACTCTCTTGAAGAATTGAGCGCGTCAAGCCAGCGCATCAAATAAAATTGCTGACCTTATCTTAATGATGCTACTAACACTTTGTTCTAATTCTGTGATGATACTTGCACATTAGCTGATCTTACCAACTTGGCCAAAGTTTCAAATCAAAATTGAGCCTCAAGGAACCTAAGATGCTCCAATTCACTTCTGAGCCCCACATTTCCCTTCGAATGTGACACTTCAATCCCTCCTCAAGGTAGAACTTGATGACATACCTTGACTTTTCTTAATTAGAACATACTGCCAGACTTTTCTATAATCCATAGTATTGAGTAATCTCTGCCTGATTTAACTCGGTCATAGCCCAACTTAACTTCACAGGTTCAATAAAAGAGTTGATCACTCCAATCCACTTACTTGCAATCCTTAGGGAAAATGTGATTCCGACATCTTCATACTCATAGCAAAGATTCTTCTTCGCTCATTCCCAACTTGTATGCCTCCTTGACATTCTACTTTAAAGTTATGCAGATATAATCCATTGACAAAAATTTAATACTTGAGTTCATCCATTCATAAAACAACGAGCCTTCTGCAAGTTAATAGTCATTTAAATTCCGATATCCAAGAGTGAACTATCAAACTCTTTTGACGAATTTAAGGACTTTCAATCCTTTTACAACTTAATCTTCTCAATATAAAAAATGAACTTTCAAAACTATGCATCTAGTTCAAAAGATTCAATCCATATACCTCTCTATATATAATGAAGGATCTTTAATTTCCAATTTCTTTTAACAGAAGAATAAAAGCACATGGCCAAACAAAATATTTTTCAACCTATCCCAATTCAACATTGGTAAACAAACTAGACTTCTCCATCATTCTTGTCTTCTTACTTAACCATAAGGAGAAGACATATACCTTTTTATTAGCTAAAGTTCAAACCACATTGCAAAGGAAGAACTTGTGGTTAGGAGACTTGCTGACAACTTAACAGTTTCACTAGTACCATCTTAGGTATTGGATTTGACTGATATAAAAACTTCAAAACTCAAACACAACTGAAAATATTTTTCATCGATAAGGTCTAAGCCTTATTTGACCACAATATTGAAGGATTGATAGTTTTCTCCCAACTGATTAAAATATCAAAGGCAAACATGCCAAAATTCTTCCTTGCATGATCTTCTCAAAACTAACCTTTATCATTTCCATCCTTAAAGAAACATAAGTCAATACCATTGGCAAATTAGAATATCTCAATTTTGATTCCATTACTAGTCCATTATAGACCTCAAGTCTTTTCTCATTATCCCGAGTTGGGTGTCATACAACGAAAATCCAATAACGTTGTCACATAGGTTAGTCATCTGGATATCAACAACTCATGTCATCAATTAACACTTGCACTAGTAGTTAATTGAACATAAACACATTACTAATGAACTTTTACCTGTTCAATCCATTTTGACCAATCAACCTTATTCACAACAACCTTGATGATTAACCACTTGTTCACAACTTAAACTGAACCAACATTCTTCCTTTCTTTCTTACTATAATCATAAGAAATTCTCATTCCATTTAGGATTCTCAATCCTCTTAACTGAAAGGATAACAACATATATGAAAATCCGAGTTTGAACACTATCAGGTTAAAAAATTGAATTGCATTTTCCAATAGATTAACAATTCAATCAATCCAACACTTGAGCACTTCAAAGCTCTTTAACTTCTAACTGAGCACAGAAAAGTACAGAATATCCATGATTCTATACTATAGAGTCACAAACATAGTTGTTGAAGAAAGTTTCCAAAGACGATCTTTTTCTATTCAGGATTCTTTTACATCACTTCATGATCCATACTGATCTTTTAGAATCACTCAAGACCTATAAGATTCTCCAAATCTTAATACTTAGAAGTAGAGGTTCCGACTCCAAACTTCTCTTGATACTCGAATTTCAAAATTCAGAAATTCCTATAAGAATATTCTCGTGAAAACTCTTACTCTTCAAAGAAACTCACTTTAAAATTTCTTTTTTAAAGAAAACACTTGAGCTTTCACATTTCAATAAAAGAAATTAACAATTTCCTTCACATAACTTTAAATCATGATCTTATTAAACAAAATTCTTAACTTGAAATCTTCCATCATACGAGCTTAAAATAGGAAACCTTTAAACTAGAAAGTCTTTATGAAGTACAATACTTAACTTCAAAATCTCACAAGAAGTTTCCTAATATGGAAGAAACGATAAGGGTACACCCAATTCAGACTCTCAATCGAGAATAGGAAATTATTGAGAACTTGATCTAGAACCCGTCCAACTTTAGGAATCTTCACCTTATCTTACTTTGAATCGTTCTCGGAATCCATTCCCATCTCTAGGGAATCAAATGTCCACCACAAGACCTTCAAAGAAGTTATTACAAACTTATTACCTCATATTCTCCAATTCCCTTTTCTCCTTCTATCTCTTCACGAGTTTGGCTTCCAATCTTAACCACTTTCCATAAATGCTTCTAAGATAACACCCATATAGAATTCTCCATAATTCTATATAAAAGATGAAAGTCTTAAGCAAAACTTAGGAACTTTTAGCTCTGATACCACTTCTGTAACACCCCCTTCCTACCCTGGAGGTATTACCGCCAGTAACCCCGATTAAGACTAAACCGAAGCTACCCAAGGCTTTAAACTGACTGAACAACCTAAAACAAGGTAAAAGAAACCATTTAAATCTAACAAAATTAAGTAAAACTTTACAGCGGAAAAGAGAATAAAAGGTCTTATACAAGCCTTAACTTAAAAAGAATTAGTAAATAAATAGAACAACCTTTTATTTAAACAAAATCTTCATCCAGTCTTCCTTAAGTTCTTATTTCTGAAACTCAGCTTCGCTTTGAAGTAGTTCAACCATGATCTTCACTCAAGTATAGCCATTGGAAACCTTTTTTCAACTTCTGGAGCTTCAAACCTCTTAATCTGCCTCTTGAATCAACTTCCAAAAAGAACCTGATGTATCATATACCAACGGTGGACACCAGCCAACCAAATAAAAGAAAAGAAGATGGACGGGTTAGTCTAATGAAAGACTAGTAAGCGGAGAAACTAACTTGGTTCTTATGGTTGTAACTAAACATATTGGCATTCAAAAATCCGAATAGACTCGGATTATGATCCAACAGTTAGCAGTCATATAGAAGATAAGAAGGAGACTCGCGTAATCAAGAGAGAGAATACCACCGCTTGTGGTTTCTTTAAGAAGCATAAACAATTGTTGGGAACTCATATTCATCATATAACATTTTGAAAAGCCTCCATCGACTATTCAGATTGACTTAATCAAAGCTTGATTAAGAATCATTCATAACTAGGAGCAAGAATGGCTTTCCGACTGGACGAACCATTCAGGTATATTAATGTGCCTAACGCACTTATCTTATATTACTTTCAAAACTTTTCACAAACAAGTTGGTTATTCATAATCGGCTCGAACTGCTGCTGAAATATTTTGGTATTGTAGAGATCATCGGAGTATTTCATCCATTGTCATCTACCCTATACCAAGATCACAGGACTTAAGATATCCTTGATCTTTCATTTTGCATATGGTGAGGTAGAGATCAGAGAGGACTATTACCCTGTCGTCTACACTACACCGTGCCAAACTTGCACTTAGCTAGAGTGCCTATCAACCCTCTTAAACGAAGAGCAGGGGAAGAGAGTCATGAC
This sequence comes from Fallopia convolvulus, assembly GCA_964016875.1. Taxonomy (NCBI): domain Eukaryota; kingdom Viridiplantae; phylum Streptophyta; class Magnoliopsida; order Caryophyllales; family Polygonaceae; genus Fallopia; species Fallopia convolvulus. The sequence goes on from OZ024721.1 coordinate 5,423,338, forward strand.
TCGCCATTAGGATTAGGCCGCTCCTAATGTAATATTCATTTTAAGAGAGGATATGGAACCACGTTCCCCTCCCTGAAACTACCTTAATTCAATAACAATGTCTCAGCGTGAGACAGCATACAAGGTCACCTAAAACAGACCTAAATCCAGTTCTACCGCAAACCTGAATAAACAACATGGTCATTATTTCTAATAAATATAACAACCTATCATATTTTAATAAGCACACAAGTTATTCCCAACACAAATATTAAATGGGATTCAATTCCACATTTAATAACCATAATGCAAGAGAGAACCGTCCACTTGCCTTAGAAGGCGTGCTTAACGTCCTTAGCAATTCCAACAGTAATCCTTATCATCCTTCTGACAAATATAATACAAGGATTTCTCATCAACGAGCTCACGGAAACATTTCTTAGTTGTATTCTCAACTCCTACAACTTCCTAATCGATAAATGATTTAACTTCCGAATATCGATATATATAATAAATCCTTAGTTATCATGCTTTAAGCAGCCATCTTGGCGGAATTATAACTAATTATCCGCTTCACTTTTGAAACAATTTTCTAAATAAAAATTGTTCATTAGCAACAGTTCTTAAAGGTTACCAAATCTCGGATCAAACAGATTAACAACGAATCCCGAGTAATTAACCGAAGTCCTTTACCTGCCAATCGGTATCCGAAACTTGTATTCGCTATAACTGAAGATCGTGACGTCCGTTTCTCGAGCGGTTTGAACCTATGGGACCGTATCAACGTCAATATTATAAAAACCATAAATGTAATTAGCAAAGCGGAACCGAAAGGCCCTTACGGTGGCTCCGCAACTAACCCGCTAATTAATTTCGATCGTATATACCTTCACTCGAGCCCATGGCTCGTTTGGCTGGATAGTGGCTCGACCCAAGAGTCCGAGGGTGGCTGAGCATTGCCCGACGGTGGTCCTCTTGGTGGGTGGTGGTTGTACAGGCTGACGGTCGCCGACGATGATGTACGACGAGGTGAGAAGTTAACCGGCGGTGTAGAACTCTCTCGCCCGAGCCCGTCGCTCCACCTGATTCTTGCTGGTTTCGCCTCCTCTTGCAGCAGCCATGATCCCAAGGATATGGAGGAAGAAGAAGGTGAGGTGGAAGTGAAGATGGAAGTGGAAGGAGATAGCCGGCGGTGAAGAGGTTTCGGTTTCACCGAGTCCGTCGTCGTCCTTCCTCTCGCTCTTTCCTTTGTTGTGAAACCAGTAGTTAGACTTTGACTAGGAAGAGAGATAAGTCCGAATAAAATCAAACCCGTCTCGGAATGGGACTCGCGTTAAAGCAGTAAAATTAAGTACCTCGGGTTGAACAACTTACTAAACGAAAAACGTCCCGTAAATTATGTAGACCGATAAAATCGATTTTCCATGATTTTATCATGCTACCTTTAATTTTTAAGGCTTCCGTTTCGTATTTTAATCCCTTACAGTACATAATTAAAAAGACGTCTTATCCAATAAAAATTCTTTTTCCACTGAAAAATCCTAGAATTCACACCGATCCATAAAATCATTTCTTTGTGATTTTAGGATATCACCATGAATTTTCTAGGATTTAAATTCCAACAAAAATATTGGATTAAGCGTTAAAACGGACAAAAAGGTTAAAAGGATATCCGAGAAAAATTCAAAAATATCCTTAAAAACCGCAGTTATTACATTTTGTGTAGAGAAAAGGATCAAAAGTCTAGATCTTTAATAATAAAAAAAAATCGTAATTTTTAGAGCTCAAAAATCAACTTATTCATCTTAAGAAGTTCAAAGTTCATCTTGAAGCTTATAAGACAATTTTTCTCTTAAAATTCTTGCATGCATGTCATTTACCAAAGGTAATATGAACAAAAAATAGTATTTCATTAAATCTGAAATTTTTGAGCTCTTAAAAACACTTGAAATCAAATTAAGAAATAAGAAAATAGAGATTACCCTTCAATGTGTTCTATGTTCTTGTATGAAGAACAACACAAGAATCCAAGGGGGAAGAAGGTGCGGCGGCGGCTCGGAGGCGGTCAGGTGGCGCGCAGCTGGGCCCTGGTGTTGAGAGGGTTTCTTGACAACAAATAAATTTATAATCAAGACTCCGCTAAGTACAGGGGAGTCAGGTTCGTCCACGGGAGAAAGTCTTGTACCAAATTTTGTTACTTATCACGCAAGCAAGAGAGAAAGTATGGATTTTTATCAAAGAAAAAAGATTTCTAAGGTTTAGGGTATCCCCACAACAACAATTATGTATGTCAAACTTTAATGAAACACATAGATCATGCTTTTATCACATAAAGGTGTCAACTTTCGTCAACCTAAGCAAGTAAATCAACTAACTTTCGTTCAATCAATAAACTTACTATCTAATCTCTTCTACTTCAACTAGGATAGATCCACTTTCGCTTCAAAACCCTAAATTGACTATTCTGATTCAAGGTTTCCGCTTTCGCTTCAACTATGAATGAGAAATTTCCTATCAACTTTCGTTTCAAGGATTAAGAACAAGATATTAGATTCATGCAATAAAAACAATCAACACATGGTCACAAACAAGCATGCACAACCATTGTTGGGTTTAATCCCATCCTTAGAGAAAGAGACTACTCAAAAAGCATGATTAAAAGCAAAACTGAATTAAATTAAAGAGAAAGCTTACAACTTTGAATCCAAACAAAACTTGTCTTCCAAGCAATCTCCCATCTCTACTCTATCTCTATCTCTCACGCCCCTCTCTGTCTCTCTTCCTCCTCTCCTCTGAATCATGTCGTGTGTCTCCTCCCCCAAAACAAGAGCTAGAGAAGGGTATTTATAGAGAAACTATTTTATCTAAAAGCTATCTCTAAGGAAATAAATCTTCTAATAAGATATATTCCTTCTATCTATCTAATAACATAAAAGAAAAGGGATAAAAGTGCATTTAAATGCGCCGACTCGGTCTTCGCTACGACACGAGATGCCTCGGTACCGACCTATGCACCTCGGTATCGAGCCTATTCAACACTACGAACAGCTTCGAGTAAAACTTGTGTAGCGGATTCGTTACAACTCCGTTTGACTCGATTCTTTTTTCCTATGTTCTTGTAACGAATTTCTCTATCTCTTTCCAAGCTCAAACTTGATCTTCAATGTCTTTATGAACTTCATTCCTTGAGATTTTCTTTAAGCGTTTCTCCTCGGTTTCGCTCTTTCCCTCAAAAGTGCTCCAAATAGCTTCTAAAAACCTACAAAACACCACCAAAGCTTATGTAGACTCCATATCTTAAGGAAATATGAAAACCTACACAAACGACTCACAACAAAACAAAAAACTAAAGAAAAAGACTCAAACACACTAAAAACACACCCCAAAAACACGACTAAAAAGGTGGACATCAAAATACCTCATACTTAGACTTGCTTGTCCTCAAGCAATCAACAAGACAAGAACCAAAACCATAAACACGTATATCGAGTCAATGCCCTTATCAAAAAGCAACATCAAAGCTCAAGCAGAAATAGATATACAAGTGATACCAATGTCATCACACATATATAAGTAACCTCAAGAAAAAGCAACTAAAAATCCAACCTCACAAGGGTAATGTGTTTCTCTCAACTTTCATGTGTTTAGGCTTAGAATAACAACTCTCAACTCAATCCAATATGCAAAAATCAACATAGTCATTGTTACTTATATCACCAAACTCTCCACTTGAGATGTCAAAACTCAAAACATATAAAAATCATCAAGAGAACTTAGGCTCAATGAAAAACTTCATAGAAGCTTCCATTCGGCTGGGTTGTAATGGGGCTTGGTAATAACAAATAAGGCGGGGAAAATTTCTGGCTATGTGGTGCTAATAATATCCAGGAATCAAAGACTCCTAAAACTCACACATTTCCAAAATTCTCAAAAAATAACCAAACTCACTCAAATATTATGCACATTCTCTTTTCTTTCAACCCCCACTACTCTTGCTAAAAAACAACAAGGAAATTTGGATCATGCACACTTTTCACTTTTCAACTCAACTCTTCCCATTTTTTCGGATTTTACTTTGATTTTTCACTGTTTTTCTTTTCTTTTCTTTCTTCTCTTAGTGCATACAGAGAACCAAACTCCTTTTTACATGAAAAACTGCAAGATTTTCACTTTACCCAACCAATATTACCCCACACTTGAACCAACACATCTCACTCAACAAAATTGTTAACCAACACTAAGTCCTAATCCCCGGATAGGGTCAAGCTTTATCGTCTAGGGATAATTTTGTGGAGCTAAAAATAAAAGGCTTTAAGGCTCAAAGTGGCTTCAAAAAGAGGATAATGATAAGGTAGGTAAAAAGAGAGGATAAAAAGTGGTTTAAAACAAACAAGTTCTCCATCATATGATTTCACATACAATGAACTAATATCTCATATAGGTCTCAAGAAATAGATAACCATATCAATGACAAGAGATAATATGCATAAGGAGAGTAAATCACACAAGAAAAGAAGAGGGATTTTTGAAGTTCTCCCTATAAGGCCAAAAATAACTCACAAGGTATTAATTTTTGTTGGATTTAAAGTCACTTCTACCTAAGATCATATGTGCTCAATTATATCACATGCTAAGTATCCACATAAAAACAACTTTTCAACATGATTCAGGCAAAGCTCTCCAAACATGCTATGGAATTACATGATCAAACAAGTTAAAGCATATCACAGGACATCTAAGTGGAATATTATCAATCCTAAAATACAAACAAAGACACAAAAAATGAGACAAAAACTGAGTTTCCTTTTCCCATACCCTATACTTACACCAAACAGTGTCCTCACTGTTTAAAGAAAAGACATAAAAATAAAGAGAGAAAAGAAAAGGGAACTCACAAAATAAAACTAAAGTTGCTCGAAACCATTAATCACTTGAGGAGGTTGAATTTTCTCAGTTCTATAGAGGTCGGTACCGACCTTGGGGAGGTCGTTACCGAGCATGTTGCTCTTACACTGATTTCTTCTTTGTTGTAGCATTTCATCCTCGTCTTTTTACCTGAGTCACTTTAGAAAAACTTCTATCCCAAAAATACTAAGCTAACCTAAAAACAAGTCAAAAGAAAGCTAGCAAAAATAACTAAGAAAGCAAAAACTAAAAGCGGTTTGCCTCCCGTAAGCGCTATGCTTAACGTCGTTAGCCCGACGAACTTACCTCGGTGGATCAGGGCGGCTTCCATCCAGCGTTGTCGGGATCAAAAGAAACCCCATACTTAGATGGAAAAACATCATAGCTTCTCTCCAAAATATTTGGCCCTCTATCATCAATAAGAATGCTCGATAATCCTACAACAGGGTTAGTATAATCCGAAAACCAAGGAGGTTTCGACTCCTTCATAGTACTAACAGTAGAATCTAATATAGAACAAGGATAGGAGAAAGGATCATGACCAGAATTGATTGGATAAGAACAAGAAAACTCACCTGGATTGCTTGGAGAAGGGCTTGTTATCGAGGATATGTGGGTCGTTACCGAGCCTGCTGGATCTGGAAGTGGCTCGATGTCATGCAGGTCAGAATCGGTTGCGGTGGTTGGCTCGGTACCGACCCATGGTGGGTCGGTAGGACCTTCGGTATGCGTCTTTTCCTTGCATTTGCTTGTTTCTGTACTCAGGGAAGGGTCGGTACCGACCCATGGTGGGTCGGTAGGCTCCTCAGTACTACAACTAGCCACTTTGCTTACGGGCGAATTGAAATGAAATTTGACCTTCTCTTCTACTATATCAAATGTGAGAAGTCCTTTTCTGACATCTACACATGCCCCAGCGGTGGCTAAGAATGGTCTGCCTAGAATGATTGGTACCACAGGGTCTTCAGGCATATCTAGAACAATGAAGTCGTTTGGAACAAAGAATTTTCCAACTTGGATAGGGACATCGTCAACGACTCCAGTTGCTTTTACAGAAGATCCGTCCCCCATGTAGAGATTCATATCAAAAGGCTTCAGTGGTCCTATGTTAGCCTTGGTCCAGATAGATAGTGGTAGGAGAATTGCACTGGCACCTAGATCACATAGAGCTTTAAAATGGTGAGTCTCAATACCAATTGAAATTGCAAACTTACCTGGATCACCGAGTTTCTTAGGGAGCTTTATAGATCAAACTTCACTTGATAACTCTGAGATAGATCTTTTCCTGCTCAAAATCTCTTTTAAAAATTTAGCGTAGGCAGGCATTTCATTAAGGGCTTCAGTAAAAGGTATAGAAATATTTAACCTTTGAAGAATCTTAACAAACCATCTAAACTTTCCTTTTGTGACATCATTAGACTTCTTAATTGGGAAAGCAAAAGTTTTTGACGGGCTCGGAGTAGAAAGAAGCCTGGATCGAGGCCCTACCGAATCAACAAGAAAGTCGATCGGCATAGATGAAGGGTCGGTACCGACCCTAGGGGGGTCGGTAACAAACTGAGAGCTTGGTTCATAAGACTTACCTAGCTTGGAGGGCTCGGTATCGAGCGGTGGAGCCTCGGTATCGAGTGGTTGAGCCTCGATATCGACCCTGCTGGGGTCGGTAACGAGCTTGACTGAGGCATCTTCTTTGTTGTCGTGCTCTGTATCTTTTGGCTTGGCTCGATCTAGAAACTCCTTGCCACTTCTGAGGTGTATGGCTGCAATTTTTCCTCTCGGGTTCTCTTCGGGACGGCCCGGGAGTTGACCTTGAGGTCTTGGAATCCGTGAAGCCAAGTTGCCCAATTGTGAGTCAACGCTCTTCTTCTAGTTCTCGAACTCTCCCCATCGTTTCATTTGATTATTAAGGTTAGCTTGGACTCTATTGATTTCATTCTTTACTCCATTGAACCCTTCATGAAGTCCTTTCACCCAGGATAACGGCTCTTGATAGCCCGGAGGTCTGTAAGGTGGAACCCTTTGATCTTGCTGGGGAGGTTGGCTCCCTTGGCCATAGTTTCCCTAGGTGGGCTGATTGTTATTCCTCCCTGCATAAAAAGTATCACCTTGGTTCCTATATGGACCCCTCATGTAGTTAGCTTCTTCATATGCCTCAGCAGCACGGACCTGTTGCAAGTTAGTGCAGGCAGAAGTAGCATAGGATTTAGACCCACATTCTTGACAAGAAGGAGATGATTTAAGATAACGTACCTACTTCTTCAGGCAGTTGATCTCGTCTCGCAAGAATTGGTGCTTCACTTCAAGGTCAAACTCATCCTTGTTTGGATTGTAGAGCCATCTTTGGGGCTGTTGGGCTTGTTGTGTGCCATACATTGCATCATAATTTCTCAATTTGTCAAGCAATGCCCACGCCGCATCGGGATCCATCTCTATGAAACCGCAAGCAGTGTGAAGATTAATGCGGTTTTTCGTCTCAGCGTTGATCCCTTGGAAGAAGATTTATTGGAGTACATATTATGGTTGCCCATGAGTGGGGCACTGTCTAAGCATCTCCTTGAATCTCTCCCACGTCTCCACAAAGGTCTCATTATGCAGCTGGTGATAGGAGGTGATGCGCTTCCTTAACTCCGTAGTCTTGGCAGGTGGCAAGAACTTTGTCATGAACAAGTCATGCAGAGTTTCCCATTTCTTTATTCACTTGGGAGGTAGGCTCTCTAACCAGCTCAGGGCCTTTCCTGCAAGAGACCACTTAAAAGCTTTTAATAGAACATATTCCAAAGAGACATCGTTAGAAGCAATAGTGTCACATAAATCAAGGAAATTTCTAATATGTTCTATCGGGCACTCAGTGGGTTTTCCCTCAAACTGAGCCCTTTTGATCAAGGATATGAAATTGAGGTTTGATCTCAAAGGGCTTCTCTATCTCCGGAAGCACAATTGCCGACTCTGGCACCCTCAGTTCTGGATGCATATACTGCTTGGCATTCCTTGGATAGGCATTCAACTACTCCTGTAGACGAGCATTGTCCTCTCGGTGACGTTTGATGTCCGCCTTTTTAGGGTGTGTTTTTAGTGTGTTTGAGTCTTTTTCTTTAGTTTTGTGTTTTGTTTTGAGTCGTTTGTGTAGGTTTTCGTATATTCATGAGATATGGAGTCTACATAAGCTTTGGTGGTGTTTTGTAGGTTTTTAGAAGCTATTTGGAGCACTTTTGAGGAAAAGAGCAAAACCGGTGGAAGATAGCACTCAAGAATGAAGAGAAGATGAAGATTTAGCGCTCAAGTAAAGTCATTGAAGATCAAGTTTGATCTTGTAAAGAGATAGAGAAATTCGTTACAAGAACATAGGAAAAAGAATCGAGTCAAACGGAGTTGTAACGAATCTTCTACACAAGTTTTACTCAAGGTTGTTCGAAGTGCACGACCCTGTCAGGGTCATTAACGAGGCACCGCAAGAAGCAGTGTGTCAGAGTCGGTACTATTAATGGGCTTTTGTCCTATTTCCTTTTATTTTATTAGATAGATAGAAGGAATATATCTTATTAGAAGATATTATTTCCTTGTAGTTAGATTTAAGATAGATTTATTTCCTTAAAGATAGATTTAAGATAGATTAGTTTCTCTATAAATACTCTTGTCTACCCTTTATTTTTCTCTACACAATCGATTGCCTTGGAGGGCAAGTAAGGGGGAAAGAGAGAAGTTAGAGAGAGACGTGGGGGCGTGAGAGAGACGAGTTTGTGGAGAAGAACTATCATTTTGGATTCAAGTTGTAAGCTTTCTATTTAATTTAATTGTTTGTTTTTAATCATGCTTTGTGAGTAGTCTTCTCTCTCTAAGGTTGGGGTTAAACCCAACAATGGTTGTGCATGCTTGTTTATGATCATGTCTTGATTGTTTTTATTGCATGAATCTATTCTCTTGTTCTTAATCCTTGAAACGAAAGTTGAAAGGAATTTCTCATTCATAGTTGAAGCGAAAGCAGAAACCTTGAATCAAAATAGTCAAATTAGGGTTTTGAAGCGAAAACAGATCTATCCTAAGTTGAAGTAGAAGAGATAGATAGTAAGTTTATTGATAGGACGAAAGTTGACTGATTTACTTGCTTTAGTTGACGAAAGTTGACGTCTTTATGTGATAGAAGCATGATCTATATGTTTCATTAATGTTTGGCATGCATAATTGTTGTTGTGGTGACACCTTTACCTTAGAATTCCTCTTTCTTGTTAAAACCCTTACTTTTGTTGATTGCTTGCGTGATAAGTTACAAAACTTGATACTGACTTTCTCCCTGCGGACGAACCTGACTCTGCTATACAACAACGGGGTCTTGATTATAAATTTATTTGTTGTCAAGAAACCCTATCAACAAATTGGCGCCGTTGCCAGGGAGATTTCAATAGTGCCAAGTTTTGTTCTTTTTACGTTTTTTGGGACTGGGTCGAGTCGGTAACGACCCTAGGAGGGTTGTTACGGACCCTGCTGGGCAACCCAGTTTCTGTGCTTTTTCTGTTTATTTTCTAGGTCACTGTCGAGTCGGTAACGACCCTGTCGACAGGTAGTTTGTTTCTCTCTTTTTTAGTTTCGGCTTTTACGGGATCACTCCAGGCTCCTTACCGACCCTATCCAGGCTCCTTACCGACCCTATCCAGGCTCGGTACCGACCCTCGCCGAGAACCCGTTTTTTCTTTTTGATTTCGTTTTTTGTTTTTGTTTTTGCTTACAACGTAGGACAGCTGAAGGACGTCGAGTTGTCTCTAATCCAATAAAGTAGACCCTGAACTCGAGCGTTCCCTCCACAGGAGATTAAGAGAACGCAAAGCCATGGCTACGCTTGACGATCTAACTAAGCAGATTGTTGAACTCTTTTTTGAGATAGAGGAGATCCAGAGAGAAAGGGAAACCATAGCTGCTAGGGCATATGAAAAAGCTAATTACATGAGGGATCCATATAGGAACCAAGGTGATACCTTTTATGCATGGAGGAATTACAATCAGTCCACCTGGGGCAATTAGGCATATGGCCACGGGAACCAACCTCCTCAGCAAGAACAAAGTGTTCCACCTTAGCAACCTCCGGGCTATCAAGAGCCACTATCTTGGGTGCAAGGACTCTATGAAGGGATTAATGGAGTGAAGCTAACCTCAATTATCAAATGAAACGGTGGGAAGAGTTTGATATTTGGAAGAAGAGTGTTGACTCCCAACTGGGTAACCTAGCTGCACGGATTCCAAGACTTCAAGGAAAATTTTCGGGACGACCCAAAGATAACCCTAGAAGACAAATTGCAGCCATACACCTCAGAAGTGGAAGGGAGTTGCCAGATCGAGCCAAACCTAATGACATTGAGCACGACAACGAAGAAGATGCCCCGATCAGGCTCCTTACCGACCCCAACAGGGTCGTTAACGAGGCTCCCCAGCTCGATACCGAGTCATCCATGCCAAGTGTCAATGCTAGTTTATTACCATTATCTATCTGGACCAAGGTTAACATGGGACCACTAGAGCCTGTCAAGATGAAACTCTACATGGCGGATGGATCTTCTATAAAAGCAACTGGAGTAGTTGACGATGTTCCTGTCCGAGTTGGAAAATTCTTTGTTCCCAACGACTTCATTGTACTAGATATGCCTGAGGACCTTGCGGTGCCAATCATTCTGGGCAGACCATTCTTAGCCATCGCAGGAGCACGTGTTGATGTCAGGAAGGGACTTCTCACGTTTGATATTGGAGAAGAGAAGGTCGAGTTTCAATTCACCACACCCATAAGCGAAGTTGCTAGTTGTAGTATTGAAGAGTCTACCGACCCACCTTGGCTCGGTAACGACCCTTCTCTAAGTACGGAAATGGGAAATTTCAATGGAGACATGCCTATCGAGGAGCCTACCGACCCCCCCATGGGTCGGTAACGACCCTTATCTGAAGGAAAACGAGGTGGGAGGTGGATCCAAGCATGACATCGAGCCACTTCCAGATCCAGCAGGGTCGTTAACAACCCACATAGCCTCGGTAACGTGTTCCTTTCTGCTCGATCCTGGTGAGTTTTCTTGTTCTTATCCAATCAATTCTGGTCATGATCCTTTATCTTATCCCGGTTCTATTTCATATCCTACTCTTAGTACTATGAAGGAGTCAAAACCTCCTTGGTTTTCGGACTATACTAACCCTGTTGTAGGATTACCGAGTATATTGATGAATGATAGAGAGCCAAATGTCCTAGAAAGAAACTATGATGTTTTTCAGGCTAAGTATGGGGTTTCTTATGATCCTTTCGATACTGGATGGCAACCGCCCTAGGTAAGCCAAGGTAAGTTCGTCGAGCTAACGACGTTAAAAATAGCGCTTACGGGAGGCAACCCGTTTTTAAGTTTTTGTTTTAGTTTTTGCTTTCTTAGATCTTTTTTCTAGCTTTCTTTTGACTTATCTTTAGGTGAGATTAGTGTAGTAGGATAGAAGTTCTTTCTAAAGTGACTCAGGTACAAGATGAAGAAGTGCTAAATAGAAGATTCAAAACACTCGGTGTTAAGAGCAACAAAGAAGAATCGGTGGTAATTCAACAGGCTCGTTACCGACCCCACATGGTCAGTACCAACCTCTACCGAACCGAAGAAAAATTCAGACTCTTCAAGTGATTAATGGTTTCAAACAGCTTTAGTTTTATTTTGTGAGTTCCCTTTTCCTTATTCTCTTTATATTTCTATGTTTTAAATAGTGAGGACACTATTTGGTTTAAGTATGGGGTATGGGAAAAGGTAACTCAGTTTTGTGTCAGTTTGTGTCTTTGTTTGTGTTTTTAGGATTGATAATATTCCACTTAGATGTCTTATGATATGCTTTAACTTGCTTGATCATGTAATTCCATAGCATGTTTGGAGAGCTTTGCCTGAATCATGTTGAAAATTGTTTTTATGTGGATATTTAGCTTGTGATGAAATTGAGCACATATGATCTTAAGTAGAAGTGACTTAAATCCAACAAAAAAAATAGCTACCTTGTGAGTTGTTTTTGGCCTTATAGGGAGAACATAAAAAATCCCTCTTCTTTTCTTGTGTGATTTACTATCCTTATGCATATTATCTATTGTCATTGCATGGTTATCTATTACTTGAGACCTATATGAGATATTAGTTCATTGCATGTGAAATCATATGATGGAGAACTTATTTCTTTTAAACCACCTTTTAATCCTCTCTTTTTATCTACCCTATCATTATCCTCTTTTTGAAGCCAATTTGAGCTTATAGCCTTTTATTTTTAGCTCCACAAAATTGTTCCCTAGCCGATGTAAGCTTGACCCTATCCGGGGATTAGGACTTAATGTTGGTTGTTATGATTTTGTTGAGTGAGTTGTTTGGTTCAAGTGTGGGGTAATTTGGGTTGGGCAAAATGAAGATCTTGCAGTTTGTTATGTAAAAGGAGTTTGGTTCCCTGAATGCACTTACAAAAGAAATGAAGTGGAAAGTAAAGAAAAGAAAAGAAGAAAAGATCATACAATCAAAACTCGTTACCGACTCTGCAGGTTCGGTACCGACCTCCCACAAAAAAAAATGAAGATCATAAGGGAGGAAAAGAAAGTGAAGAAAGAGTTGAATAGTAATAAAGTGCATGAGCCAAATTTCAAAAGTGTTTGTAAGCAAGATTAGTTGGGATATTTTAAAAGGGTTGAAAGAAAAGTGAGTTGAGCTATAATGTTGAGTGAGCTTGGTATGATCTTTGATGAGTTTTTGTTTATGTGAGTTTTTAGGAGTCTTTGATTCTCGGATATTATTAGCACCACATAGCCAAAATATTTCCACGCCTTATTGTCTTTACCAAGCCCCATTACAACCCGGCCGAATGGAAGCTTCTATGAAGTTCTTCATTGAGCCTAAGTTTCTCTTGATCATTTTTGCTTGTTTTGACAAATCTTAGGTGGAGAGTTTGGTGATATAAGTAACAATGACTATGTTGATATTTGTATATTGGATTGAGTTGAGAGTTGTTATTATAAGCCCAAACACTTGAGAGTTGAGTGAAAAACACATTACCCTTGTGAGGTTGGATTTTTTAGTTGCTTTTGCTTGAGGTTGCTCTTATATGTGTGATGACGTTAGATTCACTTGTCTATCTATTTCTACTTGTGCTTTGATGTTGCTTTTTGATGAGGGCATTGACTTGATATATGTGATGATGGTTTTGGTTAATGTCTTGTTGATTGCTTGAGGACAAGCAAGTCTAAGTATGGGGTATTTTGATGTCCGTCTTCTTAGTCGTGTTTTTAGGGTGTGTTTTTAGTGTGTTTGAGTCTTTTTCTTTAGTTTTATGTTTTTTTTTGAGTCGTTTGTGTAGGTTTTCGTATATTCATGAGATATGGAGTCTACATAAGCTTTGGTGGTGTTTTGTAGGTTTTTAGAAGCTATTTGGAGCACTTTTGAGGAAAAGAGCAAGAATGAAGAGAAGATGAAGATTTAGCGCTCAAGTAAAGTCATTGAAGATCAAGTTTGAGCTTGGAAAGAGATAGAGAAATTTTTTACAAGAACATAGGAAAAAGAATCGAGTCAAACGGAGTTGTAACGAATCTTCTACGCAAGTTTTACTCAAGGTTGTTCGAAGTGCTGAACAGGGTCGTTAACGAGGCACCGCAAGAAGCGGCGTGTCAGAGTCGGTGCTATTAATGGGCTTTTATCCTATTTCCTTTTATTTTATTAGATAGATAGAAGGAATATATCTTATTAGAAGATATTATTTCATTGTAGTTACATTTAAGATAGATTTATTTCCTTAAAGATAGATTTAAGATAGATTAGTTTCTCTATAAATACTCTTGTCTACCCTTTGTTTTTCTCTACACAATCGATTGCCTTGGAGGGAAAGTAAGGGGGAAAGATTGAAGTTAGAGAGAGACGTGGGGCGTGAGAGAGACGAGTTTGTGGAGAAGAACTATCGTTTTGGATTCAAGTTGTAAGCTTTCTATTTAATTTAATTGTTTGTTTTTAATCATGCTTTGTGAGTAGTCTTCTCTCTCTAAGGTTGGGGTTAAACCCAACAATGGTTGTGCATGCTTGTTTATGATCATGTCTTGATTGTTTTTATTGCATGAATCTATTCTCTTGTTCTTAATCCTTGAAACGAAAGTTGAAAGGAATTTCTCATTCATAGTTGAAGCGAAAGCAGAAACCTTGAATCAGAATAGTCAAATTAGGGTTTTGAAGCGAAAGCAGATCTATCCTAAGTTGAAGTAGAAGAGATAGATAGTAAGTTTATTGATAGGACGAAAGTTGATTGATTTACTTGCTTTAGTTGACGAAAGTTGACGTCTTTATGTGATAGAAGCATGATCTATATGTTTCATTAATGTTTGGCATGCATAATTGTTTTTGTGGTGACACCTTTACCTTAGAATTCCTCTTTCTTGTTAAAACCCTTACTTTTGTTGATTGCTTGTGTGATAAGTTACAAAACTTGATACTGACTTTCTCCTTGTAGACGAACCTGACTCTTCTATACAACAGCAGGGTCTTGATTATAAATTTATTTGTTGTCAAGAAACCCTATCAACAACGTTCAGCGTTTACTCGTTCACGTTCAGCGGTAGCAGCGGCAGCGTCTCGATCAGCTTGTAATGCCTCCATCTGCCTCTGGAGAGCGGTCATCTGTTGTGCCATCTCTTCAAGTGTCATGGCCATGGATTTGCGTTCTCTTAATCGTTGGTGGAAGGATCGCTCGGGTTCAGAGTCCTTCAGCTGGCATATACTGAAAGCAAAAACAAAAACAAAAACGAAATCAAAAAGCAAAACGGGGTCTCGTAGAGGGTCGGTATCGAGCCTGCAGTGATCCCGTGAAATAAAAAATAAAAAGGAAGAAGCAACTACATGTCGACAGGGTCGGTACCGACCTGGGTAGGGTTGGTAACGACTCGATAGTGACCTAGAAAGTAAACAGAAAAAGCACAGAAACTAGGTTGCCCAGCATGGTTGGTACCGACCATAGGGGGGTCGTTACCGACTCGTTTGAGTCCCGAAAAATGCAAAAAGAACAAAACTTGGCGCTATTGAAATCTCCCCGGCAACGACGCCATTTGTTGAGAGGGTTTCTTGATAACAAATAAATTTATAATCAAGACCCCGCTAAGTACAGGGGAGTCAGGTTCATCCACGGGAGAAAGTCTTGTACCAAATTTTGTTACTTATCACGCAAGCAAGAGAGAAAGTATGGATTTTTATCAAAGGAAAGAGATTTCTAAGGTTTAGAGTATCCCCACAACAACAATTATGCATGTCAAACGTTAATGAAACACATAGATCATGCTTTTATCACATAAAGGTGTCAACTTTCGTCAACCTAAGCAAGTAAATCAACTAACTTTCGTTCAATCAATAAATTTACAACTTTGAATCCAAACAAAACTTGTCTTACAACTTGTCTTCGCTACGACACGAGATGCCTTGGTACCGACCTGTGCACCTCGGTACCGAGCCTGTTCATCACAACGAACAGCCTTGAGTAAAACTTGTGTAGCGGATTCGTTACAACTCCGTTTAACTCGATTCTTTTTTCCAATGTTCTTGTAACAAATTTCTCTATCTCTTTCCAAGCACAAACTTGATCTTCAATGTCTTTTTGAACTTCATTCCTTGAGATTTTCCTTAAGCGCTTCTCCTCGGTTTTTACCACAATTCCCACATGAAAATCCAAGTATTCAACCTCCCCAAAAGATATCGGACCTAGGTTTACTACAGGAGTAGAGCTCGTTAATAGTCTGTTAGTGGTAGAATCTCGTGGTAGCTAGGAGGTCTCGAACCTTGTTAGACAGAGACCTCGAATCCTCTAAGAAGAAGTCTAGGGCATAATCTCGCTATTTGTAATCTCGCTCGAAAGATATAAATAAAAGAAAGTGTTTGCCTCGTCGAATAAAAACAATCTCGTTCTTGTCTTTTAGCGTTGGTTTATTTCGGACTTCATCACCGGCGCCATATGTGGGAACTTCTTCATCCAAAGCAGTTTCCCGACTTGCGCAAACCTTGGCTTTCGAATCTCTCAAAATGGCCTGTCCAAACAACTTCTTCCCTCAGCACCCCGATAACATGCCTGAGGCCTCGCAATGGATGAACATGGCACCACCGCCAGGTTGTCAGTTCGGAGTCCCTCCGGGGTGGGCATATATTGTCCTGCAAAACCCTTACCCATTCTAGGAATAAGAACCATGCGGCATTCCCCCAAACCCATATCCCTATTCGGGCTATGGGCAATACCAACAAGGCTTCACCCCTTCGCCCGGCCACGGCCAAGCACCTCCGATGCCTGCATACGTCCCCGTTCCCGGGCATGGCCAGCCCCATTTTGAGTACGTCCCCGGGCACGTGTCGGGGCACGAGGCATCAACTAATGGCTCGTCAACGGAGAGGCCGCCCTAGGACCCCATGCAGATTTCGAGGTCTCACTCACGACGCTCCCGGATGCAAAATCCGGAACTGTCCGAAACGGCATGGAGCGTGATGCATACCCTAAATTCGCGCTCGCGACGTCGTCATGTTGAGGCTGGTAGCCTCTCACCTTTCGTGCACGAGATTCAAAGCGCACTGATGCCCAAAGGCTTCCATAGGCTGCAAATGGGACTCTATGACGGCGCGGCAGATCCGGATGAGCATGTTGAAGCACTTCGCTGTTCAGATGAACGTCAACTCTTACAACGAAGCCATTTTCTACCCCGTTTTCCCGACCACCCTGGAGAAGGCCGCGATGACATGGTTTATAAGCCTCAAAATCAGGTATGTGGCCTCGTTCGCTTAGCTGTGCGGTGCCTTCATCGCACACTTCAGTGGCTCGAGGAAGAGCAAGAAGAACATGCGGGATCTCCGCGGCATCAAGCAGAGAGAGGGCGAGTCGCTAGGCACCTTTTTTACAAGGTTCACAACCGCTGTCGCAGAGATCGCACATATCGACGAGGCATCGGCGCGAGACACCCTCATGGGCAATCTATGCCACGGGGCTTTCAAGATATATATTTTCCTGAAATGTCTAGCGACGTATGACAACCTGTGCGCCCGGATTACGGCCCAGGTATACGCCGAGGACGCCACCAACCAGAGCTCTCGACCGAGGGCCGACAAGGAAATTGTGGTCGAAGCTAAGGGAAAGGCAAAGGTGGGTGTGCATGCCGCCAAGGATGCGTATATGACGCAGGCCCAGAACCCATTCGTCAACAACAACAACAACCGAAACAACAACAAAAACAAAGCGGGGAGAAACAACGGCAGTGGAAGTCGGAACTGCTTTAGAGGGAGGCAGCGAGGTTACAAGGGAAAGGGCAGCCCTCTGTATAACCCAAACAAAAAGGGGAACGCCAACCCCGCCTCAGGAGCAAACAACGTGCTGCAGGGCCCGATATAGGCAAGAGCTAACAACATCGAATAGCAGGCTCCCGCAAAGCAGACACGTTCCGGGCACACGACGACGTCGATGGATATATCTACACCATCTCGGGTGACCCTCATTGGATGGCTCGAGCCAGGCAGAAAGAAAGAGGTACGCAAGGGCAAGCCATCATGAGCCCTTGGTATTCAGTGTCGCACAAACCTCGCGGTCCTACGTGGGGCTGGCCTTCACCTCTGAGGATGCCGAGGGCCTCCACATGCCGCACTCTAACCCTTTAGTGGTGCATGCTCAGCTAGGCTCAAAGATGGTGAAGCGGGTGCTGGTGGACACGGGATCTTCCATGAACATCATGTACTACGACGCCTTCGGGCAGTTAGGCATCTCCGTGACATCCCTAAAGCCCTACGTCGGGAAGCTAATGTCCTTCTCTGGTGGCGAGGTTGATGTCGCGGGCCTCATTGACCTCTGGATGACGTTGGGTGCTGGTTCGACGAGGCGAACCGAGATGGGGGAATTCACCGTGGTGTGTTTGCCCTCGGTGTATAATGCGATCATCGGGAGAGTGTCCCTGATGAAATTTTAAGCGGTGGTGTCCATCTACCACCTAAAAATGAAATTCCCCGTCGAGGGTGGGGTCGGTGAGCTTAAGGGCAATCAAGGAGAAGGTCTCGTCTGCTACGCGACCTCCGCAAAACGAAAATGTCCGGTATTCACGGTGGAGGCTACCGGGACTTTACGGTCCCCACCCCAAAGGCCGAAAGAAGGGTTGTCACTCCCTTCGAAAGCGAGGCAGAAAAGATCTATCTGGGCGAGTGCCTCTTCGGGGAGTCAGCATCTTTGTTGTAGACCTTGCTTGGTGGCTCCCGCGACGTGTTCGCGTGGACTGCAAAAGACCTCTGTGGTGTCCCGCAGACTGTGGGCCAGCATTCCTTAAACGTTGATGTCACCGCCTGTCCCGTGATGCAACGACGGAGGAAGATGAATGAGGAGAGGGCAAGCGCCGCGAATGCCGAGGTAGCAAAGTTGCTAGCCGCGGGATTTATCCTCAAAGTCCAGTACCTTAGATGGCTATCTAACGTCATGCTGGTCAAAAAGGCCAGCAGGAAGTGGCGCATGTGCGTGGACTTCATGGATCTAAACAAGTCTTGCCCCAAAGATAGTTACCCCTTGCCCTCGATCGACGAGTTGGTCGATTCCACGGCGGGTCACGAGGTCTTGAGCTTCCTCGACGCATACTCAGGGTACAATCAGGTCTTAATGAGCCCGCGAGATGTGGAAGAAACATCCTTTATCACGCAGCGAGCGACCTACTGCTACAAGGTCATGCATTTTGGTTTGAAGAACGCGGGTGCCACCTTCCAGCGACTCGTGGACCGAGTCTTCAAGAACCATCTGGGGAGGAACGTGTCGGCTTACGTCGATGACATTGTGGTCCAAAGCAAAACCCCAAAGGAACATCTGGTCGACCTCGCTGAAGTTTATGCAACACTCAAACACAACCGGCTCAGCCTAAATGCTGATAAATGTGCGTTCGGCGTGTCATTGGGAAAGTTCCTGGGATTCATGATCAGCGCACGGAGGATAGATGTGAACCCCGCCAAGATAGAATCAATTCTTTCGATGAGGTCGCCCTGATCTCGGACTGAGGTACAGCGACTCAACGGCGCTGTGAACTACCTGAGGAGGTTCTGTTCTCATTTGGCGGACAGGTCGCTACCCTTCTTCGCGGCCCTAAAGAAAAACGACAAGTTTGTCTAGGACGAAGAGATAGAGCTCGCTTTCTCTAGGTTGAAGGCATTCTTGTCAAAGCTCCCCACATTGTCGCCTCCAAAAGTGGGCGAGGACTTGAAACTGTACGTGGTTGTGATCCTAGAGACCGTCAGCGCTGTGCTAACGAGAAAAGTGATGCACCTTGTCTATTTCATCAGCCGAGTGCTCCAACCTGCGGAGAAGCGATACTCTCCAGCAGAAAAAATGGCCCTGACTGTGGTGACCGCCGCAAGGTGCCTGCGTCCTTACTTTCATGCACACTCTATCCAGGTCCTTTCCGATCTCCCTCTTCGACAGATCCTCCACTAGCCCGCCCTTTCCGGGCGGATGACGAAGTGGGCGGTCGAGCTCTCCGAGTTCGACATCAATACCTACCCAGGACTACGATGAAGGGGCGGACCTTCGCTGACTTCATGGTAGAAGTAACCTTCCCCGAGACTGACGAGAGCGCGGAGGAGTGGAAGGTCTTCGTCGACGGCTCGCGATGCAACGTCGGGGGCGGGGCTGGCGTATTTCTTGCTAGTCACTCGATCGAGACAGAGTATGCCCTTAACTTCGCCTTCGACGCCACCAATAACGAGGCCGAGTATGAGGCCATGATCGTTGGGATAGAGATGGCGCTGCTCAGTGGGGCTCACAAGATCAGGGTGTACACCGATTCCGAGTCGGTGGCACGACAATTGAATGGGAAGTATGATGCCAGAACGGGGTTCCTGCCCGCGTACAGAGAGAAGGTTAAAGCCTTGGTATCCTTCCTTGAGACCTTCGTGGTAGAATCCATTCCACATGCTGCAAACACAAAGGCGGATGCTCTCGCAAGGTTGGGGTCGGCCCTTCCCTTAGAAGTGGGCAACCGCGTCATGGTAGAGAGAAAGCTTTCGCGAAATGTGACCAACGAAGTTCTCTCCATCAAACTCGAAGATTGGAGGATTCCCATCACGCGATATGTGGAAAGCGGCGTCCTTCCTGAGGATCCCGCGGGGGCCAGAAAGCTCAAAATGTAGGCTGCTCACTACTGCGTCGTCGAAGGGTGACTTTATCGTCGGGGTTTCGCATAGCTCAACTTTCTATGTGTGCCGACTGAGGCCGTAGAGCACATCCTATTCGAGGCACATGAGGGGGTCTGTGGCTGCCACCCCGATTGGCATGCCTTGTCGCACAAGATCGCACACTTAGGGTATTTTTGGCCCACCCTCAGGCAGGACGCGAGGGCTTACGTTCAGAGAGGTGATGAATGCCAGAAGCACGCTGATAGAGCATATAGGTATAGGCTTTAGAGCATGTTTTTATTCCAGTTATATGCATTTTTAGTTAGGATTTCGTTCTAAGTTTTAGTTTAGGTTTTATTTTCTTTTAGTTCGGAATCTACGCGTCTTTGTGCATAAATGCAGGTTGGAAGGTGGAAGACGGTAGATGGAAGGCTTGGGACGGAATCTCGGGATGTATAAGAGGCGTTGAAGTGAAGATTTTAGGCAAGAATTACAAAGATGAGAAGTGAAATGCCAAACCGCGTAGAGGTGCCTAGACCGCGCCGAGAGATCCAGTTTACTGTGGCGTGAGCGCGGGGGAAAATGGGAGAGCGCGGTCGCGCTCTCGTGTGCACCAAACCGCGCTCCGGCGGGATGACGCGGCAAGGATTTGGGCTTTGCGAGATCTTGTGGGCCGACTTCTTTAATGTTTGTTTGGATATTTTTAGCTTTTAAGATATTTTTAGACATAAATATAAATACTTTCTTTAGATTTTATTATGAGGATTATGCTATCTTTTGTTTAGAGTTTTATGCTATTGAAGAGTTTGGAGATTTGTGGGAGACAAAACCCTAGTTTTGCAATTGGAGATCAATTCAACTCTTGTAAGTTTTATTTTTCTTCAATGACAATGTCTAGCTAATTTTCTCATGTCCAACTAGTTAGTTGAAGTTGTATGCATGATTGTTTGTGAGATTTGAATTATTTTAGTTTGCCTTGACTAGATTGAATATCTCCGTGCTTGATTGATTAAATTCACTTAGGATTATAATAGCTTGATCACCTATTTTACTTCTAGGTTGAATTACAACTAGAATAATTAAATAGACGGTGGAATTTGATTATTCATGGATGAATCCTTTGATTAAACTTATAAACGGTGGAATAAGGTTAATCAAAGGCGGAGAATTTAATCACAAGACGTCATGAATAGACGGTGGAATTCATGAATTATTGTTTCTATTGAATGCTTTGAACTTAATTGCATGATCAAATTGACATAGAAGGTTTTCTAGGTTAATTGGTTAAAAGGTTGTTAAAGACGGTGTATATTAACAACCACATTAAGCTTGAATTCACAATAGATTAGTCAAGGGAAATTAAGATAAGGATAATCAAGGATCAAATCTCATGTATGCAATGGATACGAAACTAGTTGGACGCTTTTTCCCATATTTGAATCTCAAATCACTTTGCTTGCTTTATTTTAATTAGATTTAATTACTTAGATTTTAGTTTATAACCACAAAATCCCCCTTTTACTTTAGTAACATTACTTAAATACGGATATTCCGAGTCTTTGTGGGTTCGACCCTTACTTCCACTTTACTAAGGTTAGGAAGTTAGGAATAATTCTTTGATAGTGCTTTTATAGCGACGTAAAAGTGCTCGTCAAATTTGGCGACGTTGCCGGGGACTCGGTTAATTATTTGTGTTTATCTAGTGTTACTTTTTATTTTTATTTTTGGGTGTGAACCACTTATATGGTCCATACCCGTGCTACTGATCCACCTCTTGTTGATTTTGATTCAGAAATAGAAAGAACAATTTCTAGGTTGCGCATGCAAGCTCGTGCAATATCTCGGGAATTACAGCTCAACCTGGCATCTTCTTCTTCTGAATCTGACTCTGAAAGTGTTACTGAAATCACAGGGATGGCTAACCAGACACTGAGACAGTTGACTGCACCTGATTTGGCCCAACAACCATTGGCGGTGAAGATACCTGCACTCCCTGACGGTGTCAATTTTGAGCTGAAATCAGGGCTGATTCACCTTCTTCCTCAATTATATGCGAAGGCAGGTGAAGACTCCAACAAACATCTATCGGATTTTCATGTTGTCTGCACTAGCATGAAACCAAACGGTGTAACTGATGAGCAAATCAAGCTGAGAGCTTTTACCTTCTCTTTGAAAGATACAGCGAGTGACTGGCTTTATTATCTTGCTCCGGGCAGTATTGAGACTTGGGAGGAACTGAAAAAGGCTTTTCTTGAGAAGTATTTCCCAACTACAAAGCTCTCAAGTATGAAAAAGAGCATTAGCAACATTGAACAGCTCCCGAACGAATCGCTTTACGAGTATTATGAGAGGTTCAAGAAGCTAATATCAAGCTGCCCCTATCATGGTTATTCCAAGATGGATCTTGTTATGTACCTTCATGAAGGCTTATTGGATGAAGAACGCCGACATGTTAATGCAGCCTGTGGAGGAAACATCCTGAACAAGACTCCTGATGAAGCTTTTGATCTATTTCATGAACTTTCTGAAGGCTCCCGTCAATTCAGCAAACGAGCCTCAACAAAGGCAGCTAATTCTGTCGATGTTACAACTTTGCATGAAGAGGTGAATGAGTTGAAGACAATGTTCAGGCAGTTCATGCTGAAAGGACAACCACAAGTCAAGCCTTACGGTTTCTACTCTGATGTGACTCATAAGACGGATGCTTGTCCTACTCTTTATGCTCAAGAGGAGGAAGTTAATGCACTTGGAGGCTATGGGCCAAGGAAACCAGCATATGATCCTTATTCAAACTCATACAATCCGGGCTGGAAGGATCATCACAATTTGAGGTATGGAAACCAAAATCAATAGTATCTACCTCCAAACAGGCCTCCAGGTTTTAGACCTCCTTTTCAACACCAACCTCAGCCTCAAGCACCGACTCAAGGGCCATCCTTATCCACAGATGAAATGATCCGTGCTCTTACTCAAAACATGAATCTGATGCAGCAGTCTGTGGGGCAATACCAGCAAGATACTAAGTCCAGCATCACCAATTTGGAATATCAGATGAGCCAACTTGCCAAGGCAATGAGCAAACTTGAAGCTAAAGATTCCAACAGGTTACCCTCTCAGATGGAACTCAATCCAAAACAGAATGTGAATGCAATATCGCTCTGTAGTGGTAAAGTGTTGGAAACCAGAGCCGACAAGCAACAAGCCTTGCATGATGATGAAACCGAGGAGGGCAAAATTTCGGAGTTCGAATCATCCTCCGACCGCGGGCAAACCAGCCAAAGCGCCCCCGCGCCACCAAGCCATCAACCGCGCTCCGAGGGGCCAAGTTTCTGCGGCCAGAGCGCGGTCGCGCTCCGGGGCGACCAAACCGCGCCGGCGGTGATCTGCGAGGATCCCTCGATCCCTTCGACTTCGGCTTCCAAACCTCTTCCACCTTTTCCCGAAGCCTTAAAAGAGACCCGTAAGATCGAGAACGACAAAGAGATCTTCGACACGTTTAGCAATTGCAATGTGAACATTCCACTTCTCAAGCTTATCAAGAGCATTCCTCACTATGCTAAATTCTTGAAGGAGTTATGTACGGTTAAGCGGAATCAAAAGCAAAAAGGGAAGCAAAAGATCAAGGTTATTGAGCAAATCTCAGCGGTCTTCCAAAGACGATTGCCACAAAAATGTGAAGATCCAGGTATGTTTACTATCCCTTGTATTATAGGTGAGACAAAATTTGAAAAGGCTATGCTAGACTTAGGTGCTTCTATCAATGTTTTGCCTTATTCAATTTATGAGTCCCTTGAGCTAGGTCCATTGCATGCAACAAGTGTGGTCATTCAATTGGTTGATAGGTCTAACGTTTAACCAAAGGGAATTATAGAAGATGTGCTTGTTATGGTTGATACATTGGTTTTCCCTGCTGATTTTTACGTACTCGAAATGGAACATGACAAGCATGCTGCTCCTATTCTCTTAGGTAGACCATTCCTTAAAACAGCCAAAACTAAAATTGATGTGTGTAGTGGTTCATTAACCATGGAATTTGATGGGGAAAAAGTGGAATACAATATCTATGATGCTATGAAATTCCCCTATGATGTTCATTCTTTATGTTCAATTGATGTGTTAGATACTCTTGTTCAAGACTTCTTTGACATTAATGATCATGATGAATTGCAATCTACTCTAGAAAATTTTGTGGTTGATAAAGATGAAGTGGAATTTATGCTGAATGATAATATGCAAGAAATTGTAGCCGAGTTGAACGCTCACTATGAGCGACCACTCTTGCTACCGGGCTCAAAGCCCATTCCACTAACATTGCCAAGCGAGAAGCTTGTCCCTTCTATTGTGCAGGCCCCAAAGGTAGAGCTTAAGCAACTACCGGACCACCTCAAGTACGCTTTCCTAGGTGATGGAGATACCTTACCGGTGATAATCTCAAACAAGCTGACTCAAGATCAAGAGAACCGGTTGTTGGATGTTTTAAGGGAGCATAAATCCGCTATAGGATGGACTATTGCCGACATTAGAGGAATAAGCCCCTCTACATGTATGCATAGAATCTTATTGGAAGATGAAGCAAAGCCCTCAAGACAACCACAAAGGAGATTGAATCCGCCTATGATGGAAGTTGTGAAGAAGGAGGTCCTGAAACTTCTCCAAGCAGGTAAGATCTTTCCTATCTCGGATAGCAAATGGGTAAGTCCTACTTAGGTCGTTCCAAAGAAAGGTGGAATCACGGTGAAGGAGAATCAAGATGGTGAGCTTATCCCAACAAGAGTTCAAACCGGGTGGCGTGTATGCATCGATTATCGAAAGCTCAACACGGTAACCCGTAAAGATCATTTTCCTTTACCTTTTATTGACCAAATGCTTGAGCGACTTGCGGGTCGTTCCTTCTATTGTTTCTTGGATGGGTATTCAGGTTATTTTCAGATAGCGATTGCACCCGAGGATCAAGAGAAGACAACATTTACTTGCCCATTTGGCACATTCGCGTACCGAAGAATGCCATTTGGTCTATGTAATGCACCCGCAACCTTCCAAAGGTGTATGGTCAGTATATTTTCTGAGTACATAGAGAACTTCATTGAAGTCTTTATGGATGATTTCACCGTTCATGGCAATGATTTTGATTCTTGTTTAACTCACTTGACACTTGTGCTAAAACGTTGTGAGGAAACTAACCTATGTCTTAATTCTGAAAAATGCCATTTTATGGTAGAACAGGGCATAGTTTTAGGTCATATAGTGTCATCTAAAGGGATTGAGGTTGATAAGGCAAAGGTTGAAGTAATTCAATCCTTGCCTTATCCTACTAATGTTCGGGAAGTACGCTCTTTTCTTGGTCATGCAGGTTTTTACCGCAGGTTTATCAAAGACTTCTCCAAGATAGCTTCACCCCTTTGTGAGTTACTCAAGAAGGATGTCACCTTTGACTTTAATGAAGCTTGTAAAAGAGCTTTTGATGAGTTGAAGGCGCGCCTCACCACTGCACCAATAATTCAACCCCCAGATTGGTCCCTACCATTTGAGCTGATGTGTTATGCAAGTGACTATGCGGTAGGAGCAGTTTTGGGTCAAAAAATTGGTAAGGCTTCTCATGTTATCCATTATGCTTCTATGACTTTGAATGAAGCACAGAAAAATTATTACACCACCGAGAAGGAACTCTTGGCGGTGGTTTTTGCTTTGGAAAAGTTTCGGTCTTATTTGCTAGGTACAAAGGTGATTGTCTACACGGATCATGCAGCCCTTCGTTACTTATTGACGAAGAAGGAGGCGAAGCCCAGGTTAATTAGATGGATCTTGTTGTTGAGTGAATTCAACATTGAGATCAAAGACAAAAAGGGGGCGGAAAACGTGGTAGCGGATCATCTGAGTCGCTTAGTTCATGAGGAGGAACGATGTGCTCAAGTCACACCGATTAGAGAAGAATTTCCAGATGATACTTTGTTTTCGGTACGTGTACTTCAACCTTGGTATGCTCATTTGGTTAATTTTCTCGTTTCGAGTGTGTTTCCTTCTAGCTTTAGCAAGGCCCAAAGGGATAAACTCAAGAGTGAAGCACGGTATTATGTGTGGGACGATCCATATCTTTGGAAACATTGTTCCGATCAGGTAATCCGGCGTTGTCTTCCGGATAATGAGGTAACTTCAGTTTTATCGTTTTGTCATTCTTATGCTTGTGGGGGCACTTTAGTGCTAGGAAAACCGCTAGGAAAGTGTCGGATGCAAGATTCTTTTGGCCTACCATCTTTCGGGATGCATATGCCTTTTGCAAATCCTGTGACCGATGCCAAAGGGTCGGAAATATATCCCGAAGGGATGAAATGCCTCAAACTTCAATTATCTTTTGTGAGGTATTTGATGTTTGGGGTATAGACTTCATGGGCCCCTTTCCTAGCTCTTACGGGTATATTTATATTTTATTAGCGGTGGACTACGTTTCCAAATGGGTGGAAGCGAAGGCCACCCGGATTGATGATTCCCGAGTTGTGGCAGATTTTTTGAAGGGGCATATATTCTCAAGATTTGGGATTCCTAGAGCTTTAATTAGTGACAAGGGATCCCATTTTTGCAACAAAACGGTGAGTGCGCTCTTGAAGAAATATCATGTCACACACAGGATTTCTACGGCATACCACCCACAAACGAATGGACAAGTGGAGGTGTCTAACCGAGAGATCAAAGCCATTCTTGAGAAGACGGTGTCACCAAACCGGAAGGATTGGAGTACTCGCTTAGACGATGCTCTATGGGCGTATAGGACGGCTTACAAAACACCGATTGGAATGTCGCCATTTCGGTTGGTGTTCGGTAAAGCTTGTCATCTTCCGGTGGAGATCCAACACCGAGCTTACTGGGCTGTGAAGAATTGTAGTCTACAGATGGATGAGGTCGGTGTGTTGAGGAAGCTACAATTGCAAGAGCTTGAGGAATTACGTTTGGAAGCTTATGACAATGCGGCCATATACAAGGAGAAGACCAAAGCTTGGCATGACAAGAAAATATGGAGGAAAAGTTTTAAGGTAGGTGATAAAGTTTTGTTATATCAATCTAGACTTAAACTTTTTCCAGGTAAGCTAAGGTCGAGATGGACGGGCCCGTTCATAGTAGCTAAGACGTTTCCTCATGGAGCGGTGGAAATTTATGATGGAGCTACTCATTCAGTGCAGAAGGTGAATGGACAACGTTTGAAGCCGTATTTTGAAGGATTTAGCAATGCTATTCTTGAAGAAACGGTTTTGAACGAACCAAACACATGAGCGGTAATGCGTCAAGCTAATGACGTTAAAGAAGCGGTTCTTGGGAGGCAACCCAAGCTTTGTTTTTAGTTTTTATTTGTTTTCTAGATTTAGTTTTGTTTTTGGTGTTTTTGTGTGGTTTTCGGTTTGTTTTGTTTTTCTTAGTTGTAGGTAAAGTCGGAAAACAGGTATACGCGGTTCGAGGGAGCCGAGACGCCTTGCATTCATGGCCCGGGGACAAGCAAATCAAGGCTAAGTTTCTGCGGCCGACCCGCGGTTGAGACCCACCAGAGCGCCCACGCGCCTTGACGTTCAAACCGCGCCCCGGATGGCCAAGTTACTGCGGCCAGAACGCGGCCAAACCCGGAAGAGCGCGACCGCGCTCTGACCGGGCCCAAACCGCGCTCTGAGCCGTTTCGGCGCAATATACCCGAAAACCCCCAAAAATTTTCCATTCATTCCTTCTCCTTCCTCATACCGCCGAACAGCCCTTTCTCTCTCCCTCCATTGAAGCTTCACCTTCAAGCATCCATTCAAGCCCAAACCTCGAATCAAGCCCGGATTTACACTCCCAAGCATCAAACAAGTAAAATTCTACACTCCTCTCTTCAAATTTCATCACAAAATTGTAGATCTCACCCAAAAATTTTCTAAATTAGGTTTTGCATAAAAACCTCAATTTTAGGGATTTTTAGGTCTAATTTCTTCAATTTGACTCTAGATTCATCCATATTAGCATGATTATGAGTTAGTTTCATGTCTAGAAGTTGAAAATTCCACAATTTCGAGATTAAGTAATTTTCATGCTAATTAATCTAGGTTAGTGGGGGAAGAGAGTGATTTGAGAGCAATTGTTGTTTATTATTACTTGTTTGGTGGATTGCTCTTTCCGGAGCAATCGAATTGTGCTTGCTTGTGGTGTTTTTGATTGTGTGTAGGTGAACAAGACAATGGGTAGAACTAAAGCTCCCGCCAAGGCCTCTTCCTCGGAACTTAGTCGTCCTCCAAGAGCAACCCGAGCGGCATCTTCTAGGGCCCAAGCTGTTGTGCCTACTTCATCTCGATCCCGAGCTCCACCTAGAGCTTCTTCATCAAGCAATGAGATCACACCGGCGACTTATGGTATCCAATTCCGGGACATGAGACATCTAGACCGGTTTAATCAATTGAAAGAGCGTGAAATCCAAGCTCCGAGATACATTGATTGGGATTTGTTGGAGGAGTTAGGTTTGGCTAGAGAATTGCGGCAGTTAGAGCGTAATCATAATTTGACCGTGTTGAGCATGAGATTGCCAGTTTACCGAAGCCTAGTGTTGGAGTTCTTGAGCACATTAGAGGCTCATATCTTAGAAGGGCAGTTTGCTAATGAAGGGCGGTGCACTTTTCAGTTAGGAGGGGTGATGAGGTGCATGACTCTTACAGATATCAACAAGCTGTTCAGATTTACTCAATACCAAAAGAATGTTGATAGGTGGGAGTCCAGGACTACATGGATGAACAACGAACAGTGGGTCCGACTTTTTGGGATCGATGTGTATCAGGCTTCTAGAACCAAGGCGTCAGGTATTACTCATCCAATAATTCGGATTCTTCAGAGGTTCTATGCTCATTCTATCACGGGCAGAGGAGAGGGTGAAAATAACTGTCCTAGGAAGGATATCTTTCTCCTTAGAGGTCTTCTAGAGGATCAAGAGATTGATATGGGAGTTGCCATGATGCATAACATAGACCTCATGGTTAAGAGAAGCAATGGTCGGATCGCTGTGGGTGGTATCATCACCCGGTTTGCCCAGCATTTTGGTATTGATTTGGAGCGATGTGTGGGTCGGATTGATCCTCTTCCAATGAATTTGCTTTTCTTCAACAAGATGAAGGTGCTATATGTAAAGAACAATCGGTACTATTGGGTGATTGGTAATAGCTCTTTTGCTATGAAGTTGCCTAATCCAGAGAGGGTGAAGATAAAGGTTGGTCTAGCCAATGCTAACACATGGCTTATTCACCCTCAAGATGGTGATTTACCGGTTTCAGAAGTGATTGTAGGGACTAAGAGAAGAAGGCAATTAGGGAGACAGGTTGAGGAGGCTAGCTCTTCGATGGATGTTGATGAGGAGGATGAGGATGAGGAGTTTGAGGCTGCTCCTGAAGATATTGCAGCTGAAGATGAGGAGGATAATGAGGAGGATGGTGATGATGAGCACACTGAAGTGCCACCAGTTCATGAGTTTGAGCGGCAAGGCCAAGGGGATTACATGACTACTCACCAATACAACCATTTGGTGGAGTTGATGGGAGGCTTGTCTACACAAGTGAGTGGCTTGCACACTCGTATGGATGGCATGACGGCTGATTTCAACCATTTCCGGGGTTATGCGACGAGCCGTTTTGATTATGTTGATGAGCAGACCCGGTATTTGCATCAGAGGATGGACACATACACGTCCGAGCAGGGTTATCAGCCATTTGCTTATCAGCCTTATCCCGGATATCCAGCTCCTGAGTATCCATACCCGGGATACCCACCACCACCACCGCCCGAGGAGTAGATTCCCGAGTTTGACAAGTTCTTGTGATAAGGTCAGTTTTCTTTTACTCTTATGTTTTTTTTCTTACTTTGGGGACAAAGTAATGTTTAAGCATGGGGGAAGGGGATTATTTATTTTGTTATGAGAGCTTGGTTTTAGATAGATCATGTAGTTGCATGTGCATGTTTATGTTTTTGCATGCATTGATTAAAAGCTTGAAAATTCCATAAAAATTTGAAAATTTGAAAAAAAATGGTTTGTTTGCATTTAGGATTCATTTTTCCCCTCGGAACCACTTGTTTAAATAGTGAGCATGACTTCATATCCCATGACTTGTTAAGTTTATGATGGAGGTTCTAAATAAGAATTGCTTAGTTATGAAGGAGTGTACATGAAAGTGAAAACTTGAGCTAGTTATGAAGTTCTAACCAAAAATGTGCCTTGTGAGAATTCTTTTGAGCCTTTACATGCCAATTTTGCATGAAATTCTTGAGTGTATCTCTTTGCTTGTTTTAACTCTATAACTTGCGTTTAGATTCTTTTTCGAGGCCACATTATATGTTTTGGATGCATGATGTAAAAGTGATTGAGGCAAAATTTTCTTTAGCTCATATATATCCTTATCCACCCTACGTTATACCTTTGTTTTTGTAGCCCCATTGTTTTGAGCCTTAGCCTTGTTTGTTAGCTCCATAAAAATTGATCCTAGCCGAATAAGCTTGACCCTCATCCGGGAATTAGGATTCGACTAGGGGACGTTTGTGGGTTATTTGTGTACTTTGGGGTTGTGAGAAAGTGTTAAAGGTGTAATAGAAGGGAATGTCCAAAATGAAAAGTGTTGGAAAAGTTTAAGGATGTTGGGAATGTTATTGAAAATCTTTAAAGAAAAGTTGGTTTGAAAGGTTGATTGAGATGAGTTGTGTGTAAATTGCAAAGTGTTCTTGTGAGAGAAGAATGAAAAGAAAGAATGAATCTCAATTGGGTTTGTGGAAAGAAATAAAGTCAAAAGTTGAGCAAAAGAAAGAAGTGCTTACAAGAAAGTAATGGAAGAAAAGGGAAGTATAAGTTGGGAGGAAGTTTTGAGAGAGAGTGTTGATGTAATTCGGGTTTTTAGTTAGTTCTAGTTCCCGGATTTAGCACCACATGGCCATATAATGATCCCCTCCTACTTGTCTATAGCTTGGCCCCATTACAACCTTGAAAAAGACCTCATGATTTATGTTATGCATTTGAACATTCGTGGTGGAGATTTAGTGCACTGATGCAAGCATATGGTAGTTAGCATTCAAAGATGATTTTGAGCGAAAACACATACCTTTAAACACTTGAGTGTTGAGTGCAAACACATATACCTTGGTGAGGGTTAGAATGGATTAATAGCTTGGTTTGAAACTTTCGATAAATGTATGCAAAGATTTCATGGTTAAGTTTGTGCTTCTTGAAAATGAATTGAATTCATAGCTTGCTAGTTTGTGGTGTGGTTGATTTCTATGTCTTGCTTGAGGACAAGTAAGGTTCAAGCATGGGGGAATTTGATAGAGCATATAGGTATAGGCTTTAGAGCATGTTTTTATTCCAGTTATATGCATTTTTAGTTAGGATTTCGTTCTAAGTTTTAGTTAGGTTTTATTTTCTTTTAGTTCGGAATCTACGCGTCTTTGTGCATAAATGCATGTCGGAAGGTGGAAGACGGTAGATGGAAGGCTTGGGACGGAATCTTGGGATGCATAAGAGGCGTTGAAGTGAAGATTTTAGGCAAGAATTACAAAGATGAGAAGTGAAATGCCAAACCGCGTAGAGGTGCCTAGACCACGCCGAGAGATCCAGTTTACTGCGGCGTGAGCGCGGGGGAAAATGGGAGAGCGCGGTCGCGCTCTCGTGTGCACCAAACCGCGCTCCGGCGGGATGATGCGGCAAGGATTTGGGCTTTGCGAGATCTTGTGGGCCGACTTCTTTAATGTTTGTTTGGATATTTTTAGCTTTTAAGATATTTTTAGACATAAATATAAATACTTTCTTTAGATTTTATTATGAGGATTATGCTATCTTTTGTTTAGAGTTTTATGCTATTGAAGAGTTTGGAGATTTGTGGGAGACAAAACCCTAGTTTTGCAATTGGAGATCAATTCAACTCTTGTAAGTTTTATTTTTCTTCAATGACAATGTCTAGCTAATTTTCTCATGTCCAACTAGTTAGTTGAAGTTGTATGCATGATTGTTTGTGAGATTTGAATTATTTTAGTTTGCCTTGACTAGATTGAATATCTCCGTGCTTGATTGATTAAATTCACTTAGGATTATAATAGCTTGATCACCTATTTTACTTCTAGGTTGAATTACAACTAGAATAATTAAATAGACGGTGGAATTTGATTATTCATGGATGAATCCTTTGATTAAACTTATAGACGGTGGAATAAGGTTAATCAAAGGCGGAGAATTTAATCACAAGACGTCATGAATAGACGGTGGAATTCATGAATTATTGTTTCTATTGAATGCTTTGAACTTAATTGCATGATCAAATTGACATAGAAGGTTTTCTAGGTTAATTGGTTAAAAGGTTGTTAAAGACGGTGTATATTAACAACCACATTAAGCTTGAATTCACAATAGATTAGTCAAGGGAAATTAAGATAAGGATAATCAAGGATCAAATCTCATGTATGCAATGGATACGAAACTAGTTGGACGCTTTTTCCCATATTTGAATCTCAAATCACTTTGCTTGCTTTATTTTAATTAGATTTAATTACTTAGATTTTAGTTTATAACCACAAAATCCCCCTTTTACTTTAGTAACATTACTTAAATACGGATATTCCGAGTCTCTGTGGGTTCGACCCTTACTTCCACTTTACTAAGGTTAGGAAGTTAGGAATAATTCTTTGATAGTGCTTTTATAGCGACGTAAAAGTGCTCGTCACACGCCAACGTCCAGCATGCCCCAACTTTGCCCCTGCGCTCGATCCATGCACCTTGCCCCTTTGCAATGTGGGGGATGGATATTTTAGGACCCTTCTCCAAGGCCGTGGGGCAAGTGTAGTTCATCCTGGTCATCATCGACTATTTCACGAAGTGGGTCGAGGAAGAGGCGATGGCAAAAATCACATGGACAAAGGTCTGTAATTTTCTATGGAAAAACCTCGTATGTCACTTTGGGGTCCCCATGACCATCATGACCGACCATGGTCCCCAGTTCGACTGTGAGGAAACCCGGACCTTTTGCATCGAGCTTGGCATAACCCTCAATTTTTCTCGGTGGCCCATCCCTAATCAAACGGCTAGGTAGAGAACGTCAATGCCCGTATCTTATTCGATCTTAAAAAACGGCTAGGCATAGCACAAGGCCGCTTGGAGGAGCTTCTTCCACTTGGCATGTGGACGTATCGAACAACAGTGCGTCGCGCCACGGGGAGACGCCTTTCACTTTAACCTACGGGGTGGATGCGCTAGTTCCAGTAGAAACCTTGGTCCCTTCGGCGAGGGTCTTCGACTTCAACGAAAAAGAGAATGAGGCCAATCTCAAGGTAGAATTGCGGTGTATCATGACAAGAAGGTAAGACCCCGGGTTTTGGTCTCGGGAAATCTCGTTTTAAGGTAAACCGAGGGAAGTAAGCTAGACCCAAACTGGGAGGGACCGTACCTCCTCGGAGAAGAAGTCGCGCCCGGGGCCTTTAAACTCAAAGATAGAGAGGGGCGCACTCTAAGCAAAACTTGGAATGTTGCCCGACTAAAAAGGTACTATGTGTAGAAGTCTCCTAAGAAAAAAACCTCGTTGTCACCAAAATTTTGTGAATAAAGGGTGACGTGTTATTTTTCGATATCATCTCAATGTGAAAACAATCTAGCGAGTTCGCGATCATTGGGAGCAATCCCAAGTGATCGTCACAATCTATCCTCCCCAAGCTTCCCGCTTGGGGTTGGAGACAATGTAGCGAGGTCGCGATCATTGGGAGCAATCCCAAGTGATCGTCACAATCCATCCTCCCCAAGCTTCCCGATTGGGGTTGGAGACAATCTAGCGAGTTTGCGACCATTGGGAGCGATCCCAAGTGATCGTCACAATCTATCCTCCCCAAGCTTCCCACTTGGGGTTGGAGACAATCTGTTGAATGCGCGATCTGAGCGAGGCTCGTGATCGTTGCAGATAATCTGTGTGGAATGTGCGGTCCAAGCGAGGCTCGTGATCGTTGCATATATTCTGCGGCATGCGCGGTCCGAGCGAGGCTCGTTATCGTTGCATATAATCTGTGTGGAATGCGCGGTCCGAGCGAGGCTCGTGATCGTTGCATATAATCTGTGTGGAATGCGTGGTCTAAGCGAGGCTCGTGATCATTGCATATGATCTATGGAATGCGCGTTCCAAGCGAGTCTCGGGATTGCGCCATATAATCAAAGTATGGCATGCGCGGTCCGCGCGATGCTTGGGGTCGCCGCGAAATAAAACAAAACAAAGATGACCCGATGTGGCTAGAGCAGTCTGCAAGTTTTGTAACACTCGGGCCATGGGGTTGGATCGGGATGGAACGGGCCTTTGGAACCCTCAAAACAACACGTAATATAAACCATATGCAAGGATAAAGGGGAAAATGCATAAAACAAAGCATTGAGGGCCAAAGAGTTATATTACAAGCCCTAGCAGGGCTACCATATGTGAAAACCACAAAAAAAGAAAATTAAAAAGAAGCCTTTCATTCATTATGCCTGTCGGAGGGAGGGGCCATTGGGAGTTGACGAAGGGGAGAGGCATGAACAACTTCGATCTCCAAGGCGGGATCGGCCTAGGCGAGGTTGAGGGGTGCTTGGGCAGGTTTCGGATTCTCCTGGCCCACGAGGTTTGTGGCAAGGGTTTCATCCTCGGTCACCACAACCTTGTCTTCCTCATCGAGGAAAAATTCGCATTCTCCCTCGGGATCCGCCTCGGTCTCCCCCATGGTCAGCTCGTAGTTTGGAATGAAAAAGACGATGCGGGGGTCGATGTGTTGATACTTCGCAACCGTCTGTTTCACCCCTACGCGGATAGCCTGTCGGTACATCCCATCAATGTTGCTCAGCAACTCTTCCTGGTACGCGGCCGACTTAACGTATTTGGGCCCCGCAGCCTCCACCTCCTTGTTGAGCTCCTTGATGCGGTTGTGAAGGCTGATTTTCTCCTCCTCCACCTTTTGGAGCTCTGACTCCTTCTCCTTGTAATATTTATGCTCCTCTGAAAGCTTGGTCCCCAGGTCATCAACCGAGGCATGTAGATCCCCGACCGAGGTTTTCGCTTTCGCAACCTCCTCCTTCGCCTTGGCCGCCTCCCGGGCCTCATCCTTCGTTGTGACCTCCGCAGCCTGAACCCGCCTCTCAGCCTCTAAGAGGGACTTCTCCTTCTTGGCGCACTCCTCCGTGTTGGCCTTGATCTGTTCCTCCATCTTATCCATTTTCTTGTGGAGGAGGTTGATGCGGCTACAATTGTAATTCTCGAAGAAATTGTGCTGGAAAATCAAAAATATGTTAGGAAAGAACAAGCAAGAAACTTTGAAGCGAGGCTTACAAAGAAAAAACAAACCATCGTTGAGTAGCGGAGGGCCTCGTCGTTAAGGGCCTCGTTGGAGAGATTGTTCGCCCACGCAATCTCCTCCTTCCAGTCGACCCTGTTCCAGTTCCTGAGCGTGCACCGGGATGGCCCGGGGCAGTGGAACTTCGCGGCAGGGGGCAGTGGTTGCAAGAACCCGCCCCTCGAGGCTGAAACTTGGGACAACTTCCCTCCCCGAGGAGTCGCGCTGGTTGTCCCCTTTGTGCTTCTTCATCTTTTCTCTGTGAGGCGACGCCTCCGCTTCCTTCCTTTTAGAACCGGCCCCATTGCTGGATCGTGGGGAAGGGGGCTGGGAGGACGCTCTGGTAGCATCTCCTTTAGGCGCTCCCCCCTCAACAATATTCACCCATGCGATCCTCGCAAGGGCAGGCACCTTCGGCGTCGGGGCCTTCGGGGCCCCGACGGTCTGCACGGCGGGCCCCGCAGTCTTCTTTCCCTTCGCCCTTGAGGCCAAAGCATCCAAAAGAATCACTGAAAAGAAAAGCACGAATGGTTAGCAAAAAAGAGAGAATAAAGTGTTAGGTCCGAGCGAAGCTCGAACCTCAAAGTGCGTGATCCAGAGCAAGGCTCGTGATCATCGCAAGCAATATAAAAATTCAGAGTACATAATCCGAGCGAGGCCCGGAGTCACCACATATTATCCATATTCAAGGTATAGCGAAACAAGAAGCAAAACAAAAACAAACACAAAATCCAGAAAACACAAGGTAGACAAATACCCCTGCGACGTTGTGGCCCGGGAAGGGGAGACTCAGCCCCGCTCGTTCGAGGCAATCTTAGGCCAGGTACTCTTGGTAGGGCACCTGTTTTGACGTCGCGAGTTGGCCCTTGATCTCGGTGGTATCTTGCGAGTCCTTGGGTCGTCGAAAGTTGTTCGGTGCCAAGGGAAAGTTGAGATACCTCCCAGTGCGATCACGAACCAAAAACCATCTATCCGTCCACTGGCCAACGTTGGATTGGGTGGTGGTGATCTTGAGCTTTGGCAGGCTAAGGTTTACGAGGCACGACTTCTGCTCCTGCCTAGCCAAAAACAAGCATGACATAGTCTCGACGTCAGGCTCTTCCCCGAGTTCGTAACATCGAATCGTGTGCGCACACAGGTGCCTCCATGCATTGGGGAAAAGTTGCGCGGGGCAGATGTTTATCTCCCATAAATAGTCGGCGATGTGCCGGGTGAACGGAAGCCGAAAACCGGCTTGGAGGCTTTGCAAGTGCACGACCACGCAGTTATCATACGCCACCATCGAACAACCTCCTCCCTCGGGGAGCACCAGCTCAACCCCCTCGGGCCAGGGAAACCTTTTGGCAACCTTCGCAAGAACCTTCTCGTTAAGCACGATTGGGGCCCCCTAGGGCAGAAATATCTCGACCCTGTCTGAGGGGTTCGGAGACATCGGGATCCGCTCCTCAATAACCGATGGAACCGCGGACACGCTGTCCGTAATGTACCGCGGGAAGAAGCTCAGTTGGTCGTTGGAATCGGACGACCGCACATCAGAGCCGACGGGTTCTTCATCAGAGATCGAAGATGAGGTCATCTCAACCCCGAAGGACATGTGCAATCGAGGAAAGCACGAAGTAATGGAAGTGTCGGAGGCACTAGGTGAAGGGTCGCTGAACACAATCGAAGGGGACCTCGGGATTTGAGAGTCGCTAGATTCAATGGTCCTTGCGGTTTTGGAGGATACTTCGTGAAAATCTTCCCAGAGTTTGAATGCGAGGCCTGGTGGAGGGCTCGAAGAGACCCCTCTAGGCATGAAAAGCGAAGTCTAGGTTACAAGAGGCGAACACCTGGAAAAGGAGGAGAGTTTTAAGATATCGAGTAAACCAAAAGAAAGGAAAAGCGAGGTAGTGGCATAGGGGCGGCGTGACTCTAAGTCTACTCTGACAGATGGGACGACCTAGGAAGAATGTGAAGGGAATGAATAGAATTGCAGAGTGAAAAGCAATGGTTAGAAGATCAAACGTCCCTTCTCCCAAGTGGCAAGACGTTTGGGTTCCCAAGAAGCATTTGAAATTCAAAAAAAGAGAAGGGGCGATGAACTCAACCGTCGGCTGGCACACCAAAAGGCTTGAGAACATCGCCAGACTGCTAGCGCCACCCCCGCTCCCACCGTTTCACTGTCGTGACACCGGCGTAAAACAACGAAAACCCACCGCCTCCGCCTAGGGCACGAGGCGGAAAAAGAAAAAACGCACCAAAAACACATGCAAAGAGAGGGTCAACTACTTACTTGTCGATAATCGGTGTGGAGAAGGCGGTTGCGGGCCTTGAACTGATGGAAACGGTTTGCCTGCCTGCCGGAGATCGAAAAGACAAAAGACGGAGAGAGAAGGGTTTGCTTGGAGAAGAAGGAGAATAATGAGAACAAGAGGGATGCATAGAAAGCATTTATAAAAAAACGGAGTTGGGCCTCTCCCAGTTTGAAATACCTTAATGGGCCTAAAATCCTTCAAGGGCCCATTAATGAGAAAAGGGGGAGCAGGCCCAGGACTCGTCAAGTGCGTGACAAAAGGAAAAACCTCCAAGAAACTATTGAAGTGTTCAACCCCGTTGAAGATCCTCGAGCCTCATTGCCCACAAACCTCTAACCTCGCTGAAGATCCTCGGTCCTCGCCGCCCATAACCCTGAAAACTCGTAAAGAGAAGTCCTCAAAACTAAGACCTCGCACCCCGGGTACGGAGGACTGAGCATCGCGCATATATGACATGCGTCCCTCGGGCCGAGACCCACAGGCCATGGGGTTGTGATGGTGCGCAAAATAGTAGAGTATGAACGATGGGACCGAGGTACGAGAAATAGTGGGACCTGGCATGACTCCCGAGGTATAAACTCGATGGCCTTTACCATACCCATCCAAAAAAGGCAATCCCTGCCCAAGCGAAGCCTCAAAACCGCGATCACGAGGTCCAAACCTCGTGATACTCACTAAATGGGGCGGTTAAGCAAACTCCCCCCAATGGATAACGAGGCCCAAACCTCGTTGTTCAAAAGCTGACATTCCCGCCCCATTTAACCACTCAGCGGCCACCATGTTCTCAACCAATGACCGACTGCCTCACTCTCGACCAATCAGAGGGCTTGACCTCGAGCGTCCCACATCGAGCAAACGGCAAAAACCATGTTCCTCAATCCTCTACAAATAGCGGAGAACCTCGAAGGTAGGAGGGGGTCGAAAAACATCTTGAACACAAGAACTACCTTGTTGGTTGAAGATCGACGTGTTGAATCATCGTCAAAGACCACGCTATAGCCAAGTGAAGGTCCACAAAAAGACTTCAAGTTGCCCAAAGAGACCTCATCTCAATCAAAGATCTCGCTACATCACTCCGCGGATCACAATCCCCGCATGAACATCCAAGTATTCAACCTCGCCAAAAGATATCGGGCCTAGGTTTACAACAAGAGCAGAGCTCGTTAATAGTCTGTTAGTGGTAGAATCTCATGGTAGCTAGGAGGTCTCGAACCTTGTTAGACAGAGACCTCGAATCCTCTAAGAGGAAGTCTAGGGCATAATCTCGCTATTTTTAACGGCAAAATACATCAACAGACACTTGAACTTGTAACTTTTTTTCAACCAGCCCCTTGTACTATAAAATGTTCAAAAAAATACCTAAACTTAACTATTTTTGTATAAATAAACACTTTAGGCTGACATGTCGTGG
Organism: Fallopia convolvulus; assembly: GCA_964016875.1. Lineage (NCBI taxonomy): Eukaryota > Viridiplantae > Streptophyta > Magnoliopsida > Caryophyllales > Polygonaceae > Fallopia > Fallopia convolvulus. The sequence goes on from OZ024721.1 coordinate 5,462,349, forward strand.
CGAGTGAATATCAAGCGGCAATTTGGCGAGTTTAAGTGGTTTGGATGCTGACATGGATTTTTTTATATAGTTTTTCCTTTTTTTTGTATCATCTTTTTATTTTCCCATTCTTTTATTTTTGTTTGGATACGGAGGATCGACTCGGGAGAAAGAATGGCCGAGAAAGAATTCACTTCTTCACCGCCGTCCGCCGGCACATCACAACCAGATTCAAAGAGTCCGGACGAAATGACGAAGTCGGAGCAATTCGAATGCTTCATTGTTGGCTATGCAAGGAACTAGGACCAGAGATCGTCATGACGGGAGAGAAAGCCCAGATCTGGAACGACGGACTACGAGGAAAGAATTCGAATGCTTTGGTTCTTCACTGGCGGCATAGGAAGGAGCCCAGATCTGCTACCCTCAAGCGTGGAAAACCGAAGAAAAGAGGAAATTGGGAAATTGGCATAGCATGTGAAAGAATTTGTAGACTTCGACGGTGAATATGTCGGTGGTGAAGAATTTGTAGACTTGGACGAGGCAGAGAACGGATTTATAGAATTTGGCTGGGGAAATTGGGTAAATTGGTTGTCCCTATCTCTCTTTCTCACCCTAGTTCTTTCCCACTCTGGTTTACCAGTTGAGCGAATTTGTAGACTTCGATGAGGCAGACAAGATATTTCGGCGGTGAAGTGTTTCGAACTCCCGAGTCCATTGTTCTAGAGAGGCAGAGAAGATATGCCGGCGGTGAATAATTTGAATTCTCGGTTCCGAGTCCGCCATTCCGTTCAGATTCTCTCCGAGTCCGCGCCGTTCCTTCCTGATATGCCGGCAATGAAGAATCCCAATTTCAGATCTGAAGAATCAGATGAAGAAGACCCAAAAAGAAGAAAAAAAAATTATATTTTTAATTAATTTTTAATAAAAATAATAAAAATATCTAATTGAGGCTTATGTGGCAAAATTGGCTTATTTGGTGCTTATGTGTAATAAAAAAGGATTATGTGGCGCTTAGATGGCGGCCACATAGGCGCGCGTCAATTTCACGAAAATAAGGTGTGTCAAGTTGAACAAAATTTGTCAAGTTGAGGTGTTTATTTGAACATTTCAAAGTATAGAGGGCTGATTGAAAAAAACGTACAAGTTCAAGTGTCTATCGATGTATTCTGCCTATTTTTAACCTCGTTCGAAAGATATAAATAAAAGCAAGTGTTTGCCTCGTCGAATAAAAACAATCTCATTCTTGTCTTTTAGCGTTGGTTTATTTCGGGCTTCATCAGTGGGCTTATATATTAGAGGTAGATTCGCATGGAAATGAGGCTTATCATGAAAACTAGAAACAAATGAGGACTTTTAGATTTGAGAAATGGATGTAAAAGATTAAAAGAGATAAGGACAAACCGGTAATTTTAACGAAAAAAAAAACATTTTTTCCCTTGTTTTTGCCAAAATCACGACATTTTGCCTTTTTAAATTACGTTCACATATTTTATGCATATGTTCACACTATTATAAGACATGTTCACATATTATCACCTTAACATTTCAGATATTTTATAATATGTTCACATATATTGCAAGTGTGTTCACATAATCACATATTAGTATTATTTGTTCTTGTTTTATGGTCACTAGTTGAATTCTTGTGATACTCACAAGGTGATTTTACTAAAGATTATATAGTTATATAGTTATTTTATATATAAAATTTAAAAAATACTTGTATATAATATTTTAATATAATTATGTAATATATAAAAAAAACTTTAAGATCATACCCCATATTTTAATTAAATATATTTAAAAATTATTTTCAATAATTAGGAATTCAATAAAGTTGGTACGAGATGTATTTAACGTGAGTCAATGGTTTAAATGATCCACGAAAACATTCACAAAAGGAGCCACAAAACTCAATATGTGTAATAGCTATAGAATTAGCCGCAAATGTTCTCTCAAATGATTTTATTAGAGTAATTAGTTACGCTACTAGAACCAAATTTAGGCGCATATATCATTCATGACAATTTAGACTCAACTTTAGCCAAAATTGTCATTTTTATGGCTAAATGACCGCAAATGTTTATTTTTATGGCCAAGTTTGAGGTCAATACCGACGCAATTACGCACGCCTCTATTTATGGCTATTTTTTTGGTTGAATATTTGTGGTTATTTTTTCCTGACTATAGACGCATTTTCCTGCAGTGGTTTAATCTGACATAAAATATGGAAAATGATTAGATTTTTGATAGGTTCTTGATTTTATTATGATCCGATCATACATACTGTACGTCTGTACCAATCCTAGATGGTATTGTTGAAAATGTTTGTGAATGTTGATTTCTTGGATTATGTTAGGAATTGTAAAGGGCAGGTCTATATTGAAAACGTCCTTTCATCAAATTTTATACAAAGAATTACAAATATTACTCTCTCCCTAATGAAGCTATTCATAACCATGCATATAACAGATAATCATTTCATATAATTGTGTAACTTAATAGTTAAATATTATAAGTACAATTGCTAATATTATTATCCACTAAATAGTGCGTACAGTTTTGAAGCAATAGTACTACATGCAGTATACCAAAAACGATTTTTCTAACCTATGTCCCAAGTTAAGACACTTAAAATGAAAAGATTTTGTTAATTTTTATTATATGAGGTAATTTATTTTTTTTTAATAGGGTTCATTTATTTCCATATAGGGTTTTAGTTTCTTAAATAGGAATGCTTAACCTATGCCCTTAGGACATAGGTTAAAAAAACCGTAAAAAAATAACCGGACGTCTTGTTTGCCACAAAGCTTAAAAAATAATATTATTGTATCATATGAATTTGCTAGTTAATAAAATTTTGTGCCATGAATATCAAGGGCTTTGTTTTTGGTTTTTTTATGGAAATCAAGGACGTGTTAGGTTTGAATCAAATCTCTAAAAATAAGATCAGTACGTATTAATTGTCATGTAGCCATGTGGGGTCTAGCAAATTGATTGACCCACTCTCTAAATAATGTTGTAGATATTAATATATTATCGTGGGATTTGATATATAATACAGCCAGTAATGATAATATATAAAATGAAACAATAATGTCAGTATCTTATGCAAAAATTTCCCCTATTTTTGCTCGATCAATCACTTCGAAAATTCTATATAAAGGGGCCAATTTGTGCATTCTCATAGCATCCCACACATAACTATTAAGATCTAATAATAGTACTAGTATCTTTGATTGTAGAAAATGGGGCTCAAGGGAAAGCTTACTGGTGAGGTTGAAGTGAGCTCCCATGGACACCATGTCCATGAACTCTTTGCAAAGAGGCCTCACCACATCTCTCAAATCTCCCCTACTCACATCCAAGGCTGCGAAATTCACGAGGGCGAATTCGGAAAGCCTGGTTCTATTATGAACTGGAACTATATCGTCGGTACGTATACTATATACATTTTCTCATCAAAATAAATACACTATATATGCTCACAACTTGATTATTACCTTGATCATATTTTGCATATGTATATATATAGATGGAAAGGCATGCGTTGCAAAGGCGGTGATCGAGAAATTGGACGAGTCGGAAAAGATTGTGGTTTTTAAGGTGGTCGAAGGACACCTAATGGAGGAGTACAGTACCTTTGTCGCGCATCTTCATACTTCAGAGAAAGAGGTCAAGTGGGTTTTCGAGTACGAAAGACTTAACGAGGACATGCCTCATCCGACCAAGCTATTGGACTTCATACTCAATGTCAACAAGCATATCGATGACCATCATCTCAAAGCCTAAGTGATTGTTCCGTCGGATCGGATCGGATCGGATCGGACCAATCCCATATATTACGATAATCATCAATAAATTGATCTGCATGTGTGGTGAATTTCAATGTAATATTTCAATTTGGTGCAAAATTTGTGCGTTCCTATACGCGCAAAAGTTGATGTATGCGTGTGTTTTTCTTTCCTGCTTGTAACATGCATATGTAATAAATTTACATAAGCTTAATATGTACGTTTTCATATATATATTTATATATAGATTGTGGCTTTGTAATCATATATGATATACCTAATTCAGACATAGAGCGACACGTATTGGTTGCGAACGAGTCATAAGACGTACATTAAGACATGAGCAAAAGAATAATAAACAGTTTATCACCACTTCAGTTTTTCTGGGTCTATATATATTATTATAGGTTAAGTTCGTGTTATCAAAGGTCGAGTGTTCGATTCTCAGTGGAGGAGAAATGAACTTGTTGGGAGAGCAGATCTCACCCAAAAATAAAGAGACTCTCGTGAGACTCGAACTCCAGACATAGGCGTTTGATGGGGCAAAACTCTCCACTAAACTAGGGTGATAATGACCAAAAAAAAGTCTTTTATTAACCTTCTTTTCGTCAATAACAGCAAGTATTTCATCTATTAATTAGCTAAAAAGGGACAAAAATTTTACTTAGTAGTCAAAAAGCAGTCTTGGAGAGTGATTTTTTGTTTTCTTATGAAACCGCCTGTTAAATTTACCTTTAAATATTTTTAATTAAAACAACTTATGTAATGCATTTCACTAATTTTTGTAAGTTTAAATTTTGAAATACAAAAAAAGTACACTACATAAGATGGAAAAGGGGTATTTTCAGTCTAAATAGTGTAAAATATAACGGAAAAAGAACTAAAGGTGATTAAATTTAATAGATTGTATTCTATATATGGTGTTGTATCTAGTTAAAGAAATTAAAAAGTCATTTTTAAAAGAGGTGATTTTCAATAAATAACCGAATATTAAATTTATCTCTTATTTTGTTCATACTTCTTACTCCACTTCTCAACTCCAACTAATACTTTACCTTTTTTATTGGACTATTTGTCCACTTTTTCAAAAAAAAAAGTATTAATAGTAATTTAGATTTAAGAAAATCAACTTTATATCTACCCTAAAACATTATAAAGTAGAACCCAAGTCTGTTGTAAAATTTGCGCCACGTGTTATTTTTGAATAAATTAATGTGAAATTATATTTTAATAAATTTTGTAACAACTTATAGTATTCTTGCTATATATACTAAATAGATAACATATTTATATAATTTTTTATGTATATAATTTTCTATCTATGGAGTATAGTTTACTACAATAGATAACATATTTATATAATTTTTATATGTATAAATTCCTATGAGATGATATTTTCCATATTAATTTAATATTTTTATCTCTTAAAAAGATTTAGGGTCTCAATATTTTTTTAATCTTTTAACAAGGCTTGAGCTCCAAGTATAAAATTTATATCTATATAATGATATAATTTTAAATAATAGATTTTGTTATGTTGATATATTTTTATTTTGAGAAAAGATATAATTTTATGTTGATGACTAAGATTATATGTAAATGTCAAAAAAATAAAAATTTTAATTTTAATTTAAATTAATAAAATTAGATTTTCTTTATCTTTTTATGCATTTATATTAAAGATTTTTTCTTAAATTAAAGTTTGATAAAACAAAATAGAAAAATTTACAATATTGATGATACTTCCTTAAATTGAATTTTGATATAAAAAAATTACATTAAATTTTTCTTAATTTCCTTTTTATTTTATCATGTAAATATAGAATATTTTTTTATCTAGCCTCACCTTACATTTAAATTTTTTTATCCCTATGTTTTTTTTAATTTAATATGGATGATAGCTAGGTTGATTAATACATTGAATTTTGTAAATTTTCATATACATTAATTTCCTTTATATTCTATTTCTTCATAAATTTAGTGTGCAAAACAACTTTATACATGGATTGAATTTTGCAAAATAATACATAGATACTTTTCTCTATACTTTATCTCTTAAATCAAGGACAGTGTTCTCTTCTATACTAATCTTTATATTGTATTTTTCATATTTACAAACATTATTTTTATTATAAAGTAAAAGATAAGAATCCTAATATATAATTTTAATAAATTAACTAAAAAAAATATTTTAATAAAATAATATTATGCTTTGTAGATAACCTATCCTAATTATTATTATCTTTATAAAAAAACCAAGTATTTTATACATATTAGCGTTTAAAAAAAGAAAATATTATTTTAAAAATATTCAATAAAAAGTAAAATCAATATTTTAATAATTTCAATCTAAATTTGGACAAGATCTCAACAAATAATAAAAAAATATTTAAAATATATATTCAATTAAAATATGGAGTACAATCTAAAAAATAATTTGTCTATTGCACAATTTATTATGATATTATATAAATATACTTAGTATTTTAAATTAATATCATAGAATTGTATAGTTTTTTAGTAAAATTATCCCGTGAATATCACGGGACTTAAACTAGTTTAAAATAACAAGTGGAGCAAGAGATCTGGATTGTCACTTATCTGAGTTACCAAGAAGTAATAACTAGTTGAAGTCCCGTGATATTCACGGGATATTAATTTAATATAATAAATATATTTATATAATATCATAATAAATTATGCAATAGACAAATTTTTTTTTAAATTGTACTCCATATTTTAATTGAATATATTTTTTCATTATTTGTGGAGATCTTGTCCAAATTTAGATTGAAATTATTAAAATATTGATTTTACTTTTTATTGAATATTTTTAAATAATATTTTCTTGTTTTTTTAGACATTAATATGTATAAATACATGGTTTTTTTTATAAATATAATAATAATTAGGATAGGTTATCTATAAAGCATAATATAATTTATTAAAATATTTTTTAAAGTTAATTTATTAAACTTATATATTAGGGTTCTTATCTTTTACTCTATAATAATAAGAATGTTTGTAAATATGAAAAATACAATATAAAGATTAGTATAGAAGAGAACATTGTCCTTGATTTAAGAGATAAAATATAGAGAAAATTATCTATGTATTATTTTGCAAAATTCAATACATCCATAAAGTTGTTTTCCATTAAGATTCATAAATTCAATGTATTAATCAACCTATCATCCATATTAAATTACAGAAAACATAGATATAAAAAAAATTAAATGTAAGGTGGGGCTAGATAAAAAAAATATTCTATATTTACATAAATAAAATAAAAAGGAAATTAAGAAAAATGTAATGTAAATTTTTATCAAAATTCAATTTAAGCAAGTATCATCAAGATTTGTAAATTTTTCTTTTTTTTATCAAACTTTGATTTAAGAAAAAAATCTTTAATGTAAATGCATAAAAAGATAAAGAAAATATAATTTTATTAATTAAAATTAAAATTCGAATTTTTTTTTGACATTTACATATAATCTTAGTCATCAACAAAAAATTATATCTTTTTTTCAAAATAAAATTATGTCAACAGAACAAAATTTATTATTTAAAATTATATCATTATATAGATATAAATTTTATACTTGAAGCCCAAGCCTTGTTAAAAGATAAAAAATTATATTAAGACCCTAAATCTTGTTAAGATATAAAAATATTAAATTAGTATGGAAAATATCATCTCATAGGAATTTATGTATATAAAAATTACATAAATATGTTATCTATTGTAGTAAACTAATACATAATCCATAGATAGAAAATTATATACATAAAAAATTATATAAACATGTTATCTATTTAGTATATATAGCAAGAATACTATAAGTTGTTACAAAATTTATTAAATATAATTTCACATTAATTTATTCAAAAATGCCACGTGGCGCAAATTTTACAACACACTTGAGTTCTGCTTTATAATGTATTAGGGTAGATTTCTCTAAATCATAAGAACTATACACCTACCTTGAAAAAGTAAGTAAGATCGACTTTTTGTATAATAAAATGATAAAATTATTTCCCCACAATAATACAAAATATAACAATTTTAAACCAAACACATTTTTCAGAAAATATAGCAATTATTTCGAAATTAAATGAGACGACCGACCCACATTTTTCGGAGAATCAACAAGGTGGCGAATCACATAGCGAAGATGCCATTATCTAGCTACATCCCGACCCAGGCAGTACTTCAAGATCTTGAAGAGAATTATAAAATTTCTCATATTTACACAACTTGTTAATAATTAGGTTATATTTTTTTTTAATGTTTTTGGGATTGATATTATCACAATGATACGTAAAAGATAGAAGCTTTATACTCAAATAGGAAAATTTATTTTATTTTTGGAATTAAATAAAAATTTAAAATATATATTTTTATAAAATCTTATAACAATCTTAACTTATTTATAATATTAAAGAGATTAAATATAAAATAAAATAATAATTGATTTAATATAAAAAAAATAAAGTAACTTATATAATGAAAAAGTAAAAAAAAATCATTGATTTAATGCGAAGTGGGGAAATTATTTTTACACAGGCTAGAAATATTTTAGGAAATAAATAAACTAAGCAGTCTCGGTCAAATCCTGGCGCGAGCAACTACCCGGGCAAATACTTGGGCAAGTACCCGGTCGGGTAGTTAGCTGAGTGTTCAACCCGGGTCCAAACCTGATCACATACCCGGCCAAGTACCTTGATCTTCATACTTCAGCCACTCTGAAGAACCCGGGCATGTACCCGACCACGTACCCGGTCGAGTACTTTGTTGAGTCACCTACCCAGTCATGTACTCGGTCACATACTTGCCCAGGCTATCTTTTTCTTCCTTGTCCCGCTCATGCTTTGACTTGTCACCCGAGCAATCACTTGTAGGATTCGTCTTTCATTGCTTTGATCCTTGAAATACTTGAATCTGCACTCGAAATGGCCTGAAATTCACACAACACAAGAGTAGATATCGATTGAAGGAAACTAACAAACACGAAACTACCTAAAACTAAGCAAAATAAACTCAAAAGACCAAAGTAAACATGTCCTAAAACATGCCTAAATGCATGCTATCAACAAAAGTGTATCATATTTATGCAAACAGCCAGAAAGTGCATCTTATTTTGCATATGCATATAAACTAATGGTATGTGCATCAAAAACTAGCTAAATATTGTATCCATACATAGGTTTAAAATTAAAGAACAAAATCAATGCTTAATGTGAATAAAAAAAACTCGATGCACAAACAAGAAGTTTTTTATGCATATAGAGCTATTTTTATGCATATTCAAGGCAAAAACAATGCACATGCTATACACGTCCCCCATAAACGAATTTTTTGAGAAATACGTGAATAATTCGGAAAAAATACACTAGTACGCCATTTCTTACCTTCTTTACTGAAAGTCTAATCTGGATCGTCGATTTTTTAGGAAACGGACGAGATTTATTACTATTTCTCATGTGAGAGGGTCCTTTTCACATGATCCTTCTCTTTTTTTTAATAGAATTTTAGTGTTTAATTCTATGACTTATCTATATGTTTAAATATTATGAAATGATGATTTAGTTTTATATTATTTAAATTTAATGTTTGTAAATGTATTTTAATTTTTAACTATGTAAAAAAATTATTTATAAGATTTTTTCACTTACACGGACATTTGTACGAGTTCTCATTACTAACGGGAACTCCACCCCTTGTATCGGGAATTAGGCGAGAATGGGCGCGGGACGAGAAAATACTAGTGATTTGCTTTGCATGATCTGTGTGCATTCAACAAGGCTTCGATGTGATGGTGTACATTTAAATGAACCAAGATTAAATAAAATTTTAAAGTCGAACTAAGCTCGAATGCGAGCTTGAGTTTTCCTATTTTTATGCAAGCCAAGCTCAAACAATTCAAAGCTCAGATTGACTAGGTTCGAGTAATTGCTAGCAAGTAATCAAGCACTTAATTTATTGAAGAAACATCACTAACCTAAACGGCGATTAACAATGTTTTGTAATTATCGGCACAACTACTGCAATCATTAACCGACGATCCCTTTAGTGGGTGGGGTTTAGGTGATTGATGAAGTAACATTTTGTTTATTTTCAAAAACGACATTCTTTTATTATCAAATAATTCAAAACCCTCATGATATACACATTAAACGGCAATGATTAAAGGGGAAAAGTATATATGTCGAGTTTTCACGTGAATCACCCACAAAATAAATTATAGCATTCCTTTTCACCAAATGATAGAATGAGAGATTCATTTTTTTTGCTCAAAAAAAAAAGTAATTCTTTTTTTTTGGTTGAATTTCTAAAAGATATTCTATATCGTGAATAATTGACCTTGCCCATGTGTTATGCATTTTGTTAGTATTTTCAACCGAATTAGTTGAAGTCCTGTGATATTCACGGGATAATTTTACTAAAAAACTATACAATTTTACGAAATTTAAAATACTAAATATATTTATATAATATCATAATAAATTATGCAATAGACGAATTATTTTCTTAGATTGTATTTGTACTCCATATTTTAATTGAATATATTTTTAATTATTTTTTCATTATTTGTGGAGATCTTGTCCAAATTTAGATTGAAATTATAAAAATATTGATTTCACTTTTTATTGAATATTTTTAAATAATTTTTCTTATTTTTTTAGACACTAATATGTATAAAACACTTGGTTTTTTAATAAAGATAATAATAATTAGGATAGGTTATCTACAAAGCATAATATAATTTTTAAAAATATTTTTTAAAGTTAATTTATTAAAATTATATATTAGGGTTCTTATCTTTTACTCTATAATAATAAGAATGTTTGTAAATATGAAAAATACAATATAAAGATTAGTATAGAAGAGAACATTGTCCATGATTTAAGAGATAAAATATAGAGAAAATTGTCTATGTATTATTTTGCAAAATTTAATCCATCTATAAAGTTGTTTTCCATACTAAATTTACATAACTAAGAAATAAAATATAAAGGAAATTAATGTGTATGAAAATTTATAAAATTAAATGTATTAATCAGCCTATCATCCATATTAAATTACAAAAAAAAACATAGAGATAAAAAAAATTTAACGTAAGGTGGAGCTAGATAAAAAAAATATTCTATATTTACATAAATAAAATAAAAAGGAAATTAAAAAAATATAATGTAAATTTTTATCAAAATTCAATTTAAGCAAGTATTCATCAAGATCTGTAAATTTTTCTATTTTTTTATCAAACTTTGATTTAAGAAACAATCTTTAATATAAATGCATAAAAGATAAAGAAAATCTAATTTCATTAATTTAAATTATAATTCGAATTTCTTTTGACATTTACATATAATCTTAGTCATCAACATAAAATTATATCTTTTTCTCAAAATAAAAATATATCAACGTAACAATATTTATTATTTAAAATTTTATCATTATATAGAAATAAATTTTATACTTGGAGCTCAAGCCTTGTTAAAAGATAACAAAAAATGTTAAGACCCTAAATCTTGTTAAGAGATAAAAATATTAAATTAATATAGAAAATATCATCTCATAGGAATTTATGTATATAAAAATTATATAAATTTGGTTATCTATTGTAGTAAACTAATACATAATCCATAGGTTGAAAATTATATACATAAAAAATTATATAAACATGTTATCTATTTAGTATATATAGCAAAAATACTATAAGTTGTTACAAAATTTATTAAAATATAATTTCACATTAATTTATTTAAAAATGACACGTTGCACAAATTTTACGTACAACAGACTTGGGTAGTTGGGTTCCGCTTTATAATGTACTAGTTTTACCCGTCGTACCATGTACGACTACGATTTGATATTTTATAGACATTATAAATATGATATTAATAAATAAATAAATAAATAATATAAGAATTTATCTCGTAGAATGTATAATTTTTTATTTAAATATTATATTCTTCATATTTATGAGTTTGGTTCCCATAAAGCACTCTCTTAACATGAAACGGAAGGAGCATTCTGGGCCCTTGGATCAAGGAGATCCAAGGGCTGATGTTCTTTCTCCTTTTATTAAAAGCGGAGGCAATTATGTCTTTTCCCTCTCTAATTAATCCTTTTTCTCTTTTTTTTTTGTTTTTGGGGGTAGATTGAACGAGATTTGGGTACGAACGAATTGTGATTGAGGACGACTCATTCGATTGAACGACTCTCGATTGAGGGCGACTCAATTGACTGAACAAGATTTCGGTACGAATCGAAGTGTGATTGCGAGTCTCGTTGGATTTCGGTACGAATCGAAGACTGTGATTGCGAGTATAGTTGGATTTTGGTACGAATCGAAGATTGTGCGATTGCGAATCTCGTTGGATTTCGGCGAATCGAAGACTGTGTGATTGCGAGTCTCGTTCCAACCATGGCAGAAAGTGGTATTTTATTCCTCTTTTTTGTGATTTTGGTTATGTTATTTGAAATTCTAGGGTTTATAAACTATCTAAGAGTGTGTGAGTAGAAGAGTGGTATTTTATTCATCCAACAACTCTCCGAATCGTTCCAAGATTACAGACTTGTAAACTAGGCCAATCTTGCAAAATTCGCTGACCAGATTTCGTCTGAGCAAACGCTTGATGCCAAAACTAGCAATTGAGAATACTAGCAAATTAATTCCTCTCCTCGTTGCATTTTTCGGACTTAACATTGCACTTTTCGGACTTAAGAATGCACTTTTCGGACTTACTAGTGCACTTTTCATACTTAAATAACACACTTTGAACAATGAATTCCTCTTCTCGTTGATACTTTGAACTAATCATAAAGAAGTAATACTAGCAAATGAGAATGCACTTTTTGGACTTAATAATGCACTTTTCATACTTACTAGTGCACTTTTCATACTTACTTGCACTTTTCATAAAGGAGTATTACTAGTAAATGAGAATGCACTTTTCAGACTTACTAGTGCACTTTTCATACTTAACAATGCACTTTTCATTTGTGTTTAGAGAACATATATTCGACCGTATATCTAATTTCATTTGTTATAGAGAACATAGTTTATACATAATAATAAGCCTCATAATACAAAAATATGATAGTTAATTACATTGTGATTTTGGTAGTAAGGGTTATGACATTGGACTTCAAGGTGGATATGGACCAAATGATCATGTCTTTGAATTAACATATTTTTACTGCACTTTTCACAGTTAATAATGCACTTTTTACACTTAAGAGTGCACTTTTTCTACTTAATAGCACTTTTTATATCTTTTACTTTTCACTGATTTAGTTAATAGTTTTAATGCACTTTTCCTAGTATATAATGCACTTTATTATACTTTCAATGCACTTTTACTGATTTTCAACAAACACCTTTATATTTCGCTTTTATTTTGTTGTAGTGGGGACATCAAACTCTTCTTCAACTACTATTCTGAATGAGGAATCACCTAAAAACAGTGGTGAATATTTCATTGAGCTATCTCAAGAGGGAACGACATACTATTTGCCCACGTGTCCATCCGATTTGAAACCATATATAGGTCAAATTTTTATTTTAGTACAAGTAGCCTATTAGCTCAAATGGTAAAGCGGTGTGCTTTGTGCACAAAGATGTAGGTTCGATTCCAACATGGGCTAATATGATATCTTACACAAATTAATTCTTAACGCATTCATTCTCAACCTAACTAGCTATGTGCTAAAAAGAAATTATATTTTATCGGCGTACGACAAATAACTAATTAACCACTATTTTTCAAAGAAAATCATGATCAAATTAGCTTATATGGGATTCGAACCCACATCTCTGTGCGTAAGCACATTGCTCTTCTATTTGAGCTAATAAGCTTTTCTTCAATTATGCCTTTAAACATGCACCATAAATCCATTAAGTATAGATTTTTATTGTAATCCAATGTAGGAAGTAAAACTCAACATAGTTTGAAAATAATTTTTAAAACTCTTCAATGCACTTTTTACATTTAAGAATGCACTTTTCACATTTAAGGATGCACTTTTCATACTAGTAAATGAGAATGCACTTTTCATACTTTACAATGCACTTTTCATAATTAAGAATGCACTTTTCATACTATACAATGCACTTTTGTATCAAACTCTATCTCACACCTAGCTCCTTCAAAATGTTGTAGCAACCACAAAGAAAGGTTGTTAGGGATGTCCTTTATCTCAAAGTGGAGAAGATGGCCAAAACCCATAGCCTTCACGCTCTCTTTTTGGACTTCATTTAGGGATTCCATAGCTTTTGTAAACACATATGGCACAGTCCTAGTTACCAAACTAGGATACTTAACCGAGATCAAATTCCTGCCCTTCTTCTAGTTTTCGGTTTCGGGAGGCAATGTATTATTGCTTGTACCTGTTTTTAAAATCATAGAAAAAAAAAAAGAATCTGAATGCAATTAAACAGTTTTGGAATGAGACTTTCTATTTGTTAAGAATGCACTTTTGATACTGTTGAGTGCACTTTTTTTACTTCATAATGCACTTTAATACTATCTCCAAGAGTGTGTGAGTAGAGGAGGAATTCACAAAACTGTTTAATGAACTTTTCTTATGTCACAATGCACTTTTGAAACTTTTCACTGCACTTTTAAAACTTTTCAATGCACTTTTTCAATCAGATGATGCACTTTTCTTATACCATTTATCAATGCACTTTTCTTATGTCACAATGCACTTTTGAAACTTTTCAATGCACTTTTGAAACTTTTAAATACACTTTTGTAATCAGATGATGCACTTTTCATATGCCATTTATCAATGCACTTTTCTTATGTCACAATGCACTTTTGAAACTTTTCAATGCAGTTTTGAAACTTTTCAATGCACTTTTTCAATCAGATGATGCACTTTCCTAATATCATTTATCAATGCACTTTTCCTATGTCACAATGCACTTTTGAAACTTTTCAATGCACTTTTGAAACTTTTCAATGCACTTTTGAAACTTTCCAATGCACTTTTTCAATCAGATGATGCACTTTTATGTTGACATTTATCAATGCACTTTTTCTTATGTTATAATGCACTTTTGAAATTTTTCAATGCACTTTTCACCTCAGCTTTGCTATTCTTATTGATTGAATAGAAAAAAGTCCCCCTATTTTAAGCAAACATTAGACTTTGGTTACATATGGATCAACAGTAGCGTTGTAGCACATATAAAAATCAACATCAGTACGAAGTAAACAGACAATGAATATAAAATAATGAATGACAACATACCATATCAAAATATGAAAGCTGAGACATAAGATGAATAGACAATCAAAAATAAAGTCGAAAAAGTCACTTTGGCGCTACAATACTTTACACATCCATGTAAAATATAATAATTTGAAGAACCACAAATCTGCAGAAAAAGCAATCTATTGATTCTACTGAATTTGCTCGCCGAAACGGAAACTATTGTTCTGCAATGCGCTCCCTGAGCCGACGACTAAAATCGCTGAAAATAATTTGGCAGAATCTCGCTGAAAATCGCTGAAACTATTGATTACAACACTCATGGCGACGAAAAATAGGGTTTATGAATCACCTTTTCGATTTGTTTTTGGAGGCATCTCGTGGGAGAGATCGAAGGTGAGGGCGATGGGCGTTGCTCAAACTGAATCACGCCAACGTTATGGAAGTTCCTGGACCGACAAACTGAGCACGAGCGGTAGCCTTGATCGAGAAGGTGAGCGATCGAAGTTGGGAGCCTTTGAAATCGTCCGTCGATTGAAGTTGGGAGCCTTCGATCGAAGTTTGGAATCGTCCATCGGGAGCTTTGGACGTTTGGGCAATTGGAATCGTCGCGTGGGAGTGTGGTTAGTACGATTGGGGCTTTTTTTGATATTTGAGAGTGAAGTTAAGGGTATAGAAGTTGGGTTTATTAACAAAATTGCCACCTTGCTGATTTGTTTTTTTTTTCAAAAACACAGGAGTAATCTGAGCCATTGGATCATGTGATCCGACGGCTGACAACTCTCCTTCCGTTTCATGTTAAGGGTTGGTTTCATTTGAACCAAACTCCATATTTTATTACTTTCCATGTGCATAAATTTAGAGTTTATCAAATATTTTAATATATCTATTAAATATTTTATTATTTATTTGTATTAATTTTAAAAATTATAATATTTTTTATTAAATTTTTTATAAACGAAAATCACTGTATATCTATAAATAAATTCGTCAAAAGATATATGCTAAAAGATTTATATTTATTTTAAAATATTTTAAATATTTTATCTTTAATTTTAAATACTTGTATAAGGAAGCTTTCAAAAGATATTGTTATACTAAATAGATATTTGTTTGATGTTAGAGATAAATTTAAATAATTAAAAAAAATTAATAGAAAGAAGTTATAATAATAGAAATAAAAATTAATTTTTTAAATATGAGGTCGGGCCAAAATCATTCTGGTGGTTCGAAAAGGTACAACTTTAATATATAGTTATAGATTTTAAAATATTTAAAATATTTTATCTTTAATATTAAATACTTGTATAAGGAAGCTTGCAAAAGATATTATTATACTAAATAGATATTTGTTTGATGTTATATATAGATTTAAATAGTTTAAAAAGAATTTAATAGAAAGAAGTTATAATAATAAGAATAAAATTATTTTTTTAAATATGAGGTGGTGCCAGAATCGCTCTGGTAGCTCGAAAATGTATAACTTTAATATATAGTTATAGAAGATTAGGGTAGATAACGTAAGATGGATGGGCAAGTTATACTTTGTTTATGTGAATTCTTTATATAGTCCGTTAACTTATTTTATAGAATCCTTATGAATCTCTAATTTTTGTAAATGCTTGTTTAGACTCCTAATTTTTAAAAAGTGTTACTATTTAATTTTTTTATTTTAGACTTTAAGAACTAAACACTCAAACTTCATATTTATTTTTAGGAAAAATTACTCAAAATAATACCAAATTTTACCTATTGACCCAAAATAATACGAACTTTTAAATTGACTAAAAATAATATAAACTTTCATCGTATTAACTAAAAATAATATTAACTTTCAGTGTATTAACAAGAAATAGCATAACGGTGTTTTTTGTGAAAATTTTAGCAAAATATGTGATGTGGCAATTGAAATATGTTGGTTGGTCATTAGTAATATCAACTTTTGTTGATGCCACAAGGCGAAATGATAATTTATATAATGTAAATTGATACTATTTATATGCAAAATGGTAATTTATATGATGATAGTGACTTAGTGCATAATAATTACATCAAAATCTTAGCCATCAATATTTTTTAATGTTTAGTCAACAAATTTTGATAGACACGTCATATGTTTAGCCGAAATCTCCACCGAAAATGTCTTTGTACTATTTTTGGTTGATACAATGAAAGTTGGTATTATTTTTGGTCAATTTAAAAGTTCGTATTATTTTGGGTCAATAGGCAAAAATTGATATTAGTTTGAGTAATTTTTCCTTACTTTTATTATAACACCAATGTTTATCTTTTTTAAAACATACCTGAATCTATACAGTCCTGGCATAAATAATAATATATTGCCTCATATTTACCCCTTTTTATAGCACTTTTATTTTAAAAATAAAATAAAAGGTGAGTTTTTATATATTCATTGCACTTAATTTATTCCATTTGATAGTTCTTGGAATACTCTACAAACTTTATAAAAATTTGAAAACAAATACAAGAAAAATCTAACTTGCCTTAATTACCCCTTATTTAAAACAATTTTTATAAATTGAAGTTTTTTCAACAGCGGTGCATCTCTCACGTTTTTCGCGAGGTCAACACTGTTGTTGACTTCATTGTCGACTCGTTCCGTCGCGTTTATTTCCTTCCACTTGCAACTAATCCAAGTCTTTGGAGCCTTATTATTTTGGGCAGGATAATCGCACTAACGCGTTACTTGCTACGATGTGGGAAATCCTAACCAAGAAGCAATTATAACACGTTATGAACTACGGACAAGATGTAAAATTTGGTAAAGGATATAAAAAATAAAAGTAAGTAAGTTGTAATATGTTTATTATAATCGTAGCGGTAGATGAATCCCTTGTAAATACAGATGAACACTTGAGTGAAAGAGAGCGAATGGGTGGAAATGGATTAAGCTTGGAAAGTGACTTCGAGTATAATTGTCGATGATCCCCTTCACCTCTGCTTCGCCCTGGTTTTATAGTCCTCCTTCTCTTCGAACCGTTGGTGGAGCGTTTTTGTGTATCCCAGGAATCTCGCCTCTAACATCAATGACATAGCCGTTAAGGAGGTTGTTCGTGCGATATCCCCAAGCCGAGATTTCCGCCATATCCTCTTTGCGTTCATTACTCAACCGATCCTTTGGTTCTTTTTCATTAATGGCTCGTATCAATTTCCTTGGGCTCGTCATATCTTTTTGGGCTGAGTTTTAGTGGGCCCAACACTTATCCATAAGGATACTCCCGCTAGTGTGAGCCTCCTAATTTATCTCCTTATTAAAAAAAGAGAAAATTGGGTTTGTGTGCCTTTTCTGTAGTAGATTTAACTAAATATCCCCCTCTATAATTTTTTTAATTAAGTGATCCCCTAGTATTTTGGTAGACAGATTTGTCCTTTTGTAAACCCTATTATTCTTTATCTTGCTTAACCGCCTATTATCAGTATTCTACGTTTCAGTTTTCTCAATTTCCTCTTTCTCTATTCTACGCAAATCCATATTCTCTCAATTCTTGTAGCCTTTTATCCATTCTTTCTATCAAGAACACAAACTAATTTCTAACAAAATTCGTTGCTATCATCAACTTCATGTAAGGATTGGTTGTTCTTCCATAACTCTAGTTATGGTTGTTTTGTGTGCTTGCAAGGATTGAAGGGCTCTTGCACATATGAGATATCAATAATCATCGAGGACGCACAATTCTGTATTTTTCAAAACTAAATATATTTTTTTTGTACGTTTCTTCCATATTGTTTTTTCAAGACATATATTTCTTGTACGTTTCTTGTACATGATTTGTATTCTTGTATTTAGGTTTTTTAGTTTTATTATACATATATTTGTAGATTTTTTTCTAGTAATTACTCATGTCTTGTAGGTGTCTTGTAAGAGTCTTGTAGGTGTCTTGTAGGAGTCTTGTAGGTGTCGACTAAAATTTTCTATTTCATGTAAATGGCAAAGACGGATTTCTTGTAACAATAATACCAAAATAAATGGGTGTTGCCATTTATTACTCTTTTTTGCATGTAATACTTGTCAAGATAGATTTCTTGTAAGTGCACTTTATATTTCATGTATGTCGGTGTCTAGTTAATTTTGATTTCTTGTAAAATTAATAAGGAATATTTAATTAATATGGGCAAATTAATTAAGAAAGAACATTGTCTTGTAACATTAATTAATATTTTCTCGTTAACATTGTTTTTGATTTCTCGTTTATTTTTCTCATTAACTAATATTTAATTAATAAGGAATATTTCTTGTAACATTGTCTTGTATGTACTTGATTATCAAGCGTATGATCGATACCATAACTGAACCTATAAATAAGGAGAAGATATTCTCTTGATTTCCTTTTAGTTAAGAGAATATCAAGACTAGGTCAAATAGCTATTAACAAGGGAAATTAATGATATTTTAGCCTTTTTAAAATAAAAGAGTACACTTAATTAAAAAAAATTAAAGGGTTTATTTTCCTATTAAAATATTGGAAGGTGTATATTTCCTCCAATTCTTTCTTAAAAAAATTGTTCTAAACTTTTGAGCTTTCAAGTAACGGTGTTTGTGTGTGAACCAATTTAGATAGTTTAAACCCTATATATGAAATCTAGTGTTTAATCTGATTTCGAATCTGTCAATTTGAGAACTTTTGATGATAGCATGCATATATATTACAATGGGTGAATTTGATCCAGACGTTTTTGTGGCGACATAAAATTAACGCCTCTAGATTGTCGACATTGGCTAATGGCTATATGAATCAAAGCATTATCGATATTAGTTCTGGTTAATGCAAACTCTTGGCAATGTGCAAGACTTCCGAATTTAAGGGACCATTTGTTTCTTTTTTGTGAACGGCATGTACTGTCAATGAGAGTTGAACGAAAACTTTTGGGTACTACTCTTTAACCGCTTAAAAAGATACATGAAGGTTAGGGACCATTTGTTTCTTAATTATAGTTGATTTAAACCAATTAATAAGAGTTTTTATATTTTTAAACAGAAAAAAAAATCTACCCTAATACATT
Organism: Fallopia convolvulus; assembly: GCA_964016875.1. NCBI lineage: Eukaryota > Viridiplantae > Streptophyta > Magnoliopsida > Caryophyllales > Polygonaceae > Fallopia > Fallopia convolvulus. The sequence goes on from OZ024721.1 coordinate 5,482,371, forward strand.
ATAAAGCAGAACCAAGTCTGTTGTAAAATTTGCGCCACGTGGCATTTTTTGAATAAATTAATGTGAAATTATATTTTAATAAATTTTGTAACAACTTATAGTATTCTTGCTATATATACTAAATAGATAACATGTTTATATAATTTTTTATGTATATAATTTTCTATCTATGGATTATGTATTAGTTTACTACAATAGATAACATATTTATATAATTTTGATATACACAAATTCCTATGAGATGATATTTTTCATATTAATTTAATATTTTTAACTTTTAACAAGATTTAGGGTCTTAATATATCTTTTTTTATCTTTTAACAAAGCTTGAGCTCCAATTATAAAATTTATATCTATATAATGATATAATTTTAAATAATAAATTTTGTTATGTTGATATATTTTTATTTTGAGAAAAAGATATAATTTTATGTTGATGACTAAGATTATTTGTAAATGTCAAAAAAATTCGAGTTTTAATTTAAATTAATAAAATTAGATTTTCTTTATCTTTTTATGCATTTATATTAAAGATTTTTCTTAAATCAAAGTTTGATAAAAAAAAATAAAAATTTACAAATCTTGATGAATACTTGCTTAAATTGAATTTTGATAAAAATTTACATTACATTTTTCTTAATTTCCTTTTTATTTTATTTATGTAAATATAAAATATTTTTTTATCTAGCCCCACCTTACATTAAATTTTTTTTATCTCTATGTTTTTTTTTGTAATTTAATATGGATGATAGGTTGATTAATACATTGAATTTTGTAAATTTTCATATACATTAATTTCCTTTATATTTTATTTCTATGTTATGTAAATTTAGTATGGAAAACAACTTTATAGATGGATTGAATTTTGCAAAATAATGCATGGATAATTTTCTCTATATTTTATCTCTTAAATCAAGGACAATGTTCTCTTTTATACTAATCTTTATATTTTATTTTTTGTATTTACAAACATTCTTATTATTATAGAGTAAAAGATAAGAACCCTAATATATAATATTAATAAATTAAATTTAATAAATATTTTAATAAATTATATTATACTTTGTAGATAACCTATCCTAATTATTATTATCTTTATAAAAAAATCAAGTATTTAATACATATTAGTGTCTAAAAAAATAAGAAAATATTATGTAAAAATATTCAATAAAAAGTAAAATCAATATTTTAATAATTTAAATCTAAATTTGGACAAGATCTCCACAAATAATGAAAAAAAATTTATAAATATATTCAATTAAAATATGAAATACAATCTAAAAAAATAATTTGTCTATTGCACAATCTATTATGAAATTATATAAATATATTTAGTATTTTAAATTAATATCATAAAATTGTATAGTTTTTAGTAAAATTATCCCGTGAATATCACGGGACTTCTAACTAGTTCAAACTAAAAGTTATGCCAAACAAGATGCCGTATTCCACCGCTTTCTTACCCAAACAAATGAGTGGTGTGTGTATGAAATTGAAATTGAATCTTATCATCTCTTTTCTTTACATACAAACTATCCACCTTTCTTTAAAAGAGGCCATGCTTCACTTGCATCTGCACTGCAGAGGAAAATGGATTTCCCATTATTCACCTCCTAATCTCCATGCTTTTTCTAACCATGCCTCGAAACCGAGCCCTTGCGTGGTTAATAAACGAGCCCTCGCAAGCAAACTAAAGACGCGAAACGTGCATTGCAATGCAAGAAGAAGGGTGAGATACGAAGAGAGCGAGGAGGATGAGGATGCGGAATATGGATACAATGAGGAGATTGCAATGTTGGAGGTGTATAGTCAATCTGCTAGAGGTGAAGCCCTCCTTGTTAGGGTCACTGTCGATGGCCAAGAAGAGCTAGTTCTTGTGTTCAAGGTATAAATTTTATTGTATATGTTTAGGATAAATTACACAATGAGCTCATAATTGTCATTTTTTCCAAGTTGATCCCAAAAGTTTATGAATTTAATTAAGGCATTCGAGTAGAGTCGCTAGGATATAAGAATCTGAATAGGCTAATCAGAGTATCTAAATTTCCATACAATTTGTATTCATTTACATTTGAATTAATTTGACTAGGGTTTTTCTTCGAGCTTAACCTACGGGACTGCACCGGATCCAAGTAAAAGTGTTTTGCCGGCGAGGGGAATAATCAAGTCGATTGACAGAATAAAAGGCCCTTTCGATCCCTCCAACATCGAGTACATTGAACCCAGATTGACATGGGATGCCTTTAGAAACCGAATTCGACCCGAATGACAAGACAAATGTATAAAGTGTTTGATTTGAGTGGTTTGCAACTATGAATGAGACTCAATTTCTATGTAAGAAGTAGCCTTATTAAATTGGTTTTAGGATGGAGTCTTACCAATAATTTCCACATGAACATGAACCATCTTTGAAGGTGTGAAACCGGCTCCTATCTCTCACCACAATTTCCACTCTATAAACCCTAGAAATCAAACCCATTATAGTATGGCAAATGCAACAGCAAGCTTCTCGCTATGCTTAGACACAACGTCCTCTTTCTCTCTTCTTCGATGTCATACATTACATTTGTAGTCTCTGGAACATATCCTCCTCCATCGACCCTAATTTTGGACATTATTTCCTTTAGCTTCTCATAAGCTTGTTCTGTAATTTCATTTCTCTCTTCGCCAGCTAAAAATGTGTACGCAGTTTTGTCCACTTCTATCATACTCCATCCAAGCGGCTTCTTGATCCTTTGAATCCTCATTGATCTCCTAACGGAAACAACATCCTTCCACTTCCCAGAAACCGCGTAAGCATTTGAGAGAAAAATATGGTCTCTAGGATCAAAGGGTTCAAGTTCAGATAGCTTGTCTTTCACTTCTTCAGCAAGTTCAATATTTCCATGGACGCTACAAGCTCCAAGAAGCGTTCGCCAAATAACAGAGCTTGGGGAAATTGGCATTTGAACTATGAAATCGTAAGCCTTCTGTAATAAACCGGCTCTTCCATATAGATCAACAATACATCCATAATGCTCCATGGATGGATCTATGCCATGGAGTTTCACCATTTTGTCAAAGTACTCGAGTCCCTCTTTGACTAATCCGGCATGGCTACATGCATAAAGAAGAGAAATGAATGTGATTTCATCAGGCTTTATTCCAGAGCCTTCCATTTTGTTGAAAAGATGAAGAGCTTCATTACCGTAACCGTGCATTGCAAGTCCCACCATCATGACAATCCATGAAACGACACTCTTGCCTTCCGGCATACTATTGAAAACCAAACTAGCCATACTCATGTTTCCACACTTGGCGTACGTATCCAAAAGTGCATTATTTACATAAACAATCCAACTCAGCCCTGCTTTCTCCACAAACCCATGAACAACTTTGCCAAATTCAAGTGCCCCTGCTTGAGTGCAGGCAGAGAGTACCCTGGTCAAGCTCACCTCATTGACCAAACTGACTCCCACACTTGTCAATTCTCTGAAAAACTCAAATGCCTCCTTGAAATGCCCAGTCTGTACAAACCCAACAATCATTGTACTCCAAGAAACATCATCCTTAACAGGCATCTTTGAGAACAACTCCTTAGCAAGCTCGATTTTGCCTGCCTTCGCATACGCGGCCAGCATAACATTCCAGGAGGTTAAATCCCAAGAAGGCATCCGGTAAAACACTCTCTCCCCTCGGCTAACATCCTCACACCTGAAACAAGCAGTAAGCAGCGCATTCCAATTTCCAAGCAACCACATTTGGTTCAGGAATTTCATCGAACACCTTCCCTGCACAATCAACATACCCTCATTCACCATACATACTTGTCAAGGTCGTTCCAACAAACAGATGGGAACACAAGCCCCACACTAAAGCTTGGCAATGGAGCTGGACACCAGACTCGAAAGCCTTCAAATTGGCAGCCGCCTTAAGAACGAAGGCGAAGGAGAAGCTGTCAGGAGCAAGCGCTCTCCTCCGCATTTCAACGAACACGTGGAGGGCATCCTCGGGGGTGTCGGAAAAGCCTCGAGCCAGGGTGTTGTAGGTGAACACGTCTGGGTTCGGAAGGTGACGGAAAAGCCGGCGAGCGTGGTCAAGGCCCAAGGGAGTTGGGCACTGTTGGTGAATGATATTGCGTTGGTGATCTTCCAAAGAGGAGATCTTTTCACTTAATTCGTTCGAAGTCTAATTCAAATTCCAACCGTACTTGGGCGAATTGTTTAAAGATGATTTTGACGGGTAGCCTTTATTGAGGTGAAATAGTACTATGAACACATTCCAAAGTCCAAGTGAGATCAAGGGTAATTAAGAACCTAATTAAATTTTGAGATTTATCCACCTATGATGAAAGGGAAGACACATGTGGTTGTAGTTGTCTCCTAACAAGAGAAGCATACATTCCATTCTTGGTGAGAAGCTCCTCATGACTTCCACTTTCTGCTATCTTCCCATCATGTATTACAGCCACCGTGTCCGCTGTTTTCACCGTCGACAACCGGTGAGCTATCACCAGAACCGTTCTTCCTCTCATCAACGAATCCATCGCGTCCTACACACATCAAAAATGAATTTATATAGCACCTTTTATGCATTATAAAGCAAAAAACAAAATTAAGTGACATTTGGTATGTCCGAAATGTTCCTCAGTCCGAAACCGTTCTTCCTCTCATCAACGATAATGAATAAGTTCTTTATACTGCATGAAGTCGTTTGAAACAAAGTAGGTAGTTTACTTGGCAAAGAATGTTCCTCAGTTTTGGGTATTATAATGAGTTATGATCTTTTCTCCCTTTAAAGCTTATAGAAGGCACATGACCAACACAAGAACAAGTCTCACCCATTACTTTGAGTCCATAAATCTTCTAGTCAAAGAGAATAAAGAATTCAAAGATAAATGCTCCAACATTTTAATATCAAAGATCTGTGTCTAACTTTTCTACTATTCACCAAAGCAAGTCATAGATATATATATTAGAAGCAAGTACTTGAAATGAATTATATAGTTGAATAAGAAGGGCACCTGAACAAGAAACTCGCTCTCAGCATCAAGAGCGCTTGTAGCCTCATCTAAAAGCAAAACTCGAGGGTCCATTAGAAGAGCTCTTGCAATTGCAATTCTCTGCTTCTGTCCTCCAGACAGCCTTAGTCCACGTTCTCCTACTAATGTCCGGTATTCGTCTGGAAATGAAGCGATGAACTCATGGGCATTGGCCAATCTCTGAAAGATCATTTCAAACCCTTGAAAATCGGAGAAAAAGACGTAGGAAGCTCGGATTAGAGGATAGATAGCTAAATGAGAGAACTCACTGCTGCATTTTCTATTTCAATTCTGTTGGCTTTCCCGTTGAAACCGTACGCTATGTTTTCTTCGATTGAGCAGTTGAATAAGACTGGCTCCTGGCTTACAATACTGATCTGGACGATATCGCAAAGAAAATATAAGGTTTGTCAAACAAAACACAAAGAAGAGAGAGTGGTAAAATTTGGGATGCTTACTTTTTTGTGTAGAAATTGATGAGATATTTCAACAAGGGGGACTCCATTCAGCAGAATCTTTCCCTGAAGTGGGTCATAGAATCTTTCAATTAAGTTGGCTATTGTAGTCTGCAGAAAACAACCAAGTCAACTTATGTGAACAAAAAATTTATATTATAGAATTCCATTTCTCAAAGAAGAATAATTAAAGAACAAACATAAGGAACAAATGAAAATGAAAAAAAAAAAGAGCTTACTTTTCCACCACCACTTGGACCAACAAGAGCAACTTTTGAGCCAGGGCTCAACTTTAAAGTGATGCCCTACAGTTAAACCACAATCAAATTTTACCAAATTCTTATGGTTTTTATCTTTATATGCAAAAAAAAAATGAAATGACAAGCCAAATTGGTTGATGTTACCTTGAGGACCATGTGGGTTGGTCTTGAAGGATAAGCAAACCACACATCATTCAACTCAACACTCCCATCTTCATCACTACAATCAAAGACAACATATCAATTAGCCATGTGCTTTTTTATTAAAAAATTAAGAGAATGAATTTGAATACTAATATGAACTGATAAAAGGCTTACCCTACAGGGCACTTGTTCCCTGCATTTGGCATTGCAGAAACACGGTCAAGAAGCTGAAAAACCCGTCTGCTTGCTCCAGCGGCTTTCATTGCAGTTGTGTACAACCCGGATAATGAAGATATTGCAGACCCAACTGTAGATGAGAAGATTTCCTTTCTTAAAGTTGTAAACATGAAAGAATTTAAATTAGCAATTAAAAAATATTTTTTCTATCCTATGCATGAATCATGTATTAGAAAGTCCTATGACATAGGATATAAAGAACCCATAAAAAAATGCACTCGTCAATATAAAGGCCCAGAGATAGATATTTAAAAAAAAAAAAAAGTATACCAGTAAGGCTGTAAAGAATGAAGGATGTAAGAGCTCCTGAAGTGAGGGATCCAGTAATTGTCAAATAGGCACCATAGATCACCACCACAATGACTGATAGTGTTGTTGCTGCATTTAATCCTCCAAAAAACAAACCAACCACTCTCTGTGGAAAAACAAAAACAGCAAATTACTCTGGACCCGTAATCCGGTAATGTACAAAGATAAAGAGTAAAATACATAGCAAGTGATATAGACTCACAGCTTGTCTAATTCCAAGTACAAGGGCATCATCAACTTTCTCTGAGTAAGTAGAAATTGCATAACTTTCTTTGGCAAAGGATCTCACGGTACGGATGGCCCCAAAGCACTCCTAAAATGTTGATCAACCTCTCAATAAAGGAAACAAAGGAAAAAGCATATTGAAAACTTGAGAAAAAAATCTTGATGTTACAATTACAATAACAAGAAAAGGTGAAGGTTTTGCCAAACAGACCTCAGCAATTGATGCAGATACAGCAGCTGCAGCTTGAGTCTCGTGTGAAAGCTCGCGAAGATAACGCCCGAATTTACGAACAGATACTAGAATTCCAGGAACCACAACTAAAGCCAGCACTGAAACAAAACAATGAATTAAAAAAGGTGATTTTCTTACATCAATTTCATCATTGTAAATTACTAAGAAATTCATGACTTACAAGCCAATTTCCAGGAGGATGAGAACATGAACACGAGGCCTATTAAGGCAGTCGACAAATTCCTGAGTGCCTCTGAAAAATTTGTGGTTGCAGCATTTTTTATTATCTGAGTGTCTTCAGATAATCTGCTGAGCAATTCACCTGTTCTTGTGACATCAAAGAAAGAAATTTCCTGGCAGAAACATATACATCTCTAGTATTAGCAATATCTTCATTTGGTTAGAGCAAACGGAAAATTTAAAATAAATATAATACGAATTAACTCAAGTCATTGGCCTCACTTGTTGAATTAGGTGACTGAATAAATCCTTTCTCAATCGAGCCACAACTCGCTCACTGGCAGAAGCAAATAGCCATCCACGGATCGCTGTGCAAATAGAGCTAAAGGGAAGAGAAAGACAAATTATAAATGGAGAAAGAGATTTTTAATAATAATTATGCTAATTGCAACAGATTAGTCATACCCAACTAATATGATCACCACAATACTGATTATGGTATTCTTCACAGCTTCTATTGCTTCTGCTTGCTGTTCAGGAGTCCTAATGTCTCTTGACACAATATCTATGATTATGCCGCCGAACTTGGGCTGCATAAGAGAATCTCAAAAAATCAGGAGAATTCCTTTTGCAAATCTGCTTAATGAATGAGGAAATAAGGGACATACAACTAGAAGATTTGTTGTTGATGCTACTAATAATGCAATGGTTCCAATTGCCAGCTTTACTGCCTCAGGCTTTGCCTGTCAATGAAGGAGAATAAATGATTTATCCTATGTGTTAAATTCGCATCATTCATACACTTGACAAAGGAAGTTACATACCAGTGAAAAGACGCGACAAACACCAACATTCGCATCCTGCAGTAACAAACCGATGAAAAATAAAAATAAAAACAGAAACCTGTGAATGGTGATATGCAATAGAGTAATTACATATAAAATGAATGTAGAAATTGAATTGAGGGAAATCACCCACAGGAAGTATATCCCCTAGTTCAACATCTGGTGTATTATTATTATCAGCGGATTGGTCACTGTTCTTCTTCCTTTTAGCCTACACATTTGAAGAAGAAACAAGCCAAATCATGTATCAGACCACAAAATTTATAGAGGCTGTAAGAGTGCCTCTCAATACATAGAAATGATTTCAGAAACTGTTTTCACTTTCAATCCAGAGAGCCCATATTACCATATCCAAACACTAGCAAAGTTTAGTCTTAGTTGTCCATGTTTTTCCTGAGCTATAAAATTTAGCACTGCCTTGAGAAGTTCAAAATTAGAAAAGAGATTAGGAGCTTATCTATCTTCCCAGAAAGAAAGTTTTCTTACTTTCAGTGAAAAATCCTAAAAGTGACACCAGTGAAACAACTACACCAAGAACTCCAAACTGAAGAAACAAGCCTAACAAGTAATCTCTAAAGCAAAGCCACTTGCTAAATTAAGCCAATAAAACAAATACTCAACAACAAAAGTAATTAGTATGCAGCATACACACCAATCCAAAAGAGAACTAATTTATTAGTATTCAAGAAGACAGATCTCTATTGAGCTGAAAAACAAATAATTAAAAGAATCTCATACCTCTTTGTTCAAGAGAGAAACACTCTCAGAGCCGGTGGACATAATGGATTTAGCAGTCCAATCCAAGTGCTGCTTCTTCCCCATTGATCAAACAAACACCTAATTACTTGTGGGTATGAAGGTGATAATTTGAAATTTCCCGGAGAAATGTAATAATTAAATATACTGGTCTTTCTTTTATTCCCCGGTCAAGTACTCCACCAGGTAATACGAAAGAATGAAAAACAAGGAGTCGGGCGTAACTGTAAGGAATATGTGCATATAAAGTGGTGGGGATGAATAGGACAAATGGATCATGGAGGGAGCTATTACGTGGCCCCCCTTTTTTATGATCAAAGATTGAAACGCAAAGTAGGTTCCTTTTTGCTTCCATTTTCCGGCCAAGTAACGGGTGGGAGTTTACCTGTCAATCCCACCGGAGGCGGACGGATTCGGTTCAAGCTGATTTCGGAAGGATTAGGTTCAAGCCGATGCCGAGCAATCGCACCCGCCTAGTCCACGTCCGGCCATGGGTCCACACACGCACGTTATCTATTGCTCGACTGATGCAGAGTCCTCATTTCCCCTCTTTCAATTTGCAAGTTATTTTTGTTTACAAGTCGAGTCAGTTTGTTATTTCCAGGTTCATGTGTTGTTTTAGCTTGTAGACCCGGTTTATGCCCTTGTTAGCTAAACCCGGTTCTGGTCTGGTATTCCCCTTTTGGGAAACCTAGCGTGTCAGTATAAAAACTCTCTTTGTAATGTGTGCCGCTTTCATCAATAGAACAGTATTTCTCTCAATCTCATACACTCTCAAATTCAGCTCGTTCAGACTGTCTTCATCGATTGGTGTTCTAAATTCCTCACTAACCCTAAGCTTTCTGTAGTCGAATTCTTGGAACATATGTTCCTAATTCGACCTCTATCTTGCAGACGGCATCATTGGTATCAGAGCCAGTGAATCCTCCACCTAGCTCACGCGAATCATGACAATCACTGAACTCACCCAACAATTCGAGTCCCTCCAGTCCGAGTTGGTTGCTGAGCGCGAGGCGACTTGGGAGAAACACGACAAAGATATCCAGGACCTCAAGGATGCTATTACAGCCATCGCCTGGCCCAGTTGGTCCGACCACAAGAGCGACCGGCGACGTCCTACGCTGTGGGACAAGATTCAACTCAAAGCACTCGCAACACCTCGCCTTTGATCCAAGGTAACCAAAACCCTCCTCCTTTCGCCCCTCTTATTACCTCGGCAGGTGGCTCTGTTTTCCAGGAGGTTTAGCATCGAGACTGACGAAGGTGGACTTCCCGAAATTTGATGGAACGGGCCTTAAGCTTTGGCTCTACCGTTGTGAACAGTTTTTCGCCCTGGATAACACCCTCCCGGAATATCGGGTGCGTCTTGCTTCCTTACATCTCAACGGTCGTGCCCTCAATGGCACCACAATTATATGCGTGAGAGGGGTCAACAATTTCCGTCGTGGTCTGAGTACGTGGTGGATATATCCGCTAGGTTTTGTGAGCTTATTGACGACCCCTTGGCTGAGTTGGTCAATGTGAGATACCAAGGGGACATAGATAGCTATCTAGATGCGTTTGAAGGCGCCTTAACTAAGCTCACCATCACTCAAAACCAAGCACTCAGTATATTCTTGGCAAATCTGAGTCCGCGTATGCAATTACACGCACGCCAATTTTCTCCAACCATAATACATCAGGCTGCCAAGCTAATCAAACTCAAAGAGGCCACTTCGAAATACCCCTATGCCTCATCAAAACCCACCCCCAATTCCTCTCAGAAATACAACTCACCTAGTCTTTACCCCTCTACCCCACAACCACAAAAAACACACCCTTAGCCATCTTACCCCCACCCAAACAGACTCCCTTCAAGCCAAACATGGAGAGGCAAGGGCGGCCTTACACTTTTGCTGAGATGCAAGAACGCAGGGCCAAGGGCCTATGCATGTACTGTGACGAACAATACAGCCCGGGACGCCATCTTACGCACAAAAACCTCAAGTGAATTTCATGGAAGGTGAGTGTGACAGTGAAGACGAGATGGAACCCATTGATAACGCCGAGGAGGACCCGGGTGGAACAGCCTTGCATATTTCAATACAAGCTTTGACAGGGGTCTCCTTGTTCAACACAATGCGAGTCACCGGTTATTACGAAGGCATACCCTTGCACATCCTAATTGATTCGGATAGCACACACAACTTCCTTGATTTGAACATTGCTAAGGCATTGGGCTGCAAACTTGAAGAAATAAAGTCACTATCAGTTTCTGTAGCGAATGGGAACAAATTAACTACTAGCTATGCTTGCAACGGCTTCTCGTGGAGAATTCAAAAATCAATTTTTGTTTCAGATGTAGTGGTTCTCCCGTTAGGATACTATGACTTGGTTTTAGGCATCTAGTGGCTCGCGACTTTGGGTCCAATCCTATGGGATTTTTCCAAGCTCAAAATGGAGTTTTCTGTGCAGGGGTATAAACATGTCATTCGTGGGCTCGTCAATTATGACTACAAGACGGTTAAAAGCTCCTCCATGAACAAGATCTTAGCCGAGGGTCCTCAACTTGCTCTTATACAAGCTACCACCAACAACTCACCTGTCTTTAGCCCCCAGCTGCAGCATATTTCAGCAGTAGATCAGGCACTAGAAAAACCAGCAGCTCTAGATATTCTGCTTGAAGAATTTCAATCCTTGTTCAGTGCTCCCACCAGTTTACCACCACACAGACCAGGCTATGACCATCAAATTGCCTTGCAACATGGTGCCAATCCTATCAGTAAGCGCCCATATAGATATCCTGCATTACAGAAGGATGCCATTGAAAAAATGATTTCTGAAATGCTAGCAGCAGGAGTTATTTAGAACAGTGACAGTCCTTTCGCTTCCCCAATCGTGCTTGTTAAGAAAAAAGACGGCTCTTGGCGCCATTGTGTTGACTACCGAGACCTCAATTCTCAAACTATTAAACACAAATACCCAATCCCACTCCTTGATGACCTCTTGGATGAATTAGGGGGCGCGACATTATTTTCCAAGCTTGATCTCAGGGCGGGCTTTCATCAAATCAGGATGGATACAAGAGATATCTATAAAACGGCTTTCAAAACCCACTCCGGCCATTATGAGTTCCTTGTTATGCCCTTCGGGCTTACAAACGCACCGTGCACCTTTCAGGGACTCATGAATGAAATCTTTAGGAGCAACTCAGAAAATCTGTTTTAGTGTTCTTCGATGATATTCTCGTCTTTAGCAAAGATTAGAGTACTCATCTTGCTCATTTGAAAGTCGTATTTGAGATCCTACAAAACAATCAGCTCTTCTTAAAGGATTCCAAGTGCACCTTCAGAGCTACAAGAATCGAGTACCTCGGTCACTATATCTTTGCGGAGGGTGTTAGCATAGACCCCTCTAAAGTCCAAGTTGTTGTTAATTGGCCAGCTCTAAACACAATCAAGAAGCTTCGTGGATTTCTGGGCTTAGCAAACTACTACAGGCGATTTGTTCAAGGTTATAGCCTGATTGCTCGACCACTAACAGACTTGCTCAAAAAAGACAGCTTCTCGTGGACCCCGGTAGCTACTGCAGCTTTCAATAAACTCAAGAATGCTTTATCTATAGCACCAGTCCTTACTTTGCCCAACTTCGATAAAAAATTCATTGTTGAGACTGATGCATTTGGAAGAGGAATTGGAGTCGTTTTAATGCAAGAACACCACCCAATCTGCTACATTAGCAAAGCCTTAAGCCCCAGACATCAGCTCCTCTCGGTTTACGAAAGGGAACTCCTTGCGGTGGTCTATGCAGTACAAACTTGGAGTTCCTATCTCACGCAAAGACATTTCATAATCCGAACAGACCAGAAAAGTCTCAAATTTCTCCTCGATCAAGCTGTCACCACACCATTCCAACCCATGTGGATTGCAAAATTGATGGGCTTCGACTATGAAATTCAGTATAAAATGGGGCGAGAAAATCAGGTTGTCGATGCTTTATCCCGAATCTCCCATGTCGACTTGCTCCACATTCACTTGTCCCTTCAAAATGATGATTTATATGCCCTTATCAAGACGAGCTAGACTGACGACCCTTCTCTACAACAGATTATAAGGGATATTACAGCTGACAAAACCACACATCCCAAATTCTCCTATGCTAACGCTGAGCTACGCAGAAATGGCAAACTTGTTGTGGGTGATGACCCCCTTCTTAAAACAAAAATCCTTTAATGGCTCCACGACTCACCGGTAGGAGGCCATTCGGGAAGAGATTCCACAACACAACGAGTCAGGGCATTATTTTACTGGAAGGGTCTCCACAAGAATGTCAAACATTACGTGAGGAATTGTGCAACTTGCCAACGCAGCAAAGCCGACAACGCAGCATCTCCGGGACTCCTACAACCCCTCCCCATTCCTGATGCCGTGTGGGAGGATATTAGCCTTGATTTTATAGAAGGCCTGCCAGTGTCAATAAAAAAGTACACTACTATCTTGGTCGTGGTCAACCGACTCAGCAAATACGCACACTTCTTGCCATTAAAGCATCCATTCACAGCCGTTGAAGTAGCTCAACTTTACCTTGACAACATCTTCAAATTACATGGCTTCCCAAAATCTGCAGTCAGCGACCGAGATCCCCTTTTCATGAGTGAAGTTTGGCAAGAGTTCTTCAAGCTCCATGGGGTTCAACTCAACTTCTCCACAGCGTATCACCCTCGGACCGACGATCAAACAGAAGTTACGAACTGCACCCTTGAAACCTACTTGCGTTGCATGTGCGCTGATGCACCGTCATCATGGAGTGCGTGGTTGCCTCTCGCCGAGTGGTGGTACAACACCAACCACCATACAGCCACCAACATCACCCCGTATGAGATACTTTACGGCCAACCTCCACCCTTACACTTGTCGTATCTCCCAGGGGAATCCAAGATCATCTCGGTTGACCGTAGCATGCAGCAAAGAGAAGAGCTTATAAGGATGCTAAAGCACCATCTCCTTCGAGCTCAACACCGAATGACGCAGTTGGCCAACAAACACCGCTCTGATATAGCATTCAAAATTGGAGATTGGGTGTACCTCAAGCTCCAGCCCTATCGACGGAGCACCTTAAAGGGGAGAGGTCCACACAAGCTGTCACCAAAATTCTATGGACCCTTCCTCATCCTTGATAAAGTGGATCAAGTTGCCTACAAGCTGCAATTACCACCGTCGGCTGCAATCCATGATACATTCCACGTTAGTCAGCTTAAAATTTGTCCAAACCCCACCTCTATAACAGCCATTGATATCCCACAATACTTTGAAGACATGGGACTCATTCGGGAGCCTGCTGCAATTTTGGACAGAAAGATGGTAAAAAGGGGTAATGCAGCTGCAACCAAGCTCTTGATTCAATGGGCAAACGACACACCTGAGAATGCCACATGGGAATTCGCTGAGAAAACCGCAGCTATCTGTTTACAAGTCGAGTCATTTTGCTATTTCCATGTTCATGTGTTGTTTTAGCCTGTATACCTTTTTTTTGTTGTAAAGCGGTAAATTCGACCCTTTAAAAGGGTAAATAATCAAGTACAAACAAGCATAAAAGGACAAGCACGCAGGCCTTCCTAACTATGCTAAAACAAGCGCAAATGGAATAGCATGCAAGCCATCCAAACTACGCAAACACACAAACAACTACAATCTCTCCACCATACAAATGGGATAAATATCATAAAGCAAACGGAATACATGAGTAATAATCAATCTAACAATCACTTCGGGGGAAATGAGGTTCCCATCGAAGATGCAAGCATTCCGAGCGTGCCACAAGTAATAGACCGTGGCGGAGAGTGCAAAAACACGAGCACGGGCAAGGCAGCTACGGCCCCAGGCGCGCCGACGCATCCAGTCCAAGGCGCGCCGCACTGAGCGAGCGGCGGCAGTGATCATGAATCTTGTCCGCACCTCCCTCCAAATGCCACTCGAGTAAGGGCACTCAAAGAAGAGATGCTCATGTGTCTCTAACTCAGCTCCACATAGGCGGCAACCCGGCTCCACATCAAGGAAAAGGAGACGATCATAGGTGGACAACTTCCCGAGGTTCGCAAGCCAAAGAATAAAAGAGTGCTTCGGCGTGTTGTGCTTGGCCCACACCACTCTATGCCATGCAACCACCGGTTTCCGAGGACGAAGGACCTCATAAGCTTTAGTGACCTTGAAGCGACCATCCATGCACCAAGAATCGAGCAACTCCCCGACACTTAACTCCCCTCTTTCTATCCCCACAATCTTATCCCGGGCTTGGATGATGGCTTTGATCAAGGGCGAATCATTCTTGTGTATGGTCCAAGAAAGAGGCTCGGCAACACTAAGGTACCGGTGATGGACCCATCTCACCCACATGTTATCCCTCATATGAAAAATATGCCAAAAGTGTTTCACCATAAAGCTCTCATTCCAACTTTCAAGATCAAGAAAACCGAGCCCCCCCTCACGCCTAGGCACACATGTGTTTTCCCATTTAACCCGGGGCATATGCCATAGAAAGGTGCGGCATATGGAGATGAGGTTCTTGATTACTGTGTCGGGAACCGAAAGGATAGAAAGCCAAAACCCCTCACACCCTTGAAGGACCGAAATAATCAACTCCCGACGTCCGGCAAAAGAGATGCTTTTCTTGGCCCAAGCATTTAAGTACCCACTTATTCTATCAAGGAGTGGCTTGTAATGAGTGACACGAAGCTTATGGGGAGCTATAGGGATGCCCAAATAACGGAAGGGAAAGACACCCTCCTTGAACCCGGTGGTGGCGAACATGGCGCCCCTTTCAGAGACCGGCACCGAGCCAAGGAACATGGAGGATTTCCCGACATTAACACTCAGCCCGGACATTATTTTAAACCTCTCAAGACAGCCCATAAGCACCCTCACCGACCCTAAATCTCCACGGCAAAATAGGACAATGTCGTCGGCAAAAATCAAGTGGGAAAGTTTAAAGGCCTCACAATTTTGGTGGAATTGGAAGGGGGGTTTAGATGTCTCCTTTTTTATCAAACGAGAGAAAAGCTCCATACATATGACAAAGAGAAAGGGGGAGAGCGGGTCACCTTGTCGGAGTCCTCTTTTGCCGGGGAAGAAGCCATGGATGCTCTTGTTAACTTTGAAGGAGTAGGAGGTGGTAGACACACATTCCATCACCCAAGAGATAAAAACCGAGGGGAAGCCGAGGTGAGTGAGTGAAAACCGGAGGAAGTCCCACGAAATGGAGTCGTAGGCCTTGGCAAGATCAATATTAAGGAAGCACCGCCTTGTGTCTTTAGTCTTGTTGTATCTTCGGAGAAGCTCTTGGACTAGGAAGATGTTATCCGACATTAACCGACCCTCCACAAAGGCGCTTTGGGCTGGATCAATGATGGAGCCGAGACATCCCCCAAGTCTTGTTGTCATCACCTTGGAAATAAGCTTGTAAACCACATTGCAACACGAGATCGGTCTAAAT
Organism: Fallopia convolvulus; assembly: GCA_964016875.1. Taxonomy (NCBI): domain Eukaryota; kingdom Viridiplantae; phylum Streptophyta; class Magnoliopsida; order Caryophyllales; family Polygonaceae; genus Fallopia; species Fallopia convolvulus. The sequence continues at coordinate 5,498,501 of OZ024721.1, forward strand.
TGCTCCACACGAACCGGGGACTCAACCTTCGGAATGAGAGAAATGATGGAGTGGTTGAGTTGCCAAAGAAGTTTACCGTTGGAGAAGAACTCTTTCACCGCCGCGCAAACCTCGGGACCGGTGATGTCCCAAGATGCCTTGAAAAATTTGGCGGTGAAGCCATCGGGACCGGGTGCCTTGTCGTCCCCCATAGACCAAAGCGCCTCCTTGATCTCGGCGTTCGACACCGGCGCTATGAGGCGCGCACCATCCGCAGCCGCAAGGCGCGCCCCATTCCAAAACTTCCCCTGCGCGGGTAAGGTGATCACAGCCGGCGCGCCGAGGAGGCCCTTGAAATAATCTTCGAACTCCTTCACCACTTCGCTCATGGACTCGGAAGGGCTCCCATCATTTTTTGTAATGGAAGCGATGTGGTTCCGACGTCCATTAGCGCGCATCAAAGCATGGAAATACTTGGATCCCCGGTCACACTTGCGCACATACTTCGCCTTGGCTTGTTGTCGTAGAAAACTCGCCTCGGCTTCATTAAGCCTCTTAGCTTGGCACTTCAAATCTTCCACCTTTCTTCTAGCCTCCAAGGAGCCAACATTTAGTCGACATTCTTCAAGGGTTGAAGAGAGAGCGAGGTTGGCCTCGCGAGCCCTAGAAGAAATGTGACCAAATTCGGCTTTGTTAAGCTCCTTCAAGGGGATTTTCAAGCCGAGGAGGAGCTTGGTGAGTCGGAATTGGTAGGTACCCCGGTGGTGAGACACCCACTTTTCCCGAACCACCTCCTTGAACCTCGAATGATCCGCCCACATGTTGAAGAACTTGAAGTACTTCTTGCCATCGCCGGAAACCCTACGCATAGACACAAGGGTCGGCTTGTGGTCCGAGAATTGCCACATGTCCGGGAAGTTAGAATGACAATAAAAATCAGAATTGAACCAAGAAGGATTTACCAAAACTCGGTCAATTTTGCTCCACTTCGTGTCATTAGTCCATGTGGAAGGATTTGCACTCGTGCTCGGGGCATCCGCTAGTCCATGTTTCCGACAAGCTTCAACCATGTCCTTGCACTCGTACATAGTAACCATCTCCCCATTTATCCTCTCATCCTCATCCATTGTAATATCCGCGATATTCCAAGGTTTCAAAACCGAATATAATATAATATTTATTTCTTATAAATTCTTTTCTCTAAAATAAAAAGAGAATTTCTAATATATACAATAACCCTTATTTTTCTCTAATTAAGGGGAGATTATTAAGTAAATTAAATTCAATAAAATCCAATAAAATAGTATAAGGGTCATGAATAAATAAAAAGGCATTCAAATAAAAATAATGCCATATTGAAGCTCGAATTTTATTAAATAAAATGAATTACACTAAGGCATTAAAATCCAATTAAAAGTCTTGTAAAAAGAATGCAAGAGCCGGGACTTGAACCCGAGACCTCTTGCAGCACACTCCACACGCCCCACCCTCTCATCCGCTAGACCAATTGCACTTTCTTACTAAATCACCCCATCTTTATTAACTTATATCAATTAATCTCTTCCTTCTCCAAACTAGACATCAGACTATTGTCTGATGGAAGTGACGTGAATGAAAATTTGCCCATTGCATGTCCATGGAACCTTCTTCCACTTTCCTTTGCCTTGCAAGACCACCCTTCTTACCTCACCCTTGCATCACCTTGAAGAAACACACCATTGCCCAATAGCAAGGTACTCCCTCCTCCTCCATTGGCATGGATTGCCAAGCTCCATAGCTTGGCCTATAAAAGGGGCTTCAAGCAACCCTTTAGCACTCACATCTTCAACTCCTTCTCCTCCTTCTTGCAAATTACTCTCTATAGTTCTAAAGATCAGCCCATTCAAGCTTTAGTTCCCCATTCAAAACACCACCAAAATCCCCTCTTTTCCCCCTTGGAGCAGCCGGCCGTCGCCCAGCCCCTACCGGAACACCACCGTCGACCGCCGCCTCCCTTCTCGCGCCGCCGCCTGCCTCGCCGGAGCCCGGGTCGCGCCGCCCCTGTCCGCCGGTCCTCTCCCCTGCCTCTTCCCTACATTCTGTAATTACAGAAACCTGTAAATACTAAATCTCTCTTTATTTAATTTATGTGTTTTATAAAATATTAGTCCTTTTAAGTTTATTAAATATATTAGTTGAGATAAGAAAGAAATCAAAGAAGGATTTAATCTAATAAAAATATTATGTGTCAGAGATCTTGTTAAGTGGTAACTAATTATAGTTACCATGGTAAATCTAAATCCTACTAATATACTTAAATTATTATTGTATTTTAAATTTATGCAATGCATGCCATTTTCATAATATTAAAGGGGTTATAAAAATATAAAGGTTTTAGTTTTTATATTAAATATTATCTTCATAAGGAATAATGTTATTTGTATAAAATATTATGTGATTTATCTCTAAGGGTAGGGACTATCAAGTATATGGTTTAATTATAATAATAATGGAATTTTTATTGAGGTCATCATTTAAGAAAAATATTAGTATAATATATATATCTAAAAGTGTAGAGAATTGTAATAGACATAGTTTATTTATATAATATGGTAGTGATGATAAAATACTTATGACATAGTATAATGATAATTATTCTAAATAAATTGTAGAGAACCCTTATAAAAAAATATTGCTACGAAATGTAGTCATAGACTATAGTTTGATATTAGATATTGATTTTACAAAAGGATAATGTAATAATAGTCATAATACTAAAGTCATCCTTTAAGAAAAGTATTAGTTTAATAACCTCTAAGTGTAGAGATTTCTTACAAGATAAGAGAATGATTATAAATATAATGATGGTAGCTTTAAATGGAAATATAATATGTTATTATATTGCTTAGTTATAAAAGATATGGAAAAGATATTATGTTATAACCTAAGATATTATAATGAAGAACTACAAGTATAAAGTGAGATATTTATAAGCCATGATCATATATTTTGTAAGCCATATAATATGAAAAGAAATAGGAGAATAAAATAAATAAGATTAATTTAATATATGGTAATTTTAGGAAGTTACTTTATAAAGTCAATAGAAAGTCCTAATTATGGAAATTTCCAAGAAAGTAGATTATAATTATTCTACCTTTGTTTAATATGAATTATATAATTAAATAAGATTCTATTAAGAGAATATTATTAATAAAATACCCTTAATGAGAAAATAATACTTTAAGTTCATTAAGGAACTTTTGAAAATTTAAAAGCAATATTTTAATTAAGATAAGGTTGTAAAAAGGTTAAGTAGACTCCTTATGATTTTGATGAGAGTTTGTATATTTAAATGAAAAACGCCCTTTATGTGAAGTATATTATTTTTATGAAATGTTAAAACTTGCTTAATTATATCAAGAATGTAGCAAGTGAAATTAAAGAAAATTATTTTAATAATATTGAATAAGGATTTTATTATATGGAATAAAAAGGGATATTACAAAAATTAAAATAATAATAAAGTAATATTATTATTTTAAATGGCCACCTAAATTATTATCATAATAATTTAGAATTCTTTTTCTCTTATATAAATATATAAGAGAGAATCCGAGCGTTAGGAGGAATTCGTATTTAAAGTTCGCTCGTAAATTCCGTGTCGATAGGTCGGGATTCTCGCTCGAAGTCGCGAATCAAATATTTCCGTCAAGCTCGATAGTAGACGCGTGAAAGCTAAGGCAAGTGGAATTTCCCCTTGTGACCTTTTATATCTGTTTCCGTGAAATTCTCAATGTTGGGAATAACTTGTGTGCTAAGTAACGAATGAACCTAGAAAATATCGATTGTTAGAGATAACGACCATTGTTAGTATAGTTCGCTATTATTATTTGATAGGACTATTTATGCTAGTATGGTTGTAGCCTTGGTTGTTTATGGTCTCGTTCAGAGAGCAACGTCAAACGAACTAGTGAGGGGTGCGGAATAGCCGACGCCTCTATATAATCTTACTAAGTCGTAATGCCTATGTGTTTGAAGTACGACTTTCAGGATCATGATCCTATCCGCTCCGATTTCAAGGAGGGATGAGCGCACTCTAGCTAAGTGCCGGGAAACTGGGTTTTCCCTTGGTGGATCGGGCCATCCGAGCCCCCACCCCCTTTTAAAATCATTAATGAAATCGAATACTTTTCGTCACTATATAAGATAAGTGCCCAATGCACATTTGAGATACCAAAACCGGACCGGCCTCAAATGATCGATCCGGCTCTCGGTCCGCTCAGGGTGCGAGAGGTTTTTAACTTGTCTGAATTAATAACGTTCCCAACATAATCTCGATCCTAAAAGAAGGCTACAATCTAGTAGCTCTTCTCTCAATTATCGAGCTATCTCCGCTTGAGATACGCTCTCTTTCGTACCATTAAAACCCCCACGTAAATAAGCCTCATCGTAAACACAACCCGAATATCTCCTTCGATAATAATTGAAATTACCAAAATACCCTCGGGAAGTTCCATTCCCGCTTGCTTAGTCTCTTAGACTAATTCTTCTTTTCCGCATGTTTGCTTGGCATTCTATCGCCCCTCGCGAATTATGTCAGAATCCAGGAACCCTAATAAGGCGTGAAGTGAAGACGAAGGAAGAACGAGAACTTTCAAGATGTACTTATCCTTTCGTTTTGGTCTTATTTTCGCTATGTTTCAAGAACAAACTGGTTTTACTTTTCGATTCCGAGTAACTTTAAGTTTGAAGACAATGTAAGATGTTTTGTACGAACCAAGTCTCCTTCGGGAGCACCTTTTCTATTTTATAAATTATGTTTATTTCCGCATTAATATTGTTCTATATCATTCTAAGAGCCTTGGGTGACTTTGGACGGTAAAGTCTGAGGTCACTGGCGGTAATACCCAATGTTGTAAAATAGGGGTGTTACAATTGTGTTATCAGAGCCAAACGTTTTTGTTTTAAAACCGAAAACTTTTAAAACCGAAAATTTTCGAAAACCGAGAACTTTTAAAACCCAACTCTTACTTCCGCCCTCTAAGATTTTCCGTTATAGAAAAATTTTCTTCTATATCATTTGAAGGAAAGCTAGGATTATTAATTTCCCAATTCAAAACTTCTTAGCTAAGAAGAATCCTTTAAAACATTAAGAACTTTAGATACCGAGTACTTAGTTCTAGAACTAACTTTTTATAAAATTCCTTTCTATCCTTCGAAAACTTGAGTTGTATGAACATCCCAATTTATGGAGAATTTTAAACACTTCTTTAGAAACTTATAACTAAAGACTCGCACCTTCACACTAGGAAACTTGTTAGTAATCCCAAAACTTACTTCTTAAAATCACATGTTCAAAGAGAAAAATCTTAAGACCTTTAATAGGGCCAAGAAAATGAAAAGTATAAAATAAAACTTTGTTTTAGTAATTTTTCAAAAGCCTTGACTTCCTTCATTATGTCTTCACCTTATAGAAACTAAGGATGTTCTATATTAACGCCCTTCTCTTTCTTTTTCCTTCCCCAGACACCATGGTCAACACAAGAAGGACCAATCAACTAGGAAACCAAGCCGATGAAGCCCGCTTTGGAATGCAGGCTCCAAATCCCTACTTTCCCCACTATGACGCTCATAATGACCCCTTCCATGAGGCCGAAGAAGATCAACCTGGGGAAGACATGGAGATTGATCAAGGCGGGGACCCATGGGAAGAATCCGAAGAGGATCCCGAGGAGGACCCCAACCTCCCCATTGAGCTACCAGAAGACGACCCCGCACCGGCCGAGTTACCCCCCATCCCCGGTGTACGAACCCGAGGACTATCCCTCGGAGGATGAAGAGATGGCACCGGGTTATGAACCCGAAGATTACTCCGACGAGGAGGATGAGGAGTTGGTACCCGAGTACCAACCGGAGGGGATTGTGCCCGAGCTCAACTTCGAACTCGGGGAAGAGGAGGAAGTGGGTGATGAGGAATTTGAGCTATTGTGGCAAGCTCAGGCTGATTGGGATGCCATGAACCAAGAAGATCAAGAGTTCGACGAGTCCGAGGAGGAGGACTCTGACGGGGTGGTCATCGACCCAGAAACACCATCACCACCACCCGTGATTCCGAGGATGGAATATGTCCCCCCAGCGCCTATGCCACCCATGATCCAGGTTCCGAGAGTGGATATTGTCTCACCTCCACGAGCACCCGAGCCCGAAGGGCCAATGCCGCCAATGACACACTTCTGGTGTCAAGAGGACGATGCACTTCTCCGACGGCTTCAGCTTGAGTCCAACAACATTGATCGCCCGGAGGAGAGATTCTATAGCCCACCCTCACTGTACGAGCGGGCAAGACAAGCACCTAGGGAAGTACAGATGGAGGGGTTCGTCACATGGATGGAAGGAGAATCATCCAACCGCCGGGCTCGCCAGCCCTTGGTCAACACTCCCCCACCATTCGACGTTGTACCCACCGGAGGCCGTAGGGTGAACTGTGACCTGCTGCAGAGCCACCGAAGTGAGTGGATCACGGAGACGAAAAGGGAGCAAGCAGAAAGGCTCCAGCACAGGATCTGCATCGCGGAGCAACAAGCCCGCGAAAACCGTCGCCACCGAAGGATCGAGCAAGCCAACTTACTCCTCAACAATGACACGGGAATCATAGATGAGACTCTTTTCGAGGAAGGATTCCTCGATACCTACACCGACCGTGTCTAGTTTCCCTTAGCATTGTACTTTTCGTTCCAAGAAGTGAGCATAGACCACTTCTTTCGACTTCATTTGTCTCTAGGAAGTCGAATCGGCATAGCTTTTCTTTTATTCCCTTGTTTGAAACGGCTTAAGTTATAAAAGCCTTGTACTTGCGTAGTGCCCTATTATAATAAAATTTCTCCCTTTTCACTATTAAAGCTTGTGCGTAGTTCTTGCATATATTACTGAAATAACAAATGAAACCAACCTAAAACATTCAGATGGTCAACACAAGAGCCACCAATCGCAGTCCTAACGACAATAAAGAAGGCCATGATGAGAGCGAATCCGAGGTCAGAGGCGAACCTCGAGTTAATCCTCCCCCTGCACCAGCAGCTCTGTTAGCATTCAATGTGAAGACTGTGGCCGCACTACGCACTCTAGTGCAACAATTGATACGAGAAGAAATCCCTGTTACAGTACCTAAACCCGCAGATCTCGAAGCACCAGAGGAGGTGCCAGAGGAAGTTCATGTGGAAGCAGCCCCAGTGGGAGAAGTCACCCCCGAAAAGCAAACAAGAATTAGCTTCACTGAGGGGATCAAGGCCTTCAACGCCATGAAGCCCGACTCATACGATGGGACGGGTGATCCGTCGGGGGTGCAGTATTGGTTCTCTCACATAGAAAGAATTTTAAGAAATATACCCTGTTCAGAAGCTGATAAAGTACTCATGGCAGCACTGAAATTGAAAGACGAAGCTGACGAGTGGTGGGAGAGCTCTAGTCTGTCCAAACGCCCTGATCTAAGCTAGGCCATGTTCAAGGACAAGATGATGCACCGATTCTTCTTTGAATCCATGAGAGAGGAGAAGTTGGACGAACTTCACTCCCCGAAGTTACATGGGTTAAGTGTGCTGGAGCAAGCAAAGAAGTTCAACCACCTCCTGCAATACGCTGAGGAGGAAATCACCACGGAGAAACAAAAGATCAAACACTTCCACCGCTGGATGAGCGATCACATCAAACCCTGGATGGCAAATCGCTCCTTCAAAACCTTGGAGGAGTATGTGGACCATGCACACAGAATGGAGACAACTCTTAAGGTCCCCGAGCGCAAGAAGTTCGGTGGAGGAAAGCCTCACCACTCCAGTCACAGTGGGTTCAAGAGGCCGACATCTCCACAAGGATCTCAGTGGTCCAAGAAGAGCAAGAACAAGGCCTCGTCAGCTGGATCAAGACCTGCCCCTGGCTCCGAATCAAAGAGGAGCCCGATTGTCTGTCACAACTGTGCAGAGCCCGGACACATCAATCGGAACTGTCCCAAACCCCTCAAGAAATGCTTCAACTGTACCAAGGACGGTCATCTTCGGCAATTCTGCAAGCAACCAACAAATTCAGCAGGCCAAACCCGCTCGAACACCGTGTCTCAGCGCCCGCAAGCTTCGAATAAGCCACCAGGAACTACATCGGTCCAGTCCACGGCTCATCAGAAAGGAAAAGGGCCTATGCATCCTCAGGGTCAAGGGCAGCGATTGTACGAGATGCGCACCACCGATAAGCCTGAGGAGCCTATTTGCCAAGGTACCCTCCATATCCGCTCTAAAGATGTGTTTATACTCTTCGATTCCGGTGCCTCGCATTCTTTCATATCCGAAAAGTGTGTAGAACTTTTAGGATTACATAATCTCGAGGAGTGTGAACCGTTCGTCGTGAACCTTCCGAACAGAGAAAAGATAATAGGAGCAAAACAACTAGGTAGCTTTCCTTTATGCATTCAAGGAGGGACCTTCGACTCCAACTTGATATGCATTCCGATGGATCCCTACGACATTATTCTCGGAAGAGATTGGTTGTCTCAACATGGAGCAATAATCGATTTCTACACCCGAACGGTAACCATCAACTCTGGAGGAAAGCACGTCTGCAAATTCAAGGGAAAACGAGAAGAAGAAAATGGAAAAGTGATCAACGACATGAAAGCCAAGAAGCTGCTCCGACAAGGCTGCGTTGGGTATCTTTGCTACCTCGAGCCGACGGAGAAAAAGGTCGTGGGTATTCAGGAGATCCCTGTAGCCAGAGAGTTTCCCGACGTCTTCCCAGAGGAACTCCCCGGGTTACCTCCCCGATGAGAAGTCGAATTTTCCATAAGCCTTGAGCCAGGAACCGCGCCAATCTCTAAGGTGCCATACAGAATGGCCCCGCTAGAGATGAAAGAACTCAAGAGTCAGCTCGAAGAACTGCTTGAGAAGGGTTACATCCAACCGAGCGCTTCGCCTTGGGGAGCGCCTGTGCTGTTTGTAAAGAAGAAGGACGGAACCTTCCGCTTGTGCATCGACTACAGAGAGCTGAACAAAGTCACCATCAAGAACAAATATCCTCTTCCAAGGATAGACGACCTCTTAGATCAACTTCGAGGTGCAAAGGTTTTCTCCAAGATCGACCTGAGATCAGGTTATCACCAACTTCGGATCCGCGAGGAGGACATTCCGAAGACCGCTTTCCGCACCCGCTATGGCCACTACGAGTTTGTGGTGATGTCATTCGGACTGACCAATGCACCTGCAGTGTTCATGGACCTGATGCACCGATGCTTCCATGAATACCACGACAAGTTTGTCATCGTCTTCATCGACGACATCCTAATCTACTCCGGGAACCCAGCTGAACATGAAGAACACCTCCGGACCGTGCTACAGATTCTAAGGCACAACCAGCTTTACGCCAAATTGTCCAAGTGTGACTTATGGCTTAAAGAAGTGGCTTTCCTTGGCCACGTTATCAATCAAGACGGAGTGATGGTGGACCCAAAGAAGATTGAACCAGTCTTAGAATGGAAGCAACCAAAGAATGTAAAAGAAATTTGCAGCTTCCTAGGACTCGCAGGGTACTACCGAAGGTTCGTCGAAGGGTTCTCAAAGATTGCCCTTCCCATGACAAAGCTACTCCGAAAGACTCATAAGAAGTTTGTGTGGGATGAAAAGTGTGAAGAGAGCTTCCAAGAACTCAAGAAGCGCCTTACAAGCGCACCAGTGTTGACTCTCCCAGATGGGCACGATGGCTATGTGGTCTACAGCGATGCCTCAAAGCAAGGCTTGGGATGCGTGCTCATGTAGAATGGGAAAGTAATCGTGTATGCATCCCGACAGCTCAAGGTCTACGAAGTCAACTATCCGACGCACGACCTCGAACTAGCAGCAGTCGTGTTTGCCTTAAAAATTTGGCGACACTACTTGTACGGGGTCAAATGTCAGATCTACACCGACCACAAGAGCTTGAAGTATGTGTTCACCCAAAAGGAACTGAACATGAGACAGAGAAGATGGTTGGAACTACTGAAAGACTACGACATCGAGCTGCTCTATCATCCGGGCAAAGTTAACGTCGTAGCAGACGCTCTCAATCGTAAGACACAACAAGAGGGCTTGATCGCAATGCTAACCGTTCAGCCAAAGCTACAGCAAGAACTGGTCAGAGAAGGCATTGAGGTCTGGTTTGGAAGACAGCAAGGTTGTCTAAACACCTTGGAGATCCAATCCGACTTTATCGCCGAAATCAAGGAGAAGCAGACTGGCGACATCATGCTGATCAGAATAAGTGGCGAAGTGCAAGAAGGCAAGGCACCTGGGTTCGTCATTCAAGATGATGGCTCCCTTTGGTTTCAAAATCGGATTTGTGTGCCAGCAGTGGACGAGCTTCGAAAGATCATCCTGAAAGAAGCCCACTCATCTGCCTATTCAGTACACCCAGGAGCGAGTAAAATGTACAAAGATGTACGCAGGAACTTCTGGTGGCCAAACATGAAGCAAGATGTCGCAGAGTTCATATCTAAATGTTTGGTTTGCCAGAAAGTAAAGATCGAACACAGAAAACCTGGAGGAAAGTTGCAATCCTTTCCCGTGACAGAATGGAAATGGGAGGATATAGCAATGGACTTTGTGACCGACCTGCCCAAGACTCAAAAGCAGAAGGATTCTATCTGGGTCATCGTGGATCGGCTCACCAAGAGCGCCCACTTCATTCCCATTCAAAAGAAGTGGAAGGCTCCAAAGCTAGCAACAGTTTTCGTTAAGGAAATAGTCCGCCTCCATGGACCCCAAAGACAATTATCTCCGATTGAGTCGGTCGTTTCATGGCCTCTTTTTGGAAAGGACTACATAAGGCCATGGGCACAGAACTGAAATTCAGCACAGCTTTCCATCCTCAAACCGATGGTCAATCAGAAAGGACCATCCAAACTCTTAAGGACATGCTACGGGCATGTGCGCTAGACCGCACAACGAGCTGGGATGACAGCTTGCATCTTATAGAATTCACATACAACAATAGCTGGCATTCCACCATCAATATGGCTCCCTTTGAAGCTTTGTACGGCCGGAAATGTCGTTCTCCGCTCTGTTGGGACGACAACGTCAACAAGATTCTACTAGGTCCGGATTTGATAGAAAAGACTGCTTCCGAGGTTGCCCTTATCCGTCAAAGAATGTTGACTGCTCAGAGTCGACAGAAATCTTGCGCCGACCTGAAGAGACGAGACATCGAATTCGCAGTTGGAGATAAGGTTTTCGTCAAAGTATCTCCCTCAAAAAGCATTTTCCGTTTCGGAAAACGAGGCAAGCTTAACCCTAGATATGTAGGACCTTTTGAAATCCTAGAAAGGGTTGGCAACCTAGCTTATCGTGTCGCCTTACCACCCTCAGCTCACCCCGTTCACAATGCGTTCCATGTGTCACTCCTAAGGAAGTATGTGCCCGACGAATCACATGTAATCAACTTCGACGATGTCGAAATCCAGTCGGATGGCACCTATGAGGAGAGACCACTCAAGATAGTAGAGCACCGAGTTAAGTAATTGCGTAACAAAGAATTACCTTTAGTCCGAGTACTTTGGTCCAAAGATGGCAACGAAGGTACAACTTGGGAAACCTGGGAAACCGAGCAGGATATGCAGAGACGTTTTCCCTAGTTAATGTCTTCCTAATCACCATTAGTGTTATCCTTTAAGGGGGTACTAGACCCCGTAGTATCCTCACAAGTCGTGAGTTTTGTAAATGTCTGTCTTTCCAACTTGGTACCGCTCTACTTTTCTCTAGTTTCGGGGACGAAACTAATTTAAGGGTGTACTATTGTAATATCCGCGATATTCCAAGGTTTTAAAACTGAATATAATATAATATTTATTTCTTATAAATTCTTTTCTCTAAAATAAAAAGAGAATTTCTAATATATACAATAACCCTTATTTTTCTCTAATTAAGAGGAGATTATTAAGTGAATTAAACTCAATAAAATCCAATAAAATAGTATAAGGGTCATGAATAAATAAAAAGGCATTCAAATAAAAATAATGCCTTATTGAAGCTCGAATTTTATTAAATAAAATGAATTACACTAAGGCATTAAAATCCAATTAAAAGTCTTGTAAAAAGAATGCAAGAGCCGGGACTTGAACCCGAGACCTCTTGCAGCACACTCCACACGCCACACCCTCTCATCCGCTAGACCAATTGCACTTTCTTACTAAATCACCCCATCTTTATTAACTTATATCAATTAATCTCTTCCTTCTCCAAACTATACATCAGACTATTGTCTGATGGAAGTGACGTGAATGAAAATTTGCCCATTGCATGTCCATGGAACCTTCTTCCACTTTCATTTGCCTTGCAAGACCACCCTTCTTACCTCACCCTTGCATCACCTTGAAGAAACACACCATTGCCCAATAGCAAGGTACTCCCTCCTCCTCCATTGGCCCTCCTCCATTGGCATGGATTGCCAAGCTCCATAGCTTGGCCTATAAAAGGGGCTTCAAGCAACCCTTTAGCACTCACATCTTCAACTCCTTCTCCTCCTTCTTGCAAATTACTCTCTATAGTTCTAAAGATCAGCCCATTCAAGCTTTAGTTCCCCATTCAAAACACCACCAAAATCCCCTCTTTTCCCCCTTGGAGCAGCCGGCCGTCGCCCAGCCCCCCACCGGAACACCACCGTCGACCGTCGCCTCCCTCCTCGCGCCGCCGCCTGCCTCGCCGGAGCCCGGGTCGCGCCGCCCCTGTCCGCCGGTCCTCTCCCCTGCCTCTTCCCTGCATTCTGTAATTACAGAAACCTGTAAATACTAAATCCCTCTTTATTTAATTTATGTGTTTTATAAAATATTAGTCCTTTTAAGTTTATTAAATATATTAGTTGAGATAAGAAAGAAATCAAAGAAGGATTTAATCTAATAAAAATATTATGTGTCAGAGATCTTGTTAAGTGGTAACTAATTATAGTTACCATGGTAAATCTAAATCCTACTAATATACTTAAATTATTATTGTATTTTAAATTTATGTAATGCATGCCATTTTCATAATATTAAAGGGTTTATAAAAATATAAAGGTTTTAGTTTTTATATTAAATATTATCTTCATAAGGAATAATGTTATTTGTATAAAATATTATGTGATTTATCTCTAAGGGTAGGGACTATCAAGTATATGGTTTAATTATAATAATAATGGAATTTTTGTTGAGGTCATCATTTAAGAAAAATATTAGTATAATATATATATATATATATATATATATATCTAAAAGTGTAGAGAATTGTAATAGACATAATTTATTTATATAATATGGTAGTGATGATAAAATACTTATGACATAGTATAATGATAATTATTCTAAATAAATTGTAGAGAACCCTTATAAAAAAATATTGCTACGAAATGTAGTCATAGACTATAGTTTGATATTAGATATTGATTTTACAAAAGGATAATGTAATAATAGTCATAATACGAAATGTAGTCATAGACTATAGTTTGATATTAGATATTGTATTGGAGAAAGGGTTGTTGTGGAAAGTCGGAAATGGAAATTCTATTTTGGTGTGGAAGGATAAATGGTTGCCACGTCCAAGTTGTTTTAGGCCTTTCGGTAATTTTTATGGTAGTAATGCAGACCTTAAGGTGATTGATCTGGTGGACTGGGAGCGCTGTTGCTGGCGTGAAGAACAAGTCAGATCAATCTTTTCTTATGAGGATGCAGAGATGATTCTTGAAATTCATTTGGTAGATCCTGCTTTATAAGACAAACATGTTTGGTTCTACTCAAATGATGGCTTTTTTACGGTTCGATCGACCTATAAGTTGCTAGAAAATGAAAGAGTTTCAAGTTCTGGAGGGGGCGAGCAGTCGAATTCTTCAAACTCTAAAGCTCTTTGGAGGAAAATTTGGAGTATTCCTGCAATTCCAAGGGTTAGATCGTTTGTTTGGCGTGCTGGTCGTGATGTGCTACCTTGTAAAAACAACCTGCTCAAGCGTAAAGTAGTTCAAGATTGCTTGTGTGAGTGGTGTGGTCAAGAGGAAAACACAATGCATGCCTTGTTTGAGTGTCATTTTTCTAAGATGGTTTGGAGAAACTTCTTGGATCTTTGCTCGTTAGGAGACGATGTTGCGACTTTTCTGGATTGGGCGGATACAATATTGAGCAGGCCAACGAATGATCAGGGATTATGGGCCTATGTGTGCTGGGAAATATGGAGAGCCAGAAATAAGTACATTTTTGAAAAAGAACTTCCTGATGTGGGTGCTATTGTCAATAGAAGTCTTGCTTTGAATGAGGAATATGTTCAGTCACAGTTTAAGGCTCCCAATGACCGAAGTGATACGTCTGGCTCAAGGTTTAAATGGGAGAAACCACCTCCAAATTGCATCAAAATTAATGTGGATGGTTCTGTTAGAGATAAACAATGTGGTATTGGCATTGTTGGTAGAGATTCGAACGGTTTGGTGCTTTTTGCTGGTGCTCGAAGCATTCAGAAGGGTTCGAGTGTTGATTTGGCTGAAGCTGAAGCAGCACTATGGGGTTTGAAAACCGCTCTCTCGATGGGTTTTAGCAATGTGATTTTGGAATCTGATTCTAGCAGACTTGTTCATCTGGCAACAAGGAACAATCCCTTTATCACCTTTTGGGGATGTTACTGCATTGGCTTTAGAGACTGGTGCTTTGTTTTCTTCTTGCTTATGGAAACATTGCAGAAGGAGTGCTAATTGCGTTGCCGATTGGCTCAGCCGATGGCAACCGCCTGCTTTGTTTTTTGTTTCTAGTCCAGTTTTTCTTCCGAATGAACTATATGATATTATTGTACTTGACAATGATTCTGCTTAATGAAGATTTTGTTTATCAAAAAAAAAATACTAAAGTCATCCTTTAATAAAAGTATTAGTTTAATAACCTCTAAGTGTAGAGATTTCTTACAAGATAAGAGAATGATTATAAATATAATGATGGTAGCTTTAAATGGAAATATAATATGTTATTATATTGCTTAGTTATAAAAGATATGGAAAAGATATTATGTTATAACCTAAGATATTATAATGAAGAACTACAAGTATAAAGTGAGATATTTATAAGCCATATAATATGAAAAGAAATAGGAGAATAAAATAAATAAGATTAATTTAATATATGGTAATTTTAGGAAGTTACTTTATAAAGTCAATAGAAAGTCCTAATTATGGAAATTTCCAAGAAAGTAGATTATAATTATTCTACCTTTGTTTAATATGAATTATATAATTAAATAAGATTCTATTAAGAGAATATTAATAATAAAATACCCTTAATGAGAAAATAATACTTTAAGTTCATTAAGGAACTTTTGGAAATTTAAAAGCAATATTTTAATTAAGATAAGGTTGTAAAAAGGTTAAGTAGACTCCTTATGATTTTGATGAGAGTTTGTATATTTAAATGAAAAACGCCCTTTAAGTGAAGTATATTATTTTTATGAAATGTTAAAACTTGCTTAATTACATCAAGAATGTAGCAAGTGAAATTAAAGAAAATTATTTTAATAATATTGAATAAGGATTTTATTAAATGGAATAAAAAGGGATATTACAAAAATTAAAATAATAATAAAGGAATATTATTATTTTAAATGACCACCTAAATTATTATCATAATAATTTAGAATTCTTTTTCTCTTATATAAATATATAAGAGAGAATCTGAGCGTTAGGAGGAATTCGTATTTAAAGTTCGCTCGTAAATTCTGTGTCGATAGGTCGGGATTCTCGCTCGAAGTCGCGAATCAAATATTTCCGTCAAGCTCGATAGTAGACGCGTGAAAGCTAAGGCAAGTGGAATTTCCCCTTGTGACCTTTTATATCTGTTTCCGTGAAATTCTCAATGTTGGGAATAACTTGTGTGCTAAGTAACGAATGAACCTAGGAAATATCGATTGTTAGAGATAACGACCATTGTTAGTATAGTTCGCTATTATTATTTGATAGGACTATTTATGCTAGTATGGTTGTAGCCTTGGTTGTTTATGGTCTCGTTCAGAGACCAACGTCAAATGAACTAGTGAGGGGTGCGGAATAGCCGATGCCTCTATATAATCTTACTAAGTCGTAATGCCTATGTGTTTGAAGTACGACTTTCAGGATCATGATCCTATCCGCTCCGATTGCAAGGAGGGATGAGCGCACTCTAGCTAAGTGCCGGAAAACTGGGTTTCCCCTTGGTGGATCGGGCCATCCGAGCCCCCACCCCCTTTTAAAATCATTAATGAAATCGAATACTTTTCGTCACTATATAAGATAAGTGCCCAATGCACATTTGAGATACCAAAACCGGACCGGTCTCAAATGATCGATCCGGCTCTCGGTCCGCTCAGGGCGCGAGAGGTTTTTAACTTGTCTGAATTAATAACGTTCCCAACATAATCTCGATCCTAAAAGAAGGCTACAATCTAGTAGCTCTTCTCTCAATTATCGAGCTATCTCCGCTTGAGATACGCTCTCTTTCGTACCATTAAAACCCCACGTAAATAAGCCTCATCGTAAACACAACCCGAATATCTCCTTCGATAATAATTGAAATTACCAAAATACCCTCGGGAAGTTCCATTCCCGCTTGCTTAGTCTCTTAGACTAATTCTTCTTTTCCGCATGTTTTCTTGGCATTCTATCGCCCCTCGCGAATTATGTCAGAATCCAGGAACCCTAACAAGGCGTGAAGTGAAGACGAAGGAAGAACGAGAACTTTCAAGATGTACTTATCCTTTCGTTTTGGTCTTAGTTTCGCTATGTTTCAAGAACAAACTGGTTTTACTTTTCGATTCCGAGTAACTTTAAGTTTGAAGACAATGTAAGATGTTTTGTATGAACCAAGTCTCCTTCGGGAGCACCTTTGCTATTTTATAAATTATGTTTATTTCCGCATTAATATTGTTCTATATCATTCTAAAAGCCTTGGGTGACTTTGGACGGTAAAGTCTGAGGTCACTGGCGGTAATACCCAAAGTTGTGTTTTGGAAGGCTTTTGTGGCACACTCGAAACCCCACTCACACCATCTTTATTCCCCTTTGGTTTGGATTTTGAAGGACTAGCCTTCTTGTGTTTCCCATCCCCACTCACTCTCTTGGAGGTGTCCTTGTCCGTTGGCGCTTCGTTGTTGGAGGACGCGCCGGTTCTAGGGGGCATTGGACCCTTCCCAACGGAGTCATTCGGAGGCGATCCATTCCCCTTGTCGTTGGCTTCCAAGGTGCCACCATCCCCGGCTGGCCTTGAATCTCTCCGAGCATGGCTCTTTGAGTCCTTGGAATTTTTCCTTGTCTTAACACCAACGGCCTTCCTTTTTTCCTTGAATGGACAATCTACAAAACCATGTCCAAAAGCACAACATCCCTTGCAATACAAGGGCTCGTTTTCCACAAGAAATGTAACATCAATTGAATCACCATCATCAAAATCGATACTTACTTCACGTGTGACCTCCTCGGCAAAGTTAATCTCGGTCAAGATTCTAGCATACGAGCCACGCTTGCGCCCATCGGTGACGGTGTCCAAGTAGAGTGGCTTGCCAATGTAGGAAGTAAGGTCACCAAGGATTTCCGAGGTCCAAAACTTTTGAGACAAGTCGTACACACGAACCCACAATGGGATTGTAGCAATATCACGCCTATTGAAGGCGAACTTGTCGGGTATATTCTTCAAGATCATCGGCTTGCCATGAATAAAATATGGCCCCCCACGCAACACCTTGGCTTGATCCTCCTCGGATTCAAATTGGAAAATTAGCCAATCTTCTTCCACTCGATATCTAGCTTTAACACCCCATGATCGCATCATCTCATTGATCATGAAGTGCCCGGGATAAAACCCGACATATTGCCCAAGAAGGGACCACCCCCACACGGCTTGGTGCGAGAGCCCATCCGAGACTTTAATAGAGAAGCGTTGTGAAGTGTGAGGTTTGTAGGACAATTTACCTCCAAGTCCTGAGTTCATGAAAATCTTCTTCGACCTCGTAGCCCATGCATTAGGCTTCGGCGCGCCATTACCGGGTTGCACAATTTTTTCAGAATTTTTTCGAGCATTTTCATTGGCAAGAGCACCAGCCGCGCTCGTGCCGACATGCCCAGTCGTTGGGGCGTTCACCGTGCCAAGACTCGAGTCTTTGGCCAGAGCAGTCGCAAGAGTAGCGGGGACGGGCGCGTCCGCACCAAGCACGACGTTTGGGATTTCCACCTCGGGAGTGGGCGCATCAGTAAAGGCGCCAACTGCAGGTGCATGCATGGGGAGCACCAGCGACTCTTCGTTTCCCGCCTTGTCTGCGTTGGGATCTGCACGCTTAGGCGTGCCATCAATGGCGTCCTTGGGATCTCCGGTGCCATGGTTGGTGAGGACGCCATGGCTTGCGATCGGCGCCGGTGGATTGGGGCCCTCGGCTGGTGGTAGCGATGGTTCCGACTCGTCATCTTCCTCATCAGACAACATATTTCGAGTATGGGCCACAACTTCGCCCTCCTCGACATCTTTGTTGCTTGAAACAGCCATGGTGGTGCTCGTCTTATTTGCCTTAGCAGCCGCCGGATCCGCCACCGTCGAGATGGTCTTGGATTTGCGAGAAGGCTGCTTGGAGTTTTTCCCATTTCCGCCATTAACATCATTCGAGCTTGCTTCTTTTTCAGCCAAATACTTCTTGGGGTTGTTTTCCACCATTGAAGGGGAAGAAGTCCCCTTCTTTTTCTTGCCCATCGGAAAAACCAAGAGAGGAAAGCGAGAGGAGAGGGTGAGGCGAAAGGTCACGAAGGAAAGAGGCGAGGGTTGGCGGCGCACCGGAATCCGACTCGGTGGTGGCGCGAGAAGCTACCACCACGAGCACTTGTGCGTGGGTCTCGTGAGGAGACCCACGCCGGAGGGAGGCCGGAAGGAGAGGAGGGAAGCCGTCGGAGTGAATCGCCCTTGGGAGTGTTTTCCTTGGGAGCGTTTTTGACTTTTTAGCCTGTATACCTGGTTTATGCCCTTGTTAGCTAAACCTGGTTCTAGTCTGGTATTCCCCTTTTGGGAAACCTAGCATATCACTATAAAAACTCTCTTTGTAATGTGTGTCGCTTTCATCAATAAAACAATATTTCTCTCAATCTCATACACTCAAATTCAGCTCGTTCCTTTCACAGACTGTCTTCATCGGTTGGTGTTCTAAATTTCTCATTAACCCTAAGCTTTCTGTAGTCAAATTCTTCGAACATCTGTTCCTAATTCAACCTCTATCTTGCAGCCGGCATCATCGATAGCGATACCCGGTGTTCAAACCCGGTTAACCGCGATTTCGGTTAGTTAAAATCACTAATCGTAACCTATATGTTAATCTCGGTTAATCGGGGATCGATTAATCGCATTTTCGATTCAGTTTTCTCAGTTAACCAATAATCGTTTATGTAATTTTAAATTATAATAATACACTTAAATAACAATAAAATTATCAATTTTATATAAAAATATTATCGCTTCGTTAGAAATTAAAAAAAAATACCAGTTTTTACATAATAGTTATGTTTTAAATTGTCCTCACAATACGTATATCATACATATACTCATTTTTTGGAATTAAAATATTTTAAAAGTAGGTATAATTAAGCAATTAATAACAGTATAAAAAAATAATATTATGGAGAATCGAATATAAAGTCAATTTTTCAAAATAAACATGCAATTCCATTAAACTAAAGTATATTGAATATTTTATTTAAATAAAATAAAATATATTTCAATTTTTTGGTTAACTAATAATATCAATATGTTGAACCGTAACTGACCCATAAAACCACAAAAAATATCGTTTTAGTTAACCAAACCGAAATTATAAAAATAACGGTTGGGCTAACTCAAAAAACGTCAATTTTTCGATTTTCGATTCGATTTTCCGATTTTGATTATTTTTTAAATGTCCTAATACTTGTAACCAAAAGGGTCCGAACAGACGACCTTTAGGCGTACTTTTCTTACACTTAGAAGTTTAGTCATATTTTTGACATCCATATCACAATGACCGAAATCTTATCCAACGAGTATTATTTTCAATTTAAATAAAGGTGATAAATTGTTTTTTTAAATATTTTTAGTCTATATATCAGTTTTCTATATAGACTAAAAAATATAAAAAAGGTGATAAATTGATAAGATATCTACTAATTTACAATTTCGAAAAAAATTTAGTATTTTTGTCTATATATTATTTTTATTTGTTTGGTTGATTTTTTTTTTATTTTACTATTTTAACAGAATCGTTTATGGAGCGTGATGTCATAAACAACAAAGAAAGCCGCATATCTTACAGGATTAAAATCGAACTTTTTTTTACTCATCGTTGAGGCGTAAAATCAGCTAGGGTTTCTCTTGTGCACGTGAAGCGTGGTTCATCGAATTCCGTAGGAGGAAGATCGAAACAGACATCGATGTCGACTGTTGTTCCTACCTCTGAAGAGGTTCCCTCCCTCGCCGTCGTGCGCTTCGTATCTGAGCTTACATGGGCTGATGCCGGCGCTGAGGTTTTCCCTTAACCAATTTCCACTTTTCGCTTTCTTGGTTAATAGCAACCCAATCTATCATCGTCCTGATTCCATCTGTTTCTTATCTGCTTTATAATTTCAATTCGATTTCTTAGGTTTCGTTACAATTCTTAACTCTTCGCCGTTCAAGTCTTTCACTTTTTTTCAAGTCGATTTCTAGGTTTAGTTGCAATTCTGAACTCTTCACGAGATGCCTAACTGTTGAATTCATGTCGCTTCCTCGTTGATGTTTTTGCGTTCCTGTTTTATTTTAAAAAATTGCATCCAACTTTTGTGAATATGGCAGGTAGCGGAGCATGAAGTGGGAAGGCTTTGCAGGGAAGCTGAGGAATGCCTGGCTATGGGGAGATGGTTCGAATTGGCATCTCTTATCATCACTTCTGCTGACCTAATCTTCTCCAAGGTTGGGGAGAAAGGTATATCTGATCCCAGACATAAAACATTTGCTAGTTCTATTGTACTGACTTTTGATTATTATGCTATATAAATACTGCTATATTCATGGGGGTGTTCATTGTATTTTTTGAGTTAATTGTAAAATCTTTTATTTGCTACTTTAGATCTAGAGTGCATCTACACTGTTATATGCAACCTTGTTTCCAACTCGAAAAGGCCAGATGAAATTTTGGAGATGGCTAAGCTTATTAGTGGGAAGGTGGCTCAGCAGCCGAGTGATAAACCTGCCTTGCGCTTGAAAATGTATGCATCGTTTTTTATTCTTGAACATTGTATTTGGAGTTGAGGCCAATGTCTTATTTTTTACT
Source organism: Fallopia convolvulus (assembly GCA_964016875.1). Classification (NCBI taxonomy): domain Eukaryota; kingdom Viridiplantae; phylum Streptophyta; class Magnoliopsida; order Caryophyllales; family Polygonaceae; genus Fallopia; species Fallopia convolvulus. Next base: position 5,519,761 of record OZ024721.1, read on the forward strand.
TACTTGCCCAGCTTGTTCAATCTGTACAACCTACTTGAGGATGGGTATAGCCGATACTATGTTTATATGAAGGCCCTCCAGTTGGCTTCGAGTGGTAGAGTTACTGAGCATGTTATTCCCTCTTTCAAGAAAGTTGATGACTTCTTGAAAGAATGGAATGTTGGGGTTCAAGAGCAGAGGGAGCTTTTTCTCACCATTTTGAACCTTTTGAAGGAAAGTAAGAGGTATGGATCTGTTTATTATATGTTGCATAATTAATTATTCTTTGAGCTTCTCTCTGTTGTTGGTGTGGTTTTAATATTCCACAATTTCCTGTACCGTCCTGACGTGTTGCTTGTCTTATGTATTCAGCAATGGGAAGGATTCATTCGATTTCCTGACAAAGTATTTGGCGACATTCTCTTCAGAGGATGTAGATGCCTTGAGTGAGGCAAAGGATGTAGCTGTTCAGGCTATTGTTGAATTTGTGAAGGCACCTGATATGATTCAGGTTTTTATTTATGTTCCTCCCTTCCACTTCATTTAAAGTTATTTGAGTTTGCTTAGGTTAAACAATTCGAAACAATTTGAGTTTGCTTATGTTTCCTGTTTTTTGCCTGTGGCACATAACTTCCAGATAACATTTTGGCCATCTTTAAATGTTTGAATATTGTTACTTTCTGAAGTTTGTAAAAGCAAGGAGGAATATACTTAGATTTTAAGAATGGATGTTATCATTTACACTGGGAATGCTTTTTACGATCTGAATGTAGAGTTATAGTTTGGGGAGAAGAAGAAAAGAAGGGCTGACTTCCTTTCAATTACTCCATCCTTAAACGTCCTCTCAATTAGTCCTTTTCCGCTATATCTTTTTCTAGGAGGATTTGTCAGTTTTCGTCTACTTTCTCCTTTCAGTTGCTCAAAGGGCTTAACACTTGTACATTTTCATATACTTTCTCGTTCGCGGCATTGCTTTTACATTTGTTTGTTTGTCGTCCTTGTTTGAAGATCACATTTTCTCAGTTTCTGACTGTTTTTGTTATCATTATTACAGTGTGACTTATTGGATATGCCTGCTGTGGCACAACTTGAGAAAGATTCCAACCATTCAGTGGCTTACGAACTCCTTAAGATCTTTCTGACCAAGAGATTAGATGCTTATTTAGACTTTCAGGCTGCAAATTCTGATCAAATGAACAACTATGGTAATGTTAAGCTCTTATTATAATGAAACATGCTATATTACATCTATAATTTGCAAAACTCAAATTTTTAATCTTGAATCGACTTCGGTGATCCAGGTCTTGTTCACGAAGAATGTATATCAAAGATGAAATTGATTTCACTGATAGACCTTGCTTCTCACGAGTCGCATCAGATCCCCTATGCTCTCATCAAGGAGACCCTTATGGTTAAGTAGCTTCCCCTGCAATTGAATTAGTGCTTTTGAAGCCTTTTGATTTTGTTGTTGTGTTAAATTTGATTTTCCTGATCAGATTAATGATGACGAAGTTGAGAGCTGGGTTTTCAAGGCAGTAACTGCTAAGCTACTGAAATGCAAGATGGACCAGATTAATCAGCTGGTGATTGTAAGGTGCATTCACGCCCTACCTTCTATTAGTAAATGATCTTGTTGATAACTTAAGTGTGTTTGGAATACCTGAGATTTTGCATTATGTTGCATTACAATGTATTAAATAGCATCAAATTTAGAGGTTCAATGCATTACAAGGCAATATAATGTGCATTGTTCAATGCAATCGAAACACGCCCGAAGGAGTCTCCCTGATATTAAGGTTTCTTTCGCTGACTTTTACGTGTACTGTCTTTTCACATTGCAGTTACTGCTCTGCGCGCGTATTTGGGCTGCAACAGTGGGAAAACCTTCGGACAAAGCTGGCAACATGGAGGGTAAGAAACTGCACTAATGTGAAAATAGTTGATGCTTGTTCTGCTAACATCATTTTACATATCAGATGAAGGTTTGTAGGGTACTAAATATATTGTCTTTTTGCCCCAGGGTAATATAACAAACGTTATAAACACTATCAAAGCAAACAAGATAAGTGAGGACACCACTCAAGCAGCACAGAATATGACGGTCCGGTCATAAGATAGTTAAGATTTGGTTTGGAGGTTCTTAGAGATCAGTGCGAGTTATTTATAATTCCTTTGTTTTAGTTCCTTACTATGTGAAATTTTGAGCTTACAATCCCATGAAATTCAATCGTTATAAAAATGATGTACTACGAGTTGAATGTTCATGGTGCTTGGTTTATAATTTTTTCCAATTTCTTCGACCTATAATCTATATTTCCAATAGTTCTTGAAGAAAGTAACCCTGCAATCTTTTAACTGCAAATTTCTTCTGATTTTGGCTGTAAATCACTGAAGATTGAAGCTTCATAGCTTATCTCCAAGAACCAAAACTGAAGAATTTACTGGTCTTCATGCTAATTTTTAAGCCTTTTGTTTATTTGAGATCTGGTGCCCTTATTTAGGAAAATCATGATTGCTAGTTAATAAACTTGCATTCGCTCAATTAAATGATTCTACAGTGAGGTATTCATTTTGGCTTGAAGCATGTATTGAATTCAGTCAAATGGTACTACTGTAGGGTCCATTTGGATGTCTATGTTTATAAACTAATTTTGCATTATAGTTTATCTTGTGTTAGGGTGTGTTTGGTTGGATTTAAATTTATTTATTTTTCATTTGAATATTTGATGGGATGTTTAATTTTGACTTGCTAGTTGTGAGAGGGAGGAAAGAGAAGCTACTAAAAGTCTTTAAATTGGAAATAAATAATTTTCACATTTTCCAAAATTTGAACCAATCCAAACATATCTTGATAACTTAGTCTGTTAAAATAAAATAAAATAAATAGAATGCATTATAATGTATGAACTAATGTCATCCAAAACAGACTCGTATTACCTATTAATTAGGAGCTTTTGTTGCTAAGTGGATCCGTCTTGTTTGGGGAAAACTTGGTCCACCCACCATATGGCCAAGGTTATCAGGATTGGGATTCTAAGTCGGATTATTGAGGGGTTTTTTAGATCGGATCCCTGAATCGTAAGATCGTACATTATAACTAAAAGTATTTAAAAATAACCTAACATATTGTCTATTTTGTTAGGTCAGATCATTGAGAACAACTTATTTGCTCAATAAATTAACTTAGGTTTATTTATTGCCAGAGATAATGACCTCGTTAATCTTATCACTATTTCGCACTATGCTAGTACTGGACTTTAGGACCGATGATTGCGACTTTGTTTGTTCATGGTGTTTCGTTCAAAGACCTTGCTTTGAGTAGTATAGAATAAGGGTATTGGACATAAGCCTTGAATCACCTCTTGATAATATTATATTATATGTGGATTGTGACTCTACTCTTACTCCGTTGGCTTTTTAGTCTTAAGCAATGTCGAAATAGGAAGTTTTTGTCTAAAGTCTTTAGCAATGCTACACGGAAAAGAAAAGTTGGCTTAAGTCTTAAGCAATGTCTAAATAGGAAGTTCTTCTAAAGTCTTAAGCAATGTCACATGAATAAGAAAAGTCTGCTAAGGTCTTTTGCTATGCTGCATTTCAAATTCACGAATTAGGCTAGTCTTTTGATATGCCTTATTCAATCCACTAGTTGTATGTTATACCTATCTTGTGATTGAACCACATTTTTTTTGATGTTCTACCTCTAAAGAAATCTCGTATTTCTTTCCGGCTCGATGATAGTGTCAAATCTATGCTCCGACAGAACCTTATCCTTATGGTGTCCTATCTCTAAAGAAATTTCGTATTTCTTTTCGCACGAGCAAGAGTATTAATCTATTTCCTAGTAAAAACCACCTTCTTGTAAGATCATACCTATCTTGGAATTTCGCAACCTTCTCTCTATCGATAGAAGTACTAACGGTTGGATTATCGTCCAATCACCATCATTTGGAGATCGATGTCAACATGTTTAGTTAGTATCTTAGCCATCATTCACTTGCTAGTCTTTCATTAGACTAACCCGTTCACCCTCTTTTCTTCTTCCCTTGCATGTGCAGACATTAGGATGCAAAGGCATGTTTCTCAAGGATCGAGGATCCAAAGATAGACGTAGTAAATGACACATATCGATGAAGGATTCAACCTCCAAGCGAAGTATTCAAGAGGTGGTGCGCGATTGAAGGTGCATTCATCAAGAATTGAGGATCAAGACAAGACAGGGTTGAACGAAGGAAGATTTTTCCCAGAGCAAAGCATCCAAAGGGTAGTGCGTCATATCTTCCATTTAAACTGAGGAACTCATCAACATATGAGTTATCCTTGAAATATTCTTGTATTTTCAATACATCCTTTTTAATATGGATTTTGCTTCCGTTGCTACATCTTATGTAAAATAAATATTATTGTAATGAACTGTGATTTCTTTTTATGAATAAAACTTTCACTTATAACTCATTTTCCTTTAATTATGTATATTAATGATTATGTATTTTAAAGCCTTGAGTGGTTCTGGGTTGTTTAATACGGGATCACTGACGATAATATCCCTTGGGTAAAAATAGAGGTGTTACTTGAATATCAACCGAAGCAACTAAAGGCACCGGGCAGAAGCAAGAGTAATAATGGAGGCGAGTGGTTGCCTACTACAACCTACATAGAGTAGAAAAGGACCCCCGTACTTTTTTCAAGAACCACGAGTGCATGTAAAAATCGGTGGGGCATCATGAATATAGCATGCACATGCTTTGTGGGCAGCATGTGCTTAGCTGAAACACAAAGAGCTAGTGGTTGGAATAATGATGATGTGCTAAACCGTGAAATGAACCTTTTTCGTATTGATTACAAGAAGGCCTTTAAGTTCGTGCATGTATGTAGTGTATTAGAGAAAACAGCGAGGTGGACCAATTCATGGAATACAAAAGAAGGGGGATGGTCTAAAAGGTCCAAGCTAGATGAAGTCGGCAATTACTCATCCAACTCCAATTCGGGCACTCCATCTACTACATTTGGTGTAGAAAGTAATGTGATTAGAGCACCTAATAGTTCTCCCGTTTTCCCCATTAGAAGGGAAGCTACAAAGAAGGGGAAGCAAGTGGTCGGGAGCTAAGGGGTGAAATACATTGCATAATGGAAGATGTGGAAACAATCAAGTCGTCCAAAGTTGAGGCGCATATACAAAGGAAAGCAGCTAAACAAGAGACGTTGCGACAACAATGAGATATGTTAGACAAGTATGTTTGCATCCAGAATGAGACTGTTAGTTCTCAAAAGTATGTAGTTCTAACTGGCCTCTTGGCATTACCCAACCGAAACCAAATGCATGAGAGAATGATCAAAATCTTAACAAGGGAGTTATACTTTGGTGGCAATTAATAACTTTAGAGAGATGTTTTTACCTTACTCAAGTGAATAATAGCTTCACATGTATGTTCATTTATGTTTTTTAATTTTCTAAGTGAAAAGTAGCTTCACATGTGTGTTAGTTTATATTTTCAGCTACCAGAAGTGAAGAATAGCTTCATGATTAGGCTTTTTGATTCGTAAAGTTAAAAAAAATACCAAAAGTGGAGAATAGCTTCATGATTAGGCTTTTTGATTCCCAAAGTGGAGAATATCTTCACATGTGTTATGTTTTTAACTTAATTAATGTAACCTCATGTTGTTGTAGTGTATATCATTTTATGATCTAAACCCTTAGAATGTGTAATTTACATGCATAATATCTTATAATATATTTATTTAATGACTATAATGTATAAAACTCATATTTCATGTCATATAATATATTAATTATATTATTTGCATAATACATAAAATTAATTACCAAAAAAATACAAAGATTACTTTTAACAAATTATTTTACTTGTAATTTTTATATATTTTGAAATTTTGATTAATCAAAACATTCAAAATGGGTCTTTATGAGTAGATAAAATAAAATAAAATATTGAAAATATTATTTTGAATCGTTTTTTATTTTTTTTTTGCCAAAAGGCCTAAAATAGTGATAATTTCACGATTTTATGGACTTTTTTTGGCCATTGGATGAGAAGTCGATCAGACAGCTACAAAGTTGCCATGCGCGGCCACGCATTACATGTTGCGTCATGCTTTTGTCTTTTGAAAACATTTGGTGCAAATTTAGTCTTTTTGATTTCCTAGAGGGAAAAAGAAATTTTCTTGACACGCGTGGATGTCTTCTATTCGAGTTTTAGTGCGCCTTCAAATAGAAGTTTGAAAATGGTATTTTTAATTCTCATTTCACTATTATTTTAAACTTTATATTATTTTAAGTTTAAAACCCACCATTGTACCACTTGTAAAAAAAATCCACCGTTGTGGGTGGTCTAACAAAGACTATGTGGTTAACTTGAGTCGTTCCCCGAGGGTAACCACTCTCTAGGGTTTTTTTTTGTTTGGCTTATGACCAGTTCGTTTGTTTTTTCGGTGGTTCATGCCCGTTATCCCGTTCTCTGGTGTTTTCCGGCCTCGTATATGGCGGCCCTATCTCCCCGTTTCTTTTGGTTTCCTATCCGTCCACCATCCCTTTGAATATGTCTCCCTCTGTCAGTCTCTACACAAGCCATATTGTGGCAAGTACTTTAATTTCATACGGTTTGGTTGTTCGCAATGACGATTCAGATCTCTTCATGTTTCAATTTTTTCGTCTAGATGATAGGAAACAGATCCTTCATGGTCGACCATTGGTATTTGTTCATCAATTTCAAGATTTTGGTGGTCTTTTGGAACTTGCGACTTCTAATTTTTTGACATCTCTCTTTTGGATTCCAGTCTAAGATTTGGCACTCTGTCAGTCCTCTACTACTGGTGCAATTAGGGCTCACCTTGGTAAGCTTCTTGCTTTTGTTGATTCCGAGTTTCCTTCCCTTGATTCGATCATGTGGATTCGGTTCGAGATTTGTATTTTCGGGGCTCTTTCCCTTGGTGTCAATTTCTCGATGGATGCTATTGTCCTTTGTTTTGATGTTAATTTTGATTGCTCGCCAATTTTCTTTTCTCTATTGAGGAATAATTGGAATTTTTTCAAGTATTTTATAATTGATAAAGTAAGAAAGGGTATTGCGAATTTCCGCCGAGTTCGTCCTTCCAAATCCAATGGCATTGTAGACTTGGGTCTATCCCGCTCGTCCAAGGTTGGGTCCCTACATAGTGAATGTAATCCTGATGATGACAATTTGTTTTCCGCTAAGGCAAACTTACACGAATGCTCAACACTAACTGAAATTTTTGGTATTTATGATCGAGCATCTAGTCCGAAACGTTATATGGCAAATTCAAAAATTTGTTTAAGTTATAATGTCTCTCCTCATCATGGTTCTCTTATTTTCGAGACTAGGGCTACAAATTCCTCTTCAAATGTTTATTAATTAAGTGCATTTGTAGACTATATTAAAGCCATCTTCTTTCGTAGATATGTAACTAGACATAAGAATATTATGTTCCTTTATATAAATCTTTTATATTTTATTTTTTTAGTAACGAGGAACCAACCTTTGGTGGTAAACACGAAGTCCGTGAACTAGCCGGCAAAAACGCACAGACCAAGTAAACCGGCTTGTACCGACCGGCTCGACCTAGTGGTAGGGGGAATGGTGAAACTTGGTTTTTCATCCAAGTGAAGGGACGGTGGCAAGGATCGAACCTAGGATCTCCCAATATCCCCTCATGCCTCTTACTTTCTTAGAACATCCACAATCAGTCCCATTCACCCCCACTTTTTCCATTTCTCTCTCTGCCACATTAGCTATGCACCCTATTATAATTTATAATTTATAATTATAATTTATTTCTACATCCATGCATCCCATGAACCCCTACTTTTCCCATTTATACTTTTTTTTCTCTCTCCATATACAATTACAAGTGTACCCTTTCTCTAATTAAAATTACATATAGACCCCTTGTTATAAATAATTTTTTTCATAATTTGACTATAATGTTGTAATAAATAAAAACTATATCGCTAGTTTAAAAAAATTATAATTTTCGGTATAAGTCATTGTATGGTTTATCATTATTGCTATGGGCCTACGATCTATAATTTGAAGAATAAATACTTTGGTTATGCGTAATCAAATATATACAATTGTTTAAAAAAGACAATTAAATAACCCAAAAATACCTTATAAACCTCCTAAAAATATTCAATTAATTTAAATATAGTCAAATATAACAACATTAATGTCTATGGAAATATTAAAAAATATGAATTATGGTGAATTTTTTTTATGTTTTAAATTGCCCTTTTGAACAATTTAAATAAAGAGGCAATTTAATTGCCCCCTTCCGCCATGTGTCGCACGATGAATGGGTCACACTCGGCCAATGCGAGCACGCCATGTTGCACTCTCATTTTATATTTTTTTTGACCAGAATGCATTAAAATTCCACGCGGCTATGAAATGCGTTGTTTCGTTTGTTTGCACGCGCATGTTCCGGTCCACTTTTTTGTCTTTAAGATTCATAGTTTGCACCATTTTTTATGGGGACACGCGATAGTCTCATTTTTTTTTTATGTCTGATCTCATGTATCGGTTCATAACATCATTGTAGATGCTCTTAGTCTCTTACAGCTAGGCTACCCTATGTGGGATATGATTTTAAAATTGGGATATGCCTCTTAGATTTTTACCACTTACCATTAGGACCTCCCAACATCCCCTATATCTCGTACCATTAGATTACCATATTTTTCACCAAATAACTCGTTTATTTGATGTATAATAATAAACACTCTCTTTTAAAAAAAAAAAACAAAGACCATGTAACATCTAAAAATTGGGACTTTATGGTGTATCATAAGTAGTGGCGAACTGGCGATATGAACATGGATAGTTGGAGAATCGTATTGAGGTCATGCGGGGCAGAATACATCAACAGACCCCTGTACTTACACTTTTTTTCCTATTGGACCCCTGTACTATGAAATGTTCAAATAAACACCTAAACTTAATCAAATTTATTCAATTGAACACTTTATGATGATGTGGCGTGGTGCGTGAATTACAATCGACATTTGAGAGAGTTCGGTGTTTTGGATTTGCTGATGTGGATTTATTTTCTAAAAAAATTCCTTTTTCTCTTTTTTTTGCTTATTATTTAATAATGTACAAACTTATTACGTTTCTTTTATCCCTTCTTTGTCTTTTTTTTTTTCTCACAACATCCAGAATTCCCTTCTTTTTTCTCAGATCTGAAATATCTCCCCAGATCTAGATCTCACAAATTCTTTCAACGATAAACAACTCTAAGAAGGAAGAACGAGAGAGATTTAGGGAGGAAGGTCACAAGTTCATTCAACTGATAAAGAGTCCTAAGAAGGAGGGCCAATTTCATTCAATTGAAAATCTCCGACGGATCTCACAAGTTCTTTCAACTGATAAACAACCCAAGAAAGAAGGAACCAGAGAGGGGAAGAAGGAAGGTCACAAGTTCATTCAACACGGACTAGGAGAAAGAAATCATAACCGCCGATGGATCAAAGACGAAACACGGACTCGGGAGAAAGAAATCTTCACCGCTGGCATACCTTCTTGATAATCCCGCTTTTCAATTTCTCGTTCTCGATTCCCCTCTTTCTAGGGTTCTCGTCCATGGATCTTGTTGAGATTGCAGGTGTGTTTGGATTTGAGATTTCTAGGGTTTTATGAGGTGTTGGGCTCCAGATTTGAGGGTGGGGGTTGAGGCTCCAGATCTGTCGGCGGTGAAGAATGGAAACCACCTCCAGATTTCGAATTGTAGTTGACGAGGCAAAGAAGACGTGTTTGGTTGAGAACTCCATATTTGAGGGCAGGGTTGTGACCTCCAGATCTGTCGGTGGTGAAGAATGTCGTCAGTGAAGATGTGTTTTGGTTGCCGGAGTTGTTGTTGGTGAAGCTTTGGGCGGCGCCGGTGACGGAAACTCATTCCTGAGTTGTGAAATTGAACGATTTGAGGGGAAAAGGCAAGACAATTTGGGTGGGGAGAAATTTTTGGTGGGGTGATGAATTATGGGGTTTTAGGGTGGGGAATTTATTCTTTGATGGTGATGAGCGGCGATGTGCAGATCTTGAAGTTGTTTTTTATTGCTCAAAAAATTTATTCTTTGAATATTTGGCAACTAGTCACCAAAAAATGCTTATGTGGCTATTAAGTGGCATTAAATATGAACATGTCAGCGAGCGTGGATCTCACGTTAGTAGAAAAGGGTTCAATAGGCAAAATTAGGGGCAGTACAGGGGTCTGTTTGAACATTTTTTAGTACAAGGGTCCAATAGAAAAAAAAGTGTAAGTACAGGGGCTTGTTGATGTATTATGCCGGTCATGCGGTCATGGGCTCTTGTTTGGGTCCGTTCACATCCGGAAAATCCGGTTGGAGTGTTAGACAGTAAAAATACACTATCCATGGGAGGGTGTTTGCATGACCCATGGGGTCATGACCCATTACCTAAAATAGTGATTTAGTGATTTTAATGCATATTTACTTTTTACAACTTTTGAGAAAAATAAATCTGACATTAGTTGGAGCTAGTTCCAAACCTTTAGGTTTGGTGGTGTTTAATTTGAGGTTCGGATTGGGCTGAATATTGGGCCTAATTAAGTTTATAAAAATCAGATTGGCCCATTTCCTATCTTTATTATTGGAGCTAGTTCCGAACACTTGTTGTCATATTTCTAGTTCAAAAGAGAACTTTTTTTTCAATTTCAAGAGATAACTTAGTATTCTTATGCTTATGACATTGTTGTTGATATTATTCTGTAGCTTTCAGTTTATGGAATCTGTTGCAATTATTCCGGATTTTCATGTATGGGAAGCATTTGAATTCTGGATTGAAATCTAAACTTTTCATCACTGGCAACTAAAATCCAAACTTATCATCCAGCTTTTGACAAGGAATTTTGTTGCAATTGTTTAACCTGCTGAATTTTCATCTATTTTCTAATATTTCTGAGTTATGGATTTACAAATTCTGATCTTTCTTGAATTTCATTTAGGTAAGCTAGCACAGGATGTATGAGATTCTGTATTACAGTAGTTTCTTACTGAATTTTCATCTATTTTCAGTACTTTCTTACTGGATTTTCATATATTCTGTATTACAGTAGTTTCTTATTGAATTTTTATTTATTTTCTAATTTTTTCAACCAAGTCTGGATTAAAAAATAATAGCTATTTTTTCACTTCAAAACTAGAGTAAGATAAAGCAAGTTGTGCAAGTCTGAATGAGAACTTTAAGCAAGTCTGAATTTTCATCTTATGAGATACTGTATTCTCGTTGTGCACTTCATGATGTATGAGATACTGTATTCAAGTTGTATAAATTGGCTTTTGTATGGTGGAGTCTTGGACGCTGGTTTGGACAGCATTTGATGTTGCATTCCTAGAAGCCTCCTACTTAGCCAGACATTAAACCAGTTTTATAGTAATCCTGAACAAGCAGACATTAAACCAGTTTCTAGTCTTGAGTAGTAATCCTTGGCACAAAGAGCTCATAAAAAAAGGCACTGTCAATGCACCAAATGTTATGCATAGTGATATTGTAAATGCTGTTCAAGAAGATATTTAAATTTCACCCAAGTAGCAAGTCATTATGAAATCACGAATAGAGATCATTAACTAAATTATGCTAATATGTATAATTGTTGCTTTAGCATGCTTTGAACGAATCTGGTGCCTTTTTCTTCTGCATGAAACTGGTGCAAATCTGGACAAATTTGTGATGCGTATCTGCACAGGCATTTGGCAGTTCAGTTCAAGCTGGATAACCCTGCTTCTCAGTTGGTTCAGCTGTGGCGATTCAACAATTTTCTGTTATGAGCTGTATGATTTTTCACTGTCTTTCGGGCCTGTTGCATATCAGTTGGCTGTGAAAGAGAGCCTGCAGCAAGAAGATCAAGTTCAGCTTCTTGTTCCTCTGAAAACCAAATCAGCCCAGTGGGTTGAGTCCTGCACAAACAGAAATGCCAGAGTAGATACTATTTAAGGATCGACGTAATTGGAGAATGATGTAGCAAATATCCAGTACAAGTCTAATGACGGTAAACAGCAACAACAACAACAAAAATGAAAACCATAAATTAATCAATTCGATTCTCTGTGAACAACATATATTAGTTTGAGATAGCTCAAATATAAGACTTTATGAAAATCAAAGATCAACCCAAAAAAATGAAAACTAGAATCCATCAATTAGAAAATGAAAAAACTAAGAGAAAGATAATTAGAGAGAGCTCAATTAAACAAGATATCAGTTTGTTGCAAGAAGATGAAATGGGCTTCAAAGCGCAAATAAGAGATCAATTACAAGACTTTAAATCACCATCCAACAGACTTTACGAAAACAATCAATTGCAAGACCATTATATTACAAAATGCAAGCATGAACGAGAGACAAATCATACCTATTCAAACCCAACCGTCGCTCGGCGTCGATTATAGCCAGTGAATGGGTCGTCCATGTTCACGCCCAAGATCTAATACCCTAATTTCATGCCCAAGCCCTAATGCCCTAATTGAAGCTATTGGTCAACTGGAACGCCCAATGAAGCTGCGCCGTCCCCTTTTTTTGCCTCTGAACCAAACGATTTTGAAAATCATTCCCATGCGCGCCATAAATGTTCCCATAAACCAGAGACCTTAATGCGCCGTTCCAACTCTTTTAAGCCCACCCCATGTCGTTGCAAATCTTTTAAGCATGAACGAGACAACCATTTCTGTTAAGTTAAAATGCTAAATAATAAAATATAGGCCAATTGACCGAAAACCACCCTTATAATGGAGCATATTGTAGATAACCACCCGTTAAAATTAAAATTATAAAAAACCACCTATATGAAGCATTCCGTTCTAAATCAACCACCCGTGCTACTTTACCGTTCATATTTCCGTCAAAAGTACAAATTTCCGTCAAAAGTACAAGAGCCTGTTTATTTTTATATTAAAATTTAAATTTAAATGTTAAAAGCAAAACAACAAAAAAAAATTAAAAGAAACATAAGTTCGTAAAAAAAATAAATAAATTTTTTTGGGAATCAATCGTCTTCTTTCATGAACTCCTGCAAGCCTCCATCTTCTAACCACCGCAATCCGCGTCGGAGGTAGTAAATCGGAATAAGGCTTCGAATTATAACTTCTCAACGGCATGGGTGGTGATTCGAGTGAGTTTTCGGCGCACTTATTCTCGTTTTTCTCCTTAACAGCCTAAAGCTTGCCCTCGATCCAGCCCTCGAGATTGAGGTGCTTGTAGCTTAGATCTCCCATGGGGGTGTCGGTGGCCCGAAAGGAGTAGATCTAGTATCGGCACCGTTGAATCTTCCTTCTTCCCCTTGCTATTTGTGATCAATTTTAAAATCCCTAACCCTAAATCTCGGGTTTAGGGTTGAAAATTAACGCTTGGAGATGGAGTTTGGACTGGAGGATGTGTGTAGCTTTGATGTCCTCGTATGCTTGGAGCGTTATTGAAGCTTGGATCTCCTACAGGTGCTTCTCATCGGGGCGGCTCCGACGTCGTGCTGGTGGCTCGTGTACTTTTGACGATGGAGTTTGGACTGGAGGATGTGTGTAGCTTTACATCAGGAGATTCCTCCCAGCAGCCTTCCGCTTGCCTCTACACCCAGGAAACCCACGCCGCTTGAAGACTCGCCGCTGCCCAAAACCCACGCTAGCGAGGCTTTTCTTTGAAAACAAGACCCCAACATTGAATTGGGTAATCTTAACTTATAATAAGTCCTAATATAACATAAAGATAATTGTTAAGGAAAATAAACTATATGTAAAATAAAAATGCTTTACCACATCCTAAGATTGAGATTATAAGATAAAAAATACCTTATAATGATCAAACTATTTCATATACTATCAATTGGTCAAATCATCTCTTGTGGTGATTAAACCATCTCTTGTATATAAACCATCTCAGCTATACTATCAACTAATATGTATTCCCGTACCTTGTACGGGTTTTACTTAAATAAGATATTAATAATTGTTAATATCTTAATAATCTTCCTATTTATCATATCTAAAAATAAAAGATTTTTTTTTTTAAAATTAAGAATGGGATTTTCTATCCATTGATGTTAGTCATATAAGATTGTACGTGCATTACACTATCTTTATATTAAACTTAATTATCTAAACCTGACATATACATTCTATCTAAAAAAAAAATCCTAATATTTGCATAATATATAGCATAAAAAATATCTTAATAATCTTCCTATTTATCATATCCAAAAATAAAAGATTATTTAAAAAAAAGAGGTGGTGTGGTCCAATCTAAAAGTGACATGTGTCGTTTACTAATTTTTTTAACCTCCGCTTTAGGTTATAGTTATGATTGATCAACTATTTTATATATACTATCAAATAAGATAGCTTAATATTAAAAGTTACATAAGATCCATTATAATAACAATTGATCAATTAAAATTACATATTAACTAATGTTTGATTGTATATACTATCAAATAAGATTACTTATTTTTTGATCGTTTCATAACAATTGGTCAATTAAGGTTACATACTATCTTATCTTTGATTATATTTACTAATAATAAGATAACTTAATTTTGACAGTTTCATAAAATTAATTTTGACTATAATATTAAGGTGTCCTCTAATTATCGAGGTTAATGGTATAAAAAGGGTAGCGTACGGTAAATGATCACTTAGGGTAGCTGTGGAATATGGTTTAGGGTATATGATTTAGCGTACATCTATATATAACATTAAAAACTTGTGTATAAGGAACATTTTTTGCACGTGTTAAATTCATGCACATAATTTTATTTTATTTTTTTGAACCAATAATAATACCAACTTTAAAAATCACCACCAGCAAAACGAGCTATCGCAATATTAACCCAAAACAATATGAAATTATTTTCCGGCCAATTTTCAGGTGGGATTGATGACACGGCGACCGGAAAATCTATGTGACAATTAAATTTTCACACCTTTATTTTTTTCACATTTAAATCCGATGTGGCATGATTTTGGAAAAAATTAATCTAACAATTCAAATATCCTAAATCGTACAAAAATTAAAATCAAACAAAAAAAACTCAAATAAATCAAATCTTTATCAATACATTAACTGGGAAAAAAAAAGAACGACGACGAAATGCTCGAAAAAGAAGACGATAGAGGTCGAGTTAAGATTTTTGGGATTACGAGTTACGGGTCAACCTGTAACCAACAATATTAATATTTTTATATATATTTACGGGTCGATTAAGTTGACATGTTTGACTAGTTTGACTCGTTTAACTATAATAATATTAGTATTTTATATATATATACGGGTCGATCATGTTAACTTGTTTGACCCGACCCGACCCATAAAACCTGTAATTCAGTTTACAGGTCGGATCACGGGTCGACAGTTTTTTTTCCAGGTCAACGGGTCGATGCGTCACTCATAAACCGGGTTACAAGTCGGGTCGGGTGAATCCGGTCTAAAAAAAATTTAAACAGAATTATTAATCCGGATAAATATAAGGGCATATACTTCTCGTTATTAAGAATACTAAATAATATATACTGGTTGATTTTAAATAATATGTACCCTAAACTAATATTATCGAGCCTATTGATTTTGTTATATGTACACTTTGATTAAACAATGCAAAAAATTCAGCCAAGTTGTTATTTGTAAGATCTCGTTGATTTTACAATAAAAAAATTCCGGCCCACCCTAAAATGCCGAATAAAAAAACGATCCAACTACATATGTATAATTCATTTAAAGTGCAATCTATTTATTTAACCCATTTAAAACAAACTCCAAACCTAATAGCCAAACCTGCAGGTATGAAAATGCCTAATCAAATTAATAAAAAATTAAATAATAACCTACTTTTACTATTCTCTCTCCTCTGGTACTATTAAGTAGGTGGTCTGTGGTCATGACCCGGTGGGTCATTTAAACAATTTCCCTATCCATGTATAGTCTGTTCACTTTTCCCTCTCAAACTTCAATCAACAAGAAAACACACTTTCCAACTTTCCCCCTTTGCAGGTCGATTGAAATCCCAGGGAAAGAATCTATCTTTTGGCGGGAGCTTTCAAAACATCCCCAAATTTTCCCTCTCGTCGCTATCCCCAATGACCCACCCAAGATTTTACCCAATCGGAAAATTTCCTTGATTAAAAATCTACGATTTCCACTTTTTTTATATAAAAATTTGGGCATATATATGATATATTCCATATTCGAATCGTACTTTCTTAATATTACTTCGCTCTGCTCTGCAAACTTCTGAGTCGGTGATTCCTTCCCAACGTAATTGTTACGCATGGAGGAAGAAGCAGATCGCGCGGCCGTTGTGGTTAAGGAGGAGGAAAAGGAGAAGGCTGCTTCTGGTTCGGACGGTGATGGTGTTTGCCCTAAGATGGAATCCGGCGAAAGCGAAGAAGCGGCTAGGGTTGATGGCTGTAAGACCGAAGGGGGTGATCATGAAGAGGGCGTTACCGCAGGAGAGGAGGAGAATCCTGCTCCTAGGGTTCTGAGGAGAACGGGCAGGGCAAGGAAAACTGTCCAGCAAGATCAAAACTTTGGGGACGATAGTGATTCCGATGAGAAGAAGACCTCTTCTAGGGGTAAGGGTAAGGGTAAGAGTAGAGGTGGATGTCGAGGAAGGGGCAAAGGAAGAGGCTCGGCTGGAGGGGGGCGTGAGAAGAAGAAGCGCACGGAAGATGTCTGCCAAAATGCCTCCGACAGAGAAGATGATTCGAATGGCTCTGCGAAGAGGAGGAGGAGAACGAATGGCGATAGTCCTAACGCAGACGAGGAAGATGATTCTGTGAAAGAAGGCAATGCTTGTTATTCGTTGAGGGCCAAAACTAGATCAAACAAGATTGTGGAGGCGCCGATGCCCGTGATTAATAAGGATGATAGTGTAATTAGCTTCTTCCTGTTATTTTTGTGATTTAGTTTTCTTTTTATGACTTAAGTAATCATGTCCAATTTTTGGGCTTTGTATTATCTGACTGCCAGGGGATTCAAAATGAGTCCAATATGTGCCATCAATGCCAAAGGAATGACAAAGGAAGAGTAGTCCGTTGTACCAAGTGCCGGACTAGAAGATACTGCGTGCCTTGCATAAATAATTGGTATTCCCTTTTTCTTTTCCTTTTTCTGTTTTGAGATGCTATTCATCAACTCATTTGGAATAGATTTTTTTTCTAGCAATTTTTCTGCCTAATCTGTTGTCTGTCTTGATGGGAAAATTTCTTTTGACATATCTATGCCTGGCTTCAATTGCTTTGCCACTCCTGTAATTTTTTTCTTCTATGTTGCTGTATATATGTTTGTCCTCTTGGATTAGTAAAATTCGCCAGCGTTTTCAGAATTTCTGTGAAATTTTGTTTATCTTCAATGGTTGTGTTTTTTGCGATTAAAAACTATATATATTGCATTATATAGTTTATTGGTTGTGGATACTAGACACACTGTATTGAAAAATATGCATTGTCTTGCTTTAGGTTTTGGTTTTGTTTGGCCTGTATGGAATTACAGGTACCCTGGAGTGTCTGAAGAGAAGATTGCTGAAGCTTGTCCATTCTGCTGTGGCAATTGCAATTGCAAGTCTTGCCTGCGTATAGATAGCCGAGTCTCTGTTGAAGCTCGTGAGCAGGTATCTGTCTGTCATGGTGTTTGCCTTCTTATATGTATTGAGATAATATGCTTTTGTTTAAATTTACTGTATATGATACAAAATGATTCCATGAACCGGGGTTACACTTGGGAATTGGGATGAATATGCTGTCCTTGTTAATTTATTGCTTTGAATTTACTACCTCCAAGGTTTTCTGATTATTATCTCATGCTACTTGCAGCTGAAGAAAATAGGTGAATTTGAATGTAGTAAAGGGAAGGAGCTTCGATATTGGTTGTATTTACTTGAAATCATTTTGCCATCACTAAAGCAAATGAGTGAGGATCAAATCTTGGAGAAAGAGGTTGAGGCCAAGATTCAAGGTATACTTGTATTCTGTTACTTATAGTATATCTCTGGTTTACATAACATGAACACTCTTTTTTTATTGTCTCATGCACATATATGCTGGAGTATCTAAGCTTATGCTTTTGTCCTTTGGATATGATAGACATGTTATTTCTTTATAATAATACTTGATTAGATTTATGCCAGTTTTTCTTTTTCTTTTTGTTTTGTTTTGTGATTCAATTGTTGGTTCCCTGACCTCTCAATGGTACTGTTTTTTTGCCACAGTTGCTTGAATAGATATTCTTAGTCTTTATAACAAATTAACAATCAAAGAGTTACCTAATTATATTAGATAATATTTGATGGTTTACAATATCCGTTGAAAGCAATTAAAAAGCCTAACATTCATATAGATAATTTACAGATAGTCCTCCAATAATTTTTGTGGCAGATATGGCTGACACGCTATGCTCAATGTACACTAATGTGGGCTTGTGGAGATTTGACATATGAATCTGTGTTAAAGGTCATTTCAACATACTGACTGACTGTTCTTTCACAGGGCTGCCGGTATCAGATGTAAGAGTTGAATATACTCCATGCCCCCCGGATGAACGTGTCTACTGGTAATGTATTTTTTGGTTTCCCTTTAATTTATTTTCTACTTTTTGGGGGAATACTTGTTATATCCTATCTGAAAAGTGACCTAATGATGCATATATTGGATGTAGGGCTGTAGTTAGTATTCTGATGCCTGTACTTTCCTCTTTTTTTGTTGCAGTGACAACTGCAAAACTTCTATATTTGACTTCTTTAGAAGTTGTCCAAATTGTTCCTGTGATATGTGCCTCACTTGTTGCCGAGAGATCCGCGATGGACATCTGCAAGGAAGTGATGTGGCTGAGGTGACAGAAATCAGATCCAGAGGACTTGACTACATGCATGGGGATATGAATGATGACTCTTCCCGTAAATCAAAAAGATCCCGTTTGATGTATTCAAAGAGTCAGGATGATAAAACATCAATGCCAAAGCTAGTGTGGAGGGCAAATGAAAATGGCAGCATTTCCTGCCCTCGGCCAGAATGTGGCAAGGCTGTGCTTGAGTTGAGATATATGTTTGAAAAGAGTGTTTCGGATCTGGTCAACCAAGCAGAAGAAATTTTAAACAATTCCAATTGGAAGTTCGAGATTGAAGCTGCTTATACGCCTACTTGTTCTTGTATCTCTGTAGAAAACCTTGATTCTATCGAAGGAGAAGTTCTAAAAGCAGCAAATCGTGAAAATGGCAATGATAATTACTTATACTATCCTGATGCCAGAAGTATCAAGCAAGGAGACTTGAGACATTTCCAGTGGCATTGGGCAAAAGCACAACCTGTTATTGTCAGAAATGTGCTGGATAATGGAACTGGCTTAAGTTGGGACCCAATGGTTATGTGGCGTGCTGTTCGTCAAATAAAAAATTCGAATCATAGTTTAAACTTGGGTGTTACAGCAATTGATTGTCTTGATTGGTCTGAGGTCAGATTCCTTGATCGTCATTTAGCATTTGTGTTTAAAACTTATATTTATGTCTTTGTTAAGCATGATTTTTGTTAAACAAGCTAGGCATTTTAGCAATCCAAGATTTGATTTTTTCCGTCGTTCAAAAATTGTTTTTGATGTATGATAATTGCTGCTAGTTGAGAAAATTATGAAGACATTTTTTTGGGGTTGAAGTGAATGTCCGTATGTTACAAGAGGGAAAAAATGACATGCTTATTAGTCCAAAAAACTACTCTTATTGTCCTCTCAATTATGTTTTTGACAGCATTATTTTTCTTTATTAAAAATAGGGCTAATTTACACATTTTCTCCCTAACATTTGTGACTCTCTTCATGTTGGTTCTAACCTTCTATTCATTCTAATAACATGAACAGCAGAAAAAAGCCTGTTGATGCTGTTAAATGATTTGGCATTAATGCTTCTGTGTTAATGTTTCCCACTTTTGATGTTTTTTTTTTCTGCTGTTTTGACTCTTTTAGATATCTGATATTCATTAAACAACATCAACAGGTTGATGTCAATATTCATCAATTTTTCAAAGGGTATCTTGAAGGTAGAAAAGATGTTGCAATGTGGCCTCAGATATTGAAACTGAAAGACTGGCCACAATCTACAGAATTCGAGAAGCAATTACCACGGCATGGGGCTGAATTCCTATGTGCTTTACCATTTAAGGAGTATACGCACTCACGACAAGGTGTTTTAAACCTTGCTGTCAGCTTGCCTAAAGATTCACTAAAGCCTGATATGGGACCAAAGACCTACATTGCTTATGGTTTTGCACAAGAACTTGGACGTGGAGACTCTGTAACTAAGCTTCACACTGACATGTCTGATGCGGTACTCATTTTAAATTAATCAATTTTCTTGCTTTTTTTGTATGATTTGAAAATGAGCTACTGATCTTGCTCAAGCCTGAATGGAAGGGCTGTTTAGTCAAGGCCCTTGGCGGTTTATACAAACAGACATTGAGGCATAAAACAGACATTTTTTGCAATACCATTTTAGGGCTTGGTGACAAGGCTGGTCCCAATATATTCTGAATAGACTCTGTTTCTTCCTCTTACATTATTTTGTTTTATTTTTCGTATGAACATGTGTAGTTGCTGTGCAAATGTGTGCTTTGTTAATCATCTTGGTATTTGTACCTAGAAACCCTATATAAAACATCATTTAAGGCAATTCCTGCACTCCTTTTTCTGCTTCGTCTCATCATTTGTGCCTTTGGTTTTACAAGGACCCTTCTCATAGCTTAAAAGTTTTTTGATACCTCTTATTCTTAGCTGTCTCTCTGTGTCCATATTCAGTCATATTTTCACTACTCTTGCTGTTTAAATACTTGAAGATTTTGAACTGAATTTTTTAAACTTGAGCTACAGTGATCTTGTTTTCTATATTTTTTTTATAAAAATTACGAGTGCCTTGTTATTGTGAAATTCTTTTATCATTATCTTGAAGATAATCTGCATGCCAAATGATGACTAGGATTCTTCTATAGTAGAACATTCAAGTCATGTTGCTGCTACACTCTTTCTTTGGTTAATTTGCAACTTTTGAATGTTCATGTCTCAGGTTAATATCTTGACACATACTGCAGAAGTCAAATTCAAATCTGATCAGCTAGAAAAAATTCGTGCCTTGAAGCGAAAGCACTTAGCCCAAGATCAAGTTGAATTGTATGGTTGTGGTTTGGTCTCCCGATGTGTGGAGAACTGTCAGCCTGTTGGCAACAATGAATCTCATGGACAATCTGAAGCGGATCCAGACGCAGCTTCTGTGGGTTTAGGAATTCATCATGAAGATTGTTCTGAAAAGGAATCAAATATCAAGATTACTGGGCTTACTTTCTCTGAGGAGGGTGTTAAAACAGTTGCTGGTGGTATGGATGTGCCTTCAGATGAGAAAGGTGGTTGTGATACAGAAAGGGCTGAAAATGATACTCCGAAAAGTAGGGGAAATAAGGGGAAGAAGAAATCAAATACACATAGCCAGATAAAGAAGGGAGATACAGGGAATGGAAATGATCTTGATGCAGAAGAAAATTTATCCGTTGAAGGAGGTGCTCTTTGGGACATCTTCTGTCGGGAAGATGTTGATAAGTTGCAAGAATATCTTACGAAGCACTTCAAGGAATTTAGGCACACTCACTGTTTGCCACTTGAAAAGGTAAAAGAAAGCATTCTGTACAGCAGCTGGTTAGAATCCTTTTTCTCTACTTTCTGGTTACTCATAGCATTGATGTTTCACACGTCTTTAGTTTCTTTTGTGGGATGATATGGCCTTAATATTTTCCTGTTTTATGAGTTTCTCTTTCTGTTATCTAACAGGTTGTACATCCTATACATGATCAAACTATGTACCTGACCGAGGAGCATAAAAGAAGGCTCAAAGATGAATATGGTTTGTGATTAACTAGCCGCAAAAGGTTTTTGGTACCATCTGACATCTGCTAATATTGCAAATATGCTGTATGTTTTTTTTTATCTATGTAGGAATTGAGCCATGGACATTTGTGCAAAAGCTTGGTGATGCTGTGTTCATTCCTGCAGGATGTGTTCATCAAGTTAGGAACTTAAAGGTAAACAATTGAAACTCAATGCCAGTTTTAATATATTGTTTCTAGATGTTTTATACATATTGAATATATCATCATTCTGAATGTTTCGAAATTTGTTATGACAACCACCTTATTTTTGATAGTAGGTTATTAACGGTTTGAAATAAACTGCACTAACTAGAAAGCATTTTGTACAGCAGCTGGCAAATTTCATTCTGCATGTGACTTTGAGAACACTTGCATTGATCTTAAAATAAACTGCTACATCGGAATTTGAGGGGTCAAGATGGGAGTACCTTGCCCAAGGGAAGGAGGTACACCCGATAGACCCAAGAAAAACTGAAATTCAACTATGTGACAATAATAACTAAATTTAGTTAGAATGCACCAAAATTAATATAGAGACTAAATTCATCTCAAAGGCAGTGTATAAAAGCCAATGAGTACGAGGATGCTCCCCAAAGGCAGTGTATATAGTTGAGAAACAAAATGGATAAATTTTAATAATGATTCCTATAAGATCCTTTTTGATGGATCTAAACAACACAATAATGTAGTGGGATATGGTTATGTAAATCGAGAATCAAATTTGGATAAAATTTAACAATGAAGAATAGAAAATTTGGCAACAAAGCCGTCCTATTAGGAATGGATAACTTGTGTGTTGATAAATTACCTAGTAGAACAATGGGAATGCAATGGGAATTAGAATTGATTACGTCACACTAATGGATTATTGCCAGTTTTTCTGTAGAGAAGCAAATAGGTGAACTACCCTAATTACTTATCCTAATAAAAAAAATTTAAACATAAAAGCAGTATTAACTGTGTAAATTTATAAGCAGTATATTAACTGTCATGCTTTCATATTATGCGTATGAATCTTTATAACTACTTTATACTTAAAAAAAACAAATTTATGAGCAATATGTTAATTGTGCTTGTGCTTCTGTTCTTATCTCTGATTGCTGATTAGTATGCTGGAATTAACAAATATTCTCTGCAGTCCTGTATTAAGGTTGCGCTTGATTTTGTGTCACCTGAGAATGTCAACGAGTGCATTCGATTGACTAAAGAATTCCGTGTACTTCCTCATAACCACAGGGGCAAAGAGGACAAGTTGGAGGTAAGTTATTTATGGTAGTTAGCATACATGTACCCATTTGTGTATATCACTTGTGCTATCATTTAAGATCTCAATGTCTTGAAATTCAGGTTAAGAAAATGATCCTGCATGCGGCACAGAAAGCTGTGGAATTCTTCAGAAAAGGGTAAATCGTCGATAATTTTATACTTGCTGAACTCTTCATCTGATTTTAAATTATGTCTCCATTGCTTTGTGACTTGTCAACAATTCCGGTCGCCTTGCTGCCTATAGTATTGTTAACAATATGAAACTGCTTAATTAAATTTTCTCCTGTGTGGCTAGACATCGCAATTTTTATTTCCCACTGTTCAAGATATTGGGATTGGAGATGTTTGACAGTTCTAGGCTTTTGATTACGATGATTTAGTGAAACATTATTTTCTTTGTATTTCAGTGTTGGCTTCTCAACTTGAAAGCTAGTAGTTTTAACTTCGGCTGCCTGAAGATATATATTATATATCTTGATTTATGATTTTTGTGTTTTTCCTTGTTCAGGAGCAGGAAGAAGAAACAATCCGATAGTGATCCACCTGAGACTGAAACGTAAATCTCTGCAGCCTATGGTTCAGCTTATATGGATTTTAGTTCTAGTATAGGGCTTGCCCCTTCTATATATCTAATTTCAACTAGTTACCACTTACCAGCTGGTGTAATCGACATGGTTAGTTTTGCTTCTAGATTATGCTGTAAAGTTGGCATCTAACTCTGTTGTCTTTCTGATTATATACTTTTTTCCGGTCTGATCAGTAATGTTAACCGAATCGAAGTGAGTAGGAGCACTGTGTAATGTTTTGGGTTCATTCAGTGCTCTTGCTCTTATTTGTAATGTAATTTATAACGAAGACCCTGAAAGTAGAGGCAATTAACGTCTTTGTGCATGTCTTTCACTTAACTTGATTAGTTAGATGGTTAATGAATTCGCCTTATAACAGAAATAACTGAAATTTGCAAGCACTGTGTAGCACCAAGGAACGTTTCTCGCACACAAATCTCTAGTCTGCACCTTTAATTTTTGCCATAAAAAAATTGGTCTGCAACAGACCAATTAATGATGGTAGTCTTAGATGCAATGAAGTATTGGCCATGATATACACACCGGCAAAGATAATCCATGGACTTAATGGGTGGCTAAAAACCACACAAGGCGAGTTGATTTTTGGAGGATGAGAGAGCTTGGAATTGGAAGTCTATTCTTACAACAACCAACCAGCCAAGCTCCATTCGATGGTGGCAACGCCTTGATCTTCTCCAAGCCAAATGGTAAGCAAGACAATCACCTCCTTTATAACTTCTTTAGAGATAAGAGAGACAACCTCTCATGGTGTGAAGTTATTTGGAGTGACATTCAACTGAACAAGTGGAACTTTATCTTTTGGCTTGCCATGCTCTATAGAGTACAGACTTCACACGACAAACAAACTACACCACCATTGGTGCCTCGTTAGTTATGACACTTCCATTCTTTGGAAGAATATCCCGAAAATTGGAAATCGTCTTTTGATTTAAATGTGTTTTTTGTGAAGAGGACAAGGGTAATTATTTGCCGTTGGGCTAGTATGAGAAAAAGACGGGAGTAATCGTATTTCACTAATGATTTTCAATAATATACCCCTCTATATAAATTTTCCAATAGTATCCTTTTACATAAAAAAGGACTGATTTAACCCTATTCTATCTTTCCCAATATCTCGTGAAATAGAGTATCCTGGTACGAGTGAATTTGGAACTGATTTCAACGCCGATCCCATTTTTGCCGACGCCAGGAACTACGGCCTTCCACCTCTGTTTTGAAACTACTCTGCAACGCCGATCCGATATTTGCCGACGCCGGGAACCACCGCCTTCCACCTTGCTACCACCGCTGCCCCTCTTTGCTGGCGCGGAGAACGCCACAAACCACCGCCTTCCACCTTGCTACCACCACTGCCCCTCTTTGCCCCGGCGCGAACCGCCGCCATCCACCACTGCCCCTTTTTGCTACCGTCTCTTTGTCGGCATCGAAACCGCCGGAATCACGGTTCACCACCAAAATCGCCGGTCATATATAAGCTATTGCATTAGTTTGTTTTTACGTGATTTTGTCTTGTACTGCTACATTAAAAATATTAGGTTTTTATTACATAAAAAGTGTTAAATGTATATTTAATGTAGAAGGATTTTTTATATAAAATTTGTTAGTATAATTTTTATGTAATGTTATTTTATTACATAAATTCAGCTTTTATCACACAAATTATTACATTAAATTTGTTAGCATAATACTATTACATTAAATCTATTAAGGTTTTACTATATAAAATTTGTTAACATAATTTTATGTAGAGTTATTTTGTTACATAAATTCAGATTTTATTACATAAAAATTGTTAGAATACTTTTGTTACATTAAATTATTACATAAATTCATATTTTATTACATAAAAATTGTTAGCATATTTTTGTTACATAAATTCAGATTTTATTACATTAAACTTGTTAGCATACTTTTGTTACATAAATTCATATTTTATTACATTAAAATTGTTAGCATTTTTTTTTTTGCATTAAATTGTTACATAAAATTGTTAGCATAATATTGTTACATTAAATTGTTACATAAATTCAGATTTTATTACATAAAAATTGTTAGCATATTTTTTTTACATTAAATTGTTACATAAATTCATATTTTATTACCCTAAAATTGTTAGCATACTTTTTTTACATTAAATTGTTACATAAAATTGTTAGCATAATATTGTTACATTAAATTGTTGCATAAATTCAGATTTTATTACATAAAAATTGTTAGCATATTTTTGTTACATTAAATTGTTACATAAATTCAGATTTTATTACATTAAAATTGTTAGCATACTTTTGTTACCTTACAAAGTTACATAAAATTGTTAGCCTAATTTTGTGACATTAAATTTATTAGGGTTATGCTACGTAAGATTTTATGTAGGTTAATGTTGTTATATATTTTTTATGTAGGTTGATTTGGGTACATAAATTTTATATGTAGGTAATTTGGTTATACATACATTACATTAGTGTAGGTAATTAAAGCAATTTACGTTTTTATACTTGCAAAGCAATTTACGTTGTTATTTTGCATACAGCAGAATGAATTTTTGATATTTGTTATTTCACCTGTAGGTTATAATGCAGTAGGCAAGTGAAGAAAACCGTCAATTTGAGAACAATTCAACGATGATCCGGCAGTAACCACGAGAAATGCTTGTGCAAGGAACCACATGAGAGCCGCCAAAAAATCCGACAGTGGTGTGGGGCAGATGGACGCGCAAAGAACCGGCGATTTGAAGAATCAAGGTGGACGGCTGCCGATTGAATGTGTTGATAACGTCGGCAAAATCTGTCTGATTGGATTTATATGGGATTTTAATTAATTATCTCATTTATTAGTAACTAGGGGTAATTATGTATTTTTATGCCACAAGGGTGTAGTTTAGGAAAACCAAATATACTAGCGTATATTTTTGGAATGGATTATTGAAAGTAGGATTATTATGGGATTCTTCTCTTATAAATTCGGTCCTGCTACAGTAGAGTAACTCTACCTTAGCCAAATCCTTAAAAATTATACTCGACATAATTTTACATTCTAAATGAACGAAGCTCACACCTAAATTGCCAAGTTTTCTAGCAAGCAACTTCTCCAAGAGAACGTTAATTAAATACAAATTCGGTCTTCATTACACCATACTGTATTACAAACAACAATAAATAGCATAAAACTCGGAAAATTATACTGTTATTACACAATACCCAGCCTAAGCAATCAAACTGGTCAGTCAGCTTCATCAGCAGTAAAATCAGGCTCCGGAGGCTTAGGTGGCTTAATCAAATCCGGCGACCCCCTCGAAAGCCGATACCGGTGGACCCCACGAAGAGCATTGGCTGCAAACTTAGAAGCCAAAAACGTAGCCCTAATACTGTACGTTCCCGTACTACCACCCCCTTTACTATTAAGTGAAGCTTCAGCTTCTTCCTCCTCTCTCCTCCTCTGCTCCATCACCTTCCTCTTCAAATGGCGCCTCCAAGCCGCTTGAATAAACCGAGCGGCCCACGTTCTCCACTGCTGAGAGTAGAACCGAAACGTGTGCTGGACTTGTCTACTGTGAAGACGTCTGAATTGACCAGCTACAAACTTGAGTTCTTCGGCTTCAAGAGCAAATGCCTCTACCTCTGTTACGGCTTTTACGGTTCGGGTTGAAGATGGGAGGTTTGATCCGGATTTCGGGTCCAATGCCCATGTCAGAAGCTCTTCACCACAGAAGTCGCCTTCTGCGAGATTACTACGGTTTAAGAACCCGCTCCGACCGCCGTCGGTCGTTTCGCTTACTAAACGACCGCGTATTATGAAAAGCATTTCAGCTACGGGGTCGCCTTCTCGGACGATGAAACTGCATTCGGTGTGTAAGCTTGGTTTTAGCCTCTCGCATATGGCGTCTAGGAGTCTCTCATCCATGTTCTCAAATAGAGGAACCTGACAAAATTTATGAAACAAATTAACATGAAAGAATCTCATCATCATTGACCCACTGAGGCTCCGCTACTTCACATAAAATAGGATTCCATAAAATAGAATTTCATTCCAGTAGAGTTACTATGGGTAGAGTTGGTTAAATCTTGAACATTAATCTATAAATAAGGGGTTAAGATTAAAAATGATCACTCTCCTTATCTTTTTTATTTTATAGGGTTTATCTTTTTCCGTAAGAGAGTTTATTAGATGATCTACCTGTTGCAAAACTCTTTCAAAACAAGACCCCATAAAAATGCTATCTAATTTATGTATCTTACAGAAATCAATACAAATGTTTTGGGTGAGTAGGGATTTAATTAGAAATAAATATTAAGTAAATGTGTACTCGTGGAATTAATGAAATACACACAAATTATTACTTTCTATGTACAAGTCATTTGGGCTTCTCATAGGAAGAAGATGGGATGGTATTTCCTCAAGGAAGTCTGAATATAATATAGGCTAGCAAGATGATTTTACATCAGTATGCACAAATGCTAACCAGATAGAAGGTATGAGAAACTTACACGCCTCACTAAAGCCAAACAGAGATGCCTCTTGATGTCCCTCCTTAAATCCTTTGGCAAAGTACTGACCAAGCTCTCTTCATCAACTCCACGCGTCTCAAGCCACTTGTACTGATCATAGCGTCTAACACGGTCCTTGAGCTCTGAGGGGAGCAAGCGGTGATGCATCCATTGCTCGGAATCGCGTCTCTTGACCCTCATCTCTTCTAGTCGAATAGTAAGAGACTGCAGAT
The DNA here is from genome assembly GCA_964016875.1 of Fallopia convolvulus. NCBI lineage: Eukaryota > Viridiplantae > Streptophyta > Magnoliopsida > Caryophyllales > Polygonaceae > Fallopia > Fallopia convolvulus. The sequence goes on from OZ024721.1 coordinate 5,548,232, forward strand.
AGGTCTGGACAACAAGAAAATCTGTCTTAATATAATTATTCATTCATTCAAACCTCAAACAAAGTGTTTGGTTTAGGAAGGTCGGGTCCATTATCCACATAATCTGATAGGTCCATAAGTATTTCAATGGCAAACTATGGTTATCTCCTAATTAACCTTAGCCTACAGAAAGGCAAACGGTCTAAAAATGGCCATAAGAACCTTAATGTCACATTACAGACAGAACAAAATGGATGGCAGTCCCTTAAAAAGTAGTCTATTATTTACCTGCATATTCCCAATCAAGAGTGCAAAGAGAATGAGCCCAGCTATGGCTAAAGCAATGGAGAATATAACCTCTCCAGGATATGTGCTGGTTTGGAGCCCTTGGCCTAGAGTACTGAAACAGCAAACAGATAAGGGAACAGCAATGAGTAGTCTTCGATTACTAATCGGATGCTGAAAAGGAGGATAAAGATCAGAAACATGAAAATGAGAAGAAGATTCAGATAACCAGCAGGAAATGTAACAAATTCTAACGTGTGATATAATGAAAGATTTTAAAAGACTGCCTGATCAGATTAGATCAATTGATAAATACAAGACAGTTTTTTTTTGTTTTGTTTTTTTGCAATTGGATAAAGTAGATGATAAAAGAGAAGTTCTGACAACAACTTACAAAGCCATGAATGATCACACAAAATAGTCTCTCCTGTTTCTACAAAAAAAAAAAGTCTCTCCTTTACCTCAAGTTCTGTAGTCCCCACCATAGACAGTAACAGTACTTCGACACAAAGTTTGTAGATGATATGATGCGAGAATTTAAAGCTTGTGAGAAGATTCCAAAATCAAATGGTGGATTGTCACCCTCAGTTGTGCAATGTGCACTAAGAACCGAGCTACTATTTTTATACCATTCATCATAGCCAGTCATGCCTTGTGGGTTGCTAGTACAGTACAAGAAATTAGTACTTGTGCATACTGTACGATTCATAGAACATGCTTCTTGCCAGCATGCATCATTACGCTCCACAGCTAGCAAGTACCAGAAAGCACCAACAATCTGCAAATTTTCATCAAGTCAGGCAGATATAGAAGAAGCCAAGAAGGGGTTAGGGGAATAAATGTTTTCAGTTTTGCCCTTTTCCATTCAGAAATTGAGGATGAAGTACTTTTACAATAAAGGCACCCTGTCTATATTGCGGGAAATCTTGATGCATTGTTGAAAATCATCAATAAACTAATTAAATCCCCAAAATATGATATGATTATATTTGCTGCATAGAGAATACTAAGCAATGGATTAAAAATACATATGAGTTGAAGCAACCAAAGGAGTAGCTTACATGACTAGCAAGCATGTACAACAGAAGATAATACACAGCACCAGCCCAAGCAGTCTCAGCAAAGACACCTGAGGTCCTCTTTAATTCTGATGTTAAGGGTATCATCCGGATGAACCTTGGTATATACTGAAGTAGGATAATGAAAAGCAAAGCCTCTTTTGTAGCTAATACATCTGTACCTTTTGATCTTTCCAAATACCTCCAGACAACAATCTGTATCACTCAACAAAGGATGATATATTATTTTAGTACATAATTTTGTGTGTCAACTTTCAGTGTCAGAAAAGACACAAAAAAAGATCAACCATTGGCTGATAACAAATAGAATATATTGCAAATATCTAAAATTTACACAGCTTGGCAGTTATTTCATAAAACTAATTGATTGAATAATTCAGCAGTAAAAGCAAAGCAAGATCCTAATGAGAGAAGAGAAAGAAAGAAAAGTCAGCAGTAAACATACAAGGCTTCAACAATAAACAAAAAATATGGTACAATATAAGTAAATCAAGTACACTGAACAGAAAGCCATGTATCAAAAAAGCAGGTGCAAGCACAATACTATAAGCATTACAGCAAAACACACATCCAAAAGCATTATATCTTTACAAAAGACAACACATTATAATTGACCCACACCTGTGGAAGAGGCAGCACAGCCAGAAAATCAACTATAAAGTATGAGCAGAGGTAACGCTTAGCAATTTTTGTTGGATCAATAACAAGTTCACCCCGGCCAAATACACGGGATGATGGAGCAATGTATGCAGTCCGAAACTGGAGAGCCATATGGAAAAGATAAAATGCATCTATTATTGTCCTCAATGTCGTTGCCGCGGTTGCTAAATTTCGGTCTATGGTAAGACAATTTCCTTTGGAATTGACAACTGGCAGATAGAAGAACAAAGGATCCACAGAAACCGAGAAAATACATGATATAACAAAAAGCTTATTCCAGAACTGAAGAAACTTGTCTTGTGGATCCAAAATCTTTTTTTCTGACACCTTTAGATCTTCAGGGAACACGGCACGTGACACCCCCCGTCCAAGTGATTTTCCAATGGACCACAATCCTTCGGATCCTTTTCTCATGCCCATCTTAAAAGAGTTTGATGACCTTGCATTGTTTGCAGAGCTTATACCTTGCATACTAAAGCCCCATTTCTTTACAACATTGGAATCAGATGAAAGAGATGTTCTAGAGTCAAGGTCATCCAACCTGCACAATCAACACAAGATTCCTGGAGAACCTTAGTAGGGCTAAGAAATTAACAAATGTAAATACTTACAACAGTGTACATACAAAAGGCGAGATACAATAGCAAATAGCATTTCAACATTAACCTAGTACACATATGATTGGATAAGAAACTTGAACTATTTACCCGTTTCATTGGAATTCAATTTGTTATCGAAGTAAAGGGAAACAATGTCAAGAATAATAAGGAACTTACACTTATCAAATATTTACTTGCAACATTCTTTTTTATTTTTATTTTCTCAAAACTCAAAAATTACACTACGCTTGTTAGTTGTTACTTAATGCATCATATCATTGTAGAATAGTTCCTGGTTACTGGATGCATAATCTTCTACTCCGATATACTATTGACCCACAACCATTTGAAAAACAGAAATTAAAAACCACATCCCTTCATCCCTTGTTATAATTAAAATGGTGGGCTGTGGGCACTTGTCTAATTGTCTACTACATATTCTCATGGATTCTCAAATTTAATTGTATACTTGGAAGTTGCAAGTGTTTTTCTTGCATTACATGCACATGTGCATTGCAGAGAGGAAAAGAGATGGAGATATTACCTTACAAACTTCTCTCTCTGACTGCCCATACAATCAGATGTGTAACTGCATTCCAGCATTTCCAGTACTCATATGGCCTTAAGCTACAAGTCCAAAAAGAGAAGTCATATAACAAAAATAAACAGAAATAGACATAAGCTAAGAAAGAGGGGAAGAAAGCTTAAATTTCTCAGGATAAGGATGTCAACGGACCAACAAAAAGAGAAGTCGTACAATATTCATGTACAAAGCAGGATGCACAACAGACTCCTCAAATGGTGAGAGCATGAAAATTTTTCTAAGTTCATTTAGCATCACAATGACCAATATTTATACACACAATGCAAAAACATCAGAAGCCTTCCCTGGTTCAAAAATTAAAAGCACTCCAGCATTTCTTCAGCTGGCACCATAGCCACCTATCTCCGCGCCCACAACACAAACGCAACAGACTATTTTGGGTGCTTTTCAAGTATAGATATATGACATCACAGGTGCATATGGAGGTTGAATCAATTTATTAAAGATCAAATCCAAACAAGAGGCCGGGTCAAAGCTACTATCACCAACCCTGAAGAAGTCAGTTCGATATTTTGTACCATCTCTTTCCTAAACGCACTGACTGCATCCAGATACTCTATAGTGAGCAAAAACTAGGAAGTACCACATGATCTCCTTCCCAATCCAACCCCTCTCACATCAAGTAGAACTAGTATATTTTGCAGAGGGGGCGTATAGGTAAGCAAGATCAGATTTATCTAGAGTAGAATTGGCTTAGTTAAAGTCCATTCACAAATGAAGAAATAAACGAGAGGATATGATCCGTTTAGCAATTAGCAATTAGCAATTAGCATCACAGACCAAGTCCCAACTTCAATTGCAGGTCTTTGCACGCTAGGTTAACTTCGCACATTGTACAGTGCCACTAATCCCAAATTAGAAAATTAAATGCGAAAAGGCACCAAAAACAATCAATTGATCACCATAACAAAACGTAATCAATCAGAAGCAGAAACGAAGGAAGAGAACGAAAGAGAGAAGAATTACATGTCGATCAACGAATAGCAGATGGAGAGGGAGAGAGAGAGTGCGGGGTGGAGAAATGAAGTAGAACTTGGGAGTCCACCGAATCAATCGATAACTTCATCATGATAAAAAGACTTTAATGCCCCCGTGAAGTCTACCATGTACAAACAAACTTGGGAGGTAATATTGTAAAACTCTCTGCTGGAACGGCAGAGAATCCGCCGGCTGAAACAAGTCAAAATTCGTCTTTCTGCATGTGGCAACTGGCGTAGATGATTTTTTTTTTTTCGTTTTTCTATCCTATGTCCTAAGGGCATAGGTTAAGAGTTCTAAATTTGGGAACTAAAATCTTAATAGGAAACTAATAAATCCTATTGAAAAAATAATTAAATATAAATAAATACAAATTTCAAATATATTACCATCTTTAGTCTCTTAACCTATGCCCAAAAAATAGTTTTTTTTTTAATTTACGAAGTTTGTCTATAACTTCTAAATTTACTTTTTAGGGTAAATAAAAAAATCCACCAGTTATATTATCGATTTTGTACACTCCTTATTTCATTTTTTATGAAAAGTCATCCTTTATTTATACCCCATTTTCATTTAACCACCGAACTAATTTTTCCTCCAATTTATAGTTTATGATTTAACCAAATTCATTTCCATCTAAGACTTAGCAATAAAATTAGAGAAAATTTAAAAAAGTAAAAAGAGGGCAAAATTCTAAAGTTTATCATTTAGGCATTTTATTGAACACATGGTGGGCAATGAAGAAACGTATGGCCATTAGCATTTATTTTCAATCCAAAAGTTCAAATCACAACGCAAAACATACATAAATCTTCATAGATTTGGGTAAAATTAACAAAAATCGGTATAAGGAACACAAATATATGTAATTTGAAGAGCAAAGCTCACTGCTTTGAAAATCCCTAAATGTGATATTGAAACCATTTAAAAGCAACTTATACCAAAATCCATGAAGAGATGACAAAAATGGGGACAAATCAACAACAAAATAGATCAAGAATACAAGAAGGAAGGAGAAAACGAAAAGCGGAAGGATTTCGATCGAAAAGAGTGTTGAAGTCTGCATATGTACGAAGCTAGAGGATGATTGAATAGTAAAGTTACAAAAGTACCCCTTTGTTCCTAAAAATTACTTAAGCGCATTTGTTGATCCTAACCATTAAAAAACATGATCGAACGGCTTAGGCTTGCTCGCATATTCATACGTCTGTATCTGATCGTGATTCATGTAATTAAGTATAAATGAGAATGATAAATAAATAAATGATATAAGAGCAATAAAATAAATAAACTTCATGGAGAAATCTATTACTTTAGGGATTACATATCAATTTTTCACTCACTCCAATGAATGAAAATTATCACTTCAAGGATAATATCATTATACACTCAACTTTTCAAAAGACGAATGAAAAATTATTGCTTCAAAGATAATTATTGTGCACCTCTTCAAGAGATGAAAAGAAAAGATTTTGATTTTTCGCTCTAAGCACAAATTTGTTTGTGAATATATCTACTTCAAAAGAAAAATTATCGCTTCAAGGATAATTATTGTGCACCTCTTCAAATTTATCGGTTCAAGGATAATTATTTTTCTCTTATTATTCACGTATTTTTCAAAAAATACATTTCTGTGAGACGCGCTCAGGTTGTACATCAAAGTTGGCTAATAGTGCATCAATACTGACCAATTGTGCATCGAGTTTTTGATGCACATTATTCATCGATTTTGAACTTTTTTAATTTTATTTTTAACCTTATTCATATGTATGAATAGAATATTATCTAGTTTTTAATGCAAATATAATTAGTTTCGATATATCCTATTTGTTCATTGATATATCCTTATTTATTCATTGATATTACCTTGTTTGTTCATTGATATACCCTTATTTGTTCATTAGAATACCATTGTTATTTTTATCTAAAAACTATCATTTTCAAAAATAATAATTAAAAATTAATATAGTTAATCAGATTGATTTTAAAAAGATGAGTGATTGTTTCAATCTGATATTGTTTTATATATTATTTTAACATATGCTTTAGTATATAGTAATCTGTAGTCATAGTTCTCGTGCCCTACACGGCGTTTTATATAATTATATTATTTATAAGTATTTGATTGCATTTTATTATATATTTTTATTTTTTTCTTATATCAGCCAATGATATATAGTATTTTAATCGCAAGAAATACATGTTAAATCATTAATTAATTTTATTTTACTTTTTACTTATAATAACAATTAAAATTTTAGGCTATTGATTATGAAAATAAATTGTATGTGTCTTATCTAAAAAAACTCCTATCTAAAAATTAAAGATTATTTTTATAAAAAACTTCTTTAAATATATAAAAAATAATATCGTATTAAAAAATAATAACTAAAAATTGTTCAGACATAGATATTTTTAGAATCTATAAAGACTATTATTCCAAAAGTAATAATTAAAAATTAATATAGTTAAGGATATTTAAAAAAAAACTATACGTAAAATAATAATTAAAAGTTAATATAGGAAAGAATATGTTTAAAAAAAGTAATATATTAATTGTTTGTTTAACATATAAATATAACTAATCTACCCTAATACATTATAAAGCAGAACCCAAGTCTGTTGTAAAATTTGCGCCACATGGTATTTTTGAATAAATTAATGTGAAATTATATTTTAATAAATTTTGTAACAACTTATAGTATTCTTGCTATATTTACTAAATAGATAACATGTTTATATAATTTTTTATTTATATAATTTTCTATCCATGGATTATGTATTAGTTTACTACAATAGATAACATATTTATATACATAAATTCCTATGAGATGATATTTCCATATTAATTTAATATTTTATTTCTTAACAAGATTTAGGGTCTTAATATATTTTTTTTATCTTTTAACAAGGCTTGAGCTCCAAGCATAAAATTTATATCTGTATAATGATATAATTTTAAATAATAAATTTTGTTATGTTGATATATTTTTATTTTGAGAAAAGATATAATTTTATGTGTAATTTATTCTATATATACCATAAAAACTCTTCATGGTCATTCAATATTAACATGTTTAGTCTTCGGCCTCATTCGGATCAAAACAACGAATTTTCCCTGATCTAATATTTTTATAGTAATTTTATGCATAATAATTTTTTTTCTTTTAACGAGACTCAGATTTCAAGTATATAATTTTTTTATCTATATGTTGATAAAATATGGGGCACAATCTTAAATATTTTTTTATAAATTACATAATTTTATTATGCTATTAGGAGGATGACCCGTGCTACGCATGGTTTTTTTAATCTTTCATATTATTATTACATATTTTTTCGTTAAAACATTGTTTTTACTATTTTGGTTGAATGTATTATTTTAATTATGAATTATGAATAAATATGTCAACCTAATTCAATTTAGAAATATTAAGGGTTAAAAAATAAATTGTGCTGTAAGTTTTGATCTCGATGGATTAATACATTAAAAATAATGATTTTTTTTAGTTTATTATAAATAGTGTTGGTTTATAAAGAAATTAATTTTAGTTTGTTATTTATATTATGCATTTATAAATTCTTTGTAAAATTTTTATTTTTACCATTGCATCATAATTTTAATACTTTATTATAATAAATTAGATGATAAAAGAAAAACATTTTTGATAAAAAACATAGGACTTGAATACTAACGTGTATTTAAGCAAGTGAAAAGTGTGTTTATTTTTCTATGTAACTTGATATATAAATAATTAAATATGCATTATATGAAACACAAAAACTATAGCAATTATTCATTTACTTAAATATTTTTAATTTAATAAGCTAATAATCTTGATAATTATGATAATTACTTAGGAGAAAAAGGATAAGAAATAATACTATTAGTATAATATTTAGTGAAATTCTTGAATAATTGAAAATAAAATTTATAATGCATACAAATGATATAAATAATAAAATAAAATTTAATTTATTAGGATGAAACATTTATTTTTAAACACAACCTCGTATATCTTTGGTAGGTATATGGCATAAGTGAATTAATTAAATATATTAATATTTCGTATATGTCTAGATCTTTATATGATTTTAACTTCTATTATATAATACGTAGTACTGAGTATACATTGAAGTTGAAGACATCAAAACAAATTAAAGATTGCTTACTTGAGAATGGTCATTGTTAAAGTATCACTAAACTTAATAATTATCCATTATCGATGAATATATCCATGATCCCTTTCTGAAGCACAATGGCAAAAAGCATATATATTAGCACTAAAAATATATTAAAGAAAAAATTAAAATATATAGTCTAAATAAAAAAAATATCTTAATCTGGACTTACATATCATACATATATGAATGTGATAGAATGAACACTATCCATACGAAGAAAAACAACTAATCAAATAATGATAATTGCAAACCCAACATAAAAATTGCACATTTCTATAACGAAGATGGTGGTAGGAGGGATAAAATCAAATTTAAAGTGCATTACAGTATACCCAAAACACTATAGTGATCCGAGAGCGGAAATGGAATCTATATATAGATCACAATTTCCTATATCATTTTCGAGGGCATATTGATTATTGAGCGACAATTCATTTCATAATCAATACTCCATATTATCCATTTAATAAATACTGTATAATAAATGAAATTTTTTATAATAAATATTAACTTTACATATTCCATAAGAGGATGTTACTTTTTTCAATTTCCTAACCAAAAGTTATGGATTGGATCAATTTCATAAGAGTTGTACAGTTGAATCCTTTGACCTACACTATGAAAAGCTTAATGTGAAACGTTCAAAACAATATAAATATGAATTTATTTAACAATTTAATTGGATCTCATTATATTTTCTACCCAATGAAAACTATGAGTAACGTTTACACGTTTTAACAAATAAATGCTTGAATTTTTAATTTGACACTCAAAGACGGTTAACTACTCAAGGTTTTATTAGCCTGTAAACTTATATTTAGCTATTTTTCAATGTTTTATATGAGCATTGAATAGTCATTTGATGTTTGTATCCATTTAATTGACGTATATTGAATGTGATTATACATTTTTCGAATTGTAGACGTTTTTATAGGTTTTTAGCTGATTTTATTTAACTCATATGAATAGACGTACGTTTTCAAAAATGTAGGTACGGGTTGTGAACGGACTGTATATATATTCAATGTTTTTCTTTTAATGCATTCAATTCATTAATTAAGAGATTGGATTTTTTTTTAAAAAAATGAGATTGATGTAGATCTTAAACATAAAAACTCTTCGGTTTAATGGAATGTAAAATTATATGATATTTTAAATTCCACCCATTCATGAAATAATTTATAAAAATTTCTTTTATATATTGGAATATATGTCATTTGTCACGAAATTTCCTTTATAATAACATATTCTCTTATTTATATTTTATTTATCAACTTTGACTTACGTATTTAGTTTGGAATAAAACGTTAGATTAATTATTGTCTTATATACGGAGTGTATGTGTGGAGGTATCATAAAGTGCCATTTTTTTTTGAAATAAATCTCTTTAATTGCATGGGCATTGATTACCAAAATATTTGTCTTAAATTTCTTATACTATTTTATGGTGTCATAGGATTCCTTGTAGAAGGAATAAACCTAGCATTAATCCCGTCATTTAATTATAGGTTGAACGAAGTTTTATTTTTTTTCCCTATGAACTTAATTGTGGGGAAGCATATTTTTCCTAAATATGTTTTTGGCTTGTGTATTTACTTTGGAATAAAATGTCACATAAATTATTGTCTTAAATTTCTTATATTATTTTATGGTGTCATAAATTATTCCTTGTAGGTTGTAGGTTGACCAAATTTTTATTTTTCCCAAAAATTATAATATTTTATAGAAATCTTATAAATTAAATGAGCATTAACTATTGAGAATATTTAATCTTATAGTGTTATAGATTTATTATATGGTTAGAATGAAATTATAGATTATCTTATTATTTGTATGAGCATTAATTGTTAAGTTATTTAAGTTTATAGTATTATAGATTATATATAAGTGTTTTAAATTTTATATTAATATCATAATATTGTATAATCTTTAGTAAAATTATCCCGTGAATATCATGAGGATTTAACTAGTTAAAAATAATTCAATAAAACTTCAACCAACCGGATTGATTTTAGAAGGATGAGTGATGTGGTTCAATATGGGACCGTTTTATATATTATTTTAATCTCCGTTTTAGTACATACTAATGATGTATCACCTAAGATAAACTGTGATTACCTCTTTTCTTTAATCCCTCTTTCATTTATAACAACTAGTGGTGATGCCCGTGCATACGCACGGGGCTAAGTAATCGGTCCTTAAACATACGTATGGTTATTATTTTGGTATATTGGCCAACAAATATAGTGGTTCAAACCAATTATGTTCATCGATATCATTTAGAAATAGTATGAAAGAGATGTTGGCAGTTGTAGAAGATGTAGTGTCTCGTTTGAGTTTTGGGTCGTTCTTCTTGTGTACCTCAAATTGTGTTGGTCGGAGTTTTTTTGTTTGTGCTTTTAATAACCCTCCGAGATCTCTTTTTAATTATCACAAAAGAAGGTTTGAGAAACAATGAATTGAAAATGATTATAGGATTTTAAAATAGGGGTTAGTTTGGAGCGTATGTGATGTATAAAATTTGAAGGAGTACGGTTAATTTCATCTTTCTTCATGAAATGACATTTATATTTTTAATTAATTTATTTGAAAGAATTACAAAAGTGAGAATGTGAGGGGATAGCACAAATTAATGGAAATTAACATTTACGAAGTATGAATCATTGATAAATAGTGGTCATCAATTTTGAGAGGTCGTTTGAGCCATTTTTTTTGTGTGCAGTGTGCATTAGCGTTTTTATTTTGGATTTTGGTGTTGGGTATTTATATAAAATTCATAACAATAGTTTCAACTAAGCAAAGAGTAAAAAAAAGTTCACAAACATGATGATTCATAATAGTTGATTAAGCATATTACAACTAAAGTAAGACTTCAACCATCGAGCAAATTAACCATTTTGTTCATATATTATTTAATTTTATTTAAAATTATAATGAATATTATATGTATTAACATAATCATAAATGTTCATGATTAATGTAATTTTTTTGTTCATTTTAAGGGTCATATTGAATATAATATATAATTCATTAGATTAACTCCGCAAATGATAAAAACAAATTTTTTTTATTTAAAATTATGGTTGCGATGCTTATATGAAAAATCAATAAAAATATATCATATGGATTTGAATCTTAAACTTTTTGGTTTATACACAATCACCATTACTGTTGAATAAAAAAATCTTTGATTTATTATGAAATGAAAACAAAGTATGCACAAAAAACTCTAAATTTTGATGGTTGTTACATTTGTAAGCTTCCTATCTCATATAATACTATGGATTTACTTTACAAATGAAAAAAGTAAAATTTTTATTTGAAATTATAGTTGCAAACGTTTATATGAAAAAATATTTGACATACAATATGGATTTAAATCTCAACCTTTTGGTTTATATAAAATCACCATGACCATTGAGTTAAATAAATATATCTTATTTAATATAAATTGAATACAAAATACACACAAAACATATTTCTCAATTGCCATGGTTTTTTGTTCATTTTTAAGCTTTTTAAATCACATAATAAAATGAATTTACCTTGGTAATGGAAAAAGTATACTTTATTTTAAAATTATGGTTACAAGTATTTTTAAGTGAAAAATGTGTATAAATGATACCATATGAATTTGAATCATAATTTTATTTTATACACAATTACCATAACCATTGAGTTAAAAAAAGACATTTGATTTATATATGAAATGAAAATAAAATTTACACAAAATATTTATTAATTATGATGAGGTTTGATTGCCAAAAAAAGTTTATTATGTAAGTTAAAATAGAATATAAATGGGAAATAATCTCACAAATAGAAAAATTAATGAGTAGATAAGAGTCATTGAAAAAATAAAAATGAACCAAAATAGTGCATCAAAGAGACTTGAATCAATGACCTATGAGTTCAGGGAAAAACATTCCTATCGTTAAGCTACATATAGCTTTTTAACTTATTTTTATCAATGATAATTATATAGAGATTATTGTAAACATATTTAATGAGAGCAATAAATAAGGGCAAAACCCAATCTTCTTATATTTATATAAAACACCTAATTTGTAAGGGCAATTTTTAGCCTTGTAATAATTTTTCCCAACGTGAAATTACCCCCTTGAGTGTTTGGGCCGACCTATTCCATCAGTTTCCAATAAAATTAAAGCCCATTATTCCACACGCTCCTTTTTGAGTCCTGCCTTCTCTCCCCCAAATTTATAGGATTCGAGTAGTCGCGGTCTCATTTCCCCCTCTCCTTCTCTCCATCGTTGTTTTTGAAATTCAAGTATGTCGTCGTCTCTCCACGATTATGATCTTCGTTCGATATCAAAGAATGGGACATCGAAATCGACGCGGAAGACCATCTCCAGGTTAGGTTTTCCCTAAACTTCGGGTTTTATTACTTATTAGGAACCGGTCTCTTAAATTATTGTCTTCGTTTGAATTTATCGTTCTGCAAGTTGTGCCCAATCCTGAAATAGCATTAGTTTTATTTGGATTTCACAGATCTTGTTGAAACTTGAATTTCTATCCTCGCGAGTCACGACGACCGATTTTCTGCCTATGTTCTAGATTAAGCATAGTGAGTTGCTTGCTTGCCTCTGTTATTACTCACCTAACTTTTTTTTTTTATAATCAATCAAAAAATCAAATAACCTCTGTGCTTACTAAAGGTTACCTTGTGTGAAATTCGGGATCCTTGGTGTTGCAATTCAGTGCTTTGCATGATTGTTGAATGACTCCCAACATAGAATATAATCATATTTGAGACTCTTACTGATTTCATCTTCATCTTGTATGCTTGTTTCTGATTTGGCCTGTAACTGGCTTGCTTCACTATTAACAGAAAAGGAGTTTCTAGACGTTCGCCTCGTGTGCCTCTGTCATATATACTTATAACGGACGCTGTGGCGAGAAGACGTCCCGTAAATGTGCACTTGCTGCCTTGTCAAGCCTGAATGAGAAGGGTCAAGCTGAACAGGTCAGTCGGTTTAAAATCCTCTAAAATTTTCTCTAATCTTGACGCATATATTTATCGTTTCCTCTTGTAATTTTATCAGGGTCCTAAATATCAGCTTGTTGAGGCACTAGGCTGTGTTGAGTTCCGGACCTCGGGTCTCTACCATTGCAACTTCATTGCTAAACCGAGAAAGGGTATTGAAGCTGAGAATAAGCTCTGTTTTGCTGAAGTGCAGAGAGAATTTAAGGAGGTTGTTGGAGTTGGTTGGAGAACTCTGTATACTTGTCGTTTTGCCTGTGTCTTAGGGCCCATTGGTTCAGGTATGTGTACCCTTTTTCTCTCATATGCTAATATCTTATGTGCATTGTATTCTGTGTTTTGGGGAAATTATGAGTGACATGTTAGAACTTGCTTTTCTTTCTTGTAAAATTAAAGAAGATAGCATGTGGTTATGGAGTTGTTTCAGAAATATGAGCAAAAGAATCCTGGTTTACAATGCTGAACTCTTGCAGTAGAGAATTTTCCTCCAAATAAAGATACCTAACTATGATTAACTTGTTTCCTCTTAATTTATTTATGGGTAAGAAACTCTTAATTTATTTATGCTGAACTCTATTGACTATTGAGGATTCTCTGAAATTCTGCAAACCTGCGTTTTGTAACGATTGCAAGGATCCTTGTGCTTTTGTTTTGACCTCTCTCCTTGCAGGGACGGGCCTCAATGGCTGCACATTTTGCGTCCAGTTTCCAGATTACATACAACATCCGGAAGATGGATTCAAGAAAATCGTCTTTACACAGCCTTACGCCTGCGGTTGAGATTTCCTGAACATTGTTGACTTGGATTCAATGCAGTAGTAGTATCTAATTAGTTTTGGTGTTTGAGATGATAGTGCTGATGAAGTGAGATGTACTTAACCATGTGATTAATACTATTATATTTGTCTGATGGCCTCATTGGCTCATTCTGATCATAAAAAGATACAAACACGTGCACGAAATCAATAATCTTAAGTTTCACAATTCCAATATTTCACCTAAAAATTTGAGAGAAAAATGGGTAGATAGGCAAAAATAAAAGACATATTTAGGCGCATGGTTTCACCGCAATTTCAATTAAAAGAATGAAAAATATGTGAAATCAGTGGGTTGGGTTTCCACTAGCAATACTCCATAATTGGGTTTTACTGTCGGAAGGAAAAATTGGAGTATTCCAAGTGACACTCCCTTTTGGCTAATTAAATTTAAGTTAGTAGAGTCACGCTCGGGTGGCTTAATCTCATGTATATAGTTGGAGATGTATTTGGAATTGACACGGACGCCGATTCTTACAATAACCATCTTAAGGCATGTATCAAGGCCAACGAAAATGTGGGATTCGAACATTCTTCATATTATGGTTCATATTAGGTGACATGATGGTTCATGATTTTGTATGATATGGTCTATGGATATTTTAGTTTATATTAGTTATTGTAAGGACTATAGGTTCATAATATATAGTTAGGTGTTTTGACATAGTTTGATGTATTTACAAAGTTGTGTTTTGACACGATTCATGGGTTTATGTCTTTATATAGTTAGGTGTTTTAACATAGTTTGATGTATGATGGTAGCCTAGGGAAGTTCTTTTTTTCATGAGCAAAGATGTGAGAAGGTATAAAAATTATTGTTTCTATCTCCACAACATAAAACCGTATTGTAAAATCTTGACTTCATTCTTATTTGATAGCTTATTAGCTCAAATGGTAGAGCAATGTGCATATAGATGTGGGTTCAAATCCCACATAGGCTAACTCTTCGTACAATTTATGTCTTTTGGTTCATGGTAGTTATATTGTTGGTTCACGTTTTTATATGCTTAGGTTCATGATAGTTTATCTTACAACTCATGTCTTTTAAGTCATATTAGTTGTTAATTTGGTTCAGTTCTTTTGGTTCATGATATTTATTCATTTAGTTCATATTTATATAAGCACAAGTTCATAATATTTCATCTCACGATTCATGACTTTTTGCTCATAAAAGTTAGTCTATGGTTCATGTCCTTACATAGTTAGGTTCATAATACTTGTCAATAAGGTTCATTAAATTTAATTCACAACGCTAGTAATGTTGTGTCATGTATTGATAAATGGTATTTTGTCGATTCATGTCTTTATAAGGTTAAGGCCACAATAATTATCAATAAAGTTCATGAAATTTAATGCATAATACTTCTTATTTTTGTCACGTAATCTAGTAAGTTCATAAATGGTATGGGTTTAGATTTGGTATGCTAGGTTCATAATTTATGTCATTACAGTTCATAATTTATGAACAATAGAAATTAACAACATGTAAGATGTTCAACACCTTTATCATGTCCCCATTTCCAATCCTTACAACAACATCCAATCTTGCATATGATGTATTAAGTGTAGAACAAAGAAACAAGTTGTCAAAAGGGATAAATAAGAAGAACTAGTTAGCAATGATTAAAAAAAGGTTCACATAGAGAAGATTATTCTCTTATGGGTGGGTGATATCCATACAAATTAAAATCACCGCAAAAATAAGTAGAAGACCACGAAAATTCAATGAAAACACTACAACAATGTTGAATTTATACAATTTGAAGTACTATAATCCGGAAATAAAAAACGTAACCCCCAAATAGAAAAAACCTCAAATAGTGTCTCAAGTTCAAAATTGAGAATAAACAGAATTCCCCAAATCGAAACCCCCCCAAATACCTAAATCCATGTTATTGAAAGTCGGAGAAACTAGATCAGTGAACGAATTAGCCGGAAAAGCATATCAACAATGGAAGAAAAGCGTAGACAAAAGTAAAACGGGAAAGGAGAAGTTGGGAGATGAATGAATAGGAAAGTGACAAAAATACCCTCCATTTAGAAATTCATTTAAATGCGTGTGTTAATCTTGGCCACAAATGCAGCATGATCTAACGGAGGTACGGTGCACACATTTTGCACCGTAGATTTTAAATGCATCTGATCTCGATTCAAGCTAGTATTTGGTTATTTTGGCCAATTTTAAATTAATAACAATAAAAATAGATTATACTATAGATAATAATTTTTTTTTATCTATCCATAGATACCTATTTTGCATAAATTTGATTCAATTTAAAATTAAATTAGTTTTCATGGTTGATTATGGGTAAACAAACACATATTAACCACTTTTTAAAATAACTCATGGTTTTAACTTAAAAATTTCATTAAATTCATAAATTTTTAACTAATTTATTTTGCACCATATATATATATATAATTCTTAATTAAAAATTGTTTTTTATAAAATTAAACTATATATATCCATTTTAATTTGCACCAATTTTATAAAATTAGTTGTATCTACCTTATTATTAAATTAATCATATCTACCAAATTTCATCTATCCTATTTCAAATGATTTAGTATATCTATCATATTATTCTATTATATTTTAGTTTCATCTACCCTATTTTTAAAGGGTTAGTATATCTATCATATTATTTTATTATATTTTAGTTTCATCTACCATAGTTTTTTCTGCTATATATGTATGATATTCTCATTTCTAAAACACACTCAAACACAAACTTTCAATAATTCCTCTATTCTACATCTATCAAACCTAGATTATTTTGAATAACTTTACATCACAATTTGAATAACCCGATCTTTGAATTTATGGCATGCAATTTGAATAACTCTACATCACAATTTGAATAACAAGTACTTGATCTACAATGTCATCATACTTTTCTTAGAACCAGCCTTGAAACCATACTCCCTTTTTTTACGTCTTGACATGTATAGGTCTCCATATGATTCATCCATTAAGTACTACAATCTTCCTCATTGACATTGTCCTACCATTTCATTTCAAGAACAAAAAAATCTTTAAAATAATTCTTCATGACATAATGAATAAATTCGCATTACATAATAATAATAATAATAATAACAATAATAATAATAATAATAATAATAATAATAACAATAATAACAACAACAAATTGGCTAAATGACCCCCAATGTGAGCTCCTTCTTCTTCGTAACTGTGGTGGGGTTACAAAACTGTCCTATGCCTTAAGAACTTGCTCTCCTGTGTCTTTCAAGGATGCCCAAGTTCAGTTTGATCATGCTCTGCGTCTATCCTTGGAGAAGGTTGTCACTGCGTCAGGGCCGGGTTTTGGTGATTGGCAATGGCGGTTGGCCACTCTCCCCATCAAAGGGGCGGTCTTGGCATCTTTGCTGCTGGGGATGTCATCCGTTATGCTTTCCTTGCTTCTTGGCTTCAAACGAGCACACTGTAGGCCAAGATTCTATTGAATACGAGTATAATGTCTCCCCCCTCTTCCTTTCAGCATGCTCTTCATGATTTCAATGCCTTTTGCAATGTCGATGCTATCTCTCTCACCACTGTTTCCCCTGCCCCCCAAATGATGAAAGCCCTGGAAAGGTGTTACTTTGGTGTTGTTGAGAAAAGCCTCATCGATAGGCACAGGCTTAGCCCAAGGGAGGTTGCTGTTCTTAGCTGCATCCATGCTCCCCATGCACAAGACTTTTTGTTCACTATCCCTATTGATGGTTTGGGACAGAGGATGAACCACCGTCAGTTTCATTCTATGTTGTGCTACAGAATTATGATACCTCTGTTTTCTGATGGTAGTATTTGCCCGAGTTGCAACGCACCTAGGATGGACAAATGGGGGGATCATGCAGTCC
Source organism: Fallopia convolvulus (assembly GCA_964016875.1). Classification (NCBI taxonomy): domain Eukaryota; kingdom Viridiplantae; phylum Streptophyta; class Magnoliopsida; order Caryophyllales; family Polygonaceae; genus Fallopia; species Fallopia convolvulus. The sequence goes on from OZ024721.1 coordinate 5,566,282, forward strand.
ACTGTTCTAGTGAGGTGGGTGTGAAGTTCGGGCATAATTTGGTGCGTGATATTCTTGTTGATATCTGCTCCAAAGCTGGGATCGAGGTGCGGAAGGAGGCTCCCATGGGTTTCCTCTTGGAGAATGGGCAAATTTGAGGCCTGCAGACCTTTTACTCTTTAATTGGCAACAGGGTAAAGACGCTTGTGTGGATGTGACCGGGGTCTCTCCCTTTGCTGGTATGGGTGCGAGTTCTTGGGCTCCAGGGTTGACCTTGTACAACGCTATGGAGAGGAAAAAGAAAAAGTATGCATCTAAATGTGAGGAGAACGGATACAAATTTATTCCTTTCGCTTTCTCTACGTTTGGGGAATTCGATAAGGAGGCTTTGGACACACTTTCCAGTATTAAGTCTCTCGTCGTTATCCACTCTAACAATGTTAAGAGTGGTGTATTCGTTTTTCATAGATTTGAGTTTTTGCATTAAGAAGGGTGTGGTGGCCCAACTTGTTTCTAGGCCCCCTTCCAACTTTATGTAATCAGACTCAAGATATTGGGGCTCGTGTTGCTGCTCATATCTTCACCAGAATAGGCTTTGCTATAGCTAGAGGAGTGGGGGCCAAGATTGTATCTCGACTTCCCACTAATTTTATGTAATTTGTTTGACGGAGTAAAATAATAATAATAATAATAATTCTTAATCGTAAGCTATTGTAAAATTTTCTTAATCTATTATAAAGTTAGAAGGTTTTTCTCAATAATGGTTAATCTTAATTTTGCAACTTTTGGTATTACACACAAAATATGACGTCAACCTTTGGTATTATACACAAAACATAATATCAACCTTTGGCATTACACCATTAATTTAGTAACCATTGATATTAAACACCATGATAACATCAAACTTTTGGTATTACATAAGTATTTTGAAATCATTAAATAATAAATTTTGAGAATACAAATAAAAGTAAAACAAGATAAGACAACCATTGACATTACAAACAAAAGATAAGTTCTAATTTAATGTATAATTTTTTATGTTCTACTATTTTCTCAGTATAAGTCTTTCACTTTTTGCATATATATTTCATTCACTATTAAGCAAAAAAATAAGACAACCCAATTTGCAAGAAAAGATTGAACAATACAAGATTTCACTCGAGATGGTATTGCGGAAACATAGTAGAAGTTAAATAAATACATATTGCATACCATACACAAAATAATATTATTTCGTTCAAGTTAAAATTTTCACAATTTATTTTCATTTAACCTTTTTATATGATAATATTTAGATTTTAGTCAAATACACAGTGTAATTACCTTATGATTACAAAAATATATTTATTTTTCAAATAATAAACATAGAGCATAACTTTGCCCCGTCCAACAAACGGGTTAAACATTGTAGTAATGTTAACATTTGACACAATTTTGTTTACAAATAATTAAGCTAATTTTATTTTATTTTATTTTATCTTTTTTCAATATTATCATAATTTAAATATCCCAATAAATAAAGAGTACTGGTCAAAGAAAATGACACATAAATAACATTTAGCGATCCTTACCTATTCAAAAAAAATGACACATAAATCCGGCCATAATGACAACATATTAGGCTGGCAAAAAAAACATTTAGCAATGGATCAACTCCAACCAAGACCGAGGCATTGAAATCGACAGACCAACAACAAAGGTAGAGGCATCTAAACCACCGAGTCAGAGGCATTGAAATCAACAAACCAACTCCATTCGAGGCATCCAAATCGACAAACCAAAAATGGAAACCGATTCGAGAACTTTCTTTCCTTTTCAAGCAATGGAAATCAATTCAAGAACTTTCTTTCATTTCATGCTATGGAAAACGAGGGACCAACAACTCACCACAAGCAATTAAACCGAGAGACTTAAAGTCAAAACAAGCCAAAAACTAAGGGACTTCCTTAAAATAAGGTTTTAAAACCATGAGAGTAATATTTAAATAAGGCATTAAAACCACAAGACTAACATTAACGAGGCATCAAAATGAGGGACCAATAAGCTATCAAAACTAAGGGAACAACATAAAACAAGATATTTAAACCGAGGGGCCAACGTAAATCAATTGCTTAAAACAGAAAAACCCACATAAAACAAGGCATGTCAAAACCGAGGGACCAACTCAAATCGAGGCATCAAACCGAGGGACCAACAACTGAAATCGAGGTATCAAACCGAGGGACCAACAAAAAACAAGGCACCAAAATCGAGGGACCACCATAAAAACAAGGCATCAAAACCGAGGTACCAAAAATGAGAGACCAACTCAAACCGAGGCATCAAAACTGAGAGACCAACTCAAATCGAGGCATCAAAACCAAAAGACCAACTCAAATTGAGATATTAAACTAAGAGAATTTTATAAAATGAGGCATCAAACCGAGGGACCAACATAAAAATGAGGCATCAAAACTAAGGGATCATCAACTTTAACCTATATAACGAGGCATTAACCAAGAGACCAACTCAAAACGAGGCATCAAAATGGGGGACCAACTCAAAGCAAGGCATCAAAAATGGGGGACTAACTCAAAATAAGGCATCAAAACCGAGGGACCAACTCAAAACGAGGCATAAAAAACGAAAGACCAACATAAAATGAGGCATCAAAACCGGGGACCAACATAAATCGAGGATCAAAACGAAGGACCAACATAAACCAAGGTATCCAAACCGAGGAACTGTCACAAACGAAGGCATCAAAATCGAGAGACTTTCTAAAATGAGGCATCAAAACCAAGAGACTTTTATAAAAATAGAGCGTTAAAAGGCCAACTCTAAAGAAGCAATCAAAACCGAGGGACAAAGTCGAAACAAGCCATCAAAATCAAACTGACCAACATAAAACGAGGCATTTGTAACACGCCTATTTTGCAACGATGGGAATTACCGCCAGTGACCTCAGACTTTACCGTCCAAAGTCACCCTAGGCTTTATAAGGTATTAAACTTAAAGAAATTCGGAATTTAAATGATAATACATGACATTAAAAGGTGTTCAAATTTGAGACATTAAATATTGTCATTACATCTTCAAATGTTTCAAAACAACATGATAGGGTTAAAAAGCGGAATTAATGAAACCTTGTTCTTGCAAAGCGTAGTGAATCCAAAATACGGGAGAAATATCTTCAAGAAGACTTGACCTTCCTTCCTTCAACTTTCTTGATTCTTCGTCTTAAAACCTTCGAGGGAAGTTTCTGATAGCTTGCATTTAGGTAGTGATTAGGATGCATATTTATGTTTATATTGCATGGTTTTAGCTTAGTTTAGCTTAGTTCTTAGGTTTTCTAGGAAATTCGGGTTTTGCGCTTGTTTTGTTCGGTTTTGCAGATCTTTAGGTAAACAAGCATGGACGGGATGGACCTTAAATGATTGTGGTCAAGTTTGATGAAGCTTATAGTGATACAAGTGAAGATTAGAAGAGTTAAGGACCAAGAGCTTGTGTGAAAAGAACGCTTAAATCCGGGCTATGCATTGGCATTGTTGTTTCAACACCTCTATCTTGAAATGCTTGGTTTGGAAGCTATAGTGCTCGGATGAGGCTCAATTTGGTATCACTGGAAAGCTAATTCAAAGAGCTACAATTCATATTTTTACTCCGAGTCCAAATTCCAACTATAAGTAGGTCAAAACAGCCTCTGAAGTGTCACTTGAATGTTGAACCGAAGCTAATTGCTCGGGTTGGGAAGAAATTGCGCGGCCGCGCATTTGTAGGTGCAACCCGCGCTTTCTGGAGTTTTACGCGAACATCTTGGGCCGACTTTTGGGCTTGACTTTTGGGCTTGGTTATATCTTGTCCGAGTATATGCTTAATGATAGGGTTTTGGAGGATTATTTTGGGAGACATATTTAAGCTTTTGTTAGTTTATCTCTTTCACAACTTTTGATCATTATTTTGGAGGCTAGGGTTTTTTCTCTCAAGGAAGACTTTGAAACCTTTGTAAGTTTGATTTTAATTTCATTATGCATTGCTAATTTCTCTAGTGTTTGGCTAGTTATTGAAGTCATGATTTGTATGTAGTTGTGAGGTTTGATTGATTCTCAACAAACTTGAATAGAGTTTATTCCCTGTGCTTAATTGAATCAGAATTATTCTAGGGTTTTGTTAGATTAGCTACCTAATAGAATTTCTAGGTTAATTTACAACTGAATCTGATTAATTACCGGTCGGAGTTAATTTGATCAAGAGTATACTTTAATCAATTTAGTACCGGTTGGACTAGTTGGTTGAAGAAGGGAATAAATTCACAAGTCACTTAGATGTCTGGTTGCTCTAAGTTGTTTGTTTCTATTGATAACTTGAATCGTCATGCTGTTATTTAATTGAATCTAGAAGGTCTTCTAGGTTATTATTTAATTAGGGTTGTTAGACCGGTTGTTCTATCAACTAAATCTGAAGTTCGGGTTTTAATCCTTAGTAGGATCACTATCCACAATAGATTATTCAAGTGAGAAGAGAATCAAAAGAATCGATGATCAACAAATCAATATCATGATGGATCTAACTAGTTGAACACGTTTGTCTTTCATATATTCAAATCATCTTTTGCATTCATATTTACTTTTATATTTGCATAGTAGTTTAGATATTCATTCCAAAAAACCCCCTTTGGTTACTTGGCGTACAAGTAATAACACAAATACACAAGTCTCTGTGGGATCGACCCTTACTTACCGCTCTACTGAGTTGGTTAAGCTAAGGTTTCTTTGATAGGTATAAACGACCACCGAAAATACCTCATCAGTTTCCTAAAGTCTGGCATTTGTCGCGATATCTCTAAACAAGACATTTTAAACAAACAAGGCCACGATCATCGATCCTAAGTTCATTTCTAGCGCTCGAATAATAATGACGATAATGAGATGTCGTTATTTCTAGCAATTGATATGTCCTAAGTTTATTTATTTAAGTAAATAAGTTTGTATCCAACATAAAGAAGTTTAACGGAATCGAGATATCTAAAATGTTACAAGGAGAATATCCACTTGCCTTGAATTTCCTCCCAAAAAGTATATGACACTCGGAAATCTAGAACGACTTAGTGTGGTTTGTACGATTCGACCTAGTCATTCGAAAAATGACGAACAAATATATATTAAACTCCTTATTTTATTCTCAAATATTCCTTTCTCTTATTTTCCTCTTCTTTATTATTATTTTAAGATGAAGATCTTGAAAGATATGTATAATGTAATACCCCGATAATTTATAAGGGATGAGAACATCACGAAAGGACAGTGGTTGATTACCGTTAGGTGCTCCCCATGTCAACAAGAGCTCTTCCTTTTCTGGGTTCGAGTGAGGACAAAGAACTCAGAAGTTAAGCGTACAGGGACGAGAGTAGTACCAGGATGGGTGACCTCCTGGGAAGTCCTTGGGTTGACATGAGATAGCGCTTCTAAAGGCTTGGGCCTTACAAATGGTATCAGAGCCGACTCTAGGTTATGAGTGCACTTGGCCCGGAGGGCGGTGCTTGGGCCTTGATGAGGACGTCAAGTGTTTAAGTGGGAGAGATTGTAACACACCGATAATTTATAAGGGATCGAGGTGCTCCCCATGTCAAGAAGAGCTCTTCCTTTTCTGGGTTCGAGTGAGGACAAAGAACTCAGAAGTTAAGTGCACAAGGACGAGAGTAGTACCAGGATGGGTGACCTCCTGGGAAGTCCTTGGGTTGACATGGGATAACGCTTCTAAAGGCTTGGGACTTACATATAAAATTTAAAATATTTACTTTTAAGAAAACATGCAAGGCGTTATTTAATCATAAAGGAAAACCTTTTTAAATCACATGCAAAATATATATTTAAAATAAACTATATATATATGGTTTGCATGCATCATTATTTTTATGCAAAGCTACTTATTAGAATTTATCCTTATGATCAATATTTCTTAAAGTCATGATTTTTCTATTATAAATTGTAGTAAAATCTAAGATAGCCATGCATAAAACTAATACTTTATAAAAAAGCTTTTAATTCACACATGCAACCCTTAAGTTAATTAAAATAGCTTATGCTTAACAAAAACATTCTGCTTACTAAGAAGGCTAACAAGTTTTTAATTCACCATTTTTTTAGTTCTAAAACACATGCAAGAGTGGATTTAGTCCATAAACTTTATAAAAACAACATGCACAACCATATGATTTATTTAAGTACCTATTATCGTTATAAATATATTTTTAGTTCTAGAAAGATCATCAACAAATTATTCACAATTCCTTTTAGCTTAAGTTAACATGCAAGAATGTCTTAGTTTATAATGAGTCCATTGATTCACATGCAACAACTTATTTTACTCGTTTAGTAGAGATTTTGATCTTATTAAATTCACTTATAGTCCAACTCATATAGATATTATTCCAAAGTTTTATAAAAAAGACATGCAAAGGTGGTACAAGCTATTAAAAATCCTTTTTAATAACATGCAAGGAGTTATATCATTTAATCAAACACATTTTAACCTTATACATCTTTCTCTAGTCAAAAGATCATTTACAAATTATTCTAAGGTTTATAAATTAGAGAAAAGAAATATGCAAAAGGATTTTACTTATAAAAATCCCTTTGAAGATACATGCAAGGACATTTTTAATTTAAATGATCATAACTTGATCTTACAAAACTTATTTAAATTCAAAACTCATATAGAAATTTATTCCAAGGCTTATATATGACATGCATGAAGGTTTTATGCAAGAAAACCTTATCTTATATATTATTAAGTTATTACCTATATCAAACAAAGAGTTTTCTGTAGAAATGGGAAAAATGTCTAGGCCTTTGAAAATAAAATAAAATTCAGAATTTTAAAGTTAAAAACCACTTTTATAATCTTTAGAATGCTCATAGTTGATCTTATACTCATAAGATAGTTTTTCTTTATAAATCTTCGCATGCATGTCATTTACCAAAGAAAATATGCACAAAAATAGTTTTTTCACATAATCTGATTTTTAAGATTTTAAATCAATATAATGATCCTAAAATACTTAAAAATTAGCCTCAAAATAATTTAAAAAGGCTTAGAGATTATACCCCTTAATGTGTTTATTTTCTTGTAGGAAGAACAACACAAGATCCAAGGGAGAGGTAGGCGGCGACGGCTCAGCTGGTGACGCGCAGACAACCCACTGGTGGCGCGGGACATGCGGCGGCCGATCGTGGCGCTTGTGGCTTGGGTGCACAAGGAGAGGTGTTTGGAGGTGTTTAAGTGTGAAAAATCAGCCCTTAAATGATGAGGTTTAAGGCTGATATTTTTCTCTTGTGGGAGAAAGAAAATGATCACCAAAATATAGAAGAGAGTTTTGGTAAAAAAAAATGGAAGAGAGTGTTTGAGAGATGGATGACAGTGTTAGGAGACTTATGGTGTGTAGAGAGGGGTGCGTCTTTAAATAGGCAACTAACAAGAGTTAGTGGAAGATCATGCCCATCAGGACCAAAAATCCTCTCATAATGTGAGTGTGAAATCTTTACACCAAAATTCCACCAAAATCTTCTCTTAAATGATCAAACGCGTTAACAAACGGACTGTAATGTCGGTTTGAAAAGTACACCGGAACGGACGGGTTTTAAGAATAGAATTTCCGTTAGCTACGAATTTATTAAATTCCGTATTTAAATTAATTTATTTACTAGAATAATTATTTCATAAGAATATTATAATCTATTTATTTTAGAAATAGATTTTGAATGAAAAAGAAATTTTATGAGATTATTTTATTTAATAAATAATTAAAGAATAAAAAAATAAAAAAAATTATTCATAAAAATAGCGGCTATTACAGCATTAAACCCAAGGGGGACCAACATAAACAAGGCTCAAAATCGAGGGATCCATACAAAAGAGTAAAAGACGACATCAAAATCGAGAGACCAACTCAAATCTAGGCATCAAAATCGAGAGACCAACATAAAATGAGGCATCAAAACCGAGAGACCAACATATATCAAAGCTCAAAACCGAGGGACCGACATAAATCAAGGCATCAAAACTGAGGAACCGACCAAGGCATCAAATTCGAGGGACCAACTCAAATCAAGGCATCAAATCCAAGGGACCAACATAAAACGTGGCATCAAAGTGAGAGACCAACATAAAAACGAGGCAACAAAACTGAGGGAAACTCAAAACGAGGCATCAAAACCGAGAGAGCAGCATAAAACGAGGCATCAAAACCGTGGAACAAACATAAATCAAGGCTCAAAACTAGACCTGTCAAATGGGTCGGGCGGGTCGGATTCGGGTCAAAACAGGTCATGGGTCATCGGGTCGTAAAATATTCGGGTTCATATGGACTGGGTTGTTCCGGGTTTGGTACGGGTTCGGGTTGATCCAACGGGTCATGATCGTCAATTTTGTTAACCTTTATCTTTATATTTATTAAAATAATTAATATTATATATATAATATTATTTAATAATAATAAAATAATAATTTTATACAAATTTTATATTAAAATATTGAATTTTTAATTGAAATAACACTTTATCGGGTTGGCCGGGTCAACCCAACGGGTTGGTAACCCAACCTATTTTTTTCCGGGTCGATCGGGTTCGGGTTACTCTTGGCCCATTGATTTTCGGGTCGGGTTTAAACCCAAAAAACTTTGAGCGAGTCGGGTCGGTTTTTCGGGTCGGGTCAAGTTTTGACAGGTCTACTCAAAACCGAGGGACCAACATAAACCGAGGGACCAACACAATCCAAGGCATCAAAACCGTGAGACTTTTATAAAACACGGCATTAAAAGATCAACTTTAACCGAGCAATCAAAACTAAGGGACCAACTCTAACCGAGCAATCAAAACAAAGGGGGACCAACTCAAATCGACGCATCAAAACATAAGGACGAACTCATATCCAGGCATCAAAACCAAGGGACCGTCAAATCAAGGCATCAAAACTGAGGGACCAAGTTGTAATACTCGATTTTAATTGAGTTTTCTTGTCGGACAAGCAATCTCGTGGGTTACCCGAATTTCTAGTTAACACGTGAACTCACAAGGTGGATATTCAACCACTTTGAGTAATTAGTACTCATAATAAAATAAACAATTTTGTATTAATTAAACTACTTAGCTTGTGTTGGATAATAATTCAAACCTTAATTTATCATTAAAATATGCTAGCTAGTTGTTAGATAAATCCGTATATTTTGCTGAAGTGTTTGATCCAATAGGTTGCCCTCTAATTAACCCAATAGCAATTAAAACCTAATCCCATCCTAGATATATAATCGACACCCTTTTACATTCTTTTCTTCATGTCCGCCCCATATCGCCGCCACCGCAACCTACTTTCTTTTCGCCTCGCCTTTCCCTCGTTCTTCTTGTTATTCATCATCAATCACCGGTCATCGAGGGTTCTTACAATGGTGTCCACATCGTCACTAATCTGGGGTTTGTCGTCCACCTCGCTACTACAAAAGAGGAGCCGCATCAAAAGAGAAGACCGTCCTCTGTCCCTCTTCTTTCTCCGACTGTATTCTGACCTTCGCCGGTAAAGGCCGTTTTCCTCACCACCCTTGTTGTTTGCAAAGGGCTCCACTGATTCTCCCTTTTAGTTGTTCCGACCATGTCGTCGATCGCCGTTGGTGAGTATTCATGGCGCCCTCATTATATTTCCTTGCAGATGAATGCTTAAGTCAGGGCTCCAGATTTTGCGTTTGGGGCGGTGTAGTTCATTCTTAATGTGTAGTTGGTTGGGTAATTATTTTACGTTGGTTAACTAAAGGGCAAAGTTCTGTGAGGCTAGATAGTATTTTGTAGTTTAATAAGGAAGGAGGTTGTTGTTGAGTAGGTACGTTAAAGTGTTGTGTCCATTGAATTTGATAAATATTGCAGGGTGATTGTATTTGAAAGATAAATATAGTTATGTTAATTAATGGGTCTGCCTAGATTAGGAAAAGTAATTAGTGATGGGTGATTGTATGTTTCGTTAGTATTGGCGTTTAATTGTGCTTGGATGTATTAGCATTCTAGATAATTAGTTAAATTGACTTTATTGGTACGCACATACAATGGTGTGGTGCTATTGTTGATGGGTATAGTTAACCATGACTAATTAGTAGGTTTGGATTAGTAGGTAGTTAGTGTCTATTAGTGGGGATCGGGTTCGGGCTATAACTCAGTGGGTTCGCGTTATTGTAAGAGTCGGGCTAGTAAAAGTGAGAGGTCCGATCGTATTAGTTTAATCTTATAACGTTAGTTTGGTTAGAGTGTTAATTCTCTCGTTTAATTATTTATGCTCGTTATCTTAGGGAATCACCACTACTTGGGTTCCTACCTTTCTTTGTTGTCAGAAGTCCTTCACTTCAGGTAAGTCGTTTTTCGACTTGCTCGGTTCTTCTCTACCTTGTTAGATTGCGTACCGTTATTGTAGGGCGGGTTTTGGGAACTAGTCCCGAATACCTTTTTAAATTGTTTTGAACTTCTTGAATGGATTGTGTGCGTAAAATGGTTTTGAATGTATTTTAACGGAAGGATATTTTTGGAACGCTTTCTCTGTGTTGGTACCGTTTCCGACACGGCCCATCGTAGCTGGCGTGGAGGAAGAGTTGGCTACGTTGACCCGTGTGACTGGGAAACCGTGCCGCTTTAAAAACGAAAATTGTTATCTGTATGTTTTTGGCAAGTGCTCTAGTGGAGGCTTAGCCGGGGTTAGGAGGGAGATCGTGAAGTGGAGTGAGAGGGCCTGCCTCTGCACTCGGCGCGGTGATGAGCGCCTTGGAAGTCGGATTGTGGAAAAGGAGGAATTGCTTTGTTAAGAGATTGTGATTGTGAATGCATATGTGGTTCTGTGTGACTGATTATAACTAAATTAGGTATTGGCCTTTAGAGTTATGATTGTGATTGTGGATTTGTATGCTGACTTTAGTAATGTTTTTAAAACGTTCTACAATTTCCGTATTCTCTCTAGCTTGGTGGATTAGACGCTGACCCTTCGGGGAATATTTTTTTAGTTCCAGGTATGAACCAGGGAGCCGTGCAGGAACCGAGGCCAGATGGCGGGCCGGAGCGGTAAAGAGCGCGTGTCATAGTTGGATGGGTTTTACGCTAGTTCATTTATGATAGTTAGGTTGTTGATTTTATTATTGATTAGATGAAGTCTGTATTATGTTTCATTTATTATTTTGATTGATTAGTTCAGTATTAGTAAGCGTTGTGTCGTATTTGGATGTTTATATTTTTTTGGGAATTCATGCATATCTACGTTTTCTAAGTTTTACTAAATAAAAGGTTAGATGTTTTATTTTGTTTTCTCGTCGTGCCCGCGTTGCCAGATCCTAAAGTGTAGTTGTCAACCTATTTAAATAGTACCTAGTAAGGTCTATTTCTTAGTAGCGCCCCGTCAGAAGTCGGGGTGTTACACAAGTCAAAACGAGGCATCAAACAGAGGGACCAACATAAAACGAGAGGCAACAAACCGAGGGGCCAACATAAAATGAGGCATGAAACTGAGGGACCAAGTCAAAACTAGGCATCAAAACCAAGGTAACAAGCAACTTTGTCTAATTTTTTACTTAAATTGAAGGTCACATGAATTATTTATGTCATCTAATATACAATTGTATCCCATATACATTGATACAGAGCACCAACAGTAGTGAACATGGATTGGTTATAACTTTTGTTCAGTTCATTTATCATGCTCTCAGGTTAGTAAACATGCTACAAATAAGCGATAAACAAACATTGGAAATCCCATATTAGAAAACTTGGAAAAGAACAGTCTATAAGCTGCAGCTTTGATAGGTTTCATGGATTCATAAGACGGGACTGATGGTGCGCGAGATAACCGCTAAATAATTAAGGGCAAAGCTGTAAATATTAAAGGGTACACGGTTTAAAAGGCCATTCCCATGCCAAAACATGTATGAAAGTCATATAAATCCACCATTCACGAATTCGAAATGAATTCAACACTCAATGTGCACCATTTTTCTGTACAAAGTATGACCAAGTAAAGCAAAATAACTTATATAAAGTGGCTTGGGTAGCCCATTGGAACACATGGGTGCTTTTTGGCCCAATATACAACGTATGCTCATGGCCCGATAAATAAACTCATGTGGGCTTAGCCCACAACATTAAATCAATAATTAAAGGGGCATGATTCAAATCCCATGCATGAGTTGCATATATATACGTAAGTTATTATTTGTAGAATTTTTCGATTCATATCCCACATCGAGCATAAAACATGTAACCATGCAGCTGGTGATCTTATATATAGAGGGTGACCGAGTATAGAAAAAGATTGAAAAACCTCTCCAGGGCGGGATCTTTTCTTGTACCTAGATTCGATGTGTTTTATTTCCGATTGAAATCACGCTATTTACGGTATAAAGTAAAAAAAACTTAATTTGTAAAGAGGGTTACAAAAATTGCTTTTGAGTTTTGACATACGAATTGAGGAGGCTGCTATGAGTAGTTCAATGATGGTGGCGTCTCTTCGTTTTAATTTCACATATAATGCGAAGTCAGCATTTCTGGATTGTTCAGCATTTGGGCTAACAAATTTCCGCCCAAAATATTACCGGAAAATAGATTAACACAATAACACATGAATAGTTTCCACTGAATAATTTGGCGCCAAGATATTTATAATGGAACGATACAAGCAATAAAGATAGATTTTTGTTAATTCTATCTTCGATTCTGTTACCGACTTACAATCCAAGAAGGGTTTATTAATTCGACACTAATGGATTTGTGTGGATCTTCCAACAAAGTTAATATTTGTTAATCAAAAAACAAATAACCAATTATCTCTTCTCAGCACAAAAGAAATCGAGCAAGAGTCAAATTCTGAGTAAAACCCTGGTTTACAATCCAAATATAAGAAAATAATATCGATCCATTAAAAATTAAGTTGCGTTTCAAACGACGATAATTGCATGCTTCGTCTTCAATCTTGGATGACGCGATGCTTCGATTTAAAGACCTCTCCAAGCTCAAAACGAAATCCAAGCTCAAAACGAAATGGGTACGTTCTCTTTTCAATTTAAAGACCACACACGTATAAATGTATAATTAATCATCCAAAAAAGCAAAATCTTGTAGAGAAAGATCGATTGTGTTTAACAATGATCGTATTATATATTGCACGTTTACATGTAGAGTTGTGTTTGAACATGGGTTCCAAGTTGCATATATATACGTAAGTTATTACAAAAAATAATTTGTATCCCATATACATTGATACAGAGCACCAACAGTATTGAACATGGATTGGTTATAACTTTTGTTCAGTTCATTTATCATACTCTCAGGTTAGTAAACATGCTACAAATAAGCGACAAACAAACAATGGAAATCCCATATTAGAAAACTTGGAAAAGAACATTCTATAAGCTACAATTTTTTTAGGTTTCATGGATTCATAAGACGGGACTAATGGTGCGCGAAATAACCGCTAAATAATTAAGGGAAAAGCTGTAAATATTAAAGGGTAAAAGGTTTAAAAGGCCATTCCCATGCAAAAACATGTATGAAAGTCATATAAATGCACCATTCACGAATTCGAAATGAATTCAACACTCGATGTGCGCCATTTTCCTGTACAAAGTATGAACAATTAAAGCAAAAATAACTTGCATAAACTGGGTAGCCCATTGGAACTCATGGGTGCTTTTTGGCCCAATATGCAAGGTATGGTCATGGCCCGATAAATAAACTCATATGGGCTTAGCCCACAAGATTAAATAAATAATTAAAGGGGTATGAATTCAAATCCCATGCATGAGTTGCACATATATACGTAAGTTATTATGTGTAGAGTTTCTCGATTCATATCCCACAACGAGCATAAGACATGTAAGCATGGAGTAGGTAATATTATATATAGAGGGTGACCGAGTATAGAAAAAGAATCAAAAAACCTCTTCGGGTCGGGATTTTCCTGTACCTAGATTTGATCTGTTTGATCTCCGAGTGAGATCGCGCTATAGAGGGTTACAAAAACACTATTTGCGGTATAAAGTCCAAAAAACTTTATTTGTAAAGAGGGTTTCAAAAACAATTATCCGGCCAGGGAGGAGGAATAATCTATGTATGAAAACAGTTTGGTTATAAAAAAACATCCCGTAACGCTATTATATTCGGGTTACTCGAGTACGCTTGGTTTAGAGTATCAGTATTTGAATAAATTAGACTAATTCTAACAAATTTATCCGATCTTAAAAGCACATAGTCCCCATAAGAAAGAGAACATGGAGAATATAGATCAATGAATGGACATGACCACCGAGGAAGAAGTATCTGATTTAAACATTCCTTTACAAAACATTGAAATCAATCAAGAAATCTGACCCGAAGATTTTTCTAACATGCTCAAGCGCCATATCTTCCTTCTTAGTTTTGAAAAAACCGAATGTCATCTCCATACCCTTGGAATTACAGCCAATTCATGGCCTTCTCGTCCAGCATCGCCTTCGGAGACGTGGTTATAACACCGTAGATGACAAGCGGCAGAGATATAGAGGAGTCATGGGACAGAATGTGAGCTTTATATCTGTTTATGATGGCTCTAAGGAGAGACAAGTGTGCACAATGAAACGAGTTGACCAAAAAGATGAGCAAGTCGAAGAGCAAAATCGCGGGCTAGCCACTAAAAGCGCGACCGCGCAATTTGGTGACAACCCAATTTGGGCGATAGCGAAAATTCGACTTCTGATCTTCTGAAAGGTTACGTGCCCGTTCCGCCTTTCCCTAATGCCTTGAAAGGCATCCGGAAGTTGAAAAGCGACAAGGAGTTGTTTGAGATCTTTAGTACATGCAAGGTGAACGTCCCGTAATTGAAGTTGATCAAGAGTGTACCTCAATATGCTAAGTTTTTGAAGGAGTTGTGCACTCTAAAGAGAGGTCAAAAGGAGAAGAGCAAGAAGCAGGACAAAGAAAAAGAACATGTGTCTGCTGTGTTTCAAAAGTGTTTGCCTGAGAAGTGCAGTGACCCTAGCATGTTCACCATTCCTTGTATGATCGGAAGCACTAAGGTGAGTGAGGCTCTAATTGATTTAGGTGCATCGGTCAATGTCATGTCTTACTCCTTATATGAGAAACTCGAAGTCGGACCTTTGAAAGAGACTCAACCATTGTTGAGTTAGCTGATCATTCCACTGTCCGGCCCAATGGAAAACTTGAAGACGTATGGGTTACAATGGATTCCTTGACCTTTCCGTCTGACTTTTTGATATTGGACATGGGACCGGGAGATCGAAAAGCGTCTATATTGCTAGGACGACCATTTTTGAAGACCGCTAATACAAGGATTGACATTCCACAAGGGATATTGAAGATGGGATTTGATGGGAAGGAAATCGAATTCCATATCTCAAATCCTTCTTGATATCCGTTTTACGTCAAGATAATGACGTTAAACAAGTGCTTCTTAGGAGGCAACCCAAGGTTTAGTATAGTTTTGCTTTGAGTTTTAGTGTTTTTGTTTTCGCTTTTAGTATAGTTAGCGTTTTTAGGAACAATCCTCGGGGCTACAGGAAGCTTGGGGACGACACCAGAAAGCACAACCACAGAATTTGGTGCCTCCTCGAGTAATTCCAATAGAAGCTAAAAATACGGGTTAGCAACAGTAAGCAATGAGTCATTTATGAATAATTTAATGTATTAAGTTAATGAGTTATTAGCCAAAGTGGGCAAAAATATCCAAAATGATGATTTGTAACTTAATTTGTGTGATTTAGTAGGATTTTACGATCCTACGATCCTATACGATCATGTACGATCCTACTACAATCATGTACGATCCTACTACAATCATGTACGATCCTACCACGATCCTACTTGTTACGACTCACTACGCACGATCTGAGTCATTTTGTAAAATCCGGATCGTAGGATCATACGACCCGGATCGCGATTTTAATAACACTGTTTAAAGCATTCGCAGCGGTTGACCAAGTAATTTGGTCATTGATTATAAAAGTAATATCATTATCTTCTAAGTGACATCATATGGAAATCTTTAATTTTTTAATGTTTATTTTTTCACTTTTAATACACATGGCACAATGCCATTCTATGCCAAATAGCTCTTTGGTCACCACGATGACCAGAATAGTATTCTCTTTCCTCCATAATTGCAATCTCTCTCCTTCTTTAATGTTTGTTTATTATGTTTTTACATGATGACCAAGTTTCTGGGCAACCGCTGAACATACTCTTACAGGTTGACCCGTAATATTAAAAAAAAATTACGTGTCAAATGGGCGTAAAGGGTCAATTTTACTGGTCGAAAAGAGTCAAATGGGTAAAATTTGACCCGTTTTGACTCGTTTGACCCTTTTCAACCTATTTGATCCAGTCAAACGGGTCAACCTGTAACCCGACCCGTAAACCCATAACCCATTTTATGGGTTCCAGGTCGGGTCACGGGTCGACTTTATTTTTTTTACGGGTCGGGTCGACCCGTTGGACAGCCCTAGTGTTCGACAACACTTGCTTATTCTAAATATGGTACTTATTTCCGATACTTATATGCTCAAAAAATAATCAACACCCCCACCTTATTTCAAATCAGCTAACTTATCTACTAAAATATAAGCAAGTGGGGCCCACAAACAAAAATAAAAACAATAATCAATACCCCTTGTCTCTCTCCATTCTCGTCTCTCCTTTCTCATTACCTGAACAAGGATATTTTTCTTGAGCCATTCTTCTCACCTCCATTCTCGTCTTATGCTCACTCCTCCATTGTTGTCTCTCCCAAATCTAAAGCAAAGCAAAGAGAGTTCGGGAGATCTTCGTTGGCGGCGGCCAAAATCCGAGGGAGTTCTTCATCGTCCTCGGCGAAATGTGTACAATTGGCAGATCTTCGCTCCTTCATTCTTGTCTCGCCCATGCTCTAGGGACTATATAGCTTCAATGGCGGCTTATCTTCAATAGCTGATGAGCATGAACTTCGTCTTCAATGGTGCGACGTCGTCTTCCTCGGACAGTGGAGCTTCAATGGAGGCCACTCGTGGAGCAAAGACGAGCCGCATAAGAAAGATGGAGGCCGCCAATCGTGGAGACGATGATTCTCTAGCAAAGTGTACAAAGGTGCACACATTACGGTAAATTTTGTTTGTGCAACCCACGTGAGACATAACTAATAAAAATCATTTTTTTTTATTTTTTTACCTTTATTAAAGCCCTTTTTAGTAATTTTACACCATTTCCTTATAATATCAGCAATTCAGTTGACTGAACACATCCCGAAGTATTTGAAAAATAAGCAACTGATATCAACATATCATATCAACATCCAAGATCAGCATCCATAAGTATCAGTATCAGTATCATCATCAACATCAATACCGATTTGCCGAACGGGGCCTTATTTACGGTGGTAACTATTAACTACACATAAAAGTACATATTAATTGCAATAAATGTGGCTATGAATGTGATCATGTACAAAAATTTATATATGTAGTATAGATAGATATATAGATAGTTTAATAGATAATTTATTAACAAATGCATGCAAATACTTGTATCATGATGTGATGGTTTCTCACACACTCGCAAGAATACGAGATCTATCGTAGTATTAGATCATGATCGAATCACATAGATTATTTTTATTTTAGTAAATTCTAGAAACTAGTTCTTAAGCCAAAATTTAGTGATTTGTGGTGTAATTCTAACTAAACAAGTAAATTATGAGAATGAAAAGTATATGAGAAAGCAAAGTTCCAAGGCAAGGAATCCCCACAACTTTGATCCATAGAGTTTGAACCTCACTTCTACCTAAATTGAGTTGGATATTTTGTTATGACGGTTATTGTCTAATGTCATAAATTATCTTTTCTCAAAGTATAACTCAATGTACTTCTATCAAATTAAGAACTCACTCTCGCGGTGAAGCAAAATCGATAGAAGCCCTTTAAGCATTTAAAAATCTAGATGGTAAACCAAATTTGCCCCACTTTCGTGATGTGTCAAATTTAACTCAAACACCTAGAAGTTCTATGACAATTAACCACATGAGAAACTAATCTCAAGTTCAATTCTAGTTTTTCCAAATAGATAGAACCACCTCTCAATGTGTTCTCTCTATTTTGTTTACTTACTTAGAGCACCACCTCTTAATGTGCAACCTAAACAAGACTAGAACTATAGAATTTAGCCTAGCATATTGAAATTCATAATCAAAACAATAAATTTAAACATAGAAGAAGAAACAAAAGCAATATTGAAAGAGAAACTTACTAGGAATTCAATTGAAAGAAACAAAGTAGATCCAAGAGTGCAAATTCTCCAAATTGAAAGAGCGTAGATCTAAACCTTAGAAATTGTCTTTTTTTCTCTCTACTTGAAATTAGAAAATAGAATAATGCATAATAACGTTCTAACTTGTCTTCCAAGGAGTTAAAATAAGATATAAACTAATGATAATAATAAAGCCCATCCAAAAACAAAATAAACTTGGGCCCAAAAACAACAAACACAAAGTCGGAAATAAGGAGTCGCTCATCATCACGCCGGTGACGACCATCGTCACGCCCGTGACAGGCAAAAACTGTCATTTTTGTCAAGCATCACGACCGTGACAGTCCTTCAGTGCCTTATTTCTTCACTTTTACTTAGCCAAATCTTTTCTCCTCCTTGTCACAACCTTAATACTCCTTGTTACGCCCGTGATGGTCATTAAAAAGCCTCTCGTAGACCCATCTCGACTCTTCATGACCTCCTTAGCTTCTTCACATATCCGTTAAGACTCCAAAAACACCACCTAAAGACCTGAAAACACAACAAAAGGTGTGTAGACCTCCATACCAAAAATAATACAAAGATCAACACAGAAACACCAAAACTAAACCTAGAAAGAGGAAAAACTACACCTAAATGCATATGCAAACTACTCAATTTATAAAAACATCATATCCCAATTTATAAAAACATCATTGCAGGGGCAGACAAAATTTTCCAACATAGTTAATGTACGTCTCGAGAAAGATGTAGAAATAAAAAATACAAATTTAGACAAAAAAAGAGAACATCTTTTATAGAGGAGGGACTAAAAATTTTCAAAATATAATTACATTAAGAAAATAAGAGTTTATAATGACAACTTATATAATTATGAATTATGTTTCAGACTACATTTAAATTAAGAAAACAAAAATATTTCAACATGCAAATTAATTGAATCTATAAATATTAAGAGCTCATAACTAAAAAATGTAACCCAAACTAAAACCTTTGTTTCAAAGTTTTCGGGTTCAATCATATTATGAAAGTAGGATCTTTAACAAAAGATAAAAGTATTATAACTAAGTAAATGACCTGTTAAAAGTGGTTTGTATACGTCCAATATTTAAACGTTCATAATTTTTTGCTCAAATGTCAGAATTGGGCTTATAATATGTCAAATCGAAGCTATGGACAAGAGGAACATATATACGGACAAAAATTTGGATTGGGGGGCCATGACCCCCACCTGCCCCAACATAGCTCCGCCCCTGGCAATGACCACTAATGAAACAATGGTAGGCTAAGTCAATGTTATTGCAAAACATAACAATTGATTTGTAGCCCCTCTTTTATCCCTTAGGCACATCATATGTATCTTCTTCCAACTTCCTACAGATGAACAAACAACACAATAATTGCTTAAGAAAATTTGTGAAGTTGGTGTGTTATCAAAAGATGACTATAATTAATAGAATTTTGATGAGGTTAAATTTTATATGTTTGATATGTTACTTTCTTTTTAAAATTAGACAAGTGTACTAGTAATATGTTCATCTTTATATCTAGTATGCAAGGGGAGAAATTTTATATGGAGTATGAAACAAGGTATGACTTGACTGAAGAATTTATCATCGAACACATGAAGCATTATACCACCACTACCATCTCGTCAATACATCATAAATCTCTTATTTCAACTGCCTGCAAATGAACAAACAACATTGGGATTGCTCGAGAGAATTTGTGAAGTTGGCGTGTTATCATAAGATGACTATAATTAATAGAATTTAGATAAGGTTAATTTATATATTGTTTTATATGTTAATTTTATTTTTAAAATAAGATAAGTGTACTAGTAATATGTTTGTTTTTATGATTGGAATTTAGAGGGGGGGGGGTGAGATTTTATAAGGAGGATTAAATTAGGTATGATTTGAATGGAGAATTCATCATTGAACAAGTGGAGGATTGTACCTCCACTTCCATCCCTCCGGAACTCTAGAACATGATAAATCTCTTCTTCCAATTGCTTGCAAATGAAAAAACAACACATGTGTTACTCGAGAGAATTTATGAAATTCGCATATGATCAAAAGATGAATATATATAATCAGCAAAATTTTGACGAGATAAATATATATATGTATTATTTTATATTCCAATTTCTCTTTAAATAAGACAAATTGACTAGTAATATGTTTGTTGTTTATAACTTGTATGCAGAGAGGAGGGATATTATATGGAGTTTGAAATTGCGTATGATTTAAATGAAGAATTTATCATTGAACAGGTGGAAGATTGTACCTCCACTCCATCCCTCCGGAGAATAATATATATCTTCTTCCAATTGCCTACAGACGAACAAACAACACAAGGGTTGCTCGAGAGACTTTGTGAAGTTGGCGTGTTGTCAAAATATGACTATAATTAGTAAAATTTTGATGAAGTTAATTTATTTATTATTTTATATGTTAATTTCTTTTTTTAATTAAGTCAAGTGTACTAATAATATATTTGTTTTTATAACTGGTATGCATGGGGAGATATTTTGTATGGAGTATGATTTGGGTATGACTAGATTAAAGAATTTATCATCGAAAAGATGGAAGATCAATCCCTCAAATTTCCCCTTCTGGATGAGATAAAACTGAAAAAACATACTATCCTTGAAAGGACAAATTTTATATGTTCCAAACTGATATACAAGGTACACAATTGATGAGGACATAAGTTTTTGTGAAGGTCATACCATTACGCTTACCGTATGGGGCCCTAGTACCATTCAGGAAGACATTGAGATTTGCATGTAATTGAATTCCTATGGGATAGATTTTAAGAGAGACAATGGATTTAGAGACTTAATCAAGGAAGCTAGAACAAGGGATGTCATGAGATGTCCGTATTTTATATGGGGAGGAGGTACTGTCATGGTGGGCTTGAGTTTAGGTTTCTAGGTTTCCTAGGACAGAAGTTCCGCTTCTGACATATTATTCTCAAGTTTATGAATAAAGTTTTTTTTGGAAAGTAGGGCTTAGTTGACATTTTTTCTATGATATGAATTTTTAGTTTCTATCCAAGCATGTTATTATTACTTTTTTTATGTTAGTCCTGTTCTACAAAATTGAAGTCAACACGAAAATTATTGTTACCTTTGTCTATGTTGTCTATGCAATAAATTCTTAATATATATATCCAGAAATGTTATTGTTACTTTTGCCTATGTTTTTTTGGGAGGAATATAGCATTGAAGCCAAAACAAATAAAAATATGTAAGGCTAAGAAAATACAACTCCGGAAAATTGAGACCTAAACACTCTAATTACCAAGCAGGGTCTATAAAATGACATATCCTTATGCTCCAAGCACTCCTTGCCTTCTATAAACTGTTAAGCAAAAGCGGTGGTCAAACCCATTTATGCGCCATAATGCACTAGTTAGCAACTAGTAGCACTCAACAGTAATGGACATGGGAGTCCTTTACAAATAATCTACCCAAAAATCCCCTCCTAGATCAAAGGAAGCAAAGGCTAGGATAGCAAAAAGACAAAACAAATAAGGAGAAAGAACTCCTCCAAAAACTATAAATATAGTCTATTCCTAAAAGTCCGACCCCTTCTTCCAATTATCTTAAACTTCATTGAGATTCTCATTTTACACTCATTGATGATCGCGTCAAATCAACTTTGAGCATTATGTATTATGCTATTAAAGATCACCTCATTTCTAAATCTCCATGTGTGATACACCCAATGAAGGCTAGAAGTTTACTTTGGAATATAATATTCTCTTACAACTTGCAAATCGAGAACCAATACCACCATTCTATAAGAAATTTGTGCCTTGTTGAGACTCCAATCCAGATCCACACAAGATCAACCATTGTTTTAACAACTTGATAGTCAAACCATAGATGGTTCTCATCTTTTCACTATTCTTGCACAAAACACAATTGTTGCTAGGAATCAAACCCCACTTGTTTAGATTAGATGACATATGTAGTCTTCCTGAACTTGAAAGCCAAAAATAAACCCCATTTGTTATATTAAGGGTTGTTCCAAATAAGACTACATCAGTTCTTTAGAGGAAGATGACAATAAAAATTGCATTTATATCCATACTCCCATTAGCCTTAGCAAAACCAGAGATTGGACTGCCATTCACCCTAAGACAAGGGAGTGTTAATGGCCTGTGTAATATTGTATCTGATTTTAAGGACATATTTCCATACCCATGACTCCTAAGCTTTCAATCTCACTTCTCAAAAACATTTTCTCTTAACTAAATTCTAACAAGCCCAATTAGTCTAGAGGTTGACTTTTCTCATATGAATTTCAAATCCTAGCTTAAATAAAAGCGTTTTATTCCAAACTAGGATTTCTTTGAAATTTAAACCTCCTTCAAAGGATTTATTAACCATATTCCAAGCCATAAGACTCCTTTTTCTCTCAGCCATACCTACCCATAAGAAGGATCTACAAAGTCCCTCAATCCTCTTTACAACTATGTTAGAAAGGATCACAACTTGCATCCAGAAAGTCAAAACACCCTCAAACATAGATCTAATAACTTGAGCCCTGCTAACATATGAGAGCTTTGCTACATTTTTCTTTTGAATGATAGTCATAATTTTATTAATAAGAGGGGACTATTGATGCGTCCCTAGGGTCACAAGGGGCAGATCTAGGCTCGAAATGCCCGGATCTTCTCCGACACAAGTAACGAGATAAATACGAGACCACAAAGTGGACTCGCGGGCCTCTAATGCTCATCGGAATGAGGGTGGGGCGAGGTAAAGGGATAGAACGTCGGTCCAACGTATGGAATCGACAAAGGAATCGGGGTGACGTCGGGCCAAGGCTAGGAGGAAACGCTCTCTACTATAACATTGGCTTCATTTTGACGTGAGAAGTACAAGGGGGTGTGGCTCCTTTATATAGAGGAGGCCACACGAAACCCTAGTTCTAGATGGGGGAGGATTAGGGTTAGCAGCATGCTAGGCCCAACATCCAAGCACATAATACTACTAATAGTAACTACTAAAAATAGAAAGGTGCAACAAACCCTAATAGGCTTTATTCTACCATAATGGGCCAACCTCTTAAGCATAAGAGAGCACACGCCTAAAATAGTAAAGACGGAATATCAAATGATGGAAATAGAAATGATATAAATAAATACATAAAAGAGACTAAGTCCTAATCCAAGGGGGTCTCCAAGGTCTAGGCCGTCTCGGGACCGTAGGAGCTGGGTCCGAGCTAGGGTAGAGTCGCATCAACTATTCTCCTATCTTAAGTGCAAGGGCATTCTTAGATATCTTATAGGAAAGCACCCATTATCCAATCCTAGTAGATTGGTATATTTAGAATTATCATCAACTCCAACCCCTCTAGAAAACACCTTACTTTTACTAGCATTGGCTATAAACCTTGATTCCTCCTCAAAATTGTACTTTTATCTATGTTAGTCTCTATTCAGGCACGAATATTTTCACATGTATCCATTTCTAGCTCCTTTTGTTTAATCATTTATCACACTACAATATGAATGTTTCCATTTTAAATGTAGGTGTTAACATTATTGGATCTAGTATTGAGATATACCAACCGCCCTTGATTTTGAGTAAGTTGCATGTCATTTTTTTTAAACTAATCTAACGCCAACTCAAGGATAAAATCAATTATCTTTTTATATAACAAAAGCAAGTGTAAGATTTCATCTTAATTTTACATGAGTAGGTAACAACTTGACAGGGAATGAAATTATATTTGGGTTACCTTCAAGTATAAGATGAGATCCTTACTATCATCTGAAGACAATGCATGATTTTCACGAACCGGACAGATAAGATGAATAATTTCCTACATAAACATGAAAAAAGGACTTCAATTAAGTAGCCTTATAATGCTATCCATCGAGTCATTCAGAATGAAATCCTCACCATCATGAGTAGGTAACAAGTTGATAGAGAATGAAATTACATTTGGGTTACCTTCAAGCATAACATGAGATCCTAATTGTCATCTAAAGACAATGCATGATTTTCAAGAACCAAAGAGATGACGTGAATAATTTCATACATAAACATGAAAAGGACTTCAGTTATGTAGCCTTATAATGCTAGCCATCGATTCATTCAGAGTACAACAATAATAAACCAACCCAACTAGTACAGTCTCACTAAGCATTCTTGAAAAAATAATGTGACATTTGAGGCCTGAGATATTCTACGATAATTAACCATCCAACAGACCATAACCAAAAGACTTTGAGGTGGGTTTACACATTTACACCAGGTTTGTTGTTTCTTTCTTTCTCCCTATCTAAGAATAATGAGAACTCTCACTCTCTCAACTGAATGTCCTATTGCAATTGCAAACTTGCATATAAGAAATGCAATAATCAAAATTTAGATAGAAATTAAAGAAATCCCAACAAATTAAAGATTACTTCTGGACCAACAGTGTTGAACTCATCATAGCTCCTTTCATTAACTTCCTTATTGTTAAAGCAAGGGCAATATCCACAAATAAAAGATCCTTTATCCTATCATGAGAAGTGGAGAGTACCCGTTGAATTTGTATTCGTGTCTCTAATATTCAGTATAAACATGTATAGAGAGAGATGTGATATCTAAAGGAATATGTGCTTTTTAATCAAGATAACAATTACTAATAATATAATAGGATTTATAATGGAGATTTATAATTTAGATAAATTAGGTAGTCTTAGTACTTTGCTATAAGTCAACTATGACATATGAGGCGAATTTAATTTGGTTAAATACTATCTTATTCAGGTCCTCTAAGGTCATACACAATAAAGAAATTGGGCTAGATAGAAAGCAATTCAAGGCAATAAAGTAATTGGGCTACATAGAAAGCAATTCAAGGCCCATAGTGGGGCTAAGATTTTCGGCCCATACATAGCATATTGGGAGAATGGATTATTGATCAAGTGATAATAATAGTTATTATTATAATATATAACTTTAAGGATAGATATAATTTTGGTTTTGAACCATATTAAAATAAGGGACATATAAAGGTGATTCACCTAAGACAATTTTCGTCTTCTCTCTCTCTCTCTCTCTCATGTGCTCTCGATAGAACCTAGCGCTTTCAAAAGCTGACCCGACCCGAACTTCCCGAAAATTTTAGGGTGAAGACCCGAAAATTTGAACCCAAAACCCGAAGTGAACTGAAACCCGATAGACCCGCAACCCGTTGGGTTGACTGATTATGTATATTTATAAAATTTATTTTAAAATTTTATTATTAAAGTACATAAAAATAATATATTATAATAAAATATTATTATGTAATTAAAAATCTATTTTAATAATCATAAAAATCTATTTTAACCCGACTCGCCCGAAAACCCGCATCGACCCGACTCGGTTTAATCCGTGACCCGTAACGACCCGAACCGGACTCAACCCGAACCCAAAATGACTAAACCCGAACTCGCCTGACCCGACCCGATTGAGAGGTCTAATAGAACCCATTAAGGTGCTTTTGGTGATTTTCATTCATTCGTTCAAGAAAGCGAAGATAATACGATCTAGTACCATACTCGTGTGGATTGAGTAGAGGAATTGTAGTTGAGAATCTCTTTTCCAAAGGTGATTACAAATCAAGTACTTGTACCAGAAAGGTATGTTATTTTGTCATATATGATTCATATCATTTTATGAATGAGATCTTGTGTTAGATGTTAGAAAACTTTTTTTTCTCTAAAATTCTAGTAAAAGCATCTAAATCTCAATAGTGGTATCAAAATTCTTGCATAAATTGATATGATCATGCATATTATTGTTGATTTTGAATCAATTTAGTGATAAAATTGATATATAGATTAATTTTTATAATTAAAATTATGCTTTTAATTGATTGGATGCATAAATTTATAACCTTGTGTGTAGAGCTGTCAAACGAGTCGGTCAGGTCGGGTTCGGGTTCGGGTCGTTACGGGTCATCGGTCAAATCGGGTCGGGTAATTTCGGGTTTTCAGGCGGGTCGGGTCAACCCAACAGGTCAAGAAAATCGAATTTTTTACAATTATTAAAATATTATACTGTATAAAAATGATATTTAATAATAATCTATTATTTTTATATATTTTAATAATAAAATATATTATAATTTTCAAAATATATTATATATATTCTGAAAATACAACAAATCGGGTCAACCCAACGGGTTTCGGGTTTGAACCCAACGGGTTTCGGGTTTATCGGGTTCGGTTTATTTTGGGTTTCGGGTTCAGATTTTCGGGTCTTGACCCTAAAATTTTCGGGCGATTCGGGTCGGTTTTTCGGATCGGGTCAGCTTTTGACAGCTCTACTTGTGTGAGATACATACTTAACAAATTGATTTTATTCCCCCTTAAAATCGATTTGTATAATTTATGCAAGAGATATGATTTCCTATATAAAATATAAAACATTTGATTTTATGATAGTAGAAATTTATTCAACCCCTAGAAATTTAGAATTTTATGCTTTTAATGCCCAAAATTGATTATTTTGTATGGATTTGATTCATGCATCATTTTCAAAATTTTATAAAATACAACATCATATCCTTACAATCATCAAAATTTTAATTGTTACAAAATTTGAGTGGGAGTAGGCGTAGGACCGGTGGCTGCATGGTGGTCGGGCGGTGGCCGAGAGGGGCAGCACTGGGTTGTTGCTATAGGAGGTAGATTAGGGTTGTTAGTGTAAGATCTTAATTCTCTTAATTAGATATGATAGATATATTATCTCTAAGAGTATATTATATCTAACTATACAAAGTAATATTAATATTCATTTCATATATTTTTATCTAATGTCGATGTAATACTCGAATTTCCGTTTGCTAGATCCGTTCAATTTCATGCCTCTTTATTCAAATCTAATCTTCACTTCTTTGTTATTTGGGCCAAAAAGCCCGAATAGGGAGGACCCAAACCCAAATGCAAATCCAAACCCATTTTACCCTACTTTTCCTATCCTCTCCACCTTCCCGTTTCTTTTCTTTGATGCGCCGCTCCACTGCTAGGAAGTAGCAGGAAAGCATTCACCGCCACATCCCGTCCTCACTCGAGTCGGTTCAGTCCGTCGCCGGCCACCGTCTCTCGCGTTCCTTCCTTCTCTTACGGCGCTCTCAAGCTAGTCCGTCGTCAAGCGAGTCCGTTGTTTCTTCGCACCGCCGGTAAGGATTCCACCCTCCCCTTTCGTTCTCAACACTTCTCCATTTCGATCACCTTCGGTTTCGCCATCTTGACTGGTGGTCTTCGCGCGCGAACAGGACGGAGGAACCACAGAGCGCCGGCGTCACTTGAAGAGACACGACCATCGTGAAACGTTAGAGGAATCAGGCCACCAAGAGCACCCTGTGTCGTCCTCGTTTCGTCGCCCCTCTCACGCTGCCGGTCCTGAGCACGGTGGGTCGGGAATTGTTTCTGTTGGAGCAACTAGGGTTGTTGTGATTGTTCATCGACACCACACTAGGAGATCAATTACATAGCTGGTTTGAAGTGGAGATCGTCACCAAGTCTACCCCACAAATCGTGTGTGAAGACTGATCAAGACGCCAAGAGTCAAGGTTGATCCCGTTTCGCGTTCCTAAGGTTGAACCTTACCCTTGTTTGTCTACCATTCGTTTCCATGGATTAAAAAGTGTCTTTATGTTGATGTGAATATGAATGAATACTTGTGTTCATGACCTAGGGCATTTTGTTCCTAAATTGTCATTTGGGAATTGCATTTGTTTTTGGTATAGGTATTCCACCGTAATGTTGTTTGAATGTTGTTGGTGAATTGTAATTATATTGTTCTTAGCATTTATAAATTCTTATATGGGCCTTTGCTTGATTTGTATTTATAAATTTTTTGGTATAGGCTGCCCCCTCCCATGTGTGGAGAAGCATCAAAACAGGCGTCAAAAAGGTGGTTACTGAGGGGAGCTGTTGGCTTATCGGTGATGGTCGATCAGTGAACTTCTGGCTTGATAAGTGGGTGTCTAAAGAGCTGCTCACGAACCTTGCCTGCTCTTCTATCCCGAATGATCTTAGGAATGCACAGGTGCGGGATCTCTGGATGGATGGAAGGGGATGGAACTGGGATGCCCTTTCCTCCTTGCTCCTGAACGAGGTGCTGCTCAGGATTGCAGCGGTGCCGATCAATGAGCAGAGTGGGGGATCGGACGAGCTCAATTGGCGTTGCACCCCACATGGAGATTACACCATTGCCTCCGCCTACAACATGATTACTGCTGCTGGTGAATCGCAGGGGATGGACAGGCATGTTTTCAATGCAGTTTGGAGGCTTCAGACTCCAGAGCGTATTCGTTTCTTTGTTTGGCTCGCAGTAAGGGGTGCGGTTCTCACGAACGAGGAGCGACGACGACGACACCTTACAGGTGACCCCCGATGCCCGAATTGCGCCGAAAGAGAAACGCTTAGCCACATGTTCCGGGACTGCCCTGGAATTAAAAGGCTCTGGAACACGATGGAAATCCCCTACCCGAAAGAGGAGTTCTTTGGAGTACCGTTTGTTGTGTGGGTTCGGACGGCCGTTACGTGTGGGGGAACGACGGAGGGGAATGAGCGGTAGTCGGAAGTCTTCGCAATCTGCATCTGGTGGATATGGAAGTTGAGGAACGAGAAGGCTTTTAGGGGGGTGGATCCATCACCGATTGCCAAAAGATTTGTGCTGGATCGCACGGCTGAGTATCGCAAGTGTTGGGCTATGAAAAGGGCTTCAAGCCAGTCTAGGCCCAAATCCCTGGCCCACATCTCATGGACGAAGCCCAATGAGGATTTTGTAAAGGTTAACAGAGACGGTGCAAGGAGTGAGAATGGATCAGCCTCGGCGGCGGGCGTTGTACGTGACAGCAATGGGTGTTGGGTCAGGGGTTTTGCCCACCACATTGGTCAATGCACAGTCCCTAAGGCGGAGCTATGGGGCATCCTCAATGGCCTCTGACTCGCTTGGGACATGGGCTACCGGAAAGTCGTCTTGGAGTCCGATTCACAACTTGCCATCCGCCTAATCGATCATTACATCGCTCCGCACCACCCACTTTCTAGCCTGGTGCTTCAGTGCCAAGGCTACCTCCGCCGGGACTGGACGGTCCGGCTCCTCCACGTCTATAGGTAAGCGAACCGAGTCGCTGACTCCATTGCCACACTCGCACTTTCTTACCCCCTCGGCCTACATTATCTTAGTGATCCGCACGATTGTACTAGAATTACTATTAGTGACGATGTTAGGGGGAAGGCCACCCCTCGCCTCTTAGGCGCAACGGCCACGTTCTAATTAATAAAGCTTGAGAGCATCGCCTCTCTTTGACCAAAAAAAAAAGAAGGGGAATTATAGAGTGTATTGATTTCCGAGTGTGGTGAAGATACGTGAGGTGGTGGACGTGGGATTGCATTATAATGCAAGAAAATTATATGAATTAAGTACATTAGGTGATTGTTATGAGCACTACCTAGGGCCATTAAGCCTTGATTCGCTCAAGAAGAATAGTTTGTTTGTATCATGGAAAATTGCGATGAAATAATGCTCATATTGCCTAATTTGTCTTCATCATAGGTATGCTTCACATTTTCACAAAATTAATTATTATGGACAGACTTCCTTAACATTTTCATATTTGTATGCAATGCTAATTGGCCCATGGTTACCAAAGGCCTAATTTGCCTCTTGTTGTTGTTTGCTAAAGGATATTGAAGTAGCTCCTGATGTCAAATAGGAAAGGCCAACTAAAAGACAAGACAAGCCATTAAGTTATCATTTTCTAGCACATGGGTAAGTAATTTGTTGTTTTGACTTGAATTTGATATAGTTGAACCGATAATGGAAATGATGATTCCATATTATAATGGCTAGGGTATATATAAGCAAGCAAAATTAAAGAATAGGCTTGACTTGCTCTAGCAACTGTAAAGCATACTTAAAGAGATCCAAAGTTGGTAGTTACTACTCTAGGAGCAGTTATACAACTATAATTTGGTCACTATAAAGCTGAGATCCATGTTTCAATTCACATATGACACAATGCTAAGTTAAAAGAAGCAAAGCACATTTTTATCCAACTAGTAGTAAAGACCAGTCTATATGGAATTCATTGTTTGTCTTTTCTTTTGAAAATTCCCAAGGATTGAACATCTAGATAATCATTTCTTGTATTTGAAAGCAAATGAGAAGCTAGTAATCCATGAAAGCAAGAGTGAAGAACAAAGAGAATAAAAATGAAAATGAAGCTACGTTCTTTACATTTGAGAGGATGAAGCCCAAGCTGAAAAATCTAGGTTAGAAATTCACTTACAAGCCTTTTATAATAGGCATAGAAAGACAAAAGTACCCTTAAGGCATAATATTCATAATACCTCTAAATAACACTAACACCCCCCCCCCCCCCCCCCCTCCAAACTCATAATGCGGCTGCAAGGAGCATCAAGACTTTGACTACAAGAAACTGAAAGTGAGAAATGGAGTGTGACTTAGTAAAGAAATCGGAAATATGAAGAGAAGAGGGGACAAAAGGCAAGGTAAGAGTGTTAAGCTTCAAGTGATGACGAGTAAGATGACAATCTATCTCGGTGTGGTTGGTGGATTCATGAAAGATGGAGTTATGATCAATCTGGATGGCACTTTGATTATCACAATGCATAAGAGTGGGTTGAGAGGCATAGACCCATATAAGGCTGTCAAAATTTGACCCGACCTGAAAAACCCGCCCGACTCCGAACTCGACCCGACCCGAGAAAAAGATAAAAAGTTTTATACCTGAGACATGTTTGACCCGAACAGATTTGACCCGAATCCGAAAAAACCCGAACTCGAGATTAACCCAAACCCGATTATACCGAATGGACTAAGCTTGATGCAACCCGATATCCGATGCTACCCGACCCTAAGTCATCCGAAAATCCGAAGTTACTCGACCCGAAATCATCCGAAAATCCGAAGTTACCCGACCCGAAAGCATCCGAAAATTTCATTATGTTTTAAAATATTAATGATAGTGAATATTTAGTATAATTATGTTTTTAATTTAAATGTTACATTAAATATTTAGACCCTAGAGTAGTTAAACTACGAAAAATCATCATTTGATATATGGTCTGAATCAAAATCCGCTTATGTGAAATCAGATTAACCAGAAATTCGGTCAAAGTCGAAATCCAATTCACCCAAAATCTGAAAAACCCGAAACCCGAATCACTTGAAATCCGACTAAATCCGAAACTAACTAAACCCGAAACCGGAATTATCCGAAATCAAGTTGGACCGAAAACTGAATGACCCGACCGAAATTGACCCGAAACCCGACTTTGCCCGATTAATTGGGTGACCCGACCCGAAATGATCCAACCCAATTTGACCCGATTTTCAAAATATCCGAATTTGACCCGAATCCGAACTTACCCGAAACCGAATTGACCCGACCCAAACCCGACCCGACCCGCCCGATTGATACCCCTAGACCCATATCTACAAGCACTTTTTGATTATCACAATGCATAAGAGCGGGTTGACAATCTAACATTTCACCTTGTCTATGTCCCTTCTCTTCCTTTCCCTTGCTTTGGCCAACCTGTACAGAACTCGTTCCCCACCCTCTTCATCTAAATCCTTATGCATGCCCTCAGACGTTTTCTCTTTAGCGGTTGCCACCGCTCTCTTGACTTCTTTCTTTGTTGCCTTGTATTATACCAATCTCGCCAACCTCTTAGGCTCCAAACTTCGCAACCACACTTTGTAGGCTATCTGTTTCTCCTTAACCTTCTCTTGAACCGTACCTCATCATTCCATCAAGCTACAACCCTTCTCTCGCCAGAAATGCCTCTCTACATACCCAACACTCCACACGTCGATCTATGATCAAAAGTTGTTGTAAAATCCAAAAGTGCTCGTCCTCCATTTTTGTTTCCAATCCCCTAGCCTCAATGCATCTCATCAAACCCATCTCTGGCCTTCCCAATGTGCTCATTGAAATCCCCACCAATCAACAACTACTTTGTCGATGAAATGCTTCTCGTCAAACTATTCAAGTATTTTCAAAACTCTCTCTTTTCTTCTGAAATCAAGCCTCCATGCAGCCCATAAGCACTAATGACATTCATGATTTTCTCCCCTAAGACGATCTTTAACATCATCAGGCGGTCACTTGTCTGTTCCACCTGCACCACCTGATCTCTCAACTTCGTCTACCAAAATGTCGACCCCATTTTTGCTACTGAAAGTCCTTGAGTAACACAACTTTCATCCATTGATATCTCGAGCCTTCTTTCCCTTCTACTTTACGAGCTAGAGCCAAAGAAGAGTTGGTAATCATAGGCTACAAAAGTTATAATTTACAATTTTATAACTGGACTTAAAAGTGTCGTTTTGGGCCGGCTTGGTAAGCCCTTACCAATTAATTTTGAAAATTAGTAAGTGTTTCTATATTAGACTCATAGAATATTTTACATATATGTCACTTCATATTTACTAATCTCATGCTTTTAGTATTCCAAAATTGTGAGAGGGACCGACGGAAAAATTCATTCCTCCAATTTTAGAATTACCATGAACTAGAATCGCCCATTCTTTCCATATATCATAATATAGTCATTCATCTTTGCTTAGTAACCAGTACGTATGAATATAATTTTTGAATTTTTAATATCTATCTAATATTATAAAGAAAAAATGATCTTTGTTAAACAAATTATGCCATATGCAAGGAGGGACGCATGATTTAACATTAGGGTGAGCTAATTGTCATTAAAATTTTTGGGTGGGATAAATTACCTTAAATTAACTAATTTAACACTAAATTTACCCTTTTTTATTATTAAATTTACCTTCTTTTTTTTTTATTTTTTTAGGGTGTGTTGGAGCGTGCCTCAGCCCGCCCTTCGGTCCGTCCTTGGCCATGTAACATAACTTTAATAAATTAACTTTAAAAAATTTATTTAAATAAATAACATTATCCATGCTAGATATCCTATTCTAGTTATCTTTAATCTATAGTATTATATTGTATTCATTTTTTTGCTCTATTTTATCTTTCTCGACAAATTTTTATATTAATTTTTTTCATATTTATAAACGTTATTCTATTTACCACGAAGTAAATGATAAAAAAAATCTTATACATAACCTTAATCAAGTAACTTTAAAAATTATTTTAATAAATTATAATATACTTTCTAGACATCTTGTTTCTAATTATTATCTTTATAAAAACCAGATATTTATGCATATCAGTATTTCAACAAAAAATTAAAAAAATATTCAATTCAAGTGAAAATTAATATTTTAATAATTTCAATCTAAATTTACTGTTTGATATCAACAAATAATAAAAAAAATTAAATATTCTCAATTAAAATATGGGACACAGTCTTACTTTATTTTTTTTTCTAATATAGCTCTTCAATTATCATGGAGCTTTAAGGAAAGCTAAAGTACCTTGATTGATTTATTTCTAATTCTAATAGAAATAGCCAATAATGTCTTATATCCATCACCATCCAATCATCGACTTGCATTAACTAATATTGATATATGATAATATGAAAATAGTTGCCCATTATTTGAAGCTAGCTAGCTATATGTATGATGAATCTTAGACACTCGATGTGTCGATTTTCCAATTCACCATCATTGGGTACTTTGTCCGAATTTGATAACTTGGGTCGATTTATTTGTTATAATATCACCACTTTGTATTTATCTTTGAAGCTTTGTGTCTTATCATATGAAAGGGAATCGGCATGCAAGAAGACAAATGATAGTTGGCATACATTTACAAAGATGCTTGGATAAGATTCCTTCATCCAAATAATGAAAACCCCAACCCTGAGAGAAAACTAAGCTACTACAGAATTGAAGGCTTTATTTACAAAATTGAAGTCAAATTGTACATTACCACAAGATCATGGGAATTGATTTAAGGGAAAAAAAATTAACGTAAAAAGGAGGTATTTTAGAATACCTCGGGTATTTTTTTCATAAAACCTTTTCCTCCTCTCTCCCCCTCCCTCCACCAGACTCGAACCTTGGCCTGTAGTGTTGACATTGAATCAACTTAACCAACCAGGCCAAAGAAGAGTTGGTAGTCAAAATCTACAACAGTTAAAATTTAAAAGTTTATAAATGGTCTTAAAATTCACGTTCTGGGCCGGCCCGGTTGGCCCAAACCAATCTAATATCGTTTGTTTCTCTTTTTACAGAAAACTGCATAACACCGGCCATGACCATGTTGTGTTGAGAATAGTCGAGAGTATTTTGTTGGTAGCTTTGAACTCTCAATTTATAATACTAGTTGTTACAGACGATAACTATTTATATTTTACACAAAAAAATAAATAAAAATGAAACGTTTCCACTAGCGCATTCATCAATTCAACATACATCATTTGGGTTTGTACTCGTTTTGAATTTAAGCATCTGGGTTTTTCTCTTTTATTTCATCTGTTTTTCATTTTGTGATCAATTACCTTTCCCTATACATATATCGATCACCAATTTCTATCTAACTTTAATGCTTTATGTCTAATCATGTGAAAGGGAATCAACATACAAGAAGACATTTAAGGTGGAGAGGGGGCATGCAAAGATGCTTCATTGGAGACCGATTCTTTCTTTTAAATAATTATTCCCTCGTTAAATTTTATAGTACTTGTTTTTTTTTAGAAATTTTCACTTATAATAAAAATTCCATTGAAAAAATCAAATTAAATTTCCTAAATTTAATCAATAATTAATTATTTACCATCATTTTAAATTAATAGATTGAAGCAAATTTCAATAGATTAATAAAATAAATTTTAAACAAATTTTTATGAACAAGATTTTGAGAGTAGAAGGACAAACAAAATTTAACAGAGAGTATATGATATCAAGAATACCTTCAAAATGCATCCCCCTCTCCCTTTCATTTCATAGTTGTTCTCTTGCCTCTTCGGATGTAAACCTTAAATTTGCATGGGATAAGAAAACCATTTTAAAAACTGAACTTAAAAATAAAATAATAAAACCTATAAAAAAAATAAATTTACATAATTAATTATGGTTTTTCTATCCTATGCTCTAACGACATAGGATAAGAATCCAAATCAAGAAATTAAAATCAAAATCCTATTTAAGAAAGTATAAACCCTTTTAAAATATAATTTAAAATAATCTAAATATAAAATTATTACCTTTTTTTTTCTAAAAGTAGGGCTCTTAACCTATGCCCCGACATGGGTTAGAAAAATCGAATTAATTAAACCTAATCAAGTATTTCTAAATATGGTAATAATAGTTATATCAATTTCTCCTATACATCGGACATTGGCATAAGATATGAAATTTAATTTAAAAAATATTACCGCATAAGGAGTTTTGAAACGATAATCGTAGATATATTATGAATTTAATCATACTTTTATTGTTTTGTTGTTTCTCCTATTTTAGCATGAAGTAAGGATAGATATTAAATGTGGCAAGTGCCTTCGGGCATTTGGTTCAATGGTTAAGTCTTTGGGTTAGTACCCCGAGGTCATCGTTTCGAACTTCACGGACGACGATTTGCCCAATCTAGATTACATACAAGGAATTGATAATTTAGACTTCAATTTGTTAATGCCCAAATTTAGACTTCAATTGATAATTTAGGTACATACAAGGAATTTTCCAAAATAATATTGATGCAGTCATAAAACCGGCCAATAATTAATGTCATACTCCGTATTTCTTTTTTTTGGTTGAAACTCCGTATTTCTTAACAATATGTACCTAATACAAATTTCCTACAGGTGTTAAAGTTGTCCTTAACTTATACTCTCTCCGTCCCATTTTATTTGTCTGTCTTTCCATTTCGAGCGTCCCAATAAATTTGTCCACCTTTAAACCTTTCCATTTTTATCTATACACTTTTACACTCTTATCCTTACCCAATCACTTATTTTACCTATAATTACCAATTCTTTCTTCCCCAATAATCTCTCTCCATCTCTTTAACTCAATAAAATCACTACACTTAAACAATCCATACAAAAAAAAACACAAATTTACAATTGATTTTCAATACCAATATTTTTATTTTATTTTTTTCAACAAAATGAGATCCATTTTGATGGGTTTTTGGACCATATTTTTCGGGCTTATTGTTGGACCTCCATTGTTGGATCACAAGAGCTCCATTTTTGGGCTCGATCCATGAAGCTCCTTCACCCCTTGGAGAAAGCTCACAAACCCTAGCTCTCTTCGTTTGTGCCCGCCGCTTCTTCTTGATTCGTCTCTGGCTCTCTCTCACAAACCCTAGCTCAAAATTTCGGGCTTATAAGTTGGACCTCCATTGTTGGATCACAAGAGCTCCATTTTTGGGCCCGATCCATAATGCTTCCATATATACCCCTCGGAGAAGCTCACAAACCCAAGCTCTCTTCATTTGTGATCGCCGCTTCTTCTAGATTCCTCTCTCGCTCTCTGAAAAACCCTAGCTCTTTTCATTTGGTGTGCCTCTCTCTGGATCTCATTCAATCCTCTCTCATTCTCACCCAAAAATCTCTCGATCCATCTTGAATTGGTTCGGCGTCCCTTGTATTTGGTTGGATCGATTCATCTTGGTGCACCTCTCTCTGGATCTCTTTCAAAACTCTCTCCAATTCTTGAATCGGCTCGGCCTCCCCTGTTGTTGGTTGGATCGGTTCATCTTGGTGCATGCTTGGCTGGTTCTTCGATCCATTCATCATATCCAGTTGTGGTGAGTGTGTTCTTGCTTGGTTCTTCGATCCATTCATCTTGTGTTGATCCCTTTCTCACCTTTGCTCTTTTTGCGTCTGTCTCCTCTGTTTTGTGCATGTTGGCTTGTTGGTTCGATTGAGCCATCTTCAACCTCCCTCTGGTGAGTCTTATTGTTGTTGTTGCTTATCTCAATTCGTCTTCTATAGCTCTCTATCTCACTTGTGCAAGTTTTCTTACTTGATCGATCCATCTCCTATCTTCTCTGGTTGGTGCATGTCTGTCAATTGATTGGATCGAGCCTTCATCAACATCTCAGGTTGGTTTTTTTGCTTGTTGCTTTGATCAATTTCTGACGTTTGCATTTCATATGTTCTTTGATCGATTTCTCACATTTGCCTGTTTTCTATTCTACTGGTGCTTCATCTATACCCTCTGTTGTGTGCACTCTTGCTGGCTGGTTGGATCGATCGATCTTCTACCCCCTCTGGTGAGTTTTTGTTGGTTCATTTTCGATCCATACTGAATCTCAGTTTTGACATGCTTTCTGCACATGTTGTCCTCACTCTTTCTCGTTTTTTGTGGTTTCTTGCAGTTTGCTAGTCCCCTAAGCTAATATGAGTCTTGATTCGTTCTTTGGTGGCGATGAAAGTCCCCGATCATCCGATTCATGGGCTCCTGCATGCTCTGAAGAACCCAACTGTGAATGGGGGCCTGATTGCAAAGGAGTGCACTCCTATAGTCCCAAAAAAATTGAGGTGGAGACAGATGATGAGGTCGATGGCCCAATTAAGTCCCCTGATTGTGAAGAGCCTCCTGAGAATGAAGAGAGTTATGGTCATTTCGCCGAGCTTGATGGTGAATTTGCCCCTGATTCTGAGGAGGATAATTAGCTAAGTCCTCGTGAGCTATCTACTTTCCTTTCAATTCTGTTCTTTGTCTTGCAATTTGCTTGCATGTTGTGTGCTGTGTGCTCTGTTCTCAATTCTCTGTTCTCTGTTGATCTTTTCCTGCTATGTGCAATTTGCTTGCATGTTTGCATGATTGTCACCCCTCACCCCTGTTGCATAGTATGGCACAAGTGATTGAGAGAGCTAGGGTTTATGCTTTTAAACTGGTTTATGCTTTTAAACTGAGATGCTTGCTCTTCTATGACACATTTTTTTCTGTTTTTTAATCGATGATGCTGTCTTTCAACTGAGATGCTTGTTCTTGTTATGCCTCTTTACCAATGACATTTAAGTAGAAGCCAACCATTATAATGGCTCTGGCACGCCACTTGTTGTCATGTGTAAGGATGAACAAGTATTGATGATGAATCGGGACTTCTGAGATTAATTTTTTTTTGATCCATGATGATGCCTGTTGAAACTGAGATGCATGTTCTTTTATGGCTTACAACCTTGGCATTTTAGTTGAAGCCAACCATCACAATGGCTTTGGCATGCAACTATTTGTCATGGGTAATGTGAGTGAACCTGTATTGATGATGTATGGGGACTTCTGAGATCATTCTTCATACTTTCATTTCATTCCCAAAATATTTGTACATAGCATCTTCATACTTACACATTCTTAATTTAACTACACAAAATATATTCACCCCCACAGTTTTCCTACATGAAGTTTGTTTCTGCAAATGGATCCTCTTGACTTCCTTCTTCTGGTTTCATTCCATGATCTGGTTGACTTGCTTGTGTGTTGTCTTCAAAGACTTGTTCTGGTTGCACTCCATTTCTGTTTGCATGAATGATATCCCATGCTTCTTGCACAGCCCACATTGGTGCTTGAACTGTTGTTGGTAGATTTCCTTGAGCTTCAAGTCTCTTTTTGTTGACATGTGGTAATTCATAGTCATTGCCACCTTTGACTTTTAGAACTTCATTCATTACATATTGGAGAGATATCCAAACATTACTTAGAGTCTTAGGTTCTAGCTCATTGAATGCCCCATGAACAGCCTCTAACATTGCATCAACATCCTTAGGCATTTTTTTATGCATCAAAGATTGAATGCTCCTAAAAAATCCTAAGTCTAATATATTTAAATTAGGACTGTTTGGAGGCTGTTGAACTAAAATGAATGTGAAACCATCTTGCTTGTATACCTTTTTCCATTCTGCATCGTGTTGATTTATGTGTGGCTTTGCATTGTCCTGTTGTATGAATATGACCTTGTGAACACCATCTTGTGGCAACTTTGCCTTGATTGCTGGTACAATTTGTTCTATCAACATGGTTCTTGTGACCTTTTTGTTGATAGACTCAACCAGTTTGGTCACCAATGTCCCCTTGATTCTGTTTTTTGAGTTCCTCTTTGTTGCCTCCTTGTATGTAAATGGGAAAATACCAATCTTGCCATCAAATGTGTTCTCCACTTGCATCAAACCTAGGTCTAGCAGCTGCAGCTGTGAACATGACCTTGGGAATGAACTTGCTTGAACTAGTTGCTCTGTATTTTCCTCTCTCATGATGTGCAAGATATACACGTTGACTTTTTTTGCTTAAATTGAACCATTTCTCATCTATGTGCACAAAGTCAAACATGGGATAATAGTTTGTCTTTGTTTCTGGTGTGGCTCCATTTAGAAGGCTTAAAATCCATTCTAACCTCGTAAGCTTGTTTGCATCCTTGAGCCCTAGTTTGAGGGCATTTGTATGTGGTCGTATGAGTTCCCTTTTGATTAATCTGTGTGTGCTGTTCTTTGACATTTCTAACTTGGCTGCCAAGTCCCTTATGCATGTTCTGTCTCCGATGTTAAGTGCTGTGATTTTAGAAATATCTACCTCAATTCTCTTTCTGCCTCCGTTGTGATATTTTGTGCTGACATTAGGCCTTTGACTTGCTTGAACTTGTTGTTTGGCCATGTTCCATATTCTTGATGTTGTCCTTGTTGAGACATTAAATTCATCAGCTACTCCTTGCATTGCTCCCCTCATACGATGTCCCCTTTTTGTTGGAATTTGATGCAGTCTCATCAGAATTTGGAACCTTTTTTCGCTGCTGAGCTTAGCCTTTGATGGACGATGAGGTGAACGTTGTGTTGACTGCTGTTGTGGTGCCTCTGGTGTGTGTAGTCCCTCTTAGTCCTCCATTACCCCTGATGGCTCGTTCAAGTCAAAACTGTACTCAGATTGTACTGTTGGGACTACAAACTCTGGAGGTGGATCTTCATTTAGGTCAAACACTGAGGCCATGAGGTTAAAGCAATGATGCAAAAAAAATGGACCAAGATTTTATTCCCCTTCTAGCAGTTCTGTAATTTATTGGTTTTTCTGTAAAGGTAGAGAATGTTCTCTGGATTTGGATGTGAGCATTTGTGTGTTGGGAGGTGCTTTTATAAAGCCTTAAATTGGCATTGTGGGGGTGATCTGTGTGCATTGAATGTTGCTTTGTGATTGGTCCCCTTTATTTATCCTTGTATTTCTATTGGTTGAAAAAAAACCATGTGGATTGTAACTTTTGAGAAACCTTTCTCTTTCCTCCTGTAATGCTCAAATTTTGCTTTTATCCATTTCTTAATAATTGTGCCATTAGTCCTTTATGGACAAATGTTTTGGGACAGAGGGAGTATCATTGTATGTGAATGGATTATATGGGATTGGGGGCAGATGTACGATTCCTTCTTTCACAACTATTTCATAAACGTAGTAGTATGTATATTTTATTTTATTACTAAATGATACATAGTTTAGTAGGTTTCATTTATAGATAAGGTAATGTATAAGAAGTCATCATTATAGACCTAGTGTAGTTCCGCTTGAGCGTGTTGGATCGTGACGTGTTAGTAACAAGTCAGGGAACTAGTAATGTTCCCTGGGCAGCGGAAATAAATAATAAGAACACAGAATTTAGAGAGGAAAACTTTCTGTCCGACCAACAAGTCGTAGAAAGAAAAAACCTCTACCCCTGAGACTCCTTCTCAGAGGATTTTCAATAGAATACTTTTATTAAGTTTCAACGATTACAAGGCAAGTCAAGTTCTAGGTAACTAAGGCACCAACCAAAGTTCAACCAACTAGACTTCTACAAACCTAAGCGTAAACCTAAATGGAAGTAATCTACTGACTTACTTGTGGATTCTTCACCGGAAAAAGCCTTACACTCGTACACTTGAAAAGCTCTCTCTCCAAGTTCGTCGTCTTCAACCACTACTTAAACCTAGCTATTTATAAGATAAGTTAAGTCTGATCTCACACGTAATTCTTGCCTAATTACGCTGATATTCCACTTAACAAATCTCACACAATAAGGAAAAGTATTGTTTTGTGATTTCGGATCCTCAACCATGTCAATCTTTGCCAAAACCGAATGATCTCGGATTTCCCTAGATAAGATCGTGTGAAGATTGATCTTATCTTCTCTTTTATCTCCTTAAGCAACCGCCTACAGCTGTAAATATTCGTAGAAGATCGCTCGCAGAAGATATGGTAACTTGCCGTTTATAGAAAGCCGCGTTCCTTCAGAGACGCGCTTCCTAAATCTGTCAATCGTTCCCTCCATCATTCCTCACAATGTTCCATCAATCGTGACCATGTACCTGTTTTCCTGAAACACTTACATGTAGAAGCAAGTTATATTAACTCGTGACAATAATAACTGAATCTAGTTATAATATATAAGAAGTATTAGGTGAATATTTTTTTAACAATAATTGAACTTTTCTTACTACTAGAATACTAATCTCGTCTGTTGGTCGGGACAACTATTATATTTTATATTTGTTTTTATTTAAATATGTAGTTTCTTTTAAATTATAACATATAATTGAGTGTACTAATTATAATTTATTATATTATTATGAAATAATATAGCTAATCATATAACAAAAACAAAATAAAATGTTAAACATCGTTT
This sequence comes from Fallopia convolvulus, assembly GCA_964016875.1. Taxonomy (NCBI): domain Eukaryota; kingdom Viridiplantae; phylum Streptophyta; class Magnoliopsida; order Caryophyllales; family Polygonaceae; genus Fallopia; species Fallopia convolvulus. Next base: position 5,608,082 of record OZ024721.1, read on the forward strand.
ATATATAAACTATTTGATCATTTAATCGATTCACAATACATACCAATTTAAGATATATAAATCTTTTTTCCATCTCAATTTGATTGGTAGTTCAAGTATTATTTTGAATTTATTTGCTCAATCTACCATCATTTTTGTAATTTTGTAGGTTTAATTTTTTATAATTAAAATTTTCAATTTCAAATTAATGTGATTCTCACACATATGAAATTGTGAATAGCCTATAATATATTATGTCTTTTTTAAGAAAAATAATACTATGTTTTCAAATGCTTTTTTATTATAAATAATATTAACATTTATTTTTTTATAGAAGAAAATCTCAAATTTTTGAAAGGAAATAAATAGTGAATTTATAAATATGTATTTAATGTCTTTTAACTAAATTTTTATATATCTATTATATTTTAATATTGATGAACATCATGTTGGGCCCGGGTCACCCACCTTGTTGGGCCACACGCACACATAGTTCCACAATGGTATGATATTGTCTGCTTTGAGCCAATCCACACGGATTTGTTTTTAGGCTCCTTCCCAAAAGGCCTCATACTAATGGATGTGCTTTCACTTTATAAGAAACTCTTCACTTCCTTTTTCTTTCTATGTGGGACTTGGATTGCCTATCCCAACAATCCTCCCCTCAAACCAAAGACCACAAAACTTATGGTCTCCCCTTCTGCGAAATCATCTTGCATCACCGCTATCATCCACGAAACTCGCTTGCCTAACCATCCACATTGTCAAGAAGACTTTTCGACACAAGGCTACAACATCGTAGCATAGATCTCCCATCTTGTACCGCCGCTACCACTACGGAACACGCCACCTGACCACCACAATATCAAGTGGACTTTCGATACAAGGCACCACATATCTTCAATTGCGAGGCCACGTTGAGGGTCTCCCATACAACACTACCAAGGACTTTCACCCACACCATCGATCCACACCACTCTACATCAACGTGTTCTAGCACCAAGTCACATTGGGTTCCGTGTTTGTCCCAGCCGAACCATCGGCTTTGATACCAATTGTTGGGCCCAGGTCACCCACCTTGTTGGGCCACACTCACACATAGTTCTACAATGGTATGATATTGTCTGCTTTGAGCCAATCCACACGGATTTGTTTTTAGGCTCCTTCCCAAAAGGCCTCATACTAATGGATGTGCTTTCACTTTATAAGAAACTCTTCACTTCCTTATTCTTTCTATGTGGGACTTGGATTGCCTATCCCAACAATCCTCCCCTCAAACCAAAGACCACAAAACTTATGGTCTAGCCTTCAGCAAAATCATCTTGCATCGCCGTTATCATCCACGAAACTCGCTTGCCTAACCATCCACATTGTCAAGAAGACTTTTCGACACAAGGCTACAACATCGTAGCATAGATCTCCCATCTTGTACCGCCGCTACCACTACAGAACACGCCACCTGACCACCACAATATCAAGTGGACTTTCGATACAAGGCACCACATATCTTCAATTGCGAGGCCACGTTGAGGGTCTCCCATACAACACTACCAAGGACTTTCACCTACGCCATCGAGCCACACCACTCTACATCAGCGTGTTCTAGCACCAAGTCACATTGGGTTCCGTGTTTGTCCCAGCCGAACCATCGGCTCTGATACCAATTGTTGGGCCCAGGTCACCCACCTTGTTGGGCCACACGCACACATAGCTCCACAATAGTATGATATTGTCCGCTTTGGGCCTAGCCTGCACGAATTTGTTTTTGGGCTCCTTCCCAAAAGGCCTCATACTAATGGAGTGTGTTTTCACTTTATAAGGAACTCTTCACTTCCTTATTCTTTCCATGTGGGACTTGGATTGCCTATCCAACAATTTTTGTTGTTAGGAAATTCGACACCCTACTGAAAGGGGGGACCAACATAGACTCACAAGAGAAGGATTGGAACAAACAAGAAGAGAAGAACAAAAGAATTTGTTAACCTAGTTCGTCAGAATGACTACGTCGACCAAGTCATGGATTTTTCACTAGATTTGAGAATTCCAAGGATTACAAAACGTGATCATCCTTATCTACGTTGATCTGATCAGTCTAACTTAATCTCTCTAGCTCTCTTTAAATTTTCCTCTCTCTGCTTTTTAGGTTTTTTCTAGGACACCAATTATAATATGGTAAAATACATCAATAGACACTTGAAATTGTACAGTTTTGTCAACCAACACCCTATACAATGAAAAATTCAAATAAACACTTAAACTTAACTAATTTTGTGCAAACAAACACTTCATGCTGACATGGCATGGCGAGTGAACACCAATCGACAATTTGGTGAGTTGACATAGAATCTTTTTATAATTTTCCTTTTTTCTTCTATCTTCTTTTCTTTTTTTTCTCTTCCTTTTTATTTTTTTCTTTTCTTTATTTTTGGATCTAGAGGACCGATCGGAGAAAGAATTCGGCTTCATCACCTCCGGCACAAAAAAACCAGAACTAGAGAGAGTCGGACGGAACGACGAATTCGGAGAAAGAATTCAACTTCTACACCGCCGACATTCGAAGGAACCAAAACTAGAGGACGGAACGACGATACCGGGGGCTCCTGTTTGAACCATATTTGGTCGGGGAGGAGGAAGAGCGGATCTAGTCATTTCGTCCTCATTCTGATCTGGTCGTTCCGTCCCGATTCCGGATTTGGATTTGGTTCTTTCCTAGGTCTGTTCATCAATTGAACGAATTTGTAGACTTCGACGAGGCAAGGAAGATATGTCGCTTTTCTGTCCTGATTCTCACTCTGGTTCTTTCCTAGGGTTGTTTATTAGTTGAACGACGGTGAAGAATTAGTAGACTTTGCCGTCAGACTCAGATTGTGCGGAGCGAGGTTAGAGCGTGGGGGTGGTGAGAAAGATTAGGGAGGAATTTACTCAAATTTTTAGACTTTGTTGCTTATGCTTCCCTCTTTGTCAAGTTACAAACTTCAATTTAGATTGTTTGAACAACTGGATGAGTTTTCTAATAACAGGAAACTTAGATTGTTTTAGCAACTGAAGGTAAATACATTGATAGTAGATTGTTTAATGCTTCTTTTTTTTACCAATATCAGTTAATAACTATGTTAATAGTCTTGTTTTTATTGTTTGGCTGTGTAAAAGTGGCACTTTTGCTAGGACAAAAAGTATGATGAAGGGTCTGTGGGAAGACACTACTAGAGGGGGTGAATAAGGGAAGAAGAGACCTTAAAAGAAAAAAAAAGAGTATTTTCATTTTTATTAAAATTTAATAAAATTAATAAAAGTATCTAGTTGGGGCTTATGTGGCAAAATTTATGGGCTTATTTGGCGCTTATGTGTAAAAAACAGGCTTATGTGGCACTTAGATGACAAATTTTAGAGCTACATAAGCGCGCGTCAATTTCACGAAAATAAGGTATGTCAAGTTGAACAAAATATGTCAAGTTTAGGTGTTTATTTGAACATTCCAAAGTATAGGGTGTTGATTGAAAAAACAGTACAAGTTCAAGTGTCTATTGATGTATTTTGCCATTATAATAATCCTAGTTGGTTTTAAATAGAGAACACAAGGCCTTTATGATAGATACAAAATATTATCTTCCTATAATAGGAAACAATCTATCTTAAAAGAGATCATGTCATACTTGTCTTTCACGAAATCAGCCTCGCACCGACGCGAAACAAGACGCATGTTCATTCGGGAAGGCGCGGTCGCATATTTTCTTTCCCGAACTGCGTCCCGTCTAAGTTTCCATGACGCGGGCCCATCTTCCCAAGACGCGACCGCATCCCTCCAAGCCTATTCACGCTCACTATGCAATCTTCGTAGGTGCAACTCTTTCACTCGGGCGCAGTCGACTTGCACCTGTACGGGGTCACGTCTCTCCTTTTCCGCCTTCGTCTCTCTTTTTCACCTAATCCCGAATCAGGATCCATAAATCCCAACAATCTCCCACCTGGAGATTGATTCCAATTTTAATTGTCTTCTTCTTCAACATTCATTCAGTCTTGGTAGTGTCGGGCCTTCAACTTACGTAAGCCCATTTGAAGTCTTGCTAGACTTCAATCCCTTAAGTTTGTCATCAAGGTTTTCTCCCACCACACAAGACACTTGTCGTATGGACTTCTCCTTGCAAGCTTCCTTCTCTACCATGTCAGCCCACCTGACTTTCCTGCCCTCTGCATAGTCATCTGGCTCAGCTAACTCAGCAAACTTCTAATAGAAATCAGAAGGTGAATCCCTATCCAATTCTTCAATGATCTTCTAACCATCGTTCCGTGGCTCTTCCTTCAATGCCTCCTACCTACTAGGAACCACTGTCATGCTCCCACCTGAACTTGACGTACTCAGAATCAATACATCTCCAACATACTCTGTTGTTGCATCTTCTGACTCCTCCACTGATGCCTGACATTCACTTTTGGAGTGACCAAATCCGGCCACCATAATTCCATCACTTGGTCTTGCTCTTGTCCTTGGTAGTCTTCTCCTTTCCTTTGGACTTTGACCCACCATGACCAGATCTGCTCTTGTTCCCTACATTCAAAGTTGATCCTGATGTAGAACTTGACTCCTTCATGTGAATATCCTCACCATCATCAGATCCCTCACATCATCAAACTTAAGTATCCCTTTCCCAACTGAAGCACTCACAACCGTGACAGTTTCGCTCCAACTCTTAGGCAAAGAAGAAAGTATAATTAGGGCGTTTACCTCATCATCGAACTCAATCTTCACCGATTACAATTGTGCAATCGTCATGTTGAATTCACTCAAGTGCTTGGATACCGTCATGTCCTCCATCATCTTCAGGTTGAACAACTTCCTCATCAAGTGCACCTTGTTCACCGTTCTCATACAGCATGAACAAGATCACAAGCAAACTTTTTGTTGTAGTCGCCTTGACTGTGTGGTGCGCTACACTCCTGGACAAAGACAGACGAATTGCACTCATCGCCTTCCTATCCAAAAGCTTCTAGTCTTCATCCTTCATATCTTTAGGCTTCTGATACGCATCATAAGGAGTTAGCAAGGTCGATAACGAGTCCAGATTCGGAGGCCATTTCGGTAACGATTGAGCTAGTGTCGAGGCTCGTTAGGGAACGTCGACCTCCTGCTCGTTTTAATGATTATTGTTAATTAGTTAATTAATTAGTGTAATTTTTAAATAGAGTTTTATGCTCCTTCATGTGTTTTCTTTCGGTTCTTTCCCATGGCGCTTTTATTGAACCGGTAGGACTTAGTATAAATATTCTTAAGTGTTATGTTTTAGTTAATGAGAAATTAATTATCTTTTGCCCTAATTCTTCCCTACCTTGTCTACTCTCTTCTCCCCTGGCTTCGGCCATTCCTCTTCACATACTGTCATTGATTTAGTTAGAGTGCTTTGGTACTGGTTATGATAACCTGTATCAGCTTTTCTCCCAGAGGCGCATGAAGCTCCTTACCATATAGACAATCTTCAATTTGCATCTTCTAGAAACCGTAATTAAATTTAAAATCTTTTAATGCATGCATGTAGTATAATAAGAAAATACTCCCTCCGTCCTTTTAAGTTTGTCAAAAACCCCTAAAAGTGTCCCCTAATGTTTGTCAAAGAAAGGACAAAGCCCAAAAACTCGAGCCCATTACCAGCTATCTCAAAACCCTAACTCTCTTGCTTGCCTCTCCATTATCTTGCCTCTCTCGCTTCTAGCCGCTCTCTCTGAAAACCCTAACTCTCTCAATCTCTCTACATCTTGCCTCTAGCCGCTCTCTCTGAAAACCCTCACTCTCTCGCTTGCCTCTCCATTATCTTGCCTCCTCTCTCTGGATCTTGCTTTTCCAATCTCAATCTCGGGAAAAACTGTCAATCTCCAAACACTCTAATTCTCTAGATCTCCCTCGCCTCTCTTGCATCTCTGGGTTGCGACCCTCTCAGTCCCCATAGTTTGTGAGCTTGGTCAAATTTGTGGGATTTGGAGATGAGTGTGGACAGCTTGTTCAAAGATGAGTCGGATTTAGAGCTTGGAAGGGATTCCACATCACACCCTTGCTCTGATTATCCCAACTGCGAGTGGGGTCCTAAATGCGATGGAAATCACTCCTACAGTCCGCGTGGTTTAGAGGACTCGGTGGAAAGCTTCTTCCATGCTAGAGAAGAGGAGTGTGTTGAGCAGCCGCTTGAGCCCCATGAGAATGGTGTTTTGGCCGATGATGATGATGAGATGGAGCTTCCTCTGGTTGTACCTAATTCCGAATCAGATGAGTAGCTAAGTACCCTGTCCCCTTGAATTGTTCATTTATGAAATTTGTTTGCATATGCATGCTCATTTTGATGGGGTTTGTGTGATCCTTGTGATTTGTTTGTGGTTGAATGATGCTGATGCGTGCTCATTGAGTGTCCCTGACTTGTGTTTGTGTTGATGATGTCTGAATGTGCTTGTTGATTGTCCCTGGATTGTGTTGTTGTATTTGAATGTGCATGAGTGTCCCTGCATTATGTTCATAGAGGCAAGAGGCAAGAAAGATTGTTGTTTGTGCTGAAACTGGTTGTTTGTGCTGAAAATGTCCCTCAAATATCTTGTTGAATTGGTTACAACAACCTTGAAAATTGTTGTTTGTGTGAAACTGTCCCCTTTACTATATGTTGTCCCATTTTGATAAAGAGAGATTTGAGAGAGTTAGGGTTTGCAGAGATTTTATTGGGCTTGAGTTTATTGCCTTTGTCCTTTCTTTGACAAACATATTTAATGCTGTGATTTATGGTGAAAATTGTCCCCTTTATTTTTATAAATGCATTCGATGATAAAGTCTCTTAAACCTGAGATGCAATTCTAGTATATCACTTGCCTTAGCATTCATTAGGAAACCAGTCACTATTGTGGCTCTTGGAAGGCCTTTTGTTTGCTAATGTATTATGGTTTGAGTTGCTTCAATGATGGAATGGGGACAATCTGAGATTTTATGCATCATATTGTGTCATTCAATGATGAAGCCTTTTAGAAATGAGATGCAATTCTTGTATAACTCCTTTTCTTATCATGCATTAGGAAAACAGTCACTATAGTGGCTGAATGAGGCCTTTTTATGGTAAGGCAAGTGGTTTGAGTTGTTTCAATGATGGAATGGGGACATATGAGAATATTATGTTATAAATTTGTGCAGATTTGTACTTTTTGAACATTTGAAATTAAGTTGGTGCCATTGCTTCATTTACACAGAATACATATGACATCTAGTTACATATAAGTCCCCAAAATATACCAATTTGACATCCAATTACATATATGTTCCCAAAAGTTTATACATTTGTCATGTAATTACATATAAGTTCCAAAAAGTGCATGCATTGTTGTCCCCTAGCTGCATTGAGTTGTTTCTTGGCTGTCTTGCTCTATACCTGGTGATGCAACCCCTTGAGTTTGTTCCTCTGCATCATTCTCTCCTTGTGGACCCCCATGAACTATATCCCATGCTTGAATGACAGCCCCCATGGGTGCATTTATTTCACTTAATAAGTTCCCCTCATGTGCTAATTTCTTCTTGTTTACATGAGGCAAGTCATATTCATTGTCTCCCTTTGCCTTTAGTACCTCATTCATGACATATTGTAATGTGGTCCAATAGTTTCCTAAAGTAGTGAGATCTAGCTCATGAAAAGCATCATGCACAACCTCTAGCATAGGATCAATGTTTTTTGGCATTTTCTTATGCATCAATGATTGAATGTTTCTAAAAAAACCAAGGTCTAATATATTCAAATCAGGGTTGTTGGGTGGTTGTTGTAATAAAATGAAAGTGAAGCCATCTTGTTGATATACCTTTTGCCATTCTGCATCATCTTGAGTTATGTGGGCTTTGGCATTATCTTGTTTTATGAAAATGACTTTTGGAGTTCCATCTTGAGGCCATTTTGCCTTTATAGTTGGGACAATCTGATTTATGAGCATATTCCTTGTGACTTTCTGGTTGACTGATTCAATGAGCTTGGTCACAACAGTCCCCCTTTCTCTGTTTTTTGACTTTCTCCTTGCTGTTTCTTGTAAGTGAATGGAAAAATTCCTATTTTTCCATCAAATTAACACTATCCATCTGCATTAAATCTTGGCCTTGCAACTGCTGCAGTGAACATGACTTTTGGTATAAACTTGCTTGAACTTGCAACCCTGTACTTTCCCTTCTCATTTTGTGCTAGATAGACTCTTTGACTTTTTTTGCTCAAGTAGAGCCATTTTTCATCTAAATGCACAAAATCAAACATGGGGTAGTAGGTTGTCTTACTCTCTGCTGTATTCCCTTGCAGTAGACTAAGGACCCATTGTAGCCTTGTTTTTTTGTTTGAGGGTTTTAAACCAGGGTGAAGTGGATTGGTGTGTGGCTTTAGGGTACCTCTTTTGAAAATTCTATGGACTGTTCTCTTTCCAATATTCAACTTTGATGCTAGATCCCAAATGCAGCTTCTGTCTCCCATATTTAATGTTGTGATTGCATCTGCTGGAACTTCAATCCTTTTTCTACCACAGTTGTGGTACTTTGTGCTTAAATTTGGCATGCCCCCTGATGTTTGTTGTTGCTTGGCTATGCTCCATATTCTGTATATTGTTCTTTCTGACACAGTAAACTGTTGTGCAACCTCTTTAATGGCAGTTGATGAAATTTGTCCCCCTGTTGATACTTGCAGAAGCTTGACTAAGACTTGCATTTTCTGTTGACTGTTGAGCCTGGTTTGTTTTAGCCGATGATGTGCAGTAGATGACCCCAAATTATCTGCTTCTAGGTGGTGATGTGTTTCTTGGTTGAGTTGATGAAGAAGTGATTCTTCTTCTATGTCCCCTGCTGGCGCATTAAGATCAAACCTAAACTCTCCTTGAACATTTTCATCTTCTAGAGGTGGCTCTTCATTTAAGTTGAATGCTGTTGAGGCCATTATCTCCTAGGCAGTGATGCAGAACAAAGAATTGTGTAGAATTAATGCTTCATTTAATGGGTGTAATGAATGTGTGTGGAGTAGCCCTTATAAAGGCTTCAAACTGTTGTAAATTGGTGATCCGTGTGAGGAAAATGCTGCATTTTGATTGGTGGAATGTTGGTTTATATGAATTTGTGCAGATTTCCCTCCTCAAAAAATTTAAATAATGAATTCAAATTAGTTTGATTGGTTGAGCATTAATTGCTCTAGTGTACTTTTTCAAATTCTCTCTTGTGCTTGTGGGTTTGCCTTAAAAATTATGTTTTTTTGTACTTTTTGACAAACTTAAAGAGATGAAGAGAGTAGTAAACAAAACTACCTTCTACCAAAAAAAAAGGAAACAAAACTACCACAAAACTGTACAATTTTCACTAATATATTTTTGATAGCCCTTAAATAAGTGACACTAATTAACGACAACCCACCATTGACTTTCATATATAAAAGTAAATGGAATACTCTGTAAAAGATAACCAGACTTCAACTAGACTTCCCACTGAACACTTCTTATTTTTACCCATAAAAGTAAGAGCATAAAGTGAAATCTATCTATTGAGAGGCAAACACGCAGTAACAATGTACCACGTAGTATAAAATTTATAAGATGCGTGATTTTTATACTCCGTATTTAATTACATGTTGGTTATTACTCCGTATTGTTCTGAAAACATGTAATATAATTTATATAACGATTTTTCTAATCTATGTCCCAAGGGCATAGGTTAAGACACTTGAAATGGAAAGATTTTGTTGATTTTTATCATATGGGGTAATTTAATTTTTTCTAATAGGGTTCATTTATTTCCATATAGGGTTTTAGTTTCTTAAATAAGAATGTTTAACCTATGTCCTTAGGGCATAGGTTAGAAAAACCGTTTATATAATTGATGGTTAGCATTTCCCAAATATTTCTTTGACCCTCAACAATAATGTCTTAGAAGCAGAGCGAACTACATCAATGATTATTAACAATTGCCCATTAAACTAATTCTATTATTCTTACACCAAGCGTGGAAGACTAGAAACCCTACTTAAATTAATTCTTTAATCTATGAACTCATCATGCATGAATTTTTTTAAAATTTGAATTAAATATTGAGCAAAACATAGCTACGAAACAAGGATATATTGGTGACTATATAATCATCGGCCACATTGAAGGGCAATTTATAAACCATCCAAAATTAGCATATGCTCATAAGTACTTTATATGTGTCACAAAAACACTAAAATTGCACTTATTTTAAATTGTCTAAAATAAAAAATATATTTTTGTTGAAAAAATATTAGAAGATAGTTAAATTTTATACTCCCTCCGTTTCACAATAGTTGTTCATATAGATTATTTTTCATGTTTCACAATAGTTGTTCATATAAGAAATTTTTCCACTTATACCCCTAATAATTACACCACATTAATTATATACACTTTTTCCGAAGCAACTTTTAGGAGTATAAAGTACCTTTTAATAGGGGTAATTTTGGGAGAAATTTTTTTCCTTAATATATGTGCAAATTTGTCTAAAAACATCTATTTTGAAACGGAGGGAGTACTTACTTACATTTAATGCTAACCAATAACCATGCTCTATTAATTACATATAAATACGGTGTATGAATCAGTAAAGGCAATTTTATCAATAACAAATACGGAGTAGTTTTTGTTAACAACAACCAAAATAATGAATGTATTTTTGTGTAATTACCCACGAAACAGATCTGTCTGTTAGCGGAAGTGTCGTTTTCTCAAAGATATGGAAAGGTATATTTTTTTGAGTTAGGCCCCCCGGGACATCAAATGCCCCGCCCCTTCTCTCTCTGCAACTCCTCTGAAGGCTGAGAAGATAAAAAGTGAAAGCAGAAGAGCAGAGAAAGGGAAAGCAGAACGATAAGCAACAAAAAAGCAAAGGAGGAGAAAATTTTGCAGCTCTCTGAGTAATTTGCATCCAGTTCCTTACTATCATGGTCAACTAGAAAGCTCATTCCTTTTCCTGTCTTCATCTGGAGAAAAAGAAAGATTAAATCTTTACTTTCGGAATTAAAATTGGGAGTCTTTCTGTGTGTGTTTGGTAACTTTGGGTGGTTGGTTTCACCCTGATGATGATGATATTGAAATGGTAAAAAGTCAGAGTTCAATCAAGGTTCTTTTCAGCAAATTTTATTAATCTTTTTTATGTTTTACAGAATTTGTGAATTGTGACCTGTTTGTGTGTGGAGAAAAAAAGAAAAATTGAGAAAGGAGTGAGGATTGGTGGGGGGACAAGGGCGAAATCGCGCAAAATCCTGAAAATTGATATACATTTGGCTTTTGAAAGCAAAATGCACATAAAATATTCTGGGTGGTCTAGTCTTTGATGGAAAAGAGAGAGAAATTGGAGGAAACCCAAAAAGTAAAAATTAAAATAAAAAATACTAAAAACCAACTCCTCTGTTTACTTCTGCAATGTTCTCAGCTAGCTAGCTACTCCACCTCCCAAATCAGCTGAATGAAACCCAGATAACTTAAAAAAGGAATTTTTTTTCTTTTTCTTTTCCTGCTTTAATTCATCCATTTACTTCCCCATTGTTTACTGTTTCCTCTTTTCTCACTTTGTGTGTGGTGTACTGGTGTGTTTGCTTCGCTGGTGCTGAGTTTTTGTGTGTCCTCGAAGGGCGAAACTGTGGCTGTTGTGCACATGATTGGTCGTTTCCGGGCTAATTTCCCCTTTTTCCTAATTTAGGGATAGAATAAACAAATTACTCTCCCTTAACCAGGCCTTTTGGGTTGTGAATGTTTGTGTGATTCCGAAAGAAAGAGAGATCTTTGGAATTTGGGAAAATTTTGCCCCTTTTGAGAAATCTGCATTTTGCTCCCATGCTTGTTCTCCCAGCGGGTCTTTTCAAAAATGCCGGTGGGTTTTGTGTCTACTCAGCTAATCTAGACATGGGTCTCCTGGGTTTTCACTCTTTGGGCGGATAAAGAAGCTAAGAGCCAAGAACAGAAAAAGAAAGGGCAAATTCTTCAACAGTGAAAGAAGAGTCAGTTTTTGGATTTCCAGTTTCAGTAGTGTTTAGATGGGTTTAAGGGCTTCAAATCAGCAACGCAGCCACCAGTTACTTGCACTTTTGAGGGCCTTTAAAGAACACCCTGGTTCCTCCAAAAGGAGTTACACTTTCTTCTCAGCAAATAGGCGCTGGTTGCCCAAGATTCTTGCTTTATGGATCTTGCTCTTAGTTTTCGTCAGTGGCTGGTTTTATAATTACATGGATACTGATGCCAAGGACAGGAGGAAAGAGAGCTTAGTTAGCATGTGCGAACAGCGTGCTCGGATGTTGCAGGATCAATTTGCTGTTAGTGTTAACCATGTTCACGCCCTTGCAATTTTGGTGTCAACTTTCCATTATAATGCTAGCCCTTCTGCTATAGATCAGGTAAACATATCAGATTTTGAGTTTGTGAAGTGGGTCAATTTATTTAATTGGTAAATGGTGTTTTAATTTAATGGGGTTTGAGTTTTGTGTAGGGAACTTTTGCTGAATACACTGCCAATACTGCATTTGAGAGGCCTTTGTTGGGTGGTGTAGCTTATGCTGAAAGAGTGATGAACTCTGAGAGGGAGAGATTTGAGAGGAAACATGGTTGGACTATTAAGACTATGGAGAATAAGCAGCTTTCGCCTGTTAAGGATGAGTATGCTCCTGTGATTTATGCTCATGAAACTGTTTCTTATCTGACCTCATTAGATATGATGACTGGGGAGGTAAGCAATTTATTTTTTTCCAGTTTGGTTATCTTGGATTTTATTTGAGCTCTTCTGTACTTGTGGGTGTCTTTTTTCCCTAAGCTGTTTGTTTATTGATATGATTTAGGAGGATAGAGAGAACATATTGCGAGCGAGAGCTACTGGAAAGGCGGTTCTAACTACCCCCTTCCCTTTGCTAGGGTCTAATCATTTAGGAGTTGTCTTGACTATTCCAGTTTACAAATCCAAGCTTCCTTCAAACCCGACAATTGAGCAACGAATTGAAGCAACAGCAGGGTGAGAAATACAAAATGTTCTTTACAATTATGCATACCGTAGGTGTTTTTTTTGTCCAATTAGATGTTTCTAGATGATGGTTAATCTAGTAAGAACATTTACCTCCCCTTACCTTGAAAAAGAGGTAGAAAAGGGAAGATAATAGGGGTCTGTTTGGATCATTGCACTTAATGCATTGAATTGTGTTAGATTGCATTATCCAATGATCCAAATGGGCCCTAGTTGTTTTCAGTCATTTATCTTCTATATTATTTCTTATGTTAATAATTTTTGATCTCAACTGGAAACTGGATAGAACATTTTTCTACTTAGTAGATATCATATGTCTTAGCATAGATTATCTTCATAGGACTACAAATTATAATTGAACAGTCTAGGAAAAAATTCACATAATTTTGCATTTTGAGATTCACTTTGAGGTTTGAGTTGCAATTTTTTGTTGGGAAGGTTAAGAGTGATGGTGTTTACGATATGGGAAATAGACCTGTTCTCCTAATTAGCTTCCCTCTTGAACGCACATATATTTTCTCTAATTAAGCTTGCAATTCTAATTGATTACTTCATTTGTCAAGTTTGCCCTCATATTTTTTTAACCTGTATGCAGATACATTGGTGGTTCCTTTGATGTTGAGTCTTTGGTGGATAATCTACTTGGACAACTTGACCGGAACGAGGATATTATAGTAAATGTGTATGACGTGACAAACTCATCAGATTCAATGGTTATGTATGGAAGTCGGTATCAGGGCGGTGACATGTCTCTTGTCCATGTGAGCAAACTTGATTTTGGTGATCCATTTCGAAAGCATCAAATGACATGCAGGTAAATCAAAGATCAATCCCCAGCTTTTTAACTTCACATTCAATTCTTCCTCGTGTACTTACTGTTGTGTGCTTCTTGGACAGGTATCTCATGCATGCACCCCCACAATGGACAGCCATTTTGTTCTCATTTGGGCTGTTCATAATCGGGTTGCTTATAGGCTACATCTTATATTCAGCAGGAATTCATATTGTACAAGTTGAAGATGCCTTCCATGAGATGCAAGAACTCAAAGCCAAAGCTGAAGCTGCTGATGTTGCAAAATCCGAGGTGAGCAAAATTTCATTGCTACCATGCTTGTCATTTTGGCCATTACTTATTGTCTGGAAGTTTATTTCTTGTCTATTATTTTCATTACAGTTTCTGGCTACTGTCTCACACGAAATCAGGACTCCTATGAATGGCATACTCGGTATTCTCCTTGGACCCATTATTTTTATTATTATTATACTATTATATAATGGGTACTCTAAATGAAAATTTTGTTTCCAGGAATGCTTGCATTGCTTCTAGATACAGAATTAAGCTCAACCCAGCGTGATTATGCTCAAACTGCTCAAGTATGTGGAAAAGCACTGATTGCTTTAATTAACGAAGTGCTTGACCGGGCAAAAATTGAAGCTGGCAAGTTAGAACTGAACTTTCAGCCCTTCAACCTTCGTTCTATACTCGATGATGTCCTCTCCTTATTCTCTGAGAAATCTAGAACCAAGGGTTTGGAGGCAAGTCTATAACTTCACATCAATATGAGCCTAAAGATGCTTAAATTTAGCCAATATAACTAATCTAAGTGTTTTCCTTTTCTTTTATCTCTTGTAGCTAGCTGTATTTGTTTCTGACAAGGTTCCAGAAACCGTTGTGGGTGACCCTGGAAGGTTTAGGCAGATTGTCACTAATCTTGTGGGCAACTCTGTTAAGGTGAGCTACTTATCAAGCTTCTGATATCAATTAAATTTCCAGCTGCTTTTCACTTTCTACTCTTATTACACATTAGAATATTGCCTTATGTATCATGAATGCACTTTTCTGTCCACAGTTCACTGACCACGGGCACATATTTGTTAAAGTTCATCTAGCTGAGAGCACTGGAGTTGTGTTGGACGTGAATGATGAACTATCTCTAAAAGGACAGTCGAATTCCCTAAGCGGATACGAGGCAGCTAACCGTGATAATAGTTGGGAGAATTTTCAACGTCTGGTCAGTGATGAAGATGTTCACTATGATACCTCGTGTGATGTTATGGGTCCTTCTGGAAATGTCACTGTCATGATCAGTGTTGAAGATACAGGAATTGGGATTCCTTTACGCGCTCAAGAACGAGTTTTCATGCCTTTCATGCAAGCAGATAGTTCAACATCTAGACACTATGGTGGAACGGGTATTGGCCTGAGCATTAGTAAATGCCTTGTGCAGTTAATGGGTGGTGAAATAAGCTTTGTTAGTCGGCCTCAAGTTGGAAGTACGTTTTCGTTCACTGCGGTGTTTGAGAGGTGCAGTAGAGCCAATTCAGCTGACCTTAAAAAATGTCCTCCAAGTGATCTTCCTATTGGCTTTAAGGGATTGAAAGCAATTATTCTTGATAACAAAATGGTAAGAGCTTCTGTGACAAAATACCACTTGAAGAGACTTGGAATTCAGGTTGAGGTTTCTAATAGCATCAAGCTGGTTTCTAGAGCTTCTGGAAAAAATGGTTCTCTCCCCTTAGGGTAAGTTCCTTCTGACTCTTCAGCCAATCAATATGGCTATTTATACCAATTTTATATCATTGGCTAAAATATTATGAGATTTTGTATTCAGGCTTTCAGCTACTGATTTGTTCTGCTTTTTTCAATTCATATTTAGCAGCAATCAATGCCAACCTGACATGATCCTAGTTGAGAAGGATCTCTGGCTGTCTAGCCAACAGAGTGATCTGAATGAATGGCTATTAGACGATGGGAAACAGATCCGCTTACCTAAACTAATCCTTCTCGCCACAAATATCAGTAGCAATGAGGTTGAAAAGGCAAAAGCTTCCGGTTTTGCTGACACTGTAATCATGAAACCCTTAAGAGCAAGCATGGTAGCAGCCTGCCTTCAACAGGTCTTTGGGAGCGGTAACAAAAGGCAGCTTGGAAAAGACGACGTGCCCAATGGTATTAAATCTCTGAAAAGTTTGTTGTGTGGTAAGAAAATATTGGTGGTTGATGATAACATTGTGAACCGTCGGGTTGCTGCTGGAACTTTGAAGAAATTTGGAGCGGAGGTGATATGTGCAGAGAGCGGGAAAGCGGCTCTCGAATTGCTTCGGTTGCCGCATGATATCGATGCTTGTTTCATGGATATTCAAATGCCCGAAATGGATGGGTAAGTGCTCGAATCCTTTTTATAAGGGTGCGTTTGGATTATACCGCGAGATAATGCAGTATCTGGTGTAGTCCAAACGCACCCTAGGATTTGATTGATTGGCTGTGGTTAATCTTACACCGGTAATGCAGCATCATACATTATAATGCATTATCTGATCGATTACGCTACTCTACAGGTTCGAAGCAACACGAAGAATCCGGCTTATGGAGCAAGAGGCCAACAATAGCGAACCGAACCACGTGGATGAGGGCGAATGGCACATGCCCATATTAGCCATGACCGCAGATGTCATCCACGCGACGTTTGACAAGTGCATCGAGTGTGGGATGGACGGGTACGTTACAAAGCCGTTCGAGGAAAAGAGTCTGTATCAAGCTGTGGCGAAGTTTTTCGAAGACAACCCTTGATCGACCGATATGTGAGCCGAAAAAATGACGATTTCACCCCCAACTTAGCCTACCCTTGGTATCAGCACTATTTTCCCAGGGCTGCTGGTGCAATGTGGTTGGTTTTACACGGCTGGCTTGAGTGCAAATTTACTATCCTTCCTCCCCACATTCTGTAAAGTATGATTAGTTGTAGTAGTGATAAAGGGGAGGTAATTCATATATGAATATTGTAGTTTAGATTGGTATTCTTTTCTGTTACTTTGTTTACTACTCAATCTGAGTGTTGTTATATAACCAAACTTCCACTTAACTGATTTTTATCATTTCTCTAGTTTAATTTATGTGATTATATTTAGATTTAAAGGGAAAATGCCAGAGTGTATTTTTTTTGGTTGAAAAATGCCAGAGTGTATTGACCAAACTAAGTTTTCTCAGATTGCATTCGTGCTATTAATAACTAACAAATGTTTAGGAAATGAAGTGGGCCCGGATGGACTAAAGTGGGTAGGCCCACGGATTTTAGAGTGGCCCATACTATGATTTGTATTGATTATTGCTTCTCTCTTTTTCTGGTCAGAGATTAGGAATTGCTTTAATGATCCATAATAAGAAATTGATGTTCTATGACAAATTAGAATAATCAGCTTAAATATTGATGTGATAAATCATGAGCATAAAGAAATTTAATGTTCATGTACATTGTTGCTGATGTGATATGGGTATTAAATTTGATGGGGGATATATATTGTATATAACCATTGCACTCTAAAAAAGGTTCTTCCCATTTGGTGCAATTACAAGAACAAAAGAAGTTATAAAAGGGGCAGAAAATCAACAATGATAAGCAATAAATTGAATCTGCTACTAATCTTTTGGTGCTCTATTGCTGCTCCTGCTTTTGGCAAGAATAATGGTCTAAGAAATCTGCCCATAATCTCCTTTGAAGAGGGCTATTCTCATCTCTTTGGGGATGAAAATTTGATGGTTCTTAAGGATGGCAAATCTGTCCATCTCTCACTTGATCAAACAACAGGTTCCTTATTTTGAATCAATTTTTTTTTTTAAAATGAATCTTGTTAGGTGATATTCATATAATGTGTTTGGCAGGGTCTGGGTTTGTGTCACATGACATGTACTTACATGGGTTCTTCAGTGCATCCATTAAATTGCCTCCGGATTACACTGCCGGTGTTGTTGTTGCCTTCTATGTAAGTTCCCTTTTATTAATCTTCTAGCTTGACATATACTTATAGCTGGATTATCATCTGGTGAAATATTAACCTTGCCCCTTGCAGATGTCAAATAGTGACATTTATCGAAAGAACCACGACGAAGTCGATTTCGAGTTCTTAGGGAACATAAGAGGCAAAGATTGGAATTTTCAGACGAATGTGTATGGCAATGGAAGCACGAGCGTCGGTAGAGAAGAGCGGTACACTCTCTGGTTCGATCCTACCGAAGATTTTCATCAGTACAGCATCTTGTGGACCGAGGATCAGATCATGTAATTTTCATTAATTTCCTAATCATCCTTACAATTTATTCATGAATGAGTATTCATTCATTCATTCATGTTTTTGTGGACCATTTTGATGCAGATTTTATGTTGATGAAGTTCCAATTAGAGATGTCAAAAGAACAAAAGCAATGGGAGGAGACTTTCCTTCAAAGCCAATGTCTCTCTATGCTACAATATGGGATGGTTCAAATTGGGCCACAAATGGCGGCAAATTCGGAGTAAATTACACATATGCCCCTTATGTTGCCCAGTTTTCCGACTTGGTCCTCCACGGCTGCACAGCCGAGCCCATCAAGTGCGAACCCGAGACGGATGGTTGGGTTCCGACTGGGATCTCCCATTCTCAAAGGCACAAAATGGTGAATTTTAGGAAGAGGCATTTGATCTATTCTTATTGCTATGACGGGACCCGGTATCGGGCCCCACCGCTCGAGTGTGTGCTCGACCCCGCTGAGGCGGAGCGGCTCAGGAGGTTTGATCCTGTCACCTTTGCTGGAGGCCATGGACGACGACATGGTAGCCGGGTAGGAAAAGTGGCCCCTTCTTAATTTGAGGAAAATGTATATGCTTGCTTGTAATGCAACTCTTCATTGGCTTTGTTACCATATCTTCAGCATTGGTGTCAATTTTTTGTTCCTTTGAGACCAATTTTTGGCAATTGGTCTCCAAATGCCTAATTTCCGCATGTCAATTCAAATCAAATACAGAGGCAGCAAAGATGAGTAATTGGGCAACCATAATGTTTCGCATTTGATGGGCCGACCCAAAAACAGAAATGCTAAACAATAACCTATGAAATTTAAACTTTCTTTCCTCGAAACTTTCCAGCAACTGAACTTTTGCAAAGATGAGAGTATCAAATCTTCATATTAACTACCTGCAACAAGGAACCATGCATAATAATACTGAGGCAGCAAAATTGGTACCAAAATAGTTTCTGACAAATGGGTTCTTGCAAAGAGTTCATTAAATCTGCATACTATGATGCTCTCTCACTCTAGGCTGTTGTTTCAGCCACCTCTTTTGGTGATCCTCCTTTGTCACTTTCATCACTCACATTCCCATTTTCTTCTTTCTCAGTCTGCTCTTTTACAACACTACTTTCTGAATCCGGGCTTGTTTCAGCTGCTGCAGAAGGAGAAGGCGGTGGCGGTGGTGACCCACTTGAGCCAGGTGGTGGTAGGAAGACGCCGGTGCCTGGGACGGGGATTCTGGGCGGTGGTGGGCCCCGGGAAGTAGGAAAAGGCAATGAAGCGGAAAAGGCCATAGGCGTGGCGACGGGAGGAGGCACGAATAATGGTGGGATTCCATTATTTGGAGAAAGCTGAGCCCTGATTGGTGGAGCTGCCAATACACCCGTTGTTGGAACAGGTGCGTAATGCTTTGGACGAGTATTATGGTTTGACGGCCTGTTTGGAGGTGGCGGGCCCCAGTTTGGAGCTTGTGGCGCCCCTGACTGTGGATGGAGACGATGATGGTGATGGTGATGATGATTATGATGACTATCGCCGTGAAATACTTTCCTCGGTTGGGATTTTAGGAAAGTTATGAGTATCCTTTCCTTGCGGATTGATGGGATTGCTCGTTTGGCAATGTCGGTGGAGTTACCTTGCATCACAAGTAAGGACCTGCAGTTACAAATATGATATTATTAAAAATGGGATTGCAATGTACTTGTTTTGGACTCCCTTTCTTTATCTTCTGTCATTTGTACATTTCATTTCCTATATTCACTCCACAATACAAAGGATACCGAATCAAGCAACCAGTGGTAGTTCACAAATCAGATTGGGTTTTTATGACTTCTTTTTTTCGCGAAATTATGTTGATTAGCTTCTTTTTCAACTCAAGCAAGCTAAATGAGTTTCTCTTAGAAAATTTCATCTCTAGATAGAGACCTATTATTCACTAGGTCATCTTTTTTTTTTTACTTTCTCTCTGTTAAACATCAAAAAACATATTTACTACAACTGATCTGGTACAGGTAGTCAAACCAGGATTTTGACAGCATCTATGAACCAAATTAGCAATTGAACAGAACACTTAGCCTGAAACTACCCTGATATTACAGTAAGTGACCTTAAAATATAAAGATCATGATTTCAAAAAAAAGGAAAAAATATAATTACCCGGGTGAAACGTTGATTCTGAGAGCACCTCTGTAAGTCCCAGGACGATCTGTTGATATTGCTGTACCGAATACCATGTCACAGTCATTCAAATAAAGCACACATATAGGCCTCCCGTACGAATGGGGATCAGAGTGTGGCTGTGAGAAATCACCCTACACATTAAACACAAACAATTAGGCTTTCCAAGCAAAATTAAGATTTGGGATAATAATAATCGGTTAACTAACCTCATTAAATATATCAATTATGCAAGAATCTGGCTTCAGTGGAGTAAGTTGCATTTTCACAAGGCGGTCAATAAGACCTTGCAGAAGACCGGGTATAGGCTCTAATCTCCTATCTGCTAATTTCAGATTTCAACATCAAACACATGGCAGCTGTTCTAAAAGAATAGAAAAACAGTTCTTTCCTTGTCATCAGAAGAAGTTGAATAGTATGAAAATAATAGTAACATGCCTTTGATAGGATTTTCATCTAAAGGAATATCTGTTACAGCGACACCCAACTGTATCATCTCTCTGCCGTGACCTTTGCAGGGTCTCTTTGAAAACACAAATGTAGGTCCTGCTTAGAATGAGAGGCAAAGGGTTTCAAAGCATCAAATCAGTCTTCAAAAACATCAAAGATCATTTCTTTTTAGTTCTTTTTTTTTTTACATTCAAGCTTATACTAATGCCAAAAGTTAATTGCTTTCCATTTAGCAAGCCTACACCACTACAAGAACGGAAATTTTCAACAAATAAAAATGGTCATGGAATGCAAGACATTGTCCGCATTGAAGGATAATCTATTGAAAGAAAAAGTTATACTGGTTTCTAAAGCAGAAGTACCGTGGATTTATTGCAGTCTTAAGACTACAGCTTCTCAGGTTTACAAGCTCTCAGGAAAGAAGGATTTATTATCCGAATATACACGACAAGAGGACACTGAGGACTTGTACCAGAAACCAGGTTGGACCAAAAATCCCAAGCATAGTATTGATCATTCATAATAATATGGCAATTTTCCATCAGGGAATAAATCTGATGATGCCATATATTAAGCTTCCAGTGCAGGAAAAGCATAGTAGATTAGTAGTAAAGAATGGTTTTATTCAAATATTCTCTTTGTTCTGGAATAGCATAAGATTATTACTCAGCTAGCAGAACCATAGCTGAAGATAATTAAGAAAATCATTGTATAATTGTGTCCCATTGAGCATCTAGTTTGAGGCTTTGATATTTGTTCTGTCCAACAAATTAAATTGGTAGAGAACTCTAAAGCAACTTCATTTTTAAAATTCAACAGCTAAAGATACAAACCTATTTGAACTTCGTTTGGAGAACTGACTGAGAATTTATTCAAAGGAAACCAATATAAACCTCCTTTGGGAGTTAACTTAGAAAAAAGTGCATAATCAAACTTGCCTGGAAATTGTCCACGTTTTCCAGTGGCTCTGAGATCATTTACGAGTGAGATGAGTTTTGAAACTTCAGCTTCAACTAGAAATTTGCCATGTAAGTACAACCCCTCAGCCACATTGACCTGTAGAACAAAATTATGTTGTAGAAACAGATGGAAGAGTGAAAAACTGAAACTTCATATACAATCACATAATTCAAGTATTCTTCTCATCAATGTTTTTAGTTAATATGTTCAAGGAATTTAGCATGATTGACTTGCCCATGTTCAAAACTAACCATCTTTCCATCGATTGTCTCCATAGCACTGAATGTTCTTGGAGAAACTATAAGATTCTCTTCATTCTGATTTTGGATGGCATCGCCATTCTTCCTCGCAGGCAAGTTGCTTCCTACTTCAACATAAGAGATAATTAGATTGCACTAGTTATTCACATAGCTTCAATAGGAACAGCATATAGAAATATCAAAAAAAGTTTCGCATAAAGATATATAGTACACTTTTACCATGTTTGGAGCTTTATTACACTATCGAATATTTTTTAGACAGCCAAATAAAGTGCACATCCTTGTAATTCAACTTGGGATTTGAAACATCCATGGGAAAACTTTACTTTCATGTCCAAATGTATCCTTATAACAGATCAGTTCAAATTGAAGCAAATAGTTTGAATTATATATGTAAGAAAACATTGTCATAATTTCAATCCATACTCCAGATTAGTGTCACCTCCATGGGAACCAATTGGGAAAAAAATGTAAAATCTTTATTTAAAAAAGAGAAGGCAAAAAATTTTAACAGCACAATAGACTGCAGAATTACAAGTAGAAGACAATGAGAAGCAAAGATAAGATATATGAACAGCAAGATTAGAGTTACCTTCAGAATTTGAGCGCTTTTCATCCTTCAAGTCGTCAGATGGATATTCTATACAAGGATTGTTAGCAGCTCCATCTTTGTTCTTTGAAGTCTTGAGAGAGTTGTCCACTTGAGACTTCAAAGAGGCATCTGTAAGCATCCAATAATCACAAATGTGAAAATTAACCACAATTAGTTTTGCTTTGAAGGCAAGCATAAGTACATGAACAAGCATTTTGTTAGATCTTCTATCAAGCATGTCATCACTGGCGGACTTAATTTTGAATTACTGTGATGCTAGACCCTGTGTTTTGTGCCAATGATAATTACCAGATGCAGTATAAGGAATTATTTTCACGGTATTTAGTCAAAAATTTAGCGAGAACTTTTATTTTTTGCATAGTGAGAATTTAGCTACTTTGTCAAGCTTATCAAGCTCAAAATAGAGTTAGTCACAAAGGTAAAGACTAATCTCTCGCATAAGATATAGACCTTTAAAACTAGTTGATACAGTGCCAAATCCACCATTTCGCTTATTCTTATAGAAAGTTCCACAAAACCAAATGAAGGTGAAAAGATTAAAATGGGACCCACAGAAATAGGTTTTGCGATAGCAAGATGCATTTCATCATCACAGTATGTGACTGTTAAATAGTAAACATTAATGATACATTCACATACACAGCCCATCTTATTAATTTTTAACATGTCATATTGTCATAATTATGCCAAAGAAGAAATTCCATGGGAATCGAACAGGCAAGCATAACATCAGAAAGTTTGAATATTTAAAATTTTCCAGTAATGATGAGTATGTAGCTGTAACTTAGCAGTTGGAGAAGCATTGAATTGTTCCAGTTACTAAGCATGGCATAAAATTCCAGTCAGGTACTGTAAACTTACTAGTTGAGATGCATTATACCTATAAAAAAAAATTAGGAGTGATTGCACTTCGTTGCATTAATTCTATTACTTGAGCCTCAATTTTGAAAACTATCCAATTAAGCCGTCAATATTTAGCCGCAGTTTTCCTCATCATTAATTCTCCTAGATCCTCATAATTCCTTCTAGTCAAGAAATTACTACATGAAGATACAGACAGATCTTAGCCTTCTTCACAATGAGGAAATTCAAAAACAGGATGCAGTCAAACATTCTACATCAAAAGGCAGGAACGAATCAGTGATTAAATGTGGACATATGGAGGAAATTTCCCAGAAGTTTTCAACTTGTACTTTAAATTTCCATTGATTGTGGTAGTATAATGTAAAGTATTTGCATCATCAGAAAGGACTCTCTAGAGCAATATTCACAATTAAATATACACGCTTGCATCATAACCTACCAATGCAAGCAAACTTCACGCATTGATTATTCATTCCCAAACTAAACTACAAAACAAATCACCCATAATAAACGAATACCTGTCACATTCGGAGCATCCAAAAGACCTTTATCATCAAATTTCCTGACATCATGTCCAAGTTTCACCCCTTTCTTCTCCAAATTCCCCGGAACGAAAGCATTCGCGTTATGATTTTGACTATCTACACCTACATTATAGCTTTCCTTGGTAGCCTCAGCCCTTTGCGCTTGTCTAGACCCAAAACTATGCAAACCAGACCTCTTAAACTCCTTACCACCAACCCTACCCTGCTCAACAATCCGCTGTTGCCTCCTCCAAGCAACCTGTTGCAATGCAAGCATTATTTCTGAGATTGGGAAATATTGCTGCATATGAAGAACAGGGGTCCAAGCATTTCTCCTCTGGTGAAGACATCCTATAACTGGATCATACTCTCCTGGATCACTAACTGCCCTAAGATGATGACAAAGAGAGTCAATTATGGCATTTGCAGCTGCAAATTCAGCTCTCAGCCATGAAATGAACCCATCCCTTTCATCTGGAAACCATGGCCGAGGATGGTGGATCTCAGCAGCACCAGCAGCCCCGGCACCATTAGGGAACTGCATCTTATCAGATATTACAAAATTCCCAGATGGCATTGCCATTTGAAAAACCCTACCAAAAACCAGGTTCCCCCTAGAACATATATAAAACAGAGGTCCTAAACAAGATTTTTAACCCAAATTACCCAAAACCCAGAAACAGATTGTGCCGTAACTGATCAGATCAGAAGTTTAACAAAGCTTTAATCTTAACCCAAATGGGCGATCCGGGTAAAGACAATTCCTGTAAAAAAGAGTAAATTTGCAATAAAACTGTTAACACAGATCAAATTACGAGAGAGCGGGCAAGGTATAATAATAAACTCTGATAACAGATCTTACCTGTTTTAAACAAACAAAATGCAATTCAGAGATTCCGATGGGGCTGGAATTGGCGTGAAAACAGACCCAAAGCAGATCTAAACGAAACGAGAGGAAAAGAAAAATGTGGGCATTGGAGAGAGAAAGAGAGAGTGAGATAGAGAAATTATAGAAGAGTGAAAGTGAAGAAAAGCTTGTTCCTTGAAGAAGATCTAGGGTTTGGAGTGAGAAACCGGCTTATGAAACACGCAAGATCTTTCTCTCTCTCCGTCTAAAACTGTGGCTCCTTCCTCACACACTTGGCGAGGAAGCTCCCCTGTGTGTTGTGTGTTTGTGGGTTTGTAGTTTCTGTGTGTGATTCACTGATTTGTATTGTGATGTGGGTGGGGGCACCTGAGGTCCTGAGGGGGAAAAATAGCAAGTGCTTGTGCAATATTTTTCCAAAGCATTATAAGGAAGAGGAAGAAGATGAAAATGTGCCCCCAAGATTATTGGGATCCCAATTCTCAACTACAATTGCATTTAATTAGCACCTAACTCTCTATTCGTTTTTATTGGTTTGATTGATATATGTGCACCCAAGAAAATCTCTGAATTATATTTAATATACTTACCAAGAAAATTGTAGTACATCATAATTTGTAAATGAAATGAAATGAAATATATATAGTGATGGTCTTCTCTGTCTATTTATATTCTGCCTTGAGCCCTTGACAGTTAAGCAGGAAGGAAGACTGCATTTACATATCTGATTGTGATCTGAATTGTATAATTGTGTCGGTCATAAGAGAATAGAATAACAACACATGATTTACATGTCTAATTGTTTATATTAGTCATTTACATATCCGATTTATTTATTAAATGCCTCTATCTATCTATATATAAGGAAGATCGGAGCAAGATCGAAAAACCTGTTCACTAATTATGTTGCTGATTTTCTAGCTTCCTTAGCTTTTTCTTTTAGCTTAGGTTTTCATGTATTGCTTGACCCGTCGGAGGGTGTTATTTCCTTGCTCAACAATGATGTTAGAGGTCGGGCTATCCCCCGTTTGCTGACTACTTAGCCAATTTCTTTCGTATTAATAAAATGCCTACTTGAGGGGCCGGAGAGTACCGCCTCTCCCTCGATAAAAAAAAAACAATTTAATACACGTTCTTCATGTAGAAAAAACTTTATAGGCTAATTTGTACAAACCCAATTTACATAAAGGAAGATATTTCTCGTCGTAGTAGATAAAATAACCAACCAATTGATTTAAACAATGATACTTGTACAATTCACTAAGGAAAATAACAAATTGTAACCATCTCCATATCTGAGGCTGGAATTATATCTACCCTAATACATTATAAAACAGAAATCAAGTCTGTGTAAAAAATTACGCCACGTGGCATACCTTGAATAAAATAATAAAAAAAACTTTTTTCAACTTAAAAAACTAAATAATAATTCTACAAAGTCCCCTTCATATTATACTCTAATAATAATTCTAAAAATCACAATTTATCTTAACCACTTTATAAAACAGATAATGGATAGATACCATATTGTATGAGTAGAGATTGTTTCATATAATATCATATACTAAAAAAATAAAATTTAATTAATATACACATATTTTAAAAAAAATTATCTATCACTATATATTAAAGTTATACCTTTTCGAGCCACCAGAACGATTCTGGCCCCACCTCATATTTACAAAATTAATTTTTATTTCTAATATTTTAACTTTTTCCTATTAAATTATTCTTTAACTATTTAAATCTATCTTTAACATCAAACAAATATCTATTTAGTATAGCAATATCTTTTGATAACTTCCTTATACAAGAATTTAAAATTAAAGATAAAATATTTAAAAATAAATATAAATCTTTTAGCATATATCTTTTGATGAATTTATTTATAGATATATAGTGATTTTTTTATAGATAAATATTTATAATTTTTAAAATTAATAAAATAGATAATAATGTATGTACTAGATATATTAAAATGTTTGAAATCTCTAAATTTACGTACATGAAAAATAATAAAATGTGAAGAATATAATATCTGATTAAAAAATTATACATTATATGAGCAAAAACTTACTTATATTAAAGTTTATATTTATTTATTAATATCCTATTTATAATGTCTATAAAATATCGAATCGTAGTCGTACCATGTACGACGGGTATAACTAGTTTTAAATAAAATTTCAGTTATATATGGTTAAATAGAACCTTAAAAATTAAGAGAAAATTTATACAAACGGAATTAATAACGGATCCACTACGAGAAAGGGTCAAATGAAGTTCACCCTAAGTAGCACTTACTACATTTATGACTTCAAAATTACAGTTCTTATAATAGAACCATGATATAGTGTAAAATACCCAAGAAACAATTCATTATTTAAATAGGAAAAAAATGTATCCATCCAACATAAAAACATAGTAATGAGTTTATAGTGTGATCGATCAGGTTATAGATCTCTGAGAATCAAGATTTATAACCAAGTCAACATTAACGCACACATCATCCGAAAGCAATAATCTAACCACTAAACTTGGGTGATTAATTAGCACGTGTTGACCCACAAACAAACTCCAAAAACCCCAATTTCACAAATTCAAAACATCATGCAATCAAGAGCAAATGAATCTAAAAAGTCCGATCACATGGGATTCCCCAGTAATCTACCATCTTACATCATGGGCCTCAATTCACTTGCTTGTCTACACCCTAAAACGCACCAAACTAAACCCTAAAAGGCTACCACCGGGGCCCACCCCTTGGCCCATAGTGGGCAACCTCTTGAGCCTAGGAGCCAGGCCACATGAGTCACTTGCTAGGCTAGCCAAGTCCCCTGGCTATGGCCCACTCATCTCCTTGCAACTTGGGTGTGTGACCACAATTGTGGTATCCTCTCTACACGTTGCTAGGGAGGTTCTCCACAAAAAAGACGTCGTGTTCGGAAACCGAGGTGTCGGGGATGCTGCCACCGTGCTCCGCCACCACGAGGCGTCGCTTGTGGCTCTGCCGCTCGGTCCGAGGTGGCGTTGCCTTCGCCGGATTTGTAGCTCGCACGTGTTCTCCGCTCGTAGGGGTATGAAGAATACATATGGAACAAACATTAAAATCACGATTTTTCTAACCTATGCCCTTGGGGCATAGGTTAAGAACCCCAATTTTAGAAATAAAGTAGTAATTTTGTATTTAAATATTTTTTAATTATCTTTTCAAAGGGTTTATCCAATCATCCTTTCCTAAATAGGGTTTTAGTTTCTGCATTTGGATTTTTATTATGTGCTATAAGGACATAGCATAGGAAAACCGTTAAAATTAACGTTAATTAGTTAGGCACATATTAGTGAATGATTTTAATTAGGAAATGTTGATGTTAGTGCGAAGTCAATGTTCGTGATCGTATCTTGAATTCTCTTTACGACTTATAGATGTCGTTGGTAGTATTCATTGCCTATTGAAACTAGTAAATTTGACCAAAAACGTAGAGTAAATCAAAGATTGATGAGTAATTTTATGGAGGGGTCAGTTGACTAATCAAAGATTGATGATTTAGCAATTGGTATTATTGATTTTAGTAATTGGAGTTGAAATTATTAACTTATTCTCGTGAAAAATTATGTAAGTGTTCGGTACACAAAACTGTTCGAGAATGATTTTATAAAAGATAAAATGAAAATTACCCAAAAAAAGATATATTAATGCATTAGTAATTTTCCAAAATTAAGTTTCGAGGGCAATCGAAGGAAAAAAATCGAACAAGCATTCATAAGCTTGGATAAGGCTCGGAAGGGTAGCTCAAATTTTGGGTGAAATTTGAACTTCGATCAACTCCTGTAAGGTTGAGTAAGCTTCATCAACTCTTTGCTACGAACACACAAGAGACCGAGTGCATTTTTTTAACTTAAGTTTTAATAAGGTTGGATTTGCTCAAAATAAACATCGCCGAACAAAGCCAAGACGAATGAGTCCGTTAAGCGAAGATTATATAGCTTTTTCTAGATTATGAAAAAATATTATGTGGGTATATAAATGTAGGGATTCAAATACCTCTAAAAAATAAATGAAAAAAACATATTTTATATACCCATTTTCGTCATTTTACCATCCATCTTTACAAAAATAAGCTCGTTTTACCAAACACCCATTAGCTTATTCTAAAATAACTTAGGAATTATAGCTACAAACATCAGCTATAACTATCAATAAGCTTCAGCTACAACTACAACTTGATTTCAGCTAGAATTATTGAATGGAGTTGCAGTATTAACGTTTTGACCGTGAAGCTCCAAAATGTTGGGAAATGAATCGATCACTAGCTCCTAATCCCACAAACAATATCAGAGGAAGCAAACAACAATCTGTAGGACTGAAGAACACAACCAAGACGACAAACTCCAAGCAAGCAAACAAGACAACTCAATCCAGGAAACAAAACCACACAAGCAACCAAGACAATCTCAAGCAAAATCAATGCACAAATCAACACCAAATTTAAGTGGGAAAACCCCTCAAGACTAGGGGGAACCCACTAATGCCCAACCGAGCACAAATCTACTAATCAACTTACGAGTGCAAGTGTTTACAATCACATACAAATCTCACACTTGGAGATTATCAATTCATGGAGAATCAATGCTTAAAAACACCAAACTAGGGTAAACACATGTAAACTAAGATGAGGGTTCCAAGTGAGAAGAGGAGCCTACAAACAAACTCCCGTTGTTGATTCCCGAAGCAAGAGACGAACAATCTCGGCGTAGACAAGGAAGACCTCTCCTTTCTTCACCCAATTTTCCCTCTTTCTCCTTTCTCCCTCTTCTCTCTCTCTCTCTCTCTCTCTCTCTCTCTCTCTGTGTGCTCCAAAATGGGGCTACTGCACAAAATCCTCGTGCTTCCCTCTTTCTTGTGTTGTTATTGCTCTCTCACAAGAGACACAAACCCATTTTATGTGCTCACGTGGCCCCCACCCTCACCACAAATCAGATTTGTGAAAAGGTGGGTTTGGGTTGGACTTTTGTGCTTAGGCCCAACACAAAAGATTAGTTCCAAAACGCGAGTTACAACAGTAAAAAAAACCATCCTATATTGTGGCCTAAGGTATCCCACCCTTCCAATATGTGCACAAATAGATATCTTTGTGTATGATTTTCGTACTGTCTATGTATAATTTTCGCATTGACTGTGCATTGTTTTGTAATTGAGTGTGCATGGTTTTTTCACGAGTGTGCATATATGCTATATATTAAAGGAGTGTGTATGACTTTAGAATGATTGTGCATAATTTTACAACTAAGTGTGCATAATCTTGTTGTTAAGTATGTGTGACCCTATAATTGGGTGTATATATTACCTTATAACTAAGTGTGAATGATGATATAAAATCATGTACACTCAATTATAAAAGGTTGTGCAAACTTAGTTACAAAAATTATGCACATTCACTTATATAATCATGCATACTCAATAACAATATTTTGCACATTCACTTATATAATCATGCACACTCAGTTATATTATCATGCACACTAATCTAAAATAAATCATACACAATCAATTAAAAACCATGCACAGTCAGTTAAAAAATCATGCACGATAGTCTAAAAAAATCTCCAAGAAACCATGCACATTTAGTGAAAAAGTTGTGCACATTCAGTAATAGAATAAAAGCACAATTAGTAACAAAAATAAGCCTAGTCAGTTGTAACATAAAGCATAATCACTTATAATATGCGTTTTTTTCAAATAAAATTCGATCGTGCGCATGTGCCGATTTTTTCGCTTTACTAATGTTTTAATCAAAGTTCAGGGTTGTTTATTTCTTCGAGATCCAACGACTGTGAGATTCTATGTTCTCTCCACAAATATTGTTATCTCATGATCCATTCTAAAAAAATATACAATTTGTCGAAAAAAACAAAAAACAAACCAGTAAATTTCACAAAACCACCCGCAAAATAATTGTCTATGCACAAAACCACTCGTAAAATTTGAAATTGTGTTAAACCACCCTTAAAATTAATCGGTTAGCATATGACCACCCCTCAGTCTCAATCTGTTAAACTTCAGCTAAAATAAGAGAAATTTAAAAAAAAACTTATATTTACATATTTCCAATTCAATCTAGAACCCAAATCGATTAGCAAATTCCAACCACAAATCCCCCATTCTTCTAATATACATATCCCAAATCCTCAATTCTTCTACTATATGCATCGTTGTCGTTGAACGGTCTATAGTTGGCAGCGATTGGGGGAGAGAGATTGAGTAACCACAATCAACGGAGTCCGACGTTGGAGACATATGTAACCTAGGAGATGTCGCTGATGAAGTTGTCAAGGAGGTGGCGGGGGTATGAGTGTGAAGATTTGCTCGAGGGAGCCATTGGCGGAGTGACACAATAGCGACGGCAAGGGCCTCGTCAAGGACACACTTGGTGTCAAAGAGGATACGAGCATTGGGGCGCTCATAGAGGTAGGAAGAGCAAGATTTGAGCTTCGATACCACTTGAAGAAGGTGAGCGCGATTTCTCCGCTATGGAAAGGGCTTGTAAGGAGCCAAACTTTATTTTTTTGTTTTTTTTATATATTTATTTGGGTTCCAGAGGTTAAATTGAAAATATGTAGATAAATTCATAAAAGAAGGAAACACATAGATAGGGGTATTTTTGTAAATTTATTGGAGTTTAACGAAATTTTAACTTATTAAAATTGAGGGGTGATTATTTATTAACAGATTTATTTTAAGGATAATTTAATATAATTATAGATTTTATGGGTGGTTTTGTGCACAAACACTTATTTTGAGGGTGGTTTAGGGAAATTCAACAAAAACAAACACAAACAACCTACTACGTACTAATAGAAATGCAAAATATTTTTCGACAAAAAAGAAAAAAGAAATGCAAATTATTTGAATTTAAAATGGGTTATTTTGTTAAAAATGTTGTAATTACGAATCAGAACTTATTTTGTTCCTAAAATTTAACAAAATTCCACTAGTAAAATTATCAAATGACAATCACACGTTCATAACCAAACCGTTCTTTTCTTTTTTTTGATCCAAAGGAAGTTGAACTTTATTTAACTAGAAGGAGAGTTTTGGCCATTATGGCCTACATAATCAGCTTGAATAACACTTAAAATAGGAAAAGGCAGAACATTATAAGTAATTAAGGGGGAATCAAGAGCAATGGCCCATTGTGCAATGGCATCTGCAGCCTTGTTGGCATTGCGCTGGACATGAGAGATTCGAATGGTCCAAGATGGCTCGTCCAGCATCTCCTAGCATTGCTTAATTGTGTGGAAGTCCGGATGGTGAGTAATGATCTCGTCTTGAGTAGCTTACAAGCAATTTCGGAATCTGATTCAAGGATGAGACTCGTGAGGCCCAAACTCTTTGCCTGGTGTAGCCCATGGAGGAGGGCTAACAACTCAGCAGTGAGAGCACTACAAACGCCACAAGAAACGTGAAAGCCAAGACACAACTCCCAACAGCATTGCGGACAAGCCCACCTCCGCCTGCCTTCCCCGGGTTTCCCTTCGAAGCGCCATCAACATTCAACTTTACCCAGCCCGTGGGCGGAGCTTCCCAACAGTCTTGGGGCACAGTCGAGTTCCTGCTGTTGGACAACACCAATCGACCAACTTTCGCTGCACAGTCTTCATAAGACTCCACACTGCACACCACTGCAGAGCTAAGCGAAGACAAGGCATTTGTACCATAAAAAACAAGCGAATTCCGCCTTTTCCATGTAAGCCACAACATATATGCGAAAAGTGAAGCCCACTGATCATTGTTGCTGATGTTCATTGTGATCCACTCGCAAATATCTTGAATTGCAAAAAAATCAGCATGTAAAGAGTTCCCTGAGAGAGCTTCCCAAACCGCTCGGATATTAGCACAATCCCTTAACAAATGAAGCGTGGTTTCGTGCTCTTCACACCAAGGACACTCGACACTAGAAGAAAGATGTCGGTGTACACGATTGACATTACAAAGCACACAATCCTTAGCGGCCAAATACACAAAGTTGCGAACGCGTTGTTGTGCCTTGATCTTCCATATCTTCGACCAAACATTGGACGCCAAACCATCATGAAAACCACGCAGCAAAGTAGCAGCCGTCTTCATGCTAAAGATGCCATTCGTGGTTAACCCCCAATAAAAGACATCAGTAGCATTAGGGTCATCTTTAACTGTAATCGCCTACAACCTTGAACAAATAACACCAGGCAGATAGGGATTAAGCACACTCCAATCCCACACACCGTTAGTCCAAACTTCAACAATAGTGAGGTCAACTAACGGCTCTGGCACTTTTGTAACAGCAAATTCCAACAAAGGAGCATCCAACAGCCATGGGTGGAGCCAAAACATAGTCTTTGTACCATTCCCGATCGATGTCCTGAGCCCTTTAGCAGCGAGGTTGCATTTTCAACAATACCTTTCCATCCTTGGGACGAGTGAGGCGAACGAACAAACATGTCAATATCACACCTCCCATCATAATATTTGCTCCTCAAAATCCTTGCCCACAAAGTATTAGGTTCCTGAAGGAGACGCCACCCGAGTTTTATGAGAGTTGCGTTGTTGGTAGACCGCATATAACGCAGACCCAGACCACCATCGCTTCTAGGACGGGTGATTTTGTCCCAAGAAAGGAGATGAATGCGCTTCTTCTCACTCGAAGATCCCCAAACAAAACCCTGGATAATTTTGTCTATCTCATCATAAACACCCTTCGGAATTTGCGTGGCTTGCATAACATACAAAGGGATAGAGGTGAGAACAGAGTTGGCCAAGGTGACCCGACCGACCATAGACAACGACCGTGCTTGCCAACTCTAGAGTCGAGCACTGATTTTCTCAAGCAAAAATGCACATATTTCATTCGTCATTCTACCACAAGCGACCGACACTCCCAAATAAGAGTCAATTTCAGTCTCAATAGGGATAGACAAAAGACCGTTGATTTCTTGACGCATATTAGCACGCATCAAGTCTGAAAAAATCATACTACTCTTCTCGTAATTCACTTTATGACCTGACAATAGGCAAAACTCATTTAAATCGTTCTTTTCTAACTGAAACAATAATGGCAGCCTTGAGGCTGGTTCAGAGCTTAGAAGGGAGAAGGTGCAAGATCTCCGTTTCTATGTCGGACGTTGTGAAGCTGGCGATGCTATAAATATAGCCCAAGTAGCCTTCACTACCACTCTCAATTTCCTCTCAAACCTCTTCTTCTCCGTTGACTTGGACGATCTGAGCTTCGGGGCTGGCTCCGAGTTCAGACAGCTTGTTTGGCTTCAATGGTAGTAGGTGGGTCCCCCAACGTCTCAGATTTCTTCCCAATTCTCAAGTCGATTGATTCCCAAGGCACCAAATGACGCATGGGGAAGATTGTTGAAGACGTGTTCAAGGTGTTCGATGAAATGCTTCACAGAAGAATGAGGCAAAGAAAGGAAACTGGTATTGCTAGGAACAACGATGTCTTGGATTCTCTTCTGAGCATTGCAGAGGAGGAAAACAATGGGTTTGAACTAGATCTCATACCTCATTTGTTGTTGGTGCGTGGTATACTAATCAATCTCTTATCCTCATCACTTCCGATTTTGTTGTTTAGGATTTTTTTCGTTCTAATAAGTCATTTGATGAAATGCAGGACTTGTTTGGAGGATAAACAAATACGACATCGACCCACAATTGAGTGGGACTTGGCGGAGCTACTCCGCAACCCAATCAAGATGGAGAAAACTCGAGCAGAGATGGAAGAGCTAGTAGGTAGTAGTACAAACCCGATCCAAGAAACCGACATTGCCTGATTACCTTACCTTCAGGCAGTGGTAAAGGAGACGTTGAGACTTCACCCACCAGTTCCCTTTCTTGTTCCTAGAAAAGTCGAAACAGAAGTTGAGTTGTTCGGGTTTGTACTCCTAAAAAGCGCTCAAGTCCTAGTGAACGTGTGGGCAATGGGACGAGACTGTTATCATACTATATGTATTCGGTTTTAAAGGTCAATTTCCTTGTTTTAATATTATCCTCTGTGTATAGCTTAATACGTTGCGTTTTACTTACAATTGGTGTAATGATGGTGCAAGCCTCAGTATAAATGGCACACATGTCACTTGTAATAGATTGATTCTGTGAAATCCAAAAACGAAAATTGGCCTCCCAAACCTTTCTCTCTGAATCTTCCTTTACATTCTCGATTACAAATTGTTACATGGTATTAGAGCGGAAATTCGTCCTGGATTTTTGTCCTTCTTTTCCCTGATTTGATTATCCTGATTCATGAAAATCATGACTCACGGAAGCAATGAAGAAGAAGAGTTGAAGATGAAGACGAAGACAGGCTTAGAGTTCGATTTCAGTGATTCAAATCACTATTTGTATTTGCATCACTCAGATAATCCAAACTACAGCCTCTCAACTCAGTTGCTTAACGATTCAAATTATCATCAATGGAGAAGGGTCGTTGAAGTTTCACTGATGGCGAAGAACAAGATTCAGTTCGTCATCGAAGATCAGCAACCACCAGATCCAGGCTCGATTTTAGAGATGCAGTAAAAGAGATGTAATAGCATGGTAATCTCGTGGATCCTTCACTCAGTAGAGAGGGAAATCGGAGAAACCCTCTTATACTATGATACGGCGGTTGCGATTTGGAACGATCTACGCCACCGATTTGGTCAACCTAGCTTGGCTCGCATTTTTCAACTTCAGAAGGAGTTATTCACTATATCACAAGGTAATCTCTCTATCTCGTCGTATTATACAAAGTTCAAGAAGCTATGGGAGGAGTATTTGATTTTAGCTGAGATGCCCAAATGTGGATCATGTGGTAAAATGAATTCGATACCTCAGATGGTTTTGAACCAACAGATATTGCAATTTCTGGTTGGATTGAATGAGTCTTATGCTGTTGTGCGCGCTAATGTTTTGATGATTAAACCGACTCTAGATCTTGGAGAGGTTTATCAAATGGCTCTTCAAGAAGAAAAACAAAGGGGTTGTAGAATAATTTTGGATTGCTTGGTCATGATTCTACAACATTGAATGTTTTTCCAAAACAAAACCAGAGCTCCACAAATTCTAACCAAAATTAGAGTCAAAATTTCAATCCAAAGGGAGGATCTGAGCATTCTGAAAATCAAAGTCAGAGTGGGAATCAAAACAATAACTCAACCAACAGTAGCTCAAGAAATGCTGGAAATGGTCAGAAAAGGAAGCCACAATATTTTTGTGAGAATTGCAAGATATCTGGACACTCATTGAGCAGATGCTTTAAGATAATCGGCTACCCTAAAGACTGGAAGGAGAAGAAGTTTGCTGGAAACGCTGGTGTAGATGAAGGAAACAAAGAAAACAGTGAGAAGAATCATGGCTTCACCAAGTCTCAGTATGACAGAATCATTGCAATGTTGGAGCAGCAGCAAGTTGGAAGCTCAACCGCAGAAAATAACAAATCCTGTATGTTGGCTGGTAATTCTCTTTGCTTTTCTGTTCAAGGCTTTACTTGCATTTGGGTCATAGATAGTGGAGCTACACACCATATTTCACCTAATCTAGAACTGTTTACCAGTTTTGAACCATACACTTGATAGCTTGCATTTAGGTAGTGTTTAGGATGCATATTTATGTTTATTTTGCATGGTTTTAGCTTAGTTTAGTCTAGTTCTTAGGTTTTTAGGGTTTCTAGGAAATTCGGGTTTTGCGCTTGTTTTGTTCGGTTTTGCAGATCTTTCGGTAAACAAGCGTGAACGGGATGGATCTTAGTGGACTATGGAGGAGTTTGAGGAAGCTTAGAGTAATACAAATGAATATTGGAAGAACCAAGACCCAAGAGCTTGAGGGAAAAGAACGCTTAAACCCGGGCTATGCATTGAAGTTCTTGTTTTGACACCTCTATCTTGCAATGCTTGGTTTGGGAGCTATAGTGCTCGGATGAAGCTGAATTTGCTATCACTGGAAAGCTAACTCGAAGAGTTACAATTCATATTTTTACTCCGAGTCCAAATTCCAACTCAAAAGGGGTGAAAACAGCCTCTGAAGTGTCGCTTGAAATGCTGAACCGAGAGTGCCGCGGGCTAGGAAGGCATGTGCCGCGGCCGCGCCACTTTATGTTAAGACCGCGCCTCACATTCTGCCGCGGGAGAGTTGGGCCGCGTGTTTTGGGCTTCGGGTTGGACTTTATTAGGTCTTTTCCGACTAGTTTAATGGAATTTCGGGATATATCTTTATCTTTGGATATCTTAGGGTTATTTAAACCTTGTTTTTAGTTTTCTCTCTCTGAATTGTCATAACTTTTGATCAACTTTTGGAGGCTAGAGTTTTCTCTCAAGGAAGAACCTTTGAACCTTTATAAGTTTGTTTTCAATTTAATCATGCATTGCTAATTTCCTTGTGTTTGACTAGTTATTGAAATCATAGATTGCATATTATTGTGAGATTTGATTGATTCTCATCAACTTGAATAGGTTTTATTCCCTGTGCTTAATTGAATCAGAATTTATCTAGGGTTTTGTTAGATTGATCACCTAATAGAATTTCTAGGTTAATTTACAACTAATCTAATTGATGCCCGTTCGGGGTTGATTAGATAAAGTAGCATCTATAATTGTTTAGACCCGTTCGGGCTTTTCAATTGTAGAAGGGAATAAATTCACAAATAACTTAGATGTTTGTTTGCTCTAAGTGTTTGTTTCTATTGATAACTTGATTCGTAAAGCTGTCGTTTAATTGAATCTAGACGTTGTTTTAGGTTGTTAAATGATTAGGGTTGTTTAGACTGTTAGTTCTTTCAACTATTTATGAAGTTTGGATCATAATCCTTAGTAGGAGTATAATCCACAATAGATTATTCAAGGGAATTGAGAATCAAGATAATCGATGATCAATAAGCATATCTATGATGGATTTAACTAGTTGAACATGCTTTTCTCATATTTGTCAAACTCAATCATATTTGCATTCTTAGATAGTTTCCACTTTGCATAGTAGATTAGAATTTCACTCATTAAAACCCCCCATATTAGTTACTTGGCACCTAAGTAATAACATTAATACACGAGTCTTTGTGGGATCGACCCTTACTTACCGCTCTACTGAGTTGGTTAAGCTAAGGTTTCTTTGATAGGTAAACGACTGAAAAAAACCCTCATCAACACTGAATCCAACTCTATCACTTTACCTAACAACAAACAAGCCAAGATAGCTAACACTGACACTATTCAGCTTTCTAAAGACATTCTTCTCAAGAATGTTTTACATGTCCCAGAATTTAGTTTCAATCTCTTGTTTGTTGGTTGCCTTCCTAAAGACCTTCAAGCTAATATTCTTTTCACTCCCAATCATTGTCTTATTCAGGGCCCTTCAATGAATACTCATCAGGTGCTTGGTAGGAATTCGAGAGGCCTTTATCTCACCACAAATCAGACTTCTACATCCACAAGCCAGAACTCAATTTCCATAACTTTACCTTTAGTTTCATGTAATAAGATGCCAAACAATGCATCATTTGTTGCTTCTCTTGAATTATTGCATTTGAGACTAGGGCATGTCCCTTTTGAGATCTTATCTAAATTTCCTTTTGTCAAGAATTTGGATCTCCAAAAGAATCATCCAGTTTGCACAATCTGTCCAAAAGCAAGGCAACACAGGAATTCATTTCCTATTAGTTCTATCAAGTCCAATTATCCTTTTCAATTGTTGCATACAGATATTTGGGGTCCATATAAGACTAAAACCTATAATGGTTATAGTTATTTCTTGTGTATAGTGGATGATTTTACTAGAACCACCTGGGTGCATTTGATGAGACACAAAAGTAACACACTCTCCATTCTTAAAGCCTTCATTACCTTCACTGAAAATCAATTTAACCACCATGTTCAAACCATTCGATCTGACAATGGAAGTGAATTCTGTAGTCTAGAGGCCAAATCTTATTTTTCCTCTAAAGGGATTATACATCATACTTCTTGTGTTGAAACTCCACAACAAAATGGAGTTGTGGAGCGTAAACATAAGCATTTATTAGAAACAGCCCGTGCCTTGCTTTTTCAATCTAATTTGCCAGATTCCTTTTGGGGTGAATGTGTTCTAACAACCACATATCTCATAAACCGGTTCCCTTTATCCAGCTTAAACCACATTACTCCCTTTGAAAAACTTTACAACCAATCTCCTGATTACAATCACTTGAGACCCTTTGGATGTTTGTGCTTTGCATCTACACTCAAAAGGAACCGGACAAAATTTGACCAAAGAAGCACCCCATGCATTTTCTTAGGTTATCCTCGTGGTGTTAAAGCTTATAAAGTCATGGACATTCAAACTCAAAACATCTTTTTATCTAGAGATTTCAAATTCCATGAACAAATCTTTCCCCTTCACTTGCCCAATATCAAGTTAGCCTCTGATTTTTCACCCCTTCCTCAATCCATTCCAGACAACACTCCAATATTTGCTCCTACTACAAATTCTTTTACTTCTCCAGATTCTTCACCTCCTCTCACACCAGATCCTCTACATTATCTTCCATCAACCTTGGATGATATACTTAACATCTCACCTGAATCTGTTACAGAAGCAACACCCTCATCACCTACTCATTCCTCTCTACCTGATCAAGCACCTGTTGTTCGAAGGTCTTCTAGAGTCCATAATCCTCATGCCTACTTACAAGATTATATTTTTAACTTTGCTAATGCCCTTTGTCAATTTCCTTTACTAAATGGTTTCCATCATTCTTTCTTTTCTCCTACAGCTTTTTCTACCACTTTTAACCCATCCATATCTGAACCTAAAACATACCACCAAGCTTCACAAGATCCAAATTGGGTAAATGCAATGAACAAAGAGCTAGAGGCTTTATCATCTAATAAAACTTGGACTGTTGTAGACTTACCTACAGGGAAAAGAGCTATTGGTTGCAAGTGGGTCTTCAAAATCAAGCTTAAGTCAGAT
Organism: Fallopia convolvulus; assembly: GCA_964016875.1. NCBI lineage: Eukaryota > Viridiplantae > Streptophyta > Magnoliopsida > Caryophyllales > Polygonaceae > Fallopia > Fallopia convolvulus. Next base: position 5,647,772 of record OZ024721.1, read on the forward strand.
GGATCAATTGAGAGATATAAGGCACGGCTTGTAGCTAAAGGTTTTACTCAGAAATATGGACTCGATTATGAAGAGACTTTTTCACCAGTTGTGAGCATGACAACTGTGAGAGTTTTGTTTTCTTTAGCCTTGACAAGGAGATGGAAAATATATCAACTAGATATTAACAACGCATTCCTCCATGGAGACTTATTTAAGGAGGTTTACATGAAGATGCCAGAGGGAATTCCTAATCCATCCAACAAGGTGTGTTTGCTTCAAAAGAGCTTATATGGCCTCAAACAGGCTTCTCGGCAATGGTTCTATAAGCTCACCACCACTCTAGTTACACTTAGCTTTATCCAGTCCAAATATGACTCCTCAGTGGTCATCCAGCAAACTGAACACATCATGACAATTCTGGCCATCTATGTAGATGACATCCTGGTCACTGGTTCAGATTTGAACATCATCATCAATTTAAAACAGGCTCTTCACACTCTTTTCAGTATTAAAGACTTGGGAGAGATCAATTTTTTCCTTAGGATTGAATTTCTTCACAAGGATGATAGTCTTCTTCTGAATCAGTCTAAGTTTGCTCAAGAGTTGCTTACTGATGCAAGGGTACATGACTTGTGTGCTAGAGTTACTCCCTTGCCACTGAATTACAAGCTTGCAAGTGCACAACCTGATGAGTTATTGTCTGATCCATCTGCCTAAAGGAGTCTAGTAGGAAGACTGAATTATCTGACCAACTCAAGACCTGACATATCATTTGTTGTTCAGATTCTTAGCCAGTTTCTTCAAAAACCAGACCATTCTCATTTTGAAGCATTAAAGCACTTATTGTGTTATGTGAAAGGAACAACACATTTTGGTATTATTTTCCGGTCTGGTGGTCAGATTTCTCTTGAGGCATTTAAAGACTCTGATTGGGCAAGTTGTCCCACAACAAGGAGGTCAGTTACTGGTTATGTTGTGTTGCATGGAACCAATCCCATTACTTGGAAATCGAAAAAATAGGCCATTGTTTCTAGGAGTTCTTCTGAGGCAGAATATCGTGCAATGTCACAAGCTGCAGCAGAAGTTACTTGGCTTGTCAATCTCTTACAAGAATTGGGAGAAAATAATCTTAAACCTGTCACCTTACATTGTGACAATAAGTCTGCTCTCCACATTGCCAAGAATCCGGTTTACCATGAAAGGACCAAGCATTTAGAAATTGATTGTCACTTTACAAGAGAAAAAGTGATGGATGGGTTAATTTAGTTGTCCTATCTCCCTACTTCAAATCAGATTGTTGATGTTTTAACCAAAATTCTTCCTTCTGGTCATCATTATGAGTTGCTTCACAAATTGGGAATGCTTACTACTCGTTAACCATTCACCAGTTTGAGGGGGGTTGTTATCATACTATATGTATTCGGTTTTAAAGGTCAATTTCCTTGTTTTAATATTAGCCTCTGTGTATAGGTTAATACGCTGTGTTTTACTTACAACTGGTGTAATGATGGTGCAAGCCTCAGTATAAAAGGCACACATGTCACTTGTAACAGATTGATTCTCTAAAATCCAAAAACGGAAATTGGCCTCCCAAACCTTTCTCTCTAAATCTTCCTTTATATTCTCGATTACAAATTGTTACAGAGACGAGGACTTGTGGGAGAATCCCGACTCGTTTGAGCCAGAGAGGTTTTTGGTTTTGATTAGCATGCACACTCTTTGGCGGTGTGATTCTTTCCCAACTTAACAAATGTATTTTCCTACTTTCCGTGGTTGAACCCCAAACAAAATTTTCCTTTTCTAACCGAAACAATAATGGCAGCCTTGAGGCTGGTTCAGAGCTTAGAAGGGAGAAGGTGCAAGATCTCCTTTTCCATGTCGAACGTTGTTGTGAAGTTGGCGATGCTATAAATATAGCCCAAGTGGCCTTCACTACCACTCTCAATTTCCTCTCAAACCTCTTCTTCTCCATTGACCTGGACGATGTGAGCTCCGGGGCTGGCTCCGAGTTCAGACAACTTGTTTGGGCTTCAATGGTAGTAGGTCGGTCCCCCAACGTCTCAGATTTCTTCCCAATTCTCAAGCCGATTGATCCCCAAGGCACCAGACAACGCATGAGGAAGATTGTTGAAGACGTGTTCAAGGTGTTCGATGAAATGCTTCAGAGAAGAATGAGGCAGAGAAAGGAAACTGGTATTGAATGCTGAGAACAAAGATGTCTTGGATGCTCTTCTAAGCATTGCAGAGGAGGAAAACAGTGGGTTTGAACCAGATCTCATACCTCATTTGTTGCTGGTGCGTAGTACTAATCAATCTCTTATCCTCATTATTTCTGATTTTGTTGTTTAGGAATTTTTTTCCTTCTAATAAGTCGTTTGATGAAATGCAGGACTTGTTTGGAGGAGGAACTGATACGACATCGAGCACAATTGATTGGGCAATGGCAGAGCTACTCCGCAACCCAATCAAGATGGAGAAAACCCGAGCGGAGATGGAGGAGTTAGTAGATAGTAGTACAAACCCGATCCAAGAAACCGACATTGCCCAATTACCTTACCTTCAGGCAGTGGTAAAGGAGACCTTGAGACTTCACCCACCAGTGCCTTTTCTAGTTCCTAGAAAAGTCGAAACAGAAGTTGAGTTGTTCGGGTTTACACTCCCAAAAAAAGCTCAAGTCCTAATGAACGTGTGGGCAATGGGACGAGACGAAGACTTGTGGGAAAATCCCGGCTCGTTTGAGCCAGAGAGGTTTTTGGGTTCGGGTTTGGATTATAGAGGTCGGGATTTTGAGTTCATTCCGTTTGGTGCTGGATGTCGAATCTGTCCCGGGTTGCCTTTGGCGCATAGGATGGTTCATTTGATGTTGGGAACGTTGGTTTGTTCGTTTCGGTGGAGAATCATAAATGGGTTGGGACCGGACGAAATCGACATGCATGATAAGTTTGGGTTCACGTTAAGGAAATCTCAACCTCTTCATGTTGTCCTTGTTCGTGTGTAAAATGTTGATTTTAATAAGTCGTTTGATGAAATGCAGGACTTGTTTGGAGGAGGAACAGATACGACATCGAGCACAATTGAGTGGGCAATGGCGGAGCTACTCCGCAACCCAATCAAGATGGAGAAAACCCGAGTAGAGATGGAAGAGCTAGTAGGTAGTAGTAGTACAAACCCGATCCAAGAAACCGACATTGCCCAATTACCTTACCTTCAGGCAGTGGTAAAAGAGACCTTGAGACTTCACCCACTTGTGCCCTTTCTTGTTCCTAGAAAAGTCGAAACAAAAGTTGAGTTGTTCGGGTTTGTGCTCCCAAAAAACGCTCAAGTCCTAGTGAACGTGTGGGCAATGGGACGAGACGAGGACTTGTGGGAGAATCCCAGCTCGTTTGAGCTAGAGAGGTTTTTGAATTGGGTTCGGGTTTGGATTATAGAGGTCGGGATTTTGAGTTCATTCCGTTTGGTGCTGGATGTCGAATCTGTCCCGGGTTGCCTTTGGCGCATAGGATGGTTCATTTGATGTTGGGAAACTTAGTTCGTTCGTTTCGGTGGAGAATCATAAATGGGTTGGGACCGGACAAAATCGACATGGATGATAAGTTTGAAGAAATCTCAACCTCTTCATGTTGTCCCTGTTCGTGTGTAAAATGTTGATTTTAAAAGGAGCAACGGTTCTTGTTCTTGTTATTTAAATGTGATTGCACAAATGTTTGAGCTTTGCTGTAAGCTTTTAGAAAGCACTGTGCAATACTGCATTTGTAAAGTATTGTAACTAGTGACAAGTTGCTGATGTAAAATATTGTTTTGGATTTTAAAGGAAAATATGTTCCAGGGAGTTCAGGGTTAAAAACATGCAACCGAACAGATATAAAAAGTTACGTTGCACATTAATGTGATATAATTAATAATGTTCAGATTATGTGGAGAGTCCTACAAAGTTTGACGTTTAAGATTTTGTTGAGGGGCAACCCAATTGTGATATTGGGCCTAATACACGAAACTGAAGACTCCACGTTAGTGATATTGGGCAACCCAATTGCCTTGAGCGCAAGAGCTTTTATCAATACACTGGACGTCGCACCCAACATTCCATGATAATATTTACGAGACTTACATGATAATGTTGTTTTAGTTTAAGTTGAATAAAGTCTTGATGCTCATATAATATTTACGAGAGTTATATTTAGCTCAATTAAAAAGACCATATATTCCTACGAGGTATTGAAGATTTTTAAGAAAATATGTTTGTGTGGTTGCCAAATAAAAATTTAGTAGTATAACTACCCCGTCATCTTTTTCCCAAAAATTGTAAGGAAAACTATCAAATAACATAAGACAAATTGGAGGGTCGCTTTCAAATGACATCTTGCAAAATAATTGTTATATTTTATCTTGCAATTCAAATAATTAAATAATGATGAAAACATACCAATCAAACGAAATGACTATCTATAGAGAAATATAGGTTCATAACACGGCAAAGACTCGCAATTAACACACACAAAATCAGCTATGATACCTTCCAAAAACAAATTAGCGTTGCATCTCTTGCCTTTTGTAGGATCATTAGTACGTCTAGGTCGTCGAGTTCAACTAAGTCGTCGACCTCAAAATATATGCAGTGGAATTTATTAACAAGAAAGACTTACTTGACACAATGATTTTTTATAGTGGAAACACTTGATCAACAAACTCTGTTAATCAAGTGTGAAAATCACTTCCTTCCAAGTTATCGATTGAAAGGATTAAAAGTTGTAACTTGCTTTATTAATCTTTTGAATATGTTTACAAGAACAACCCGAAACTAACCCTATTTCCCAAGTATGCTAGCACTCGTTTGAACCGAGTAAAATCCTATTCTCAATCAACTATCAAGCCTATGAACTCTCTTCTTCTTTCGAACTCTCGAACACTGGGTTTTTTCTCTTTCACACAATGTAGAATGTGAGTTCGTACTATCTGTTAGACCCAGAATTTAGGTGACGAAGCGTTGCGCCATGGACAGAGAATCTCCGACGCATACAGAATTATGAAAGATCTTCGAGATTGACTAAGTCGGTCGGAGGAGAGAGGGTCCGGGATATGTTTGTTATAAGATAGATTTTTCTCTAGATTGTATTCGTTATAAGATAGAAATAAGCCGATTTGTTGGTAAAAGATAAGATTATATCTTTGATTAGGATAGAATATGCTCGAAAGGCTATATAAGCTATTGTAACCCTTAGGGGAGGGGGACGATCCATTGGTACAATTTCTTCTGATTTCTACATCAATAAAAACACACATTCGTTCGCATTCTTCTCAGTTTATTCGATCAAGGCCCGATCTAAGCCAAGGTTCTACCTTTGGTAAATTTTGGCTCAAACAATTTGGCGCCCACCGTGGGGCCCTGATCGATACAACCATCAGAAGAATCACCATTCTACTTCCTTCCGAATCAGAGAACGCGATGTCTGAAAACGGCGAGGGAAGTCCTAAAACTCCAGTCATCGGGGACGACCAAAACCTTGAGAACCAAGGCAATCGGTCTCAGGATGAGGAGATGTCGGACCTTAGACAACGCATTGAATTCCTCCAGAAGGCGTTGAGCGAACAAAAAAGCTTTTACAACGCTCATGTAGAACGCCTCACCGCCGAAAACGGCCAACTCAAGCAACAATACGAGGTCCTGGCTACGGGGCGTCGCTCCCTCCGTGTCACCCGACGCACTGACGGAATAATAAGAAGGCTAGATTTCGACGGTGGAGAAGGAACTTCTGGAAAGGGTGCAGACCTGGATCCCCGAGACAAGACACCCGCGCAACGAGACGCGACTCCGGAGCCCATTGGTCGAGTCCGCCACGGAGAAGTCTCCCACGACGATAATCCGCCAATCAATCTCCGGTCAGCGGCTAACCAACGCCGAGCGCCATCTCAAGGAGTTTGGATCGAAGATGAAGGTACCGATGGGGAGGATCGAGAACGACGCGAGCCCGTCGATTTAGACGCAGCCATCCGAAGAAAAGTAACCGAGCAGATAGGCGCCATCGCTGACCAACTCCGAAGGGGAAGCCGAGGTTTCCAACCTTTGGAGCCTGAAGCACCCGACGGCTTCGACGAGTCTCCAATCTCTCGTCGAATCGCCCGAGTAGAGATTCCAAAAAAGTTCTCCGTACCAAGCATTCCCACGTATAATGGGACTACGGATCCGAACGAGCATGTGGCCATATACAAACAGAAGATGATGACGAGTGCGGTCCCATCCCACTCAAAAGAGGCAATGATGTGCAAAGGATTCGGCACGACCTTAACGGGGCCTGCTCTAACCTGGTTCATCAACCTCCCTCGTGGGAGCATTAGGTCCTTCGCGGATCTCTCAGACACCTTCCGGTCCCAATTCGCGAGCAGCCGCAAATTTGAGAAGCAATCCAGCGACCTCTATCGGATCCGCCAACGCCACCAAGAAACTACCAGAGAATTCTTGGATCACTTCAATCGCGAGAAAATCTCCATCCCGTCTTGCGACGTGACGACCGCAGTGGAAGCATTCAGACAAGGGGTCACCCCCGATGGCGGCCTGTACAAGGAATTAACTAAGCACCCTTGCGCCACATTTGAAGAGGTACAAGCCAGGGCTTTGGCACACGTCCAGTTGGAAGAAGATAGGACCCTGAGAAAAAGATCGTCAGAGACGGAGAAAACCGAAAAAAGGGGACCTATTGACAACCGGCGAGGTTCAACAGATCAGAGGAAAGACCGTCGCGCCCATCCTTACCCACGACCTACCTCAGGGCAGGTCAACGTGACCAGAGCACGATGGACGAATGATAAAGAACGGGAACCCATGCCGCCCTCGCTCGAGTCCTTCAAACTTAACATATCTACGGAAAAGCTTCTCCGAAACATGGCGAAGCAAGGAGAACTTGTGAGGTGGCCGAGAAAGGACAGAACTCCTCACCCAGGAGGAGACACGACTAAGTGGTGCGATTACCACGAGTACCACGGACACTGGACTCGGGACTGCCTTATGCTCTGAAAGGAATTGGCCCGCCTAGTCGCGGAAGGAAGAATAAAAGACGTAGCTCCGGACGCTCGAGTACCCAAAGATTTGTTGGAGAATTCGCAAGTCGAGCACCAAGAAAGGCGAAATCCTCCAACACCTGACAAAGTGGTCAACGTAATATCCGTAGGGTCAAGCATTTGCGGACTATCGTACTCAGCAGCAAAACGCCACGCAAGGGAAAACAGCTTCAATCGACCTCAGTCGTCGAGGCATCGCGTCAAAGAATCTCCAGGACAAGCCATCGTGTTTGACGACACTGATGCAGAGAACACTTCCGAGCCGCATCACGATGGTCTTGTAATATCCTTGCATATTGGGAACGTGCTGATGAAAAGGGTATTGATTGATACAGGAAGCTCTACGAATCTCACGACCCTTGCCGCCTTGAAAGAGATGGGTTTGTCCGAAAACGACGTTCATAAACACCCGGTGCCTCTGGTAGGGTTCAGCGGCGAGGTCAAGCATACCGTGGGCGACATCGCCATCCCAACCTTCGCCAAAGGCGTAAATATGCAGGTCAACTTCCTCGTGATGGATTGCCCCTCATGCTACAACGTAATCTTGGGACGCCCTTGGTTACACGACATGAAAGCCGTAGCTTCCACCTATCACCAAACGGTGAAATTTCCAACGCCATGGGGGATAGAAGAAATTCGCGGGGATCAAAGGTTGGCTAGAGAGTGCTATAAGGCAGCCCTCAAGCCAACCACTCTAAGACCTGAGGCATAGCAATTACAGAACGTCACTCCTCCGCCAGAACGAACTGAAGACGGAGAAAAAGCGGAGGAAGTGACCTTAGAGGAAGGAAGGGTCGTCAAGATCGGAGAAAATCTGGAGCCAATAGTCAGAGAAGAATTGGTAACATTCCTGAAAAGTCACAAGAGCTGCTTCGCTTGGAGTCACGAAGACATGACTGGAATAGACCCTTCCATCATCACACACAAGCTCAACGTAGACCCTGAACATCCTCCAGTCAGGCAAAAGAGACGAAAGTTTGCCCCGGAGCGAATACAAGCGGTCGATGAAGAAGTCAAAAAACTGCTAGACACCGGGAAAATCAGAGAAGTGAAGTACCCCGACTGGCTGGCTAACGTAGTCGTGGTGCCTAAAAAGAACGGAAAGTGGATGGTTTGCGTGGATTTCACCGACCTCAACAAAGCCTGCCCCAAGGATTCTTTCCCTCTTCCCCACATAGACTCAATGGTGGACGCAACCGCGGGTCAAGAACTACTTACCTTCATGGACGCATTCAGCGGTTACCACCAAATCCAGATGGAGCCTCCAGACCAAGAGAAAACTTCCTTCATCACAGGGCAGGGAACGTATTGCTATCGCGTAATGCCTTTCGGTCTAAGAAATGCCGGGGCAACTTACCAAAGACTAGTCAACCGGATGTTTCGAGACCACATTGGCAAAACAATGGAGGTGTATATCGACGATATGGTGGTAAAGAGCACAAGCGCTTCCCTCCATAAAGGGCACTTAGAAGAGGCGTTCAAAATCCTCGAGGAATACAACATGAAGCTAAATCCCCAAAAGTGCATCTTCGCGTACAATCTGGGACTTTTTTGGGGCATGTAGTGACCAAGCGAGGGATTGAGGCTAGCCCAAATCAAGTGCGGGCAATTGCCTCCCTGAAATCCCCACAAAGCATAAAAGACGTACAGAAGCTAACCGGCATGATAGATGCGTTAAACCGTTTTATCTCCGAGTCCTCAGATAAGTGCCGACTATTCTACGAGGTGCTAAAGAAGAACAAAAGCTTTCAGTGGACAGAAAGACACGAAGCTGCCTTCCAAGAGCTGAAGGGTTACTTCGCCAATCCCCTATTACTGGCTAAACCAACTCCGGGGGAGGTGCTACACCTCTAATTAGCTGTATCAGACCGCGCACTAAGCGGAGTCCTGGTCAAAGAAGAAGACGGCCAACAGGTTCCGATTTATTTCGTGAGCCGAATGATGGTACCCGCCGAAACGCGCTACTCTCCAACAGAAAAACTGGTCCTGGCGGTCGTGATGTGCTCGAATAAACTCCGACCATACTTCGAGTCGCACACTATCATCGTCCTGAAAAATTACCCCCTCCGACAGATCATGCAAAAACCAGAATTTTCAGGAAGAATGGCAAAGTGGGCAATTCACCTAAGCGGGTACGACGTCAGATATGAACCTCGAAGAGCAATCAAGTCGCAGGTACTGGCTGACTTCGTTGCCGACTTCACCCCGACTCTTGAAGAAAGCGCTAAAGGCGAGGTCTTGATGTCATCCCTCGATGAACCTGAAGAAGAATGGATCCTGAACACCGATGGATCCTCAAACGCAAGAGGAGCAGGGCTCGGTGTCGTGCTAAAGTCGGCAAAGGGGGAAACAATAGCTCAAGCGGTTAGATGCAATTTTGAAGCCACCAACAATGAGTCGGAATATGAAGCTCTCATCTTTGGGCTGGAATTGGCCAAAGATTTGTCCATCAAGAAGATCAAGGTACGCGCCGACTCTTTACTCATCATCAATCAGATCCTGGGCATCTTCGACGCCAAAGATGATAGGATGGCCAGTTACCTTGATGTGGTTAAAGCACTATCCGGGAATTTCGAGCAAATACAATTCGAACAAGTTCCTCGGGATCAAAATGCACCGGCCGATGCCCTAGCCGGTCTAGGCTCTACCCTGGACCCCAGGGATTACGACAATATACCATTAGTCCACTTATTACAGTCGGCTATAACAGAAACATCGGTGACACAGGCTGCTGAACCACCACCAGAGCAACTCGCCCCAGATATTCTCCAAACATCCTCCAATCCAGAGGTCGACCACTGGACCAAGCCGTACCTCGATTGGTTCCTTTGCGGCGAAGCACCCAAGGACAAGATAGAAGCCAAAGCCTTAAAATCAAAGGCAACGCGGTTCACCATCTTAAAAGGAGTCCTCTTTCATAGGTCTACAGCAGGATTTTTACAACGGTGCGTAGAAAAAGAGGAGGCCGAGGAGATCATGCGTGATGTGCACAGCGGAGATTGTGGTAACCACACCAGGGGTCGCATTCTTGCTAACAAAATTTTAAGGCAGGGGTGGTATTGGCCCACCGTTCACCAAGACGCCATCAAGTATGCCCAATCATGCGAAGCATGCCAGAGGCACGCACCAGTCCCACATCAGCCGCCAGAGATTCTCCATCCATCCATCACGCCCTGGCCGTTCATGCGATGGGGGATGGACATCGTTGGCAAGTTAACCCCGTCTACAGGACAAAAGGTATTTTTCCTCGCCATGACAGACTACTTTTCTAAATGGATCGAAGTTGAAGCCTTCCGAGAGATCAAAGACAAGCAAGTAATTTCATTCATCCAGCGCAACATCTTGAGCAGGTTTGGGGTCCCCGCGGAGATTACTTGCGACAATGGGTGACAATTTATAAGCAAGAAGATGCGTGATTTCTGTAAGCAGTGGAACATTGATTTAGTCATGTCTACTCCCAGATACCCGCAAGCCAATGGACAGGCTGAAGCCAGCAACAAGGTAATCATCAATAACCTAAAGAAGCGGCTGATAAAATCCAAAGGAAAGTGGGCCGAGGAATTATCCTACGTACTCTGGGCCGATCGCACCACCCCGAAGGGGGCCACCGGACAGACTCCATTCTCACTGGTACATGGCTGCGAGGCCGTTATCCCAGCTGAAATACTAGTCCCAACTGCAAGGTATGGACTCGCCACCTCAGAGAGCAATGGACGAGAGTTGGAAGCGGATCTGGATACTATCCAGGAACTCAGAGAGGCAGCCCATGCACGGATCACGAAATACCAACAACAAGTGGCTAGGAGTTACAATAAAAATGTTCGAGTAAAAAGTTTTCAGCTCGGAGACTGGGTATTGCGAAAGGTCTTCCAGAATACCGCAGAAGCGAACGCTGGCAAGTTGGCACCCGCTTGGGAAGGGCCATACAAGATCACCAAAGTCACAGGAAACGGAGCTTACCAGCTAGAATCCAAAGACGGAACAGCGGTGCCACGAAGCTGGAACGCAACCCACCTAAAAAAGTATTACTTCTAATTACTTCATTACCATGATTTATTCTTAGCTATTTTTTAGCTCTAGCTTAGAGAATCTTTAGGCAATATTTTGATTTTTCAAATAAACGACTCTGAGCGCTCGCTCACACTGTCGGGCGGAGTTTCTAAACTCTCATCTCATAAATCATGTTTTTACACATTCTTTGCATAATAATTTGCGAGAAAATATTCTCCTATTCTTGCACTTTCTCTTACTACTTATAAACGCGGGCGTACGCCAATCTACGTTGCATACAACGTGAAACACGCCAAACGCAAAAAACCACTGTTGAAACACATGGTTAAGCCATCTGAAACGACGAATTCATCACAACGTTAATGAGGTAACACATGAGATGGTTACCCTTACGCTAATCAGAATTACAAACAACATGAGACGCGTCAAATACACAAATACCACTGTTAAGACACATGGTAATACCGTCTAGAAATGGCGAAGTCGTCACGCATACAATGTCGACGAAGTAACCCATAAGTTGGTTACCCCCTATCTAATTCCGATTTAACGAAACATCCGATTAGTACGGGAAGGGGAAAGTTATAGCATATAACCCAGGCCATATGCGCGGGACGCCGCGATGACACTACATCCTAATTTAAGGATCCACTGCCCAAGAACGCCCTGGGCGGTGGCCAAAGGAAGCCTAATCGTAACTAACTACGCACGGCCCCTTTGCAGAAAATTAAAACACTCAACGCGCAAAACGTGATCCTAACGCAGGAAGAACAAATAAGTCGCTAACGAGAGGAGCATTAAAAACTCCTTCTTTAAACGCTAAAGCCTAACGCATACCCCACTTGTGGGCAACACATTCATGGAGATTCTCCACAAATCTCCTTACGCTAACACCTGAACCTCACTTATAGGCAGCACATTTATGGAGATTCTCCAAGAATCTCCCTATGCTAAAGCAATAACGCAAATTTCCAAACACAGACAAACAAACATATAAAGATAAAGCTGCGCCATTCAGAGGGCGTCAAAACCATTCAGAATCAGACGCCATATGAGTTTTTAGGCCCATGGCCGCAACGTCATCAAAATATCCTTACTAATCATCCAGCAAAAACAAAAAAAAAAAGAGTACTTCTAAAGAGATCAAAGAGAGGCACCAGGAGCTTACTGTCCGCCAGTTGAGGTCGAAGGTTCTTCTTTGTCCACGGCCTTCCCACCATCGCCTTCCTTGTCGGATGGGCCCCCATCATCATAATCTTGACACTTTTCCTTAATCGGGGAGTTCACGTCATCCTCCTGGTCTTCAGCCACCAGGTATTCCTTGCCAGGAGGGGGGTGGTCGGCGGGGTAGTATTCCTCCAGGACCTGCAGCTGCGTCTTCAAGTCCCATTTGGCACTCTTCCCATCAGCAAAGTCCTGCAGCAGCTCCACTTGAGATTTCATCGTGTAATATGCTGCCACGTTTACCACCACCTGGGAAAAACCTTCAACCTCCTTCTCCGCCTCCGACGCCTTCGCCTCAAGTGATGCCTTTTCAGCCTGAAGATCCTCTACCGACGATTGAAGTTGACCCACCTTCTTGTTCAAAGAAGTAGCCAGATCCCTCGCCTGCTTCTCTTTTTCCTCCAACGCCCTCATTTCCTCCTGGAAATGGGCGTTAGTGGCCATCAGTTCCTGGAAGGCCTGCGGGATTAAAAGAGCAAGATAAATCGGGAAAAAAGGCAGGAAAACATTCAAGAAATGCCAAAGAAATGACAACGAGAATCTAAAGGATCAGTTAAGCAAGTTTACCACTCTCAGCGTTGCACCCACGTGGCCAAACGCGGCGTCAGGGGTGAGGGCCTGGAAGTCCATCTTCACGCTCGGGAGCAAGGTGTCCCCGAAAGTGCTAAGGAGATCTTTTGGCTCCGCTTTCTTGGCAACGTGAGAGGTTGGAGAATCATCGACTCTTTTCCGCTTCAACGAGAGAGATTTTTTGGTCTCAGAGCTGGGAGGAGGAGAAAAGGGGAGCCTGACTCCGCCGGATCTCAGCCGACGAACCATTGCTGCGGCAGAGGTGTCCACGATAGCGCCTGGGAAAGTTTTTTAGCCGCATTGAGAAAAGAAGACACAAATTTTTAAAAAAATAAATAAATATAATTTCTAAAGAAATCAAGCACAAAGAAGGAGTAACCAACCTGATTTCTTCTTGGAGGAACTCATCATGTCAGAGGACAGGGGAGTGACTTCTGTTTCAGTCTTGTCTTCGCCGGAGCCTGGAGATTCTTCGTCTTCACCACTACCCGCTGGGTCAGGACGGATCTTCTTGGGTTTTCGCTTGTCAGGCTTGATCTTTAGCAGGCGTCGACACACACCCGTATCCGTGCTCTTGGAGTTGATTCCCACCGGTACTACATAAGAAAGACAGATATGAGGACAAGAAGATCAGAATATGCAAAAAAGAGGTTTAAATAAAGAAGATCAGATCGTCTTACGAGATGTGTTCCATTCATCTCGAAAGACGTCTTTCACTTCGTCATCAAGATCGCCTAAAGACGCTTTTTCGACGAAGAAGAATCGGGATTGCCAGCTCCGAGAGGAAATTTTCAGTTTGGGAATAAGGGGTTTTTTTGTGTCCCTAGCATGCAAGGTGATGCGACCCGCCCTCTGAGGAACAATTTTATATGCCAAGAGAAGTTCTCCCATGGTCATCTCCAAACCCCTCTCTGTAGCAAGCTCATCTATTCGGGCAAGGGTGTGCCAAGTGGTCGGAAGGATTTGGCATGGAGAAACCTTTAGGGTTTGGATGAATTCCCGAATGAAAGGGGAAAAGGAAATTTTAAACCTAAAGAGAAGGGGTAATCAAGAAAGCAAATCCACCCTGGCCGAACCCAATCAATGAATTCGACAGTCGGGGCGTGGAAACGGGTCCCCTCCGGGAAGCCACCAAAGGAGATCCAATTGGCGATCTCCTCCGGCGTCATATCGCAGCGGTGAAGATCTTGGGGACCCAGGGATGAAGAAGAAACGAATGTTGGAGCTTTGGCCATGGAGGCTGAAGTAGGAAAAAGCTAGAGATGAGGGAAAAGAAGTATTACCTGAGAAGACGAAAGCAGGAATTGAGAAGGAAAAGGAGCGTTGGGTTAGATAATGATGAGAACCACAAATAGTCTCTCGGGTCATTAAAGAGAAACGGCAGAATCAAATCCCGTCTTCCAAGGCAATCTCTGAAACGTCTTATCGAGATTAAATGCAATTTTCGAAATTTGAATTTAAATTTTGAAATTGCATTTAGGGGTATTGTTAGACCCAGAATTTAGGTGACGAAGCGTTGCGCCATGGACAGAGAATCTCCGACGCATACAGAATTATGAAAGATCTTCGAGATTGACTAAGTCGGTCGGAGGAGAGAGGGTCCGAGATATGTTTGTTATAAGATAGATTTTTCTCTAGATTGTATTCGTTATAAGATAGAAATAAGCCGATTAGTTGGTAAAAGATAAGATTATATCTTTGATTAGGATAGAATATGCTCGAAAGGCTATATAAGCTACTATAACCCTTAGGGGAGGGGGACGATCCATTGATACAATTTCTTCTGATTTCTACATCAATAAAAACACACATTCGTTCGCATTCTTCTCAGTTTATTCGATCAAGGCCCGATCTAAGCCAAGGTTCTTTCTTTGGTAAATTTTGGCTCAAACACTATCTAAAACCTAATCACTAGATATAAATAGCCGAAACTAAAATAATTAGAGATATATTATCTTCCAATTCGGTTATGGAAAGATAATATATTTCTAATCATACAAAAATCATCCTAAGCAATAAAAGATATTACAAAAAGATATGGATTAGGGCTCAAGGCAATCAACGCCTTATCCAAACATAGAAGATTCTATCTAAAACTAGAATATCTCGATCATATCTTCAATATCACACGCGTCTTCAAGATCTTCTTTGTTTGCCTTTCTTTCACATCGGGGACATGACTCATGCTGGCGACTTGTTTTGCAGACTCAAAGCCGGCCACATAACTTACATTTGAAACCATTAAAATCAAAGCTTCAGATTTTCAAACCATACGAAACAAGAGAAATGAACATGTCAAAATCATTAGCATGCACACCCTAAAATGCGGAAAATACTTGAATTCTCATTGGCATGCCAAAATAATCAGTTCTAATAATTGAAGCTCCAAATTTAATTGGTGGGAGGGGTTAATTGTTGTTTGATTTATGCAGTGAGAGGTTTCTAAACCCCTTATTAGGGGATCGATAATTGTTGTTGATACCCTCTACCAATGTTCTAAAAAATGCTAGGCGGACTCTGGGTGGAGAGGGCTCGTCTAACGCCTAGACGACTTGAAAAGTTGCTTAGGCGGTCCTAGTCGGGTGTTTAGGCGGTTTGTAAGTCTAAACGGATTGGGACCTTCCAGCGCCTAGGTGGGACCTAAACGAGAGGCTTAAAAGAGATTCTTAGAACATTACCATCTACAACCTTCATACCTTTTTATATGTCCATGTACATAACATTTTCCGCGAGGTGAATTACATGACTGGTCAACCAACCTCTATAATTTTTTCATTCACATTTGTCGTTTTTTATCCATATCCATAGCCGTAGGGATGCTCTAGAATAACAAATCGACTATGGTTAATGTCATTTTAATATTTTCCTTATAAAAAAAATACATCTTGCAGTTTTTAATGATCACTCCTTGTCCTACTAGCCTTTGAAGATAGATCCTAATCCTATCGACATCGCCCATGCCCACCCGAAAACCCATCGAGTGTAGGATTTGTAATTTTACAAGTTGTCCTAATAAGCAAAAATGATTAGGTTCAACTGCTTCCATTAGCATTAATCAATGATAACTATAAATACAACATCACTTGTATACAAATGATTAAATATTTGTTTGAGTATGAAAGTTTATCTACTATATATAGAGATAGCACTTGACAGCTGTATATATTGCAGTAGCATACTTTATATTTTCGAGAACCGATAATACATAAGAGAATTCTATACTAAGTTGTGTATGTTCACTAGACGGGTAAAAGCGGCTACGTAAGTTTAATCATGTTTAATAGTATATTATTTGCATACATTACTTGCATAGTATTATATTAATATATTATGTAGTCAATCCATGGACCTTTAAAAAAAAAGTTGTCAATTGAGGAAGGTGGACAACTCTTGGTGGTTTAATTTGTAAGTTGTGGCTCCAGACAAGCAAATGATTGAATTATATACTGTTTATTATTATATCCCAGATGGAGAGATGCGAGTGCGACATCTGCCAAAGAATGTTCGTTCGACCAGTCCCTAGTCGCTCTGAACTTACTACGTAGGATATTATAAAATATATGCATACAATAATCTATATCTATATCTATATCTATATCTATACTTCTATATCTATATCTATATCTATATCTATATCTATATCTATATCTATACTTCTATATCTATATCTATACTACTATAAAAGCACGGCTAACTATTGAATCCCGTCCGTTCATTTTACAGTTTTTTATATAACACTATCGTGCGACTGTTATTAATTCATTATTTCTCAAGAATACTTTTGTTATTTTAATGTTCCTCGAACTTCGTGTCTGTCTTGCTTAGCTCTTAAGTAATCTCGGGATATATATTTCTGGAAAAGCGTGATCGACTTAAGTGATATTTGTATGTAAATGTTTAATTTTGACATGTCTCGAAAAACGTGTCCAAGTTACTTCGCTTGTAAGCAAGCTCGGATAAGTTTGTTTCTTGGTTGTGAAAAAATCTCGTATAGTACGTAATAATTTCGATATTTTATTTTTTCTCGAAATTCGTGTCGGCATTGCTTAACTCTTAAGTAATCTCGGTATATATATTCTTTGAAAAGCGTGATCGACTTAGGTGATATTTGGATGTAAATGGGTAATTTCGACATGTCTCGAAAAACGTGTCCAAGTTACTTCGCTTGTAAGCAAGCTCGGATACGTTTGTTTCTTAGCTGTGAAGAAATCTCGTATAGTAATAATTTCGATATTTTAATTTTCCTCGAAATTCGTGTCGGCATTGCTTAGCTCTTAAGTAATCTCGGTATATATATATTCTTTGAAAAGCATGATCGACTTAGGTGATATTTGGATGTAAATGGGTAATTTCGACCTGTCTCGAAAAACGTGTCCAAGTTACTTCGCTTGTAAGCAAGCTCGGATACGTTTGTTTCTTCGCTGTGAAGAAAACTCGTATACGTAATAAAACAATTTTTATGACATTGGATGGCGTGAATCAGGTAAATTAATACCAAAAAAACCATGCCCCTTTACATAAATTTACGGAAATGTCATTTCCATATCTCTACACTAATGAAGTCTCCGCCTTATAATCGCCGCGCAACGCGCGGCTTATTGCTAGTAATAAAAATACTATACGTAGCATATATAAATACTATATTAAGTACAACAATAATAATAACATTAACCCAATATAATTCAATTACAGTGAAATTTAAGGAATCAAGATGAGAGCACCTCTAATCTAATTTGACACAAGAGGGCGTCCAAAAAATTCGAGAGAATCAAGATGAGAGCACCTCTAACCTGATACAGAGGGTGTCCGAAAAACTCGAGAGGAACCATCCAACAACCCAATGTATAGATAAGAAAAACAACAAAAACAAAACACAACACAAAATAACAAAATACATAAAAACAGGAAGATCCTCTATCCTGACAATTAGTTAGATGTCCACCGCTCTAAAATGTCTCCGCATTCTGCTATATAATATATTACATACATTTATCTTAGTAATATCCATCATAGAAGTATTATCATCCTCAGAAGCTTCTATCAAAATCCATCCATATCAGACCCACCCCACCTAAGATTAAAATGTACACAATCTTTTTGTTCATAACCTGAGAACATTCAAGACCCAAATTTGAATGATTTGAGTACATTCTGAAATCTAAGATGTAGTAGAAGCACTTTTCATAGAGATCAATGCCAAACAAACCCAACCAATTGCAATATGACCAAACTAACAACACAAACATATATATTACAAATTTTAGAAACTTTCACCTTTAACTAAGCAACATATAACAATCTGACAAGGCAAAACCAAACAAGACTCCTTGCTCAACTACAAATGATAACTTGCAACAATCTTGATCATCTCAACCCACATCTTTCACCTTGCATATCCTGAACCGATCGTATCGCCAATTGTCCCTACAGGTATACTCGTCTGCGTACTCTCCCTACTAGCGAAAAAAGACGACGACGACATCGAAGAGTCCTCAGTCGCCTGCCACTTCTTGAGCGCCTGCGGGAGGCTCATCTCGAGATCGATCCCGTACTCGTCTTCCGAGTCTTGGGTCGATGGCTTCCATAGCTCGACTAGAGACGAGATGACGTTGACTGCGTGGCCCATCTCGGGCCTCTGGTGTGGATCCCGAGCACAGCAGTGGCAGGCGAGGTCCGCTACCGTCTTGAGGCTCAAACCTGTTTCCTCGTTGAGCTCGATTGTTGGGTCGAAACACGACGACTTCTCGAGAGCGTCTTTGTTGATGTATGTTCTTCGGAACCACGTCACCAAATGCATGCTTTCCTCGGGTTGGGTCTCGTCGAGGGCTTTTCGGCCCGTGATTAGCTCCATCAATATGACTCCGAAACTGTATATGTCAATCTTTGTAGTTATCCGTCCCATCACTGAAAAAAGAAAGAAAGTAATTTTAGGTATAATTGAACAAAATGAACAGGGCATCTTTTCTCTATATTCTACACTTAGAAAAATAAAATGCAGACTTGAACTGCTTTGAGGTCCCACAAGCAACTACTTGGGCATTCACATACGTGCAAAAAAGAATTCTACCATTAATTTTTAAAATTTTGTAACATGTGTAAGGATATACATCACACCATAAAGTGTTTTGGAATGTAATATACGTCTCCATCATGTAAACAGACAGGAATGTTTTTCAGGTACCTAAACAATCTCTTTTTTCATCCAGTAGATCAAATGACAATTTTAAGATCAACAAAAACATACAAGAATTATCAATCATCTTCAAAGAATAATGATTCCCACGAAGAAAACACCATCACATGACCAATCATACAAACAGCATCACTAAACAGTAAACAACATGGGGGCAATGATTAGAAATCATGCAATCCTTCGTTGCATCGCAATCACACAACCAACTTGGACTTGTTATCATAATTAGTTTATATTATCTATCACTAGCAAAAATGAAGAAATTTCAGAGGCAAAACTCCACATAATGCGCCATCATAAACAAGCTATAAGAAACACTAATAATAGGCAAATTAGACAACAAAAAATAGATCACTAATACTAACAGGAGTCTAAAATCTTTACCAGCATACTCTGGAGCAAGGTAGCCAAAAGTGCCAGCAAGCTTTGTGTGTATGGACACATTCCCCCCATTTGGTGCAAGACGAACAAGCCCGAAATCTGAAACCTTTGCACGCAAATCATCTCCAAGTAGAATATTAGACGGTTTAAGATCTCTGTGAATGAAGCTCTGGTGAGCAAGATTATGCAAATACTCAACACCTCTAGCAACATCAAGAGCAATACTAAGCCTTTGCTTCCATTCAAGTGGTCTCAATCCACACTCCTTCCAATCAAACAAATGCCTACTCAAAGCACCTTGTGGCATATACTCATAAACAAGAAGCTTTTCATTCCCATCCAAACAATACCCTAGAAGTGAAACCAAATTCCTATGCCTAACCTTAGTTAAAACCGCTATCTCAGCTGTAAATTCTGCCAATCCTTTATCCCCAAGAGCCCCAGAATCCATCCTCTTAACTGCAATTTTTGTCCCATCATGTAGCTCGCCTTTATAAACAGTTCCAAATCCACCCTTTCCAAGAACATTGCTTTCACTGAAATTGTTGGTGACATTTCTCAACACTTGAATTGAGATCACTAGATTATTTCCCGCCTCAATCACATGAACGTCACTGGGACCGCTACTAGCCTGACTGTAGCCTTCACTAGCTGCAGGACCTGTTGCTACTGTTATCTTGACTGCATCTCCTGATTCAGAATGACTCGGGTGGATCACCACTCCATTAGGCCTTTGAAACCCATCAGAAACCTTCTTCTGCCTCCTCCTAATCAGTAAGAAGACAACAACCCCTATTACCACAGCCGCAACAAAAACACCAACAACTATACCAACAATTTTCCCTGTACTGGAATTTTTAGTCCCAGAAGCACCCGAACCAGGGCTACTTCCGGATCCAGATGGCAGGTCCTTCCCAATGTTAACATTGCCTGTGGTGATAACCTTGGTGTGAGTAAAAGTGGGTAACTTCCCATACAGGTTGTTGTATGAGACATCCAGTGTTTTCAAGTTTGGCATTGTGGCCAGCTCATCAGGAATTGTGCCAGTGATGTTATTGTGGGCAAGATTCAATGTCTGAACCGACGTAAGTTTGGCAATTGAAGCAGAAATCGAGCCAGAAAGACCTTTACCCTGTAAATTTACTACTGTAATGTTCCCACCAACACAGGCGATCCCCATCCAACCATTACAAGGATTATTGCCATCCCAATTCTGTGCAAGCTCCAGAGGATAATCAAATGGTTCCAAAAACGAAATCAATGTATCCACACGACTATCACAAGGAGTACCAGGGGTTGATAAACAAAAGTTATTAGTTCCATTATTCAAATCAAGGTCTACTGTATCGGGAAACTTAGGGGTTGGCCCTTGGAGCTGATTGTTGGTCAATTTAACAGTCTTAAGGCTTTTCAAAGCAATCAAAGAAGCAGGCACAGGACCCGTGAGGCTATTATCCCTCAAATTTAGATCCGCAAGACTGTCAAGTTTGGACAGGTCTGGAATGGGACCTGTAAACGAGTTCATGTTCAACCAAACCTGCACAAGCTCAGTCATGTTCTGTAACACTTCAATGGAGCCACCGAGGGAGCGGCTCCCATTGGTGGAATTCTGCCCGTTCAGCCATAGGCTTTGGAGAGCTATCCCCGAAAAGCTTGCAGGAAGGCCACCTTCTAGATGGTTCGACGACAATCGCAAGTGGGTTAGACTCGAAAACTTATCCGGGCCAATGAATTCGGGTAAGGAACCGACCAAATTCGCGCTGTTTGCAGAGAAATTCGTCAAAGAAGAAGCATCTTGGAGACTATCGAGGATGGACCACTCGCTAAACGGGTTTGAATCAAGGTAAACGTACTGTAAATTGCTCATACCTTTGAAAAAATCAGACGGAATTGAAGCGAACTGATTGCCCATGAGATTCAGCGTTTGGAGAGAGCTCAACCCTGCAAGACTCGGTAACGGACCCGAAATTTGGTTCCCCATCAACTCCAAAACTTGAAGGCTGGAGAGATTCGAGAGAGAAGGAGACAAGGTTCCGGAAACACCCAAATTTCTGAGTTGAATCCGGTTAACCCGACCGTTGGAATCGCACCCGACCCCAACCCACTTGTTACAGGGGTCGGAGGCGGACCAGTCGACAGTAGACGGAAGCTTGAAGGATTTCTTGAGGTCCGCCATTACAGAGGCGTCTGACTGCGCCGAGGAGAGTGGCAATGGAAGGAGGAGGAGAAGGAAGAGCGGTACGATGGGGAGTTTGGGGTTTGTGTTGCCCATTATGGAGAATTCGAATTTTGGCAGGGAGGAAAGTGAAAAGTCAGTATGAAGTTTGTCTGGAGAGCCGGGAATTTGGGTTTTTTTTAGGGTTCTTGGAGTAGAAATAGGGTTGATGCCTGATGAAAGGAAAAAGGCAAGAGTGGAGAGATGCACGGAGGAATTTAAGGAGGGAGTTATGCAAAAGCGGGAAATAATCGAGGAGAGAAAAGGAAAGAAATGGGGGAGTTGAAAGCGAAAGGCAAGAGTAAGAAGAGAGGGAAGGAGTGGAAAACAGAGGAGAGAAAGGGAAAGGATGGATTATCGGAATGACAGACGGTGAAGAATGATCAAAAGAGGATATTGGGGAAAAATACCGTGTGGGCCCACTTTTCATTGTTTAATACTCTGGCTAGGTTAAACTTTTAGTTTACGTTTTGATTAAATTAAATTAAGCTTTGAATTAATTTTTTTAATAAAAGAGCTACTTGTTACAAGACCAATATTAGATTATCTATGAGTTATAAGCCCAACTTATATTATCACAACGGATCATCTTACAAAAATCTAAAATTAAAGATTGATGATTAAACAACAATTTGAGCTGATAAACCAAAAACGGTCAATACAAGACCCTTGGTTTAACCTAGAAACATAAAGATAAAGCTGGGGAAGATCAAAAGATCTTTTTGTCAAAAAATTGACTCTCGAATTGTATTACCTGAAACAATAAGAAAAAACTACGTAGGAACAAAAAGTAACAAAGTGACAAAGCCTAAGAACTTTTCAAACATTCTTTAAAAAAATTAATAAGAACAAGATTATCACCTTCATCATTTAACCTAAAAATATTCATTGAAGAAGCTTTCTTAATCCCTTCTAAAAGAGACAAAGCCTAAGCTTTTAAGATAGATAGATTGAAGTTGTTTACGATTACAACTTATAATAGTGCTTTTATGGTCACGTTTTATGAAACTGGCATAAGTTGAATTATTAAAACATTTAGAATCATCAAAATTAAGTTTTAACCAATTAATAGGAGGTTTTATCCAAGCTTTGTGATTTTTACGTTTAGGAGAAGAAATTTTAGATTTAGTCAGTGTTCTATTGATAGTGTTCCATTGCAAGTGTTGAGTTACAACTAATTCATAAGGAGGCAAGTTTGAAATTATACGGGAAGGATTAAACAATTTTGAATTCCGATGTCCACAAATATACAACCAAATAAAGAACATAATATTGCTATTTCGGTTTGAATTTAGGGTTACAATTAAATTATCATTAAAACCACCAGAGGTTACTAATTGAAAAGAGATATGCAATTTTGTTTCTAATTTAGAAATCATAGTTTGAGTATTTTGGCAATGGAAAAAAATGATTTGGATTTTCATCTTCAATCTCACAAAAACACAAAGGAACACAATTAAAAAAACCGATTAAGACGATCTTTTATGGGAAGGCAATATGGACAAGCTTTCCAAAGGAAAATTTTAAACTTTAGGCGGGAGTTTTGTTTTCCAAATCCAAGAAAAACCATCGAATGTGGAGAAGTAGAAGAATTAAGAAGAGAAGTTGCTGAAACAACCGAAAATTCCCCATCAGAGGCTGGGAGCCAAAAAAGTCTATAATCAAAAGTAGATAAGGAATTCGCAATGACATAATGATTTGCACTATATGAGAATGAACAACTAGAGAAAGGTTGTACAATCTCAAGTTTTATGAAAAGTAATAAAAGAAGGAACTTTTAAATTAATACAATAAAACCTTTATAAATTAATAGAGTTGGGACCATGATATTTTATTATTTTATAGAGATATTAATTAACCGATAAATTAATATTTATTGATTTAAAGAGACTTTTGTAATAAGAGTTTTCAAAATACACTATCATACAAGAATTTATTGTAGGATTTTAGTAGGCTATGAGTTGGGACAATCTGATCCATGTAAGAATAATGTTTTGGCTACTATCAATCTTGTAGTCTCGGCTTGGATAGTTAATGTGAGCAAGAGGCAATATCAAATTGTTTTAGACATTGCAAAATTCGTTCATGAGATGAAGTCTCAAGGAATAATTATAGTTGACATTGCAAAATTTGTTTTCAAAACAACACTAGAAATGTTGGATCCAATAAGAAAAGTTAGAGATGAGCTCAAAATAGAACTAAGAAAAAACAAACAACATTACAATCATATTTCAATTCATTAGATTTTCTTAGTTATGACTATGTAACTTTTTATATAATTATTAATTTATGATATTAATGGGACCTTATATTTATATAGTGATTTTTTGAAAATATATTATCTTATCATCTTATCGAAATTTGTTAAATTTTGCATTGGCCCAAGTCGGGACCAGGAAAAAATATTAATTTAGAGAGTTTATTAATTTACCGAGTATTAATTTAGAGAGGTTCTACTGTATTGACATTATTATCAAAAAAAGGAAGTAACTTAGTATTTCTAATCCAATGATCGGTCCAAAAGTTTATTGTGCAACTATTTCCAATAGTCCAAAGAAGTCCTTTAAAGAAGCGATTTCTAATATTGAGTAAATCTACCAAATTGCCAAGAACAAGATCTCTTATGATATTGCAGCAACAAGACAAATCCTAAATATTTCTCAGTAACACTATAAACCCAATAGTTATCAGGTTCATTCATGATTTTCCAAAGAAGTTCCATCTAAAGGGCGATATAATTTGATTCTGTGTTCGAAGACTCATACTGCCACAGCCCTTAGGAGAACAAATTTTTTTCCCAAGAAATGTGAGGATGATGATTAGCAGTAAATTTATTCCAAAAGAATGATTTATTTATTTTATCAATTTGTTTCAAAATGCCTTTAGGTAAAAGAAAGCCTTGCATAAGAAAATTAATTTGTCTTAGAAGATTTGATTGAATCAAGACATCATGACCATCCAAAAAAATAGAGTTGGCTTTCCATTGTGATGTATATTTTTTTAATTTTAGAATAGACTTAGAAAACATATAATTTTGGACGCTACCTAATGCGACTCCAACCATGGACGCCTAACAAGAGGACGATGCCCTAACCCTTTGCTCGGACGGACCGGTCACTCGTGCCCGGACACGTGACACAGTCTATAATGTCGCGCCTTTCAGCGAGCCACGACGCGCCGGTCACCGTGCCATCACATGTGACCTTGCTCGCCATCGACCCCGCCACCATGGAACCTCATCTGTGCCATCCGGTGCCATCCACCTTGTCAGACTCGCCAAGAGCCATTCCTTCGGCACGCACATGCCATCGCACATGAGGTTCTCGCCTCGGCCTTGACGTGCGCCACCATGCTAGGATCCACGCCAGCGCCTACGTTTCCGCGTGTCCTGACCTTGTCGACACCACACCAGCCGCGCCTTGGCCCTGTCATGACACTCGTGACACGCCGACCATGACATATATCGTTTCTTACTTGTTTTAGCATATTTCCATTTCCGAACATTACTTAAGTTGTTTTGAGTGTTTTTAGTAACCCCTTTATGGGCCTTGCGGCGTTGGGCCTTGATTGCACTCAAGCCCTAGCTGCCTCTTCTAGTTAGATCTAGGGTTTTTCCAAGCCTCCTCTATATAAGGGGATCAAGGCTACTATTGTTAGGTTACACACATTTTAATCCTGAATCCAAGTAGAGAGTTTAGCCTCCTTATTTGGGATCGTGCGCCACCATTGTTCTCTCAAAGTTATCAAAACACAATCGATCTTCCATCACGTTGGTTGATCCAAATCGAGGTTCATCACGTTGGGATCGTGCGCCACCATTGTTCTCTCCCCCTCAGTCCATAACGTTGAATCGAGTCTATTCCGAGTACCATAGCGTTGGTTCTCACCCTTTTTAAAGACTTTCGATATGCTTGAGACCTACTGCACGCTTCACGTCAAAGATTTGTGGCGCTCTTGGATCCAATTAGAAACAAGGTCGCATCAACTGGCATTAGAGCTTTATTCGTTCGACACTTTTTCATTCATTTCACACGATTTTCACCTTTCATTGCAACCATAGAATCCCCCGCATTCACGATCTTGTGATCTAGGGTCCAATTTTTTTTCTTTTGCTTGTTATCTTGCTAAACAAAAATTTGTTGTACCCTTGCTCGAATTTAAATGATACTGATGATAGGTGTTATAATTTTGCCAAACAAAAATTTTGCTTGTTATCTAGGGGGATGGCTAGTTTGATGGTGGAGAAGCTCGACGTGAGGTATACTTGGTTATGCGGGGGAATCGGGTTTCTTGATGTTGTTTCATGGCTTGCCTTTTTATTTGCGTGATCACTTTGAATTTAAATGAGATTGATGATGGTTGTATTTTTGGGAATTAATTGCATTCATGTTTTAAACTTTATGATTTGATAAGAAACGAGTAAGACGTTTTCCTTTTTTTCGTTGTGTCTTTGTTGTAAGGTCCAAATGTAGAATTGGTGTTAAAACGGTCATAAGTGAACCTACGTGTGGTCCAGGGGCGGAACCAGGAATTTATTTTGAGGGGGCTAAATTTTTTCCGATGCAGCTAAAAAAATTATTTAAAAAAATTATGGAATATTGACAAACAGTTAACAAACTCAAGATTATAATGCGTAACTAGAACTTTTTAAATCAAGGAGACTGCCTGTGGGAGTCGAAACATAGAACTAATGATACTACATCCTATCTTATTAACTAGTTGTCCGATTTCATCAAAAAAAAAACTAGTTGTCCGAATATACTAGAATAACTATTTAAAATATGCATTCATACTTTATTATACGATACTCAAATATTTTATTTAATATAAACTATTCTTTTGAAGGTCTCGGGTTCAATTACAATATGAAGATATGAAATTTAACAAATGACTATGTAAATGACATGTAAAAGTAGTTTACATATATCTAATATTCAAACGTTCTTAACTTTTTGCTCGGATATCGAATCAGGGCGTATAATATATCAAATCGAAGCTCTCGACGAAGGGAATACACATACTAAAAAAATTGGATTTGGGGGAGGGGGGGTAGTGCCACCTCCCGCCCCCATTAAATTCCGCCACTAGTGTGGTCTACTACCGAGTAACCTTCTGGTTTAAAAGTCGAGGTGTTATAATTTTGTATTACATGTGTAAAATACACTAAATGTACATTTATTTTTGTATGAACATATATTTTTTCATCATCCATGGATGACCTGACCCACTCGATGGACGACGAACGGATGCACACGAACAAACTAAAGGATAGTAATTGATTGTCCTCCATCCGATCTGAACCCGACCCATTTTCTTCCCTACATGCACCCGAAGTTGTAGATGTTTTCAAGAGTTTATTTTTTAAAATAAAATAAAAACAACACTTATCTCTTTTTAAATTAAAATAAAAAGAGACTAGTGTTTCCTTACTTTTCTCGTATGTGGATTACTTGGGCTGTGGCCCAACTTTAAACTGATTTGCCTCAATTATGGGTTAAGCGCTTAAGCCCATCAATACGACTCTATTATTTTTTTCATTCGTGAATCTAACATACAGTTGGTACATGGATCGGATCGAGCTTATACATTAGTTTCATCCAAACATTAATCTATGGGTTCCTTTTAGTCTTCCTCATTAAAAAAAACACATATAAGGGTTCTTCAGGGTTCCCACTAGACCAATTGGTTATTGGTCTAGTGGGATGAGGTGCTAGGCTTCTTAAGCATTTGTTCAGAAGGTTCGAAGTTCAAATCTTCCTGGCGGCGTGTATGGAAAAAATTGAATTGGGAGGGTCGCCCCCAGCAATGGGCCTCTGCAGTACCCGGTTCGGACGTAGATTGGCCCCGGCTAATCGAACCGAGCGAGAGATAAAAAAAAAACATATTGACAAGAATGGCCGACCATCTCCCAAAAGCTACCACGATTTTAAAAATAATATCTGTTATAGAATCATATCGATAGTCAGATTGGTTAAGGAATAATAGCTTTATTTGTGAAATTTTAACTTCTCAAGACTCAATTGGGGAGGCGTCATCGATGAATTTGATACCATACGAGATGCATGATCACTTTTAATGATCAAGTGACATCATTAGCCAAATTCGTTTTTATTTGGTCAAAACTTATACAGTATATTACTAGTAAGCTTAAGTTTTTATTTGTTCTTAAAGTTTTTTGAGGTTAAGCAAACGCCGTAGATCTCGTAAATCGGTACGAGTTTTTTGAGCTGAAGGCTCCGTTCGGCAACACTTATCTGGATACTTATAAATACCCAGTTACTTATATGAAAAAAATAAGCTTCGTTTTATGTGTTCGGCAAAATTTGCTTATTTGAAATAAGTTACTTATATCCGATACTTATCTGCTGAAAAAATAATCAGCACCCCTTAACCTTATGTCAAATAAGCTAACTTTTCTTCAAAAATATAAGTAAGCGGGACCCATGTGATTTCCCAATTAAATTTTATTTTTTATTTTTTTACCCTTCATTAATCCATTTTTAGTAATTTTACACCTCTTGCTTAAAATATCAGCAATTCAGTTTACCGAACACATTCTGGATTATTTGGAAAATATACAACTTATATAAGTATCGCATATCAGCATCCACGATCAACATCAACCACCATAAGTATCAGCGTCAACATCAACATCAACATCAACACCGATAATACCCATTTACCGAACGGAGCCTAAGGCTCCGTTCCGCAACACTTATATGGATACTTATATGTACCCAATCACTTATATGGAAAAAATAAGCTTCGTTTTATGTGTTCGGCAAAATTTGCTTATTTGGAATAAGTTTTTTATATCCGATACTTATCTGTTGAAAAAATAATCAACACCCCTAACCTTATGTCAAATAAGCTAACTTATCTACCAAAATATAAGTAAGCGGGACCCATGTGATTTCCGATTAAATTAAATTTTTTATTTTTTTACCCTTCATTAATCTATTTTTAGCAATTTTACACATCTTGCTTAAAATATCAGCAATTCAGTTTACCAACCACTTTCCAGATTATTTGGAAAATAAAAAACTTATATAAGTATCTCATATCAGCATCCACGATCAACATCAACAACCATAAGTATTAGCATCAACATCAACATCAGCATCAACACCGATAAGTACTGATTTACCGAACGGAGCCTAAGTTTTTATTAGTCCGGGTCAAAGTTTTTTTTGATTGCTCAAGCCGTGTATACCAAACTCTACTGCATACGCGGATGGACGGTGTTCTTATCTTTCATTACATTGCCTACGCGGATTTCTCTAAGGTTATTTTTGTTTATTCAACGATTAAAATAATTTAAATATTATTTGCAAGTTCATAATTATTATATAAAAAAAATACAAAGAAAGTAACGTCTTTATTCTAACACTCTAAAATGAACTGCCAAATTGGTACACCCACCGCTTCCAGACTTTGACGCTTACTGCGTCAAACCCAAAACCCCCCAAATTACTAAAATCAATTCAAATTCCCTCTCTCCTACCCTTTTACCCGCCAGCCAAATGCCAACCCAACTCTCCTACTTGCTTTTACCGTTTCAAACTTTCAACGGTCAACTTTCAATGTTTTCTAGTCAAAACTTTCATTTTGTTCAAGAAAAAACCAAAACCAAAACCATACATACA
This sequence comes from Fallopia convolvulus, assembly GCA_964016875.1. Lineage (NCBI taxonomy): Eukaryota > Viridiplantae > Streptophyta > Magnoliopsida > Caryophyllales > Polygonaceae > Fallopia > Fallopia convolvulus. Next base: position 5,677,047 of record OZ024721.1, read on the forward strand.
TATATAACCGAACCTGCCCTTTCAACCTATATCACATAAATACAACAAGCACTAAACAATCAAAATCATACATTCACAATTATATTCACGTATTCACAAATAATGATTTTGCCGTGGAGAAGGAAACGCGGCGGCGGCCGGAACCGCAAAGCCGCCTCCGCCTCCGACGCCACAGAGCTGACGATTCCGACCGACTTCCGGTGCCCGATCTCCCTAGAACTAATGAAAGATCCGGTGACTTTATCCTCCGGGATCACCTATGACCGCGACAGCATCGAAGCATGGATCGTCGACCAAGGGCACGACACGTGTCCCGTCACCAAACGGATCCTGCCGGTGATGGAGCCCGTCCCGAACCACGCCATCCGTCGGATGATCCAGGATTGGTGCGTCGAGAAGCGATCCTACGGCGTGGAGCGCATCCCCACGCCTCGTACCCCACTCAGCTCGTCCGAGGCGTCGGATCTGCTTGCCAAGCTGGAGTCATCATCAACGGCCGAGATCGCGAACGCGCTCGTGGCCAGGATCTTGGACAAGGCCAGGGAGAGCGAGCGCAACCGCCGCGTGATTCAAGCTCAGGGCGGGGCCCGCGTGATCGCCGCCAAGTTCGAAGCGTTTTCAGCAAGAGACGAAAACGGCGTCGTTTTAGGGGAGCTGCTGGCGTGCCTGGCGCTGTTCTCCTCCCCCGCCGCCGCGCTGGACGAGGAAGCCATGAGCCACGTCGGATCCTCCAAATCCTTGAAACGCATCGTTTCGATCCTTGGAAGCGGGGACCTGGCGAGTAGGAGGAACGCGGTGACGGTGCTGAAAGAAGTCGCGGCCTCACGCGCGGGCCAGCTGGCGGAGACCGAGGGCGCGTTGGAGAGGCTGGTCAACGTGGTCAAAGACCCGGTTTCCCCCGCCTCGTTGAGGGATTCTTTGCTGGCAATCTACCACATTATAAAAAACCGACCCGAATCCGAATCCGAAACCGTATCCGAATTACTCGATCTCGGCATAGTCCCCGAGGTGGTGGAGATCGCGATCAGCTCGGAAAAGAGCCTGTGCGAGACGGCGCTGGGAGTCCTGGACGAGGTGTGCGGGGAGGCGCGTGGGCGCGTGATGGTGCGTGCGCACGCGACGGCGGTGCCGGTGGTGGTTAAAAAGATGCTGAGGGTGTCGGACTTGGCGACGGAGTTCGCGGTCTCGGTTTTGTGGAAGCTGAGTAGAGAGGATGGAGGAAGAATGGGAGAAGTGTTGAAGGAAGCGCTTGAGGTGGGAGCGTTCCAGAAGCTTCTATTGTTGTTGCAAGTTGGGTGCGGGAACGGGGCGGGGACCAAGGAGAAGGCGACGGAGTTGTTGAAGATGTTGAATGTGTTTCAGAGGGAGACGGGGAGATTGGAGTGTGTTGAGTCCATGGATTTCAAGGACTTGAAGAGAAGCTTTTAATTAAATATGATATGATCGATCGATCAAAGTGATCATCGATCGACAGAATTGATTGTTTCTTCTTAATTGTAGGTAATTATATAGATCGGGCACAAGATTTGTAGATGGTCAGACTTAGTTTTTTTGTATAGAGACTTTCGTTTTTCTTGATACTAATTAATTAAACATCGATTTTGCTAGCATTCAACGTGAGTAGTTAGGGATGAAAAAAGTGCTACATTGAAAGAAGTTAGTTTTTTTTTGAGTTGTTAGTTGTTTTGAGTTGTCTCACATACGATGAAATTTAGAAGGGACTTGACAACTTAACATGGCTAAGAAGCTAATGGTAATATGGACTCACAAGTGGTGTTTATTCAACTTTTTCCAGAAATATGACTAGCTTTGAAGATGGTTATAGGAGTACAATATGGACTTAGGCCTCGTTTGGTTTGTCGCGACATATGGAAACGTAAACGTAAACGTAAACGGAAATGAAATGAATCGAGACCATTTTTAGTGACATAATACATTTATACAAAAAAATCATCCAACAACTTATGCATTGTAAAAGTGAGATAGGAGGGAGTGATTCCACCATTTTGCTACCCACCCCCTTGATGGAAGAATGATTGAGGTGGATCAAACCTCTTTTTAAAATAGATAAGAGGTTGTGCAAAACAAGTTGATTTTTTTTGTCAATATATCATCACTGTTCTAAAAATCCCTTCTAGGCCCCGTCTAGACCCCGCCTAGGCGCTGGAAGGTCCTAACCCGCCGAGCCGTCCAGACCGCCTAGGCACCCGTCTAGGACCGCCTAAGAAACCGTTTAGGCCGTTTAGGCGCTAGGCGGTCCCTCTCCGCCCAGAGTCCGCCTAGCGTTTTTTAGAATATTGTATATCATGACACTAAAATGAACTACATTCATTTCCATTTCGTTTACGTTTCCATAAATTGCAACCAGGGACGGAACCAGGATTCAAATTCTGGGTAGGCTGAATTTAATAGCGGTCATAAAATAATTTAGAAGAAGGGTCACTTTACGGTTACGGGTAGCAGCGAATCGACAATGTAGGAATGATCGATCGCATATTATAGTTATCAATTATATACTTCGCAAAATCAAATAATTTCCTTATATTTATTCAAAAATATAGTCTTTATTATAGCACATTAAAATTACAATACATATAAAAATATATATTTTAAGGTGGGAGGTAGAATCATTTTAATAATTTAGAGAGACTTGTGATATAAAAAAATTAGACATTGACTAATCAATTATGTAGTAAAATTATATAGATAGTTACATCATATATTGAAGACTTAACTAATTTATGCTAATTAGTTTATACTTACAAAAATACCAAATTATATTCACTTAATCATCAAAAAAATATGAGAAAAAAATGTTAGCGGCAAAGAAATAGTGTACGTTAGTCTACCCTAATACATTATAAAGCAGAAACCAAGTCTGTGTAAAAATTTGCGCGCCACGTGGCATAACATGAATAAAATAATGGAAAACCTTTTTTCAACTTAAAAAACTAAATAATAATTCTAGAAAGCCCCCTGCACATTATACTCAAATAATAATTCTAGAAATCACGATTTCTCTTAAATTCTTAACCACTTCATAAAATATATAATAGATAGATATCATATTGTATGCATAGATTGTTTCATATAGTATCACATACTAAAAAATAAAGAAATTAATTAATATACAATCATATTTAAAAAAAATTAATCAAATAATAAACATTACTAAATAAAAAAAATGAATTTATAAAGATTGGGGTTTTACGGTAAGATTTTAGATTTTATAAAATATATATATATATATATATATATATATATATATATATATATATATATATAGGGGAGCGCTCAGGTACAATACGTTTTATGGTGCAATGTGTGGTTACATATTGTGCGTTGGATTATCCCAAATCAAAGGTTAATATTAAATAGGGAAAATTGGAAAAAGAGGGGGAATGTACAAGATGATTTCCACGTTTAATTTAAAATGGAAGGTTGCTTAAAATTAGGGGGAGATAATAACAACTGATTTGAAAAAACCATATCAGAATCAAAGAAAATCGTGTAATCCACGACTGAATATCACACCCCAAAACCGTCTTTCATCAAAGAAGAACAAAACTCCCTTCGATTCTACATTCCCAATATCGATAAATTTCATTTAGAAGATGTCGAAGAGAATTGTTTCAAGATCTGCAGTTGAAAGGGGTTAGTACATAATATCCGATTAGTATTGTCGGTTCATGTGCAATTGATTATTGAAAGTTTTAGTATGGTGAATGTATGATAAAACTAGTCAGTTAGAACATTCAAAACGAAATGGTTAAAGTTCACCATTAAACTGGTTAAACCATAGAGCCGAGTAAGAATTTTTTCTGTACATATATTTGTATAGAAAAATAATTTGTTGTGACGTGAAAAATTCTGATTGATGTAATGAAAAACAATGTGTAATTTGTTAATTATATATTAAAATATGTTTGAAAAATCAGTATTAAACATTTGAAAAAGTTATATATATCATATAACTAGCTATCTCGATAAGTGGTTGGAATGTGAAACAACATAAACATATGTGAAATTGTAAAAATCTAATGTTGAAAAATTGTTCATGAAACATTGAAAAAGTCGTATTATCTATGCGATATCGATTGGTTGTAAAAATAGCTACTCAGCATTTGAAAAATAAAATGTTGTGTTATGAAAAATTATTATTCAGTACAATAATATATTGTTTGTTGAAAAAAAGTATGTTCTTTATTCAATATTTGTGATGCATGCTAACAATATATTAAGTTGTTATCGATGAATAATTAGTAATGTCGCTTTTGAGAAAGTTATATTAGATGTATAATATTAATTTTGATTTTTCTAGTTGGTACGAGCAAGTGGAGAGAATATGTGTTCGCCGATGAAACAGAATTTACAGAGACAGAAAATGAGGAGAATGTTGAAGAAGACGTTGCTGAAGATACAGATGATTTTAAGTACGGTTTTGATTGCATCATTGATGAGAATGATACAAATACAAAACATTATATGCCTCGGTGTCCTATGAGTATGAAACCTGTTGTTGGTATGAAATTTGATAACCTTGATGCTGCAGAGTCGTTCTATCGTAAATATGCATCAATAGCTGGGTTTGATGTAAGGAAAAGTTCAAAAAGAAAGTTTAGAAATTCAGATGAAATATCTTTGAGGTATCTATGCTGCAATAAAGCTGGGTTCAAGAACACTGGGAACAGTACTGGACAGCGTATTACAAAGTCTGGAAGGGTGGGTTGTCAAGCATGGATCAGCTTCAAATACGGTGTAAACGGTACATATATTGTTACTAATTTTCTTGAACTACATAATCATGAGCTTATTCCAACTAACGCAAGGCACTTGCTGAAGAGTAACCGGAAAATGGAAATCGGTCATAAGAAGTTTATGCTAAGTTGTGCAAGAGCAAATTTGGGTCCAGTTGTATCGCATAATTTATTGAAACAACTTGTTGGTGGGTATTGCAACATGCGTACAACAGCCACAGAGTTCAGAAACTACAAAAGGGACTTAATGGAGAGCATAAAGGGAGCCGATGCGCAAATGGCCATAAATAAATTGAAAAAGAGTAAAGAGATTTGCAGTGAGTTCTACTTCGAATATACAGTGAATGCAGCAAACCAGCTTACGAATATGTTTTGGTGTGATCCAAAAGCACGACGCAACTATGCTGCATTTGGACAAGTTGTATCATTTGACTCAACTTATGGCACAAACAGGTATATGCTCAAATTATTTATTCATTACACATTTGTAACTAAACAAAAATGAACACCTTAATAAATTGCATACGAAGTGGTTTTCAAATTAATATATAAACGTATTAAGTCATTTTATTAAGGATTTTCAATGGCTAAGGATTTGTTTTTCAAACTAATATATAGAGGCATTAAGACATGTTATTAAAGGTTTTCCATGTTATATGAAGTGTTTTTCAAACGAATATATCAAGTTATTAATAAATGTTGGAATCCATATTCAATGGAATATTAGTTGTATTTCAAACTAATATATAAAGTTATTACGACATGTTGTTAACCTTTTTCAATGGCTTATGAATTGTTATTCAATGTATTACGAATAAATTTTCATTATACAAAATCTGTGTTTCTAATTATGCGTGTACTGATTTATATAATAATGTTTTTACATATGAATGTAGGTACTGTATGGTATTTGCTCCTTTCACTGGATTGGATAATCATAGAAAATCAGTCACTTTTGGATTTGGTTTATTAGTTAAAGAAGACGTGGAATCATACACGTGGCTTTTTGATCAATTCAAGAGGGCAATGAAAAAAGAACCAAAGATTATAGTGACAGACCAAGACTGTGCTATGAAGATTGCGGTCGAAAATGTTTTTGAGCAAACAAGACATCGATTGTGCATGTGGCACATCATGGAGAAGGTCCCTACAAAGGTTGGTACAAAAAAAGTGAACGAGCCAAGGTTCAGACAGGATATGGGCAATCTGGTTTGGAACGATCAATTGACCATAGAGCAATATGAAGAAGGTTGGGACACGTTTACAACTGAACATAGTTTGCGTGAAAATCCATGGATTACAGAAATGTACAAACTTCGATCATATTGGATACCAGCTTACTTCAGAGACATTGTGCTTGGTGGTCTGATTAGAACTACGTCAATTTCAGAGTCGCAAAACAGCTTCTTTGGTAAATATTCCAACAAAACATACAGTCTAGTTGAGTTGATTGTGCACATTGACAGTGCATTGGATAAACAAAGGTACATACAACAGAAAAATGATGTAGAATCAGACACTAAAGCATTTGAGCTTAAGACGCCATTAGATATTGAGAAACATGCAGCCGATGTATACACATTGAGTGTATTTGCCCAAATTCAGGAGGAGATAAATGATGCATGTTACTATTGTTGCGTTATAAGTGAAGAAAAAGGTACGACCATTGTTTTATAGTTTTGAAAAACACACTTGGCATCGTTGAAAAACTAATACATTATTATCTTATACCTTTTTTTGGAATAATGTAATGTAACAGGTGACAATTTCATTGACTACACTATTATAGAAGGAAGCAATGATCTTTTTGACGTCAAGTACATGGTGCGTGATGGTTTTACTACTTGTACGTGCATGATGTTTAATAGAATTGGCTTGCCATGTTGTCACATCTTCACAACTTTGAAGTCCATTGGCTGTAAAAAGGTTCCTAATTCGCTTATTATTCCAAGATGGGTTAAGGATGCTGTCCGTACCCTTGAAACGTCAGATTTGAGTGATGTGTTCAAGCAAAGCGCTCAAATGGAAAGAATGGAATCTAAGAAGAGCGAGTTGTGGTCAGCCATATATGCTTGTGTTGGTCTTGCAGACAGTAATGAGACCAAGTTAGATATGGTGTTAGAGCAATTGAAGGGATTGAAGAATATGTTAGAGAGAAGTGAAGATGGTTTGAGAACAAAAAATACTAGCAGAAATGACATGGAGGAGTTCGTAGGAATATCTGTGCCCGAAGAAATTGAGGTATTACCTCCAGAAAAGGCTAAGAACAAAGGCAGTGGAAAAGGTGGTAGGATAAAAGGGGGAAAAGAGGCAACAATTGATGCTCAAAATAAAGCTGCTGAAAAAGGAAAGAGGAAGTGTAGAAAGTGCGGGAAAGCAACGGGACACGATAGCCGGAATTGCAAGGAGATGTAATCAATTTTCATTTTATGTATGCAACAGAGTGATTTGGTTTTCAATTCATTATTCGTACTTTTTCAAATAGATTACTAAACTTTAAGCATAGACAATTGACCATATTGTTTGAATTTCTGAAAACAGTATCGTTTTCATATTTCAATTACCTTTAATATGAATATTTTGCTTATCATAATGATTATTTTGATGTATATAGTTTATTTTTTCAATGAACAATGTGTAGTTTTTTACACATTTACATGTGTTGTTCATAGCGAATTTTGTTTTCCATAATACATGGGCCACACTCATGTTAATGTTTGTTGTATTCAGTATAATTTTTCAATTAATAATGTGTAAATTTTCACTCATGTTAATGTGTTTTTCATAGTTAGGTTTACAATATATACGAACGCGCAATTATTAACACACACATTGCATAATGTGTGGAAAATTTATGTATGTATTAAAACACATTGATTCTTATCATTTACCTGGTATAGATTGTTTTTCAGAATTATAATCATACGTTTTCCAAAACATGTTTGAACTTTTTCGAAATAAATTATGTTGTTTTTCAACACAATATGAGATGTCCAAAAACAGTACAAGAATTATTTTCCTAGATAATGACAAACAAAATAACAAAAATCCAACACTTCATAATATGGATTCAAAACAAACTACCAAAAGTTCAATAATGTTATACCAATAAAATACGAAAATAGAAAAACATCTAAGCAAACAATGCACCAAATCTGTGATCAGTATCAATTGAAAGTGAATAAAGTAACCTAATGACTACCCTGCTCATATGTTCCAGCATTTATACTTGCCATGTCATCCATTGCTTTGATCTTGAATTGGTCAAACATCTCATTGAAACAAGTATACAATAACTTATGGAGATATTTTATCCTAAGCAATCTTACAACCTTGACAGAGCGAGCTTTGAAACCAGATTCCCAATGTTTAACGTCTTCACCAAAATAAGTTTCCATGTGACGCATGCAATATATGCCACAATCAACTTTGTTCCTGTCATCGCGCCAATGCATCCTCAAAAGTTCGAAATTGTTGTTTGTGAATCGTGCAATTCGGTTCTTCAAGTTCTTGGATTCCATATATTGGAAGAACATTTTAGGCTGCATGCAAAATATATGATGTAACTAACGAAATGAAATAAATGTATTAAAAAAAACGTGTATAAATGTTACCAAGTTGTTCATCATGACACCATATTTCCCATTCATGTCAGCATCGCCAGATGTGGAATTATCAATAATCTCAATTGTTGATTTCATGAAGTTAAAGCAAATCACATAAAAATGCGCGTGGTGAAGGATCGAAAAAAGAACCTGATAGAGTAAAATCAAAATATATTCAGTCAGTGTATATTAATATTACTTCAATAGTATTATATAATTTCGTTATTCTTACCAAATCAGCATCATATAAATTCGTGAATTGTGCCGATGAAACCACACCATCCATATCATGCTTGAACATTTCGAATTTTTGATTATAAGAACGAGACCCAGCATTTACAATTGAACCAACCTATCAAAATTAGAACATTCATCTCGAAATGGTTAAAGTTCACCATTAAAATGGCTAAACCATAGAGCCTAGTGTTTAATTATTTTTCAATACATAAATTTGTATTGAAAAATAATTTGTTGTGACTTGAAGAATTCGGATTAATGTAATGAAAAACAATTTATAAATAAGTAAATATTTTTGACGTTTTATAAAATGCAAATCAATTTAACATAATATTATTACCGTCACATTTGAGGGAACGAACAGACGCTTTGGAGAAAACAAGCTTCTTTTTTCTTCAGAGTCATTCAAATAATGACACCACAAGTCAACGACATTTATTGACACATGAGTACCTTCCTCGAGAGTTTTGAAATCAGTTGAATCGAGAATGCAACCATTGTGAGAGAATATAGGTTCACTACATAATAAAAATCAGTACTATGTATAATAATTCAAATTATAATAGTGTAATAAAATACTAAGAGAAAATACACTTACTCTGCCGCGATATAACAAGTGATATAATTATAAAGATTCCTCTCTTCTTTCTTAGGACGAACAGTTACACTTATCGCTCTCATAAACTAGGGACTTCTCTTTGACTCAGCAATCTTGACTTCTCTCCTCGGGACTGGCAAAGGATTTGGAGTTTGAAACTCATCACCTTCTTTAGTGGGAAGATAAACCTTTCAATGCAATGGCATAAAGTATGATAATAATATCAATGTTATAATATGAAAATAAGTTTATATTAATATCAAGAAACCGTATATCATTCGTGTTAAATATGTAATAAAATATGAAAATGTTATACCGACATATTGAAACACATAATAACTACAATCGAACATGAATGGCAATGTACTCCATATGAATATTAAAAGTCACTATTGAATATTCAAACACAACGAAATTAAAATATAATATAGAATACACATATGTACTAAATACAAATTGAAAAACATTAAACAATTCAAAGTCAAAATTGTTAATATGTAGTTGAAAAAGTATTGTTTATGATTTGAAAAAGATGAAAAATATAGCTGAAAAACACGGGCATAAAAAAATGTAATTGAGAAAAACAAATTGTGAGTTTGAATATCATGAACCAACCTGCTTAATTAATATAAGGAAGCATCATCACAACAAAATACCAATAAGCACACATAAAGCATAGTATTCAAGCTACAAATTGATACGTAGAACATCAGTATTACATACATATTCAAAAGCACATCAGTGATCTCCATACATATACCACCCAAAATTAATGGAGATCGTATTTGTGAGAATAATTAATATGTATATTACATCCGTCTCATCTATAAATCACGAGGTCGCCTGATACGATCACTCCTCCTAACACTTACCGAAGTTTTGGTTGCCTTTCTCTTAATCTTCTTGGAGACAACGTCTAATTGTGTTGATCCGTCCACAGGTTTTGTTGTGCCTTCTTCATTGACCAAAGATTTACCTTTTGGATCATTAGCCAATGCCAATTCACTAACAACGGCATTAACAACCTTCCCAGGAGACAAAACCTATTAAAATACGAGTCTTATATCAAATTTAATATGGTTTTAATTTTTAAAATGCTACATATGTTATAGGACATTAATTAAATATAAATATCTAACATCTAAACTAACCACACTATCACCAATTTCGGCTGACGTTCTCTCCAATTGAACCGGACTAGTTGGCTGAACCTTTTTTGGTGACTCCACAACCTGCATTAATGAAATTAGAGTAAAGATGATGTTAAAAAATTATGAATAGAATATGTGAACAACCGTTTATGAACATCGCAACATAATATGAACAAAAATTTATAGATTATATTCTTGTATTTATCAAAACGAATTGAAGCATTTTTGAAACTAATTCTGTTGAAAAATTGACTATATACATATGAAAAAGTGAAATTAACTTTCGGGTGCACCCTTTAAGCAAATTCTTTAAACCAATGAAAGAACATTAATGATTTCGACCAAAACAATTGTTATTCAAACACTCATTACCTGTTTTTCAACTAATCGTACAACGTTATTCAGATATTTATAATATATTATGTTTTCATTCGATTATACTATGTTTTTCAATAGGCCTGTGAACAATGATCTCATTATATCACCTGTTTTTCCTAAGTTCATTATAACCTTTTCAATAATATGTACAACCTTATTTACTAAAGAATAAACCTTTAAAAATCAGTTTGCATGGCATATAACTAGACCTGTCAATCGGGTCGGGCGGATCGGGTTCGGCTTTTTGCATGTCGGGTTCGGGTCAACTACGGGTCGGGTCATTTCGGGTCACAAATTTACCGGGTCAAAACAGGTCGGGTCACTACGGGTTTATTATAGGTTCGGATCAACCCAACGGGTCGAATGACCCGACTGTAATTGACCCGAACCCGACATACAAAAACCCGAATCCGATCCACTCGACCCGATTGACAAGTCTAGGTCTACTAGATTGACAAGTCTACCCACATTAGTTTTTTTATGCCAAAATAAGTCAATTTAAATTTGAATTATTCATTGCTCGTGCTTGTTTTAATACATTCATTTCTCGTGCTTTTCTTCCCAAATACATACTTGAAAAATCATAATAAATGTGCACAATATAGTTTTACAATACAACTATACAAGTCATTTTCAACAAGGTTTGCTCAATCAATGTACAAGTCATTTTCTATTGGAAAGGGAGTATGTATGGCCGTATGGGACATATTCACATGCACATTAAAGTGCAAAATAAAACCTGGCAATGAACCAATGATGAATAATAAGTGCACTAATTTTGTGATCTTAAATTAGCAAACAACAATTGCAAGCTTGATAAAACTAGTAATAGCTTAGTCATAAAATGACAAGAGCCAAAGACCTAAAATAAAACAAAATAATCCATCGCATTGTTAAATGTTAAGGCAAAGCCATTAGCATATTCAACATATAAGAAACTAAGAGTCTTAAGACAAAAAGACTACTAATAAAGAAGTTTCATTAATCTTCCATTCTCAAGCCATTACCCAAGAGACCAAGTCACCAAGACAAATAAACAAGAAAACTAATCAAGAAGTTTTGTCAATCCTCCATCTCCATGTCCATCTCTGCATCATCATCAGATTCATTGCCAATGTGTAACTCGGTAAAATCGAGTTCTAATCCATCTTCTAGATTATCCTCCTCATCCACTGTACAATAGACAATAGTGAAAAGAAGAATTTGAGAATCTCATATATCATATATGTAAATAACTATAAATGTGAATTTAAAGTTGTGTATAAAATCCTAACAAAGCTGAATTTGTTATCAAAAGAACAATTTATCAAAGTTGAATGTTATCAAAGCTCATACTTTTAAAAGGCAAGATAGAAAGGTGAAGAGCACTATCACCATGAAGGCATGAACTCATGAATCAATCAAGCACACATCACAAATTGGGCAAACACACACAACTAACACAAGTCAATTCAAAATCAATCAAGCAACTACATGTCTACATCACAAAAGTGAAGACCATGTAAATCACAAATTCAGTCCATCAAAGAACCAACTAATAGCTAAGCAAAAAATAGTGCCTAAATACCAACCAGTTAAACCAAGCGCAACTTCAACAAAGTAACTATTTTAATGTGCAAAGCCAGCCAGTTCATTAAAGCATGTTCAACCCAAACTCAACAAACACATTAACAAATTAATCTATGAAGCTGAATTTAAAACTAAATTTAAGGTAAAATGAAATGAAAACCAACCTTGTTCGATATCCAATCCATATAACCAAGAACGAGTTGTCAAAAGTGCTTCAACTGTTTTGTCAGAAAGAGAAGATCTCCACTTTGTTATAACTCTACTTCCCATACTAAAGGCAGACTCGGATGCCACCGTAGTAATCGGAATGACTAAAATATCTCTTGCCATCTTGGAGACCGAAGGGAACCTAATGGCATTATCCTTCCACCATGTTAGCACATCTAGCTCTTGTGTATAACTTAACCTAGCCTCATCCAGATATGTATCCACTTCTGATTTTTGTGCTGAAATATCTCGAACGGACGAAAAACCCTACAAAAAAATCAGAAAAATTAGTAAAATATCAAAGAAAAATATGTAATAAATAGACATTATAATTAAATTACCTCAAAGTCTTCAAGATCATTCCTACTAACTTGAGACATGGTTGTTTGGGTGTTATTTCCAGCATACACCTCATACAACTCCATAAATTTCCTTTTCACATGATTGGCTTTTACTGGAGCAGATTCAATATCCAACTTTTCGAAACAATGTGTGATTAAATCAAACTTGAAACGAGGATCCAGCATAATGGCAAAGGAAAGAATCAAACTGTAAGAATCCCAATACTTATCAAACTTCACCTTCATCGTATTTGCCATATTCATCAAAAAATCATCCCCACACGAAGCATATTTCAATAAGAGCAGCTCAATCTTCCACACACACTTCAAATACAAATTGGATGTTGGATATTTCCTTCCTGACATAAGAGTTGTAAGCTCATCAAATGGTTTCAAAAGCTCATAAATCTTTTCAATTCGGTCCCATTCTTCATTTGTTGGAACAGGGGAAAACTAGAATCAGTCCGCTCCATTATTCCACTTGAAAAGGCCAAACGATAACACAATGCCCTGTCTAGCATTTTAAATGTAGAATTCCATCTCGTAGGGCAATCCAAGCATAACTTTCTAGAACAATCAAGGCCAAGAGACAAAGCAATTTCCCTAAACTTTATAGATCTGCGCTCTGAACAACCAACATAGTAAGCCAACTTCTTGACCTTCAGCACCGAACAATCAATTACTTTCAAACCTTCTTGAACAACTAAGTTTAAGATATGAGCACTACATCGCACATGGAAATACTCACCGCGACATGGTAGAGAAGAATGCATAGAAAGATTGTCGGTTAACAAAGCTTGCATATTGTCATTACATCTTGCATTATCCAGAGTGATAGAAAACACTTTCTTATGAATTCCCCAATCTTTCAAAAGACCTAATAAAGTCTCATGTAAAACTTTAGCTGAGTGGGGTGGCTTTACATGACGAAAGTTAAGGATCTTGGCATGCAAATTCCATTCATCATCAATAAAATGGGCAGTCAAAGAGATGAAACCTTGATCAACAACAGAGGTCCACATATCAGAAGTCAAACAAATCCTACCAGGTAGACTTTCTAAGAATCCTTTAAGCTTTTCCTTTTCCCTTGTATGAATTTTCATCACATAATTGCGGGCTGTATTTCTAGAGAATGGTTTGCAATCTGTATTCAGAAATCTATGAACATTCCTTGTCCCTTCATGCTCAGCATAACTAAAAGGATAGTTGTGTCTAATGATAGAAAGACAAACAATTTCCTTATAAACAGATTGATCAACTTTACGCATCAGTTTTCCATCTTTAGCTAAAACAGTTTCACCCTCAATACCGCTTATACGCTTCAGACAATTCTCAAAGTGCCTCTTAAAATTAGAAGTACCTCTAGAAGTGCCAGCCATAATAGGTCCACCACCACAATACTTACAAACAGCTCGGTCTTCTCCATCTTCAAACTTAGATCCATTGTGTGTTTCATAATGTTGCCAAATTGGAGCATTCCAATTTCTTTTTTTCCGAGTTTGTGATCTTGAAGCAATGGCATCTGCTGAATCTGCAGCTGGTGTGGATGGAGAATCTGTAGACGAAGTTCCTAAATAATAGAATATAGAATCAATATAAATAAATATGCAAATACATATTAGTTTTATTTGTAATAACTAATAACTTAAGTAATAAAGTTAAGAGCTTAAGAATTAAGATAAATACCAAAAGCTGGAGTGGGAGATGATGACGCTGATGTTGAAATAGAATTTCCAGCCAGAAATGGCAAAGAAGATCGATCTCCTCTTTTTGACTTACGAGTTCTAGGGGGAGCTGGTCTTGGCGACATGTTCTATAGTTTTAGAAGGAGAAACTGATGCAATGAGAATTAGACTCTCATTAGAAATTGCCAAACAACTAAAACAAGACAATTAGGCAGCTACAAAACCAAGATAAATTATTTTACATACAGATTAGATCAATTAGAAATTCAGAATGAGTCACGAATTTTAAGGCTTTGTATGTTATTACTGTAATATACTTAATTCAATGTATGTACGTAAGGAGGGTATAAGATATCAAAATCTTGAAGACAACTCAACTTGCCAACATGCTATTCTCTATTAATATAGGAAAAGTTTAATTTGGAATGCATTTTCAACATATTTCTTACGTTGAATAGTTGAAGTTAGTGAATACAGTGGTAATTATATATTGTTACCATTTGTGTAACCATAAATTTTGCACTCCCAGACTCCTAGTTGAATAAGAAATTAAGAAACGTAGCAATTTGGGAGAAGAAAGATAAATCACATCTAGTCATAATTAAGATAAATCATTTTACTAGGACTCTAGGACTAATCTCATCTAGGAACACACTCACACCACACCAGTCACACGTCTATTCCGTTTCTTGATCTAATTTCATACTTAATTCTTGATCTAATCTCATTTAGTCACACTTCCTGCCTCCTAGTAAAATAGATCAATCAGCCCCGTTTACATTCAAGACAGAAATCACAATTCCTACTTTCTGATTTTAATGCCATGAACACTCATCATCATCAACATGACAACATCTACCTAATAGAAGACGAAGGAGGTGGTGATACGAACCAACAGAAGACGAAGGAGGTGGAACAGGAAAGTGAGGTCGTCGGCGTCGATGTGGACCGTTGGGTCGATGAAGATCCCGACGACACGAGCAAACAGGAAAGCGAGGTCGACGGCGGCGAGGCCTTCCTGCCTTCCTGGGAGTCACGAGCAAAGCAACGGCGGAGCAGCGTGACTGTGCGAGTCTTTGAGAGAAGAAAGCGCCGCTCGCGAGTCTTTGTGAGAAGAAAGAAACGGACGGAATTAGGGTTGAGAAATTTGAGAATATACAGGCTGAAAAAAAATTGGAAATAATTTGTCTACGTGGCAGAAATGGGCGGGATATTTTACATAGATCCCCGCCTTTTCACATATATAATGTTGACCCGATCGGGCAACCCGACCCGACCCATTTTGACCCGAAAATTTTTCAAGTCTTCGGGTTCGGTTAAAAACGGGTTTCGGGTTTATTTTTTCGGGTTATAACCCAAGATTTTTCGGGCAGTACGGGTCGGTTTTTCGGTTCGGGTCATATTTTGACAGGTCTACACATAACCATCATTGATGAGCATTCAATAATTTAGAGACATATACTATCACCTTGTGAGTAGTAATTGTAACATCTTGTTTATCTAAATCAAGGTTCACCAAGGTTTCACTTGCATTATGTTCTACCGCTTGCATTAATACAAATAGAGTAAAGATGATGTAAAAAATTATGAAAAGAATATGTGAACAACCGTTAATGAACATGGCAACATAATATGAACATAAATTTCTATATCATATTCTTATATTTCTCAAAACGAATTGAAGCATTTTTCAAACTAATTCTGTTGAAAAATTGACCTATATAATATGAAAAAGTGAAATTAACTTTCGGGAGAACCCTGAAGCAAATTTTTTAAACCAATTAGAGAACATTAATGATTTCAATCAAAACAGTTGTTATTCAAACACTCATTATCTGTTTTCCAACTAATCGTACAACGTTATTCAGCTATTTATAATATATTATGCACAGGCATATTGAAAAACATAGTATATTTGAATGAAAAACATAGTATATTTCATTCAAATATACTATGTTTTTCAATATGCCTATGAACAATGATCTC
Organism: Fallopia convolvulus; assembly: GCA_964016875.1. Classification (NCBI taxonomy): domain Eukaryota; kingdom Viridiplantae; phylum Streptophyta; class Magnoliopsida; order Caryophyllales; family Polygonaceae; genus Fallopia; species Fallopia convolvulus. Next base: position 5,693,561 of record OZ024721.1, read on the forward strand.
ATTATATCACCTGTTTTTCCTGAGTTCATTATAACTTTTTCAATAATATGTATAACCCTATTTACTCAATAATAAACCTTTAAAAATCAAATTGCATGGCATATAACAATCATTGATGAGCATTCAATAATTTATAGACATATATTATCACCTTGTTACTAGTAATTGTAACCTCTTGTTTATCTGAATCAAGGTTCACCAAGGTTTCACTTGCATTATGTTCTACCTCCTGCACATTAAATACAAAATATGTTAGTTCACACATCACAAAAAGATGCACTTTTTTATTTTGACATTAACTTTTGTAAACCAAAAAAAAAATTAAAAAAAATTCACCTCATTCTGTTGCACATTGCCAGATACAAGCGTTTCATCCCTCATATTACCAACATCAAACTCAGATGTATCATTGTTCTACATTGCACCAAAAAAAATATGAGATTCATATATATCTAAATTCTACAAGATACGTAATATGAATGTATGATTTAAAAATTCTTACCGATTCATGTGCAATATGTAAGTTGTCATCTTTACCACCTTGATCTGCAACAAAAATATTCGGCACCTCTGAATCGAACTTTCTCGCATCCAAAGTATTGATATCAGGAAATGCAGTACGAAAACTGTCCAATCCCCAATCCACTATGTACTTTTTCTTATTAAAAGCTTCCTCAAACTGGTCCATCACTTTATTAAGTTCCTCATCACTCCATAGTGGGTCTTCTGACTGAGTTACAGAATCCCGCATAACGTTGCCATTTTCATCGTTAGCTGGTGTGAGACTGTCCTGGTTTGACACAAGCAGAGACCTAGCTGTCTGGATGAGTGCTTTGGATACCAGATTGTCTTTGCACTCTTCAGGGGCATGACTTGTAGCTTCGGATATCGTTATGATCAGTCCAGCTAATCCAGTCAAATGCTTTCCCATGGTTGTGTTGAAATCCTTAGAACAATAACATTCAAAATCGGTAACTTATAAATTATAACAATAAATATGGAAAAGTTTATACATTATGATGAGTGAAAATTACCTGAGTTGTTTTAAAATATTTCAATGGGACATTATCTGAGTTTTCCAGAATATGGGTATCAATACCAAACACACACCCTGTTTTTTCTAGTTGGGGTTCAATCCTCCCCTTCCCAAATCCTCCTTTTTCAATTTCAACAGATTCACGTGCAAGGACTAACTCATTAGACCATCCAATGAAAACAGGAACGACCCTAGGAATAACTTGACGAGTGCGATAATTGACAACCCGATCAAGATACATCAGCTGCATTAATATAATAAAATGGTGAACATATGTATCATAAATTGAAATGTAATTATTAATAATTACTTATCACTAAACAAATAAAAAATTAAATTAAAATTACTTACAAGTAAAAAGAATATAGGGCCAGTGTATTGGGTCTTGGGATTAGCTTGCCATTTATCAGTAGCCTCATCCAACACTTGCAGAACTAAGCGGCACCAATTGTAGTTGCTCATCCTCTTTATATCTCCTAATGGCATGACTAGGTTTTGGTTGCAGGCACCACTTCCAGTTGGCTCAACCAAACAAGAGTAAAACAGCACAAGAAAGTCTTGAATGAACACATTTGTATCTGATGCTTTGAACATAGCAGCTTCAACATCACTGGTTCTGATTAAATGACCATATTTAGCTGTCTTCTGAGGGTCCAAGTTTAGATGCTCTCTCCATTCTGATATAACAGCCTTGTTCTCCCTTGGAAGAGACCTTTCAATGACAATTTTCCCTCGAGGAATCCCAAGACAAATCTCCACATCTTCTTCATTAACTTCTATGGTTCTACCATACTCCAACAACATAACACCCCTTCTAGGATCATAGTTGCTAATGAGCCAGTGTCCCAATTTCCTACATAGTATTTATGCAACAGTTTCATCAATCATGTATTCAAAGTTTTTCAATATATGTATATATGTTATTCAAACATTCAATCATATATATTCCATATATTTCCATTTATGCTCTATATGTTTATACAATAAAATATCAATTTGATTAGTAAATATCAATTTGTTGAATAAATTAGATCGATACATATAACATACTAAGTTGTAACATACCTTGGAATATCCATTGGAGGAAGATCAAGTAGACCCCCAAACCCAATGTTCCTAATTGCTTCCTTCTGTACATCTTTATCCAGTTTTCCCACTAAAGTAGCAAAAGAAAATGGCATGGACACGATCCTTGGATGTCTTAACATCAATAACTTCATCCACATCCTTAGAAGACATCTTTTTCTTCTTCACTCTCTTATGTAAGTCAACACTCTTTTTTGATTTCTTAGATTCCATATCCTTCAAATCCACTTTACTCTTCTTGGGCTTCCTCATTTCAATAACAAAATCATCAGAATCTTCATCAGAGTTCTCTTCTGATGATAACATTGTACCTAATTGATTGCATAAATTTAGCAAAAGTGTATCAATAATCTGAACTCATACAAGCTGTAATTTACATAAATTATTCTGAATCATCAACTTACCCAGTTCATTGTCATCTTTTGCATACGAATATTCTGAATCATCATCAGACAACTCAGTTGTATCATCACTACTTTCAGGGCCAAGGTCAAATACATCATCATTGTGATCCTGTGTCACCTTATCCTTGTTGCGCATTCTTTTAATTTGCCCCTTTGTGAGCTTTGCCTTTTTTTGAACATCCAATTGCGGTTCATTACCACCTATTCAATATTTACACATGTTAAACACAAATAATTAACACACCCAAACTATTTAACAATATCATTACTCATACTGAAATTATGAAAAAGGTTCATATTTTGTGTCTAGTTAAATGAATATTGAAGACCCAATTCAAATCTTATGAATAACATTCAATCTTAGTGTAAGAAATGTAGTCATTTGTGTGAGGTCATGTTCTGAACAATCTTTATTATATTAATGAAAAACATTGTTGACTACAATGAAAAATGTTCATATGGTTCTCTCATTCACATTACTCCAAATTTTTTTATTGAAAAACTATATGAAAATTGAAGAATAATAACATTCAATTTCTTGAATAACTATATATGATTACATTGAAATGGATTATTGTCATATTGAAAAACAATTATATATCTGTTGAAAAATATATTTGAACTGAGGCAACAACATTAGTAGTCATGGAAAAACATATACATTCTGTTTGATACAACTGCTACAAAACCATACCTTTTTCATGCCTGCGTTTTTTTGTCTTTCCTCACCTTGGATGAACTTGCCATTGTATCTATTCATTCCAAACAAAATACATCAACAATTATGCAACAGATTGTTAACTCATACTGAAATTATGAAAAATGATCATGGATTGTGTCTAGTTAAATGAATATTGAAAAACCAATTCAAATCTTATGAAAAACATTTAACAATAATGTAAGAAATAATTCTGTCATTTGTGTAAGGTCATGTTCTGAACAACCTTTATTATATTAATGAAAAACATTGTTTACTAAAATGAAATTTTTTTTATGTGGTTCTCACATTCACATTAATCTAAAAGTTTTATTGAAAAACTATATGAAAATTGAAGAAAACTAACACTATATGTCTTGAATAACTATATATGATTACATTGAAATGGATTAATGTCATATTGAATAACAAGTATATACCTTTTGAAGAATATTTTTTCACTGATGCAATGACATTATTATTCATGAAAAAACATAAACATCCTGTTGAAAAAAACTACTACAAATCCATACCTTTTTCTTGCTTGCGCTTTTTGTCTTTCCTCAGCTTGGAAGGGCTCGCCATTGTATCTATTCATTACAAACAACATTCATCAACAAAACACACTAATTTCTGGTTAATTGAAACACTGATCAACAAAAGGCAATGCACGAACTCAGTTGTGCTGGTTTTTCTCTTTAAAAATTATACAACACGACATAACAACAAACCTCACCATTAAAACCAAGCTATAACTCTACTATTTACAATCAAAATCACCAATTTCAACAAAAAAAGCAACTTATCAACACCTCTGTACACACAATAACTCTAAAATTTAGAATGTGTTCGTACATATCAAGCCGGATTCCCCAAAAAACACACATTGTTCAATCAAAAATATGCATTTTTAGTTCTAAATATCTCTATTCTCACTTCCAATTTCACCTAATTCAACGAATTCTATACCAAAATCGAATATCAAACCCTAATTTCGAGTTGTTGATTTCCGACCTAAAACCGCACCTCGTTAGTGGATTTCTACTCATTTCACCGATATATAAAGTTAATTGAATGTTAACTTACCAGGTTATCGCCGACGATGATTGATGATGTTATCGCCGCCTTCAACCTTTGAACCGTCTGCTTCGAAAATACAAAGAGCGAGAAGATGAGAGAAACTGCTATTGGAGAGAGGAGAGAGAGCGTATTTTGAATATGGAAAGGCAACCGGGCAATCCCGAAATTTTAGGCCATCTTCTCTTATTATTTGTTTTTTTATATTTTAATCCAATAAAAATTTGATCCGGTGAATCTCCCGTATCCCACCTTTTTTACACCCTATTTTTACAAAATCCTCACCCTCCATTTATCTATATCCAATGGTAAACCTTTAACCACACGATTTACCTTATAAATTGCTCTCACCTGAACATTATTCTAGTTTTCTATCTATGTAAATATTGATTTTATTCTTAAATATAAAATAAGGCAATTTTAGATTTTATAAAATAATTAATGTATCAAAATAAATTTTTATCTATATAATTTTATATCTATGGTTATTGATATTGAAAAGCAATATTATATATGCTATCTTAAGATTGTGCTAAAATATTTTTATCGGATTGTTGAAAAAAAGTTATCGATATAAATTTCTATCTATATCTAATATCTATGCTAATACATAATAAAACAAAAACAAATTATCTATAAAATTTATGCTACATGGCACTTTAAGAACCAATCGTTCTTTCATTTTATTTATTTATTTATGTTTATTATACTTAAAAGTGAATGTAGAAGGTTTGATTTAGAAAAATATTTTCCATGTTTATTTAGTTTTATCTTAAAGATTAGAAAACAAAAAAATCGTTAAATTTTATATAAATATCATTAATAATTATAATAATACCCGGACTTAGACTTAGATCAATAGATCAATTCCCAAACCCCTCAATCGACTTCCCAAGAGCGATAACAACCCGAATCTAATGGGGCAATCACACAAGGAAATCAAGTCTAGCTCCACCCGGGCGGTACTTCCACGAAAGAACCATAAAGTAAAAAAGGAACTAGCTCCAACTGCTACTATTCGCGGAACATCTACTTTAGAACCCCCGCAGGACGAAGCACAGATCAGTAGGTGCGCGGCTGCTGGTATAGATGAATAAAGGCGGGCCGCTTGAACGGGACCTATTCTCTTAATAGGCGGCAAAAATAGGTTAGGTTCCATTTGTATACTTGGCGGAATCTGGCATATATTAACCAAACCTTTTGCGTGGGCTCGCCGTGCACTTGTATGGTCTGGAGAGGCTTATTTGTCTTATAGTTTAGGTGCTTTAGAAAAAAGATGTTTGGCTGAACCCCTATCTCTTGATTGATCTGATCAGACGCTTGCTTTGGATATCAATCATTAAGAAAAAAAAAGGAAGAACGAACGATTTCCTGCAATTCTTCCCAATATGGAATGAGTAAAGAATCAAGAATAGAATAATTATTAAAATATACATTATTTTTGTTTTTTTCTCTTTAATTTATTATAATATATTATATAGTACAATTTTTAAAACTACCCATAAATTTACGGGAATTACACTAGTTGTATACATTAAAGACAAATTAATTTTATGCTAATTAATTTACAATCACCAAATTACCAAATTATTAATTATAGTAAAATCAAATAAAAATAAGAAAAAAAAAGGAAAATTCCAATTGGTACCCCTCAACTTTTTACTTTTTCAAATGGTGCCCAAGAAAAAAAATTATTCCAATCGGCACCCTCGAACTTTTTAATGAGTTTGTTCCGTGCCCCTAACATCATTCTCTCTTTAAATTCCGTTAAATTTGCAAATTAAAAAAGATTGAGTGACATGGACAATTCATACTTAAATCTAATAAATAAATCAATTCTTCTACCAAAAAAAATAAATAAATCAATTCATCGATATGAAGATCAGTGCAACATCTGCCAATCGCAACCGGCCGCCGACGAGGACGTCCTCTGTCACATCTACACCGCCGCGTGCACTACGCCAACAAGCTTGCTGGTAAACACCTCTGATTCTCGATCCTCCCTCCTTCTCAAACCAATTCGCCTCTCTGCGATATCTACCAACTATTGATTTATCTAAATCCACTCTCTATCTCTCCTTGATTTTGAATCTCTTTGCTTTCTAATTAATTAATTTCCCGTTCAATTGTAGGAGGAGAAGAGCATTTTTATTTTGTTAAGAAGACAACCGACGATTCTCTGCAGATGGTCCGACTTTCTGATCCACTACGCCGCTGAGGCCTGAGCATACACGCCACAACCACTTCCTTCTCACCGATGTTAGGGTTTCCCCTTCCTTCGTCTCCTATTCGAAGAACTTCTCATCCGTTGCTTTTTTCCATTAAATATTTCTTTTTGATTAAAGAAAATTGTTAGATTTGGATTTTACATTTTTTTATTTATAAATCCAACTGAATTTAAAGGAAAAATAAAAAATCTAACAGAATTTAGAGGAAAAATGATATTAGGGGCACAGAGTAAACTCCTTAAAAAGTTTGAGGGCACCGATTGGAATAACTTTTTTTCTTGGGCACCATTCGAAAAAAAGAAAAGTTGAGGGGTACCAACTGGAATTTCCCAAAAAAAATGAATTGAAGACGAGGTGGGTCAGTGGGTGGGGCCCATCCCTAGGTGGGTGGCAAAAAAAACTGAAGGGCGTGTTTGCTGTGTTGCCAATGAAATTTGAACCCGGGGCTATTGGCTTTAACAGTATGCATGTATCCACCTATGCTGTAATGTTCATGCGTTAATTTTAGCAGAGCAACTTAACATATTTCTATATTTTTTAGGGTGGGATGTAGCATACCCTAGCCCACCCTTGGATCCGTGCCTAATTGCAACTAAACGGGGCCTTAATTTTTATTCGAGATTCTATTATCATGACAAATAAAAGAAGACATTGAAATTCTTCTATGGACATAGGCTATGACTATCAAAGAAGAAAATAAATACTATAATCTGGAATAGAAATTTCGGATGTTCGTGTTCACGTTGAATTCTTGACAAGCCTTCGTAAATCGATCGGTCATCACTGTGGCTACAAACTTGATCTTGTAACATCACATCTTTACACAGGGCGCTACTTGGAGGTAGACCTCTCTGGGTACTACTCAGGTTAGCTTGACAACAACACACTCGGCTCTTGCAACACGTGAACGACGAGAAAACCATTAAAATTAAACATCCAACTTTTTTGTTTTGTAAAATGAATATAAAACATGTTTGGAAACCCAACATTTAAAATTGAATTTACCAATTAACCCATCCCGGAATTTCCATACCGTTCTAGAAACAACATTATCCAAACTAACGACAAAGCAGTTCAACTGAAATTAATTTTAATGAAACAATCTAAATGCACCCCAAAGGCCCAAAAAACTAATGACACGCGCGTCAATGGTCAGCTCCACCATCCTTTTAATGAAATAATCTTGTATGTGGGCCAGTCGATTTTAATTTTAACCAACCATACTATATAACTCAATTGTTGGGCCAGCCTAACAACCTAACTTGCGGCTCAATTTCAGCCCGTGGGCTAGGGAAGAAATGGAAACGAAAGGAAAAGGAGAGTTGGGCCGGGAGTCGAACCCACAACCTCCTCCCTTCCTCTCCTGCATCTCCTCCACAACACAACTTGTCTTTTTTACAATATAAAGAAGCTTGAAGTCCCTTCTTTTTATTTTTTTCCCCGAGTGCTTCTTCAACCTTTCATTGACGCCCCTATCGTGTCTCCCCGTCCCATCGCCATATCTTCTACACCTCTTATCCCTGCACCTCTCGCCCAAGCCACCACACCCCTACTTGACCCCTATGATGCTAGATTAAATAGGTGTCTTCCTCCTCCATTTATTTGTAAAAGGGATGGATGTTGAATGAAAAAAGGCACCATTATATTTCAATAAGGGAGTTGATACGCCCTTATTTGTAGCAGAGGTGACATTGGCGAGCATTAAGGGAGTTGATCCCAACCGTATCAACTCCCTTACTGCTCGCCATTGTCACATCTACTACCGCAACCCCATTGCACGCCGCCAAGCCCACACCAATATTTTAATAATTCGTAATCTATTTAGTGATTTTTAAAGTTCATATTTGATGGTGCGCAAAATAGCGGAGTATGAACAGTGTGGGACCTGAGTACGAGAAATAGCGGGATTTGGCGTAGTTCCCAAGGCATAAACTCGAGGGCCTTTGCCATACCCATCCAAAAAGGCAATCTAGACCCAAGCGAAGCCTCAAAACCATGATCACGAGGTCTAGACCTCGTTAAACTCACTCAATGGGTCGGTTAAGCAAACTCCCCCCAATGAACAACGAGACCCAAACCTCGTTGTTCAAAAGCTGACATCCCCGCCCCATTTAACCACTCAACGACCACCACACTCTCAACCCATGACCGACTACCTCATTCTCGACCAATCAGAGGGCTTGACCTCGAGCGTCCCACATCGACCAAACGGCAAGAATCATGTTCCTCAATCCTCTATAAATAGAGGAGAACCTCGAAGATAGGAAGGGGTCGAAAAACATCTTGAACTCAAGAACTATCTTGTTCGTTGAAGATCGACGTGTTAAATCATCGTAAAAGACCACGCTACAGCCAAGTGAAGGTCCACAAAAAGACTTCAAGTCGCCCAAAGAGACCTCGTCTCAGTCAAAGATCTCGCTACATCACTTCGCAGACCACAATCCCCGCATGCACAACCAAGTCTTCAACCTCGCTGAAAGATATCGGGCCTAAGTTTGCAACAGGAGTAGAGCTCGTCAATAGTCTGTTAGTGATAGAATCTCGCAGCAGTTAGGAGGTCTCGAACCTTGTTAGACAGAGACCTCGAATCCTCTGAGAAGAGATCTAGGGCATAATCTCGCTATTTGTAACCTCGTTCTAAAGATATAAATAAAAGCAAGTGTTTGCCTAGTCGAATAAAAGTAATCTCGTTCTTGTCTTTTAGCGTTGGTTTATTTCGGGTTTCATCACTGGCATCGTCTGTGGGAACTTCTTCATCCTAAGCAGTTTCCCGACTTGAGCAAACCTTGGGTTTTGAATCCCTCAAAATGGCCTGTCCAAACAACTTCTTCCCTCATCACCCCAATAACATGCCTGAAACCTCGCAATGGATGAACATGGTACCACTGCCAGGTTGTCTGTTCGGGGTCCCTTCGGGATGGGCATATAACGTCCTGCAAAACCCTTACCCATTCTAGGGGTACGAACTGGGCGATATTCCCCCGAACCCATATTCCTATCTAGGCTATGGGCAATACCAACAAGGCTTCTCCCCTTCGCCTGTCCACGTCCAGGCACCTCCGATGTCCGCATACGTCCCCGTCCCCGTTCCCGGTCCTGGCCAACCCCATTCTGAGTACGTACTCGCGTACGTCCTCGGGCACGTGCCGGGGCATGAGGCATCAACTAACGGCTCGTCAACGGAGAGACCGCCCCGGGACCCCATGCAGATTTCGAGGTCTCGCTCACGACGCTCCCGGATACAAGATCCGGAACTGTCCGAAACAGCGGGGAGCGTGATGCATACCCTGAAGTCGCGCTCGCGACGTCGCCATGTTGAGGTTGGTAGCCTCTCACCTTTCGTGGACGAGATTCAAATCGCACCGATGCCCAAAGGCTTCCATAGGCCGCAAATGGGGCTCTACGACGGCGCGGTAGATCCGGAGGAGCATGTGAAGCACTTCACTATTCAGATGAACGTCAACTCTTACAACGATGCCATCTTCTGCCGCATTTTCCCGACCACCCTGGAGAAGGCCGCGATGACGTGGTTTATAAGCCTCAAAATTGGGTCTGTGGCCTCGTTCACTCAGCTGTGCGAGTCCTTCATCACACACTTTAGTGGCTCGAGGAAGCGCAAGAAAACATGCGGGATCTCCGCGGCATCGAGCAGGGAGAGGGCGAGTTGATGGGCACCTTTTTTACAAGGTTCACAACCGCGGTTGCGGAGATCGCGCATATCGACGAGGTGTCGGTGTGAGACACCCTCATGGGCAATCTATGTCACGGGGCTGTCAAGAATTACATTTTCCTGAAATGTCCGTCGACATATGACAGCTTGTGCGCCCGGATTATGGCCCAGGTATACGCCGAGGACACTGCCAACCAGAGCTCTCGGCCGAGGACCGATAGGGAAATCGTGGCCGAGGCTAAGGGAAAGGCAAAGGTCGGTGTGCCAGCCGCCAAGGATGCGTATGTGACGCAGGCCCAGAACCCCGTCGTCAACAACAACAACAACAACAACAACAACAACAACAACAACCACAACAACAACCACAACAACAACAACAATAGAAACAACCGAAACAACAACAATAATGAAGCAGGGAGAAACAACAACGGTGGAAGTTGGAACTGCTTTGGAGGGAGGCAACGAGGTTACAAGGGAAATGGCGGCCCTCGTTATAAACGGAACGAAAAGGGGCGCGCCAACCCCGCCTCAGGAGCAAACAACGTGTCGTAGGGCCCGAGCCAACAACATCGAACAACAGGCTCTCGCAAAGCAGGCACGATCCCGGAACACGATGACGTCCGATGATATATTCACACCATCTCGGGTGGCCCCTCGCTGGATGGATCAAACCAGGCAGAAAGAAAGAGGTACGCGAGGGCAAACCATCATGATCCCTCGGTGTTCAGGGTCGCACAAACCTCACGGTCCCACGTGGGGCTAGCATTCACCTCCGATGACGCCGAGGGCTTGCACATGCCACACTCTGACCCTCTGGTGGTGCACGCTCTGCTAGGCTTGAAGATGGTAAAGCGGGTGTTGGTGGACACGGGATCTTCCGTGGACATCATGTACTATGGCGCCTTCGAGCAATTAGGTATCTTCGCGACGTCCCTGAAACCCTATGCCGGGAAGTTAACGCCCTTCTCTGGCGATGAGGTTGATGTCGCGGGCCTCATTGACCTCTGGATGACGTTGGGTGCCGGTTCGACGAGGCGAACCGAGATGGTGGAATTAATCGTGGTGCGTTTGCCCTCGGTGTATAATGCAATCATCGGGAGAGTGTCCGTGATGAAATTTCAAGCGGTGGTGTCCATCTACCACCTAAAGATGAAATTCCCCGTCGAGGGCGGGGTCGGTGAGGTGAAGGGCAATCAAGAAGAAGGTCGCGTCTGCTACGCGACCTCCGCAAAACAAAAATACCCGGTATTTATGGTGGAGGCTACCGGGGAGGCTGATCTCGAAGTCCAGGACTTTACGGTCCCCATCCCAGAGGCAAAAAGAAGGGTTGTCACGCCCTTCGGTAGCGAGGCAGAAAAGATCTACTTGGGCGAGTGCCTCTCTGGGGAGTCAGCTTCGTCGCTGAAGACCTTGCTTGCTGGCTCCCGCGACGTGTTCGCATGGATTGTAAAAGACCTCTGCGGCGTCCCGCGAACTGTGGCCCAACACTCCTTAAACGTTGATGTCACCGCTCGTCCTGTGGTACAACGACGGAGGAAGATGAATGAGTAGTGGGCAAGCGCCGTGAATGTCGAGGTAGGAAAGCTGCTGGCTGTGGGGTTTATCCGCGAGGTCCAGTACCCTAGATGGCTATCTAACCTTGTGCTGGTCAAAAAGGCCTGCAGAAAGTGGCGCATGTGTGTGGACTTCAAGGATCTAAACAAGGCCTGCCCCAAAGACAGTTACCCCTTGCCCTCGATCGACGAGCTGGTCGATTCCACGACGGGTCACGGGGTCTTGAGCTTCCTCGACGCATACTCAGGTTACAATCAGGTTTTAATGAGCCCACGAGATGAGGAAGAAACATCCTTCATCATGCAGCAAGGGACCTATTGCTACAAGGTCATGCCATTTGGTTTGAAGAACGCGGGTGCAACCTTCCAGCGACTTGTAGACCGAATATTCAAGAACCATCTGGGGAGAAACGTGTCGGCATACGTCGACGACATTGTGGTCCGAAGCAGAACCCTAGAGGAACATCTGGTCGACCTCGTTGAAGTTTTTGCAACACTCATACACAACCGGCTCAGCCTAAATCCTGAGAAATGTGTGTTCGGCGTATCATCGGGGAAGTTCCTGGGATTCATGATCAGCGAACGGGAGATAGATGTGAACCCCGCCAAGATAGAATCGATTCTTTCGATGAGGTCGCCCCGATCTCGAACCGCGGTACATCGGCTCAACGGCATTGTAAACTACCTGGGGAGGTTCTGTTCCCGTTTGGCGGACAAATCGCTACCCTTCTTCGCGGCTCTAAAGAAAAACGACAAGTTTGTTTGGGACGAAGAACTAGAGCTCGCTTTCTCTGGGTTGAAGGCATTCTTTTCAAAGCTCCCCACATTGTCGCCTCCAAAGGTGGGCGAGGACTTGCAACTGTATGTGGCCGTGAGCCCGGAGACAGTCAACGCTGTGCTGCCGAGAAAAGCGATGCACCCTGTCTATTTCATCAGTCGCGTGCTCCAACCTGCGGAGCAGCGATACTCCCCGGTAGAAAAAATGGCCCTGGTTGTGGTGACCGCCGCAAGGCGCCTGCGCCCTTACTTTCATGCACACCCTATCTAGGTCCTTTCCGATCTCCCTCTTCGACAGATCCTCCATCAGCCCGCCCTTTCCGGGTGAATGACGAAGTGGGCGGTCGAGCTCTCCGAGTTCGACATCAGCTACCTATCCAAGACCGCGATGAAGGGGTAGGCTCTCGCTGACTTCATGGTAGAAGTAACCTTCCCCGAGACTGACGAGAGCGCGGAAGAGTGGAAGGTCTTAGTCGATGGCTCGCGGTGCAACACAGGGGGCGGGGCTGGCGTGTTTCTTGCCGGTCCCTCGATCAACACGGAGTATGCCCTTAACTTCGCCTTCGACGCCACCAATAACGAGGCCGAGTATGAGGCCATGATCGCCGGGATAGAGATGGCGTTGCTCAGTGGAGCTCGCAAGATCAGGGTGGCGCGACAGTTGAATGGACAGTATGATGCCAAAACAAGGTTCCTGCCCGCATACCGAGAAAAGGTCAAAGCCTTGGTATCCTGCCTAGAAACGTTCGCGGTAGAATCCATTCCACGCGCTGCGAACACAAAGGCAGATGCTCTTGCGAGGCTGGGGTAGGCCCTTCCCTTAGAAGTAGGCAACTGCGTGATGGTAGAGAGAAAGCTCTCGCGAAGTGTGACCAGCGAAGTTCTTTCCGTCAAACTCGGGGACTGGAGGATTCCCATCACACAATATGTGAAAAGCGGCGTCCTTCCTGAGGATCCCGCAGAGGCCAGAAAGCTCAAAATGTAGGCGGCTCGCTACTGTGTCATCGGAGGACGACTTTATCATCGGGGTTTCGCAGAGCCCAACTTGCTATGTGTGTCGACCGAGGCCGTAGAGCACATACTCTTCGAGGCACATGAGGGGGTTTGTGGCGGCCACCCTGGTTGGTGTGCCTTGTCGCACCAAATCGTCCACTTGGGGTATTTTTGGCCCACCCTCAGGCAGTACCGAGGGCTTACGTTCAAAAGTGTGACGGGTGCCAAAAGCACGCCAACGTCCAGCATGGACCGACCTCGCGCCTGCGCTCGATCCATGCACCCTGCCCCTTTGCGATGTGGGGGGTGGATATTCTAGGACCCTTCCCCAAGGTCGTGGGGCAGGTACAGTACATCCTGGTCATTGTCGACTATTTCACGAAGTGGGTCGCGGCAGAGGCGATGTCAAAAATCACAGGGACAAAGGTCTGCAATTTTCTATGGAAAAATCTCGTATGTCGCTTTGGGGTTCCCATGACCATCATGACCGACCATGGCCCCCAGTTCGACTGCGAGGAAACTCGAACCTTTTGCTTCGAGCTTGGCATAACCCTCAAGTTTTCCTCGGTGGCCCATCCACAATCAAACGGCCAGGTCGAGAACGTCAATGCCCGTATCTTGTCCGATCTTAAGAAGTGGCTGGGCATAGCAAAAGGCCGCTAGGCGGAGCTTCTCCCGCTCGTCCTATGGACATATCGAACAACCGCGCGTCGCGCCACGGGGAAGACGCCTTTCGCCTTAACCTACGGGGAGACCTTGGTCCCTTCGGCGAGGGTCTTCGACTTCGACGAAAAAGAGAACGAGACCAATCTCAAGGTAGAATTGCAGTTCAGGGACGAACTTCGTAGGTCGCAGCCCTGCGCTCCAAGGAATACAAGAGGTGAGTTGTGGTGTATAATGAAAAGAAGGTTAGACCCCGGGTTTTGGTCTTGGGGAATCTCGTTTTAAGGCGAACCGAAGGCGGCAAGCTGGATCCAAACTGGGAGGGGCCGTATCTCCTCGGAGAAGAAGTCGCGACCGGGGCTTTTAAACTAAAAGCCCCGAGCGAGGCTCGGGATCGCCGCATATAATTTGGCATGCACGATCCGATCAAGGCTCGTGATCGTTGCACAGTTGTAAAATAAAAGAATGACCCGATATGGCTCGAGCAGTCTGCAAGTCTTGCAGCACTCGGGCCATGGGGTTGGATCGGGATGGAATGGGCCTTTGGAACCCTCAAAAGGCAAGCAATGTAACCACAAGAAGAGATAGAAAGAAAATTGCATAAAGTAAGGCCGCGAAGGCCAAAATATCATATTACAAACCCCAGCGGGGCCACCAAAATATTTGGAAAAATAAAAAATTACAAGAGCGCCTGTCATTCGCTCGGCCTGTCAGCGGGAGGGCCCATGGAGATTTGGCGGAGGGGCGAGGCAACGATAACTTCGAGCTCGGAGGTAGGCTTGGCTTGTGCGAGGTTGGGATCACCCAGGGCGGGGTTCAAACCTTCCTGGACCGAGAGGTTTGCGGCAGGAACTTCGTTCTCGCTCGGTGCAACCCCGCTCTCGTTAGAAAAATTCGCATTCTCCCTCGGGCTCCTCCCCGGTCTCCCCCATGGTCAGTCCATAATTGGGGATGAAGAAAGCGATGCGGGGGTCGATATGCTGATACTTCACGACCGCCTGTTTCACCCCTACACGAATAGCCTGCCGGTACATCCCATCAATATTGCTCAACAACTCTTCCTGGTACTCGGCCGACTTAACGTATTTGGGCCTTGCAGCCTCCACCTCCTCATTGAGCTCCTTGATGCGGTTGTGAAGGCTGTTGTTCTCCTCCTCCACCTTCTGGAGCTTGGACTCTTTCTCCTTGAAGTATTTGTGTTCCTCGGAGAGTTTGGTCCGAAGATCCTCAACCGAGGCCTGTAGGTCCCCAACTAGGGCCTTCGCCTCCTCCTCCTTCGTCTTGGCTGCCTCCTTGGCCTCATCCTTCGCTGCGACTTCCGCAGTCTGAACCCGCCTCTCAGCTTCGACGAGATCCTTCTCCTTCTTCGCGCACTCCTCTGTGCTGGCCTTGAGCCTCTCCTTCATCTTATCCATTCTCTTATGGAGGAGGTTGATGCGACTACAGTTGTAGTTCTTAAAGAAATTGTGCTGAAAAACCAAAAGTATGTTAGGAGAGAACAAGCAAGAAACTTTCAAGAGAGGCTTACAAAGAAAAATAAAACATACCATCGCCGAGTAGCGGAGGGCCTCGTCATTGAGGGCGTCCTCGGAGAGATTTTTCGCAAACGCAATCTCCTCCTTCCAGTTCTCCTTGTTCCAGTTCCTGAGTGCGCCTTTGGACGGCCCGGGGTAGTTGAACTTTGCGGCAGGAGGGCCAGTGGCGGAAAGAGCTCGCCCCTCAAGGCTGGAACTTGGGACGATCTCCCTCCCCGAGGAGCTGCGTTGACCGCCCCCCATGTGCTTCTTCCTTTTCTCCTTGCGGGGCGACGCCTCCGCTTCCTTCCTTTTGGATTCGGTCCCATCACCGAATCGTGGGGGAGCCTGGGAGGACGCCCTGGTAGCGTCTCCTTTAGGCAGCCCCTCTCAACAATTTTAACCCCTGCGACCTTCGCAGGGGCCGACGCCTTCGGTGTTTGGGCCTTCGGGGCCCTAGAGGGCTGCGCGGCAAGCCCCACAATCTTCTTTCCTTTCGCCCTCGAGGCCAAAGCATCCAAGAGAGTCACTGTGAAGGAAAAAGCGTAAAGAGAAGGGGGAGAAAGTCGCAAACTATCAAAATCTAGAATGCATGATCCGAGCGAGGCTCGTGATCATCGCAAACAATCAACATCTAAAATACAAAACCCGAGCGAGGCTCGGAGTTACCGCACGTGGTCCAAATCTAACACAAAGCAAAACAAGAAACAAATGCAAGAGAGAGAAAACATAAAGAGATAAGTACCCTCGTGGTTTGGGAAGGTAAGACTCAGACCCGCCCGCTCGAGCCAGGTATTCCCAGTAAGGCGCCTGGCGCAGTGTTGAGAACCGATTCTTGATCTCAGTGACATCTCATGACCCCTTGGGACGACGAAAATTGTCCAGTGCCGAGGGGAAGTTGAGGTACTTCCCACAACGGTCCCGAACCAAGAACCACTTGTCCTTCCATTGGCCGACGTTCGACTGGGTGGTGGTGATCTTGAGTCCGGGAAAACTTAGGTTGACGAGACATGATCTCTGCTCTCGTCTTGCCAAAAACAGGCTTGTCATGACATCCATGTCAGGCCCCTCCCCGAGCTCGTAGCTTCGGAGGGTGTACGCGCACAAGTGTCTCCATGCGTTTGGAAACTATTGCGCGGGGCAGACATTTATTAACCATAAAAAGTCGGCTATGTGCCGAGCGAGCGGTAGCCGAAAGCCGGCCTGGGGGCTGTGCAGATGAACAACCGCGCACTGTTCGTATAGGGACAAGGAGCAGCCATCCCCCTCGGGGAGCGCCAGCTCAACCCCCTCGGGCTAGGGAAAATCCTTCGCGATCTTTTCTAGGGCCTCCCTTTTGAGAACTGTCGGGGCTCCCTCGGGCAGAAAGATCCCGATCGCGGGGTTTGGGGTCATCGGTATCCGCTCCTCAAGGACTAGAGGGACGCATGACACCGAATCAGTAATATGCCGCGCGAAGAAGCTCGGCTGGTTGTTGGAATTGGACGACCTCACATCGGAGCCAACGAGTTCTTCATCAGAGGTCGAAGATGAGGCCATCTCAACCCCGGAAGACGTGTGTAATCGGGGAAAGCACGAGGTAACAGAAGTGTCGGAGTCACTAGGTGAAGGGTCACTGAACACAATCGAAGGGGACCTCGGGATCTGTGAATCACTGGTTTCAATGGTTCTTGCGGTTTCGGAAGAGACTTCGTAAAAATCTTCCCAGAGTTTGAATGCGAGGCCTGGTGGAGGGCTCGAAGAGACTCCTCTAGGCATGAAAAGCGAAGTCCAGGTTGCGAGAAGTGAGCACCTGGATAAGGAGAAGTTTTGAGACATCGAGCAAACTAAAAAAGAAGGGAAAAGCGAGGTAATGACGTAGGTGAGGCATGACTCTAGGGCTACTCCAACAGATGGGACGACCTAGGAAGAATGTGAAGGCAACGAATAGAGTTGCAGAGTGGAAAGCAGTGGTTGAAAAATCAAACATCTCATCTTCCAAGCGGCGAGACGTTTGGTTTCCCAAGAAGCATTCGAAATTCCAAAAAGAGAAATGACTCGACTAAAGTCGTTGTGCCGAGATCAAAAATAATATTAACCCTATTTTACTAACTTAGTATAGCAAGCAAGCAAGGGGTCGAACCCAAGAGAATCAGTATTTCTAATAAATCAACAAAGAACAAAGACGGGTTTTTAGGGTTTAAGCAAGCAAGCAAATTTAGGATTGAAATCAATTAAAGGAAAGTAGAGTTCATTCAATCAATTCCACCTTTTTAATCCTTCGATCATCGATTCATCCACTTTTCTATAAATCCTAGGTTAATTCCAATCCTTATAAAAGATCTCCGCTTGTCCACGGTCCAAGCGAAATTATGATATGAACAAGGACACTTAATTCAAATCATGCAAAGTATTAAGGATAATATGATATCAAATCATGCAATCAAGCTACGAGTCTCATGCATAAAATAACAATCAAACACTCTTTCTCAATTCCAGTCCACGGTCCTGGAAAAGAGTTGTTTCAAGGATAAATAAGATTGCACAGACAACAATCAAACCTAATCCAAACAGTAGATCTAACTCAATCAAACAAGTTCATCAGGCTCATAAAATCAAACATAGATCATGGAATTAAAACAAGAGTTTTGATTTTAACCAAAGGATAGAAAAGTTACCAGAATCTCACGAATTCAAATAAAAAGGCTTCCTTGATCAAACAAACTCCAAAGAAGATTAGTTCTCCATAATAGAAATAAAAACTAGGTTAAAAATAAAAGTAGTCTCCAAAAGTTTGCTAAAAGTATCCTCCGAAACTGAATACGAAAACTAGGTTTAAATACTAAAACATCCGAAATAAAACTAGATATAATAATATTATAAAAAGATAAAATAAAACGAAACGAAGTCGGCGCGGACACAGCCACCCGCGAGCGTGGGTCCAAACCTGCGATCGCGGCTCCAGTCTTCTCTCAGCGTCCGCGGATCTTGCACCACCCGCGGGCGCGGGTCTCAACCCGCGGTCGCGGGTCTTTTGACAGCATTCTGGTGTCAAATTCGGAGGGGGTTTTGACCCACTTAGAGTTGGAATTTGAACTCGCCGTAAAAACATGAATTATAGCTCTTCGAGTCATCTTTCCAATGATACCAAATTCAGCTTCATCCGATCACCGTAGCTCCCGAACGATGCGTCACAAGAAAATAGTGTCAAAACAACTACAAATCAACCTTTGTCTTCAAAACTTTTGCAATTCTTCAAATCTTGTCTTCGGTCTTCATATTACAATTATGCTGAAAAATAACCTAAACACACTCAAATCATGCCTAAAATACAAGAGTTAACCTATACTAAACTAGAGCGTATCAAATTCCCCCATACTTAAACCTTGCTCGTCCTCGAGTAAGCTCAAAATAAATCTAACAATCAATCCTATCAAGGTTTATAGCATAGTACAAGGGAAGACAAAAATCACTCATCTCACCAACCCGAACCCAAAATAGAGAAATAATGAGCAACAACATGATAGCTCAAGCACACACCTCACATAGATACATAGTCAATAAGCTCTCAAGCTCTAAAAATTGTAGAGCGTCCTAAGATCTACCCGACATCTAAAATGTAATCCCCAAGCCCCAAAGTAGAATGAAATCCTAAACACTCCAATTTTTCCACTCAATTCTACTTAGGCGCCCTTTCGGGTTTTCACCTAATCACTCATTTCATTTTTCTTTAGGTGTGCTCACATATACTCACATCTCTCATAAACCTCATATTACCCCAGCCTAATGCTGGTCCTGGTTACCTGCTTATTACCTGAGCCGCCCTTTCGGGTTTTCGACTCATCCCAGGATTTTATATGCCTTTTTTCAAATTTTTATGGCTTTTTCATTTTTTATTAAACTTTTCTCTATACAAAACAAGGAACAAAAATCCCATAAAAATAACAGAAAAATAAACTAAAAAGCAACTAACTATGATATGCGTAGCGAGTACTTCCTCCCCCATACTTAAATCCTTCATTGTCCTCAATGAAGTAAAGAGAAAGGAATTAAGCATAGAAGAGGAAAATCAGAAAACTCACATACGAAAGAAGAGAGAAATGAACTCCTTGAATTATAAGCACCAAACTCAGGAACAAACTGATTTGTCTGGGAACGAACCGCGAGCGCGGGTCATGGACCGCGGGCGCGGGTACTGGCGACAGCGAACACTAGATCCATAAACCGACTCTCGAATAGCAAATCTCGAACGTCGTCTTTACAACTTCAGCAACCAGATCCACACCATAGAACGTGTCCAATGAAAATGAACTGGACTCCTCAAAATAATAAAAACTCTGACGACGGCATCACCCCCATACTTGAACAATGCCGCAAAGATGGTGTAGATGCGGACTCACCACAATGGGATGGAACCTGATAATAGTAACTAACAATTCCAAGGAACTAGACATGGAATGATATAGAAAAATGGATTGGTGGGTGATGGTAGAATATGGAAGAACACTCTTTTTTTTTCTCTTCTTTTTTTTCCTGATTTATCTCGGGGGTTTCACCCGAAAACCTTTTATTTCGGGGATTTCACCCGAAAAACTTTTATTTTTTTTATTTTTTCCGAAAAACAGAAACTGGATTCCGTCAGGGCAGACCCGCGAGCGCGGGTAGTGAACCGCGAGCGCGGGTCCAGCCGCGGACTCGGGTCCTGGCGCGGGTTCTAGTCTCGCCTTGCACTTTCTTCGAGATATAAAATTTTGACCTGCATGTTAGCCCGACAGAACCAAAACGAAACTAAAACTAAACTAACAAAAAGGAAAGAAAAGAAAAGAAAAGAAAAACTTACCTCAGGTTGCCTCCCGAGCAGCGCCTTTGTTTAACGTCGTTGGCCCGACGTCTTTTTATAGCTCAAAACGGGTCCTCATCTAATTGAAACTGGACCTTTTTCCTTCCATGTGCCATGGATAATAGGCCCTTTGAAACATCAATCACGACGCTCGCCGTCTTCATAAACGGACGACCCAATAGTAAAACTGGGTCGTATCTCCCTTTACCAATTTCCAGGACATAAAAGTCCGTCGGGAAAATTAAACCGTCCACCTGCACTAAAACATCTTCCACAAATCCTTTCGGATGCACATTAGAATGATCAGCCAGTTCAATAGTAATATTTGAATCCTGTAATGGCCCTAGACCTAATCTCTCATATATGCTAAGTGGCATGACATTTATAGATGCTCCTAAATCAAGCATAAAATGCTCAATTTTTGTCTCACCAATGGTTATTGGAACAGTAAACCTCCCTGGATCCCCATACTTCTTAGGCAATTGCCTCTGAAGCATGGAAGATACATTTTCTACATTCTCAACAAGATTGATTTTCTTAACCTGCCCTTTTTCTTTTTGTTTCCTCTTAATAGTACATAATTCTTTAAGAAACTTAGAAAAACGAGGAATAATTTGAACAAGTTTAAACAAAGGGACATTTACCTCACACTTAGAGAAGGTTTCGAAAATTTCTTTGTCGTTGGCTGGCCTCCTGGTGTCCTTCAGTGCCTCAGGAAATGGTGGAGCGGGCTTTTGTGAAGCCATGGGAGGAAACGAAGGCCGAATGTAAGCATTTGATTCTGTCGGAGGAGGGACCCGCGAGCGCGGGTGGGGACCCGCGATTGCGGTTTGGCCGCGGGCACGGTTTTGTTCTGCGGTCGCGGGTTCAAGCTGACTCTCAGTTTCAACTTCGTTTTCTGTACCGCGATCGGGGCTGTCTTCCTGCGAGCTCGGTGGGTTTCCGCTGGCTGGGACTTCAACATTCAGCTCCTTCCCACTCCTCAATGTGATGACACTCACATTCTCTCTCGGGTTAATAGTCTGAGATGGCAATTTCCCCGAATCTCTGGCTTCTAAGAAACTAAGACCGGTTGCAATCAGACTTAATTGATTTTCAAGATGTTTCATTGTAGCCTTGGTCTCTTGATTCTCCTTTATGAGCTGAGCAATAATAGCGGGATTTTCAGGAGGAACTTGGGGCCTTGGCACATAATTAGGCCTGGGAACATAGTTGGGCTGACCTCCTTGTTGTGGAAAAGGTTGTTGAGGTTGTTGATTCCATCTAAAGTTAGGATAGTTCGCCCACCCCGGATTGTATGTATTTGAATATGGGTCATTCCGGGGCCTTGCTTGATCATAGTTCCCTATAGCATTGACATCAGCTGCTGGCTCTTGCATGATAGGACATGCATAGGAAGGATGACCTGTTTCACCACAGATTCCACAAGCCCTTGAACTTGAAGCTCCATTACCCACCAACAGTTGCTTCATCATAGCCTTTAACTCCCTTACTTAAACATTCAGGGAATCATTCACAGAATTTACAAACCTACTGTTGGACCTCTTTCTCTGGTTCCTGCATTGCTCAGCTAGAGTCTCCAACTTTTCAAACGCTTGCCTCGGAGTGAGATTTTCATAAGATTCCCCATAGGACGCATTCATCATGCGTTTATCAACATCACAGAGCCCTTCAATGATATAGAAAATTAGATCTTTTTCAGAATAGCCATGGTAGGGACAGCTGGCTATGAGCCTCTTGTAACGCTCATAATATTCATATAGATTCTCATCATCACCCTGCTCCAAACTGCTCAGTTGCTTCTTGATAGATGTCTGTTTGGCAGTAGGGAAATATTTTTTCTAGAAAAGCACCCTTCATCTGAGCCCAAGTAGTAATCGTCTCAGGTGCTAAGTATAGATACCATTCCTTAGCTGCGTCAGCTAAAGAAAATTGGAAAGCCCTCAACATAAGCTGATCTTCAGTCACATCAGCCGTCTTCATTTCCAAACAGACAGAATGGAACTCTGCAAGGTGTTTATTCGGATCCTCCCCACTCAATCCTTGGAACTTAGGCAAATAATGGAGAAGACCAGACTTAAGCTCAAACTTCACACATTCCCCTAGTGCGGGAAATTGAAGACCGAGCTGTTGTTGATGTAGATTAGGCGCAGTCAGTTGCCTAATAGTACGATCTGCCATTGCTACTAACTGTTCTTCAACCTCTGAATCAGATGAGGAAGAAGAAGAAGATACTGGATCAAACTGAATGCCTAACACTTGAGCTTGGACTTGACGTCTTAGCTCTCTCAGAGTCCTGTTAATTTCTGGATCAAACGGAACAACAGGAGAATTATTAGTAGAACAGGTAAGAACCATAAGATAGGTTCTTACCAGATTCGGGATTTCCGAGACGAAACAAACCGCGAGCGCGGGTCTGGCCGCGGCCGCGGGCTGCGAGACGCGAGCGCGGGTCGTCAGAAACGCCGATTTATCAGAAAAGTTAAACCGATCCCCCGACAACGGCGCCAAAATTTGACTCAACTAAAGTCGTTGTGCCGAGATAAAAAATAATATTAACCCTATTTTACTAACTTAGTATAGCAAGCAAGCATGGGGTCGAACCCAAGAGAATTAGTATTTCTAATAAATCAACAAAGAACAAAGACGAGTTTTTGGGGTTTAAGCAAGCAAGCAAATTTAGGATTCAAATCAATTAAAGGAAAGCAGAGTTCATTCAATCAATTCCACCTTTTTAATCCTTCGATCATCGATTCATCCACTTTTCTATAAATCCTAGGTTAATTCCAATCCTTATAAAAGATCTCCGCTTGTCCACGGTCCAAACGAAATCATGATATGGACAAGGACGCTTAATTCAAATCATGCAAAGTATTAAGGATAATAGGATATCAAATCATGCAATCAAGCTACGAGTCTCATGCATAAAATAACAATCAAACACTCTTTCTCGATTCTAGTCCACGGTCTTGGAAAATAGTTGTTTCAAGGATAAATAAGATTGCACAGACAACAATAAAACCTAATCCAAATAGTAGATCTAAGTCAATCAAACAAGTTCATCAGGCTCATAAAATCAAACATAGATCATGGAATTAAAACAAGAGTTTTGATTTTAACCAAAGGATAGAAAAGTTACCAGAATCTCACGAATTCAAATAGAAAGGCTTCCTTGATCATACAAACTCCAAGGAAGATTAGTTCTCCATAATAGAAAAAAAAACTAGGTTAAAAATAAAAGTAGTCTACAAAAGTTTGCTAAAAGTATCCTCCCAAACTGAATACGAAAACTAGGTTTAAATACTAAAACATCCGAAATAAAACTAGATATAATAATATTATAAAAAGATAAAATAAAACGAAACGAAGTCGGCGCAGACACAGCCACCCGCGATCACGGCTCCAGTCTTCTCTCGGCGCCCGCAGATCTTGCACCACCCGCGGGCGCGGGTCTCAACCCGTGGTCGCGGGTCTTTTGACAACATTCTGGGGTCAACTTCGGAGGTGGTTTTGACCCACTTAGAGTTGGAATTTGAACTCGCCGTAAAAACATGAATTGTAGGTCTTCGAGTCAGCTTTCCAATGATACCAAATTCAGCTTCATCCGATCACCATAGCTCCCGAACAATGCGTCACAAGAAAATGGTGTCAAAACAACTCCAAATCAACACTTGTCTTCAAAACTCTTGCAATTCTTCAAATCGTGTCTTCGGTCTTCATATTACAAGTATGCTCAAAACTAACCTAAACATACTCAAATCATGCCTAAAATACAAGAGTTAACCTATACTAAAGTAGAGCGTATCAAGAAACGACGATGAACTCAACCATCGGCTGGCACACCAAAAGGCTCGAGAACATCGCCGGACTACCAACGCCACCCCCGCTCCCACCGTTTTGCCACCGTGACACCTACGCAAAACACCGGAAGCCTTCCGCCTCCGCCTAGGGCACGAGGCGGATGGAGAAAAAACGCATCAAAAACACACGCAAAGTAAGGATCGACTACTCACTTGTCGGAAATCGGTGTGGAGAAGACGGTTGCGGGCCTTGAAATTGGTGAAAACGCTTCGCCTGCTCGCCGAAGATCGAGAAGATAGAAGAGAGAGAGGAAAGGGTTGCTTGGAGAAGAAGACGAAGAATGAGAAGAAGAGGGGCGCATGAAGGCTTTTATAGAAAGCGAAGTTGGGCCTCTACCAGTTGGAAATACCTTAATGGGCCTAATTTCCTTCAGGGGCCCATTAATGAGGAAAGGGGGAGCAAGCCCAGGACTCTTCAAGTGCGTGACAGAAGGAAAAACCGCCAAGAAATTTTTAAAGTGTTCAGCCTCGCTGAAGATCCTCGGGCCTCGTTGCCCACAAACCTCTAGCCTCGTTGAAGATCCTCTGAGCTCGCTTGCCCATAACCCTGAAAACTCGCAAAGAGACCTCCTTAAAGCTGAGACTTCGCACCCTGGGTACGGAGGACTGAGCATCGCGCAAATATGACCTGCGGCCCTTGGGCCGAGACCCACAGACCATGGGGTTGTGATGGTGCACAAAATAGCGGAGTATGAACAGTGGGACCCGAGTACGAGAAATAGCGGGATTCGGCGTGGTTCCCAAGGCATAAACTCGAGGGCCTTTGCCATACCCATCCAAAAAAGGCAATCTCGGCCTAAGCGAAGCCTCAAAACCACGATCACGAGGTCCAGACCTCGTTAAACTCACTCAATGGGTCGGTTAAGCAAACCCCCCAATGAACAACGAGGCCCAAACCTCGTTGTTCAAAAGATGACATCCCCGCCCCATTTAACCACTCAGCGACCACCATACTCTCAACCAATGACCGACTGCCTCACTCTCGACCTATCAGAGGGCTTGACCTCGAGCGTCCCACATCGACCAAACGGCAAGAATCATGTTCCTCAATCCTCTATAAATAGAGGAGAACCTCGAAGGTAGGAAGGGGTCGAAAAACATCTTGAACTCAAGAAGTATCTTGTTCGTTGAAGATCGACGTGTTGAATCATCGTAAAAGAACACTCTACAACCAAGTGAAGGTCCACAAAAAGACTTCAAGTCGCCCAAAGAGACCTCGTCTCAGTCAAAGATCTCGTTACATCACTTCGCAGACCACAATCCCCGCATGCACAACCAAGTCTTCAACCTCGCCGAAAGATATCGGGCCTAGGTTTGCAACAGGAGTAGAGCTCGTCAATAATCTGTTAGTGATAGAATCTCGCAGCAGTTAGGAGGTCTTGAACCTTGTTAGACAGAGACCTCGAATCCTCTAAGAAGAGATCTAGGACATAATCTCGCTATTTGTAACCTCGTTCTAAAGATATAAATAAAAGCAAGTGTTTGCCTAGTCGAATAAAAGTAATCTCGTTCTTGTCTTTTAGCGTTGGTTTATTTTGGGTTTCATCAATATTATTATTGGTTCAAGTTATATACTTGGTATTGTTACAATTTTTTTTAAAAAAGAATGTTATTTTAACCTTTTAATTTTGTTAAAATATGATTGCCATTTTAGAAATTTAAAGAGTGAATGATTGGCGAGCTACAAGATTTGGTGTTAAAAATTACACATATAAACTTCGTTCATGCAAATTTGATCAATTTATTCATCGAATAAAATGTATAAAAATACAAATATTCTAGAACAACCTATATTTTTTTTTGGAGCGAAGAAAACCCTTTTTTTATTTCGATATATAGTTTGAGTGATATTAATGAAAATTACATGAGTAAGATGCAGACTGATTGAAAACCACCATTTGGCTGAGCATTTTGCTAAATTTGTTCCCTTCTAAGCTCCAAGTTTTATTAATTCTGGTTGTTCAAGAAGCATTTTGTGCAAATTGGATACGTTTTTGGACTGCATTCACAACAACGCGCCCAATAACCCTTTGTACACACAACGTGAACACTGCAAATTAATGAAACACATTAATTTATGCTCTCAATGGATAATAAACTAGATAAATTCAACACATACATAGTTGTAACAAGTAAAAGGATTTCTTTCTACCAAAAAAAAAGTAAAAGGATTTCTTTAAAAAAACATAAAGGAAGAATGGTTGATCGAAAATAACCTCAACTATTATTTATATACCAGAAATAATTACACTTTTAACATAATAAAAAAACAATCACAATTATTCATGTATAGATAGAAAATAATATAGTCCATTTTTTCTGGTTGCATTTCCGGATTTTTGGTGACATGTATGCAAGAATAATGAATGGAATATATAAAAATGTCGGATTTTTTATGTACATTTAGGCAAAACAAATTCCAAATTGATGCACAATGTACATGAAAAGCAATGCAGATACAATTAATTTTTTATACAACTAAAGTTTTATATACATCCAAGGCAAAACTTGTACATGTAGCATACGATCCCACTTTGCATGTAAGTAATTATTCTCACGGGGTCATTTCCCAATAATTTAGACTATTGTTATAATAGCAAGTTCAGACTATTTAATTTGCAATTGAACCCTTCAAACTCCTTATAATTAAGGGGAAAAAGTGTCAATTTGTTTTAAAAGTATGTAATCGAAAATACTTACTAGGGATATATGGAGAATATAAGTTGGTTTAGTTTTAATGAACCGGTTCCTTTAGCCGGTTTGTTCCGGTCCGATTTGTCTTTATTCCGGTTTGTTATCTAGGGTTATGTGCTACTTATATCTCTTCTTTTCTCTACAACCGCTTATGACTTTCTCTGATTCAATAATAGAAATCTCATCTTTTGTCTGTCTAATTTTCTTCTCGATCGATTCGGTCTCATTTGAGCAATTTCAGCATATCTTTGATCGTTCTTAACATGGTATCAGAGTTGTAAGGCCGATTCTGAGACGGATTTCCAGTTCACAAGTTTCTTCTAGTTAAACATGGAGGATGGGAGAAGCTATGCCTCTCACGAGGACTCTGGTAGCACGGACCTGGATTTGAGGCACCTTGAGGCCGATAATGGCGGTTTTCGAGGACGAAACCGAGTGCCGCGCAAGCAAGGGCGAGGGTATGACAATCGGAGGGCTAGACGATATAGCCGAGATGCTCGAGCAGGTAACAACTCCGACCCTCTCTTCTTATCAAACTCGGATGCCCCCGGGATGCAGCTCGTATCTGTCCCCTTTGATGGAACCAATTTCAGAGGTTGGAGTCGAGCTATAAGATTTGCCTTAGGTTCCAAGGTGAAACTTCCCTTCATTAATGGGGATCTTCCACGACCTTCTAGAGCGTCTGAGGACTTTGAACAGTGGGAGCGGTGTGATTTTATGGTCATGAGTTGGATACTCAACTCAATGACCAATGAGCTCTCCCAGAATTTCATTCATGTAAATTCAACCCTAGAACTTTGGAATGATATTAAAGAACAGTATGCGGAGTCCAATGCTCCTCTTGTCTACCAATTGCAAAAGGAAATCAGTAACATTAGACAAGAGAATACTTCTGTGGGAATTTATTATGGTAGGTTGAAGAAGGCATGGGATGAATTGTCTGCTGTGGAAGGAATTCCAGTTTGTACATGTGGAGTGATTGCTCAATGTGGTTGTGCGTTGATGAAGCGTATTGTCGATCGAGACTCCACAACTAAGCTCATGCAATTTCTTATGGGTCTTTCAGACACGTATGATAATATAAGGGGGCAGATTTTGGCAAAGGACCCTTTACCATCTGTTGGGCGTGCCTTTCACATGGTTGGTGCTGTAGAAATTCAGAAAAATATTACTGGAAACCTGTCACCGACCCATGATATCATGGCAGTCAATCGAAATGCTAGTTATAACAAGAATTACATGAAGCCAGGAAATGTGGGCAGCAGTTCAGCTGGAAATTCAACCCTGGGAAAGCAGAATTATGACAGAGATTATAAAAAGGCCAAGTTTGAGCGCAAATGTGATTTTTGTCAAGAAGCGGGGCGCGTGAAAGAGACTTGTTTCAAATTGGTGGGATACCCCGATTGGTGGAAGGGTCCCAAGTCACAAGTAGGAGGAAGAGTGATGGCAAATGTGCAAGAATCTGATTTTTGTGG
This sequence comes from Fallopia convolvulus, assembly GCA_964016875.1. Classification (NCBI taxonomy): domain Eukaryota; kingdom Viridiplantae; phylum Streptophyta; class Magnoliopsida; order Caryophyllales; family Polygonaceae; genus Fallopia; species Fallopia convolvulus. The sequence continues at coordinate 5,722,107 of OZ024721.1, forward strand.
CACTCCACTTGATGAGGGGGAGGAAGGAACTAGCTCAAGGGTCGACCCTGCCTTAGTAAATGCTGTAGCCCAACGATTGTTTCAGCAAATGAAAGGGAAAGGGCATGTTGATGATGGTGGAAGTGGATATATAAACACCATCACCAATTTTGCAAACTTTGCAGGTAATGTCTGTTCTGATAATTATGATCCTTCTTTAGGTTTTCATAATAGCACTTGGATTGTTGACACATGGGCTACTGATCATGTAACCTTTAGAAAAGACCTCTTGCTCAATGTCACAAGGCTATATAAGCCTATTATAATTTGCTTACCAAATGGTGCAACACAGTTGGTAGAGGAAACAGGATCAGTTCAGCTGAACACAGATTTGAGACTTGATAATGTGCTGTTTTTGCCAAGTTTTCAGCATAATCTGATTTCAGTCTCTAAGTTACTCAATGATTCTCATCATACTTTTGTGTTTGATGCACATGGATGTGCATTGCAGGACCATACAATTGAAAAGGTGATAGCGTATGGAGAAAGGTCAAGAGGTTTATACAAGATTAGCTCAAGGAACTTGAAGAAGGAAGCTGCTTTCAAGAGTCAGTTTTTTGTTGAAAAGTCCAATGATGTTGTTGGTAAAACTGTGTTGGCTAATGTTTTGAATTCAGCCTGTAAACAAAAGGGATTTGTTGATCTTTATCATGCTAGACTTGGACATGTCTCTCTTCCTAGGATGAAACATATGCAGTGTTTTAAAAATACAGATCTTGCTGATTTTGAATTTGATGTCTGTGTTTTGGCTAAGCATCATAGAATGCCTTTTCCTAGAAGTAATTCACAAGCTTCTGAGATATTTGAATTGATTCACCTCGATGTGTGGGGTCCATACAGGACCCAAACATACAATGGTGCAAAATATTTCTTGACAGTTGTGGATGATTTTTCTAGGGCTACATGGACATTTCTTATGAACAATAAGGAACATGTCTTTATTTTTGTTAGAGAATTTCTGAACTATGTTGAGACCCAGTTTGATGTGAAGGTCAGAGTTGTCAGATCAAACAATGGCTCAGAATTCATACAGAAAAGGATGGTTGATTTGCTGAAGTTGAAAGGCATTATTCAGCAAAGATCCGCGCCGGGTAATCCAGAGCAGAATGGCAAGGTTGAAAGAAAGCACATGAGCCTCCTTGAAATTGCTCGGGCTATCAAAATTCATGCAGGGTTACCACAAAATTTTTGGGTGACTGTATCTTGGGAGCGACTCACATTCTGAACATGATTCCATCTTCTGTTCTCGATTGGGATTCTCCATACTACAGGTTACATGGTAGGGAATCCAATTTGGATTCCCTGCGAGTCATAGGATGCCTATGTTTTGTATTGATACATAAGAGCCAGAGATTGAAAATTGATCCCACTTCCAGGAAATGTGTCTTCCTGGGTTACCCAGCAGGCCAAAAGGCATTCAAGTTGTGTGATCTAGAAGCCAAGAAAGTCATTATTTCACGAGATGTTGTCTTCAGAGAGAATATCTTTCCTTTTAAATCAAAGAATAACGCACCTGGCGCTAATGTACAACACCATCAGCTGCTACTGGTGCCCTTTGGTTCTGATGAAGATTTCACTGCCATGCCCCACTCTAGGGTGCATTGCAATGACGATCTTCCCTCCTCACCGCAGGCTTTTACTCCACCTCCATCACAACCTGAAAATCTTCAACCCATCCACTCATCTCCAATGCCTGTTTGACCTCCTTCCTTTCCACCTTCACCTAATAATAATGAACCTCTCTTGTCCTCTCCTGCTGAGCAAGAAGGTATCCCTTCTCCTTATAACCATCCTCTAAGAAGATCAGAAAGAATATCTAGAATGCCATCCAAGCTACAGGACTATGTATGTGGCCAACTCACTAAGATAGATGGCAATTCTGCTTCCAACAGTGACTCCTTTGCTCAAGCCTTTCATGTTATATCCTTGAATGATTTTCATGGGTATCCGGATGAGCACATTCAATCTCTCTTCAATGTTTTCTCTGAAATGGAACCTACAAGCTATGATCAAGCTAAAATTCATCCACACTGGAGAGCGGCCATGCAACAAGAACTTAAGGCCCTTGAAGAGAATGACACTTGGGATCTGACAGAGTTACCACCGGGAAAGAGAGCAATTGGATCCAAATGGGTTTATAAAATTAGATTCAAACTAAACGGGAATGTGGAAAGGTTCAAGGCTCGTCTAGTCGCAAACGGGTACAACCAGATCAAGAACAAGGATTACAAGCACACTTTCTCCCCAGTTGCAAAATTTACAACTGTCAGAGTGTTGTTTGCTTTAGCAGCTGCAAAGGGGTGGAATTTACACCAACTTGACATCAATAATGCCTTCCTCCATGGGTATTTAGATGAAGAAGTATATATGCTACCACCTCCGGGATATAACAAGAGCCATTATCATCAGGTATGCAGACTCAAACGCTCTCTGTATGGACTCAAGCAAGCGAGTAGGCAATGGAATTTAGAGCTCACCAAGCACTTGCTCAGCCGGGTTTTTACACAGTCTAAGCATGATTACTCTCTCTTTGTAAAGCTTCGTCATGGACAAATTACAGTTGCTCTTGTCTATGTGGATGACATGATCCTGACTGGGGATAATGAAGCAGAAATCTTTTCCACTAAATCCTCATTGAATGATGCTTTCACCATTAAAGACTTGGGTTTGGCCAGATATTTTTTAGGAATCGAAGTTGCCAGAACTAAGGCCGGAATTCAGTTGAACCAAAGAAAGTATGTGCTTGATCTTTTGACAGACACCAAAATGCTCGATTGCAAGGCAGCAAGTTTTCCCATGCAAAGGAACTTGCATCTTAGGCCAGACATTGGTGAAGTACTCTCGGATCCAGAAACCTACCGAAGGCTAATAGGAAGACATTTCTACTTGAATTTGTCTCGGCCAGATATCTCTTACACTGTGCAGCAGCTGACGCAGTTCATGTCTTCCCCACGACAACCACATCTGCAGGCATCTATATATTTTTTAAGATATCTAAAAGGGACCTTACACTGTTCACTTTTCTATCCTTGCAATACAGAGTTGACAATGCACGCTTATAGTGACGCATATTGGGGTTCATGTGCCTTTACTTGTAGGTCTTTGACTGGCTATTGCGTGTTCATTGGTAAGTCCTTGGTATCTTGGAAAACTAAGAAACAAACAACGATTTCCAAATCTTCAACAGAGAGTGAATATCGCAGCATGTCCATGACCGCGAGCACTCTAGTTTGGCTTGAAGGTCTACTTGGAGATTTTGGAATCAAGGTGCCACTTCCTATCCCTCTTTACTGTGACAACATATCTGCTTAACACTTGGCTGAAAACCCCGTTTTCCACGAGCGGACCAAGCATCTATGCATTGATTGTCACTTCGTCCGTGACATGGTTCAGGAAGGGTTCATTTCCACAGCGCATGTGAAATCACAACTTCAGCTGGCTGACATCTTTACGAAGCCCCTGGGTGCTCAGCAACATTTCTTCCTTGCTCGCAAGCTTGGCCTATTCCTCCCTATTCCAGCTTGAAGGGGGAGTATGGAGAATATAAGTTGGTTTAGTTTTAATGAACCGGTTCCTTTAGCCGGTTTGTTCCGGTCCGGTTTGTCTTTATTCCGGTTTGCTATCTAGGGTAATGTGCTACTTATATCTCTTCTTTTCTCTACAACCGCTCATGACTTTCTCTGATTCAATAATAGAAAGCTCATCTTTTGTCTATCTAATTTTCTTCTCGATCGATTCAGTCTCATTTGAGAAATTTCAGCATATCTTTGATGGATATTTAAATTTGGGTGTTATTTGGCGAGGCCATGACTCCGAAGGGTATATAATTCTGGCATTGGCTTGTCGACATCATTTTCGGACATTGAAATATTCTCGACAATTGCCGAATACACCAATGTCAAGAGAGTCAAAGCGATAAAAAACTTGTTCATTTTGTTTTGTGTCTTATTTTCTCGTTTTCTTTGTTTGTTGTCTTTCAAAAAGGTGAAGGTACACACACATATATACTACAACTAGTTTATATGGGCTGCTATACTACTATCTATCAGTTATACATAGGAAGGTATTGTAAAATTTAAGTTTTCCATTTTTTTTCCAAATATTACTGTTTCTTGCTAAAAACATAATGCATATGTTATTAATATGACTATTATTATTTCTAATTTTGAAGATATTGATAGCATTCTTACTAATTACATATATATATATATATATATATATATTATATAGGGGGACACTCAGGAGAAACAAGTTTTAAGGAGAAACGGAGGAATTCATGTGAGGCGTCTATTTAAGGGAAATGAATGGCTATAAATGAGGGTGTAAATTAAGCAATATATGGGGAAAATTAGGGGGATAAGCCACAATTTTTTAAATAAGGAGGAGATATTTTAGGAAATTGTGGAATAAAAAACTGCCATATCTTACAAAATCTTGTAGAATATTGTCAGAATGGGCGCTTTTTGTTAACTCAAACGTAATTTTTATATTCTGATTTGAATATGAATATATGATCGTTCGAATAATAATAATATATACTGGTTTGAACAATAAAAGATTATTGTTTATATATTTATTGATGGTGCGCAAAATAGCAGAACAAGAAGTGGGACCGGGGTACGAGGATTAACGGGATTGGACGAGGTTCCCAAGGTTAAACTCAAGGCTCATTGCCTTACCCATCCTAAAAAACGACAACTCCATACCTTTGCGAGGCCTCGAGCTCGCGATCGAGGTCTAAACCTCGTTGCTCAAAACCTGACACCTCCGTCCTATCTAACCACTCAGTGACCACCGCTCTACCGACCAATAATCAGCTGCCTCACACTTGACCAATCAAAGAGCTTGATCTCGGGCGTCCCACATCGAGCAAACATCAAAACCGGATTCCTCAAATCTCTATTTATAGAGGAGAACCTCGTAGGTAGCAAGGGGTCGAAAAACATCTTGAACTCAAGAACTATCTTGCTCGATGAAGATCGACGTGTTGAATCATCATTACAAACCGCGCTACAACCAAGTGAAGGTCCACAAAAAGACTTCAAGTCACCCAAAGAGTCCTCGTTCCTATCAAAGATCTCGCTGCACCATCTCGCGGGCCATAATCACCACACGCTAAATCAGCTGCTCAACCTCGCTACTAGAACTCGCTACATAGCCTGTTAGTGATAGAACCTCGTTGTAACTAGCAGATCTCGAACCTTGTTAGATCGAGATCTCGAATACTCTAAGAGAGATCTAGGGCGTAGTCTCACTGATTGTAATCTCGTTATCTGTAACCTCTAAATCTGTAATCCCGTGCCAAAGATATAAATAAAAAGCAAGTGTTTGCCCGGTCGAATAAAAGTAATCTCATTTCTTGTCTTTTAGCGCTGGTTTATTTCGGGTTTCATCACTGGCGCCGTCTGTGGGAACCGCTTCACCCTAAGCAGTTTCCCGACTCGTGCAAACCTTGGCTTTTGATCCCCTCAACATGGCCTGTCCAAACAATTTCTTCCCCCAACACCCCGACAACATGCCCGAAACTTCACAATGGATGAATGGGGGACCACCACCGGGTTGCCCGTTCGGGGTCCCTCCGGGATGGGCGTACAGCGCGCCACAAAACCCTTACCCATTCCAAGGGTACGAACCGGGCGGTGCTCCCCCGAACCCATATCCCTACCCGGGCTTTGGGCAATACCAACAGGGCTTCGCCCCTTCGTACGTCCCCGTACCCGCCCCTGGCCAACCCCACTCCGAATACGTACCCGCGTATGTCCCCGGGCATGTGCCTGGGCATTAGGCGTCAACCAACGGCTCGTCAACACAGCGGCCTCCCCGGGACCCCATGCAGATCGCGAAGTCTCGCTCGCGGCGCTCGAGGATGCAAGACCCGAAGCTTTCCGAAACGGCGGGGAGCGTGGGGCATACCTTGAAGTCCCGCTCCCATCGACGCCCCGTTGAGGCCAGGAGCCGCTCGCCTTTCGTGGATGGGATTCAAAGCACGCCGATGCCCAAGGGCTTCCATAGGCCGCAGATGGGACTCTACGACGGCAAACCCGGAGGAGCATGTGAAGCATTTCGCCGTCGAGATGAACGTCAATTCTTACAATGACGCCATTTTCTGCCGTGTCTTTCCGACCACCCTGGAGAGGGCCGCGATGATGTGGTTTATAAGCCTCAAGATTGGGTCTGTGGCCTCGTTTGCTCAATTGTGTGAGTCCTTTATCGCACACTTCAGTGGTTCGAGGAAGACCAAGAAGAACATGCGGGATCTCCGCGGTATCAAGCAGGGAGAGAGCGAGTCGTTGGGCACCTTTTTCACAAGGTTCACAACCGCAGTGGCGGAAATCGCGCATATCGACGAATCATCGGTGCGCGACACCCTCATGGGCAACCTATGCCAAGGGGCTTTCAAGAATTACATTTTCCTGAAATGCCCGGCGACGTACGACAGCCTATGTGCCCGGATCCCGGCCTAGGTATATGCCGCCAACCAAAGCTCTCGACCGAGGACCGACAAGGAAATCGCGGCCGAGGCTAAGGGAAAGGCAAAGGTGGGCGCGCCGGTTGCAAGGGATGCGTATGTAACGCAGGCCCAAAACCCCGTCAACAACAACAACAACAACAACAACAACAACAACAACAACAGAAACAATAATAACAACTACAATAACAACTGCGGTGGCGGCGGTGGGAGTTGGAACTGCTTCGGCGGAAAGCAACGAGGTTATAGAGGCAAGGGTGGCCCTTTGTATAACCCAAACGACAAGGAGGGCGCCAACCCCGCCTCGGGAGCAAACAACGTACCACAAGGCCCGAGCCAGGCCAGGGCCAACAACATCGAACAACAGGCCCCCGCAAAGCAGGTGCAGTCCGAACAGACTGCGACGCGCGATGGGTATATTCATACCATCTCGGGTGGACCTTCGTTGGCTGGATCAAGCCAGGCAGAAAGGAAGAGGTACGCGAGGGCAAGCCATCATGAGCCCTCGGTATTCAGCGTCGCATAGACCTCGCGGTCCCACGTAGGGTTGGCCTTCACCTCTGAAGACGCCGAGGGTCTGCACATGCCACACTTTGACCCTTTGGTGGTGCATGCTCAGATGGGCTCGAAGATGGTGAAACGGGTACTGGTGGACACGCGGTCCTCCGTGGACATCATGTACTACGACGCCTTCGAGCAGTTAGGCATCTCCGAGACGTCCCTGAAGCCTTACGCTGGGAAACTCACTTCCTTCTCAGGGGACGAGGTCGATGAGCGGGTCTGATAGACCTCTAGATGACATTGGGCACCGGTTCGACGAGGCGAACTGAGATGGTAGAATTCCCTGTGGTACACCTGCCCTCGGTGTATAATGCAATCATTGGGAGAGTATCCTTGATGAAGTTTCAGGCGGTGGTGTCTATCTACCACCTAAAGATGAAGTTCCCCGTCGACGGCGGGGTCGGGGAAGTGAAGGGCAACCAAGAGGAGGGTTGCGTCTGCTACGCGACCTCTGCAAAACAGAAATGCCCGGTGTTCATGGTGGAGTCTCCCGGCGAGGCCGATCTCGAAGTCTGGGACTTCATGGTCCCCATCCCAGAAACAGAGAGAAGGGTTGTTACCCCCTTCGAAAATGAATCCGAGAAAATCTACGTGGGAGAGTGTCTCTCCGGGAAATCAACAACATCGCTGGAGGCCTTACTTGCTAGATCCCGCGACATGTTCGCATGGACCGCGAAGGACCTCCGTGGCATCCTGCGAACCGTGGCCCAGCATTCCTTGAACGTTGATATTACCACCCGTCCCATGGTACAACGACGAAGGAAAATGAATGAGGAGAGGGCAAACGCCGCAAATGCTGAGGTACGTGGGAAAGCTGATGGCCGCGGGGTTCATACGCGAGGTCCAGTACCCTAGATGGTTATCCAACGTTGTGCTAGTCAAAAAGGCCAGCGGAAAATGGAGAATGTGCGTGGACTTCAAGGATCTCAACAAGGTCTGCCCCAAAGACAGCTACCCCCTACCCTCGATCGACGAGGTGGTCGATTCAACAGCGGGTCACGGGGTTTTGAGTTTCCTCGACGCATACTCAGGATACAATCAGGTTTTGATGAGCCCGCGCGACGAGGAGGAGACATCCTTCATCACGCAGCGAGGGACCTACTGCTACAAGGTGATGCCGTTTGGTCTGAAGAATGCGGGGCAACCTTCCAGCGCCTCATTGACCGAATCTTTAAAAATCATCTAGGGAGGAACGTGTCGGCCTACGTCGACGACATTGTGGTCCGAAGCAAAACCCCTGAGGAGCATCTGGTCGACCTCGCTGAGGTCTTTGCAACACTCAGGCACAACCGGCTCAGCCTGAACCCCGAGAAGTGTGTATTCGGCATATCATCGGGAATGTTCCTGGGCTTCTTGATCAGTGAGCGCGTGATCGATGTGAACCCCGCCAAGATTTAATCAATTCTTTCGATGAGGTCTCCGCGATCTCGAACTGAGGTACAACGGCTCAATGGTGCCGTAAACTACCTGGGGAGGTTCTGCTCCCGTTTGGTGGACAAGTCTCTACCCTTCTTCGCGGCCCTAAATAAAAACGACAAGTTTGTTTGGGATGAGGAGCTAGAGATCGCCTTCTCCGGATTGAAGGCATTTTTATCAAAACTCCCCACGCTGTCACCTCCAATGGTGGGTGAGGACTTGCAGCTGTACGTGGCCGTAAGCCCAGAGACAATCAGCGCGGCGTTAACAAGAAAAGCCATGCACCTCGTCTATTTTATAAATCGCGTGCTCCAACCTGCAGAGCAACGATACTCCCCAGCTGAAAAAATGGACCCGGCCGTGGCGACCACCGCAAGGTGCCTGCGCCCTTACTTCCACGCGCACCCTATTCAGGTCCTCTCAGACCTCCCACTTAGGCAAATCCTCCATCAGTCCGCCCTCTCTGGGCGGATGACGAAGTGGGTGGTCGAGCTCTCTGAGTTCGACATCAGCTACCTACCTAGGACTACAATGAAGGGACAAGCCCTTGCCGACTTCATGGTGGAAATTACCTTCCTCAAAACTGATACGAGCTCGGAGGAATGGAAAGTCTTCGTTGATGGCTCGCGGTGTGACGCCGGAGGCGGGGATGGCGTATTTATCGCTGGTCCCTCGATCGAGATGGAGTATGCCCTTAACTTTGCCTTCGATGCCACCAATAACGAGGCCGAGTATGAGGCCATGATCGCCGAGATAGAGATGGCGCTCCTCAGTGGGGCTTGCAAGATCAGGGTCTACACCGATTCCAAATTGGTGGCAAGGCAATTGAACAGACAATACGACACCAGAACGGGGTTCCTGCCCGCATACCGAGAGAAGGTTAAAGCCTTGGTGTCTTGCCTAGAAACCTTCGCGGTAGAGTCCGTCCCACGCGCTGCGAACACCAAGCAGATGCGCTCGCGAGGTTGGGGTCGGCTCTCCCCTTGGAAGTAGGAAATCGCATGATGGTGGAACGAAAGCTCTCATGGAGTGTAACCAACGAGGTTCTCTCCGTCAGACCGGCCCGCTCATGCCTGCCCTGAGCCAAGTACTCCCAGTACGGTGCCTGGCGCACCAGTGTGAACCGAGCCTTGAGCTCGACGACGTTCTACGTCCCCTTGGGACGAACGAACTTGTCTGGGCCGAGGGGAAGTTAAGATACCTCCAAGTGGGGTCCGGGACCATGAACCATTTATCTTTCCACTGACTGACGTTTGACGGGGCAGTGGTGATCTTTAACTCGGGCAAACTAAGGTTGACGAGACAGGATTCATGTTCTCGCCTCGCCATGAACAAACTCGCCATGACGTCCAGGTCCGGTCCCTCCCCGAGCTCGTGGCTTCGGATGGTGTACGCGCATAGAAGCCTCCATGCATTGGGGAACAATTGCACAGGGCAGATGTGCATCGCCCACAAGAAATCGACTATGTTCCGGGCTAGCGGCAACCTGAAGCCGGCATGGAGGCTGGGCAGGTGTACAACCACGCACCTCTCGTACAATGCCAAGGAGCAGCCATCTCCTTCGGGAAGTGCCAACTCAACCCCCTCCGGCCATGGGAAATCCTTCGCAATCTTCTCGAGGTGCTCCCGCTTCAGGACTGTCGGAGCCCCCTCGGGAAAAAAAATCCCTATCGAGGGGTTTGGGGTCATGGGTATCCGCACCTCGAGAATTGGGGGGATACTTAACACGAAATCGGTAATATTCTCTGCAAAAAAGCTCACCTGGTCGTTGGACTCAGACGACCTCGCAGCAGATCCGGCAACCTCCTCATCAGAAATCGAAGACGAAGCCATTTCAACCCCAGAAGACGTGCGTAGTCGGGGGAAGCACGAACTAACAGAGATGTTGATCGCCTCTCACGGTGTGCGAGGGTCTAGAGATACAATTTATAACCCGACCCCGTTGTAGTACGTGGTGGGTGTCGAACACTCGGGAAGTCTACTCGATCGATGTGCCTAGACACTAGGAAGCTAGAAAGGAGAGCATAAAACAAAGGAAAACAAAGAAAACAGTCGGGACCGACACTGAGGTCACGTCGGGCCCGAGGTTGGCGACGAGAGGAAGTCGGGACCGACACTAGGTAAGTCGGGCCCGAGGTAGCTGGGGATGTCGAACTCAAAGATTTTAAAAGTAGATCTTGGGCTTTTGGGTTCCTTCTCTAGTAGATTAAGGCTTATCCACCCCAATTCAAGCAATGAGTGATGATCGGACTAGGATCGAGTGCTTTCGCCCTCGTTCCAACCACTTCTACACATCGATCATTGGGTAAATCCCCTTCGAAGCAAGGTCTTGAGATTGACACATGTTCACTTTCGCTACTTTGCCAATCTCAAGCCTTGATTCCCGACTTTCGCAAGGAATTGTAGCTCTATGTAGAGTGGGTTCCTTAGATCAAACACTCAAAGCTATGGAATTGGGGTTTCTAGCCCAAACCTAGCTAGGGTCTTCCCCCATAACCCAAGATCAAGGAGATCTACTCCATGTAACAAGCAAAGAAAGCAAACAAATCAAAAGGGAAAGCAATCAACATCATCAATCTCAAAACAAAGCAAAGTTTCATTCAAAATCAAAAGCAATCCACAAATTCTAATCAAGGGTTTCCAAATCCACAAGATCAAAACAAAGCAAAGCAAATCTATCAACCAAACCTATCAATCTTCCTCTCCCTTAGCCGATTCTCTCTCTTCTCCTTCTCCTCTCCTTCCTCCTTGCTCTCCAAGTATCCCCTTGAGAGTTTTTGAGGGTTGGGTTCCTTGCTAAGTGTGGGAACCCCCTTCTTAGAAGACAAGAGGGCCTTTTATTAGATGAGGGGCAAAAGTGGAAGTTCACAATTTCGTGCCTTGGAGCCCAAGTAGTTCGGAGACCGACTTGGACCGACACGGAGGACCTCGGGCCCGAGTTATTATGTATGTCGGTCCGAGGTTGAAACTTCAAGTCGGGCCCGAGGTTGGTTGCAACTCGGTCCTGGCCTCGTTCCACCTTCTTCTTAGTTGGCTTCTCTTGTTCTTCTTCATGGCTTGCTTCTCTCTTTCCCGCTTTGCTCGGGCCTTGCTCCATGTCTCGACCCTCCTTCAAATAGATCGTTGATTCACGCCAATTTACCTACAAAACACATAAAAGGTGCGTAGTCTCCGAATCTCATAGAAATACGGGAACTAAGCTAAAAAGGAACAAAACGCACAAGAAAAGGGGAAAAAGAAACATATTTACAAAGGAAATCACATATGAAAACACCACCAAATAGAGAGACATCAAAATACCCCATACTTAAACTTGCTTGTCCTCAAGCAATAACAATGTGAGCAAGACCGAAACATAATCTTCAAGTAAAGCCTCGTATGAAAACACATTTTAAGCACAAGTGATCGATATTCAAGCAAGATTACATCATCACACATGATTAAGTGTTCCAAGGAATAAAGTCAATGCAACTAAGCCTCACTTTAGGGATATGTGAATGTGTATCACTCATCATGTGTTTGGATTTAGCAATGAACACTCAAGCTCAAAAATCATGCAAGTAAGGACTTTACTATTGAAGCTAATATCACCAATTCCTCCACCTAGAGATGCCTAATGCAAAGTACACAAAGAATTTCGAACTTGGCTCAATGGAGGTCCTCAAAGAGGTTCCATTCGGCCGGGTTGTAATGGGGCTTTTGGTATTTTTTCAAGGTGGGAATTATTTGGTCTTGTGGTGCTTACAATGGGGATTGAACAACCTAAACTCTCACCAACTTCACCAAATTCCACAATTACTTTCACACCCACCCAAAAGACTTAACATTTTCCTTTCAACCCAAAATTTCACTTAACATTCCACTTCATCTTTGCTCTTATGCTTTTTGTTGGATTTTTCAACACTTTCTACATTTGGACCGACTTTCTTATGACATCGGGCCCGATGTTACTTGTAACTCGGTCGGACCATTTTCTTCACTTAAGCTCTTTGCTTTATTCCACTTTACATTCCCAACATTTTCTTTCTTCCTTTTCTTTCTTTTTTTCATTTTTGTACAACAAAGATGCACTACCCACATGATTCATAACACCATTCTTTTGCCCTTAAACCCAAGAGAATCTCAACTCTTCAAATACAATCCAAACCTCTCTTCTAAAGTCCAATCCCATAAGGGTCAAGTCATATAAGGCTAGGAATAATATTTTTGAGGAGTTTCAAACAAAGGCTTAGGCTAGAACGGGGCTACAAACAAAGGATTATCTTCATGGTAGGATATGGAACATTTATGTGACTAGAAGAATAAAGTTCAAAATCAATGTGACCATGCTAGGACAATTCTCATGACGGTCTCGGAAAATAGATAAACACCGCAATAGCAAGTTTTACTAAGCATGAATGAGCTAATCACACAAGAAAAATGAGGGATATGCAAATATGAACAAGCATCCCTAAAATGGCCAAAAATCAATCTCACAAGGGTCACTCATACTTAGTTGCATAAGAACTCATCCTAGAACTCACATGTTCAATAAAACAAGCAAGATATCATGATCACATCAAAAGCAACATCATTTTAGAGGCTAAACTATCCAAAAATATGCAAAGGAATTTACATGCTCACATCATCATTAACCTTTATTTTGGCAATCCAAGATGGGTATTTCTAGTCCAAAACCTACAAAACACAAAATCTTTTTGTTGTTTTTTTAACACAATTTTTTCAATTTTTATGGATTTTTTTGCAAAAAATTTCTCTAAAACCAAAAACTCATCCATTCAAAACCAAATTAATCATTCATGTCATTCCACAAACCAATAAGCATACATCCCAAACACAAACTAGAAACACAAACTAAATATCCTCAAAATAATAAACAAACATAAACAAGTGAAATCATGAACACACTTACCCCCACCCCATACTTAAAATTTTGATGTCCCCATCAAACAAGGAAATCAAAACTTAAAAGCAAGAGAGAAGAGTATGAAAAGCTCACAATTTCTTATTCTTCAATGGCATGTATAGGATCAATCGAAGGGGTTGTCACGTCTACGTCCTCTTTGGAGCCTTGCTTGCCGCTCCCTCTCGTACACTTGTTCTTGGTAGAAGTCTTGTGGTGGTGGTTGAAGTTGAGGCTCCGGGCGTGTCCATTGGTCCTCACGGGAAGGGAAGTTCCCGCTCATCCACGTGTTGTAGCTATCTTGGACCCGCCACCTTTGGTCTTCCACCTCCCTAAGCTCCTCTACCTCTCGTCTAGTGTAGCCGAGGGCTCGGTTCATCTCTTGTTGGCTAGCTTGGAAAGAACTTTGTTGTTGGAGCATTTGTTGTTGTTGTTGGTACATTTGTTGTTGATGGTGGTACATTTGTTGTTGTTGGAGATTCACTTGATGGACCTCTTGGAGAACATTTTCTTGTTGAAGTTGGAGATGAGCCATTTGGTTGGCTAAGAAGGACATGTCCACCGGTTGTTGTTGCTGGGGAAACACCATTCCCGGACCGTACCATTGGGCATAGCCTTCATAACCGCCACCTTGGAATTGCTCTCGCCTTGCACCGCTCCCTTCTCCTCGTTCATAATGCCTCGGGACCTCACCACCATGGAATGAAGTGGACCGACGTTGAGAGAAGTCGGGCCCGACTTGGTGTGTACCTCGGTCCGCCAGTGTTGGAGCATGGTGCGTGGCTCGGAGGTCGGCCATCAAGCCTTGGAGGCGCTCATCTTCTTCACCTTGCCCTTGATCGACATCCATGTCCTCCCCACGAGGTGCAAACACGAAGTTGTCTTGGTCGGAATCCGGTGTAGATGGAGGAGAAGTAAACCGAATGTGTTGAGATTGTTGTCGCGGCCCCTCTCTTGCACCTTCGGGGTCACCAAATGAGTGTGGCTTGCCGGCCCACACTTGGTACCAATTTTGATACCGAGAAAGGTCATAGAGGTTGTGCACTAACCGGATCGACACACCCTCATAGTTTGAGTGAGGGGCCAAGGAAATCATGTAGAGCTTCTCTTTGATGATGTTGGCCTTCTTGAAATACTTCATGTTCATGAACTCAACACCATTCGGAGCCGGAGAATACTTGTCAAGATCAACTCCTAGACGCATGGCGAGCCTTGCTATCATCCCACCGAAGTAGATCCAAGAGGAACTTTGGAAGTCCCGCACCATCTTGACCCACTCCCATGCAAGGTTCATGGGCTTCTCGGTGTTGAAGAGCATCTCATGGAGCAACATGATCTCTTCCTTCATTGGCTTGCTCAACTCATGACGAGCATAGATTGCACACCCCAAGACTCGCACCATGACCCGAAAAAGAGGGCTAGCAATTGCGGTTGTGGAGGCGCCCTTTCTCATCTCACTCTTCCCGGCCACATGACGCCACACTTGGTTCACCTTCTCATTGTTGACGCCGGCCTCTTCTCTTGGGCATGGAAACCCGAAGTAGGTAGCCAAATCCCTAAGAGTGAGATTGTGGTCCTCGTTGCCCAATCGGAAAGTGAGTGCCCTTTCCTCATCCTCCACATTATCATAAGTGCACTCGAATGTGGCCATGAATTCCGAGGTGAGGGCGGGGTAGTGAGTGTTGTCCCACCTTAGCATCCCATTAAGACCGATGTGGGAGTAGCATCTTGGAAGGGCTTGATCCATGTCCATCTTCCTCACGGCTTCCCAATCAAGCCACCTCGTGTGGTGCTCAAGCGCCATATATCTTTCATAATTCTCCACTTGCTCATCATCCTCCAAGTAGACATCATCCAACTTTGGCTCTTTCCTTGACTTCTTGGACTTCTTCCTTGGCCTTTCCACATGAGAGGATGAAGCTCTTGTCTCCATGGTACCTACACACATCCAACCGAACAAAAGGGTCCAAGATAAACTCCATACAACTCAACAAAAGCACCCATCAACACACAACAACATTTCAACATAAAGGGAACCCCATACTTAGTCTCTAGACTCACATGCATCTCAATCCAACATAAATCATCATGGACATCTTCTAACAATAGCTAAGCAAATGATCATTCTACATCATGATTAGGCTATAGCCAACAATTAAACACATGAATCCACATGATATCACAAGAAGAGGGCAAAAACAACATGGATCGACTTCTAACCTATGTCGGGCCCGACACATCCTCAACCTCAGTCCGACTTGATGGACCGACTTCCACAACTCGGGCCCGACTTTCCTGGGCACTTCGATCTCGACCTAATTCATGCTTCGACTTCTAGCCTTAAATCAACCCAAATCACTCTATCATGCACTTAAATTTCAAATTCAACCATCAAACATCCCTAATCGAAGTTCTAAATGGATCTAAGCATGCATAAACAACTTTAAAGCTCAATTTTCACAAATCATGCAAATCCACCATTGATGCTCAAGCTCAAGCTCTCAATCAAACATGGCATTACTCAATCTACGCAATGAAAGCACAAAATTTTCAAAGAAATAAGTAGAGATCGAGTAACACATACCGGATTCGAAGAGTATTGAACTTTTAAACAAATAATCAACTTAGAACTCAAATTTTCTCAATCTAGATCGAGACGGGGGATGAAGAACGAGATTGAACTCGAAATTTCTATTTGGAATCGGGTTAGGGAGGTCTTTTTATGGTTGGATCGAGATGAAGAAGGGAAGTGTGTGGATCGAGTATGGAAGGGGATGGGCGGCCGACTTTGAGAGTGTTTGAGGGAGAGGGGTTGTATTTTGGGAATGGTGGTTGATATGAAGATGATAGGTAGGTGGGGGATAGTATTTAATGGGGGAAAAGGACAAATTAGGTCAAGGGCAAAATTGGCATTCCAACTAGTCAAATCGAGTTGGACCGACTTCATGGACCGACGTCCCTATGTCGGGCCCGACTTACCTGGGCTCGATGTGGGAGTATTCGGGTCACCAATTTTACTCCATCCTCTTGCAACTTCTTTCCCATATTTCCATTTAAATATTTCACCTCAAATCCTACACAACTTCGAAGAATGCACAACACCATAAATCCACAAAACACTAGATAGGGATTGGTTAGAGAAAAGCTAAGCTAAACTAAGAAAAATCGAACTAAAATTACGAAAAGAAAGCTACTAGCTCGGGTTGCCTCCCGAGAAGCGCTCGTTTAGAGTCACTAGCTTGACTTCCTAACCTCAACCTCATGGCGGGTGAAACACGGTGAATTGCTCGCCATTGTTATGCCCATTCCCACTGCCTTCATACCCATAAAACCACCAACGATGGTCTATATAGGCATGGCTATCCGGTCTCGGGCCTCTCTCATCATACTCCTCCAACGGATGAGATTTCTTCTCCTTACTTGCTCCATCATGTTTTTCTTTTCCTACACCAAAGTTATCCAAAGTATTCCTAGGAGATTCTACCAATTCATCTTTCAAGTCACTAAGGCAAATGTAGGAGTCTCCTAAGTCATCTTTCAAATCACTTAAACAAATGTAGGAATCAAAAGTTTGGGAAGAATTGTGGTCATCACCAACATCAAAAGGATATAAGTAAGGATACTCTTCATTTCTCCTTGGGCTAGCATTGATCCTTGACTCATCTTGATCCTCAATTTGCTCCAACAACTCCCTTGCTTGTATTTGTTTATTGAACCCTTCATCACTTCTCAACACAACGACCTCTCTAGCAACTTCCACTTCTTCACCTGTTCTCTTAGCACTCTCTTCAAGTTTGAGGATAGCCAAGGCGTCCGGCTCATTCAAGGCCTTGTTGAAGTGAAAATCGACCTTCTCTTCTCCAATCTCAAAGGAAACCTTGCCGTTCTTGACATCAAACCTTGCCCCCGTCGTAGCTAAGAATGGTCTTCCTAAGATTATTGGGACCAAGGGATCCTCATGCATGTCCAAGATCACGAAATCATCGGGGACAAAGTACTTTCCAACTCGCACCGGAACGTCATCCAATATTCCCTTAGCCTTGATGATGGAACCGTCGGCCATAGTTAGGGATATATCGGCCGGCTCCATTTCACCCAAATTTGCTCTTCTCCAAATGCTAGCGGGCATCACCGAAACACTTGCCCCAAGGTCACATAAGGCTTGGAAATTTTGAGACCCCACACCAATGGTTATAGCAAAGCGACCGGGATCTCCTAGCTTTTGTGGTAACTCCAAGGTCTTGACCTCATCTTGCATTTCAACTATGGACCTCTTCTTGCTCAAAATCTCCTTTAAAAACTTGGCATAAGATGGCATCTCACTCAATGCATCGGTGAACGGGATAGAGATGTTCAAGCCTTGCAAGAGTTTGAGAAACCTCTTGAACTTGTTCTCAACAACATCTTTCGGCTTCTTCGAAGGATATGGAAGAATTGTTTCACCTTGAATCTTGCTTGGATCAACTTCTTTGGACTTCCCTACTTCATTTGCAACACTTCCTGGTTGGACCGACTTGGGCACCATGTCGGGCCCGATGTTGTGACTCTCGGTCCGAGGCAGAGGAGTTGGATCGAGGTCTGTGTATGTCGGTCCCGAGTTGCTCTCGACCTCGGTCAGTGGTGAAGGAGTCGATCTTCTTGCTGGGTCGACTTTGGGGAATGTCGGACCCGACTTGCTGGGTAAGTTGGTCCGACTCTCTTCATTCTTCTTAGGCACGTGTGGCTCGGGTAGGTTTCGGCCACTTCTCAATCCAATTGCCCGGACTTCATTTTGATTGTCTTGAGCTCGAGGATTCTCCTCGGGTCGGCCCGGAAGTCTCCCATTCTCTCTCGGGGCTTGAGTCGCGATTTGAGCAAATTGATTGTCGACTTGCCTCCTCCATGCACCAAACTCATTGAATTGGGTCCTCATCTCCTTGAACCCATCTCTCATCTCTTGAGCAAATGTTTGTAACTCATTGAATCCCGGTGGTCTATATGGTGGTGGTGGCGCCCTTGGCTCGTTTTGGTTGAAGTTGTTGTTGTAGCCTTGAGCTTGACCGTTGTTCCACCGGCCATTGCCACCATTGTTGAAATTGCCTCTTCCACCGAAATTTCCTCGAACATAGTTTGCCTCCTCAATTCGGTCGGCCAAGCGCACTTGGCTCTCATTCGGACAAACTTGTGTAGCATGTGCAAAGGATCCACACTCCTCACAAGCTCTAGCATTTTGCTTGTAGTAGTGGACTTGCCTCTTAAGCTTGCTCACTTCACCTTCAAGGAATTGGAGCTTCACATCCCTATCAATGTCTTCTCCCTTTGGATCATATAACTTCCTTGCACCTTCACCTTGAACTTTCACCTCCTTGCTAGCTTGACTCACCCCATACATGGCCTCATAATCGGATAGCTTGTCAAGTAGCTCCCAAGCTTGATCCGTTGTCAAGTCTATGAACCCACAATCGGTGTGGAGATTGAGCTTGTCCTTCGTTACTGGATTGATGCCTTGGAAAAAGATGTCTTGAAGTACATATGGTTGTTGGCCATGAGTAGGACATTGGCGCAACATCTCCTTGAAACGGTCCCATGCTTCGAAGAGGGGCTCATTCGGACCTTGTTGAAAGCTTGCAATCTTCCTTCTTAACTCGGTTGTCTTTGAGGGCGGGAAGAACTTCATCAAGAAAGCATCATAGAGTGTCTTCCAAGTTGTTATTGACCTAGGAGCTTGGCTCTCGAGCTAATGTGTGGCCTTGCCCCCAAGTGACCATTTGAACGCCTTTAGAAGTACATACTCCAATGTCTCCTCGTCGGTGGAGATCGTCTCACACATATCCACAAATCGTTTAACATGCTCTATGGGACACTCATGTGGACGGCCCTCGAATTGATCACGCTTGATGAGGGAGATGAATTGCGTCTTGATCTCAAAATTCTTGGCAACCTCGGGAAGCACAATAGCCGGCTCGGGTACCCTCAACTTCGGATGCATGTATTGGCGTGCATTCCGGGGTAGAGCGTTGAGTTGAGCCTCGGCTCTCATCTGTTGCTCCCGTTCTCTTCTTGCTACCTCCTCTTGATTGTCCCTCTCGAGTTGCAATCTAGTCATTTCGGCCCTAAGTCGAGCCAACTCCTCATCAACATGGAGAGCTTGATTCTCCATCCTTTTCCTTCTTCGGGCTTCTTTGAGAATACTTTCCGGATCACTCACAAACTCAAGCTCAAGTGTTCCTCGGGAGGAACGAGCTAGCATACACCTATGAAACAAAAACACAAACCAAAACAAATCAAAAACAAACAAAGGGTTTGGGCTATTCCCTCACCCAAATCACTACCAAAACACAAGAAACTCACCACATTGGCACTCAATGCACTTAGACTTCCCCGGCAACGGCGCCATTCTTTGTTGATCGCCTCTCACGGTGTGCGAGGGTCTAGAGATACAATTTATAACCCGACCCCGTTGTAGTACGTGGTGGGTGTCGAACACTCGGGAAGTCTACTCGATCGATGTGCCTAGACACTAGGAAGCTAGAAAGGAGAGCATAAAACAAAGGAAAACAAAGAAAACAGTCGGGACCGACACTGAGGTCACGTCGGGCCCGAGGTTGGCGACGAGAGGAAGTCGGGACCGACACTAGGTAAGTCGGACCCGAGGTAGCTGGGGATGTCGAACTCAAAGATTTTAAAAGTAGATCTTGGGCTTTTGGGTTCCTTCTCTAGTAGATTAAGGCTTATCCACCCCAATTCAAGCAATGAGTGATGATCGGACTAGGATCGAGTGCTTTCGCCCTCGTTCCAACCACTTCTACACATCGATCATTGGGTAAATCCCCTTCGAAGCAAGGTCTTGAGATTGACACATGTTCACTTTCGCTACTTTGCCAATCTCAAGCCTTGATTCCCGACTTTCGCAAGGAATTGTAGCTCTATGTAGAGTGGGTTCCTTAGATCAAACACTCAAAGCTATGGAATTGGGGTTTCTAGCCCAAACCTAGCTAGGGTCTTCCCCCATAACCCAAGATCAAGGAGATCTACTCCATGTGACAAGCAAAGAAAGCAAACAAATCAAAAGGGAAAGCAATCAACATCATCAATCTCAAAACAAAGCAAAGTTTCATTCAAAATCAAAAGCAATCCACAAATTCCAATCAAGGGTTTCCAAATCCACAAGATCAAAACAAAGCAAAGCAAATCTATCAACCAAACCTATCAATCTTGCTCTCCATTAGCCGATTCTCTCTCTTCTCCTTCTCCTCTCCTTCCTCCTTGCTCTCCAAGTATCCCCTTGAGAGTTTTTGAGGGTTGGGTTCCTTGCTAAGTGTGGGAACCCCCTTCTTAGAAGACAAGAGGGCCTTTTATTAGATGAGGGGCAAAAGTGGAAGTTCACAATTTCATGCCTTGGAGCCCAAGTAGTTCGGAGACCGACTTGGACCGACACGGAGGACCTCGGGCCCGAGTTACTGTGTATGTCGGTCCGAGGTTGAAACTTCAAGTCGGGCCCGAGGTTGGTTGCAACTCGGTCCTGGCCTCGTTCCACCTTCTTCTTAGTTGGCTTCTCTTGTTCTTCTTCATGGCTTGCTTCTCTCTTTCCCGCTTTGCTCGGGCCTTGCTCCATGTCTCGACCCTCCTTCAAATAGATCGTTGATTCACGCCAATTTACCTACAAAACACATAAAAGGTGCGTAGTCTCCGAATCTCATAAAAATACGGGAACTAAGCTAAAAAGGAACAAAACGCACAAGAAAAGGGGAAAAAGAAACATATTTACAAAGGAAATCACATATGAAAACACCACCAAATAGAGAGACATCAGATATCGGAGTCGCTAGAAGAGGGATCGCTAAAGACGAGCGGAGGGGACCTCGGGTTCTGAGAATCACTGATCTCAACGCTCCCTACGGTCTTAGAAGACTCTTCGTAAAACCTCTCATGAACCTTGAATACGAACCCTGGTGGGGGGGCCGGAGAAGTTCCTCTATGCATGAAAATAGCGAGGTCCAGGTCACAAAAGGCGAACACCTGGAAAAGAAGAGGTTTTGAAACGTCGAACAAAGCCACAAAAGAAAGAAAACGTGAGGTAGTATACACGGGGACGTGGCGTCCTAGGGCTACTCTGACAGATGGGACAACCTAAGGGGAATGTGAAGCGCCAAAAGAGGAATACGAAGAATGGAAGCCAGCGGTTGGAAGGCCAGACGTCCCATCAATCAAACGGCGAGACGTTTGGCTTTCCAAGAAATTCGAAATTAGATAATGGGGGCGGCGAAGAAACTCAACCATCGGCTGACGCGCCGAAAGACTCGAAGAACATCGCCGAACCACCAGCGCCGCCCTCGCCCCTCCCGTTTCGCCGCCATGACACCGGTGCAAAACGCTAGAAAACTACCGTCTCCCACTAGGGCACGAGACGATAAAAGAAAGAAAAAACGCCAAAAGACTCGAGAGCATCGCCGAACCACCAATGCCGCCCTCGCCCCTTCCGTTTCTCCGTCGTGACACCGACGCGAAACGCCAGAAAACTACCGTCTCCCACTAGGGCACGAGACGATGAAAGAAAGAAAAAACGCCAAAAACACAGAAGAGAAGAGTCGGGCACTTACTTGTCTGAAGTTTGGCACGAAAAAGGCAGTTGCGTTCCTGGAGACCGTCGAGAAACCGTCGACTGCTTGCCGGAGATCGGAAGAACGAAAGAGAGAGAAAGTATGCCTGGTTTGAAGAAGAAGATGAAGATAAAGCGACAAGAGGCGTAGAGAAGACGCTTTTATAGAACACAGACTTGGGCCTCTCCCCGCACCCCAAAAGAGCTTAATGGGCCTAATCCACTTTAAGGGCCCATTAATGAAATAGGGGAGGACAAGACCAGGAGTCATCGAGCACATACCAGGAGAAAAACCCAAGTGTTAGGCCTCACAAAAGAGATCCTCACAAAAGAGTTCGCCAAACCTCTAGCCTCGCTACCCGTAACCCTAAAGCTAAAGCTTCGCACCCTGGGTCCAGGGAACCGGATGTCGCGCATATATGACCTGCGGTCCTCGGGACGAGACCCCCAGGCCATGGGGTTGTGACGGTGTGCAAATAGCAGAACAAGAAGTGAGACCGAGGTATGAGGATTAACAGGATTCGACGAGGTTCCCAAGGTTAAACTCAAGGCCCATTGCCTTACCCATCCTAAAAAACAACAACTCCATACCTTTGCGAGGCCTCGAGACCTCGCGGTCAAGGTCTAAACCTCGTTGCCACAAAAGCTGACACCCCCGCCCTATCTAACCACTCAGCAACCACCGCTCTACCGACCAATAATCAGCTGCCTCACACTTGACCAATCAAAGAGCTTGATCTCGGGCGTACCACATCGAGCAAACATCAAAATCCGATTCCTCAAATCTCTATTTATAGAGGAGAACCTCGTAGGTAGCAAGGGGTCGAAAAACATCTTGAACTCAAGAACTATCTTGCTCGTTGAAGATCGACGTGTTGAATCATCGTTAAAAACTACGGTACAGCCAAGTGAAGGTCCACAAAAAGACTTCAAGTCACCCAAAGAGTCCTCGTTCCTATCAAAGATCTCGCTGCACCATCTCGCGGGCCACAATCACCGCACGCTAAATCAGCTGCTCAATCTCGCTACTAGAACTCGCTACATAGTCTGTTAGTGATAGAACCTCGTTGTAACTAGGAGATCTCAAACCTTGTTAGATCGAGATCTCGAATACTCTAAGAGAGATCTAGGGCGTAGTCTCACTGATTGTAATCTCGTTATCTGTAACCTCGCAATATGTAATCTCGTGACAAAGATATAAATAAAAAGCAAGTGTTTGCCCAGTCGAATAAAAGTAATCTCATTTCTTGTCTTCTAGCGCTGGTTTATTTCGGGTTTCATCATTTATAGTGTTGAATAAGTACTCATTTTACCGTGAATATTGATTGATTATTACTTGAATAATTACATATTAAAAAAAAACGAATACGAAAAAATGTGGATCGTATATGACATTGAATATATAAATGTAAAATTCCTTTTGGTAAGCTTCAAATCTCACCCTTGTCTCTATTTTTTATAGGGAAATTCCTTTTGGTGCACCTAAGTTTTTGCCTTTTCCTTTTAGTGCCCAAGAAAAAAACTTATTCCTTTTGGTACCCATAAGGTTTTGGCTTTTCCCGTTGACACCCCTCTCCGGTTCAAATTAGCCAATTTCAAGCTTACCATTATGTTCATCACCCTTAAATGAGTAGGATTTGACTATTAAAACATCAAAATTCATAATCAAACTACATCAATTTGAATTTTTAAACAATTTTGTAAACAACCCCTTAAAATAGAGGATT
Source organism: Fallopia convolvulus (assembly GCA_964016875.1). Classification (NCBI taxonomy): domain Eukaryota; kingdom Viridiplantae; phylum Streptophyta; class Magnoliopsida; order Caryophyllales; family Polygonaceae; genus Fallopia; species Fallopia convolvulus. Next base: position 5,745,800 of record OZ024721.1, read on the forward strand.
GTTTAAAAATTCAAATTGATGTAGTTTGGTTATGAATTTAAGTGTTTTAAGAGTTGAATCCTACTAATTTAAGGGTGATGAACATAATGGTAAGCTTGAAATTAGCTAATTTTAACCGGAGAGGGGCATCAACGGGAAAAGCCAAAACCTCAGGGGTACCAAGAGAAATAAGTTTTTTTCTTGGGCACCAAAAGGAAAAGGCAAAACCTTAGGAGCACCAAAAAGAATTTCCCTATAAAAAATAGAGACAAGGGTGAGATTTGAACCTTTGACCCCTACCCCTTCTCCCACTCCTCTACCATTTATGCTAGTTAGTTTTTCTGATATATTAAGACAACCACATGTATTTAAACCCATTCTTTTCAGTAGAATTTTTGCCAAAACGAAATTTCGATCCGGTTGAGGCTCGAATTGGGCATTAAAGAGAGGAGATTTGGGTAGGATTTTATGCAGACAATATTCCCCTTACACTCTTTATTTATATGAATTTATAAATTCAACTCTCCCACTCACCATTAAAGGGGGATGAGAGCAATGATGAATTTGCTTCCCTTCTCCATCCACCACTTCTTTGCCCATTTAAAGGCCTCTCTAACATCAGAATATCACCCTCTACTCTCCAACACTCCCAAATTTTCACCCAAAACCCCATGAGGAGCAATTTGATTTTTTTCCAAAAAATCAAAGAAATTGGATTTTTATTTTTTTTTTGGGAGCAGCCCCACCTCCGACCACTGCTGGCCGGCCCCACTTACCTGCGCTGCCCACTCGCCGGCCACTGGCGTCACCAGGAGCCACCAGCTGGAGCCGCCTCTCCCTTGCCTGCGTTCAGTCGTCCGTCCTGATTTTTTTTTTTGCTTCTGTTCTGCGTGTTTTCAACTGAAGGAAAAGGGTACAATTCTCCCTTTGGGCCTTTTTATTTACACTCTTATGGGCTGGTTTTATTATGTATTTTTAGTGAGCCCATTTAACCTTTTAATCTCTAAAAATCAGATTATTTAAAATACTACTCATGTACATGTTTCTATAAAAAAAATTAACTTGCATGCAATGAATTTTAAAGGGAAATTATTTTTACAAGTTGTAAAATAAAATCTAATAAATCTTAGATTTATAAAAGTGATTTTTAACTTGAGAAAATTCTGATTTTAATTATTTTAAAGGTCTAGACCTATTTCTCTTTTTGTACATAAAAATTCTTTGATTATAAAAGTTTGACTTGTTAATTTTATAATGTAAAATTTTCATACATGCAATATTCATGCATGTCCTTTGTAAACATTTAGGTTGTTTTTATATGATTTTTAATATAAAAAAGTCTAATATAGACAAGTTTGATCTATTAACTTAAAAGTGTCTTTGCATGCACTTTTAAAGGAATTTTTATAAATTAAATTCTCTTGCATGTGCTTATAAATCTAAGTATAATCTTTTCTATGAATTTTTGATCAAATAGAAGTTAATAAGAACAACATATGTTATTTAAATTAAAACTGCCTTGCATGTATTTTTAAAAGAGTTTTTATAGCTTAAAACTCTTTTGCATGTCAATTTTAGCTAAAATGAATATTGATAAAATATTTTGAACCATCTAGAGTTAACAATGAACTTATAAGGTTTTTATCCACTTAAGATATTTAAAATAGTTGTGCATGGATTTTTATAAAAATATTTGGGAAAAATCTTTCTTGCATGCAACCTAGTTATATCCACTAGGTAGAAATAAATATGTATATATTCCTCTTAATAAAAGAAAAATGAATTTTCATAATCATACCCTATTTAATTAGTATATTATTTTGCATGTGGGAAATAAAGTATTTTATAAGGTAATATATACATGCATGCCAATTAGAGACTTTATTATATTTTTATAATATATCATTCATGACATTTGATGTTAATGTTGATAATAATAATAATTTTTACTAAGTAGTTTGTATAAAATTTTGATAATTCTAAAAAGGGTTTATTCATAGTTAAAATATGCTTACATATTAAAATTAGCTTTGTCACATAAACGTTTGGGAATAAATAAAGTTTGACATTAGAAATAATAAAATGCATGCAAATCATATTTTAAGTAGGTTTTAATTATTGCACATGGTTTAAAAAGGAATTTCCTTTATATTTCAGTAAGGCCTTACATGTTTCTTTTAAATAAAATATTTTAAAATCATAAAGAGTACTATCTTAAAAATAATAATAAAGATTATTATTTTCTATCCCGTATCTAAATTGTTAACTAAAATAATTTAGATTTAACTTCCTTTCTCTTAGAAGAGGGAAATAAGAGAAAAGTGTAGTTAATATTAAAAGGGAAAATTATCCATATATCCTTCAAATCTTACAAAATCAGTTATATATCCTTCAAAACTTCAAAATTAGCTATATATCCATCAAATTATAATATTGTTTGTTTTTTATCCGAATTCTTCTTCACCCTATTAAATATAACGGTTTTTCTAACCTATGCTCTAAGGGCATAGGATAAGCATACTAATTCCAGGAACTAAAACCCTAAAAGGAAACTAATAAACCCTTTTAAAAAATTAATTAATCCTAAATAAATACAAATCAACTTATTATTTTCATTTTAAGGATTTTAACCTATGCCCTTTAGAAAAATCGTAAATACAATTGAAAAACTCACTATATTTATAATACCTAAACTACCCTAAACTAATTAATTGCTATTTAAAAAAAGTTTTAAAAGTAATTTTCCCATGGTGTTTAACTAATTGCAATCATATATGTACCCCCATCCCTAGCTGGCCATGGTTGTAGAAATTATGAATTCCACGGTCTATAGAATCATGCAAGTTCATAATATATAGGAATTTAGAAAACCATAATTTAATGGAATTTGAAAATTTTGAAGCTACAAATCAAGAAGGGAACAAGCAAGAACTAGTGTAATTTTAACAAAGAAAGTGAATTTATATAAAGTGTAGTTATAGAAATTGAGAAGAAAATAAATTGATTTTAACTAACTTATAAACTAGCGCCTGAGGTCTTTGAGGGAAGTAGAATCAATGGAGAAAATAATCGATCAACATAATAAAATTTAATTATAATTTATTAAATAAGGTAAGGATATCTTAGGTAGTATAGATTTAGTGAGATTTTTTATTATGCTTTATTGGAAGAAAAAGATTTTAGATAAAAAAAAAGAAAATATTATAATTTGATGGATAAATAACTAGTTTTGAAAATTTAAGGGATATATAGCTGATTTTGTAAGATTTGAAGGATATATGGATAATTTTCCCATATTAAAATAAGGATTTTAATACGAAATCGTTCGTCTTTCCTTTCGGTCAAATAGGTCGAAGCGCTTGACGTCTCTAGGGGCTTATAATTCCGAGTTACGATTATTACCAAAAGAAATCCAAGGCAAGTGGACATCCTACTTGAACCTTTCGATAATTCAATTTCCGTTAACTTGTTCGATGTTGGGAACACCTTGTTTGCGAAGTAAAAACGAACATAGGAAATATCGATTGTTAGAAATAATGACCATTGTTAGCATTATTACTATTACTATCATTAATAGGATTATTGCTAGACTTGTTGCGTGCCCTTGTTTGTTTAATAATCTCGTTTCGAGATGCGTTATCAAAGTTCGTAAGTAGCGTAATAAGGGGTGCGGGCTCGGCCCGACACCTCTATATAACATATTAAGTCGTATCGTGAAATGCCTACTTTCCTACGACTTTAAGGATCATGATCTATTGTCTGCTCCTACTCGGAGGAGGGATGTGTACACCCTAGCTAGGTGTCGGAATTCAGTTCCCGTAAGTGGTACGTCGGCCCATTCATGGCCCCCCACACTCTTAAAAATCGTTAACTAATGTGAAAGATTTTGATCATGAAAGTAAGTAAGTGCTAATGTACCTTAGAAGAAACCAAAACCGGACCGGTCTCAAATGATCGATCCGGCTCTCGGTCCGCAAGGGCGCGAGAGGTTTTCTAGAAACTTGTGTGTAATTAACGTTCCCAACATTTATTCTATTCTAAGATGTCCTACGATCTCGTAGTTCGCTCTTTCGGTTTAAAAGTTATCTCATCTCGAGATTCACTCATTTCCGTTCTTAATAACTCCACTTAAAGTATACACTTCTCAAAACACATCTCGTTTACCTCGTAATAAGTTCGATACTTTACCAAACTACCTTAAGAATGTCCGTTCTCGCTTGCTTAGTCTCTTTAGACTATTCTGTTTTTCCGCATTTCTGTCTGGCATTTTTCCGCCCTTCGCGCCAAATGCCAGAATCCAAGAAACCTCCATCAAAGGCGTAAAGGACGAAGATCAATCAAGAGAAGGAAGGAAAGTCGGTTTTAAATCAAGTATGGTATTTTGCTCACTTTCGGGTCACTCTACGCTTATGCAAAAACAATGTTATTTTAATTTCCGCTGCCAAACGACTCTTAAGGTTTTATGTTTTGCTAAACTAAACCATGATATGTAATTAATACTTCTAAAGTCTCATATATGAGCAACTCTTCAAATTGTAATACCTTTATAATTCCGCATGCTTTTATTTAACTTAATACCTTATAAAGCCTTGGGTGACTTTGGATGGTAAAATCCGAGGTCACTGGCGGTAACACCTATCGTTGCAAAATAGGGGTGTTACAATTATGGTATCAAAGCCGAACGTTTTGTTTTCAAAACCGAAAACTTTTGAAACCAAAAATTTCAAAACCAAAGTCTTTATCTTCAAACCAAAATTTTTTATTATTAAAATCTTCTTTTCTATCTTCCAAAACCTAAGTAATAAGTCCTTGAACTTTCATAACTTAGTCATTTTTATTGAAAACTTTCAAAGTTTAATTATAAGTTAGAAATTTCTTCTAAGTTCAAGTGTTACTTAATCTATTTCAAAAGATAAAAAAAATTTCTAAGTAATTCCATGAAAAGAAAAGTTCTCTTAACAACATTCTTATGTTTAAATCCTTGTTTAAATTTCCTTACTTCCTTCAAGTATATTCGCCATATAGAATCAAAGGATATTCCATATAAACATGTTCTTCTCCTCTACAGAAAATGGTACTCATAAGAAGTTTAACCCGAATCAGGGATGAAGCGAAAAAGGCCGCCCAAGAGCTTGATGAGGCTTTCGCTCAATGTCCTCTTTTACCATATGGATACCCCGAGGACAACCCCGAGTTAGCAATGCAAGAGGAAATGCATGAAAATGCACCCGAGAGAAATCTCGAGAAGGAGAGCCCTGAAGAGGAGTACCTCGAGAGGGGAGGTGATAAGTCACTTCATGGCCAATCAAGTCAAGAAATCACTGAGCAAGACTGCTCAGGACATCATCCATGGGGACATATGACGGAGACTCCACACTACCAAATCACAAATCAAACTTCAATGGCCTATCAAGTGGGTGGATGGGCTAACTGGACTCTAGGTGAGTCATCCCATCACCAAGCAAATGGTCAAACAAGAAACCCATCTCCAATCAGTGGTCCAAACCCAACAAGGATTCGTCAGCCAAATTACGACTATCTCCTCCAACACAAGGGAGTGTGGTCAGAAGAAATAAGGTCCTACCAAAACGTGAATGCTCTTCCCCTTGCAGGCGTCCGTCCAAGCCGAACTCGTTACATGAACTATGACCTCTTGGAGAGGCGTAAATAAGGCTGGCTAAACAAACAAATGGTCGAACAAGACGAACAGTTCCAAGTTGAAGTCCGACTAAGCGAACTTCGCGCAAGGAACGCGTATCGTCGCAGGCGGATTGAGCAGGCCAACTTAGTGCTGGACAATGAGAGCGGGATTCTTGATGAGAACCTCTTTGACGACGGTTTCCTCGATCAATATAGTTACCCCGACCATTCCTAGGCTTTGTCTTATTTGTACTTTCTGTTTTAAAGGAGTGAGCTAGTCCACTCCTCTCGACTTTCGTTTTGTCTTTGAAAAGTCGAGTCGGCATTATTCTTTTTTTTCCGTCCCTAGTGTAATGGCTTCTTATATAAAGCCTATTGTAATCTTGCTCCCCTACAGTTCTAATAAAAGTAATCCTTCCTTTTTAAGAATGTGCCTAATACTTGTCTTATACAAATGTTAATTAAAGGAAAACATTTGTGTATACTTATTCAGATGGTAAATACAAGAGGAACTAGCCACCGTAACAACACGAACCAAGTTAGAGATGAGAATGAGGAAAGCCAATCCGAAGTTTTACTCAAAGCTGTTTTCAATGCTGATGAGGGTCGATATCGACCGTGGCTAGGTCGATATCGAGGTGCGAAGAGAGCAAAAATTCGATAATTCAGCATGAAGATCTACCGACCCTAACGGGGTTAATTCTGAGGGTCCCGTGCAATTAATGTATTTTTTATCCCTTTTTATTAGTTTCCTTTTATGTTATTTAGATAGAAGGGATATATCTTTTATTAGATTTATTTCCTTGTAGAAGGAATATATCTTTTAAAGATTTATTTCCTTATAGATAGCTTCTAGAAAGATTAGGTTTTTCTCTATAAATACTCTTGTTCTAGCTTTAGTTTGAGGAGGCCACAATTAACCTAGTTTTAGGGTAGAGAGAGAAGAGAGGCGTGTGGGAGAGAGAGGGACGAATTTTCGGGATTTCTTGGAAGACAAGTTTCGTTGTGGATTCGGTTGTAAGCTTTTCCTTTCTCTTTTTAATTTAGATGTTTTTTTATGATGAATTGTGAGTAGTTTTCTCTCTCTAAGGTTGGGGTTTAACCCAACAATGGTTGTGCATGCTTGTTTGTGATCATGATTTGATTGTTTTTATTGCATGAATCTATTCTCTTGTTCTTAATCCTTGAAACGAAAGTTGAAGGGAATTTCTCATTCATAGTTGAAGCAAAAACGGAAACTTTGAATCAGAATAGTCAATTTAGGGTTTTGAAGCGAAAGGGGATCAATCCTAATTGAAGTAGAAGAGATAGATAGTAAGTTTATTAATTTAGCGAAAGTTGATTGATTTACTTGCTTAAAGTTAACGAAAGTTAGCGCCTTTATGTGATAAAAGCATGATCTATGTGTTTCATTAACGTTTGGCATGCATAATTGTTGTTGTGGGGATATCCTAAGCCTTAGATTTCTCTTTCTCTTGATAAAAACCCTTATTTTGTTGATTACTTGCGCTCCAAGTAACAAAACTTAGTACTGACTTTCTCCCTACGAACGAACCTAACTCTGCTATACACAGTGGGGTCTTGATTATAAATTTATTTGTTGTCAAGAAACCCTCTCAACAAATTGGCGCCGTTGCCGGGGATGACCCTTCTCTAGCAGCGGTCGACCCTCTTATCGATTCGGTAGGGCCTCGATCCGGGTCTCTCTCTATTCCGAGTCCGTCTAAAACTCTTCCTTTCCCGATTAAGAAGTCTAATGATGTTACGGAAGGAAAGTTTAGACGCTTTGTTAAGATTCTTCAAGGATTAAATATTTCTATTCCATTTACTGATGCCCTTAATGAAATGCCTGCCTACACTAAATTTTTAAAAGAGATTTTGAGCAGGAAAAGATCTATTTTAAAGATGTCAAGTGAAGTCCGATCTATAAAGCTTCCTGAAAAGCTAGGTGACCCAGGTGCTAGTGCGAGTCTCCTACCACTCTCTATTTGGTCCAAATCCAATATGGGACCGTTGGAACGTGGCAATATGAATCTCTACATGGCAAATGTATCATGCGTCAAAGCCACTGGAGTTGTAGACGATGTTCCTGTGCAAGTAGGCAAATTCTTTGTTCCCAACAACTTCATAGTTATGGAGATGCCAGAAGACCCTATGGTATCAATCATTCTTGGACGGCCATTCTTAGCCACCGCAGGGGCACGTGTAGATGTTAGAAAGGGACTCCTCACATTTGACATTGGGGAAGAGAAGGTCGAGTTTCGCTTCAATACTGTTGCGAATGAGGTTGCTAAAAGCATCAACGAGGAGCCTACCGACCCACCATGGGTCGGTACCGACCCTTCTCTAAGTACAGAAACAAGAAAATTCAAGAAGGTCACACCCACTAAGAAGCATACCGACCCCCATGGTGGGTCGGTACCGACCATTCTCTGACAAATCACAACGATGTGGGTGAATTCCATCCCGTTATTGGGCTAGACAGGCACAATACCGAGGCATTCCTTGATCCAGTGGGGTCGATAACGACCCACATACCCTCGGTAATGACCCCTCCTCAGAATAACAAAGGTAAGTCTTCTTACTCTAATCTAATTGATTCTGGTCATGATCCTTTCTTTCATCCTTCTTTTACAACTCCTACTATTGAGCATACTATGAAAGAGTCGAAGCCACCTTGGTTTTCGGATTTTACTAACCCTAATGTAGAAATTCCAAGCATTTTTGTGGATGATAGAGGACCGAATGTCCTAGAGAGAAGCTTTGATGCTTTTCCATCTAAGTATGGGGTTTCCCTTGAAACCGACATAGCTAGATGGGATCCGCCTTGATCCGCCAAGGTAAGTTCGTCGGGCTAACGACGTTAGCGCTTACGGGAGGCAACCCGCTTTTATTTTCTACTTTTAGTTTTTGTTTTTGCTTTTGAGTTTTTGCTTTCTTAGTTCTTTTTGCTAGCTTTCTTTTGACTTGTTTTTAGGTTAGAGTAGTGTAGTAGGGATAGAAGTTTTTCTAAAGTGACTCAGGTACAAAAAGTTAAGAAGTGCTAAGAAAAAGTTAAGAAGTGCTACACAGAAGAAAATCAGTGGACATACAACAAGCTCGTTACCGACCCTTATAGAAACCCGAAAGAAAAAAAATCACTAACCTCCTCCGTTGTCAACTATCAACTTCAGACACGTTCAGTTTTATTTTGTGAGTTCCCTTTTCCTTGCCCTCTTTATTTTTATGTCTTTGCTTTAAACAGTGAGGACACTGTTTGGTTTAAGTATGGGGTATGGGGAAAAGGAAACTCAGTTTAAACTCAGTTTTTGTGTCTTTGTTTGTGTTTTAGGATTGATAATATTCCACTTAGATGTTCTATGATAGTAATTGCTTGCATAATCATGTAAATCCATTTAGCATGTCTTTGATGGTTTAGCCCGAGTCTACCATGAAATTGTTTTTTTGTGAATTTTTAGCTTGTGATGAAACTGAGCATGTATAACTTTTGGCATGAGTTTAATTGCAATCCAACAAAATGATCTACCTTGTGAGATAATTTTGGCCTTATAGGGAGAACATAAAAATCCCTCTTCTCTTTTTTGTGTGATTTACTCTCTTATGTGCATATTATCTCTTGAAATTGTGATGGTTATTTATTTCTTGAAGCCTCTATAAGATTATAGTTCATTGCTTGTGAAATCATATGATAGAGAACTTATTTTCATGAGCCTTATTAATCCTTATTCACCCTTACATTATCCCTCTTTTTGAAGCCAATTTCTTTGTGCCTTAAAGCCTATTTTTGTAAGCTCCAACAAAATTATTTTCCTAGCCGATGTAAGCTTGACCTTATCCGGGGATTAGGACTTAGTATTGGTTATTGTGATGGTAATGTTTGAGTGAGTTTGTTTGGTTCAAGTGTGGGGTAATTATGGGTTGGGTAAAGTAAAATCTTGCAGTTTGTTATGTAAAAGGAGTTTGGTTCTCTGAATGCACTTACAAAAGAAGTGGAAAGTAAAGAGGAAGAAAGAAGAAAATGATGAGCAGAACTCGTTACCGACTCTGCAGGGTCCGTATCGAACCTCCCATAGAAAAAATAAGAAAAAAAATGAAAATCATAAGGGAGAAAGAAAGAAAAAAAACGGGGAAGAGTTGAGCAATGAATAAAGTGTGCATGAGCCAAATCTTCCTTAGTGTTTGTAAGCAAGATTAGTTGGGATAAAAGGGTTGAACTAAAAGTGAGTTTGAGCATAATGTTTGAGAGAGTTTGGTTATCTTTTGAGAGTTTTGGATATATATATGTGAGTTTTAGGAGTCTTTGATTCTCGGATATTATTAGCACCAGATAGCCAAAATATTTCCATGCCTATTTGTCATTACCAAGCCCCGTTACAACCCGGCCGAATGGAAGCTTCTATGAAGTTTTTCATTGAGCCTAAGTTCTCTTGATGATTTTACTTGTTTTGACAATCTTTGGTAGAGAGATTTGTGATATAAGTTACAATTTCTATGAGTTTTTGCATGTTTGATTGAGTTGAGAGTTGTACTTATAAGACTAAACACATGAGAGTTGAGTGAAACACATATCCCTTGTGAGGTTGGATTGTGTTTGCTTGTGTTAATTAGTTGTTCATATATGTGTGATGACGTTAAAGTAGCTTGTCTAAATTTCATTTGTGCTGAAGTTGCTTTTTGATGAGGGCTATTACTTGATAGATGTGTTGATGGTTTTGATTCTTGTCTTGGTGATTGCTTGAGGACAAGTAAGTCTAAGTATGGGGTATTTTGATATCCGCCTTTTTAGTTGTGTTTTTAGGGAGTGTTTTTGTGTCTTTGAGTCTGTTCTTTTAGTTTTGTGTTTTGTTTTGAGTCGTTTGTGTAGGTTTTCGTATTTTCTTAAGATATGGAGTCTACATAAGCTTTGGTGGTGTTTTTATAGGTTTTGAAGCAGATTTGGAGCATCTTTTGAAGAAAGGAGGAAAGCACTTGAAGATAGCACTCAAGAATAAAGTGAAAGTCGAAGAAAAGCACTCCAATAAAGTTATTGAAGATGAAGTTCAAGCTTGGAAAGAGGTAGAGAAACTCGTTACAAAGACATAGGAAAAAAAATCGAGTCAAACGGAGTTGTAACGAATCTGCTACGCAAGTTTTACTCAAAGTTGTTTTCAATGTTGATGAGGGTTGATATCGACCCTGGCTAGGTAGATATCGAGGTGCGAAGAGAGCAAAAATTCGAGAATTCAGCATGAAGATCTACCGACCCTGACGGGGTTAATTCTGAGGGTCCCGTGTCGGTAGAAGACATTAGAGTCGGCGCAATTAATGTATTTTTATCCCTTTTTATTAATTTCCTTTTATATTATTTAGATAGAAGGGATATATCTTTTATTAGATTTATTTCCTTCTAGAAGGAATATATCTTTTAAAGATTTATTTCCTTATAGATAGCTTCTAGATAGATTAGGTTTTTCTCTATAAATACTCTTGTTCTAGCTTTAGTTTGAGGAGGCCACAATTAACCTAGTTTTAGGGTAGAGAGAGAGAAGAGAGGCGTGTGGGAGAGAGAGGGACGAATTTTCGGGATTTCTTGGAAGACAAGTTTCATTGTGGATTTGGTTGTAAGCTTTTCCTTTCTCTTTTTAATTTAGATGTTTTTTTAATGATGAATTGTGAGTAGTTTTCTCTTTCTAAGGTTGGGGTTGAACCCAACAATGGTTATGCATGCTTGTTTGTGATCATGATTTGATTGTTTTTATTGCATGAATCTATTCTCTTGTTCTTAATCCTTGAAACGAGAGTTGAAGGGAATTTCTCATTCATAGTTGAAGAGAAAGCGGAAACTTTGAATCAAAATAGTCAATTTAGGGTTTTGAAGCGAAAGCGGATCAATCCTAGTTGAAGTAGAAGAGATAGATAGTAAGTTTATTAATTTAACGAAAGTTGATTAATTTACTTGCTTAAAGTTAGCGCCTTTATGTGATAAAAGCATGATCTATGTGTTTCATTAACGTTTGGCATGCATAATTGTTGTTGTGGGGATACCCTAAACCTTAGATTTCTCTTTCCCTTAATAAAAACCCTTATTTTGTTGATTACTTGCGCTCCAAGTAACACAACTTAGCACTGACTTTCTCCCTGTGGACGAACCTGACTCTGCTATACAACAACGGGGTCTTGATATAAATTTATTTATTGTCAAGAAACTCTCTCAACACGTACCCAATCCAGTTAATGCGGAGAATCAAGAAGAAGGACAAGGAGCAGTTGATGCTCGTGGGACAGAAGTGGAGACAAGCATTGACTGTACCGAAGCAGCTCCGGCAGTCCTTTTTGAGGTCTGAGGGTATTGGGATACCGAGTTGGAGCGTGCTTGACCTGATTTGCTTCCCGTTTGCCTACAGTAAAGGCGGAGATGTCCTTCTTTTCCACAATTGTAGCAAGTTCTGTGGTCCTTAGAGCAATTCCTGTTGATGTGTCCTTGTTCTCCACAGTCGTGGAAAACTATCGGGCCCTTCTTAGATTCAGATCCTTGGAAGGACCTTTCCTTAGTTGACTCAGGTCTCCTCTTGTTCTCGTTTGACCATCCTGAACCTTGTGGAGATGCTGGTCTCTTAAACCCACTTTGATTCGAGTGATGAGGCTTTCCACCACCGTTCTTTCTGCGTTTAGGTTCACCTAGAGTGGTCTCCATTCGGTAGGCTGCATCCACATACTCCTCGAGTGTTGCGAAGTGGCGGTTTACCATCCAAGGTTTGATGGAGTCGCTCATCCAAATATGGAAACGTCGGATCTTCTGCCACTCAGTAGGTATTTCCTCTTCGGCGTATTACAACAAATAGTTGAACTTCTTTGCTCTTTCCAGAACACTGAGCCCGTGGACCTTTGGCGAAAGCAGCTCGTCCAGTTTCTCGTCTTTCATGGCAGCAGTGAAGAAACGATTCATCATTTTATCCTTGAACATATTCCAAGTTAGTTTGGGATGGTTAGCCAAGCTCGAGCTCTCCCACCACTCTCCGGCTTCGCCCTTAAGTCTTAGGGCAGCCATGTGCACCTTGTTAGCTTCAGAGCAGTGCACTTTCCTTAGTAACCTTTCTACATGGGAGAACCAATATTGAACTCCGGCAGGATCTCCACTTCCGTCATATGATTCTTGTTTCATAGTGTTGAAGACCTTAAGGCCGCTTGCAAAGTTATCCAATGAGATGCACCGCTGTGACGAACCTTTCTACATGTTATGACATCTCAGAGTCAAGGTCAACAACTCCATGAGATGCACCGCTGTGACGAACCTTTTGCGTCAGATGTTCTAGAGGAATAGTTGGGTCCTCCTTTCTATCCAAGTTTAAATTGTCATTATCATGTTAGTCTTGCCTTTAAGGCGCTTTTGTATCCCCAAAATAGTTGGAAAATTCGAACCATGCCTATGATACTCTTACTCGTAAGAGTGTCTCATTTTGAATTATGTAATATGATTTGGGTTATCATATAATATCCTTGCATGTCAAACCATAAATAGTTTTCCATCGTTATCCTAATATAGAAAAAGTTTCGAGCCAATACATGGTTTAATTTTACGACATATTCATTGTATTACGAAGTTCACCTCAAAATTTTACATTATTATCGGAATAAGGTTTTAGTTTTACAAATCAAAAATTTTCAATATAGATTCATGGTCGTGAATAAGAATGGACTTTACCTCCCATCTTGATCACATGGTTGAGGTAGAAATCCAGGTCTTGTTCATGTGAAGATATACACATTAAGCGACTATGTTGGAAATAGTTCCCCGATACTGATCACATTGGTGGAATGAAACCACTTAGTCCTTTGGATTCAGACTTGTCTAAAAAAACTACTTTCTTATAAGAAATTTCAAAGTATAATATAGAGGGATACTCAACCTACTTCTCGATAGTTAATATGTTCGGATGCAATATCATAAGATGGTTACCTTCTCTTGTGATATAACCATCGCTCGTTCCAATAGGAACTTCTTTAGAAGTTCAAAATTGAAATTCTCCTTCCAAGGCATGGCTCTCACTTTTCAAACATTGATTCCATCTCGGGAATTTAATTAACTTCCATCTTAAGAGAATCCATATGCTTTGATTCTATTCTGGAAATATAGAATGGATTGGTCTTTTTCCTACTCGTTTCCTACAGACAGTCAAGTGCTCCTTTTAATTAAGATGCCCATTCAATAGACAATTCAACCTTTTATGGGAAGGATAACCCATATGCCCCACCGGTTAACCCAAGCTAATGGATGATACTGCTTGAAAAATTGCCTACTTCACTAGCAAAACCAATTAGTTTTGCAATCCTTTTCTTTCGATTCGTTTAAACCACATAAGTACACATAGGTGAATCGTTTCAAGGAATACTAAAGTAAGAACTCATTAAGCAAGAGGGGCACATTAGTATTTGTCAGTCCGTTCTTTCGTTTTTTCCAAACCCTAGTTAAAGCAAAGGATCCTTGCTCCAGTAGTAACTTCAAAAAAAAAAAGGATTATTCTAGAACTTGAGAAGTTTGGAGAACCTTGCACTAACCCAACGGAAGGTTGTTGAGTGCTAAGATCCGACAAGATCATGGAACTTCGAGTAGAGAAACGATGTAATAAATAAGTACCCTGGTTTAGATACTCTAGTCAAAGAATGGAGATGAAGGTACGACTAGAGAAATTTGGGATACTAAGCAAAAGATGCAAAGATGTTTTCCCAAGTTACTATTATTTTAAGTAAAGAATGAAATATTCTTTAAGGGGGTACTAGAACTTTTGTTGTCACCTCACAATAGTGAGTGTTTGTTGCCATCGTCGTGTTATAACATTATACCACCCTAAGCTTTTCCTAGTTTCGGGGACAAAACTATTTTTAAGGGGGTACTGTTGTAATAGCCGCTATTTTTATGATTAATTTTTTTCCCTTAATATTTGATTATTTTATTAAAGAAAATAATCTCATAAAAAGTTCTTTCATTTAAAACTCTAATTCTAAAATGAAAGAAGGTATAATATTCTCATAAAATATTTATTTGAATAGATGAATTTATTAAAGACGGAATTTATAAATTCATATCCTAACGGAAATTCTTTTCTCTTAATCCTCCAACCTTTCTTTCTTAAAAAGAAAGCAATGAGCCTTAGCCCGACCCATTTAAAAAGCCCATATCTCATCAAAAGGGGTTTTTATAAAAAATAGAGACAAGGGTGAGATTTGAACCTTTGACCCCTACCATTTCTCCCACTCCTCTACCATTTATCCTAGTTAAGTTTTCTGATATATTAAGACAACCACTTGTATTTAAACCCATTCTTTTCAGTGGAATTTTTGCCAAAACGAAATTCCGATCCGATTGATGCTCGAATTGGGTATTAAAGAGAGGAGATTTGGGTAGGATTTTATGCAGACAATATTCCACTTACACTCTTTATTTATATGAATTTATAAATTCAACTCTCCAACTCACCATTGAAGGGGGATGAGAGCAATGATGAATTTGATTCCCTTCTCCATCCACCACTTCTTTGCCCATTTAAAGGCCTCTCTAACATCAGAATATCACCCTCTACTTTCCAACACTCCCAAATTTTCACCCAAAATCCCTTCAAGAGCAATCTGATTTTTTTCCAAAAAATCAAAGAAATTGGATTTTTATTTTTTTTGGGAGCAGCCCCACCTCCGACCACTGTTGGTCGGCCCCACCTACTTGTGTCGCCCACTCGCCGGCCACTGGCGCCACCACGAGCCACCAGCCGAAGCCGCCTCTCCCTTGCCTGCGTTCAGTCGTCCGTCCTGATTTTTTTTTTTTGCTTCTGTTCTGCGTGTTTTCAACTGAAGGAGAAGGGTACAATTTCTATCTAGTCCTTTTTACTTACATTCTTATGGGCTGGTTTTATTATGTATTTTTAGTGAGCCCATTTAACCTTTTAATCTCTAAAAATCAGATTATTTAAAATACTACTCATGTACATGTTTCTATTAAAAAAATAACTTGCATGCAATGA
This sequence comes from Fallopia convolvulus, assembly GCA_964016875.1. Classification (NCBI taxonomy): domain Eukaryota; kingdom Viridiplantae; phylum Streptophyta; class Magnoliopsida; order Caryophyllales; family Polygonaceae; genus Fallopia; species Fallopia convolvulus. Next base: position 5,761,411 of record OZ024721.1, read on the forward strand.
ATTTTAAAGGGAAATTATTTTTACAAGTTGTAAAATAAAATCTAATAAATCTTAGATTTATAAAAGTGACTTTTAACTTGAGAAAATTCTGATTTTAATTATTTTAAAGGTCTAGACCTATTTCTCTTTTTGTACATAAAAATTCTTTGATTATAAAAGTTTGACTTGTTAATTTTATAATGTAAAGTTTTCATGCATGCAATCTTCATGCATGTCCTTTGTAAACATTTAGGTTGTTTTTATATGATTTTTAATATAAACAAGTCTAATATAGACAAGTTTGATCTATTAACTTAAAAGTGTCTTTGCATGCGCTTTTAAAGGAATTTTTATAAATTAAATTCTCTTGCATGTGCTTATAAATCTAAGTATAATCTTTTCTATGAATTTTTGATCAAATAGAAGTTAATAAGAACAACATATGTTATTTAAATTAAAAGTGCCTTGCATGTATTTTTAAAAGAGTTTTTATAGCTTAAAACTCTTTTGCATGTCAATTTTAGCTAAAATGAATATTGATAAAATATTTTGAACCATCTAGAGTTAAAAATGAACTTATAAGGTTTTTATCCACTTAAGAAAATTAAAATAGTTGTGCATGGATTTTTATAAAAATATTTGGGAAAAATCTTTCTTGCATGCAACCTAGTTATATTCACTAGGTAGAAATAAATATGTATATATTCCTCTTAATAAAAGAAAAAGGAATTTTCATTATCATACGCTATTTAATTAGTATATTATTTTGCATGTGGGAAATAAAGTATTTTATAAGGTAATATATACATGCATGCCAATTAGAGACTTTATTATATTTTTATAATATATCATTCATGACATTTGATGTTAATGTTGATAATAATAATAATAATTTTTACTAAGTAGTTTGTATAAAATTTTGATAATTGTAAAAAGGGTTTATTCATAGTTAAAATTTGCTTGCATATTAAAATTAGCCTTGTCACATAGACTTTTGGGAATAAAATAAAGTTTGACATTAGAAATAATAAAATGCATGCAAATCATATTTTAAGTAGGTTTTAATTATTTCACATGGTTCAAAAAGGAATTTCCTTTATATTTAAGTAAGGTCTTACATGTTTCTTTTAAATAAAATATTTCAAAATCATAAAGAGTACTATCTTAAAAATAATAATAAAGATTATTATTTTCTATCCCATATCTAAATTGTTAACTAAAATAATTTAGATTTAACTTCCTTTCTCTTAAAAGAGGGGAATAAGAGAAAAGTGTAGTTAATATTAAAATAAGGATTTTAATACGAAATCGTTCGTATTTCCTTTCGGTCAAATAGGTCGAAGCGCTTGACGTCTCTAGGAGCTTAAAATTCCGAGTTACGATTATTACCGAAAGAAATCCAAGGCAAGTGGACATCCTACTTGAACCTTTCGATAATTCAATTTCCGTTAACTTGTTCGATGTTGGGAACACCTTGTTTGCGAAGTAAAAACGAACCTAGGAAATATCGATTGTTAGAAATAATTACCATTGTTAGCATTATTACTATTACTATCATTAATAGGATTATTGCTAGACTTGTTGTGTGGCCTTGTTTGTTTAATAATCTCGTTTCGAGATGCGTTATCAAAGTTCGTAAGTAGCGTAATAAGGGGTGCGGGCTCGGCCCGACACCTCTATATAACATATTAAGTCGTATCGTGAAATGCCTACTTTCCGACGACTTTAAGGATCATGATCTATTGTCTGCTCCTACTCAGAGGAGGGACGTGTGCACCCTAGCTAGGTGCCGGAACTCAGTTCCCGTAAGTGGTACGTCGGCCCATTCATGGCCCCCACACTCTTAAAAATCGTTAACTAATGTGAAAGATTTTGATCACGAAAGTAAGTAAGTGCTAATGCACCTTAGAAGAAACCAAAACTGGACCGGTCTCAAATGATCGATCCGGCTCTCGGTCCGCAAGGGCGCGAGAGGTTTTCTAGAAACTTGTGTGTAATTAACGTTCCCAACATTTATGTTATTCTAAGATGTCCTACGATCTCGTAGTTCGCTCTTTCGGTTTAAAAGTTATCTCATCTCGAGATTCACTCATTTTCGTTCTTAATAACTCCACTTAAAGTATACACTTCTCGAAACACATCTCGTTTACCTCGTAATAAGTTCGATACTTTACCAAACTACCTTAAGAATGTCCGTTCTCGCTTGCTTAGTCTCTTTAGACTAATTCTGTTTTTCCGCATTTCTACCTGGCATTTTTCCGCCCTTCGCGCCAAATGCCAGAATCCAGGAAACCTCCATCAAAGGCGTAAAGGACGAAGATCAATCAAGAGAAGGAAGGAAAGTCGATTTTAAATCAAGTATGGTATTTTGCTCACTATCGGGTCACTCTACGCTTATGCAAAAATAATGTTATTTTAATTTCCGCTGCCTAACGACTCTTAAGGTTTTATGTTTTGCTAAACTAAACCATGATATGTAATTAATACTTCTAAAGTCTCATATATGAGCAACTCTTCAAATTGTAATAACTTTATAATTCCGCATGCTTTTATTTAACTTAATACCTTATAAAGCCTTGGGTGACTTTAGATGGTAAAATCCGAGGTCACTGGCGGTAACATCTGTCGTTGTAAAATAGGGGTGTTACACTACGTAATAGATAATAAGCTTTCTTTTTTGACAATCTTGAGGATTGTTCGAATGGAAATATGGCATACGGTGAAAATTGTGGATTAATTTGGGTCATTGAATGGAGAAAGAAAAGACCGGGATTGGGGGGGGGGTGATAAGCCATATATACGCGCATGTATGAGAGAAATTTTAACAATACAAATTTATAAATGAATAAGGCTCTAGAGAAACCACCTTTTAGAGAGAAACGAGGAAGTAATATTGGTCGTTTGATTAGAATTTATGGATGGACAAGATTTAAAGCAAATAGGATATATGATCTTATTATGTACATGTTTTATGGAATTAATTCCTCATGCATGATTATAGGGATTGAAATATCTTTTTCTCTTTCAAAATATATGGTTACTAAAATTAAAACCCCTAGATTACAATTATCCTCTTTCACATTTATCGTCTTCCTCTCCACTCTCCTCCTCCATCCTCTTCATGAAAGATCGCCACCCCTACTTTGTGCCTCATCTCCACTCGTTGTCATTGTGAATTCTCCCCCGAAGATTGCTCGTCAATTTCTCCACCCGATTTTGACAATCAATTAGTGGTTACGAAGTCGATTTGCAATAATCGGTAAGTAATTCGTTCGATTTTTGTAAATTGATTTTATAGTTTGATCTAATATAGGGTTGTGTTTGTTTTGGGTTTGGGTACTATGTTCATTGCCGAACATTATATATTAAATTCTTGTGAAAATTTGACCTCACACAATACTTTATACATTTTTATTATATATAGCACATGATCGAGTTTGTCTTTGCATTTGTATAAAGAAAGTTTGTCGATTGTACTTGACATTAATGCTTGTGAAAATTAATTAGTAGTCTGACCAACAAATCTCTGAAATATATGGGTGCACGATTTTATGAATTTATTTAGAGTTTTGTTTTGCTAATTCAAGTAAATATTGTTGTGTTGTTTTGTGTAGGAAATTAATATCTCCTAAGAGCAAAGATTAGAGAAAGCGAAATCATGTGTGGTGCACATAGGGATAAAAGACTGAAGTTAATATTCATATATACTATACACATGTTCAAGATTGTGTACATAATATTCAGATATTTTGTACACATATTCGGTATTGTGTACTTAATATTCATATATATTATACACATATTCGAGTTTTTTATACACATGTTCAAAACTGTGAAGTTAATATTCAGATATATTGTATACATGTTAAGTATTGTGAATTAAATATTCAGATATTTTGTATACATGTTCGAGATTATGTACTTAATATTCGGATATATTGTATCCATATTCGAGTTTTTTTGTACACATATTCAAAAATGTAAAGTTAATATTCAGATATATTGTGTACATATTTATGATTTTGTACTTAATATTCGGATTTATTGTATACATATTCGAGTTCTTTTGTACACGTGTTCAAAAATGTGAAGTTAATACTCAGATATATTATGTACATGTTCGAGATTGTATATTTAATATTCAATTTCATACTTTGTTTTGTTCAAGTTTTACACTAAAATATTCATATATAATTACAATTATATGCATCACACCTACAATAACATATTCGAAAATGTGTTATTAATATTCGTTTACACATATTGGTTTGTTCGATATTTAAACTAACATATTCAGATATAAACACGTGCATGACGACTACAAAGTGGATTGTATATTCAAACCACGACAAATTCGAACAATCTTTAAACAATATTCAGAAAATATTGAAACATATTCAACCACATACAACATAATTACGCCAGCAATAATATATTATTCAAATTTGAATTTTACGCCGAATAAAAAATGGAAGGTCTGATTTTTATTTTTAAAAAAGCCAACAAATTCCTATAATTTCGCACTTTCCATTTTAGCAACTAACTAGCCATATTCAAGTATTTAATCCCCATATTTGTTATTATGCTTCATCAATCATAACCTTTAATCTTCCTAAATCCAACGACTCTTATTACGACTTCCGTTTCTCTACAATTTCCGTTTCTCTTGAACCCTTCCCTTTATAAATTATGGCAAATGGGGAAAAAAATCGTAATTCAAGGGGCGGAACATGACAAGATGCGTCTTCTTCCCCCAAAGTTGCGACTTCTCCTATTAGAGGATACAATCTCTTTTATTTGGAAATTCTTAACTTGAAATAATATTCCTTTAATTATCTCATTAGAATAGGTGTTCAAAATTGTACACGTGTTCGAGTTCTTTTGTACACGTGTTCAAAATTGTGAAGTTAATATTCATATATTGTGTAAATGTTCGAGCTTTTGTACGTAATTAATATTCAGATATATTATATACATATTCGAGTTCTTTTGTACACATTTTCAAAACTATGAAGTATGAAGTTAATATTCACATATATTGTGTACATATTCGAGATTTTGTACTTAATATTCAAATATATTATATACATACACGGGTTGTGTTTCATATTCAAACTTGTACATGAAAGATTCAGATATTGTTTATTTGTTACGTGAAATTTGTCAACAATAAATTTATTTTACTTTATTTTCAATTTTTATAAATTCAAGATCCTCTATTTTTAGAGAAATAACCATAAATATTGATTTTTGTTATTTTCATTTTAAATTCAAAATCTCTATAATTTAGGAGTTGCCATTTTTAAGACCATGGATGTCATATTCAAGTATTTTTTCATATTTCTAATATCATGCACCCTCAATCATAGCCATTTATTACTATAATTGTAACGGCTCTTATTCATTCCATCCATGGGCGGAGCTAAATGGTCCCGGAGGGGGGGGGGGGGGGGGATTGTAGCTTCCACTGAATTTTTTTTTGAATATATAGAAAATTACAAATTTTATGAAAAAATAAAAAAAACCAAATTAACTTATTTTTTTATGAAAAATAAAAAAAAGGGTTCTCAAATACAAAAAAATATATAGAAAAATACAAATTTTATGAAAAAATAAAAAATTCCATATAAGAATTTTTTATATAGAAAAATACAATTTTTTTCTATAGCCATGAATTTGACTTAGAGAAATTTAGCCCCCTCTAGGTCAAATTCTTGGCTACACTAATTCCATCGTGGCAAATCATGAAGATACTCTGTTTGACTTTAAAATCTGCCACCTTCTCATCATATCGACGATTATCAAGTAACTGATGAAAATGTTCAAAAAACCGTGGCAAATCGTGTTTAGGAGTTACATAATGCTTGAGGACCTTTTTCATGCTTTCACTCCGCTGCGTATTCATCATTTCTGCACAAAAAACATCTCTCCCATAGACTAAAGCCCATTTTTCTTTGATATCGAACATCTTCTACAACCAACCATTGCTTTATAAACTACACTTTTGCAACATCTCATCCCACACATTCAAAAACTATTCCTCACAAATCACAATCATAATCATAAACACAACTATCCAAATCCTTTGAAAAATCTTTATACTTTTCAACAGCCCGGCCCTGGGCAGGTGCAAGGTGTACACCTGCACAGGGCCTCCATATGGTTTAGGGCCTTAGGCCCAAACTAAATGTTAGAAATAAAAATATAATGCTACAATTTGAACAAAATTGCAAATGAAACAGTGGTTGCGTGTTCCTTGTATATGGCAATTGGACTAGTGTTCAACTCTCATGGCTAGCATTCACACCTTTTTTTTAAACAATTCTAATGTATTTTTAGTTAATTGAAAAAACTTCCATCCGGACTCTTTTGTTTAATTTTTGTATGCCCCTTACAAAAATTGAAGGCCTATCTGGGCACATTATAACTAAAGAAATTAGTTGAATAGATCAATAGATGACTAAACCAAAAGATGAAGATTAAATCTTTTTTTTTCTTCTCTTCAATTATATGCTACGGTTCAAATTTCATACCCTAAATTACAATTTCAATTTATTTTAAAACATAAGCCTTTTTTATTTCGTTTTTTTTTCACTTTCTTAATGTTTCACTTTTACTTAATTATCTTTGAGTCTCATTTTTCACTTATTTTTCATTTGTATAGATAAAATTTTTATTTATTACTTTATTTTATTGGTTTATTTTATTACAATTATATTAATATCAATAAAACTCAATTATATAATTGAATGATAACAAAATAACTACAATAATGACTAAAATTTTACTAATAAATTAGCTAAAAGCTTATGTTTAATTGAATTTAGAAAATTATAACATTTTTGTACAGGACCTCTCAAAACCATTGGACGCCCCTGCTTCTCAAACACACTACTCAAATGAATGGATGCGTTTTGGAAGATGTTCCATATACATAATCGATGATAAGTTTCTGGCCATTGATAAGCAAGTGCTATGGACATTGCAGCATCCTGATTCGGTAATCATTGTCTTTGGTAGTTTTCCACCCATAGCCTTCCCAAATGTGTCAATCAACCATATAAAAAAATCCGATGTCTCATTATATAACAATGCAACACCAAAAGATAATGGTCTTTTTATGATGATTGACACCAACAAATAATGCAATAGGTCGGCCATCTTTATGCTTTCGATATGTAGTATCAAAGCTTACTACATCACCAAAAGCATCATAGTCAGTTATCATTTTAGCATCAACCCAAAAAATATTAGTGATCAAATCATCTTCATCCACCTGATGAATAGCGTAAAAAAAGTTAGGGCCCTCTAATTGCATCGCTTGCAAGTACCCTAAGACATTTCTTGTCTCGCTTGGCTTGATTCCTGCATTACGCTTACTTCGCAAGTAGTTATTGTAATCTACGCGAATAAAACCAAGATTTTCGCGACCTTCTAGTTGCTTAGCCATGAGCTCAAATGCATTCCTAGGAGCAATACCTGACTTATCTGCCATATCTACTTCTGTTGATTGAGGCATTGACACCCTTCGGTGTGATCTGCACATATGAACCTTACTCGGACTTGCCATGTTATGGTTATGCTCTAAAGTAAATTTCACAACCTTATACTTGCTAGCACGACGACAGTTAATTTTCAGCATAGCCAAACATCCAAATCTTGTTTCTGATCGCTGGGATTTGTAGACATCATCTCGCTTATCTCGTCCTCTTTTACCGTCACATGAACATACAAATATTCGATCTAAACCTTTCCCGTCCTTGCTACTATGCGACTTGCTTTTTCTTATAGAGAAACCAACTTCTTTTGCATAAGCATTGTAAAGTGCATAAGCTGAATCTTCAGTTTCAAATTCCATACCAACTATTGGTATTATTGCCTTAGGTATATTGACATGGATGGGCCTTTTGCTTTCATCATTTGCACAAGAGTCTGTATCATCAATGTCTGTTGAGAGGGATTTACTCGACAACAAATAAATTTGTAGTCAAGACCCCACTAAGTATAGCGAAGTCAGGATCGTCCACGGGAAGCAAGGTTGTTTGATTACTAAACTATAAAATAAAAAGCACAGAAACGAAGAAAAACAGAAACAACAGAAGAAAACAAGCCTACGACAGCCCTCGGTACCGACCTTGTCAGGGTCGGTAACGACGCTGGGTTTCAACACAAACCAAGCAAACAAACACAAATCAACTACATGCTCGGCAACGACCTGTATACTTTGGTAACGAGTCTGAATGAAAGTAAGACGAAGGAAATTCATATGTAGAAAAAGTCTAGGAGAAGGGTTACCACGACATAATCATGCATATGAACTAGCGTGAAGGATAAATATCATGCCTCAAAGATAAAGCTATCAACTTTCGTTGACCTAAGCAAGTAAATCAATCATTTTTCCCCAATCAATTCACTATCTACTTATTTTTGAATCCAAAGCTCAAAACTTTCGTTATCGAACAATATCAACATTCAAGGTTACAACTTTCTCTTTCGATCAAGCGATAAACTCAAATTAATTCGACTTTCGTCTAGGTATAAGCACAAAACAAGTAGTTTAAAGGATAAAATGTAATTAAACATTCATCACACACATTCAAACATGCATAACTATGCCGGGTTTCAACCCCGACCCTAGAAAGGTGAACTACTCACTCATGATCGAGATAAAACAAACAACTAGATTGAATGAGAACAATTAAATAGAACTAAAATAAAAGCTTACTTGAACTGTAAAAATCTCGTCTTTGAAACAACCACGTTTGAAATCGAAGAACAGAACAAACAAGTCTCTCTCTCTCTCTCTCTCTCTCTCTCTCTCTCTCTCTCTCGACTCAAACGTGTTCTCCAAACAATCGTTCCTTCAAACTAACGAATGAACCCCCTAAACTAGACTAGAACAAGGGTATTTATACTAAGAGCAACTATCTAAAAAGGGTCCTAAAAGATAGAAACTTCATAACTAAAAAGATTACGAGATAAAAGATAGAATTGCTGAAAGTCGGCGCCGCCTACCGACACAGGTCACCTCGCTAAAGACCTGCACTGGGTCGGTAGACTCTTGCTGAATTCCTCTGATTAAACTCTGTTGCACAGCTCGGTACCGACCCTCACAGATCGGTAACGAGCTCTCTGTCTTGGATTTTTGTACACTCTTCATAGCTTCTTCTTGGATTTAACGGGATTTTCAAGGGGTATTCCTTCTCCTCTTCTCTTTCACATATTCCACCATCAACCACCTAACTTAAACTCTCTCGAAATGCTCCCTTCTGCTTCAAAAAACCTATAAAAAACACAAAAACGGAGTAGCTTCCATACTTTTCACAAAATATGTAAACCTATCCAAAAACACACAAAACAAGAACTAAAACTTACTAAAACTAAGCTAAACAACTCAAGAAAAACACCTAAACTATACTAAAAACATGAACATCAAAATACCCCATACTTAAGCTTGCTTGTCTTCAAGCAATCATCAAATAATAACCAAAACCAATCAACATGCTCATCAAGCAATAGCCTTCATCTAAAAAGCAATTTCAAAACCATCGTAAAAATAGCAAATGACTATTAACGTCATCACACATATGTAAGCACTAATAGACATAAGCAACCACAATCCAACCTCACCAAGGATAAAGTGTTTCACTCAACTCTCATGTGTTTGGGCTATAAATTCATCTCTCAACTCAATCTTATATGCAAAAACTCATAAAAATTGGAACTTATATCACCAAACTCTCCACCAAAGATTTGTCAAAACAAGCAAAAATCATCAAGAGAACTTAGGCTCAATGAAAAACTTCATAGAAGCTTCCATTCGGTCGGGTTGTAATGGGGCTTGGTAAAGACAATAAGGCATGGAAATATTTTGGTCATGTGGTGCTAATAATATCCGAGAATCAAAGATTCCTAAAAACTCTCACTTCACCAAAACTCTCAAAAGATAACCAAACTCATTCTTCATTATGCTCTTTCTTCACTCACCTATTAAAAATCCCAGAAAGCCTCATAAAAACTTAAAGAATCTCTGGTTTAAACTTTTAAACACTGCACATCTTCCTTCTTCTTTCTTTTCTTTTTTCTTCATTTTTTTCTTCTCGGCATGCCTCGGTACCGACCTGAGAGGATCATTATCCAGCTGTACTTTTTCCTTTTTTTTCCTCTTAAAAACTTCGGTACCGAGCCCACATAGGCTGGTATCGATCTGATATTCCTTTCTTCCTTTGTGCATTCTTTTAACCAAGAGACCTTTTTACATAATTTAAAACAAGAGACTTCCAATCTACCCCACCAAAACCTTTATTTTTTTTTGAACCAACAAATATCTTTTCACTCTACAAAACAACTCCTCTCTAACTAAGTCCTAATCCCCGGATAGGGTCAAGCTTATCTCGGCTAGGGATAATTTTGTGGAGCAACAATAAAAAGGCATAAAGCTCAAATTGGCTATTAAAACAAGGATAATGTAAGGGTGGACATGGATTAATAGGGTTTATGAAAAATAAGTTCTCTATCATATGACTTTCACAAGTAATGAACTAAAAATCTTATACAGATCTTGAGAAATAGATAACCATCACAATTCCAAGAGATAATATACATAAAGAGAGCAAACCACACATGAAAAATCAAGGCTAAAAATAAGAACTCACAAGGTCATTTTTTTTGTTGGATTGCAACTACTCATGCTACAGTTATACATGCTCAATTTCATCATATGCTATTTCACTATAAAAATAATTTCATCATAAGACTCAGGCTATACTACAAAAAACATGCTAAAAGGAAATTACATGGTCATGCAAAGATGAAAGCAATCATAGAACCAAAAGATTAAGGGTACTTATCTGTTCTAAAATCTTTTTGGATTTTTCAAAATTTTCAATTTTTTGTGATTTTTTATTTTTTAAGAAAAATAACAACTGAAACAAGAAACAAACTAAAGCAAGAACATAAAAATAAACAAGAACAAACAAGCAAGTTTTCTTTTCCCTCCCTACCCCATACTTAAAATTACAGTTGTCCCCACTGTAATAAAGCAAATCATAAGAAAAGATAGGGAAAAGAAAGAAACTCACAAGATAATTGTCGAAGCAGAAGAAAACATCCTTGAAAGCGAGATCATCATTGGTTTGGTGGTGGGAAGTAGTGCTCAAAGTTGCCCATAAACTGGTACATCGTCCGCCAGCGTTCCTCATCAACCGTCACACGCTGCTCCATCGTCCTCCAGCGAGCATTGACCCTTTGCTGTCGTGCATCCTCAAGTGCCATGCGAGCTGAGTAGACATCCTCCCAATGACTCATCCATTGGTGGAGCTGAGTATGCTGCAAATTCAGCTGCTGCATCTGAGAAGACAAATCTTGAGCCCATGAAGAAACATCGGAACTAGCGTAGTTGGGTTGGGGCGGCGGCTGGTAATGGGCGTGCTGCTGGAAGTGGTCGTTATGGACAAAAGGAGCGTAAGGCACCATGCCGAGATATTGTGGCTCGGTAGGCTGATGAGCAGGCGTGGTGTCGAAGTGAAATGCCTCGGTGGAAGCCTCGAAGTACTCGGTACCGAGGCCAGGTTGCTCGGTACCGATGTCGACATGATGTGATGGGACCTCGTTACCGACTTGTGGAAGCTCGGTACCAAGCCCTGCCTTAGAGGCTGGCTCATCCTCTTCCATTGCAGCTCCTTCTCGCTCATACCTCGTCTCATATTCCCGTAGTGTCGGCTCGTCTTGAGGCTTCTTTGCCAAAGGGAATGGTTGAGACGTCCATGCTTCATACCAATTTGGCACATGCAACAACTTTAGCTTATCCCGAGTAATTGCCACGGTCTGTCCAAGCACCGTGGTGGCTACTCCCCCTGGATATCTCTGAAAGATGCCGGAAGACAACCAATACTTTGAATCCATCTTCTGGGGACGGTGTGCATTGTAGCACGAGAGGTCGACATTGAGAGCCATTGCCAAGAGGCTCACCAAATTGCCACAACAAACCTCTTTTGAAGAGGCCCCGTGCTTCTCCACATACTTCAGCCATTTGTACCCCAAATTCATGGGGGCGGGGTCCTCAAAGAGAATAGTCCGAAGGCATCCAACCTCCGTCCTCGTTGGCCTGGAAAGCTCCTTTTGGGGCCAAATGGTTGCACCCAAAACTCGGAGAATGATCCTGAAGATGGGGTTGATGATGTGTGCCCTTGGAAGTGTCGGTGCGGTCGGGTTGACTTCTCCAGAAATATAGCTCCAAGTGTTTGTGACCTTGAAATCGTCAGGAGCTCTATAATCTCGGGAGTGGTTCGGGAAGTCAAGGAGGCGGTTAAACTCGGCCATGGTGAACTCATGCTCAGCTTTGCCTAACCGGAATCGAATCCTTCCTACAGACGTTTTGGTCTTGAAGTTGATGCGGAGAGTGGCTATAAACTCGGTTGTGAAAGCCGGATAATGTGGGACATTCTCCTTTTTGAGGAGATGTGGCACACCGAGAATAGCAAAGGCGTGCTTGACATCCTCATAGATGTCGTTGGCCTTGGCACTTGACCTTGAGAACCATCTTGTGAGGTGGTCCTTTTCAAAGACGGAGTTGAAGATCATCAATTGCTCTCTAGTCGACAGGATGACCTCGTCCATTCTCGGAGGAGATGGAGATCTTTCGGTCCTCCTCTTCTTTCCTGCCCTAGAGTTGGCTCTGCTTGTCATTTGGTCCCGTAGTCTTGTGATATTGAAGAACGAAAAGTGGGTTGCAAGGGTAACGAGGGCATGAAGCTTCAGTAACGAACAAACGAGGTGTTGCTCGGTATCGAAAGGGGTGCGAATTTTGAGGGCGAATGCGGTGTGCTGCAGCGTGGTGTGGAGTAGGGATTAAAATTGGCTAGATCTTGAGAGATTAGTTGAGGATTAGTGTGGGATTTGTGGTTTTGGGAGTGTTTTTGAAGGCTTAGAGTAGAGGCGACGTGGGAGGAAGGTTAGGGAAGGAGGATTTTTTTAGGTTAGAATTACTTACCTGCCCGCGCGTCTCGATCTGGGTTCTGTTGCAGGTCGATAACGACCTTCGCAGCTCGGTACCGAGCCTGGGCGACTCTTTTTTCGCGCCGTTTCGTGCCCGACTTCTGTGGCATGTTAATTCAAAAATATCCTATCCCGCAAACTTCTATTCTACTAAAAACTCAAAAGAAAGTTAAGAAAAAGAACTATAAAAAGATAAGAAAACTAAACTAAAACCGAGTTGCCTCCCGTAAGCGCTATTTTTAACGTCGTCAGCCCGACGAACTTACCTGGCTTAATCAAGGTGGCTCTTTTTTAGCTTTGTCGGGGTCATGGAAAACCCCATACTTAGCGGTAAAGGCATTGTTATTTCTTCTTACTAAATTCGGTCCCTCATCCTCTAACAGTATGCTTGGTATTCCTACACAGGGGTTAGTGAAGTCCGAGAACCAAGGAGGTTTCGACTCATTTATAGCATGAATAGTAGGGTATGATGTAGGAATACGATATAAGGAATGATCATGACCGGTGACAGTGAATCTAGAGTTAGAATACTCACCTTGATCAGTTAGTGAGGGCGTCGGTTCCGAGGTAGATGGGGTCGTTATCGACCAGTCTGAAGTAAAGCCTCCCTCGGTATCGTGCCAAAATGCGCCTCCCTCGTCATATTGCTGTATGAAGGGCTCGAAACCGACCCAAGGGGGGTCGGTAGCTGGCGTAGTAGCGCTCTCATGTTTGTTATTGCTTGAGAGGGAAACATTTGCTTAACAATGTTGAGCTCAGGCTGGGGCGTCTCGATCTTTGCAGCTGCGGCTGTGTCATTGGCAGCTTGATTGAGGTTGAAATCGACCCGCTCTTCCCCTATGTCAAAGGTGATGAGTCCTTTCCGAACATCGACTCGAGCACCTGCCGTAGTGGTCTGCCTAGAATAATGGGCACATGCGGGTCTTAAGGCATATCAAGGACAATAAATTCGTTTGGTATGAAGAATTTGCCCACTTGAATGGAAAAATAATCTACGACTCTAGTAGCCTTTACACTAGATCCGCCTGCCAGGTATAGCCTCATATCAACGGGTTTCAGAAGTCCCATATTAGCTTTTGACCAAATAGATAAAGGAAGTAAACTGACACTGGCCCCCAAATCACATAGTGCTTTGAAACGGTGGTCGACAATTGTTGAAAGGGTTTCTTGACAACAAATAAATTTATATCAAGACCCCGAAGTGTATAGCGAAGTCAGGTTCGTCCACAGGAGATAGTCAGTGCTAGGTTTTGTTACTTGTCACGCAAGCAATCAATTAAATCTAGGGAATTTAGCAAGAGAAAGAGGAATTCTAAGGTAAAGGTATCACCACAACAACAATCATGCAATGCCAACGCTATGAAGCATAAAAATCATGCTTTTACCACATAAAGGTGCTAACTTTCGCTTAACTTAAGCAATTAAATCAATCAACTTTTGTCCAATCAACAAACTTACTATCTAATCTCTTCTCTTCAACTAGGATAGATCCGCTTTCGCTTCAAAACCCTAAATTGACTATTCTGATTCAAGGTTTTCGCTTTCGCTTCAACTATGAATCAGAAATTCCCTTCAACTTTCGTTTCAAGGATTAAGAACAAGAGAATAGATTCATGCAATAAAAACTATCAAATCATGATCACAAACAAGCATGCACAATCATTGTTGGGTTTAACCCCAACCTTAGAGAGAGAAGACTACTCACAAAGCATAATTAAGAACAACTGAATTAATAAAATAGAAAGCTTACAACTTTAAATCCAAACAAAACTTGTCTTCCAAACTATCTCTCTACCTTTACCCTCTCGCTCCCTCTCTCGTCAACTCTTCCTCTTCTCCTCCTTCGTGTCTATCGTCCCTCCCCCAAACAAAAGCTAGAGAAGGGTATTTATAGAGAAACTAATCTATCTTAAATCTATCTATAAGGAAATAATATCTTCTAATAAGATATTTTCCTTCTATCTATCTAATAACATAAAAGGAAATAGGATAAAAGCCTTTAATTCACGCCGACTCAGATCTCGCTGCGCCACGGGGTGCCTCGTTAACGACCTGAGAGCCTCGTTAACGACCCTGTTCAGCACTTCGAACAGTCTTGAGTAAAACTTGCGTAGCGGATTCGTTACAACTCCGATTGACTCGATTCTTTTTCCTATGTTCTTGTAACGAAATTCTCTATCTCTTTCCAAGCTCAAAATTGATCTTCAATAACTTTACTTGAGCGCTAAATCTTCATCTACTCTTCATTCTTGAGTGCTTCATCAAGTGTTTTCTCTCGGCTTTGCTCCTTTCTTCAAAAGTGCTCCAAATAGCTTCTAAAAACCTATAAAACACCACCAAAGCTTATGTAGACTCCATATCTTAAAGAAATACGAAAACCCACACAAACGACTCAAAACAAAACACAAAACTAAAGAAAAAGACTCAAACACACTAAAAACACACCCTAAAAACACGACTAAAAAGGCGGACATCAAAATACCCCATACTTAGACTTGTTTGTACTCAAGCAATAAACAAGACAAGAACCAAAACCATCAACACATATATCAAGTCAATGCCCTCATCAAAAAGCAACATCAAAGCTCAAGTAGAAATAAATAGACAAGTGATTCTAATGTCATCACACATATATGAACAATCTCAAGCAAAAGCAACTATAAATCCAACCTCACAAGGGTAATGTGTTTCTCTCAACTCTCAAGTGTTTATGCTTAGAATAACAACTCTCAACTCAATCCAGTATGCAAAAATCAACATAGTCATTGTTACTTTTATCACCAAACTCTCCACCAGAGATGTCAAAACACATAAAAATCATCAAGAGAACCTAGGCTCAATGAAAAACTTCATAGAAGCTTCCATTCGGCCGGGTAGTAATGGGGCTTGGTAAAGACAATAAGGCATGTAAATATTTTGTCTATTTGGTGCTAATAAAATCCGGGAATCAAAGACTCCTAAAAACTTACACAACAACCAAAACTCTCATAATAACATACCGAACTCACTCTTCTTTATGCACACTCATTTCTTTCAACCCCTTTAATATCCCAACTAATCTTGCTTACAAACACTTAGGAAATTTGGCTCATGCACATTTTCACTATTCATCTCTTTCTTTTTCTTTCTTTTTCTTCCCTTCTGTTTTTTCACACTTTTTTTTCTGCTAGGAAGGTCGGTACCGAACCCACTGGGTCGGTAATGATGTATCTGTTTTCTTTCTTTCTTCCTCAATTCTCTTTCTTTCCACTTTTTTTTGTAAGCGCATTCAGGGAACCAAACTCCTTTTACATGACAAACTACAAGATCTTTTACTTACCCAACCAATATTACCCCACACTTGAAGCAATACAACTCACTCAACAAAATCATCACAACCAACCAACACTAAGTCCTAATCCTTGGATAGGGTCAAGCTTTATCGGCTAAGGAATAATTTTGTGGAGCTAAAAATAAAAGGCTTTAAGGCTCAAATTGGCTTCAAAAAGAGGATAATGATAAGATAGGTAAAAAAAGAGGATAAAAAGTGGGTTTAAAACAAATAAGTTCTCCATCATATGATTTCACATGCAATAAACTAATATCTCATATAGGTCTCAAGAAATAGATAATCATATCAATGACAAGAGATAATATGCATAAGGAGAGTAAATGACACAAGAAAAGAAGAGGGATTTTTTGATGTTCTCCCTATAAGGCCAAAAATAACTCACATGGTAGCAATTTTTGTTGGATTTAAGTCACTTCTTCCTAAGATCATATGTGCTCAATTTCATCACAAGCTAAATATCCACATAAAAATAATTTTTCAACATCATTTAGGCAAAGCTCTCCAAACATGCTAAAGGAATTACATGATCAAGCAAGTCAAAGCATATCATAGGACATCTAAGTGGAATATTATCAATCCTAAAAACACAAACAAAGACACAAAACTGAGTTACATTTTCCCATACCCCATACTTAAACCAAACAGTGTCCTCACTGTTTAAAACAAAGACATAAAAATAAAGAGGATAAAAAAAGGGAACTCACAAAATAAAACTGAAGCTACTTGAAACCATTGATCACTTGAGGAGTTTAAATTTTCTCGGTTCTGTTGAGGTCGGTACCGACCCTGTGGGGGTCGGTAACGAACTTGCTTGTATTGCCACCGAATCTTCTTGATTTTAACACTTCTTAACTTCTTGTACCTGAGTCACTTTAGAAAAACTTCTATCCTACTACACTAATCTAACCTAAAAACAAGTCAAAAGAAAGCTAGCAAAAAGGACTAAGAAAGCAAAAACTAAAAAGCAAAAACAAAAAGCGGAAACTAAAAGCGGGTTACCTCCCGTAAGCGCTATTTTTAACGTCGTTAGCCCGACGAACTTACCTTGCCTTACCTAGGGCGGCTGCCATCCAGTATCGAAGGGATCATAAGAAACCCCATACTTAGCCTGAAAAACATCATAGCTCCTCTCCAAAATATTTGGCCCTCGATCATCAATAAGTATGCTCGGTAATCCTACAATAGGGTTAGTAAAATCCGAAAACCAAGGAGGTTTTGACTCCTTCATAGTACTAACAGTAGGATGTAATGTAGAAGAAGGATAGGAGAAGGGATCATGACCAGAATTGATTGGATAAGAACAAGAAAACTCACCGGGATCGATCAGGAAAGGGTTCGTTACCGAAGATATGTGGATCGTTAACAACCCTGCTGGATCTGGAAGTGGCTCGATGTCGTGCCTGATACCACCTCCCACCACGTTTTCCTTCAGATAAGGGTTGTTACCGACCCATGGGGGTCGGTAGGCTCCTCGGTAGGCGTGCATCCATCGAATTTGCCCATTTCTGTACTCAGGGAGGGGTCGTTACCGAGCCATGGTGGGTCGGTAAGCTCCTCAGTACTGCAACTAGCCACTTCGCTTATCGGCAAATTGAAATGAAATTCAACCTTCTCTTCTCCAATATCGAATGTGAGAAGTCCCTTCTTGACATCCACGCTTGCTCCTGCGGTGACTAAGAATGGTCGGCCTAGAATGATTGGCACCGCAGGGTCCTCAGGCATATCTAAAACAATAAAGTCGTTGGGAACAAAAAAATTTCCAACTTGGATAGGAACGTCGTCCACGACTCCAGTTGCCTTGACAGAAGATCCGTCCGCCATGTAGAGTTTCATATTAACAGGCTCTAGTGGTCCCAACTTAGCTTTGGTCCAGATAGACAATGGTAATAAACTAGCACTGGCACCTAGATCACATAGAGCTTTAAAACGGTGAGTCCCAATACCAATTGAAATTGCAAACTTACTTGGATCACCAAGTTTTTCAGGGAGCTTTATGGAATGAACCTCATTATGCAGCTCTGATATAGATCTTTTCCTGCTAAAAATCTCTTTCAAAAATTTAGCGTAGACAGGCATTTCATTAAGGGCATCAGTAAATGGAATTGAAATATTTAACCCTTGAAGAATTTTGACAAAGCGTCTAAACTTTCCTTCCGTGACATCATTAGACTTCTTAATCGGGAAAGGAAGAGTTTTAGACGGACTCGGGATAGAGATAGGCCTGAATCGAGGCCCTACCGAATCGGCAAGAGATTCGATCGGTGCAGATGGGTCGGTACCGACCCTGGTGGGGTCGGTATCGAGCCTGGGATTAAGAGAGGAGTTCGGTGTAGAAAACCTACCTAGGCTGGGATCGTTAACGACCCTGGGGGTATCGGTACCGAGTTGTTCAGGCTCGGTAACGGCCCTCTTTGGCTCGTTGTCAATCTGGGTTGTGGCGTCCTTTTCAGATTCGGGGCTTTTCTCCTTGGCATTGGCACGCTCCGGTAGTGTCTTTCCGCTCCTAAGGTGCATGGACGCGATTTGTCCTCTAGGGTTCTCCTCGGGACGGCCCAAAAATTGCCCTTGAGGTCTTAGAATCCGTGTAGCTAGGTTACCCAGTTGGGAGTCAATGCTCTTCTTCCAAATCTCGAACTCTCCCCACCGTTTCATTTGATTGTTAAGGTTTGCTTCGACTCCATTAATTTCATTCATCACTCCATTGATCCCTTCATAGAGTCCATTCACCCATGATGGCATCTCTTGATAGCCCGGAGATCTATAAGGAGGAACCCTTTGTTCTTGCTAAGGAGGTTGGCTCTCTTGGTCATATGCATAATTGCCCCAGGTGGGCTGATTGTAATTCCACCCTGTATAAAAAGTATCATCTTGGTTCCTATATGGACCCCTCATGTAATTAGCTTTTTCATATGCCTCAGCAGCTATGGTTTCCCTTTCTCTCTGGATCTCCTCCATCTCTAAATAGAGTTCAGCAATCTGCTTAGCTAGTTCTTCAGGTGTAGCCATGGCTTTGCGTTCTCTTAATCTCCTGTGGAGGGAACGCTTAAGTTCAGGGTCTACTTTATTGGATTAGAGACAACTCGACGTCCTTCAGCTGTCCTACTCTGTAAGCAAAAACAAAAACAAAAAACGAAATCAAAAGCAAAAACGGGTTCTCGGCGAGGGTCGGTACCGAGCCTGGATAAGGTCGGTAACGAGCCTAGAGTGATCCCGTAAAAACCGAAACTAAAAAGAAAAAAACAACTACCTGTCAACAGGGTCGTTACCGAGCCTGGATCGGGTCGGTAACGACTCGACAGAGATCATAGAAAATAAACAAAAAAGCACAGAAAACTGGGTTGCACAGCAGGGTCGGTATCGACCCTAGGGGGGTCGTTACCGACTCGACCGAGTCTCGAAAAACGTAAAAAGAACAAAACTTGGCACTATTGAAATCTCCCCGGCAACGACGCCAATTTGTTGAAAGGGTTTCTTGAAAACAAATAAATTTATATCAAGACCCCGCTGTGTATAGCGAAGTCAAGTTCGTCCATGGGAGATAGTCAATGCTAGGTTTGTTACTTGTCACGCAATCAATCAATTAAATCTAGGGAATTTAGCAAGAGAAAGAGGAATTCTAAGGTAAAGGTATCACCACAACAACAATCATGCAATGCCAACGCTATGAAACATAAAGATCATGCTTTTACCACATAAAGGCGCTAACTTTCGTTTAACATAAGCAAGTAAATCAATCAACTTTCATCCAATCAACAAACTTACTATCTAATCTCTTCTACTTCAACTAGGATAGATCCGCTTTCGCTTCAAAATCCTAAATTGACTATTTTGATTCAAGGTTTTCGCTTTCGCTTCAACTATGAATGAGAAATTCCCTTCAACTTTCGTTTCAAGGATTAAGAACAAGAGAATAGATTCATGCAATAAAAACAATCAAATCATGATCACAAACAAGCATGCACAATCATTGTTGGGTTTAACCCCAACCTTAGAGAGAGAAGACTACTCACAAAGCATAATTAAGAACAACTGAATTAATAAAATAGAAAGCTTACAACTTTAAATCCAAACAAAACTTGTCTTCCAAGCTATCTCTCTACCTTTACCCTTCGCTCCCTCTCTCGTCCTCTCTTCCTCTTCTCCTCCTTCGTGTCTATCGTCACTCCCCCAAACAAGAGCTAGAGAAGGGTATTTATAGAGAAACTAATCTATCTTAAATCTATCTATAAGGAAATAATATCTTCTAATAAGATATATTCCTTCTATCTATCTAATAACATAAAAGGAAATAGGATAAAAGCCTTTAATTCACGCCGACTCAGATCTCTGCTGCGCCACGAGGTGCCTCGTTAACGACCTGAGAGCCTCGTTAACGACCCTGTTCAGCACTTCGAACAGTCTTGAGTAAAACTTGCGTAGCGGATTCGTTACAACTCCGATTGACTCGATTCTTTTTCCTATGTTCTTGTAACGAAATTCTCTATCTCTTTCCAAGCTCAAAATTGATCTTCAATAACTTTACTTGAGCGCTAAATCTTCATCTTCTCTTCATTCTTGAGTGCTTCATCAAGTGTTTTCTCTCGGCTTTGCTCCTTTCTTCAAAAGTGCTCCAAATAGCTTCTAAAAACCTACAAAAAACCACCAAAGCTTATGTAGACTCCATATCTTAAAGAAATACGAAAACCCACACAAACGACTCAAAACAAAACACAAAACTAAAGAAAAAGACTCAAACACACTAAAAACACACCCTAAAAACACGACTAAAAAGGCGGACATCACCAATCCCAATAGTGATAGCAAATCTCCTCGGGTCACCTAGCTTGTCTGCAAGGGCTATGGATCGGACCTCATCTGTCAGCTCGGACATCGACCTTTTCCTGCTAAGAATGTCTTTCAAAAAATTGGTGTAAGCCGACATTTCGCTTACGGTCTCAGCGAATGGTATATAAATATTTAAGCCCTGGAGAATTTTAACGAAATGCTTAAACTTGCCTTTTGTTGAGTCCTTAGACTTCTTAGTAGGGAAGGGGAGAGACTTCACCAATCTCGGAACCAAAGCGGGTTCGAGAGGTGGCGCTACCGGGTCGACAATCGGGTCGATTGGTATCGCGGAAGGGTCGGTACCGACCCCAACAGGGTCGGTATCGAACCTGGGACTAAGGGGTGGCTCGGTATAGAAAACTTACCTGGGTTGGGGTCGGTGACGAGCTTTGAAGCATTGGTACCGAGTGTTTTAGGCTCAGTAACAACCCTCTTCGGCACGTTATCGATCTGGGCCGAGGCATCTTCTTCAGTAGCGGGGTCATTTTCCTTGGCTTCAGCATGATCTAGTATCGTCTTTCCGCTCTTGAGGTGTATGGCTGCAATCTGTCCTTTAGGGTTCTCGTCGGGGCGGCCCGGGAGTTGCCCGTGCGGCCTCGGAATTTGTGCAGCTAGGTTCCCTAGTTGTGAGTCAACGCTCTTCTTCCAATTATCGAACTCTCCCCATCTTTTCATTTGATTAGGCTTGGACTCCATTGATTTCATTCTTTACTTCATTAATCCCTTCATGAAGTCCTTGCACCCAGGATGGTGGCTCTTGATAGCCTGGAGGTCGATATGGTGCGAGCCGTCTATCCGGAGGAGGGGCTGCATAGTTTTGATTTTGATTTCCCCAAGCCGGGTAGTTGTTTGGCATGTCATAATTAGCAGGAGGATTTCTGTATTTCCCTCTCATATAAATCATCTCAGCATATGTCTCAGCGGCTCTAACCTGCTCAATGTTAGTGCAAGCAGAAGTACTATGGGCAGAAGAGCCACACTCTTGACAAATTTGAGAGGTTTTCAGAAAACTTACCTGTTTCTTCAGACGGTTGATCTCATCTTGTAAGAATTGATTTTTAACATCAGGGTCAACTTCGTCTTTATTTGGGATGTATAGACGTTTTTGTGGGTGAGGTGGTTGTTGGGTCCCATACATAGCATCGTAATTGGTCAGTTTGTCCAGCAACTCCCATGCAACAGTGGGATCCATCTCAATAAAACCGCAAGCAGTGTGCATGTTGATGCGGTTCTTCGTGTCAGCATTAATCCCTTGAAAGAAGATTTCTTGGAGCACATATGGTGGTTGCCCATGAGTGGGGCATTGTCTGAGCATCTCCTTGAATCTCTCCCACGTCTCAACAAAGGTCTCGTTAGGCAGCTGGTGGTAGGAGGTGATACGCTTTCTCAACTCTGTTGTCTTAGCAAGGGGGGAGAACTTTGTCAAAAATTGATCATACAAAGCCTTCCAAGTCCTCATAGACTTAGGAGGTAAGCTCTCTAACCAGCTCAGAAAATATTTTAGAGAGACACCTTCAACAGCAATAGTGTCACATAAATCAAGAAATTTTTTAATATGTTCCATAGGGCACTCAGTAGGTTTCCCTTCAAACCGAGCCCGTTTAATTAAGGATATGAATTGAGACTTAATCTCAAAAGTCCTCTCTATCTCTGGAAGCACAATTGCAGACCCTGGCACCCTCAGTTCTGGATGCATGTATTGTTTAGCATTCCTCGGATAGGCATTGAGTCGTTCCTAGAGAGCGGTTTTCTCAATCTGTGTGGCTTCAAGCTGCCTCTGGAGTGCATCCATCTGTTGTTCCATCTCTTCAAGAGTCATCACCATGGCTTGGTTTCCTCTTCTTCTGCGATGAAGGGTGCGTTTAGGTTCAGAATAATAACCAGTGTTATCAAACTCGAGCCTGCGACGACCTGCTGGCATAAGCTGAGAAAACAAACAAAAGAAAACAAAATTAAAAACAAAAAAAGGGTCGGGCTATTCCCTGACCCACGAGTAATCAAACAAGCACTGTTGCTTCCCCGGCAACGGAGCCAATTTGTTGATAGGGATTTACTCGAAAACAAATAAATTTGTAGTCAAGACCCCGCCGAGTATAGCGAAGTCAGGATCGTCCACGGGAAGCAAGGTTGTTTGATTACTAAACTATAAAATAAAAAGCACAGAAACGAAGAAAAACAGAAACAACAGAAGAAAACAAGGCTACGACAGCCCTCGGTACCGACCTTGTCAGGGTTGGTAACGACGCTGGGTTTCAACACAAACTAAGCAAACAAACACAAATCAACTACAGGCTCGGTACCGACCTGTATACTTCAGTAACGAGTCTGAACGAAAGTAAGACGAAGGAAATTCAGATGTAGAAAAAGTCTAGGACAAGGGTTACCACGACATAATCATGCATATGAACTTGTGTGAAGGATAAATATCATGCTCAAAGATAAAGCTATCAACTTTCGTTGACCTAAGCAAGTAAATCAATCATTTTTCACCAATCAATTCACTATCTACTTATTTTTGAATCCAAAGCTCGAAACTTTCGTTATCGAACAATATCAACATGCAAGGTTACAACTTTCTCTTTCGATCAAGCGATAAACTCAAATTACTTCGACTTTCGTCTAGGTATAAGCACAAAACAAGTAGTTTAAAGGCTAAAAGGCAATTAAACATTCATCACACACATTCAAACATGCATAACTATGCCGGGTTTCAACCCCGACCCTAGAAAGGTGAACTACTCACTCATGATCGAGATAAAACAAACAACTAGATTGAATGAGAACATTGAAATAGAACTAAAATAAAAGCGTACTTGAACTGTAAAAATCTCGTCTTTGAAACAACCACGTTTGAAATCAAAGAACAGAACAAACAAGGCTCGAACTCTCTCTCTCACTCTCGACTCAAACGTGTTCTCCAAATAATCGTTCCTTCAAACTAACGAACGAACCCCCTAAACTAGACTAGAACAAGGGTATTTATACTAAGAGAAACTATCTAACAAGGGTCCTAAAAGATAGAAACTTCCTAACTAAAAATATTACGAGATAAAAGATAGAATTGTTGAAAGTCGGCACCGCCTACCGACACAGGTCACCTCGGTAACGACCTGCACAGGGTCGGTAGACTCTTGCTGAATTCCTCTGATTAAACTCTGTTGCACAGCTCGGTACCGACCCTCACAGATCGGTAACGAGCTCTCTGTCTTGGATTTTTGTACACTCTTCATAGCTTCTTCTTGGATTTAACGGGATCTTCAAGGCGTATTCCTTCTCCTCTTCTCTTTCACATATTCCACCATCAACTACCTGACTTAAACTCTCTCGAAATGCTCCCTTCTGCTTCGAAAAACCTATAAAAAACACAAAAATGGAGTAGCTTCCATACTTTTCACAAAATATGTAAACCTATCCGAAAACACACAAAACAAGAACTAAAACTTACTAAAACTATACTAAAAACATGAACATCAATGTCCTAAATATCATTCTCAAATTCCAACTTCTTCGGGGTTGCACTTCTTGCATAAAATCATCCTTTACCTTAAATCATTCAATGTTAGACAATAGCATACATATCTTAAGCATCATAGTTACGTACATTCAATATAACCCTAATGATCATATACAAACATGATAACAATCTTGCATATAGATTTATAATTTTACTCAATTTCTAAACGAAATAAATCAGATTAGGGGCATATGAGAGCAAAATCAAACAAAGAAAGTTACTTAGTGTTGTTAGATAGAACGATCGAGTGGCCGAAGATGGGCTCTGCGTTTGCGTTGACGTCGATGTTATGTAGTGTTGGCGTGAAGTGACGATCGAACAAGCTTAATGGAAGGGCGCCATGACGATCGAACAAGTTTTATCGAAGAGAAGTGTTGATGGATATTGGTCGATACAATTGCCCTGTATTAGGAGGGTTTTTCAAAAAATGAGTTAAAAATTATTAGATTAAAGTTTTTTAGGGTAATTTCCTGAAATTAAAAAATAATGCTAATTTGGCTTTAATAGGTACGTGGTCCAATCAGTTTTATGGGACAAATTGTTGTGACAGAGAATTTGAACCGAAGTACATTTGGTTTGAGTGCAGATTTTTTGGAGTAGTACTCAAAAACGTTTATTAGTGGGCTGAAATAGGAGGGTATTCGGGAACCATCGATAGACGGGTCAGACAATCAAACCACATGACAAGAAGAATGTCTTTGAATTGACATTTAATTTAATCTGTGGAATGCCAGTCACTCTGTAGCAATATATATACCACATTTCGTTCGCAAGAAATATGATGGTTTTTAATGCAAAACATATATAGTTATGTAGAGGATTGTGCAAGTATATATGTGCATAAGCCACCTTAAGAATTGCATTATTGCAAGATGGAGTAACAGAAATAAGAGCTCTAGGAGATGGCTAGCTAGAGAGATTGGGATTAACTGCATTTGTAAATTTGCCTAGAAAATTATCACTTATTATGAATCAAAAAAAAAAAAAAACAATCTAGTCTCAATCCGGACTGAGACCGGACCAGAGCGAGAAACTTGGTCCAATATTATGAAAAATTAATGGTTTGGTTCTAGTTCGCGGTTCTGGATTGATGCCCACCCATTATATGAACCATTAGTGTGTAATTATGAATCGTTGGTGTATAACGTATGTAGCAAAAGAAATGCATGTAACATACAGTATGTTTGAATAGTTAGTGTATAAAACATATATGCATGAACTATTTATGTGGTAATAAATTATTAGTGTAAAGTCATGAGCAAAAAAAAAATTACTTTTTTCCCAAAAATGTCAATCCATTGCACTACATTGATAAAAATACATATAAACCATCAACGTAAAATTATGAAAATTTTAAATGATGGAAAACATGCTTTAAAATTTAAAAAAAAATTAAAAAATAAAAAAGGATAAATTTTTCAAAAATCTTCAAAATATTTTTGAAAAAGAATTTTAAAAAAAGTAAACCTTTTTTTTTAAAAAGTAAACATTTTTAAAAAAAAATAAATTTATGAAAATATCATATGTTATTCTTTTTTATGTTTAATCTTAACATTTTATTTCTTTTTCTTGGTCGAAATAACATTTTATCTCTAAGATTTAAGGATTGCGATTTGTCCTTATTTTATCCCAACACAATCCTATCACTTTCTTATGTTTAATCTTGGGCTTTGATCACCAACAAGCATGTAGCGTAGTGGGAGGGGCTACGCTTCCCTTTGCTGAGGTCGAGGGTTCGACTCTCAGTAGAGGAGAAATGAACTTGTTGGGAGAGCAGATCCCACCCAAAAATAAAGAGGCCTTCGCGAGACTCGAACTCCAGACGTAAGCGTTTGATGGAGCAAAGCTCTCCGCTGAACTGGGGTGGCAATGACCTAAAAAAAATCTTGGGCTTTGATCGATCTCTAAAATCTAAGAATTGAAATTTGTCCTTAATTAATCCCAACTCAAAATTTAGAGTCGGTGAAAAACTAACTTGCGATACAAGGCCATTAAAAATATATAATAAATAAGGTAAGTGTGAAAATCCCCTTGCCTATATAAATCATAATCAAAGCAACAAAGGCATCCTCTCTCTTCCCACCGAATCAAAGCAACAAAAACCCTACTTGATCTCTATATACTCACAGATCATCATCCCACCCTCATCAATTCTCCTTACAATTTCCACGGTAGAAACCGAACCCGAAAAGATGGCCAAAACCTCACACCAAACCCTGAAGAAAGATCATCATCATGCGAAGAAGAGAATGCTGATAAGCGTGAGCGTTTTGGGTAGCACCGGCCTCATCAGGATGTTGGCCAACGACGACGACTCCGTGACCCAAGTCATACGCAACGCCCTCAAGCTATACGCTCGGGAGGGTTGGAAACCCGCTATCGGGTCGGATCCGGATCGGTATTCCTCTACCCCCATGACGGGGCCGGGTCCCTCGTAGTTATGGGTGCAAGCGACGCCATAGGATCGACCGGAGGGACGTGCTTCTTGATGGCGTCGAAGAAGACGCTGCCTATGACTAGCGGGGCCGCCCACGTCCCGAAAAGCCGCACGCGCCTCGCTGCTTGCTTGAACAAGATCACGCGCTGGGTGAAATAGAGACAACGTGCATAGGTCGATCTCCATCTTGATCGTAGAGATTTTGTAATAATTGTACAAAAGAAAGAACGTAACACATTCTTAGTTAAATAAATCTTGTTGTTTTTATGATAATAATTCAAGACTTAGCACGTTAATTTATATATAGTCCCGTGATATATGTACGTAGCATTGAATGAAGAATACTATGAACGTATCTCTGTCTTGCAATATGCACGCAGTGCAAATTTTCGTTTTTATTATTATTAGGGTATATATCGTTAGCATATCTTTGATATTGTTGCTTGCTAAGTTGCTATGCAAAGCGCTCCTTTTTAATTACTCCCTCAATACCCTGCCGATAAACTCGAAACCCTAATTTCTAAACTCGCGAGAACGAAAACATAAGAAATCGAAAGCAAGCGAAACAACAAATTGGTGACCCGGTTCAGATCAAAGATCATACGTCCCAAAGTCTCAGTTCGGAGAGACCAGCCCAAAATCCACTAAAATTTCAAAAACATTATTAGAACGGCTACACATATACAGAATAGGAAAAACTCAAACAACAAATATTGAAAAAACAACTCGAAACAAGAAAAACAAATGAGAATGTAGAAGAAGATGAAGAAAGGGATCTCAGATAGGGTTTTGACCCCTTATCAAGCTCAGGGGCTGCTCATGGCAGGTACAAGCTATGCACCTGCACAGGACTCCCAAAAAATTAAAGGGCCCAAATGTTTTTAAAACCCTATAATTAAAAAATAATAATATCTTGAAACTCTCGAAAAGATACTATTACCCTAGTTGCACTTGCCCATTTTCTAATCCCTTCTCTTTTAAAATTTGCAATTCCCAATAGCAAAGATTAATTTTTAGGGCCTTTTTTAATTTAAATAATTTTACTTGTTAGGGTTGTTTTTTAATTTAGTACAGGGCCTCAAAATATCATTGGCCGCCACTGATCAAGCTGACCAAGATCAAGATAGAGCTTAGTATGAATATACCACCACAGATCTCCACGAGTGAGGATGGCCGCCTTTATTTCGCTAAAAATGTTTACCTCTATTATTTAGAAAGGCATAGTTTAATTTTTCTAGGCATTGTTCTCATCAATTCTCTCTTTTTTTCTTAATATCTATACCCTGGTTTCATAGTGGCAAATTTTGTTGAAATAACTTTATATGTAAAATGGTTAAAAATTTAACCTTGTATGTAAAATGTTTAAAACCCGACACATCATTCATTTAATATCGGTCCACCGTAATTCTATATAGTATTAGAGTAGGTTCGGTTTGTGTTTGTTTTCTCCATAAAAAATGGTATATAGCTCTATCAAGAAAAATATGGGTTATCTATAAAGAGATTGAGATGCTAGACACGTCAATAATATTCAAGCGTTAAGTAGACCAACCTAGTTACCACTTGATAATGGGGCGTGTTTGGTTAGACGTCTCACATCGAACACGGGAGTTGAAAACCACTAGCCTATAAGAGAGGGTGAAATTAACCCCTGCCCATTGGATTAAGCTTTTGGGTTAGAAGGTGAATCCGACCTTATATGTAAAATAGTTTAGAATTTGATATATCACCTATTTACTATCGAGCCTCATGAACTGGTTGGTGGTGGTAGATCTCGCCTTCTTCAGATGAATAGCTATAAAAACAAACTCGAATGAAATGAGGGAAGAAAAATTGAGATTTTTGTTAGATCCAAAATTTCCCTTTTTATAGGTGGATAATAAAGTACATCTATTACGTGACTGTCTGACTATCAAAAATGCTTGGTGTGCCATATATGGTGACCAGTTTCATCCATCTTTCATCTCCAACATGAATTTGCAATAATGGATTTCGAACAATATCAAGGCAAGTGATAATAGTGTTAGGAAATTATACCCTACAGTAAGGGTAGGACTTACACAAAGTCACAAGAGAAGAAAGAAAGAAACAAGAAGAGAAGAACACAAGTGAATTTGTTGACCTAGTTTGTCAAAATGACTACGTTTGGGGGCTCTACCAAGCTAGGTACTTTCACTAGAATTGAGGATTTTAAGGATTACAAGATTTGATCTTCCTGATCTACACTGATCTGATCAAACTAACCTAATCTCTCAAGCTCTCATTGAACTATTCCCTCTTGCTTGTTCTTAAGACTCAATGCACACAATTACAATAATCAATGTGAGTATTTAAGGAGAACACATGGAACTTAAAAATAGAAACAAGGTATTCAAGGATAGAAATCCTAATCTCCTAGATATATTTCTTTCCTAAATCCTAATATCTTTTACCCTTCCTTACTTGGCACGCAAGAAACCAGCCTCTCACGGACACACTGAATTGCCGAGCAACACCAGAAAAGCACGGTTGTGCCTTTCATGCCCAGCCCACGCTTTGGTCCCTGTCGAAATTACGTGGGCAACACCACAAAAGCGCAGTCACGCTTTTGCACCCCAGCCCACGCTTTCCGACCGTGGTCGCAACCCTGCTTCTCACTCGCCTTGCCTTCTCCTTTCGCCTAATACCGAATCAGGCTTCAAATTCCAAACAATACTCCACCTAGAGACTGATTCCAATTGTAATTGTATTCTTCTTACGCAATCCTTCGGTCTTGGTAGTACCGGGCCTTCAACTTATGTAAGCCCGTTTAAAGCCTTGCATGCTTCAATTCCTACATCGAGCTCATCTCCCTGTCCATGTCCTGACTCTGAGATGCCTCTGTAAAACCTTCTAGCTCATCCAATTCAGCAAACCTTAGATAGAAATCAGAATATGACTCCCTATCCAGTTCTTCAATGATCTTCTCATATGATGTTCGTGTTTTTACTATAGTTTTTGAGTGTTTTTCTTAGTTGTTTAGTTTAGTTTAGTTTAGTTTTAGTATCTATTTTATGTGTTTTTGAATGAGTTTACATATTTTGTGAAAAGTATGGAAGCTACTCAATTTTCGTGTTTTTTGTAGGTTTTCGAAGCAAGAAGGGAGCATTCCGAGGGAGTTGAGATCAAGAGGATAATCGTGGAGTATGGTGGAAGTGAAGAGAAGAAGAAGACGCTTTGAAGATCCCGACGAATCCAAAAGGAGCTATGCAAAAAGTACAAAGAATCAAGAGAAAAGACCTCGATACCATGTTGTGAGGCTCGGTACCGAGCTGTGCAACAGAGTTCAAGTCAAAGAGTTCAGTCAAGAGTCCTACCGACTCTGTGCAGGTCGACACCAAGGTGGCCTGTGTCGGTAAGCGGCGCTGATCGCTTGCATATAGGTGTAGTTTAGATGCATGTTTTATATTGGTTTTGCATAAGTATTACTTTATTTTTAGTTAGTTTTAGGTTAGTTTCTAGGATCTTGTGTTTTCGGGTAGTTGCGCTTGTTTTGTTCGGTTTTGCAGATCTTTAGGTAAACAAGCGTGGAAGGGATGGATCTTAGTGGACTATGGTGGAGTTTGAGGAAGCCTAGAGTGATACAAGTGAAGAACAAAAGATCCAAGACCCAAGAGCTTGAAGGATAAAAACGCTTAAATCCGGGCTATGCATTGAAGGTCTTGTTTTGACACCTCTATCTTGCAATGCTTGGTTTGGGAGCTACAGTGCTTGGATGAATCTTAATTTACTATCACTGGAAAGCTAACTCGAAGAGCTACAATTCATATTTTTACTCCGAGTCCAAATTCCAAATCGAAGGGGGTGAAAACGGCCTCTGAAGTGTCGCCTGAAATGTTGAACCGAGAAGTGCCGCGGGCTAGGACAGAAGGTGCCACGACCGCGGCGTGTTAGCGAGACCGCGCCTTGCTATTTTACGCGGAGAAGTTGGGCCGCAAGTTTTGGGCTTCGAGTTGGGCCATGATTATATGATTTCCGACTGGTTTGATGTAATTTCGGGATAATTTGATATTTGGATATCTTCTAGGGTATTTGAACCTTGTTTTTAGTTTCTCTGTGATAACTTTGATCATAACTTTTGGAGGCTAGGTTTTCTCTCAAGAGATCAACTTTGAAACTCTTGTAAGTTTGCTTTTAATTTAATTATGCATTGCTAAATTCCTTTGTGTTTGGCTAGTTATTGAAATCATGATTTGCATATTGTTGTGAGGTTTGATTTGATTCTCAACAAACTTGAATAGAGTTTATTCCCTGTGCTTAATTGAATCTAAACTAAGGTTTTGTTAGATTGATCACCTAATTGAATTTCTAGTTATAACTGAATCTTATTAATTACCGGTCGGAGTTAATTTGATCAAGAGTATAATTTAATCAATTTAGTACCGGTTGGACTAGTGGGTTAAAGAAGGGAATAAATTCACAAGTCACTTAGATGTCTGGTTGCTCTAAGTGTTTGTTTCTATTGATAACTTGAATCGTCATGTTGTTGTCTAATTGAATCTAGAAGGTCTTCTAGGTTGTTAGATGATTAGGGTTGTTAGACTGGTAGTTCTATCAACTAAATCTAAAGTTCGGGTCTTAATCCTTAGTAGTGTCATTATCCACAATAGATTATTCAAGTGAGAAGAGAATCAATGATCAACCAAGAAATGTCATGATGGATTTAACTAGTTGAACACGTTTGTCTTTCATATATTTAAATCATCCTTGCATTCATATTTATTCCTATTCTTGCATAGTAGTTTAGTTAATTATTCAGAAAACCCCCCTTTTGGTTACTTGGCACGCAAGTAAAAGCATAAATACACGAGTCTCTGTGGGATCGACCCTTACTTGCCGCTCTACTGAGTTGGTTAAGTTAAGGTTTCTTTGATAGGTATTAACGACCACTGAAAATACCTCATCAAATTTGGCGCCTTTGCCGGGGACTCTTCGCTATTTGTGTTTTTACTTTTGTGCTATTCTTGGTGTTGTGAACCTATCTTACGGTTCATAACACCCGTGCTACTGATCCATGGCTTTGTTCGATTGTAGACAGATGCAGGATGAACACTTCCATGACTATTTTTCAAGATTTCAAGACTATGTGTTTGAACTTGGTGCTTGGGGATTACACTATAGTGATAGAGAGGTAAACAAGGGAGTTATCCATGGTATGAATTTTGAGACAAGGAGATTGGCAGATTACATGAGCAATGAGAGGCTTTTGTTTATGGGACCTGAGGAATGCTGGAATTTCTTATGTTTCATGAGCCATCAAAGCTTCCTTGTTGAGTCATCTTCCCAACCACCCCAGCCGGTTGATAAGTCTCTTGAGGATATAATCAGGGATATCTCAAAAAGGGCGGATACTATAATCAAGGAGCATTGTGAGTCTTGTTCTTCATATTTTCATTCCACAATCTCATGTCCTTTTGAGTTGTGTGAAAGGAGTGGTGGAATCACATTGGAGTCAAACGATCATGAGTCAGACACTCAGATTCAAGTTGAGGAGCAATCTACTACACTTGATGTGAGTTATGAAGATGAATTTGATGCCCAACATGAATTCACACCCATAAGGCAATTTGAGCCGATCATCACATAGCCAAAGGAAGTCTGTGCTAACATAGAGATTCTTACAGAGCCTAGGGAGCTTGAGTCATTTTCACCCATGTGGAGTAAATTGCTTGAGGGTTTTGTGATTTTGGGAGAAGACTCTTTTGTCGATAATGATGACTTCTTTGCTGATGAAGTAGACAACCATGAGGGGGAAAAACAACATGATGCATCTGTTAAGTCTCCCGTTGTCATGGTGTGCCCTATGTTAGGCCTTGACATCCCATGCTTCAGTTTCCCCACCTTCTCACATCCAGAGCTTATGGAGTTTCAAGAAGAGGAGCCAAGTCTACAACACAAGGTGGAAGATGGAGAATATATGGAGTTCATGCTGGATAAAAGTGGTATTGCTAACAAGTGCTTTGATTCATACTGTAAGTATTTTCTAAAGCCACCACTTCTGTTGAATTTATTTGAACAAATGTCATCTCATGAAAATTGGGCACACGGTTTTGATAAATTAAAACGATCTTTGCAAGTTATATTAGTCATCTTTAATTTATCATTATGTTACTTATGTCTTTTTGAGATGTGTGCACAGGGCTTTGACAAGTTATTAAGGGCATTGACAATGTCTAATCTTATCAAATCATGCTAAACGTCAAGCTAATGACGTTAAATAAGTGCTTCTTGGGAGGCAACCCAAGGTTTAGAGTAGATTTAATTTTCAGTTATAATCTTTTGCTTTTTATGTAGTTTTTGGTGTGTGTTTAGATATCCCAGGTCTGAAGATTGATAACCCGAAGAACCATCACCGTCGGATTTCCCGCTGCAATACTCGGATCACTAGAGTTTTGTGAGTTTTTCTCTTTCCTTTTCTTTTTACTATACTTTGGGGACAAAGTATGTTTTAAGCATGGGGGAAGGGAACTACTTGTGCATTGCATGTAGTTGCATTAGATTAGGTCATATTTAAATTTTTGCATGCATTGATTAAAATTTTGAAAAATGAAAAAAAATCAGAAAAATTTGAAAAAACAAAAATATTGCATTTAGGTTCTTATTTCCCCATTGTTTAATTCCTCTTGTGTTTCTAAGCTAAGTATAAGTCCTAACCCATGATTTGCATGATATGCTGAAGTTTATATGATATGAGCATGATCATTGATTAATTACTTTGACTATAGGACTGAGCATGTATTTAGCTTGAGTATTTGATTCATTCTGAAGTTCTAGACACAATTTGCCTTATGAGATTTTTGGCCTTTCATGATTATATTTGTTCTCCACATTCTTGAGTGTATCACCATGATTATCTAGCTCTAGAACTTGCGTTAATACTCTTTGTCAAGTCTGCTTTATATGATTGAATGCATGACATTAAAATGATTGAGGCAATGTTTCTTCACAACCTATTATTTCCCTTCCTACCTTACAAGATCCATGTTCTTGATACCCCATTTCTTTTGTGCTTTAAGCCTATTTTTGATAACTCCACAAAATTTTCCTAGCCTAATAAGCTTGACCCATCCGGGATTTAGGACTTTAGGTTGTGTTTTTATTTTATGGGAGTTTTGTATAAGTATGGGGGAAGTTGGAAGAAAAGGAGGAAATGAGGGAAACAGCTCTTGTGTGAAAGTGAAAAAAAATGAAGATGAAAAGTATGTTGCAAAGCAAAGAAAAAGTTGAATACAAGTGTTAGTAATCTTCATAAGTGTAAAAGAAAGAGTTGAAGAAGAGGCAAGGAAAAAAAAGTGAAGAAAGAAACAAAGTGTTTAATTGTGGTTATGGAGTTGGAAAAGAAAGTTTGGAAAAGATGAGATGAAAAGTGTGTTGAATTTTGGGTTAGGATTAGTTCTTTATCCCAGATTTAGCACCACAAGCCAAAAATGATCCCTTCCAAAGGAGATGGAAAAGAAAGTTTGGAAAAGATGAGATGAAAGTGTGTTGAATTTTGGGTTAGGATTAGTTTTTTTTATCCCGGATTTAGCACCACAAGCCAAAAATGATCCCTTCCAAATTTCTCTTTACCTTGGCCCCATTACAACCCTTAAAAAGACCTCTTGATTTTTGTTATGTGTTTGATCCCCAGTAGTGGAGATTTAGAACTCTGATGCAAGCATATGGTAGTCTAGTTTTCATGGTTGATTTTGAGTGAAACACATACCCTTAAACACTTGAGAGTTTGAGTGCAAACACATTTACCTTGGTGAGGTCTAGAATGGATGAATGGTCTTTGCTTTTTGCTTGTTATAATGCATGTTAGGAAGTCTTGGTCGGGGTTTTGATTATATGTGAAATGTTTGTTTGATTATGAGATGGATGCATGATTGCATTTCTGTGGTGTGACTTGGATTTATGACTTGCTTGAGGACAAGCAAGGGTTAAGCATGGGGGAATTTGATCGCTTGCATATAGGTGTAGTTTAGATGCATGTTTTATATTGGTTTTGCATAAGTTTTACTTAGTTTTAGTTAGTTTTAGGTTAGTTTCTAGGATCTTGTGTTTTCGGGTAGTTGCGCTTGTTTTGTTCGGTTTTGCAGATCTTTAGGTAAACAAGCGTGGAAGGGATGGATCTTAGTGGACTATGGTGGAGTTTGAGGAAGCTTAGAGTGATACGAGTGAAGATCAAAAGATCCAAGACCCAAGAGCTTGAAGGATAAAAACGCTTAAATCCGAGCTATGCATTGAAGGTCTTGTTTTGACACCTCTATCTTGCAATGCTTGGTTTAGGAGCTACAGTGCTTGGATGAAGCTGAATTTGCTATCACTGGAAAGCTAACTCGAAGATCTACAATTCATATTTTTACTCCGAGTCCAATTCCAACTCGAAGGGGGTGAAAACGGCCTCTGAAGTGTCACCTGAAATGTTGAACCGAGAAGTGCCGCGGGCTAGGACAGAAGGTGCCGCGACCGCGGCGTGTTAGCGAGACCGCGCCTTGCTATTTTACGCGGAGAAGTTGGGCCGCGAGTTTTGGGCTTCGATTTGGGCCATGATTATATGATTTCTGACTGGTTTGATGTAATTTCGGGATAATTTGATATTTGGATATCTTCTAGGGTATTTAAACCTTGTTTTTAGTTTCTATTTGATAACTTTTGGAGGCTAGGTTTTCTCTCAAGAGATCAACTTTGAAACTCTTGTAAGTTTGCTTTTAATTTAATTATGCATTGCTAAATTCCTTTGTGTTTGGCTAGTTATTGAAATCATGATTTGCATATTGTTGTGAGGTTTGATTTGATTCTCAACAAACTTGAATAGAGTTTATTCCCTGTGCTTAATTGAATCTAAACTAGGGTTTTGTTAGATTGATCACCTAATTGAATTTCTAGTTATAACTGAATCTTATTAATTACCGGTCGGAGTTAATTTGATCAAGAGTATACTTTAATCAATTTAGTACCGGTTGGACTAGTGGGTTAAAGAAGGGAATAAATTCACAAGTCACTTAGATGTCTGGTTGCTCTAAGTGTTTGTTTCTATTGATAACTTGAATCGTCATGTTGTTGTCTAATTGAATATAGAAGGTCTTCTAGGTTGTTAGATGATTAGGGTTGTTAGACTGTAGTTCTATCAACTAAATCTGAAGTTCGGGTCTTAATCCTTAGTAGGGTCATTATCCACAATAGATTATTCAAGTGAGAAGAGAATCAATAGAATCAATGATCAACAAAGCAATGTCATGATGGATTTAACTAGTTGGACACGTTTGTCTTTCATATATTTAAATCATCCTTGCATTCATATTTATTCCTATTCTTGCATAGTAGTTTAGATAATTATTCAGAAAACCCCCCTTTTGATTACTTGGCACGCAAGTAAAAGCATAAATACACGAGTCTATGTGGGATCGACCCTTACTTGCCGCTCTACTGAGTTCGTTAAGTTAAGGTTTCTTTGATAGGCATTAACGACCACTGAAAATACCTCATCAGGCGCCGACTTTCAAATTTTATATCTTTTATTTCGCAATCTTTTAAGTTAGTGTAGGATCGTTAGTACTTCTAGGTCGTCGACCTAGCCAACGTCGCCAACCTGGTCAAGATTGTCGACTTAGACAAAGTCACCAACCTGAGTGTATTCGCAGCGGAAATTTAATTTAACAGAAAATACTTACTTGACACACCAATATTTTATAGTGGAAACACTTGATCGATGAACTCAATCAATCAAGTGTGAAAACCACTCCCTTCCAAGTTCTCGCTTGGAAGGATTAAAAGTCGTAGCTTGCTTTATTGATCTTTTGGATTGTTTACAAGAACACCCTGGATCTAGACCTACTTCCCAAGCACTCTAGAACTCGTTGTGAACCGAGTAACCGCAACCCTCAACCCGTCTAACAAGCCTACGTCTCACCACTCGATCGAATCCCACGAACGAGTCACTCTATCTTTTCTCTTTCACAAATATGGAGTATAAGCTCGTGGTTTTTTCCTCTCTTAATATGCAATATCAGCTCTCTCATTTTCTAACCTAATAACCACGAATTATATAGACTAGCATACTAGGGTTTAGAGATATATTATTTCCTTTATTAATTAAGGAAGATAATATAAATCTAATCCTTACAAATCTTCCTAAGGATAAAATAAATATTACAATAACAAACTCTTTAGGGCTTAAGCAAAATCCACGTCCTTTCTTGTTTTGAGAAGATTCTTTCCATAACCAAACAGATCCGAAATCTTGCGCAATCTTCTCACGCGTTTTCAGTCCGCCTTCCTGTCAGGTCGGCGACCTGGCTCACGTCAACGACCTGCCCACGTCGGCGACCTGGATCACGTTGACGACCTGACTCACGTGGACGACCTGGATCACAGATTCGAGGTTGGCCATTTGACTTGCATAGGTCAGGGACGTCACTCATGTCGACGACCTATTTTGCAGCTTCGAAGTTGGCCACCTCACTTGCGTAAGTTGACGACCTAACAAAGTCTTGAGCTCACATTCTGCCAACTCTTCTATTCCGTCTTGATTCACATGTTCGCGACTTCTCACGTGTTCACGACTTCATAGAAGAATCCATGTTGTCAACTTCCTTCATGTTTGGAACCATCAAAATCAAAGTTTCGCTTTCTAACAGTTAGGAAAGTTTTATCTTTTGGAAACTTGATAGATAGGCTCTCTAGTATAAATACACCTTGTTCTAACCTAGAGAGGGGGCAGCAATTGAGAGAGGAGAGAGAGATGCATGATTGAGATCAAAGGATAGACTTTTCTCTTGTTTTCTAGTTCTAGTTTGAGATTACTTGGAGTTCAAGTTTTTGTTCAAAGACAAAGTTTCGATTTTAATTCAAGTAAGCATTTGTTTGTTTCCATTCAATGTTCTCATTCAATTTAATTGCTTGTTTTGTTTCGATCATGAGTGAGTAGTTCGCTTTTTCTAGGGTTGGGGTTGAAAACCCGACAAAGTTGTGCATGATTGAGTGTGTGATGAATGTTTGATTGCCTTCTATCTTTGATCTACTTGTTTTGTGCTTATAATTAGACAAAAGTCGAAGTAATTCGAGTTTATTACTTGATCGAAAGAGAAAGTTGTAACCTTGAATGTTGATTTGTTCGATAACGAAAGTTTCGAGCTTTGGATAAAAAATAAGTAGAGAGTGAATTGATTTATGAAAATTGATTGATTTGCTTGCTTAAATCAATGAAAGTTGATAGCTTTATCCTTAAGGCATGTTCTTTATCCTTCACACTATTTTGAATGCATGATTATGTCGTGGTAAACCATTATCCTAGAACTTTTCTCCATTTGAATTACATTCGTATTACTCTGTTCAGACTCAATACCGAGGGTTCCAGGTCGGTACCGAGCATGCAGTTCGTTCGTGCTAGTTGTCTTGTTCGTAGTCGAAATCCAGCATCGATACCGACCCTAACAAGGTCGGTACCAAGGCTATCGTAGCTTTGTTTTTGCTTTTGTCTCTGCTTGTTTTTATTTCTGTGTTTTCTTGTTTTCTAGTATAGTAATCAAACATAACTTGCTTCATGTGGACGATCCTAACCTCCCTATACACAGCGGGGTCTTGACTACAAATTTATTTGTTGTCGGAAAACCCTCTCAACAAATTGGCGCCGTTGCCGGGGAAGCAACAATGCTTGTTTGATTACTCGTGGGTTTGGGAATAGCCTAACCCCATTTTTTATTTCTAACTTTGCTTTCTTTTGTTTGTTTTCTCAGCTTATGCAACCAAGTTGACGTCGGCTTGAATTTGATCACACTGATTATTATTCTGAACCCGAACGCGTCCTTCATCGCAGAAGACGAGAAAACCAATACATGGCCATGACACCTGAAGAGATGACACAACAGATGGTTGCACTCCAGAGGCAGCTCGATGCCGTACAAGTTGATAGAGCCGCTCTACAGGAGCAACTCAATGCCTATCCAAGGAATGCTAAACAGTATATGCATCCAGAACTGAGGGTGCCAGAGTCCGCAATTGTGCTTCTGGAGATAGAGAAGAATTTTGAGATTAAGTCTCAATCCATATCCTTAATAAAAAGGGCTCAGTTTGAAGGGAAACCTACTGAGTGCCCTATGAAACATATTAAAAATTTTCTTGATTTATGTGAGACTATTGTTGCTGACGGTGTCTCTTTAGAATATATTATGTATAAAGCTTTCAGGTGGTCTCTTACAAGAAAGGCCCTGAGCTGATTAGAGAGCTTACCTCGTAAGTCTATCAGGACTTGGAAGGCTTTGTATGATCAATTTTTAACGACGTTCTTTCCTCATGCTAAGATAACGGAGTTAAGAAAATGTATCACCATGCACCTACTACCAGCTGCTTAACGAGACCTTTGTGGAGACGTGAGAGAGATTCAAGGAGATGCTTAGACAATGCCCCACTCATGGGTAACCATCATATGTGCTCCAAGAAATCATGAGAAAACAAAAAATTACTTTTTCCCAAAAATGTCAATCCATTGACAAAAATACATATAAACCATCAACGTAAAATGATGAAAATTTTAAGGGATGGAAAAATGCTTTAAAATATAAAAAAGGATACATTTTATAAAAATCTTCAAAATATTTTTGAAAAAGAATTTTAAGAAAATTAAACATTTTTTAAATTTTTTTAAAAATTTTAAAATTATGAAAATATCATTTGTTATTCTTTTTAATGTTGAATCTTAACATTTTAATTATCTCTAAGATTTAAGGATTGAGATTTGTCCTTATTTTATCCCAACACAATCCTTATCACTTTCTTATGTTTAATGTTGGGCTTTGATCTCTAACATACAAGAATTGAAATTTGTCCTTAATTAATCCCAACTCAAAATTTTACAGTCGGTGCAAAACTAACTTGCGATACAAGGACATCAAAAATACTGTATATGATAAATATGGCAAGTAGGAAAATCCCCTTGCCTATATATATAAATTATAATCAAAGCAACAAAGGCATATCCTCACTCTTCCCACCGAATCAAAGCAACAAAAACCCTACTTGATCTCTATATACTCACAGATCATCATCCCGCCCTCATCAATTCTCCTTACAATTTCCACGGTAGAAACCGAACCCGAAAAGATGGCCAAAACCTCACACCAAACCCTGAAGAATGATCATCATGCGAAGAAGAGAATGCAGATAAGCGTGAGCGTGTTGGGTAGTACCAGCCTCATCAGGATGTCGGCCAACGACGACGACTCAGCGACCCAAGTCATACGCAACGCCCTCAAGCAATACGATCGGGAGGGTTGGAAACCCGTTATGGGGTCGTCGGATCCGGATCAGTATTTCCTCTACTGCCATGACGGGGCCGGGTCCCTCGTGGTTATGGGTGTGAGCGACGCCATAGGATCGACCGGAGGGAGGTGCTTCTTGATGGCGACTAAGAAGACGCTATCGATGACTAGCGGGGCAGCCCACGCAACAAAAAGCCGCACGCGCCTCGCTGCTTGCTTGAACAAGATCACGCGCTGGGTGAAATAGAGACAACGTACGTCCATAGGTCTCCATCTTGATCGCAGAGATTTTGTAATAATTGTACAAAATAAAGAACACAGTTTTAGTTATGATAATAATTCAAGATTTAGTACGTAAAATTATATATAGTCCCGTGATATATGTACGTATCATTGAATGAAGAATATACTATGAACGTAGTACGTATCGATCTCTGTCTTGCAATATGCATGCAGTGCAAAGTTTCGTCTTTTTTTTATTATTAGGGTATATATCGTTAGCATATCTTCGATATTGTTGCTTGCTATGCAAGGCACTCCTTTTTTTATTACTCCCTCAATACCTCGCTGATAAACTCGAAACCCTAATTTCTAAACTCGCAAGAACAAAGCAAGAACGGAAACATAAGAAATTGAAAGCAAGCAAAAACAACAAATTGGTGACTTGGTTCAGATCAAAGATCATACGTCAGATCCACTAAGTTTTCAATAAGATTATAAGAACGCATAGACATATACAGAAAAGGAAAAACTCAAACAACAAATACAGAGAAAACAACTCGAAACAAGAAGAACAAGTGACGATGTAGAAGAAGATGAAGAAAGCTAGGGATCTCAAATAGGGTTTCGGCCCCCTATCAACCTGACCAAGATCGAGATAGAGCTTAGTATGAACGCGCCACCACGGATCTCCACGAGACAAGCTTTACCGTCGTCTTCTCCGGTGAGATCTCTACCGCCTCTCTCTCTCTCTCTCTCTCTCTCTCTCTCTTCTCTTCTCTTCTCTCTCTCTCTTTTCTTTGGAAGTGCCATGAATGAGTGATCACTGAGTGAGCTCCAGAACCCTAAAGCCAGGCTTTATAACTAGGTCAAGTGGCAACATCAAAACGCCGCATTTGGATTAAAATGCGAGATGGACCTCAATTTTGGGTCGTATATGAAGGATAAGCCCAATACGAATTCTAAGCCTAAATCCAAGCCCAAGTTTAAGCTACCTCCAAACCGGTTATATCGGGGGAAGCGACTTGATTACCTGAACCCGGTTTCACTCGGTTTAACTGATCAAGCCCGACTTTCTCTTTATTGTAATGAGTTATCTTTAACTTAGAAATGTGTCACGCCACCTTCTTTATCATTAGAACTTAAATAAGGTTTAATAACAGATAACACCCACAAAGAAGAACCCCTGTTTGAGTTAGTAATATAAAAGTTGAACATTGAATTTATCAATCTAGAGCAGACTACAATACCTCTTCAATTACTCCTTCTAACAGTCTTCCAAAGAGTTATAGGGTACAAATCTAATGGAAGATTTAGTTTTAAACGACATCTCAATTGACGAAGCAACAATAATAGAGTTGAGAATAGACCAAACACTTTCCTTTTCTTTACTTTTGTGTGTTGTATATTGTTACTACACAAAAATTCGTCTTCAATACACTGGTTGAATATTCCCTTCTTCACCTTGCGCCAGTGGCGGAGTCAGAGATAATTGAAAGAGGGGGCGAAAAATAATTAATATTATATTAATTTAAAATAAAAATAATTATAAAAGGGTTCCATACAAAATGTATAATAATAACTAGTCATGGTATCTAAACTTAGTGTAAACGAGGTAAATCTAGTCTACGAGTTTTCATATTTTGAAAGTGCTGAATAATAACTTCATTATCAAGGCTTCTAAAAACATCCTTTTCAATATAGCACACAAAACAATCGGTAAGAAACTCATCTCCCATTTTGTTACGCAAATCTGTCTTGATAATATTCATCGCGGAGAAGGCTCTTTCCACAGTAGCAGTCGCGACTGGTAGCACCAAAGCCAACTCGATAAGACGATATACCAAGCGAAAAGCAGTATGAATTCCTACCTCGATCATCTTCTTAGCAAGATCTCCAATACTCTACAATGTGGAATATTTTTCATTTCCTTTCATTTCAAAAATCCACATCTTTAATTGCTCTTGGAGCTCCATTCGATCACACATTGGAAAGTCTTGTGGATATAACTCTGCAAGGCGAAGTAATTTTGACACATTGAAATTGGAGAATGAGCTCTTAGGATCAAGGCAAGCTATACATGTGAGTAATTCTATGCTTGACTCATTGAAACGATCATCCATTTCTTGACTAATTCGATCAAGAACCTACAAATGTAGCATGATATTAGTTCGATTAATAAATAACTATTTCATTAGTTAAATAGAGAAATGATGTAATAGCAATACCTCATTAAATATATCAATTTCAAAGTGATGGCCGTAATTGGAAGCACGTCTAGAACGAGTGCGACTTGGAGCATTATCTTCCATGTTGAGAATAATAATATCATTCTCTGCACAGAAACTGTTAACATCTTCTAAGAACTCATCCCATCCATTCTTCCTCAAATCTTGCAATTTTCTCTTAGTGTTTTGAACCAAACTCATGGCATCAATAATGTTTTGGTCTTTTTGTTGCAAGAATTGAGACAAACCATTTGTCAAACCCAATATTACCTTCATCAAGTGAGCAATAAAAACAAATTGATAACTCTCCATTTTTTCAATCAAACTATCAGCAAGTCCTCGACTTTTTGAATCATTTCCATCATGAAATACATTGTCAAGCACCTCAATGGTTGGGGACCACGAAGAGAGAAGACGGATAACGGTTGTAAAGTGTGAACCCCAACGTGTAGCTCCTGGCCGAGTTAAAGTTGTCTCCTGATTCAATCCTCTCCCAGTTTCAATTTCACCTTTTTCCAACTTCTCCACCAAGGATTCATGTTGTTTTTGCCTGAACTCATCTTTTCTTTTACAAGAAGCTCCAACCATATTTGTAATCATAGACAAATACTCAAAGAAATCACTCACAAACCGATTTGATTGACAAACGGCCACAACAACTAATTGGAGTTGGTGAGCAAAACAATGAATATACCTCGCACATGGATTTTCTTTTAAAACAAGAGTCTTCAATCCATTAAGCTCACCTCACATATTAGAAGCTCCATCATATCCTTGACCTCTTACTTGAGAAATAGATAACCCATGTTTAGCAAAAAATTCATCAACACCACTTTTCAAAGAGAGAGCAGTAATGTCAATAACATGAACAACTCCAAGAAACCGCTCCACCACTGCACCGTCATTCTTTACATACCTTACAACAATAGCCATTTGCTCTTTCACCAAACTATCACGAGCCTCGTCAATCAATATAGAAAAGAATTTATCTCCAATATCACTTATTATGGCTTTTGTTGTCTCTGACGCACATGCACTAATAATTTCTTTTTGAATCTGTGGAGAAGTAAGTTTGTGATTTTCGGGCGCATTCTCCTTCACCACCTTTTCAACATCAGGATTGTGTGAACTATACCAATCAAGAATATCCAAGAAATTTCCTCTATTTAGTGAGTCTATGGACTCATCATGCCCCCGAAAAGCTAATCCTTGCCCAAGTAGCAACCTAGCAACATCAACACTTGCAGTCAAACGAGCACGGTATGCAATATTTAATTCCCGTGTTCCAGAAACTATCTTTCTAGTTACACTTTGTCTTTGATCTTTGAAAGCGAAGAATGCCATTCGAGCATCATTGTGTGCACTACTTGTTGCCCCCACATGATCTCTAAAAGTCTTAGTAGCCTTCTTCCAATTACGGAATCCTGTTTTCACAAACACATCATCCCCAGATCTTTTCCCCACATTACATCTAAAAAGATAACACCAAAAACAAAATGCAGCATCTTCAGAAACACTATACTCTAACCAATCCCAAGTCTTAAACCACTCAACTTGAAAACATCTTGATGAAGTTCCGATAACCGTTCTTGGAAACTTGTGAGAACG
Source organism: Fallopia convolvulus (assembly GCA_964016875.1). Classification (NCBI taxonomy): domain Eukaryota; kingdom Viridiplantae; phylum Streptophyta; class Magnoliopsida; order Caryophyllales; family Polygonaceae; genus Fallopia; species Fallopia convolvulus. The sequence goes on from OZ024721.1 coordinate 5,805,806, forward strand.
TGGTTGGCAAGGACCTTTAACAACATACTCTCTTCTAACATCATCTCGAACCCCAGGATCGTAATCATTCATTGGTTTTCTCAATGTCGGATCACTAATAACAACATCCTCGCATGTATTTTTAGACCGGGCTCTTTTCTCTCTCGAAGGACCAACATTTTCATCAATATTAATAGATTCAGTAGGAATAATTGCAGACTCAATGCTTGAAACAGGCAATTTCTTACTTCGAGGATAATATTTTTCCATTTTCCTATTAACACAATTCAATTTAAACAAAATTTATTAATTTTACAATGAAAGTATAAAATTCAATTCAATTGAACTAAGAAAATTAAGAAATTAAATCATCTAATATACATAATTACATTCAAATTACAAACCCTAAAATATTAATTCAACAAATCTTCAATTTACATAATTTACATTCACTGCACCTGATTCACATAATCGCATTCAAATTACATTGGTCTAACTAAATTCAATTAAGAACATTAATATATTCACGAATTTGAACTCAAACCCTAAATTACAAATTTTCAATTTAAGAGTGAAATTAAACTAGATTAGAGGCTAGAGGGTAACCGGAAAGGGGAGACAAGGAGTTGCGCCGTCCGGTGGTGCCGCGGTTGGCCGATGAAGATGGTCAGAGACTCAGACTGACTTGGTTCTCGAAGATAGAAGACGAATGTCGGCAATAATTGGAGGTTGCGTCTTCTTCTGTGCTTTCGAACGGCACAACAATTAGGCTAAAAAAACACTGCGTTTTTTTTAATACAACATTGAAACAACGTCGTTTTGGGCCGTTTTTAAAATAAAGCCCAAAACGACATCGTTTTGCCCATTTAAAAAAAAAAACTTTCATCTTCTACCTCGCGTTTGTCTACTGGAATACAGCCGGCCCTAGTATATTAGTAACACTGAACGGAAGTCTGAAGGCGTCGCCGGTGCTTTGCCTCTACTACTCTCGGTTTTTCCGGCGAAAGGAGGGGCGGCCGCCCCCCTTCGCCCCCCCTCCGCTCTGCCTCTGCCTTGCGTTCCAATTAACTCTTTAACCTAGAACCTGTAAAACAATGGACAAAGGGGGCGGGGACCCCCTAATCCACCTCTGATGCCTAAGTCAGAAGAGCAATTGTCGATTGAACGTTAACGGTAAAGGACAAGACTTGCATGCGAGCTCAGCGAATATGAGGTGCTCATCATACATGGCGATTACATGTATTTATAATGGAGGAAAGGGAGAGAGAAGGTCGAAAACTCTATATCTAAGGGCGGGCCGATAATGCTCTAGGCCCAACAAACGATTTCTTGTTCCCCAATCCAGGTGGAATTTCTATCTTTCGACTAAGATAGAATCTTCCATCATAACGAATAAACGCCATATTTAATTTTATAATAAAAAACTTAAAGATTGAAAAGCATAATAAATAAAAGTACCTTTATGACACATAATAGCGAAAATAATTATGACAATTAATTTTGCCCGCTCACAAATTCCCCACTTAGGTTTTAATTATGTTAGAACGCAACTAAAACGTAAGTACTATAGGTCCTACACGAAGTGGCCATGCGGATTAGTCGACGAGGTCCCCTTACGCTCGTTTTCGTATATTCGTACATCCATGGCCGAATATCATGGGATCCTTTGCTCCTATACATACACGCATATGTGGAAGTCCGTTAGTGCGATGAACTAACGTTGCACTCTCTTTTTTTTATGCAAGACTCAAACTAATGCAAAAATTGACTTTCATTAAATAAACATGAATGACATAATCTTAAGGACAAAACTAATGAATGAAAAACAAAAATCTAAGGGCCTCATCAAAACCACGTGGGAAAAAAGAGTGTCTTATTTACATGCATTTCCTAATCCCGAGATCCCTGCAGTGAGAATACGGGTAGCCGTGATTGCGCCCACGCGAGGTCGCGACTCTTCTCCTAAGGAGGGGCGCTCTCAACTGTAGGTTCGTGGTCGCGGTCTTCAAATCTGTGGTTGCAGTATTCCATTCCGCGGTCGTGGTTTCACCTCAAAGAAGGAGCAATGCTCTCTGGACCAGGTCTGTGGTCGCGGCTCTAGGCCTGTGATCGCGGTTACGCTCTTGGTCCTTACTTCTTAGCTCGTCTTCTATTCTCTGCCTAAACTCTGTCTTAGGGCGATTTTTCTTAGAGCACATACATGCCTCCAGCTGATTAGCCCAAACCCGAACTATGACGTGTTCATCTCTAAACTGGATCATTTGATGGAGGGTCGATGGTACTGCTTCTATACCATGAATCCATGGCCTTCCCAAGATCAGATTATATGGGGTAGGCACATCAACGATTAAGTATTCGATAGTCATTTCTTTCTTTGCCAAATTGACTTGGGTCTTGTACATTCCAAGCGGGAACGTCGGGTATCCTCCAAGTCCAGTTAGCTGCATCTTGAATGGAATCAAGTCTTCATTTTTCTTCCTAAGGAACCTGAAGACATCGTAATACATGCTATCAATTGAACTCCTTGGGTCCACTAAGGCCCGACGCACCTTAAAGCTTTCAAGCTCGACTGCTAAAACTAAGGGGTCGTTGTGCGAGATTTGAACTGACGCAAGGTCCTTATCCCGAAAGACCAAACTATCAACCACGGGTGAGGGTGATGATGGGGGTTGCGGCTCGGCTCGTGACACGATTTCTTGAAATTTCTCCTAGCTTCATCATCCTCATTCATGTATGTTGCCGAGATTGTTTGAAAATTTCCATCTGCTTCTTTTTCGGCACCCCTTTGTGTTTTGGAGCATTTTCATTGATGTACTAATGCAAGTACTGATAGAGCATATAGTTATAGGCTTTAGAGCATGTTTATATTCTCTTTTCATGCATTTCTAGCTAGAGTTTTGTTTTAATTCATAGTTTAGTTTTGTTTTAGTTTAGTTCGGAATCTATGCTCTTTTGTGTTTCATTTCAGGATCAAGAGGTGAGTTTGGTGGATGTTAAGTAAGGGACCGGAGCTACGGAGCTAGGAATGAGTGAAGAGCATTGAAGTATGAAGACATGAGGATAAGCATGGTTAAGGATGAAGCCAGCACAAGCCGCGATCAGAAGACATGTGCCAGCGCCGAGGATTGGAGGTTTCTGGGGCCGGAGCGCGGGGAAGACCGGGTGGAGCGCGACCGCGCTCCATGGGTTTATGACCACGCTTCGGCGCATTGGTGCGACGCTGACTTCGAGGCTTCCGTGTTATCTTTTAGGCCGACTTTATGTTATTTTAGGATGTTTTTGGATATGATATAAATATTCTTTTAGGGTTTTATTGGATGGTTATGCTTTATTTTCTACGCTATTCAACTTTAGAGAGATTTTTTGGGAGACAAAACCCTAGATTGCAAATTTGAAGAGAAACCTAACTCTTGTAAGTTTAATTTCTTCTTTAATGTCATTTTCTAGCTAATTTCCCATGTCCAACTAGTTAGTTGAAGTTATATGCATGATTGATTATGAGATTTGAATTATTTCAACTTGCCTTGACTAGATTGAATTACTCCATGCTTAATTGATTAGATTTGCTTAGGATTATAATAGCTTGATCACCTATTCTATTTCTAGGTTGAATCACAACTAGAATAACTTAATATACGGTGGAATTTTGTTGTTCATGGATGAATCCTTTGATTAAACTTATAGACGGTGGAATAAGAATAATCAAAAGAGGAAAATTCAATCACAAAAATTCATGAATATACGGTGGAATTTATGAACAATGTTTCTATTGAATGCTTTGAACTAATTTGCATGATCAATGTGACATAGAAGGTTTTCTAGGATAATTGGTTAAAAGGTTATTAAAGACGGTGCATATTAATAACCACTTTGAGCTTGAATTTCATGAATTCACAATAGTTTAGTCGAGGGAATTGAAATAAGAAGAACCGAGAATCAATACTCATGTGTGCAATGGATTAACTAGTTGGACGCTTTTCCTCTATTTGAAACTTCAATATTTTTACTTGCTTTGTTTTGTTTACTTAGATTAATAGTTAAAATCTTGAAACCACCTTTAATTACTTTAGTAATATTAATTAAATACAAGGAATCTGAGTCTCTGTGGGTATGACCCCTTGCTTTCACTATACTAGGTTTGAAAGTTAGGAATTTTCTTTGACAACGCTTTTACCACGACATAAAAGTGCTCATCAAATTTGGTGCTGTTGTCGGGGACTCGGCTATTTCTTTGTGTTTATTTAGTGTTACTATTTTTTTAGGGTGTGAACCACTTGCATGGTTCATACCCGCGCTACTAATCCATCTCTTGTTGCTATTGATCCAGAAATTGAAAGGACAATCACTAGGTTACGCTGGGAAGTTCGTGATTTCTTTCGTGAGTTACCGTTAAACCTGGATTCTTCCACATCTGATTTTGAGTTCGAAGGCATTCCTGAAATTGAGGAGATGGCTCAACAAACACTAAGATAGTTGATTGCACTTGATTTGGCTCAATAACCATTGGCGGTGTGGCTACCTGAGCTCCCTCCCAGTGTCCAATTTGAACTGAAGTCTGGGTTGATTCACCTCCTTCCTCAATTCCATTGGAATGTGGGTGAGGATCCCAACAAACATTTGGTTGAATTTCATGTTGTCTGCTCTAGCATGAAACCGAAGGGCGTAACTGATGAACAAGTCAAGCTTAGAGCTTTCTCTTTTTCCTTGAAAGAGGGGGCTAGTGACTGCAGGGACGGACGCATGATTAAATTTTAGGGTGGGCTAATTACCTTGACAAAGAGCAAACTGAATTTCAAAAAAAATTGACAAAATATACCATGTTTTCAAGGTTCAATGTCACCTAATAACATAACATAATATATATATATATCAAAAACTATAGGCATTAGTGTTACATACCATCCATCCTACCAACCACAAAATTAGCTTATGCCTAAATCCAACAACAAGTTGTTTACATACATACTAATCAGTCAATGCACATAAAAATTAAACTACTTAAATTGTACCCTTCTATTACTCAAAGCATAAAACTGATCAATAACCCAATCTGAATCAATTGTATCAACAATTTCTTTCTCCATATGCACTGTCATTAAATCAGCAAGAAAACCATCGCCCATCTTAGTTCGAAGTCGATTCTTAATAATCTTCATAGATGAAAAAGCCCTCTCTGTTGTTTCTGTAGAAACTGGAAGAGTCATCACCAAACGAATAAGTCTTTCAATCAAAACAAATGGTGTTCTTGTTCTAACAAGTTCCTGACACAAGTCTGAAAGGGTGGAGAGATTCTGAAATTCCCCAACTTCAACAAATTGATACTCAAAATACTCTAATTCAGTTCTTAAATCATCCATCATTATGATAATACTTCTCAGCCAAACTACAAATATTGTCAATGTCAAATGATTCGAAATCAGACCGAGGATCCAAGGAAGAACTAAGAACCAACAACTCTCTTGTTTTCTCATTAAATCTAGTATCCAATTCACTTAGCTGAAAATCAAATACAATAGTAAATACCTAAATATGATAATATGTCTCAATTGTAACACAATCATCTTGATGAGGAGGACGACCTCGACGACCCGTACCTTTCAAAAAAAAAGCACTAAGATCAAGAGCAACGATTCCATGTGAAGCACAAAACGACACAACATTAGCAAAGAAACATATCCAACCATTCTCTCTTAATTTTTGAAGACAACCTCTCGTGCTTGAAACTAGATTCACGACATTTATAATTTCTTGAGATTGTTCTTGCAATGACTTACAAAGAGCATTTGTAATTCCCATAGTTTTCTCCATCAACAACAAGCAAAACACAAAATCAAACGATCTTATTGCTCTAAGAGAACCCAAAGCTTGTCCACGTATTTTTCCAGTAACAACAGTAGTTGAATGAAACAATTTCATCAAGTTCTTGATAGAATAATACCTAGAACTCCACCGAGTAGCTCCCGCTCTTTGTAGATTACATGTTTGATTAGCTCCTTTCCTAGTTTGCAATTCCCCAATAGCAATTTGTTCCATAACTTCAGCTTCTTGAATGCATTTCAACTTAGAAACACGCTTAGCAGATGAGTCAACAACATTAATGATACTAGTCAGCATCTCAAAAAACAAGTAAATAACATCCACATCAGAAGTTGTTGTATTCAAAGCTAATTGTAAGCGATGAGCAAAACAATGTACATAGTATGCATATGGGCAATCTTGCAAAAATAATGCTTGCAATCCATTCCATTGACCACACATATTACTAGCACCATCATATCCTTGGCCTCTCAAATTTTCAACTTGAAGATTGCTTTCAGTAAAAACCTTCTCAATCTTAATCTTAAGAGTTGCTGCACAAGTATCATTAACACTTACAATATGAAAGAATCGTTCACGAATAAACCCCTTAGAATCAACAAATCTTAAGATGATAGCCATTTGCTCCTTCTTACCCTCATCTAGTGCTTCATCTACAAGTATACAGAACTTAGAGTCCCCAATTTCTTCACGAATTCTTTTTCTAACTCCTTTAGCAAAAATATTAAGAATCTCTTTCTGAATTCTTGGAGAAATATAGCTAGCATTTCCAGGGGCATTTTCTAAGGTGGCCTTTGAAATTTCCTCATTCATTCTCCCATATGATTTCACAGTTTCAACAATATTGCCACGATTAGAAGAATTAATAGATTCATCATCACCTCTAAAAGCAAGTGCTTGCTTTGCCAACAATCTCACAACCTCTATCGTAGCCTTAATCCGCAACCGATTCTCATGTACAAATTTAGGTGGTTGTGGATTTATAGTTTTTTCAATATGCCCACAAACAAGTTTCAAGTTAAGGCAATCTCGCATAGATTTATGGTGCGCTGAACTGGCCTTCTCTATATGCTTCTTAAAGACACATCCATCCCCACCGACCCTTCTCCAATTATCAAAGCCCAAAGAAGTGAACAAATTTTGCCTTCTAAGATTACTTTCAAAAGGAAAACATGGAAAACAATAAGCCCTATCATTCTCAGAGTACTCAATCCAAGTGTATTTTTCAAACCACTTCCCATTAAATCTACGATCTTGACCTCCACAAGAATGTGATGGATACTCTTCTAGCTTTGGTTGATAAGGACCATACTGAACATATCTTTTTCGAATGTTATCTTGCACATTAATATCATATGAACAGATTGCAGCTCGTTTTCCCGGATCATGTTCAATATAATTACTATCCATTGGTTGACAATCAACTACTGGAGAAACAAAAGGCTCTAGCTCATCTAAACTTGGAATATTTGGCATTTGAACATTAGTTTTCTGAAAAAATAAATTCACTTTCTTTTGAATTTTTCGTGGTTTAAGATTTTGGGATTGATAAGCCATTGAACCTGAGAAGAAAAAAAAATAAAAACAATTAGAACATGAGCAAACATAGGGTGTGAACTACTTTAATTTGACAAGTTAAGAAAAATAAAGTCTACTGCACCAGTGCACGCACCTAAAGCAAATTGTATACCTTAATATCTACCATAATTGATAATTCCATAAAGGTAAATAGCTAATTGAACTTAGTCAACTTAGATTATCCACTTAAATAGTTGAATTAAAAAACTAATAAATTAATCAAAAAAGAACCCATATTAGAGTGATTAGGTTTTTGAGTTCGTACTTCGTAGGTTAGTGTTTGTTCAAATCTGCCTTTGATTTTGAAACTATGTAAAAGAATTAATAGAAGAAACATACAATTAAGATTTAAGAATAGAAGAAGTGTATGTGACTCACGATTTCCAATTGAAGCTTCGGTACGCAGTCAACGAAGGTCCAAATCCCGAATCTTGCAACACCGGCTCTATGTTATCCACCATACCACTATAATCAACATATTAAACAAGAAATTAGGGTCTATCATTTGATTAATTAGAAAAGTAAAAATTGCAAAGACATCAAATTGAAAGATTAATTAGGGATTGAGTTTAGAGTAGAAAATTGGGTTGAGGGTTTGAGTTTTCCCAATCCCAAAATGAATAGTTTAATTAAGGATTTAAGAATAGAGGGAGTCAGAGAACGAGGAAGAACGAAGAATGGAGTCAGAGAGAGAAATTGGAAACTGGAAAGAGAGGAATATCAGATTTGGTGGGGACGTGGGGTACGCGTGTTTGATGCTTCAGTTTCTAAGAGATTTGGCCTTTTCTGACTTAGAAAAAAAATTAATCTTTTACTAAAATATAGCACTATATAATTATTTTTTTTAGGGTGGGCTAGTGCAAACCCTAACCCACCCTTATGTCCGACCCTGAGTGACTGGTTCTATTACTTGGCTCCTGGCACTATTGAGACTTAGGAGCAAATGAAGAAGGCTTTTCTTGAGAAGTATTTTCCGGCCACAAAGTTTTCAAGTCTAAAGAAGAGTATTAGCAATATTGAACAGCTCCCGAATGAATCATTGTATGAGTATTATGAGAGGTTCAAGAAGTTAATCTCAAGTTGCCCTTATCATAGTTATTCTCAGATGGATCTTGTTATGTACCTCCATGAAGGTTTATTAGATGCAGAACGAAGACATGTCAACGCTGCCTGTGGAGGAAACATCTTGAATAAGACTCCTGCTGAAGCATTTGAGCTTTTCCATGAACTATTTGAAGGCTCTCGTCAATTCCACAAAAGAGATATAATGAAGGCTGCCCATTCTATTGATGCTAGTGCTTTACATGAGGAAGTGAGTTGAAGACAATGTTCAAACAATTCATCTTAGGAGGACAACAACAAGTAAAAGCTTGCGGTTTCTGCTCCGACATCACTCACTAGGCAGATGCTTGTCCTACTCTTCATACTCAAGAGGAAGAAGTTAATGCGCTTGGAGGTTATGGGTCACAAAGGCCAAGGTATGATCCTTATTCGAACACATATAATCCGGGCTGGAAGGATCATCCTAATTTGAGGTGTGGGAATCAGAATCAACAATATGCCCCTCAAAACTGCACTCAAGGTTTTAGACCTGCCTTTCAACCTCGGCCTCAAGCACCAAATCAAGGCCCGTCTTTGTCCATGGATGACATGATCCGCACTCTTTCCCAAAGCATGACTACTATGCAACAATCCATGGGGCAATTTCAACAAGAAACCAAGTCAAGCATCACCAACTTGGATAATCAAATGAGCCAACTTGCAAAGGCGATGAGTAAACTTGAAGCTAGAGATTCCAACCGATTTCCCTCTCAAACGGAGCTCAATCCCAAGCAAAACGTAAATGCAATATCGTTTCGGAGTGGTAAAGTGTTGGAGATCAAAGCCGAAAAGCAGCCAACGTTGCATGAGAGAGAGGAAGAGGAGGACGAAAATTCGGAATATGTACAGGTGCCCGAACGCGGTCAAGGAGGCGAGAGCGCGACCGCGCTCTCAGACCTCAAACCACGCCCAGGCAACAACAACTCAGATTTGTTGAGCGCGGCCAAGGACGGTGGGAGCGCGATTGCACCCCCGGTGGTTCAGCCCGTGCCTAAGGTCCTGTGCGATGACTCATATAATCCTTCGACCTCGGCTCCCAAACCTCTTCCACCATTTCCCAAGGCCTTAAAGGAAACACGAAAGATCGAGAATGACAAAGAGATCTTTGAGACATTTAGCAAATGCGAGGTGAACATTCCACTTCTCAAGCTTATCAAGAGCATTCCTCGCTATGCTAAATTCTTGAAGGAGTTATGCACGGTCAAGCGGAATCAAAAGCTAAAGGGGAAGCAAAAGATCAAGGTTAGCGAGCAAATCTCAGCGGTTTTCCAAAGACGAATGCCAAAGAAGTGCGGAGACACAGGTATGTTCACTATTCCTTGCATCATAGGTGAAACTAAGTTTGAAAAGGCTATGCTAGACTTGGGTGCTTCTATAAATGTCTTGCCTTATTCCATTTATGAATCTCTTGATCTTGGTCCATTGCATGCAACAAGTGTAGTAATTCAATTGGCCGATAGATCTAATGTTTACCCAAAGGGGATTGTAAAAGATGTGCTTGTTATGGTTGATAAGTTGATCTTTGCCGTTGATTTTTATGTATTTGATATGGAACATGACAAGCATGCGTCCCCAATTCTCTTAGGTAGACCATTCTTAAAAACGGACAAAACAAAAATTGATGTGTGTAGTGGCTCACTAACCATGGAATTTGATGGGGAAAGGGTTGAGTATAATATTTATGATGCCATGAGATTTCCCTATGAAGACAATTCTTTATGCTCTATTGATGTTTTAGATACTCTTGTCCAAGATTTTTTTTATATTAATGATCATGATGAATTGAAATCTACTCTTGAGAACTCTGTGGTTAATGATTATGAAGTGGAGTTTATGCTAAATGATGACATGCAAGAATTTGTAGCCGAGTTGAACGCTCAATATGAGCGACCACTCTTGTCACCGGGCTCTAAGCCCATACCACTAACATTGCCAAGCGAGAAGGTTGTTCCTTCTGTTGTGCAGGCCCCAAAAGTGGAACTCAAGCAACTACCAGACCACCTTAAGTACGCCTTTCTAGGTGATGGAGTAACCTTGCCAGTGATAATCTCAAACAAGCTGACGGAAGATCAAGAACACCGGTTATTGGATGTGCTAAGGGAGCATAAAACCGCTATAGGATGAACCATTGCTGACATTAGAGGAATAAGCCCCTCTACATGTATGCATAGAATCCTATTGGAGGATGAAGCAAAGCCCTCAAGACAACCACAAAGTAGGTTAAACCCACCCATGATGGAAGTTGTGAAGAAGGAGGTCCTCAAACTTCTTCATGCAGGTATGATTTTTCCAATATACGATAGCAAATGGGTTAGTCCTACTCAGGTTGTTCCCAAGAAAGGTGGAAGCACGATCAAGGAGAACCAAGGAGGCAAGCTCATTCCAACAAGAATCCAAACCGGGTGGCGTGTCTGCATCAATTACCGTAAGCTTAACACGGTAACCCGTAAGGATCATTTTCCTCTACCTTTTATTGACCAAATGCTTGAGCGACTTGCGGGTCGTTCCTTCTATTGTTTCTTGGATGGATATTCAGGTTATTTCCAAATAGCCATTGCGCCCGAGGATCAAGAGAAGACGACATTTACTTGCCCATTTGGCACATTCGCCTACCGAAGAATGCCATTTGGACTATTTAATGCTCCCGCAACCTTTCAAAGGTGTATGGTTAGTATATTCTCCGAGTACATTGAAAACTTCATTGAAGTTTTTATGGATGATTTTACCGTTCATGGGAACGATTTTGACTCTTGTTTAACTCACTTGACAGCTAAAATGATGCCAGGATACTAACCTTTGTCTAAATTCTAAAAAATGTCATTTTATGGTAGAGCAAGGCATAGTGTTAGGTCGCATAGTGTCATCTAAAGGCATAGTATTAGCTCATATAGTGTCATCTAAATGTTGACCTAATTTGGCTATTTTGAAATTGTTCTTATTTTATGCTAATTAATCTTAGGTTAGTGGGGGAAGAAGAGTGATTTGAGTGCTATTATTGTTTATTATTGCTTGTTTGGTGGATTGCTCTTGTTGGGGCAATCAAATTTTGCTTGTTTTTTGTGTTTGTGCATTGTGTAGGTGATTTAGGCTATGGTTCGTACTAAAGCTCAATCCACCGCTCCTACGGGATCGAGACGTACTCAAAGAGTGACCCGAGGAACCCCATCTACAGCTCCAACTGCTGCTCCTTCTTCATCTCGTTCTCGCGCTCCATTTCAACATCCCTCAACGGGAAGTGATATCTCCCCGGCATCTTTGGGAATTCAGTTTGGTGATATGAAGCACTTAGACCGTTTCAATCAGCTGAAGAAACGTGACATCAATCCTCCTTGGTATATTGATTGGGATCTAATGGAGGCTTTGGGATTGGCTAGTGGATTGAGGACATGTGAGTGGGGTAATGGGCTTACATGGTTGATTAACATGATATTGCCAACTTACAGTAGTTTGATTTTGGAATTCATGAGCACTTTGGATGCTCATATATTGGAGGGATGGTTTCAAGGAGTAGGGCGATGCAATTTCCAGTTGGAAGGAGTGCAACGGTCCATGATTTTGGATGAGATCAATGCGGTCTTTAGGTTCCCACGATTTCATTATAATGTTGCTCGGTGGGAGTCTAGAGCCGATTGGATGAATGATGAGCAATGGGCTCAGCTTTCGGGAAGTAACATCTACTTGGCTTCTAGGACGAAGGCTTCTGGGATATCTCATCCGGTGATTAGAGTGCTCCAACGTTTCTTTGCTCACACTATCACTGGGCGAGGAGAGGGGGAAAATAATTGTCCTAAGAAGGACATATTTCTGCTTCTTGGTATTTTGGAGCAATTGATATTGGTGGGTCAATGATGCACAACATGGCTCGAATGGCTAAGAAGAATACAAGAGCGATTACCGTGGGTGGCGTGATCACTAGGCTTTCCCAACATTTTGAGATTGATTTGGAGCAATGTGTGGGTCGGGTGGATGCTTTGCCAATGAACTTTCCGTTCTTCAACAAGATGAAGGTTCTATACGTGAAGAATAATCAGTTTTATTGGGTGCTCGGTAATAGCTTTTATACCATGAGGTTGCCTAATCCTTCAAGAGTGGAATTGATGTTTGGATTGGAGAATTCTAACACTTGGCTTATTAATCCACAATCCGGTGAGGATGTTTTGGTTAAGGAAGTGTTGGGAGGGACAAAGAAGAGAAAACTAACGAAAAGGCAAGTTGAGGAAACTAGCACTTCAATGGATTTGGATGATGAAGAGGAATAGGATGAAGCCTATGCAGCTGAAGCGGATTTAGAGAATTTGGAAGAAGATGAGGAAGATGATGAAGAGGGTGCTAATGAAGTTACAGAGGAGGCGCCAACCCATGAGCACGGTTTTGAGTGCCAAGGAAGCTACATGTCGACAACACAGTACAATCGTTTGGTAGAGTTGATGGATGGCCTTTCCACTGAAGTGAGTAGCTTGTCTACTCGTATGGATGGGTTAGCGGCTGATTTCAACCACTTTAGAGGCTATGCGACGAGTCGCTTTGATTTTGTTGATGAGCAGACACGTTTTCTTCATCATTGGATGGACATGCACACTCCACCACAAGGCTTCCCACCTTATGTCTATCAGCCATATCCCGGAAACCCTGACCTGGCTTATCTATACCCGGGATATCCACCACCACCACCAGAAGAGTAGATTCTAGAGCGTGCCAACTCTTATGACGAGGTTAGTTTCTTTTTCTCTTTACTTTTCTTTTACTTTGGGGACAAAGTAAAGTTTAAGCATGGGGGAAGGAGATTCTTTGTTTTGTGATAAGTGCTTAGTTGTAGTTAGTTCATGTAGTTGCATTTTCATGTTTACTTTATTGGTATGCATTGATTAAAAAGCTTGAAAATTCCAATAAAAATTAAAAAATTCAAAAAATAAAATTAAAAAAAAATTATTGCATTTTAGGATTCATATTCTCCTTGGAACCACTTGTTTGTTGAGTGAGCATGATTTCATATCCCATGACTTGTTGGTTATTGATGAAAGTTCTACAAAGAATTGCTTGATTATGAAGGAGTATGCATGAAAGTGAAAATTTGAGTTATTTATGAAGTTCTAACCATTTAATGCCTTGTGAGATCTTTTGAGCCTTTTATATGCTATATTTGCATGAAAATTCTTGAGTGTATCTCTTTGCTTGTTTAAACTCTAGAACTTGCGTTTAGATTCTTTTTCGAGGCTAGATTATATGATTTAAATGCATGATGTAAAAGTGATTGAGGAAAATTTTCTTAAGCTCATTTATATCCTTATCTACCCTACGTTATACCTTTGTTTTTGTAGCCCATTGTTTTGAGCCTTAGCCTTGATTATTAACTCCACAAAATTTGTTCCTAACCGAATAAGCTTGACCCATATCCAGGAATTAGGATTTGACTAGGGAGTTTTGTGGGTTATGTGATGTACTTTGGGGTTTGTAATAAAGTTGAAAAAGGTGTAATTGAGGAGAATGTGAAGAGTTGATAAGAAAAGTAAGGATGTTGGGAAATTTCATCGAAAATCTTATGAGAGAAAGTTTGGTATGATTAGTTGATTGAGGTGAGTTTGTATAAAAATTGCAAAATTGTTCTTGTGAGAGAAGAATGAAAAAGAATGATTCTCAAATGGAGTTTTGTGGAAAGAAAAAAAAGAGCAATAACAAATAAGTGCTTGAAAGTAAGTAATGGAAGAAAAGGAAAGTAAGTTTGTGAAGTGTTTTGAGAGTGAGTGATGTTGTAATTTGGGTTTTAGTTGATTCTAGTTCCCGGATTTAGCACCACATGGCTAAATATGATCCTCACCTACTTGTTTATACCTTGGCCCCGTTACAACCTTGAAAAAGACCTCATGATTTATGTTGTGCATTTAATCATCCGCGGTGGAGATTTAGTACACTGATGCAAGCATATGGTAGTTGGCATTCAAAGATTATTTTTGAGCAAAAACACTTGCCTTTTAAACACTTGAGTGTTGAGTGCAAACACATATACCTTGGTGAGGGTTAGAATGGATTAATGACTTGGTTTGAAACTTTCGTTTGATGTATGCGACGATTTCATAGTTGAGTTTGAGTTTCTTGAATATGAATTTAAGTCATAGCTTGCTTGTTTGTTGTATGATTGATTTTATGTCTCGCTTGAGGACAAGCAAGGTTCAAGATGGGGGAATTTGATAGAGCATATAGTTATAGGTTTTAGAGCATGTTGATATTCTCTTTTCATGTATTTCTAGCTAGAGTTTTGTTTTAATTCGTAGTTTAGTTCGGAATCTATGCTCTTTTGTGTTTCATTTCAAGATCATGAGGTGAGTTTGGTGGATGTTAAGTAAGGGACCGGAGCTATGGAGCTAGGAACGAGTGAAGAGCATTGAAGTATGAAGACATGAGGATAAGCATGGTTAAGGATGAAGCCAGCACAAGCCATGCTCAGAAGACATGTGCCAACGCCGAGGATTGGAGGTTGCTGAGGCCGGAGCGCGGGGAAGACCGGGTGGAGCGCGACCGCGCTCCATGGGTGTGTGATCGCGCTTCGGCGCGTTGGTGCGACGCTGACTTTGAGGCTTCCGTGTTATCTTTTAGGCTGACTTTATGTTATTTTAGGATGTTTTTGGATATGATATAATTACTCTTTTAGGGTTTTATTGGATGGTTATGCTTTATTTTCTACGCTATTCAACTTTAGAGAGATTTTTTGGGAGACAAAACCCTAGATTGCAAATTTGAAGAGAAACCTAACTCTTGTAAGTTTAACTTCTTTAATGTCGTTTTCTAGCTAATTTCCCATGTCCAACTAGTCAGTTGAAGCTATATGCATGATTGATTGTGAGATTTTGAATTATTTCAACTTGCCTTGACTAGGGGTGCGTTCGTTTCTACTTATTTAGTGCGCTTATAAGCACAAAAATGCTTATATGCAGAAATAAGCACATAAGCATTGTCGAACACACATTTCTTCCCTATTTTAAGCAACGTGTAAGCACATGCTTATAAGCAAAAAAAAATAATCAACACCCCCATGCTTATCGGTTTAAGCATGCTTATACCCCAAAAGTGTAAGCACATGGGCCCCATCCTCAACATTTTAATAATACCCCTCATAAATACTCTCTCTCTCTCCCTTGTCTTCTTCCTCACCCTTCTTCTCCATTAAAAGCTCCATTGAAACTCCATTAAAATCCATTGAAGCTCCCTTGTCTTCCTCACCTTCTTCTCCATTAAAACCCCCATCTCCTTCACCTCCGTCGCTTCTCTGCCTTGTCAATGTCTACAAATTTCGTCACCCCAGCCCAATTTCATTCAATTGATAAAAAAACCCAGGAAGGAGAATTCTTCACCGTCGGCGTCGTCCTTCTCTGCCTCGACATGCCCAAGTTCGTTCACCGCCGGACGGAACAACGAACTCGGGAGAAAGATTCTTCACCACCGAACGGAAAGACGAACTCAGGAGGAAGAATTCTTCACTGCCAAAACCGACCTTCTCTGCCTCGCCAGTCCCCGATATACAGGCCCAAGTTCATTCAACTGATAAGCAATCCTAGGAAGGAAAACCAGAGAGAGAGGCTAGATGGAACGAGTTGGAGAACTAGAGAGAGGCTAGATGGAACGAGTTGGAGAACCAGAGAGAGGCTGGACTGAACGACGAACTCGGGAGAAAGAAGTCTTCACCTACTGTGTCTGGCTTCTCTGCCTCGTCCATTCATCTGATAAACAAGCCCTAGGTAGGAGATGAAGCAGAGAAAGTATTTTTGTTGTTAATGCCAGCCCAATTTCATACAGGCCCAAGTTCATACAAGCCCAAGTTAATACAAATTGAATTTTGTTTTATTTATTTTAAGGGTATTTTAGACAATTCCTTATTCTCCCTTTAAAAATAAGCAAACTCTCCAACCGAACACCACTTGCTTACGGCAGAAATAAGTTTTTACTTATCAGCATCAGAAATAAGTTTTTACTTATCAGCACAATCCACATTAAGTAACTTATCAGCACAAAAAACTTATAAGTAACTGACGAGCACTTTTACGTCGTTATAAAAGAACTGACAAAGAAAATTCCTAACTTCCTAACCTTAGAAAAGTGGAAGTAAGGGTCGAACCCACAGAGACTCGGAACATTTGTATTTACGTAATATTACTAAATTAAAGGGGGATTTTGTGATTGTAAACTAAGATCTAAATTATTAAAACTAACTAAAACAAAGCAAGTAAATATGATTTAAGATTCAAATATGGAGAAAAGCGTCCAACTAGTTTCGTATCCATTGCATACATGAATTTTGATCCTCGATTATCCTTATTTCAATTTCCCTTGACTAATCTATTGCGAATTTATGAATTCAAGCTTAAGGTGGTTGTTAATATACACCGTCTTTAACAACCTTTTAACCAATTAACCTAGAAAACCTTCTATGTCAGATTGATCATGCAATTAAGTTCAAAGCATTCAATAGAAACAATAATCATGAATTCCACCGTCTATTCATGAAGTCTTGTGATTAAATTCTCCGCCTTTGATTAACCTTATTCCACCGTCTATAAGTTTAATCAAAGGATTCATGCATGAATAACCAAATTCCACCGTCTATTTAATTATTCTAGTTGTAATTCAACCTAGAAGTAGAATAGGTGACCAATCTATTATAATCCTAAGTGAATTTAATCAATCAAGCATGGAGATATTCAATCTAGTCAATGTAAACTAAAATAATTCAAATCTCACAAACAATCATGCATACAACTTCAACTAACTAGTTGGACATGAGAAAATTAGCTAGACATTGTCATTGAAGAAAAATAAAACTTACAAGAGTCAAATTGATCTTCAATTGCAAAACTAGGGTTTTGTCTCCCACAAATCTCCAAATTCTTCAAACTTAGAACACAAGAATAATAGATAGCATAATCATCCAAATAAAACCTAAGAAAGTATTTATATTAAATCTAAAAATATCCAAAAAGCAATACTAAGTCGGCCCACAAGTTCACCCGAGGCCCAAATCATTGCCGCGTCGTCATGCCAGAGCGCGGTTTGTGACACACCAGAGCGCGGTCGCGCTCTCCCGGATCTTCCCGCGCTGACGCCGCAACAAGTCGGCCCTTCAGAGCGCGGTCTTGACACTCGATCCGCGGTTTAGCCCTTGGCTCTTGTCTTGTAATTTTGCCTCGGATCTTCACTTCAACGCTTCCTATGCATCCCGAGGTTCCGTCCCAAGCTTGCATCCACCGTCTTCCACCTTCCGACCTACAAATATGCACAAAGACGCGTAGATTCCGAACTAAACGAAAATAAAACCTAAACTAAAACTTAGAACGAAATCCTAGCTAAAAATGCATATAACGGGAATAAAAACATGCTCTAAAACCTATACCTATATGCTCTATCAAATTCCCCCATGCTTGAACCTTGCTTGTCCTCAAGCAATACATAAATCCAAAACACACCACAGAAATGCAATCATACATCCACCTCAAATCAAACAAGCATTTCACATATAATCAAAACCCGACCAAGACTTCTCAGCATGCATTGTAACAAGCAAAAAGTAAAGACCATTCATCCATTCTAGACCTCACCAAGGTAATTTGTGTTTGCACTCAACTCTAAAGTGTTTAAGGGTATGTGTTTCACTCAAAAATCAACCATGAAAACTAGACTACCATAAGCTTGCATCAGCGTACTAAATCTCCATCGTTGGGGATCAAACACATAACAAAAATCATGAGGTCTTTTTAAAGCTTGTAATGGGGCCAAGGTAAAGAGAAATTTGGAAGGGATCATATTTGGCATGTGGTGCTAAATCTGGGATAAAGAACTAATCTACACCCAAAATTCAACACTTTCTTCTTACAACACTTCCCAACTTCTTTTACCAACTCCATTAACACACTTCTATAAACTTTGTTTCTTTTTTTTTATTTGCCTCTTCTTCAACTCTTTCTTTGCTTTATGAAGACTACTAACAATTAAACTGAAATTTTGTCTTCGCTTTTGCAATAGACTTTTCATCTTCATTTTTTTTTCACTTTACTTTGCAACCAAGAGTTTTATCTCCTCTTTTTCCACCTTTTCTTCCAACGCCCCCATACTTATACATAACTCACACAAAACAAAAACACAACCTAAAGTCCTAAATCTCGAATCCTGGGTCAAGCTTATTAGGCTAGGAAAATTTTGTGGAGTTATCAAAAATAGGCTTAAAGCTCAAAAGAAATGGGGTGTCAAGAACATGGATCTTGTAAGTTAGGAAGGGAATTAATAGGCTTATAAGAAACATTGCCTCAATCATTTTAATGTCATGTATTCAATCATATAAAGCAGTCTTGACAAAGAGTCATAACGCAAGTTCTAGAGCTAGATAATCATGGTGATACACTCAAGAAATGTAGAGAACAAATATATCATGAAAGGCCAAAAATATTTCACAAGGCAAATTTTTTTTGTCTAGAACTTCAGAATGAATCAAATACTCAAGCTAAATACATGCTCAGTCCTATAGTTAAGGTAAATAATCAATGATCATACTTATATCATATCAACTTCACCATATCATGCAAATCATGGGTTAGAACTTATACTTAACTTAGAAACACAAGAGGAATCAAACAATGGGGAAATAAGAACCTAAATGCAATATTTTTGTTTTTTTTCAAATTTTTCTGATTTTTTTTCATTTTTCAGGATTTTAATCAATGGATGCAAAAATTTTAAATATGACCTAAACTAATGCAAATATATGCAATGCAAAAGTAATTCCCTTCCCCCATGCTTAAAACATACTTTGTCCCCAAAGTATAGTAAGAAGTAAAGAGAAAAGAAAAACTCACAAAGAATCTATTTATCCGGGTTATGCGGCGGAAAATCCGACGGTGGTAGTTCTTCGGGTTATCAATCTTCAGACCTGGGATATCTAACACACACACACACAAAACTACCAAAAAAGAAAAAGATTATAACTGAAAAACAAAACTACTCTAAACCTTGGGTTGCCTCCCAAGAAGCGCTTGCTTAACGTCACTAGCTTGACTCTTAGCTTGATTAGACAAGATTAGACATTGTCAATGCCCTTAGCAACCTGTCAAAACCCTGTGCACACATCTCAGAAAAGCATAAGTAACAAAATGATAAATTAAAGATGCATAATATAACTTTCAAAGACCATTTTAACTTATCAAACATGTGTGCCCAGTTTGCATGAAATGGCATATGCTCAAAAAAATTCAACACAAGTGGTGATGTCATATAATACTTACAGTATGGGTCAAAGTACTTGTCACCATCACCACTTTCCTCAAAGATGAATTGTGAGTATTCTCTAGTACCAACCTTAAACTCACTTGGTACTATAGGATTCTCCATGTCAAAAGGGATTAAACTTGGCTCCTTGGTGCTCTCTTCAAGTTGAATTATAGGAACAAAATCATATTGGACATTAAAGTCATCCTCATAACCAAGCTCAACTCTAGCGGATTCCTCCTCAACTTGCACTTGGGTGTCTAACTCAAGGGCATTTGATTCCAATGCAACCTCTCCCATCATTGGATAGGGAATTGGTGGAGATAATTCGACTAGCATACATTGATAGCTCATGTAGCAAAAGAAATCCCAACACTCCTCTGGTCCCATACACCAAAGCCTATGATTGCTCATGTACTCTGCGAGCCCTCGAATCTGAGAATTCAAACCGTCTAGGATGCATTCACACAATTCTCTCTCACATGGATAATAACCCAGCAAAGTACCATAATCATGAATCTTTTGTTTTAGCCTAGCAAAATACTCATGAAAATATTCATCCTGTAGTTGTTTACATACAAACATAGTCATGGATCAGTAGCACGGGTGTTATGAACCGTAAGATAGGTTCACAACACCAAAAATAGTAATACTAAATAAACACAAATAAATAGCTGAGTCCCCAGCAACGGCGCCAAATTTGACGAGCACTTTTACGTCGTTATAAAAGAACTGACAAAGAAAATTCCTAACTTCCTAACCTTAGCAAAGTGGAAGTAAGGGTCGAACCCACAGAGACTCGGAATATTTGTATTTACGTAATATTACTAAATTAAAGGGGGATTTTGTGATTGTAAACTAAGATCTAAATTATTAAAACTAACTAAAACAAAGCAAGTAAATGTGATTTAAGATTCAAATATGGAGAAAAGCATCCAACTAGTTTCGTATCCATTGCATACATGAGTTTTGATCCTCGATTATCCTTATTTCAATTTCCCTTGACTAATCTATTGCGAATTTATGAATTCAAGCTTAAGGTGGTTGTTAATATACACCGTCTTTAACAACCATTTAACCAATTAACCTAGAAAACCTTCTATGTCAGATTGATCATGCAATTAAGTTCAAAGCATTCAATAGAAACAATAATCATGAATTCCACCATCTATTCATGAAGTCTTGTGATTAAATTCTCCGCCTTTGATTAACCTTATTCCACCGTCTATAAGTTTAATCAAATGATTCATCCATGAATAACCAAATTCCACCGTCTATTTAATTATTCTAGTTGTAATTCAACCTAGAAGTAGAATAGGTGGCCAATCTATTATAATACTAAGTGAATTTAATCAATCAAGCATGGAGATATTCAATCTAGTCAATGTAAACTAAAATAATTCAAATCTCACAAACAATCATGCATACAACTTCAACTAACTAGTTGGACATGAAAAAATTAGCTCTTGTCTTGTAATTTTGCCTCGGATCTTCACTTCAACGCTTCCTATGCATCCCGATGTTCCGTCCCAAGCTTGCATCCACCGTCTTCCACCTTCCGACCTACAAATATGCACAAAGACGCGTAGATTCCGAACTAAACGAAAATAAAACCTAAACTAAAACTTAGAACGAAATCCTAGCTAAAAATGCATATAACGGGAATAAAAACATGCTCTAAAACCTATACCTATATGCTCTATCAGTAACTTATCAGCAAAGTTTACCCGAACGCACCCTAGATTGAATTACTCCATGCTTAATTGATTAGATTTGCTTAGGATTATAATAGCTTGATCACCTATTCTATTTCTAGGTTGAATCACAGCTAGAATAACTTAATATGCGGTGGAATTTTGTTGTTCATGGATGAATCCTTTGATTAAACTTATAGACGGTGGAATAAGAATAATAAAACGAGGAGAATTCAATCACAAAACTTCATGAATATACGGTGGAATTTATGAACAATGTTTTTATTGAATGCTTTGAACTAATTTGCATGATCAATTTGACATAGAAGGTTTTCAAGGATAATTGGTTAAAAGGTTATTAAAGACGGTGCACATTAATAACCACTTTGAGGTTGAATTTCATGAATTCACAATAGATGAGTCGAGAGAATTGAAATAAGAATAACTGAGGATCAATACTCATGTGTGCAATGGATACGAAACTAGTTGGACGCTTTTCCTCTATTCGAAACTTCAATTATTTTACTTGCTTTGTTTTGTTTACTTAGATTAATAGTTAAAATCTTGAAACCCCCTTTAATTACTTTAGTAATATTAATTAAATACAAGGAATCTGAGTCTCTGTGGGTACGACCCCTTGCTTCCACTATACTTAGGTTCGGAAGTTAGGAATTTTCTTTGACAACGCTTTTACCACGACATAAAAGTGCTCGTCAAGTACCCTTTCTGAATCAAGCTTTCAAGGAACTTCTTAAAGTGTTCACATTCCTCAGTCATGTGCCCCCGTACTCTATGGTACATGCAATATTTCCGACTTTTAGGATCATCTTCATGACATTCATCTCGTGCAGGATAGTGAAAGTAATTCTCATACTTGATGCGCTTTGGCCCCTATCGGAATTATGCGGGCAACACCACAAAAGTGCAGCCTTGCTTTTGTGCCGCATCTCGCGCTTCCGGCCGTGATCGCAACCCTGCTTCTCGCTCGCCTTTCCTTCTCCTTTTGCCTAATCCCGAATCAGTCTCCAAATTCCCAACAGATAGTTGTACCCCCTATGCATTCATGAAAGGGTTTATGTGCAAATGTCCTAATTAATTAGTTTTGGACAAAGCTGATGGAGTGCTAAGGCTCACCTACATTGTTTGCTCGAATGTTTATGCTTTTCCAATGTCTCATTCTGAGCTTTTATAGGCGGCATCATGTGACACTATCTTGAATTGGTCTCGTCCTCCAACTGGTTGGATTGAGTTGAAAACATATGCAATATTCAAGGGTAATTGTGGATTAGTAGAAGGAAGAGGCCTTTTTAGAGACGATACAAGGTCATTCATTCGAGCCTTTTCCTTTCGTTGCAGATGGGGAGGAGAGTGGTTAAAGGTGGGTGAATTTATTGAAGAGGTGCATATATATTGTTTTATTTTACTTTATAATTAGTTTTTTTATTTCTTTTACAATAATAAGATTAAAATGCTATATAATAGGGAGGGTAGTGTTGTAATTTCATGTATGTAATAGAATTTTAGTAGGAAACTTGGGTTGGGTGACGTTTTGATACGAACAAGAAACCCAAACTTGTCAAAGAAATCGAGGTTTGTGGTTTTGACATCTCTACCTTGAGACACTTTGTTTGGGAGCTATGGTCGTCGTTCTAATGTCATTGAAAATCTAACTCGATGAACTACATTTCATATTCGTACTCGGGGTCAAATTTTACGCTCGAAGGGGCTCAAAACTATGCAAAAGGTGAATCGCAACTCTCAATTTTCAATCAAGTAAGTGTCCAAATCACGACCGTGAGCCATCTATTGTGGCCTCTCAGAGGCCAGTCATGAAATAGAACTGAATTCCAAAAGATGGCTCAAATAATTAGGCCTAATTTCACTATGAGATTCCCAAATTAGGCCTAATTTGCCTAAATGTGAAATGAATAAAACTGAATTCCAAAAGAAATTAGAAATCATGAAATATATACCTAACATGAAAAAAAAAAGAAGATAAGATTCAACTCCGAAACAAAACTTGGATCACGCACCACTAATTTCCAAATATTGAAAATATTAGTCCTCCTAATTCCAGAAGCTCGCGTACGTGAACACATGGATGACAGCGCCCACAGTCAAGCAATATAATTACCCACAACAATTTCCACCTTAAAATATCTTAACGATCAAACCAGTACTGCGAAGACTGACTTGAGTTTTAACTTATGCATGGCCCAAATAATTAAAATGCATTGACCATGTATGAACAGTGCTGTTTAGGGGCATGTGCAAGTCCGTGAACCATAGGGTTGGGATGATGGTTATCCTTATAAGTTTAATTTATAAGGTCAATGAAATTTCATCTTTAAATGTTTGAAAGCAGTCTGCAAGTGCAATTGGACTAATAAGTTGACAATTGGATCAATGGATCTAGCTTCTTAATATTTTTATAACTGAGACCAACTAATTAGTTTTTTTTGATAATAATAGGGGGGATTATAACCCTTTTATTTAAAAATAGTAAAGCTTACATAGTAGAACTCATATTGTTATCCATATCTAAGATTCTCTTAACTCCCTCTGGTGGTTCTTCAAACAAAATAAAATTACCCATACAAGATTTACTGAACTTGGAAAACCAATCAGCAGCTTGGTTGGCTTGTCTTGGGATATATTTGATTCTAAAGATCCAATCTTGGCTTCCTGCGATATCTTTGATTTTTTGCAAAATCTCACCAGTCTGCCCTGACAGAAGCTCTTCAGAAGTCATCAGTTTCACCACTTCAGTAGCGTCAACCTCCACCATAACCTTCTCCAGATGCATCTGTTTTGCAATGGTTATCCCTTGTAGTAATCCCATAAGCTCCGCTTTGAGAGAGGAGGAGCCATTCGATTTCACCACGAAAGCCTTGATGAACTTCCCGTTCGAATCTCGGATGAGTCCCCCCGCTCCAATCCAACCTTCTCCTGTCATGAATGATCCGTCAGTATTGATCTTAAACCACCCAACTGGTGGCCTTTCCCAGTTTGCAGCAATTCCAGCACCATCTTCAGGCCTCTTTTTGTCTCTAACAGCAGCCCTGTACTCACGAACTCTATCACGAATAAATTCCGCCTTTGATCCCTGTATGATCGATTCACCTCCGAAAATTCTCGCGTTCCTCCAACGCCAAATCCACCAGATTCCATAAGCAAAAGTAGACGCCCAGGATCCGTCCCTAGTCAGATTTGCTTCCACCCACTCTCGAATATTACCTTGAGAAAATTCTTGCAGCCTAGCATTAATCAAAAAGTCAGCCCAAACCTCCTTAGCTTCGATACAGTCTCGAAGGATATGAAGTGTAGTTTCCTCCCTACTGCAAACACCGCATTCAGCATTCGTTCCAACATGTCGACGTACCCGGTTCGCATTACTAAGAACTGCGTCATGCGCCACCAGCCATAAAAAATTCCGGATCCTCTCAGCTGCATCAACTTTCCAAATGGCTGTCCAAAGAACACCTCCTTCCTGCTGAAACACCCCTCATTCTATCTAAGACTGATTTAATCGTAAAATTACCAGAGGAAGATGCACCCCAAGTAAAATTGTCATCAACCTCTTCACTCCCCAGAGAGACTGCAGAAATTTTATTCAAAGTATCCGGGTCAAGCAAATGTGCAAATTCATGCCATTTCCAGGTGTTCCCTTCCCAATATTCAGCAACTGTTTTCCCAAGCTCCTCTTCGTCCACCATATCAACAACAAGCTCCTCGAGGGGTCTCTCAGTTATCCATGGGTGTATCCAAAACAGAGTTCTAGTCCCATTTCCAATTTCCGTTTTCAACCCACTCATGAGATGAGACTTTGCTTTCACAATTCCTTTCCAAGTGTTTGAAGCTCCAAGCCTCCCAACAATCATATCCCGATCACACCTCCCTCTACAATACTTCCCCCGTAACACCCGGGACCATAACGCATCCGGCTCCTTAAGCATACGATACCCCAGTTTTGTCATGAAGGCCGTATTAACTTGTCTCATGCTCTTCATATTCCTTCCACCAACAGCTTTCGGCGCTTTCATCGTGTCCCAATTCACTAAGTGCATCTTTCTCTTCTCCTCTGTTGAACCCCAAATGAAGCCTCTTGTCATCTTTTCAACATCATCACATATTGCTCTAGGTAATTCCCCAGACTGCATTGGATAAAATGGGATACTAGCCAAAGCAGAGTGTGCTAAAGTAACCCTCCCGGCCATGGATAGCAACCTACCTTTCCATCCTGCAAGCTTCGAAGAGACCCGATCAAGGATGTACTTGTAAGTATTTTTTGTCACTGGCTCTTTGGAAAGGGGAATGCCCAGATATTTTCCAAAATCTTCAGTTTTCGGCATCCCTCCAATTTCACTAATCTGCTCCTGTAATTCTTCCGGGGTCGAATTCGAGAAACAAACCTTGGATTTCCTGAAATTAATCTTAGCTCCAGACGCCATACAGAATCTATTAAGACATGCTTTGATTACATTCATCTGCTCACAGCTTGCTTCAGCAAAAAGAATCAAGTCATTTGCAAAGAACAGATACGATAGATTCGGCCCAAACTCTGATAAACTTATCGGTTTCCATGCACCCATTTCCACAGCTTCCTCAATAATGTGCCCTAATCGTTCCATAAAAAGCACAAACAAGTACGGGGAAAGGGGGTCCCCTTGTCGAATTCCCCGACTCGGTTTAAATGTACGTCCCATCTCCCCGTTCCATAGGATCTTCATGCTGCAAGACGTGACACATTCCATAATAACTTGTGTCATTGAGCCAGGAATCCAGGCTTCTTGAAGAGTCTCCCTTAAAAAATTCCACCTCACTCGATCATAAGCCTTTTCTAGATCAATTTTGATTGTCATGATCCTCCTTCCCTGCCTCAATTTCATGGTGTGCATAACCTCTCGAGTAATAACGATGTTATCCGTAATCTGACGCCCAGGCACAAAACTAGATTGCGTTGGAGCCACAATATTTCTCATCACCGGTTTCAATCTTGTAGCAATGGCTTTAGTCACAATCTTAAATGCCACATTACATAAACTAATCGGCCTCAGTTGGTTTGTCGATTCTGGGTTCTCCACCTTTGGAATAAGGACAATCAAGGTTTCATTCATCTCTGGTGGAACTTGTTCTCCTCGAAGAATCCTCAGCACAGCATCTTCAACCTCTATTCGAATCGTCTCCTAGTTCTTTTGGTAAAATATTGCTTGAAACCCATCCGGCCCTGGGGCCTTGAGAGGTCCCATGCTATCAACCGCTTCTTTAATTTCCTTTGCTGAATAACTCCTGCTTAATCGGTTAAAATCAGCTTCTGTGATCTCCGGGAAGCAATCATGAGGGACGTCAAAAGGGCTTCCCGCATTAGTTTCTTCCGAGTACAAATTATGAAAGTGACCTGTGACATGTTGATTCAACGCATCCTGGTCCCAAATCCAAGTCCCCTGCTCATTCATAAGCCCATCAAACCTGTTTTGCCTTCTCCGAACAACTGCACATGCATGGAAGAATCGGGTATTTCTATCTCCATCCACCATGGCATCAGTTCTAGCCTTCTGTCTCCAAAAGACATTAATTTGTTCAAGCACACAGTCCAGTTGGCTCCGCAGCTTACGTTCCAGATTCAATAATCCCCGAGTTACTCTAGATCCCATGCTTCGCTGAATTCCTTCAATACGCCTCCATAGGCGGTCCCTTTTCTGAAACAGATTCCCAAAGAGCGTCCTATTCCATTCGTCCAAGTGCAGAGCAAGACTTCTCAATGAGTTATTCAATTCCACACCTCTTGTCCAGTGTGATGCGAGGAAGTATTGGAATTCATTATGCATGAGCCAAGCCGCCTGAAACCGAAAAGGCTTATGGCGAGGATTATGCATATTGAAGCCGCTTGAATCTAACAGAAGTGGCGTGTGATCTGATTGATTAGCCACTAAATGACGGATCGATCCGTTCTCAAACATTCCTCTCCATTCCATGTTACAAAGACCCCGGTCAAGTCTAGCACATGAGCACGTTTCCGGCTCCGTACCTCGAGCCCAAGTATAACTTTGTAAAACTTTGTTGTTTCATAATAAATGTACGTTGTGCACACATGACACATATAAGCTTAATACATAAATTTAATGAGATTTCATTCAAAAACTAACTATCAATAAATGGAGGTAAAAAGAACAATCTAGACTAGCCTTAACCAATTTTTATAGAATAATACAATAAATATATTATACCATCCAAATGATTTGATAAGAATGATTAATGAATTTTAATTATACTAGTTGTACTCGTCGTACCATTACGACTATGATTCGATATTTTATATACATAATAAATAAGATATTAATAAATAAAAATATAATATAAGTAATTTATTACTCTTAGAATGTATAATTTTTTTAATCAATATAAATGATTAAATTTAATGTTGAGAATGAAGATATATTATTAAAATTAAATAATTACATTTCTCTTTTTCCTTGATGATATTTCATAGATATTTAATTAAAAAAAGAAGATAAAATATGAATAAAAGAAAATTATATATTCAAATATGGAAGAGATAAGAATTTAAAAATTAGTAGTTAACTTAATAAATAAGATATAATAAAGTATGAAAAATAAAGATAATTTAATTGTATAAAATATTTAAAATTTAATTAATTTAATTTAAGATCGGACCAAACAAATTTTGTGGTTCGATAAAGTAAAGATTAGATAAGATTAAATATTTTATTATTTATATTTTATTACTTTCCATGTACATAAATTTAGAGATTATCAAATATTTCAATATATCTATAAAATATTTTATTATTTATTTTTATTAATTTTAAACATTATACATATTTATCACTAATTTTTTACTATAAAAAAATAAACATATATCTATAAATAAATTCGTCAAAAGATATATGCTAAAATATTTTATCTTTAATTTTAAATACTTGTATAAGGAATTTTTCAAAAGATATTATTATACTAAATAGATATTTGTTTGATGTTAGAGATAAATTTAAATAGTTAAAAATAATTTAATAAAAAAAGTTATAATAATAGAAATTGATATTATTTTTTTAAAAGTTGAGGTGGGGCCAGAATTGTTCTGGTGGCACGAAAAGGTACAACTTTAATATATATTTATAAATATTACCTATTTTTATTAGTTTTAAACATTACAAGTATTTATCATTAATTTTTATGATAAAAGAATATGTATATAAAAATTCATGAAAAGATATCACCCTAAAAGATAAAAGATATTTATAATTATTTTAACATATTTTACAATTGTTATCTTTAATTTTAAATATATGTATAATGAACTTTTCAAAAGATATTGTTATACTAAATAGATATTTGTTTGATGTTAAAGATAGATTTAAATGATTAAAGAATAATTTAATAGGAAAAAGTTAAAATATTAGGAATAAAAAATTAATTTTTCAAATATGAGGTGGTGTCAGAATCGTTATGGTAGCTCGAAAAGGTATAACTTTAATATATAGTTATAGATTTGCATTTAAGTTTGATATTTATAAAATAGAATTATTTTGACTGAAAAAATAAAATTTTGTTCTGCTGTTGGGCCCGTACTAGCAAGTACTCGTTAATAGGATAATAGGCCAGCATAGGCAACATATGTCAGTCGGGCTTAGCCCGGCCCATTTTAGCTAACAACTTTTGTCTACTTATTTAGTTACTAACTAGTTGTCCCCGTCGTGCCCTTCACGACTATAAATCGATATTTTTTAGATATACTATAAAAAATGATATTAATAATATTTTTATTATATTTTATTGATGAACATAATAATATCGATGTAATAATAAAATAAAATACTAAATATAAAGAAATGACACAATGTTGATCAAGTGATCTGATATGATTAAATTAATAATATATATTATATGTTTGATTTGTATACAATTTGCTCATGAAGTAATCTGGTAATATTTTAAAAAATTAGACTATTAACAAAATAAGATTATTAATAAATTTGCTTAACTTAATATTATTAAAATACACAATAAAAAAGATCTTGGAAATAATTTGGTAGGATATATTAGGTGAAAGTTAGGATAATTATGTTTATTAGCTATAAATAAGGAAAAGATTTTCCTTTCTAAAAAGTTAATAGTAATTACCCTAAATAATATGAAGTGGCATATGAAGGGTAAAAAATGATATGACATGGCTTAATAAAAAGATGACACGTGGCAAAATCCAAGGTGGCACATTCTGGGGACGACATGTGGAAAATGATGAGGTGGCGCAATGTGGTGGCTCCAAATCTTATTGCTTTTATATATATAGTAGACTAGTTGAATTCTCGTACCATGTATGGGTTTTGTTTAAAAATATGTTGCATAAATAAATTATTTTTCAAATTTACATAATTTAAAAATATTTTAATGTTTAAAATTTGAAATGCCTGCCTATTAGGAATGTTAAATATTTGTTATTTCAATAAATATAAACAAATTAGTTAAAATATAGTGAGACCCAAATTATTGATAAAAATAAAAATAAAAAAATACCACAAATGACACATAAGCAAATTGAATAATAGATTGACGTGTGGTCAAAAGTCTTCTTCTTTAATATATAGATAGATTTTTCGGTGTTTGTTTTTTGCTCGCAACGAATGACCGTTGTTAACATTACACGTTGTTAGCTGATCTGTTTCTAAAATGGTGGCATTGTAAGTTTGTAACCATAATTTTACACTAGAAATGAGATTTTAAGTATCGTTTTACAGTTTTCAAGTTTTCGACTAGAAACGAAAACAAAAACAGCTGCCTATTAGAGCTTTATTTATCCGAAAACGAGAAAAAACACTGCATATTAGAGTTATGGTAAGATAGCACAACTGCACAACACAACTTTTTATAAACCAAAATGATCGACTATTGTTGTGGGAAAGAGATTAAAAAAAAAATGAAACTTCATCAATACTGCACAGTAGATGAAACGGCCAGCCATATTTGCATTTCCACTTTCCAAACAAGTTGATGAAGAAACTGGCAAAACGGTTACAAAAGCCGTTAAGGCCGTAACCCCGGCCCTCAGTTCCCCCCTCCAACTCGCCGTTTAACCGCACACTTCATTTTCCCCCACCGTTAAATCATTATATCGTTTTATATATGTATAGTTGAATTCATTCCGACTACGAATACAACTTTCTCTTCTCTCGATCAAATCAAAACCCCAAACTCTGCAACGAAAAGTTACGAATGACGATGGAACCGAGCTATTCGAAGCGGAAAATCACTCCTCAATCCAAATCCTCTATCGCTAAGAAGTTCCGATCCGACCTCCCCCGCCGCCGGCGATGTCTTTTCTCTCCGATCCTTGTCTTACCGAATCACAGCAATCCGCCTATTGATCATTCAAAGCAAGCTTCCGGCCTCTCTGTCTCGGTGAACTCCATAATATGCGATGAGGTTTCGTGCAACACCACCAGAGACTCAATCGCCGGAGCGGGAAACCGAAATGATGAGTTGCGCATGGTGACGAGGTCGTACTCCAAGCAGAAGGAGATCGAGCGAGCGAAATGGATGATAGGAGGAGAAGCCGAGTTGTCGGAGAGCTCGTGTGTGGAATCCAGCTCGATCGCCGAGGTGGATTCGAAGCTGAAGAAGGAGATCAATGGCATTGCCCGAGGAGAAAAATTTCTGCTAAACGGTGTCGTTACGATGCAGGATGAAGCTAAACTTTCCAACTCAGCTTCGACTATTGAGCAGATCAACGGGAGGAGATCTGGAGCTGGCGATTCCGTTCTCGCTTGCTCTGAAGATCTCTCAGATGAAGACGGCTGTGAGTACTCGTCGTCGTCCTTCTCGGAGTTTCAACTGGATACTCTCGGATACGAATCGGAGTTTGATTTCTTCTCTGATACGTCTCAGTGGACGGACAACTCCGGCAGTCAATTCTCGCAGCAATCGGCCGAAGATTCGACTCCTTCTCCGTTGATCACTCTCTACAAGCATTATAGCGAGCAATTGACCAGATTAAGTTCTCATTCCTGCAACGGCCTCCCAGCAAGTTGTGTAGATGAATTGGCCGATGAATTTACAGTAATGTTTTAATTACTTGACAATTCGATTTGTTGAACTAGTGAATTTGTTAAATTAAATTATATTTTCAAGTTAACGGTTTTGCTACTGTTGATTGATAATGGTTAATTGTAGTATTGGAGATTTGAAGACGAAGACGACGAGCAGAGCTACCAGAGGCTGAGAAGCAGAGAGAGAAAGCGCTCGTTGAATATAGACGACTATGTGTCGCGGTACGCATCAACATCGGAGTATGGTTTTCTGATACACGAGCAACGTTTGCTGATGGTTGATTGGATTGTTGAGGTCAACATCTCTCTCCCTTTTATGTTTTTGGGTAGAAAACTAACTGATAGCGCCTTGCAGAGAAGTTTTTTTTTCACTTTTCCACCAAACAAAAGAAGAAGTTTGTTCACTGCACAAAGACTCATTCTATACGGTTCTATACAGGCAGTAATGAACCAGCAGTTAGACACGTGTAGAGCATGAAGTAATATTTCTCTTGTGTTGTGAAATGTGCATGAACTGTCGTTGTTTCAACAGAGCTACAGTAATTTTTCACCAAAAAGAAAGAGAAATTTTACTAATATAGTGGAATCACACACATTCGCATATCTCTAATTGGTTGATTACAGTTAACCTTCAATG
Organism: Fallopia convolvulus; assembly: GCA_964016875.1. Classification (NCBI taxonomy): domain Eukaryota; kingdom Viridiplantae; phylum Streptophyta; class Magnoliopsida; order Caryophyllales; family Polygonaceae; genus Fallopia; species Fallopia convolvulus. The sequence goes on from OZ024721.1 coordinate 5,837,920, forward strand.
TTAGAAAATCAATGTTAGAAAATAAAATGCTTGTCACAAAGAAAATTGTTTACTATATATTTTAGATTATTAGTGACCTATATAGCTGAGCTGACAGACCTATAATATGCAATGATGCATTAAGATATATGTATATCCTCTTAATGCCAAAAGAAGAGATGCAATCCTGAATTGAGCTCTGAACAGATTGTATTAGCCATCTCATTTGATGAACACCTATATTTGCATTCCACAGACATCTGATACAAAGGAGCTCCATAACGAGACGACATTCCTCGCTATTCGACTCCTAGATAGATTTTTAAGCAAAGGATTCTTCACTAATAAACGAAACCTGGAAATTGCTGGCATTGCCTGCCTCACATTAGCTACCAGGATAGAAGAAAAACAGACTCAGAACTGGTAATACTGCCTCTTGTACAATTATGCTTGAAGAAACCCCTTTCATTCTGTTTATATTCCTTAATATTTGCTTATTGAGTTACACGGTAGCTGTAAACTTGGCCTTATTTTACAGCATCCGACAGAAGACATTTTATGTGAAGGAAAATGTGTATTGCCGAACTGAAGTGGTAGCCATGGAATGGCTTGTTCAAAAAGAACTCAATTTCCAGTGCCTCTCACCAACTACCTACAACTTCTTGTGGTATTTGACTGATTCTCATGTGTGATATAATCTGTAGTGTTTTCAATCTCTTTCCTTTAATTGAGTCAAAAGGAAATAATCTGCAGGTTCTACTTAAAAGCTGCAGCTGCGGATAAAGAGATGGAGAGTCTGGCCCAGCATCTGGCCGAACTAGCAATGTTTGATCACAGACAGCTTCAATTTTGGCCTTCGAGTGTAGCAGCAGGAATAGTCATGCTAACTTCTCTAGCAGCCAAACAAGATGAATCCTGCCTACGTGTCATGCAGGTAACAACATCATTTTGCTATAGAATTGATAAAATTAACAGAATCACACCCATAAGCCCAGCCAATTTCAAATAACCTGATCAGCAAAATCTTGAAATATTTATACAAGTACATTATAATTCATCTGCTGTATTTACCTCATTTTCTTATGTAGTGCTGTCTCAGAGCTTCAATTCAGTGTATAGAATATCCCACTGTTTTGTAGTATAACATGCTTCAGTTTATAGTGTAGAAGCTCCCTTCACAATGGCCATCTCTGGTTAATTCCCATGTATATTTTCACCAGCATTAATCAAAGCAAAGCTCCAATCCTTTTGCAGGCTCATATCAGAACTAATACAGACGATCTACCAGAATGCATTAGGGTACGATTGTTGTACAGTCAATTTGGTTGGGTTCATAAATCATAAACTTCAGATAACAATATACTTACACTTTCGAAATATCGCCCCATAAGTCAAGTAGTGTATTTTCTAATAATTAACCTTTTTTCTTCTTCACAGAGCCTGGACTGGTTGGTTAGATACGCCTCATATGAAGGAAGACAGTAACTTGGAAACACCCTATTTCCTTCTTACAAATATAAACAAAGGCCACCTTTTCCTGGTAAAACTAACACTTTGCTCTGTTACAGGCATATGCAATTTTTGATATAGATCAAAGTATCAAACACAACTACACAAGCATTCTGTAAAAAACATGATAGGCCATTCATTTAGATAATACTTCGATGGATTTATACTTTGTGTAAACTCATACAATATATAATTCATTTCTGCTAAATGGTTCACGGAAATCTTTTTTTTTTTTTTTTTTGGCTCTAGATGATGCATACTTGCCATAACTTGCATTGAAGAATCCTCTGGACCTCTACAGCCTTTTGCCTACCTTGACATTTTGAGTTATGGGCTTGATTGATTTTCCTAAACTATGAAATATCACTGATCGTCATTTTGTCTAGTTGATGTCTTTTTTTTTCCCATTTTAATAGAACTAACCTTCTTTATTAGGCTGAGGTAGGTAAGTGAGTCACCGGCTATTGGGCCAATGGTCCAAAGCCTATCTTGGGCTGCATTGAATAAGGCCCGTACCATTTCAGGCCGTGAATCAATTGACTAGAGATTTTTTTTTCTGTCAAATTGGAATTAATCTCTTGTCAATCCCAAATTGACAAGAGATTAATTTAATTTGGTTTTCCTAATCTGTGTCTTAGAGTATAAGTTAAGAATTCTTAATTTTTTTTAATTAGGTGTAATTTATTATAATTAATTAAATTTATTTTTATAAGGTAATGTTTTCCTTTTTTTAAGGTTTAGTTTCCAAATATAGAATACTTAACCTATCCCCCCCCCCCCCCCCCCATATTATTTACTGTCATAGACACACATTAATAAGTTACTCTGTAATCTTAAAAAGTTTTTTCAAACTTTTCCTAAAATGAAATGAGTGAAACTTTTAAGATAAATTAAAATTAACAAATAAATATTAGTTTTTGATTTTTTTTTTTTTTTCTAAAGTTAGTCATGTAAAATGTATGTTCAAGGCCCTAGTGTTAATGGACAAACATTAGAAAAATTCTACTACGTACTAAAAGGAAGACATGTTACAAATCACCACTTGATTAGAATAAAAAGTAGATGTAGTAGAATTAAGCATACAAAATTGCTATTAGTTCAATTCTAACTATAAAATAACTTGATTAATAATATAACAAAAAAAACAATACAAAAGCTTATACATAAATAAATTATTGGATCATTATTTGCCAATATGCTTTTCATGGAAAACTCTAAAGGCTGATAATTATTTCTAAGTCGTGTCCTAATTCCTAATCGACATACTACAAGGTAAACATATGGTACCGTACATGTGAGGTCTATTGGCATTTTGAATTATTAACAGACAAAATCTAGACGTGCCTCTTCCTATTCAACTTTTCCAATGTTATTAGAGCAGCTCAACACATTATTGCAATCCCATTCTACAAAGTATTTATTTCTCACAATTAGCAGACGTAATGAACAAAAACCCTTGGGTCAGCATCAACATAACTTTTTAGCTTTAAGTTAGGCCTTGTTTGATCTCTCCCAAGTCGTACTTAAAGGGGATGTGAATACTAGCTTACTTTTTATACAGCAAATTGTAGCTTAGCTATTTAGCTAGTGCAAAAAAACTGTGAATCCATTGAAGTTGTTTCTCCTTATCAATTTAGACGAGAAAACCGCTAGTAATACTATCACTAACGATAAGGTCACCAATAACCTCGTTGTTGTAATTCACGACGTACTCTTCTTTTCAATTTTGCTCTCCTTTTCAGTTCTATATTTAATAGGGAACTTCAGTAATTTTTTACTTGTAAAAAAAAAAAGGAAAAAATATGATATCATTGTTTTATCTGAATCACATAAAATTACATTAGGAAGCAAGGTAAAGACCGCATTGATGTGTGGGGGAAGGGGCATGAAGCATGTGCGGGAAACTGTAGGCCTACCACGTGGCACTCTTTCCATTAGCCACGTGTACGTTCCGGTGCAACATGAAACTATTGTACAGACAACTGGACTGGGTACCGCTGGAGCCTGGAGATGTGAGAAAGCAAGCGGGCGGGGCCCACTCCCATTAGTCCCATACTCCCATATCCATCCTCCTCCCGCCTTGTACTGATCTCTCTAATCAGAAGATAAGCTCGACCTCTGCTATGATCCGCTACCCCTCTGCCCCACGCCTGTTCCGCTGTTCCCCCGCCATCCCACCGTCGGATCCATTATCCATACATCCCTTCAGATCCCTCAAAATCCATCATCTCCAAAGCTAGAAGTTAACTTTCTTAGATACTAGTACTAGTCTACTACTAATTGTCGATCTAATTAACAAAAGCTAGAAGTTAAACTCAAATTGATTTAAAATAAAATTTAAATTCAACGCAATCCATACATAATTAAGAATATATACTTCCACTTTTACAATCTAAGAAACGAGTCAAAAAATATTTATATATAATGTCCAATTAAGCATAAAATGCAACAACACTTTATTCATGTACGATTCAGATAAATGAAATAGTAATATTCATGTTCAAACACCTGCTGACTTTGGAGTCAGACCAGTAATTTTTAGAGAAAAATATACTTTGTATACTTTATTAAAAAATACAATTACAATTCACGTGTTTTGATATACTGCCATACTGGTATGTTTTTTTTTTAAAGTGCTTTTTTGATAAGTAATATGGCAAGGCTTTATTTTCAAAACAGTTCTTTCAATAATTTAGTACGGAGTGCTAACAATTAGCTAGATTCACTCAATCATATTGAATTTTAATCGAAAGTATTGTACCTAATTTAATTAGATCTTGATTGAACACTTCGATCCACATGCATGCGTACCATGGAAGTATGGAACACATTAATCTGTATGTGCGCAATAAATGAACACAAAACCTGCCAAAGTACAAATGGGAGCATGTACCTTAAATCACACCTATATATGGCCTATGCAAGTCCTTGCCATGTTCAAAAAATTTTCAAGTAGATAAAAATTAGGCCAAAACACATTTAAACTAGTGCATTATTATGGATGCGGAGTCTAGAATGGATTTGTATTTCATTGATACTACAAAAGTGACGTAGATAAGTAATTAAATCAACTACTTTGTTGCAATCACGAAGCACATATTGGATTCGAACTATTTCAAAAGACTGTAAAATTATAAAAGTGTCAGCAATCAACATCTCAATTTGCCAAGGGCGGGGTCTATTACTTTTTCATGCATTTATAACAATGAGATTGTCTCCCTCTATCTCGATTTTTTTAATTGTCTATTCTTTGTTTCACAAATTACATTGTACATTCCTCTCGCTCTAGTCTGTATTACACTCCAAAAGTCACTTGATGGTGCATTCATACAAATGGTCCGTCCGTGATGATCCCGGATAATATATCTTGTTGTCGTGCTCCCATTTTCTCGCTTAGATCCATTAAAATTTATCTTAACGAAATCCCTTTGAGGTTTGGACCATTTCTTTGGTTTCTGTCTCACCAAAGTTGTAATCTGTTCCGTTCTAGAAATTCGAGGCTCCCCATCAAGGGATTCGGATTTGTGACATAACATAATTTTAGATTGTATAAATTATTCTATGCTTGTAGTTGGTCGGTTGGTCCTTCTATGGGTTGATTGAATACCGTTCTATTACGGCAATACTAGATACCCCACCATGCTATTAAGAGGTCTTGAAACTTAGATGAAGTTATTCAGGTCTTAAGGCTTTGTATGGTGGATAAAATCCCATTTTCATTATTTTGTATTTGCAAATTCAATTCTGCAAGTAAAATGTCGATTCATTCTAATGTTGGCACAACGGGCATTCGGCAGTAACTGCTACATGTCATTGGAGTAGTCTATCTTTCATCAAGAGACCATTTATTCATACTTTCCATAGAAATATTTTCACCATTGGAGTCGTGTCTAGTTTCCAAATCCATTCAGACCCACAGTCATGCGTAATTTTATCCTGGGAAAACAGAGCGGTGGCCGAGTGAGTGGAGAACCAACCATTTTTACTCGAGTGCCAATACAATTTGTCCCTAATCTAGCCTTTTGGAATTATCATAGACTTGATCCGGGACACCCAAGTAATTGGTAAGTACCGATTGAGCTCTTGATCATTCCATTGCCTTTCTGCATCAATGAAATACGAGACAATTATATTGGAGTCTACATTATTAGGGGTGTCCAAATCCGGTTAACCGTGATTTCGGTTAGCTAAAATCATGAACCGAAACCGAACTGTGAATCCCGGTTAACCAATTTTTCGGTTCGGTTTTCTCGGTTAACCGATAACCGTTTATATAATTTTACCTTAAATAATTAAGACTAAAATAATAAAATTTGAATTAAAAAAAGTGATTAAGCAAGACTTTTATTTTAAATATGTACTTGTATCATATTGTTTTTGTTGTTGTAATCACATGTCGAGAGTATATTCTATATTGTGTGGAATCAAACATTGTGTGTATTAATTTTTATCCCATCAAATTTAATAAGTGACTCTTATATCAATGAGAAGTGGAAAAATAGTGTGTAAATTGTTAAAATTGAAGATGAAAAGACATAAAGACTCAAACTAGATTAACATCTTGAAGATCATATTTTCGGTTATATATTTTCGGTTAACCGTTATATGTAAGGTCGTGAACCGAAACCGAACCAATAAACTGATAATATTTTCGGTTCGGTTAACCAAACCAAAATTCAAAAAAGTCGGTTTGGTTAACCTAAAAAATAATCGGTTTTTCGGTTTCGATTTTTTTATGGACACCCTTATACATTATTGCCAATTGGGCATATATCCATTAAAGGTATGTTTGTAACCTAGGGATCTTTGCAAAATCTTACCGAGTTCCCATCACATATTTGCCATATTAGTCATGTCTTGAATTCTTCTTTAAAACTCATTAATTTTCCCCATTGCCATGAGATATTTCTCGTACATGAGTGATGAGTACTCCAACACATGCATGCCCTTTAAATATTTCTTCATAATAATACGAACCTAAACATTATTAGGTTCTACAAGAAACTTCCATAGCAATTGCATTTGTAAGACTTTATTCATATGTTTTTCTTTTTTGAGCCATAGTCCTCCCTTTTTCTTAGGCCTAAAAATCTTATCACATCCTACCAGCGGTACATGACCGCTAGGTTTGTTCCAAAAAATTGTCGATTAATTGAATTCAATTTATCTAAAGTTCCTTTGGGTAGCATAAAGTTATGCATCATATAGTATGGTTTGGTTGCTAGCGTTGCTTTTATAAGAGTTGTTTAGCCCACCTAATAAAGAGAATTCGATTTCCATTTAGTAAGTTGTTGGTCGGCTAACTGAATCACTGACTCAAAGGTTCTTTTCGCAACAAATGAATTTTATAATGGGGCATCCTAAATAATTTTTTAGTAAACTACCATAAGGAATATTGAGTTCCTATGGGAGATTTCTTTTTATATGTGCATTAGTTCCTTTAGTACTCTGAAATGCAATTTATGAAAATTTACTTTTTGTCCTGATATTGTACAATATTCTTCTAATATTGTTTCGATTTTCCTTAAATCCATGATCGTGGTAAGGCAAAAAATAATAATATCATCAGCAAATGAGAGGACCGAAATTTTAGTTCTACCTCTCACAACCGGAAATCCTACACATTCGGATTGGTAGGTAGACTCTTTTTGCAATCTACGTGCTAAAAGTTTGGCACCAAGGATGAATAGTATGGGGGAAAAAGGGTCACCCAAGCGTAGTCCTCTCTCGGGTGAGAAAAAATCAGTAGGCTCATTATTAAGCAACACAGAGAAAGGTGGAGGTCTAGGGATCTGTGATGGTCGTGGCCTTCACGCCGCATTTCTCGAATTGTCAGCGCTAGCACCACCCTCGTGGTGGTAACAAAGAAAGCAAGATCGTCGACTTGCGATGTCGAGCCCAGCTTGAGCGAGACCGATGTGGTTTGGTAGGACAAAATTGCGTCGTCGATTGAAAAATGATTAATGCTAGATCTGGCAAAAGAAGAGAAGAAAAGAAGGTAGCAAAAGAAGGAGAGTGAAGTGACAAACGCTCTTACCGATGATGAGACGGAGCGGATCCGAGCCAACTGGCAGCACCGAAGCTCGGCTTAGCGAAACGACACTACCACTGAGCGGACGAGTCTGTAGCACCCAATAAGGATAAAGAATCAGATTCGGGCAAACGAGAGCGAGCTCCTTGGTAGCGTCTTGGATATGAATGGCACCGAATCAAGGCTTGATTGGAAAGGTTGGACTGATGATGGTTAAAGTAGAAGGATAGGAAGGTAACGAAGATGAGAAGGAGGGGAGAGAACTCATCAGAGATCGATCGGGTATGGCGAGGAGATGGTGTCACGAAAAGATTTCAGTGTGGCGGACTACAACGAGGAAGGAGATGGGAACAAGCTATTTTTGTGGTGCTGGTGCGGCGCCTGTGTGGGAGAGAAAAAGAGGAGAGGATGACTAGGGTTCTCACCAAAGCAATGGAGAAAATATACTAGAAAAGGCCAACGAGTTGGGCTCCTCAATGGTTGACTCTATTTGGGCTTAGGTCCGACAATAAAAGGCCCGCGAAAATTAGATAGACAAAAAAATTTGGATAGGAAGAAAGAAAATTAATTATAAGTTTGAGAAAGGTCGAATCAAAAAAATTTACCATCGGGTTTTCGAAAACCCGGGTATTACATACTACCCCTCTTAAAGACAGTTTCGTCCCGAAACTTTTATATCTAAAGTGAGACCTAAAAAGGTTCCTAAGGTTTCACAATGTTCTTACTGTTAGTAACAAACATTGTCATTAGCTTCCTTCTAATCCACTCACACATAAACAAAATAGGCATCTCTCTAGCAGCTAGAATGCATTTGTTGAAAGACTCACAACCATTGTTATGCAATATGTCAAACTTAATGTGATGCTTAAATCCAAGCAATGACCAAGTTATGGAATTATCATCCATCAAGTACTAGTGAGCTCCTTCATCCATCTTTTTAATCATGCCCATGCTAACTTCAAATCAAGTGTAGTCCAAGAGCTTGCAGCAGCCCATAGAGCATCCTTGTATGACTTCCTTGACCACTTCATTTTGAAGTTATTGTAGATGTGTCGAACACACACACACACACACTCGTGTCAGTTGTGGGGAATACAAGACTTATGGCCTCAACTAATCCATGTACTTAATTAAAAATGCAATATATCAATAAAGCTTTTATGTGCAATTCAATATAAATTTGAGAATTTAAGTGGAGTTGAAATACCTTTTGTTTGTCTCACATAAATGTTAAGTTTTGTGATCCTACATCTTGGATCAAGTTCGCTAGAAACCAACACCAAGCGTCCTTTTTCTCATCCTCAACCACTACATAAGCTATTGGAAAGATGTTGTAATTTCCATCCAGACTGATAACACTCAACACTTGAAATGTATAGACTCATCTCAAATGACAACCAAACCAATAATAGGTCTACAACCCAAATTAAACCCTTGCTTGCATGCAACAAAACATACATAAAATCTTTGGAATAGTGGCCTCCCTGGTTGTTCTTGTAACACTTTCACATACACAAAGCTACCTCTATTCCACTTCTTGATTGTAGCTGCATAATCCCAAATCTTGGCATATTGTTTTGGTGCATGCCCATGAGTCATCAACATTGCCTTAAATCTCGCTCTCCGAGCCTGATGGTATGATATTGTCACTACATGTTCCCTCTTAATTGTGAACATATAGTTTTTTACTCTCCATTATTCATCCTCTCTATAATGATCAATGTATTTTTGAGAAAGCCAAGATGAGGTGACCTTTGAATTCACACCTTGCCATCCATACTCATGATCAAGGTTAAATGACTTTAGTTGAAATATCCCATTAGAACCCATCCTCCTAGCACAAGCCTTAAACTTACAGGCTAACTTATCACACACACAAATCTTCCTTGCATGTTTCACGGGACAATCACACATATTCTTATAATAAGCAGATACTTTGGTCTTATCATTATGCAAGTAATAATAATCAAATCCATTCTCTATTGCATACTTCCTTAGAACTTTTATAAATATTTCATTTGAGCAAAATCTCATACCAATCTTTAAAAAAATAGGATTGTTTAAATCATCTAAGGGATTAAACTCTAGATACTTGATATGTCCTCCACCTTAAGATCCAATATGTCTCAAGTAGTCATCAAATCCAAATAAAGTTTCAAGAACATCTAATTCTAGGTCTTCTTCAACCCCAGGTTGTTCACCTACACCATCATCAACAGATTGATCTACATTGTCATCATATTACTGATCATTACATTCTTCACCAAAAACATCCTCACAAATGAAAGGTTCACCATTAGATGAAGATTTTAACCTTAAAACTTCACCCTCTTCTTCTTCTTCTTCTTCTTCTTCTTCTTCTTCTTCTTCTTCTTCTTCCATCAACTACTGATGTTGGAGCTTGTGGGGATGGAGAATGACTAGGTCCTATAGCAAGGTTTGTTCTCACTTTTGATGAGTGGTTTAGGTTAGTAGATACTCCAATTTCCACGTTCTATTTAGCATTTAAAGTGGTTGGTTTGTGTTGGATAGATGGTTGTACTTGTGGACCTTGGGTGTCACAAGTTTCTTGAGTGAGTAACTTCCTTGCACAATGACTTGGGCTAGACAACATAAGTGTTGTTGGGCTAACCTTATTTTCTTGTACAACATACACATGTATTGTTGTATCTAGCCCAATACATTCACACATCTCTCTAAATTCATTATCACCCAATATTTGTTTCATCCCTTGATGTAATGTCAAACCGGGGTTTGAAAACCATAATTCATGCACTTTATCAACACCAACTCCTTCTTTTAAAAATAATTCCAATTCCATCTTAGACATCAAATCCGAGTCAATATTTCTCTTACAATGCACTAGCTTTTTCCTATTGGATAAATGGTTTAATTGACCCTGGTAGAATGCACCCCCATTCAAGTACCTTTTAGTCATACTCATCTGTCTCACGCACATAAAAGACATATTCTACACTCCACTAATATACTTTATCTAGCAACACCATATAAAAAGTATCACATAATACTGTATAATATTCTCTCGAGTCTCGACAACCCAAATTTTTTATTGAACCACATGCATCAGATTTCAAAGCAAACTCAGTGACAAGTCAAACTTATTTCTACATCTCGCAAGCAGACAAAATACAAAGACTATAAAAAAGGGACCACATACAAACCCTAAGAGCTACCATATTACAAGGAATAGCTCCAAATGTAGAAATTACCTACAAACAACCTAGAAAGTAAAAGCTACTCTAGTGAAATCTTGAATAACGTCATCTTTGCCCAAATCAAACCTCCACTGCGTCTCCAAGCTTCACGTAGATTCGCAATCTCGAAGGCTTGTACATCAATGTTGTCCTCGCCCACGATTTTCTCCCTTGATTCGCTCCCAATTCCCCCCTCCAATTTCACCCGCAATTCGCCCCCAACTTGAAATACCCTAAGGTAAAAAGTGAATTTGAATAAGTGTGAATATATTGATATAGGAGAAACTCGACTCACAATACATCCATATTTTACTTTTCTCACCTAAACTGCCATAAACCCATGTAAATATAGGGAAAACAACATCAACATCAGATCCAACATCAACATCAACATCATCGCCTAGTAAAGTCCCGCTCTAGCAAGATATGGGGAGTTAAGATCGGGGCACTCATAGGCTAAACATGTCAGGAGGATGCATGCGCCCGAAAGACCCAAGGAAAACTGAAATTCAACTATGTGACAATAAAAACTGAAGTTAGTTAAAATTTACCAAAATTGATATAGGGGTTATATCCATCTCAAAGACATTGTATAAAATCCAATGAGCGTGAGGATGCGCCACAATGGAGGGTAAATTTGTAATTGAAACGATTTAACGGGAATCTTGACGAAAATAGGCTTTGGGTGGTCGATCGTGAACAAAATGAGAATAAAGGATGGCTTTCAATAATTATTTTTATAAATGGTGGTTTTGCGCACAATGTTATATTTAACGGGTGCTTTTATGCAATTTTCTCAAATAAAAAATACTTAACTCATAAATTATTTTAAAACAATTTAATTGTTTGAAGAATGTGATTATAACATTCTTGAATCATTTTTTTTATAAAGTACTTTTATTTTCATTAAATTGTTTGGTAAGTTTTGTGACCTTTCAAACAAGGTCTATTTATCCAAATAACTTTATAAAAATATTTGTTAACTTTTCATTTAATAAAATAAAACATTTATAATTCTTAATAATATCACATATATTTTATTAAACGAATTAAGGAAATATACATAATCACACCCTTCTAGCAAAGAGGTTATTACAATTTCAATGTGAGTTAATTAATGGATGAAGTAGGTCTTCACGGGTGTAAATGAACTTGTTGCAAGATTCCAACTACCTATAAAAAAGCAACTAATTCCATTCCATTGTTAATATGCAAAGGAGAATTTACCGGAAGAGTTAGAATTAATAGGGACGCGTAAAAAAATACGCCGTAAAAACCCGCATCCATCGCCTAGGGTTTGGAACTCAGGCTAAGCGCCACCATGGCGTCGCCGCCAGACGCCATCACCCCTCCTGATCCGCCGGACATCCAATCAACGGCGATGGACGTGGATTTGCCCACAACATCGCCCTCGCAAAATACTCTGTCTAATGAAATTCAAGTGAATGCACCGAAAGACGGTGCTCCACCGGCGCAACCTACGATGCAAGTACCGGCCCCTATTCAGGTCTCCTTCCGTGACAAAGTTGTTGGGTCTTCTACTCCAAAGAATCCAGTTGAGGAGGCAATTGCAAGTCTGGAAGAGAGACCGGAGCTTTATGATACCGATGATGATGAGGTTACGGAATACGATGATCCCGCTTGCCCTACGATCACGCTGACAAAGGCAGAGAAATGTGAACTCCGTCGACCATGGGCGAACACATTGATCATCAACATGTTCGATAAAGGGCCAAGCTATGTGCAGTTGAAGAAGAAACTCGAGCAAAAATGGAAACTAAAGGGTGAACTAACCCTAGTTGACATTGGAAATTCTCATTACGTTGCAAAGTTTACAAACATGTAAGATTTGAATCATGTCTTAACCCAGGGACCATGGATGATTGGAGATAACTATCTCATGCTTAGACGTTGGGTCCCGAACTTTGATCCATTTGAAGACAAGGCCAATGTTCTTACGGCATGGATTCGAATTCCTGGGTTTAGCATGGAATACTTCAACAGAAAGTTCCTTAATAGAATTGGGAATACGGTTGGTCGTGTTTTGAGGATTGACAAAACAACCATGGATGCGGATCGAGGTCAATTTGTCCGTATTGGAGTTGAGATCACTCTTGATCATGCACTTCTATCAAAATTTCGATTCCGAGGACGATTGTGGTCGATTCAATATGAGGGCATCCGCTTTTTATGTTATGAATGCGGTGTTATAGGACACACGAAAGACCGTTATCCTCTCATGGCTAATCAAATTCAAGACATAGAGGTGAATCCTCAAGAGGAGGCACAAAAGCACGCTAGCAAGTCTTCGACGGTTCCGCCGGAGGAACAGTTTGGTCCGTGGATGCATGTGAAGAAACCAATCAGAAAACCACGACCTCAAACCCAAAAACCACATGCAAATGCCCCTACACCAAATGCTGCAATGGCGCAGGGTACTACACCAAGTGCTACAAGTCAGGTTTCTTCACCTAAGGGTTCACGTTATGCTGCGTTGATGGCGCAAGAAAATTCAACTGATCTGATAGAGCAATTGGCGTCCAGTGAGCAAGGTCAGACACGTGCTGTTGACATGGGCAAATCGGTCATGGTACTGAGAAAGGAAACTTCCAACCCTAAACCTAACGTGCCACCGAAGAAACCGGAATTGTTCAAAGTAGTAATCTCGAATGCGGTGGCTTTGGCGGCAAACATCAACCCCCAAGATTTGGGTGCTAGGATCATGGAACAAAGTGATTCTGGGACCCCAAATCCTCAAGCTAATAAAAATGCCAAGAAAAAAGAGAAAAAGGAAAACCGAAATTCTCTCTTATCTGCCACGATCAAAGCCAACAAGAAGCAATCTTCCATTCCAGTTACTACTTCTAAAGATGCTGAAATTAGAAAAGCCCAATTAATTGCTGAAAGTCTAAGCTCATCACCAGGACACATTTCTTCTTTTACAGCCGCCAATCAATCTCATCAGGAATACCATCCTCCAACAATACACCACCATGAACCCCCTGTAATATCCGCAATATTCCAAGGTTTTAAAACCAATATAATATAATTTTATAATCCTTTTTCCCTTATAAAAGAGAATTCATAATATAATTTATAACCCTTATTCTCTTTAAAAAGAGCTTTTAAATAAATTAAATAAATAAAGTCAAGAATGTATTATGAGGGTTATGAGGGAATAAAAAGCATTTAAATAAAAAATAATGCTTTATAATTTTCGGAATTTTTATTAAACAAAAAGGGAACAATAAGCTAAAAATAATACATTAAAAAGTTAATAAAAAGGAGGCAAGAGTCGGGACTCAAACCCGAGACCCCTTGCATTTCCTCCCACACGCCCACACACATAATCCGCTAAGCCATTGTAACTTTCTATTCTTTTACCCAACCCTTTTATTTTTATCTTATCTTAATCTTCTTCTTCTAAGAATACATCAGACTTTGTCTGATTGAATTGACGTTGCTCCGATGCATGTCAATGGAGCCTCCTTCTTCAACCTCTTTGCTTGCAAGACCATTCTTATTGCATCATCCATCATCATCCTCCAACAAACACATCATTGCCCAATCCCCTTCCATCTCCCTCTTCTCCATTGGGGCAAATCCATTGCCATGGATCCATACCTTGCACTCCTTGGCCTATATAAAGGGGTTGAAATCTCCTTCAAACTCACACATTCATCCTTTCTCCTCTCTTCTAGCAAGTTACTCTCTAGCAATTCCCAAAATCAGCCTCCCAAATTCTAAATTTCTTCCCTTAAAAACACCATTGGAGCACAATCAAGCTCCCTCTTCTCCTCCCTTGGACCACCGACGGACCACCACCGGCCCACTGAGCCCTCGCCGTGCACTGCCGAGCCACCGCCGGTTCCCCCTGGTGCGCCGCCCTTGTTCGCTGGTTCCCCCTGGTGCGCCGCCCCTGTTCGCTGGTTCCCCTGCCTTTTCCCCTGTACATTGTACGTACAACTCAGCAAACAAGAAGGTCCAAAAATCTATTTTTTATTTTATTTTATTTTTATTCAATCAATAAAATGATTCTTATAAAAATATTGACATTATAAGTATTTTGCTAGATAAACAACCCTTTAAAATATTGTTACAAGATTGTGTTAGTTGATCATATAAACTTATATTATTAAATTCATTATACTTAGATAAGCTCTATCTTACTTGATTAAATCTAATAATAAAAATAAATCCCATGACTTGGATTTTATTAAATAAAACTAGTGGTTATATTAAGAATATTCTATATGAATAATTAATGTCATAAGATATTGAGCATGTTTTTTTTAGAAAGAAATATTATATAGAAAGATATAAGAGAAGATATTATTATGAGCTTAACCATAAATAAATAAAGTATATACTTCTAGTATAAAATAATACTATAAGGCATGTTACTCTCTTATAAACTAAAGATATATAGGAGAATTATTTTATTAGATAATAAGATGATATTACTAAAACCTTATAATCGGATATTACTACAATAGGTGTGTAGAGATTTTAAAGACATAAGATTTATTTAAATAACCATGGTAGATATGATAAAAGTTTCGATATATAATAATATATCAATATACTAAGTTGTTAAAGGTTGTCTTGCATAAAAAGATATTTAAAATAGAAAAGATAATGTATCTTGATCTAAGTTATCATAAATATATGCTTTTGTTTATGAAAGAAGGTTTTAAGACATGATTCTATTATTCGTATAAACTAAAGATGTGGGAGAATTTATGTAAATGAGATAATAAGATTATTTTATTATCATACTATAGAAAGCTTACTATATAAATTATCTAGAAAGTCCTAAATATGGGAAATACTAAAAAGGATGCCTAGTAGTTTTTTATCTCTATTTAATATTGCTTGTATTTTTAAATGAGGATTTAATGAGATTATGTTATAATAAAATATTATAAGTAATGTTATGAATATTATTGATAAAAGATAATATTATAATAATACTAAGATTAAGATATTTTTATAAGGGCATATTAGACTTTTTACAATCCTAAGAAGATTATAAATACAATAAATCTTTTACGGTTGGAAACTAAATCATATGATTTCATAGAGATTTCCTTGCTTACTTATATTAAGAAAATAACAAGTTAAGTTATATAGGAATATTCTAATAAATTAAATAAAGATATTATTTGGGTTCCATGAATGATGATGAATAGTATTAAGAATAAGGATTTGATAAGGATAAAAAGGATATTACAAAGTTAAAATAATAATAAAGGAATATTATTATTTTATTTAGCTCCACCTAAATTATTATAATAATAATTTAGAATTCTATTCTCTTATAAAGAAAATATAAGAGAATGTCAAAACTTTAAAAGAATTCAAAGAAAATTCTTATTAAAGCTCGTTCATAAAATTCCGTGTCAATAGATCGAATTTCCGTTCCAAGTCGTGAACAACGTTTTCCGCTATCTCGCTAGTCCGCTATCGTAAGAGCAAAGGCAAGTGGAATTTCTCCTTGTAGCCTTAATAACTCGTTTCGTGGAATTTCTCGATGTTGGGAACAACTTGTTTGCTAATAATAAACGAACTTAGGAATATCGATTGCTAGAATTAATGACCCCAATTGTTATCGTTATTCCATTATTTAAATATTCGATAGGACTATTATGCTAGTCTTGTTTGTGACCTTGATTGTTTACGATCTCTTTTCGAGATCGGTTTGGATGAAATAGTGAGGGGTGCGGGCCTAACCCGACACCTCTATATAACCCACTAAAGTCGTATTGCCACCATGCATAAATTACGACTTGTCGATCATGATCCATGTCCGCTCCTACGCCTCGGAGGGACGTAGGCACTCTAGCTAAGTGCCGGAACTTTTGTTCCTGTCAGTGGTTCGGGCTGGTACATGGCCCCCACGCTCTTAAAATACGTCAACCTAAGTGAAAGTTTTCATCACTATATAAGATAAGTGCCCAATGCACAATTAAAAGACACCAAAACCGGACCGATCTCAAATGATCGATCCGGCTCTCGGTTCGCAAGGGCGCGAGAGGTTTTCAAAAACTTGTTTGAATTAATAACGTTCCCAACATACTTCCTACTCTAAAAAAAAGAAGTCTACAATCTAGTAGTTCTTCTCTCGATTAACGAGCTATCTCCTCTCGAGATATGCGCTTTCTCCGTCCCGTTAAGCCCCACATAAATATCTACGCCTCCAAAAACATACTCATTAATACCCCCCGAATATTTTGAAATTACCGAATTACCCTCGGGAAGTTCCATTCCCGCTTGCTTAGTCTCTTAGACTAATTTTTTTTTTCCGCATGTTTGCCTGGCATATTCTCGCCCGTCACGAATTATGTCAGAACCTAGGAACCCGAGCAAGGCGTAAGTGAAGACGAAGGAAGGGCAAAACTCAAGAAGATGTATTTTCCGTACCTTTTGTTTATTTCTATTATGTTGCAAAGAACAAGTTTTATGCTTTCCGTTACCAAACTTCTTTTTGATTAAGGTATTGTAATGAAGGTTTGTACGAACAAAGTCTCTTTTGAGAGCACCTTTTGTTATTATCTAAATTATGTCAGTTTCCGCATTTTATGAGTTCAATATCATTCTAAAAGCCTTGGGTGGCTTTGGACGGTAAAGTCCGAGGCCACTAGCGGTAATACCCAATGTTGTAAAATAGGAATGTTACACCCCCTCCCTGTGACCCTGACCCCGGTAACAGAGTCGCGCCTGGTCCAACACAGGTCAAGTATGATGGTCTCAAACCTCCAGACGGGGCCAAAAATTATGTTCCTGCCCAGATTGGCCAATCGAATGATAGTAGAACTCCTTCCAATGAATGCCGAAACTCAAATGTTGTGCCGGGTCTCAATGCCACCTCAAATAATTGATGCGATGCGTTGCATCGCAAGAGCGGTTGTATCATCCGCAGTCAACTCTAATGCTCTACAAGCTCCTATTTCGGGAATTTGATTGAATCAGTTATTATTATGAGTCTCTTTAGGAGACTAAGGCTAGGTGTATTTCGGACCTTGTTTTGGCTGATGTACCGTCTTCTTTAGGAGACTAACGTTTTTATTATTATAAATAATATTACCCGCAGGAACTAAGCTCTGTTTCCTGACAAAAAAAAAAAGAAAAATACTTTGGAAGATTCATGTCATCATTGAAAATATTAGATATTTTCAATTTTATTTTATTTTGACTTTTTATTTGCCGCAAAACATTACACAAAAATTTAACCTAGCTAGTTTATTCCATTATACTCCCTTCGATCCACTATAAGTGTTATTTAAACTTTTTTTAATCCAATTTAATGTTATTTGAGACTTGTCCAAATTATTTACACCATTTTCAAAAACATTTAAATAAAGTTTACACACTTCCTCTTCTAAATTAATGGTCTCTATAAAATTTACTTGGCTTTTTATTAAAGGCCAAATGGTGGTAAATAACACAAACTTTTAAAAAAACAAACAAATATAATCACCAACTTTAAGGGTAATGTGTTGAGTGACACCAATTTTAAAAAAATAAAAAATACTCAACAATTTAAAAAATGGTGGCGTTTTTATCGGGATAAGATATTCTTAGAATCGGTTCGAACTTAACTCGGGTCATGTCCCGGTCCTATTTCGACGTCAATCACCCTGTCAAACAGGTCGGTCAAGTCGGGTTCGAGTTCGGCCATTTCGTGTTGAATCGGGTTCGGGTCGTAACGGGTCACGGGTCAAATCGGGTCGGGTCATTGCGGGTTTCGGGTGGGTTGGGTCGACCCAACAAGTCAAGAAAATCGAATTTTTTACAATTATTAAAATATTATTTTATTTTAAAATAATATTTAATAATATATTATTTTTATATATTTTAATAATAAAATATATTATAATTTTTAAATTTTATTATATATATTCTGAAAATATAATAAATCGGGTCAACCCAATCGGTTTTCAGATTTCAACCCAACGGGTTTCGAGTCTATCGGGTTCAATTTATTTCGGGTTTCGAGTTCAAATTTTCGGGTCTTGACCCTAAATTTTCGGGCGGTTTAGGTCGGGTTTGCGGGTCGAGTCAGCTTTTGATAGCTCTGACAACCATCTTTTGGTGAATATTTTTTTTTTAAATTTGGTGATTATATTTAATTCATTATTAAATATGTATGATAGAATATTTGTGTTATTCACTAAACACAACTAGCCTTAAAGATGGTGATTATATTTTTTTTTTTTAAATTGGTGCTATTGAACACCACAAAGTAAAAGTTTGTGTTATTTACCACCATTTGGCCTTTATTAAAATATCTTCAACCAAAGTATAGACGTATCACCATCTTTTAAAGTGAATTAATTAGTTTAGATGAAAATTAAAATTCTTCTAAATATGTGTGCAAATTTTTAAAATGTCACTTAACATGAATTGGAGCCTTGGAGAAAGTATTAAAAAGGTTAATTAGACCATCTAACTTTGATCAACCTAATTGTATTTATATAGTAGAAGTAAATAAATAAAATCATCAAGTATCCAACTCACACAGTCACAACCGTCCAATTAGAGCAAACCCAACAGATTTCCCAAATTCTTGGGAAATGAACTTTTGGAAATTTTAGACCACTTTTTTGGTCCAACAGATTTCCTATCTCGTTCCCTATTATAGAGTGATTCTCCAAAATGGGTAGAGATTTCTCCAAATTTAGGGAATTCTCTAAAACATTTGGAGAATGCATTAAATGTACATAATAAATTATAGCTTATTCCTATTGGTTAAATAAGTAAGATAATATTTAATTTATTATTAAATATGTATGATAGAATATTTTATATGGTAAAAATAAAAGTATTAAATATAGTATTCTCCAAAATAGAGAATCTATTGGAGTTGGACTGAATTGTTTTTGAAGAATATGACTATTAGTTTTTTATTTTGGGGTAAATTTTAGAATATCTATTGGGATGCTCTTACCTACATTTCCCTAGTGATTGTCCCAACTCCCAAGGTCCCCCCACTTTCTGATAAGCTTATCTAAATAGCGCTCATATTATTTAATTGATCTAATCTTATTAGTACCATATAATTAGCTGTTGGTCAATACATTGATTCTGAGCTTACACCCTTCTAGGTTCTTGCACCTGGAGATATTTCCTTATTATTATTTTGGTGTGATGGAGATATTTCTTTATAGTTTGTTGATAGAACCAAAAACAATTAATATTTTTTAATTCCCCACTCACCAGTGTCCCCATCTCTAATATTTCTGGAGTATTCATTTCTTAACTCTTTTTTTGGTCAGATTCATTTCTTAACTCTTACAACTATTAACAATATTATCTTTTTTTTAAAAAAAAGAAAAAATGAAAAAAAGGCAGCAAAAACTCTCCCTAGCTACCCCTACAATACAAGTTTGCTGCTTTGTGATTTCAGCTTTCAGCTCCACCCTTCTTTGGCAACAAAAATTCCATGAAGATGCTTCTTGTTTTCTAGCCCCAGCTAAAAATTAGCTCCTGGATCATCAATTTCAAGCAGAGATTTCAGGGCAACAATCAATCTTCCGAATCTTTCCTAGTACTTTCTCCTCAACTTCTTTCTTGCTCCTTAGGAATTATTAGGGTTTACTATTACATTTTTGTTTTTTGGTTTTGCATCTTTGCTTAGGGATTTAAGCAACTACCATCTTTTCTAACACAGATCTACCTCTTGGGTTTTGCTCAATTTCAACTACTAACGCTAATTCACTCTGCCGGAGGAGTTGGGTTTTGATTTTTGCTTTCTGGGTAAGTTGGGATTTGTATGCTTTAGCTGAGTTCCTTGAAAAAGTGTAAGTATGGTGTCTAGATCTTACTCAAATCTGTTGGAACTTGCCACCGGAGAGTCGCCGGTGACGCCGCCTTCGATCGGCCGGCTAACTCGGCGGATTCCCCGGATCATGACCGTCGCTGGTCTGATATCAGAGGTTGACGACGACCTATCAGAGAGTGTTTGCTCTGATCTCTCATCATCCTCTGTTCATAGAGATAGGATTATCATTGTTGCCAATCAGCTCCCAATTAGGGCTCAAAGAAGAGTTGCTCAGTCAAATGGGAGTACTAGTAGTAGTAGCAATAGCAATAACAGTGGCTGGATTTTCACTTTGGATGAGAATTCCCTCCTCCTCCAGCTCAGAGATGGGCTTGGAGATGAAGAAACCGAAGTAGTCTATGTGGGTTGCTTAAAAGAGGATATTCACCCTAATGAGCAAGATGAGGTTTCTCAAATCCTCTTTAACAGTTTCAAATGTGTGCCCACTTTTGTGCCCCCTGAGCTATTTAGCAGATTCTATCATGGCTTTTGTAAGCAACAGTTATGGCCTTTGTTCCACTACATGCTGCCCTTGTCACCAGATCTCGGTGGCCGGTTTGACCGGTCTCTTTGGCAAGCCTATGTTTCGGTTAATAAGATCTTTGCAGACAGAATCATGGAGGTGATTAGCCCGGAAGATGATTTTGTGTGGGTGCATGACTACCATCTTATGGTGTTGCCCACTTTCTTGAGGAAGCGGTTCAACCGGGTCAAGCTAGGGTTCTTCCTGCACAGCCCTTTTCCTTCATCAGAGATCTATAAGACTCTACCCATAAGAGAGGAGCTTCTAAGAGCCTTGCTGAATTCTGATTTAATTGGGTTTCATACATTTGACTATGCTAGGCATTTCCTCTCATGTTGCAGTCGAATGCTCGGTTTGACTTATGAATCAAAAAGAGGGTACATTGGTCTGGAGTACTATGGAAGAATTGTGAGCATCAAGATTCTTCCTGTTGGTATTCATATGGGTCAGCTTAAGTCGGTTTTAAACCTCCCTGAGACTGAATCCAAGGTTTCTGAGCTTCTCAAGCTTTATCGTGATGAGGGAAAGAAGATTTTGCTTGGCGTGGATGATATGGACATATTCAAGGGCATTACTTTAAAGCTCTTGGCTATGGAACAGCTGCTTATACAGCATCCAGAGTGTCATGGAAAAGTAGTTCTTGTTCAGATAGCAAATCCAGCCAGAGGGCGTGGACGAGACGTCAAGGAAGTGCAAGAGGAGACATATTCGACTGTTAAACGAATAAACGACGCTTTTGGTATGCCCGGGTACGACCCGATTGTTCTGATAGACGAACCCTTAAAATTCTATGAAAGAGTTGCTTACTATGTTGTTGCAGAGTGTTGTCTAGTTACAGCTGTTAGAGACGGGATGAATCTTATACCGTATGAGTACGTGATTAGTAGGCATGGAAATGATAAATTAGACAAGCTCCTCTGTTTGGAACCGTCTTCTCCAAGAAAAAGCATGTTAGTTGTTTCTGAGTTTATCGGTTGCTCTCCTTCTTTAAGTGGAGCAATTCGTGTGAACCCGTGGAATATTGATGCAGTGGCAGAGGCAATGCATAGTGCTTTGGAAATGGCTCCAGCTGAAAAGCAGCTCAGACATGAGAAGCATTATAAATATGTGAGTAGCCATGATGTCGCTTATTGGGCTCGGAGTTTCCTTCAGGATCTTGAAAGAAGTTGTAAGGATCATGGGCGGCGTAGATGTTGGGGAATTGGATTTGGGCTGAGTTTTAGGGTGGTTGCACTTGATACCAATTTTAGGAAGCTTTCAATGGAGCACATTGTGTCTGCTTATAAGAGGACTTCGATACGAGCAATTCTTTTGGATTATGATGGTACTTTGATGCCACAGAACGCGATAGACAAGAGCCCTTGTCAGCAGACGATTGAGATCTTGAATAGTTTGTGTAGGGACAAGAACAATGTTGTTTTTATTGTCAGTGGTAAGCAAAGGGACACTCTTGATGAATGGTTTTCGTCTTGTGAAAACCTGGGAATTGCAGCAGAGCAGGGTTATTTTCTGAGGTGAGATGCCTATTATTTTTTGTAAAAATTAATTTCAAGTCTCATGACTAGGGCCGTGTTTGGATTACACTTGTGTAATCCAAACGCACCTTAAAGAAGCAATTTTAAGACATTGACACTAAAACTGCTATTTTTTTAACAATGTAGGTTGAACAGAAATGCGGAATGGGAAACGTTGGTGCCCCCCGCAGATTGTAGCTGGAAGCAGATTGCAGAGCCTGTTATGAAGCTTTACACGGAGACAACCGACGGGTCCACAATTGAGGATAAGGAAACTGCAATGGTGTGGTCATATGAGGATGCAGATCCTGATTTTGGATCTTGCCAAGCTAAAGAGCTTCTTGATCATCTTGAGAGTGTACTTTCCAGTGAGCCTGTATCAGTCAAAAGAGGAAGGAACTTGGTAGAGGTTAAACCACAGGTATGTACTTCTTTAACCATTATGTCAAATCAATTTGTGAGAATCTTGTTTCTTGTGTTTTCACTTCAAAAAATGGAAAAATAAAAACTTTTCAAGCTTGTTTTCTCATGTTAGAATTGCTGAATCCAATATTCTCTGATATTATACTTAAGATCCCATATCATTACTTTGTTTGGAAAGTAGGAAGTAATTTTGCAACTGAAGTCTATATTTTGCTTCTTCCCAAACCAACAAAAGATGGTAATAATACATAATTATCATTTTTTTTTTCCAATCCAATGCATGATAAGAATCCAACTTTAGACAACATCTGCTAGTTTTTTTGTTCTAGGATTTATCTTGTCAATCCTATCCTGATATTGTACTTATTGTTTCGAGCATGGATTCTTATCCTATGCCTACATCAAAAGATGGTAATAATACATAAATCATTGTAATGTTGTATCAAGAACTTGAGTTGACATCTTCTCATCAAAATTCACTTCTCTCTAATCTATTGCATTTTCCACTAACCAACCAACTACCGGTACAGGGTGTGAGCAAAGGGCTTGTAGCGAAACGCCTGCTTTCTCTAATGCAAGAAAAGAGCATGACCCCGGATTTCGTTCTGTGTGTGGGAGACGACCGATCAGACGAAGACATGTTTGAGGCGATAACGAGCGCCATGCCAGGCCCGTCTTTAACTTCTTCACCCACTTCTCAAACTGCAGAGGTGTTTGCCTGCACTGTGGGTCGGAAACCGAGCAAAGCCAAATACTATCTTGACGACACGGTGGAGATTGTCAGGCTGATGCAGGGGCTCGGGTCTGTGGCGGACCACATGGCTAACCCTATGGGCCGACAAGAGACACAGGTGGTTTCCTATTCTGGGTTTTCGCCATGAAAGTTATTATGAGGATTTACAATCTATGGTTTCTTGAGTTCCTGTTGAAATGTAAATGTGTGAAACCAGCAATGGTAGTAGTAGTAGACCTTGTTTGATGGCAAAAGGTGTAAATACAGCCTGTTTATGTTCTGTGTGCTGAGCTTTTTTCTTGTGATTTCCCTGGTTTCAACTTTGGGAAGCATGGCAGAATTTGTTTCCTCCTTTTGTGGCCAATTAGTCGGCAATTGCTGTTTGGTATTGTGAACTGGCAAAAGCTTGTACATATCAGTCCTCTCTCTCTCTCTCTCAATGCCAATATTTTTTTATTATCAAACAGACGTTTAATAGATCGCAATGTGTATAATTTAAGTACTCAATCGAATATTCTCAGAGTTGAGGGGTTAAAATGACTAATTGGTCAAAGATGAGGTGTCGAATATTCTCAGAATTGAGGTGTTAAAATGACTAATTGGTCAAAGATGAGGTGTCAGATATGTATTCTGCCGTTTTAACTCCATACTAACTCCATACATAAATTTTTTAAATCTCTGGTCACATATTGAACAAAGTCTGACATTTCTAGAGTTTCAAATCATTTCACTTCAGATTATCAAGTTCATACTATCTCTTATGTGAGTTATGATGGGCACAAATAATTTGCAAGAGAATGACATATTTGCATTTTTTCTTCCCATCAAATCAGCAAGTGGGTATTGTACTTTTTATTTTACCATCTGCGTTCATCTTATTATATGTCATTATATATGTGATCTTACATATTCAATATAATAATGCCCATCAGAGACGTTTAGCGTCTGCTCTAAGGAACAATTATAGATACAAGTAAGGATGTTAAGTCTTAAAATCTATGAAGTAGGTGGCAGAACAACATCCTGGATTGCCACAAGCTTTGCTTTGCCACCATAGCATTCGGGCAATGCGTCTTCCCCGACTTGCTCGATGAAATTCTTCATCTCTTCTTCGTTTGTCACTATTGTTATCTGTATAATCAAATTGATCAAAATTGCAGACAAATTATGCAGAAGTAACATTAGAATGAATGCAAAAGTTGATAAGGTTAAATTGATCAAAAGAAACATAGATTTACCTTTTGAAGTGTTTCCTTCTCAAGAAACCGAGAAATTATCTTCCAGACGCTGACAAAAAATCTTGGCATATGTAAAATGAAGCACCTTGCTAGACGCTCAGGGTAATAGGCCTGGATGTAAAGGAAAAAATCCCTTATATATACATATATATATATATATATATTATATACTAAAGAAGAAGCATTTTTGTCATATGTCAGCCTATATTCATTCAAATGATGTGTCAATTTATGGAGTTTTTGAATTAAATTCAAACAAAGTTTGTGTATGACATGGGAATTAACTAGTTGACTACCTATTGTAGCAATATATTAAAAAAGAGTAACAGTAATAGCATATAAACTGCATAATGAAATGTACTTCACAATAACCAACTATGAACTTGCCACAAGTCAGCCTAATCATTTAGATGATGTATTCCATGGAAAATAAACTACATATCCAGATTATTCTGTATCAAATTCATGATTTTCAGGGGTATGTGTTTTAGTTTCTACTTTCTATAACTAGACACAAGTGGTTTGACACAACTCCTTGTTCAACTTGTTACAAACAAAATGTTGTATAACAGCAAGCTAGCACAAGGAATTAACCTGTAGAAATTGAAAGCCGGTGATCATTCCACGAGCATCAACATTCCTATATGAAATTTGTTGAAGATCAATAATGCCCATCAACTTTTCATTCCCTACCTCGGTTCCTCTATGTGCACTGAAAATGGAGAGAACTAAAACCCAATTAGCTTTGACGAGCACTCCGATCCACTCTCTCCAACTTAGAAGATATCAAGAGAAGTATTAAAGAAATAAGCATACGCATAGACAAATCAATGTAGAAGACACTTTTATCTTTTTGTTAGAACTCCAAAACTGAAAATGAAAGAGGGAATCTGAAAAGCAAGAATCTCTCAGGAATCCCCATATGTAATTTATTTCAGCCATCAAATTTTAACAATTGCCATCTGGTAATAACTAGCAGTGAGATATGGAAAGAAACTTACCTTGCAATTGTCTTATCTAGGAGATGCACCACATATTCTGCATGATGACAAAAAAGCAATCAAATCAAATGGGACCTCGCTTACGATGCAGAGCAGAGCATAAACTTGATTTTCACAGCACATATTCTGTTTAACATTTACAACTCAACATACAGATAGATCAAGTTTCACGCAACAATTTTTTTTCCCAGAATGAGGATCAAACCATTGGTAACCTTTGCCAGGTTCCAATCGCTTCCCCTGAATGTACAATGACATTCTGTAAATTCAATTGCAACTTCAGCATATCTTCTACTTCCATCAAAAGTAGAAGAAAAAAGAAGACAAAGTGATTCGCAATACTTTATGCGTCGCTGAGAGTCTGAGACTAAACCTACTGATTTGAACTTCCATTAGAAGACATGCAATGCAAAGCAGAAATATAGGATAAGGAATAGTCTTTTACTCTTGAATTGCAGCTGATCCTTGGCAGGATAATGCTTGGATACTTTTATCATCAGTAGCGGATGTCCACTTTCTGTTGGACCTCCTAGATACACTTTCCTTGCATCCAATTCATCAGAAACTTGAGAATCAGGAATAAATCCTTGAGGCGCGATTTCAGCCCTCCATTTCTGCCACTGAACAAACATCTTTGCTGCCTTTTCTGGGTCCATTGATCTTGCTACCAAGAACCTCATGAGCGTCGTATCCCCATAGTTCTACACGTTTCACAAATAACAAGTCATATCCAAGTTTTCAATTTAGCATATGAATTACTAAGATGATAACAAAGACTAGGTACATTTTCGGTTTTATAGTACTCCCCAGACAAACTGATCAGTTACCAAAGTGGATAAAAGCAGCTTGATGCAAACTATCATTGTTGATCAGAGTATAAATACAAGTTTAATCTGTACATTATCTTCTGTATCAGAGGGTGCGTTATGAAAGATGTACATATTTCATTCTCTTAATTTTGTTCTTCTATGTTCTTGCGAGAGTCTCTCTTTGAGCAACAAGATTGGAACAATCGAGAGACCGAACAACAGGTAATCCATTTATTTCGAATATCGAGAATAGTCCCTCACTGCCTCACATGACACATGGGTCATTATCAGTCGAAAGACTTGAATAATTTAGATCAATTTTTATATCATGGATAACTCTACTTTCTACTCCATATTTTTTATAGTAAAAAAATAAAATATCTTGGTTTGCCAAATGATGATTCCGAAACTTAAGGACATCATGCCGACGTTCAAGCGAGCGTGAGTTAACAAATAATGTTGAGCTTAATTGCAAATTTGTCTGGTTAACTAGCTACTTAGATGTGAAAATCGATCGGCCGATTCTTTCTACAAACAACCAAAGCATAAAGGAAAAGGCAAGTAATTTGGGGGCGAAAAGCATATATTAAACACAGAATACACAGAAAGTTGAACAAGATGAGGATGAAGAAGGCAGCAGAGAAGAAGGAGGTTACTTGAGCAGAGGATCCAAGCGTTTGAACGGCGCTCTTCATCCGCGCGATCAGCTCAGCTCCGCCTTGCTGCTCCATGGGGGCGTCTGGATTTCAGTTGAAAAGGGGAAAAAGGAGAAGAAAAAGGCAAATGCCCACCAATTGCTCGATGAAATGCCCCAAAATAGTTGGGGGGAAGAAGATGAAGGTATTAATAATTGTGGCCCGTGGGATGAGAAGAGTCACTTGTGGGGTTAGGTTTGAAGGGTGTGTGTGTGTGTTTATGTGTATGGGTGTGAAGTTGTGAAAGGACTTGTTTTTTTAACCGTTTGTCTTACCTCACAATATTGGAAAAAGAGGAGGCCAAATTGTTCAAATTGCATGTGCGGAGTAGGAAACTTGCAATACTTTGGTGATTGAAATGTCTAACTATTGACGTGACCGGAAAAAAACAAAGTCCAACTGTTGATACGAGTTGGGGTTTTAGAATAGAAAGGCACTTGAATATTGTTGATATGAGGCATTTTTATAATTAGAAAATTTTTTTGGGGCATTGACCACTATAAACACTTTAATTCGGCGTCTCCGTAACTCGTCGAGCCAGGGAATGGTGTCGCCGGCGCCGTCTTCCGCCGTAGCGCCCCCAACAAGGTCGTAGTACTTATGCTTACAGTTGTGGGAGATGAAGGAGTGGGAGGCGGCGCAACTCCGTTTCTGAACCTCCTTGGCGACGGAATCCCGTGAATTTAAACCGTGACGATGAATGGGGCAGGCTAGAAGGACCTTGGCAGCCGTAGCTTATCGGTGGCTATATGGAGCCGTCGAATGTGGAAATCGTGATTTTGCTAATGGATATATGTTGATTCATATAAAATTGATTTGTCCTACTTCCAAATCACTAATGATAAGATTATACGTATTTTTTTATTTTAAAATTTAGTTTAAATGAAAAAAGAACCAGAAATTTTTAGTGTACAAATGCCTAAAAGGATACCTTTGCTATTTAATTTGAAAAAGGATATTTTTTATTTTAGTAATTTTTTATGGGGTATATATGCAAATTCGCCTAGATAAAACGTGACTTTACTTTAGAGCACTACCATGGACTTTTTTTTATAATATATTAGGAAAGTGTTTCAATGTTTGAATTACCATACTTAATATGTCAAATTCAAATATTATTAATAAAATATCTCCTTGAGGGGCCGGAGAGTTCTCCTTCAACCCTAAAAAAAAAATGTCAAATTCAATTAAATGCATTATGCATTATTGGTTCAATGAACATCCTAAAGTTTCATGAGTATATAAAACAAGACCACTTAAGCTCATCAATGATGGCTATATATTTGTTTAGCACGACGTAGTATACTCATGATAGTAAGTTCAGAAACTAGAGCTTCGATAACTAATCAAAAGCCTTTATTTGACCAACCAAGATTCAAAGATAACAAGACGTGGTTCACCTTGAGCATACGAATTTTCAATTCTAGCATGTATGATGATGCGTGCCCTTAATTTAGATGTGTTGATTTCAACAAATCTATAAATGTATTCAATTTAAATTGGATGGATTCGGGTCTTCCGCACGATCCTTGACTTTATTTGTGTGAGCTTTAAATGTGGACAGATCTTTGATCTGTTGACTGTTCCACATAGCCTGCTACTCTCACTGGTCAAATAATTTTATAATTTAAACGCTAAACCCTATCTCAATCAATTATAAAGCCAATTATCTTGCATAAAATAACCTATGTTGATAACATTTTATTCAAACGGAGCTTTTTGTTTTGCGTGGCTACCCCAATTCACAAGCTCATATAAATTCCAGACTTGTAATTGAATCCAGTAAACAAGGTTATTTCAATTCCTTAATATCCAATCCGACTCGATTATGATTCCAGGCAGCAATACAGTATCATTTGGCAACTGCAAAAGCTTAAAACTCTGCCATTACTACCTAAAGATGGCTCTCTATATATCTATTATACCAAATGAAAGACAGTATCTTAGGCTTCATTCAATTAGTAATTCAGATGACTATCTCAAGTGCAGTTGAAAACATCTATAGCTGATTTTCAAAAGAGCAACGCTCAATGAGAAATTGAGCTATGCGAATCAACAGAATTGCCCTCTGAAACATCAGGTCTGTGTTCAGTCTATGAAGCTCTTCCTTAGAACCATTTTAATACAGCTTGATTCCCTGGTTTCCTGCACAAGTATTTCAGTACTTAAAACTCTGGTATAATAGAAGATTAACCTTTAATATCTTCATTGTTGACTTGTTAATATATATATATCAGCAGATTAAAAAACAAAGGGTTGCATCCAACTGACAATCCCCTTTGCTGAATATTTCAACACATCAACAGCTCCTATTACAGACACCATCTTAGATACAGTCATACAGCTACTTCAAAGTAATGAAGGTAGATTTATCTCTTCACAGCAAATTTGGTTCTTTTTGGCTCCTACCTTGTATGTTTTGGGGTTTATTATGACTGATGGATTTTAATGGTTAAATTTCCATTTGTGGTGGTGTTATTTAACTGTCTAAGCATCTTACACTTTTCAACCGTCCAAGAGAATTAAATATACAGAATTTGGAAGCAGCTGAAGAAGAGGGTTCTTACTTGTGTAAAAGTGAAAATAAAAAAGACAAGCGTTGCAGATAAAGAAGAAGAGACATTCTTAATTAAAGAAAGAAAGTAATCCACTAAAAAATGCAGCATACTTGGATGAAAGAAGGTGATCCACAAAGGGAAATTTTCCTTTACATGTATGTAAGTATGTAGACCTCTCAAATGGGTCGGGCGGGTCGGGTTCGGGTTCGGGTCAAAACAAGTCTCGGGTCGTCGGGTCATAAAATTTTCGGGTTCATATGGACCGGGTTATTACGAGTTTGGTATGGGTTCGGGTTGACCCAACGGGTCATGATCGTCAATTTTGTTAACCTTTATTTTTATTTTTATTAAAATAATTAATATTATATTATATAAAATATTATTTAATAATAATATTATTATAATTTTATACAAAATTTATAATAAAATATTGAATTTTTAATTGAAATAATACTGTATCGGGTTGGCCGGGTCAACCCAACGGGTTGGTGACCCAACCCAGTT
The DNA here is from genome assembly GCA_964016875.1 of Fallopia convolvulus. Classification (NCBI taxonomy): domain Eukaryota; kingdom Viridiplantae; phylum Streptophyta; class Magnoliopsida; order Caryophyllales; family Polygonaceae; genus Fallopia; species Fallopia convolvulus. Next base: position 5,868,475 of record OZ024721.1, read on the forward strand.
TTTTCCGGGTCGACCGGGTTCGGGTTACTCTTGATCCATTGATTTTCGGGTCGGGTTTAAACCCGAAAACTTCAGGCGGGTCGGGTCGGTTTTTCGGGTCGGATTTAAACCCGAAAAACTTCGGGCGGGTCGGGTCGGGTCAAGTTTTGACAGGTCTATAAGTAAGTGCTAATGAAGTGAGTTGAAAATTTGAGTGCAGAAAGTAAGTTGTGTTTCTGATTGCAATTATCTCCCTTGGATTCTTAGGAGAGGCCCAAAATTGCCAAAACAAGTCACTCTAAATTTCTCACCAAATTAACCCTACTAGAGAGTGTATTGATAGGGTTTGGTGATATGACAGAAATATTTCAATACCCCTAAAACTGTTTCATCATCATCCAATAAAAATTTACTAGGACCAGTGTTGCTAATGGTCATGATTGAATTTAAACGCACTAGTCCTGAAATTGCATAAGTTGTTGAAACGGAATTAATTTGGAATAGAATTGAGTTTATTGTATTCCAAATTAATTCCGTTTCATGGTATCAGAGCGGTTCGGTCCTGGGCCCCTTTATCTACCTTGGGTTGGGCTTAGCAAGTTGCTACCCGCCTGTTATCTATTCTTCTGTCTTGGGTTGGGCTTAGCGAGTTGCTACCCACCCTTATCTATCCTTAGATATCAAGCCTAGCATATATACCCTTGGGTTACTCCTCCTATTGCCAATTGGTTTTAGGATGGAACCCCATGGGCTTGTCTGCTAGGCCCATCCGCACATGTGTGCGCTCGTACCGACACGTCCCCAGTTTATCTACCTGTCGGGCCCACGGACTTTCACAGTTGTTTTCTAAGAAAAGTATACGTGACTAGTGTTGCAAGAAATCATACCCGATGAGAACCGATGTTCAAGTCAGATAATCATTAGTGGCGGCTATGAACAGTCCCAATTACACACTTGGCATTCTCCAGACATGAGTTCATCTCCTCATTGTGGGAGTCAAGCGCCCTCAGTTCCTTAATCTCTTCTTGCCATTTCTCTATCTGCTCCCTATGTATCCTGTTAACATTTAATTGTAAGGAATTAACAGTGAATAGCCATTAAATTTTTTTATTTAGAACAACAAAATAATTTCCTCACTGACATGAGAACTCGCTCTTCAAATTCAATACTCAGTCTGTTGAAAAGTGACTTTCCATTCCCAAGCAGATCAGATACCTGCAAAGAAAAGTTCATGTATTCAAAGATGTTATCCTTTCCCTTCAAGACATTATCATTAGTCATATGATTAAAAACAATTACCAGGTTATTGAATCGTTCCACTTTTTCATGTATGACAGAAATGCCAAGCTCCATCTCTTCTGAGCCTGAGAAGTTCACTTCAGTTTCCTCTTCCATGTCTGCCTCATTTGCACCGTCCCTGGATTCCTCACTTTTGGTGTCACCAATCTATTAGAAAGCAGCAACAAAATCTCAGTTGAATACAAATGAAGACAGTAATGCTTTCCTTTCTACTTTGAATCACACATGTTTGTTTTTACAGAACATACAGTTCCTCCTGTCTTCTGTTTTTTCACAGTCTCCATGCCCTCCATTTTGTCTGCAATCCTTGCTATTTGCTACTGTAATAACAAAAAATGATGTTACATGGAACTCTTCATTATTAAAAGTCGACCAAATGTAAAACAGAAGGCCATAGAGTCAGACAAAGAAGCCCAAGTGACTTTTACATAAACCTCCATCAAGCATGTTACAGGTTCAAAAGTATCCAAGAAGTATAAAGACAGTTATACAGCTACAAATAGCATCCAAGAAGTACAGTATAATGAAAATTGTAATACTATTCACGAAGTCCTTTAAACCTGTAAAAGTTCATTAGAAATTTATTCAATGAAGTTATGAATGCAATGAGCATCTGGAATAATATGCATATATACACTCTAATTATGTTGGAAGTATTGCTTCAGGTTGAAAACGTATATGCAGATTCAGATTTATTATATAAATGCTGTTTAATGCAATGCTGTTTAATGCAACCGTCCATTTAACATGAACAAAATAACTCCAATTTGTTGCAGGCAAGCAACAATCTCCTCAAAATTTTGATCTGAATTGAGAGCAGCACACAGAAAAGCTGGATTTTCAAACCACAGAAGAAAAACCGAACAATGTAACCCTAATTTGTTTTCGCTAAACTGCGCAACAGAAATGGGCCTAAATCCTACGCATGCAGACAGAGATTAACTATTACTAAATAGATACGACTCTACGACATATGTTTATCAATTTTTTCTGGTCGAACAAATGTATATCAGTTTGTGCAAACCTATACCTGACTCAGAGAATCCGCACACGGTAATTCTGCAATACAATTTTACAAAGTCCATCTTCACTCATTCACTTGCGTGTTACCAAATACAGCGAAGCTGAAACCTATATACCAGCAATTTGGGGTTTCTCTATCAAAAGTAATAACGCAATCATGTGCAGTTCAAAGAAGAAGCCACTCAAAGTTTACTTGGCCAAACGCCACAATTTCATTAGAAATTCCCTTCCTAAATCCACTAATCAGATCACAAGAGAATATAGTTGCATCGATTGATCATCCGCATTACAAAATTTTCAAACAAATTTGTAATGTTACAGAGAAGTAGAAATCACCTACCACAGCAGAAGGATCTCAACGTTCCTTGTTCGATTTGAGCTTCAGAGCTGTTCGCGACCAAAGCATAAATCAACAAGCGGTCAAGGAATTCGAAAATGAGAGGAACTGACGAGAGTCGAACCTTTCGCAGTCGAGAGCCGGTTCCGAATATTCGAGAAAAAGCTGGCGCGCCACCAAAGAAAATAAGAATGATTGATCGTGCAAGATTGGGCCCAAGAATATAGATTAAGGTTATAGGCCCATCATCATTTAAAGCCCAAGTACAAGTTAATACAGTAGTACTCCGGATGAGGTTTATGCGCCGAACAAATATGAGCTTTTCTTTTTTCTAAACCTTATGAAATGCGGATAGGTGTGGTTGAATTCAATACTTTGTTTGTTTGTTATAGTCTTCGGGCATTTTGTTAAGTGATTTAGTCTTAGCGTAGTATTCTGAGGATTGTTTCAAACCCAAGGGACAGTTTGCCATTTTCTCTTTATAATTGATTAGTTTCCAGTTCTCATTCCTAATGGATGCTCTAGGCGAACCTAATTATTACTTGTGGTGACCCTACTCCTTACCCTATAAAAAAATACTTTGTTTGTTCTATATTTTTTTTTTGATAACAAAATCCTTCAATAACAAAGCACTTCATTTTTCTAATATGAAGGTGGGTTGTAAATGGTGAAATCATTTCATTTTACCCTTTTTTAGATGCATAGACATTAGAGTCGCGAATAGTTGAAGTAACGAGCCTCCGCATTCACTAACATAAAAAATTACATTAATGTATTTTCACCATAGTTGGGCTAAATTCGTTTGAACTCCGTTTTCTTTTTTCTTAGTTAGTAACTAAATGGGACCTAAATAACAAACATCAAAAGATAAGTTTCTTTTGGCTTTGTGACCTTGGGTCATATGGTCATATGGACTAACTCTACTGCAAGTTTTTTTTTCCCAAATAGGGCCAAATGCCATGCATTTGCATCAAATTCATCCATTTTTGTATTATATATATTAAAAAAACATTCTAACTAATTAATTAAGGGATTCAACTGGTCAGTTGAACAACACAAACCAGAGTAACTTACATGATGTAGTGTAGGCGTGTAGCTAGCATAATACTTTATTTTGGTACGGTAACGTAGCATAATATAATGTTTATCTTCTTGATTTCGCAAATATAATTCAATGTAAACTTGTGATTGGCAGTTGAGATCAATTGTTCATAGATTCACGATATGCTTCTGACGTTCTGTTTTGGCATCGATCTGAGGTAGTCGGTTTGACTTTACTTAAACCTAAAATTTAATAGTAATATATTTAAACCAAAACAAAATTACGAGACATGGAGGACGCCTGCCCACCTAAGGCACGGACAGAACCCTAGATTAATGCATATTTGTTATAATATTATTATGTTTAGATGTACATAGTAAACCCTAATTTTGGGCTTATCTATTAAGTCTTGTATTCTCTATATAAGGTTCTATGGGTGACTTAATAAGACAACTCTATCTCTCCCCTTCTCCTAAATCTCTCTATTTTTATAACACGTTATCGGTACGATTGTTCTAGGTCGAAGGAGATATGATTCTTACTTATTAATTAATTTAAATCACTTCGCATATATATGTTCATTCGTTCAAATTGTTCTTTTGGTTTACCGAGTTCATCACATGTTCGAACTTCACGTAACCATATTGTATGTTCGATCTTCTCATACAATTCTTTCAATTCTGTTCAATATTTAATTCATTCATTACAAATTGATCACTAATATTCATAATATATCTTTAATTGATTTATGATTAACCAACATCAATGTTCGATAGTTTGATAATGAGTTTGTTTCACTTTGATCGTTTGTATACTTAATTATATATATATATATATATATATTGCGATCTGTTTGTTCAATTTTGTATGATTTAATATGGTACATCTCCCGAAGTGGATGTATTCATAAACAAATTTGTCCTTGGTGAGACAAATAATGTGAACATATAAAGATAATAATTATCCCCGAAATGATAATTTTTTCATAATTTTCATTTCCTGAAGTGAATGAAACATCAATATATAATCCCTGAAGTGATTATGAAACATCAATATATAATCCCTGAAGTGATTATGAAACATCAATATATAATCCCTGAAGTGATTATTTCCATTCCCTGAAGAGATTGGAACACCGTTGTATTATCCCTGAAGCGATAAGTATTTTCCTCTTGAAGAGTAGAATTACATTCTATATTACGTTCATGATCTACATATACATACAACGTTTCATGTTTCCTGTTTAATTATTATACATAATCGAATTACATGAATTACATACATGATGATTTGTATATATTAAGCAATTGTTTATTCTTATGATCATGTTACGCACCTAATTTATGTTCTTATAATTTAATTCAATTGCGTATCATATTATATACTCTAATGTCTGAATTACAAAACTAGTTTGTTTGCGATTGTAAAATTACATCCCCTGAAGTGGATGTATTTGTTAACAAATTTGTCCTTGGAGCGACAAATTAAATCGTATATGATATATCCCCTGAAGTGGATATATTCATCTCTTGAAGAGGTGCACAATAATTATCCTTGAAGCGATAATTTTTTTTTATCATTCAACTCCTGAAGAGTTGAATTTACAAATAATATTATCCTTGAAGTGATAATTATTTCCTCTTGAAGAGTTGAATTTACAAATAATATTATCCCTGAAGTGATAATTATTTCTTCCTGAAGAGTTGAATTTATAGTAATATTATCCCTAAAGTGATAATTATTTCCTCATAAAGGGTTGAATTTACAAAACAATAATATAATTTTATCCCTGAAGTGATAAATTTCATTCCCTGAAGTGAATGAATTATTTTATTTATTTTATTTTTCTTCTATTGTTTATTTATTTATTATTTTCATATACTTAGTTATGTTATATTATTTTCTCTTGAAGAGTTAATTGAATGTAAAGGACAAGATTATCCCTGAAGTGATAATCCTCATTCCTTGAAGTAAATGAAAACTTCATTTTATCCCTGGAGTGATAATTCTCATTCCCTGAAGTGAATGAAACCATTTTTCTATTTTTATACTTGGAGTGATAATTTCCATCCTCGAAGTGGATGAAACAAATAATCCCCGAAGTGGATGAAATAATTGAATCAATCCCCAGAAGTGGATGAATATAATAAAAGTTCCTACTCCTTGGAGTGAGTGGTGATACTAAAGTCGTCTCTTGAAATAAATGACATGATTCATGTGCAAATTGAAAAGAAAAATATCATCTCCAAAAGTAGACGATAAAGTTCATATGACAATATTATCTCTTGAAGTAGATAATAAAATACCCACATGGATATCACATCCTGAAGTATGTGACTAAAAGGTCTCATTGAAATCACATCCTGAAGTATATGATTGAAATATCTTATGAATAATCACATCCTGAAGTATGTGATGGAAAGAAGTCTAGAAGACTTCGTAAACAATCTCTTGTCACCAGAAGTTGACAATATTTTATGATACTTTATTTCTTTATTTATACTTTTCATTTTAATTATTTATGTTATTGCTTATATACATTTTTATTTGTTCTTAAAGTTAAAATTTGTCATCTCCTGAAGCAGATGCTAGTATGTCCCAGTAGAGACAAATTTGAAATCATCCCCAAAGAGATGAAATAATAAATCTCATTGCCCCTTGAAGTGAGAAATGATAGAAAATATCACTTTTTGAAGAAGATGATAAAATTTATGTGATAATGATCATCTCTTGAAGTAGATGCTTTTATGCATAAGAGTATTATCCCTAGAAGTGGATTTACATACATAATTACTTCTTGTAGTATGATGAGAAGAATTTATTAGTGGAACTATATGAACATATCATCTCCCGAAGTGGATGATAAATGGTTCAAGAAATAAAATTACATTGTCACTTGAAGTTGACAGATGAGATGTTTGGGAGATCCATGGAGCACTTGAAGTTCCAACAGACATGTGCTAAGTTATAATGAACGTATCATATCATCAACTCCATTCGAGCTTGAAGAATCGAATTTTGACAAGAAGAGATCGTAATAAACTCTTGGAGAGTTAAGAGATCTCATACCAAACCATGTACTCTAGATGTAGTACAAGAAATATGGCATGTACTCTAGAAGTAGTACAAGGAATATGGGTCGTTACAATATTCAGAACTATGTCTAAATGACCACCTACCTAGCATGAACTAGAAGTTCAAGGTCATGTTTGACCAACCTCTTGCATGCCAGAAGCATGCCTCCTCTGGAAGAGGGTGTGAAAGAGGTTACGGTATATTACGCATGCGGCCGTTAGCCATGGTTATGACTTATAGCTAGGACGTCGTGGGTTAATTTGATGTCCAGAAGAACATCTAAGATAAGGGATATCCCATAAATGACATAATTGATCATCAGTCTTGTACCAGTTGTACAAGAACCACACTTTATGAGTATAAGTGTGGAGACCGATCTAGTCTATATTAAAAATTCTGAATGCACCCATGTTGAGGCATCTAATTTTGATACGAAGATAACAGTTTATCTGATATGAGTTGATGAGCTCTCAAAATTTATGTATGGATCACCGACATTTTCAAAGGTGTCACACCATATAGTATTTGAAAACCAGAAGTTTTCACAAGTCATGCACAAATTTTGGTGTGAAGGTTATGATGACTCTAGAAGAGTATATCCCATTGAATAATGTAATCTCACTAACGGGAAGTTAGTTAATGATAAGATATATTTGTGGCATGATTAACTTGGTCACTCAAGTGAAATAATAATGCGCATGATCGGTATGGGACCGAAAGATCTTGAGACTTGAATTCTCTTCCTAAGAGTGACCTCGAAAGGCTTGTGATCTTGGCAAGTTAATAGCAAAGCCAGCATAATATGCAAGTAAATACAAAGTCTCATATGCTCCTTGACTAATTTCAAGTGATATAAGAGGACATTTTACATCGCCATGTGAACCATTGTGGATTAATCATATAATGTTGAAAGATGACTCAACCCATTAGTTCCATTGAAAAAGGAGGGGAATGAAAATAAATTAGTGTAGTGGTTGAGCATTGAGTAGCTCTCACACACATTCACAAAACGACCTAGTAGAGTCGTCAATAATGCGGTCAAAATTGATAGCTAGGCAAATGCTATACATGAAATACACGACTAGGATGAGTCGTTGATTAAATAGGGTCATGAAATGTGAATGTCGATAATTAAATTCGACTTGGACCGACTGCATATCGAAAATTTTCCTAATAGAAGCTTGTCTCTAGAAGAGATTAAATGCTTTATATGTCCTCCACCTCCCTAAATTATTGTTAAGTAATGCCACACAATGAAAGTTGGGATTAGACGAAGGGTTTGGGTCCTTATCGTTTATAAAATACCTAGAGCTTATAAGCGGTGATCAATATATTGCTCGGTATTAAGATTAACACTTTGGCGAGGTGAAAATCCCAACTTTAGGGGGAGAATAAAATGAGACCAGAAGTTAAGAGATTACATGAGATGCAACTTGTTGTTTTCAATCCGAAGAAAGCTAAACCAGAAGTTTAGCGAATTGTATAACTAAACCGGAAGTTTAGGAAATTGTATAGCTCATGTTATTTATCAATGTCATGAAAGTGACTAAGTCACAAACACTAACTAAAAATGCGTCAGCTCATTTTGGAGATTCCAAAAGTAACTCCAAACCAACACATAAGCATGCTTGAAGCATGGGAGACATTTTTCGAATTTAAGGATACATTCCCCAGAAGAGGAAAGGGCCAGTTACATCTCAAAAGGATGATATGTCGACTGGAAATAAACATGAAGATAGAACTCCTGAAGAGATTCTATCTAAAGACACTAAAAGCAAAGAAAATGGAATGAGCAACAATTTGGAAATGTCGATTAATTATGTAAGTATCGGTATAGGGTATCGAGAAGATATCCTTGCTTATTCAGTTATCGTAAAAGTCATTGGAGAAGATGACAATAATCCCCAAACAATGGAGGAATGTCGATATCGAAATGGTTGGAGAAGCTGGAAAGCAGAATTGGATTCGTTAAACAGACTAGGTGTTTTGGGCCTGTAGTTCGAACACCAAAAAGTGAAAAACTAGTCTGTTATAACTGGTTGCACAAGGGTTCTCGCAAAAACCTGGAGTGGACTACATGGAAATGCATTCACCAGTAGTGGATGCAACGACACTCAGGTTCCTTGTTGCTTTAACCGTTGTTGAGTGTTTGAAAATCCTAGAAGGATTGAAAATGCCTGAAGCATTTGAATCAAAACCACATTACATTTATTCCATTAAACTTAGAAGATCGCTATATGGATTGAAACAATCGGGAAGAATGTGGTATAATCGCCTTAGAGAATATCTACAAAGGCAAGGATTTGTCAGCGATCAAATAGGTCCTTATGTGTTCATAAAAACAACAAATTTGGGATATATAATCATTGTTGTTTATGTTGATGATTTGAATATTATTGGGACTCCAGAAGAGATCCTAATAGAAGCTGATTATTTGAAAAGAGAATTTGAAATGAAGGACTTAGGAACTACCAAGTATTATCTCGGCCTGCAGTTCGAGCATACAAGGATGTAATGTTTATCCACCAATCAAATTATACAGAAAAGGTCCTAAAGCGACTTAATATAGATAAGGCGCATCCATTAAGTACATCAATGGTAGTAAGATCGCTAAGTTTGGAAAATGGCTCATTTCTTCCTAATTAGAAAATGAAAGAGATAATTGGTCTTGAAGTACCATATCTCAATACAATAGGTACATTAATGTACCTTGCTTCATTACCTCAATAATGTCATTTTATGTGACAATGAGTTATTGTCTCCCTAAATATAGAATAAAGATTATTGGTCTAGAAGTACCAATCTTTTATAAAATTCAGTGATGGCATATATTTACTACATAAAGATTGTGTGTTTAATTGAGTGGGAACATTATTATACGACTGTACTCTTTTTCCCTTGGTTTTGATTTCTATCCCACTGGGTTTTTCCAAACAAGGTTTTTAATGAGGCAATTCGTAATATATGGTCTATGATGAGACAATCTCGGCCTGAAGTTCAAGGTATGTGAAGGAATGGAGTTTTTATCCATCTATCAAATCAAGTTGAAAGGAGCCAACGATGATGTATGAAGAGAATACGACATGAACTGATCAACCAAAGTACATATCATCAAGTGTTCTCAAACTACAAGATTCAACCCAAAGGAAAGATGGATGCTCAATTCAGTCAAGCAAAGAGAATATATTTCAATTTGAGAGGAAGACTCATAACTGCACTCTTTTTCCCTTAGTCTTGGTTTTGTCCCATTGGGTTTTTCTGACAAGGTTTTTAACGAGGCAGTTAGTGATGTACATCTAAGGGGGAGTATTATAATATTATTATATTTAGATGTACATATTAAACCCTAATTTTGGGCTTATCCATTAAGTCTTGTATTCTCTATATAAGACCCCTATGGGTAACCTAATAAGACAAATCTGATCTCTCCCCTTCTCCTAAATCTCTCTATTTTATAACAATATTTATATTATTTGGATTTTTCTGAAAATGGGTTCCAAAGAAAATAGTGTGGAAAATTCCTTTGGCCCTTGCGGTTAGTTTTTGAGATTTTGATGATAATAAATTTCATTTTTCATATTTAATCTTTCAAATACTACTTAAGCTTTTTAAGGAACTGTGAAAGAAACGATTAAGGCTTAACATTCCAGATATAGATTGGAGATTTAATTAATGTTCCAAGGAAAAGTGACGAAAATTGTGAAGTTCTAAGGTTTTAAGGAATAATGACTTGTTGGTTGGAGCGTGAGGAAGTAAATTGGGAATATTGATACAGATTAATTTCTTAGGCAATGTTTTGAAAAAGCTAGGCAGTCCTTAGATGGAGAAGCACCGTCTAAACAGACTAAAAGGTCTCTTCAATGGGCTAGCTAGGACCTTTCAGTGCCTAGGCGAGGCCTAGGCGGAAGTAGATAGAGATTTTTAGAACAACATTCTTAGGGAACAACTAATTAGTGCAGGAACCAAGGAGAAGCAGGGAATGAACAAAGAAGCATGTTGTTGAAGAACCAAACTTAGAGTGTTGGGTAATGACATTTAGCTTGGTAGAGCATATGGAAAGAGCAGATATAATCTTAAGACTTTGAACGAAAGGATTAGAGATTTAGATAGATTAAGAGTTTTATTTCATCAGAATTTGGTTTTATTAATTCAATACATGTTTTACGGGTGGTTTTAGACTTTGGATCAATCCTAAAATCACTATATTTAATCTTAAGACTTTGGTTTTATTAATTCAATTCATGTTTTATGTTAGATTTTTAATATAAATTTCTGGGATTTTTGTGACACCACGACAATGATCGTGATGGTTCAATGGCGACAGAAGGATCACCCTCTTTTTCTTTTTTCTTCGTACTTTCACCCTCATTGCATTTTTTTTTCAATTTCCCCCAAAAATGATAATAAAAATCAAAATAATAATAAAGGGTAAAGAAATTGGTTAAAATGATAATATAACACTATCCATATGGCATTTAATAGAAATTTTGGAGGGAAATCGGATGTGGGTGGCATTAGATAACGGAATACCCTTATCAGGTGGTTAAAAATAAATATACATAAATCGGGTGGTTAAGTAGAATATGACTCATTTTCTGAGTGGTTTTAGGTAGGGACTCTATATTTAATTATGGATATTAAATATAGTGATTTTAGGATTGATCCAAGGCTTATATAAAGGGGTTTATGTCATGTATAAAGAGGGCTATAGGTCATAAGTCTTGTGAGCAGGTAAAATTAATTGTCATAATTATTTTTGCTACGATCGGCCATAAAGGTACTTTTATTTATTATGCTTGCTATTAATTAAGTATTTTATTTTAAAAGTAAATATGGTGGTTACTTGTTATAATGAAAGATTCTATTTTAGTCGAAAGATAGAATTTCCACGTGGATTGGGGAGCAAGAAATTACTTGTTGGGCCTGGATCATTATCGACCCGCCTTTAGGGATAGAGTTTTCGATCTTCTTTCTTTTTCTCCTCCATTATAAATACATGTCTTCGCCATATATGATGAACACCTCATATTCGTTGAGCTCGCTAGCAAGTCTTGTCCTTTACCTCAACGTTCGATCGACAAACTACTCTTTTGACTTAGGCATCGGAGACAGATTAGGGGGTCCATGCCCCATATGTCCATTGTTTTGCAGGTTCTAGGTTGAAGAGGAGTTTGGAACAGAAGGTGAAGAAGGGAGTATTCAACTAGAGCATTGAAGACGAATTTGTGTACACTAACAGTTGGCGCCGTCTGTGGGAAACGAGCAATCGACGTCAAAGAGATGACGTAGTCGACGTCAAAGTGAAAGCAACGAAAGGCGTGAGGGTGAAAATCGAGCCCTAAGGCGCACTGAAAGGAGGTTGCTTGATCTTTTGAGAGTGCAAGGTGGAAGCTCGCAACCGGCTCAAGAGCAAGTCGAACACAAAGTAGCTATGGTGACATCGACACCATTCCATAGAAGCATCCAACACGCAAAACCTTCGGAAATTCTCTCCACCATCATTTGTTCTTTATGATGGGCATTCGAACCCCGTGAACCACATCACCGCCTTCTCTCATAAGATGGAGTTATAGGTCTTTGCGGATGCTATAATGTGTAAGATGTTCTCGGGTAGGCTTGACAAGGGTTCATTAAAGTGGTTCCAAAGTTTGAAAATAGGATCAATCAGGTCATGGGATCAACTTGCCTGTAATAACTGTGGTTTTTTTAGGATATTTTTGAATTTTTCTCGGATATCCTTTTAACCTCTTTGTCCGTTTTAACGCTTAATACGATATTTTTGTTGGAGATTAAATCCTAGAAAATTCTTGTTAATATCCTAAAATCACAAAGAAATGATTTTGGATCGGTGTGAATTCTAGGATTTTTCAGTGGAAAAAAATATTTATTGGATAAGCCGTCTTTTAAATTATGTACTGTAGAGGATTTAAAATACGAAACGGAAGCCTTAAAAATTGAAGGTAGCAAGATAAAACCATGGAAAATTGGTTTTATTAGTCTACATAATTTACGGGACGTTTTTCGTTTAGTAAGTTTTTCCACCCGAGGTACATAATTTTACCGCTTTAACGCGAGTCCCGTTCCGAGACGGAAATTTTCCGTTAGGCCGACATTCTTTTACTTAATGGGGGAGGAAAATTGACTTTTCCTTGGGATGTTATATGTTTTTAGTTAGAAATAGAGGGGGAAGAGGATTAGGATGGAAACAGAGGAAGGTTAGAGGAAGAATCAGGACGTCGACGAACTTGGGGAAACCAAATTCTTCACCGCCGACGCTAATCTTCTCCGCCTTCTCTTCTTCTTCTCTGGGTTTGTTGGGCGTTGCTGCTGCACAAAGGAAACAAAACCAGCGAGAAAGAATCAGGACGACGCCGGACTTGGGAAGAAATAATTCGAATTCTTCATCGCCGGTGATCACCTCTGCCTCGCCCCTGTTTTGGGTGGCAACTGCCGGCCTTCTCCCTGACCACCCCTGAACTCCAACCACCAGGAGGCACCACCAGCACCCCTTGCTGCCTCATTCGAGAGAGAGAGAGGAGCAGGGCGGAATGGTAGACCGGGAGAAAGAAGTCGTCAACGCCGGTATATCTCTACCTTGTTATGCGTCGCCGCCGACGACCACCAACTTGTCCGATCACCACCCACCGCGAGGGCCACTGCTGGGCAACACCCAGCCACCCTCAAGCTCGGGGATCGAGCCACTATCGAGCTAAACGAGCCATGGGCTCGAGTGAAGGTATTTACGATCGAAATTAATTAACGGGTTGATTACGGAGCCACCGTAAGAACCTTTCGGTTCCGCATTGCTAATTAAATTTATGGTTTTTATAATCTTGACATTGATACGGTCCCACAGGTTCAAATCGCTCGAGAAATGGACGCCAGGATCTTTAGTTATAGCAAATACAAGTTTTGACATCGATTAGCAGGTAAAGGACTTCGGATAATTACTCAGGATTCGTTGTTCATCCGTTTGATCCGAGATTTGGTCACCTTTAATAACTGTTACTGAGGAACACTTTTTGTTTAGAAAGTTGTTCCAAAAGTGAAGCGAATAATTAGTCATAATTTCGCCAAGATGGCTTCTTAAAGCTTGATAACTAAGGATTTATTATATATCGATATTCGGAAATTAAATCGTTTATCGATTAGGAAGTTGTAGAATTTGAGTATACAACTAAGAAGTGTTTCTGTGAGCTTGTTGATGAGAAATCCTTTTGTTATATTTGGCAGAAGGGTGATAAAGATTACTGTTGGATTTGCTAAGGATGTTGAGCACGCCTTCTAAGGCAAGTGGACAGTTCTCTCTTGCATTATGGTTATTAAATGAGGAATTGAATCCCATTTAATATTTGTGTTGGGAACAATTTGTGTGCTTATTAAAATATGGTAGGTTGTTATATTTGTTAGAAATAATGACCATGTTGTTTATTCAATTTTACGGTAGAACTGGATTTAGGTCCGTTATGGGTGACCTTGTATGTTGTCTCACGCTGAGACATTGTTATTGATTAAGGTAGTTTCAGGGAGGGGAACGTGGTTCCATATCCTCTCTTTAAAAAGATTACATTAGGAGGGGCCTAATCCTAATGGTGGGTCATGACTCTTCCCCTGCTCTTCGTGTGAGAGGGGTGATGCGCACTCTAGCTAAGTGCAATTGGCACGGTGCAGTGTAGACGACAGGGTAATAGACCTCTCTGATCTCTACATCACCATATGCAAATGAAAGATCAAGGATAGCTTAAGTCCTGTGATCTTGGTACAGGGTAGATGACTATGGATGAAATACTCCGATGATCTCTACAATACCAAAATATTTCGGCAGTAGTTCGAGCCGATTATGAATCACCAACCTGTTTGTGAAAAGTTTTAAAAGTAATATAAGATAAGTGCGTTAGGCACATTAATATACCTGAATGGTTCGTCCAGTCGGAAAGCCATTCTTGCTCCCGGTTATGAATGATTCTTAATCAAACTTTGATTAAGTCAATCTGATTAGTCGATGGAGGCTTTTCAAAATGTGATATGATTAATATGCGTTCCCGACAATTGTTCATGTTTCGTAAAGGGAACCACAAGAGGTGGTGTTCTCTCTCTTGATTATGCAAGTCTCCTTCTTATTCTCTATAAGACTGCTAACTGTTGGATCATAATCCGAGTCTAATCGGATTTGGATGCCAATATGTTTAGTTACAACCATAAGAACCAAGTTAGTTTCTCCGCTTGCTTAGTCTTTCATTAGACTAACCCGTCCATCTTCTTTTCTTTTATATGGTCGGCTGGTGTCCACCATTGGTTTACGATACACCAGGTTCTTCTTGGAAGTTGATTCAAGAGGCGGATTCAGAGGTTTGAAGCTCCAGAAGTTGAAGAAAGGTTTCCAATGGCTATACTTGAGCGAAGATCATGGTTGAACTACTTCAAAGCGAAGTTGAGTTTCAGAAATAAGAACTTAAGGAAGACTTGATGAAGATTTTGTTTAAATAGAAGGTTGTTCTATTTATTTACTAATTCTTTTTAAGTTAAGGCTTGTATAATACCTTTTATTCTCCTTTCCACTGTAAAGTTTTACTTAATTTTGTTAGGTTTTAAATGGTTTCATTTACCTTGTTCTAGTAAGTTCTATCAGGTTAAAGCCTTGGGTGACTCTGGTTTAGTCCTAATCGGGGTTACTAGCGGTAATACCTCCAAGGTAAGTAAGCGGGTGTTACATTGCCACTGAATTTGTGAGGCACTACATATCCAATAGCCGGGATGCAGTCTCTTTGGACACACTCTTCAACCTTAGAAAAGATAAAGGAGAAAGCTTGCGCCGCTTCGTCAGTCGTTTCATGGAATGCTACGCTGAGATCGATGGTTGTGATGAGAAGACCGCATTAGGGCAATCCCCTTTCAGAGTAAGCTAAGGGAAGACTTAACACTTCGTCTCCCTTTCACCATTGCTGAACTTCAAGAGCTCATTCACCAATATGGGCGCTTAGAAGAAGCTAACTACAATACAAGAGGGAAATCGCCCTCTCCACCTTGGAAGTCGCACCGCTCCTCAAACGAGAACTTTAGGCTTAAAACTCACTCGTCGGGAGAGTAAGCTAAAGCAATGTACACAACCTTCAACATTCCAATCTACATGATTCTATCATACATCAAGCATGAGAATTACTTTCAGTACCCATCTCGGGATGAGTGCCCCGAAGACGATCCACGAAGCAGGAAATATTGCATGTACCACAGGGTACGGGGGAACATGACCAAAGAATGTGATCCCTTTAAGAAGTTCCTTGAAAGCTTGGTTTAGAAAATATACTTACGCGAGTACATTAAGAAAGACGAACCAAAAGACAAGGAAGAGCCGAGAAAGAAGCAAATTGAGGTCATCCAACAATCTAGGTGATGTACAAGAATGAGGATGTTGAAGCTAGAAGCAATTTCCGGAAGTCGTGTCAAGAGCTGGAGGTGATGCGGGTTCAAAAAATCTGAGCCGCGACCGTAGTTGCCACCCACGCCCGCGGTCGACGGTTTGGTCTTCCAGAATAAGGACCTTGCGTCAGTCTAAATCCCGCACAATGACCCCTTAATCCTCACAGTCGAGCTTGAGGACTTTAAGGTGCGTTGGACACTAGTGGATCTAGGAAGTTCGGTTGATATCATGTACTATGATGTCTTCAGGCTCCTATGGAAGAAGAATGAAGACATGATTCCAGTCAAGATGCAACTCACTTGACTTGGAGAATATCCGACATTTCCGCTTGGAATGTACAAAAATCCAAGTCAAATGAGCTCGCTCGGAGATCGTGATTTAGTAATAAAAGGTTGCAAAGATTAAAAAAATAACATCATTTATGTTATTTTAGGCATAATTACTTTTTAAATCCTGTCATTTGGTGAAGGACACTGCCTATGAGAATCGAACCGAACTTTTTTTATATTTCGTGCTTAAACAAAAATACAAGAGGATATTAAAATTCCGAATACGAATATGTCTAGAGAGAACAAAATAAAGATGCGTTTCTCATATACCAAACTAACACTTTTTGCTAGCATTGAAATAAATTCGAAAATTTGACGTCGGTGGTGATCGTCCGGTCGCCCCGTCTATAAAATCGCTTGCTGACTATTGATTGTGTAGTGAGCAGCAAAGTGAAATTATATAAGCCTTTTCCACTACAACACAACACTTGCTTCTTCTTTTTTTCCCGATCAAAACACAAATCAACACAACACTTTCCTTCTTCTTCAATCCCTAGAATTAAGTGAAACCCAATCCCAGACGGCCAGACCCGTATGGAGAATTTGGTGGGTTTGCTCCGGATCCGAATTAAGCGCGGCATTGATCTTGCTATTCGAGACATCAACAACACTAGTGATCCCTACGTTGTCATCCGTTTGGCCAAACAGGTTTCATTCTTAATTCCTCACTAGTGATCTGGCTATTCGAGAATCGAGATTCATTACTAATTTGTTACAGAAGCTAAGGACCAAAGTTGTCAAGAAGTGTCTCAATCCGGAATGGAATGAAGATTTGACCCTTTGCGTTACAGATCCAAAGCAGCCCGTCAAGCTTGTAGGTTTCATTTTATTACAACAAAAATCGAATGTTAAATAATTCATCCAAATCTGATTCATTTTCTTTAGTTGTACTAATCATCAATGGATCGATCTTCAGATGGTATATGACAAGGACAATTCCGAGTGGAGCCATCCTAGCCAAGCTCAAACCGGGGAGGGATAACTGCTTGGTCGAGGAGAGTAATGTGACATGGTTGGACGGTGAGGTTGTGCAGAACATGTTTCTTCGGCTCAGGAACGTAGAACGCGGTGAGATTGAGCTTGAACTGCGTTGGACTCATGTCCCTGCCTTGCGGGGTATGTGAAGACCATATGGCATGTCGGTTTTAATTAGCGATATAGCATGAGTTACTTGTGAAGTTAAGTTGTGGTTTAGAGTGTGCTTTGTAATGTATTTGGTTTGATGCACTATGCTGTTAAGACTGTTGTTAGTCAAGAATTTGGGTGTTTTGGAATTCTATCATCTGCATTTTGAATTGATGTTGGAAGTTGGTGGTACACGACATGAATTGATGTATTCATGTGGACTGTAGAATTTGGTGGAAAGAACTTGGGGTTTTAAGAGCCCAGTTGAAGTGCAGTATGAATGTATAATGGCCCAACAGATCCATTAGGCCCATCAACGCAACATAAATTTCTTCTTCTTTTTTTTCCCCTCAATTTTCATTGTCGGCAATTTGGGACAGTAATCCATTAGAGGCAGAGCACACTTCCAAGTTCCAAACACAATACCACTTTTGTCAAATAACTGTTCAATGATAAAACAATGTAAATTTTAAAATTAAAAACTACTGGAAAAGACCACTAACGTGAGAAAATGTACGCGTCTTCCACGCGCTCCAATCTTCTCCATCACAATTGCCAGAACCCTAGCGGCGTTTCGCCCGCCGCCCCTGCGCTTAACGGTGCTTGTGGGCATCAACTGCCTAATCCGTCTCTCCCACCACCCCGATGGTACACAAGACTCGCCAAAGCTTCGATCCAAAACGAGATCTACCGCCCCCAGCCCCGGTGTGGTCAAATCTGGTACTTGTATTTGGGGAATTTTTGGGCGTTCCTCTTCTCAATCGCCCACACTAAAAAACAACTAGAATCCTTTTTTCCCCTTCAACCTCAAGTGAATCTTCAATCAAATCTCAAACAATTCGCTCCTTATAATGGCAAATCTCTACAAAACCGATCGAAAATTGAGTCGAGGGAAAAGGGGGCTGAATTTTGGTCTCGCTTCAAGTCCCTTATCGGCGCCTTTAAAGACGCTCGGAACCAATATCAGTTTGTGTGGAGGTGGAGAGCGAGGTGCGGTTGGTTCTCGGCGGTTCCCGTGCAGGCGCTACGGGGGTGGCGGCGTGTCCGGCTGTTGGGCCTGGTTGCTCCTTCTCTCTTGCGGTGGATGACGCCTCCTTTCTCACTTACTTTTGATGCCGGAATTGTCACTTTCTGGCTTCCTCGGCTGCATAATGGTAAGCTCCCCAGCATACTTTGTTGGTTTTGGTGGGGGTGCTGCCCTTTGTTTGGTATTCCTAAGCTACCTCATGATCCAATTGCTTGTTGTGATAAACCAAACCCCGTTATATTTACTTTTACATATGTTGATACCCTTTATTTGGCTTTGGAGTTGCAATCCAGTAACCTACATACCCAATCCCAGTTTAAAGCTCCTTTAATTCCCGCTTGTTTTGTTGTGTATTGCAAGATCAAGGGCAGACTGGATCATAGAACCATTTTGGGCTATATAACTCGTTTCTACTTGTTTCAAGTCTTTTTGAAAATCCATATCTTCTATGTTAAACTTTGCAAAATACTATACAGCAATATTCATACAAAAAACCTGTTCTATGTTGTCCTGCTATTCTTACTGTTGCAGGATTCTAAGAAAGCAACGATTAAAACTACAACAACAGCTATGGAAAAAAAAGGGATACCCCCTAGACCATCGGCCTACAACGGCAACACTTGTCGAAAAACTCGACACACTAGACTTCAAACTTACCTTAAATGTTTGGTTTATGTTGAAAACAATGTTCTGAAGCTGATGCAATACCCCTGTTGTGTTCTTTTTTATTTTTTGGGTTGTACAATGCCTATTTCTTCCTCAACTCTGCTGCTGGATTTATATTCACATATTAAAACCGAAATCAATATTGATATTAACCTGTTGTGTTGGTGGAAGCTTAAGGCTTTCCAAAAAACATGTATAAAACAAGAATTCAACGTTCACTTAGGGTTCGAACCCCCAACAAACTCTCCCACATTTGGAATAGCACTTGTTAGTGCTTACACCAACACCCCGAACGGAAGAACCGTTGATATATGGACCAACGTCATAGAAATCTCAACCTTTAAAAGGATGCAACCCTCTATTTTCGATTGTCAGAAACTACATAACTACAAAGCTAAATCCTTCAAAAAGTTTATCAACAATTTGCACTTAAGGATGATTTTTGTCCTCCAACTACCATTGCAGTTGTTGGATTATGTGGGAAAAACTAATAAAACTACAACTATGAAAAGAAAAGGGAGATCCCCTGGAACATCCGCCTACAAAAGCAACACATGTCGAAAATCTCAAAAAACCACTAAAATCGCCACCCATTTTCCCCTTCAAATGGGGCGAATGGTAAAGGCAGCTGAAAACACCACAAATAAAGATCGAAAAATTATAAGTAAAGGCATCGGGCCGGGGGTAAGTAGTGACATGTACGTTGCCAATTTTACAACCTGGAACAAACACAATTGTATTAATAAAATTACCAAACTAAACTCGAGGAAGAAATTATACATTCCAACGGCCAAAAGCCACAAAGAAGCGGTTTTTTTATGAAGCTTTGCATGTGGAATTGTAGAGGTATCAAACGAAAATCATTCTGGACCGAGGTTAACTCGATGTGCCGGCTTGAAAACATAAATCTTATTGCCTTGGTCGAAACAAAAGCCAAGGAACCACCAGATTCCACTGGATGGCAAAAAGCTGGGTTTGATACCTTGGAATTTATTCCGGCTATCGGACTTTCTGGCGGTTTGTGTATCCTTTGGAAGGGACATCAACTGTCAAGCGAAACACTTAAAACTATCCACTTAGATGACCGATTTATCGGCATCCATTATTGCAACCTGGAAACCTCAAATGAATTGATCATCGTTTTTGCCTACGCGCCCCCACAGGCACAAGAAAAGGAACAATTTTGGAACAAACTTAGCGATTTTATTAAAACAAGAGACCTCCCATGTATCATCATGGGTGATCTTAACGAAATCCAACACCCTGACGAGAAAATGGGAGGGGCTCGCCCTAACCCAACTCGTTACGAACGACTCAATAAATTCAAAAATGAATGTGATGTCTGTGACATCCCCACTACGGGGAATAAATTCACGTGGAGAAAATCAAAAAAGCTAGAGAACACAACCCTAGAGAAATTGGACAGAACCCTTGTTAGTGATCAAATATTACAATGGTACCCCTCTATAGTGACCAAAAACCACGCCTTTTCCTCTTCGGACCATTGCCCAATCACGTGCAATCTTCCGACGAGCGACCAATTCAAACCCCAACCATTCAAATTTGAAATGATGTGGACCGAGAGAGAAGATTTCCAGAACATCATCAAACAAGCATGGCGATTAAACGCTGGTGGATCCCATATGTTTAACATAACAAAAAAAATACAACTCGTGAAAAGAAAGGCAAAAACGTGGAATAAACAAACCTTTGGAAACATCTTCGAACAAATTAAAAAACTTGATGAAGAATTAATCATTATCCAAAAGGAAATTATTGAAAACAAGAACATTCAACTAACCCAAAAACTAGAGAGACTGACCAATAAACGGTCCTGTCTTATTCAATTCCAACATTCCTACTGGAAACAGAGGGCCAAAAACGCTCATATCAAACTAAATGACAAAAATACCAAATACTTCCACCGTATTGCAACCGGAAGGAGAAACCGGACAAACATCAAAGAAATTCGAACATCGGATGGTACACCTATTTCTGGATTAGAGAATATTAGGACAGAAATCAAACGCGATTTCCAAAATCGGTTCAGAGCTACCGAAATCAACCATGGGAAACTCCGAGATATGACCCAAACAATACAATGTGAAATAACGGATGCGGAGAACGCTGAACTAACTAAACCAGTCTCAAATGCAGAAGTGAAGAATGCAGTGTTTGACATTGAGGACGACAAATCCCCAGGGCCAGATGGCATGCCGGCGTGCTTTTATAAAAAATATTGGCACATTGTCGGGCCAGACATTACAAAGGCAGTGAAAAGCTTCTTCCGGTCCGGAAGAATCTTAAAACAAATTAACCATACTTTCATTACACTAATACCAAAATGTGAAAACCCCAATTCAACGAACCATTATAGACCCATAAGTCTATGTAATACAATCTATAAAGTTATATCAAAGATTCTCACCAATCGCCTTAAAACAGTTATGGCAAAAGTAATCCACCCAATGCAAAGCGCCTTTATTCAAAACCGCAGTATCCACGATAACAACCTTATTGCCCATGAGATTTTCCACTCCTTCCGCAACAAAAAAGGCAAAGAGGGGTGGATCGCCATCAAATTGGATATGGAAAAGGCTTATGACCGAATTAGCTGGGAATTCCTAGCATTCATACTTAACAAATTTGGATTCCACGAGAAATTTGTGGGATGGATCCGAGAATGCGTGGAAACCGTATCTTTCTCAGTGTTGGTCAACAATGGACCTACTGAACAATTCTTTCCCCAAAAAGGACTCCGACAGGGGGACCCGCTATCTCCCTACCTTTTCATCCTGGCTGCAGAGGTACTTGCACGACAACTTCACCTCTCAAGCATAAACCCGAGTAGTGGGATTGGTATTCAAATCTCACGAAATGGAACTAAAATTCCATTCCTTGCCTTCGCTGATGATATTATCATCTTTGCCAAAGCGAAGAACCAAGCTTGCAACAACATCAAAAACATAATTGACAACTACTGCCAGATTTCCGGCCAAAAAGTTAACTTTCATAAATCGGCATTTCAGGTCACCAAAAATACGAACAATACCACGATAGAACAAATTAAACAAATCCTCCAGATCACAAACACATCTGCTCTGGACAAATACTTAGGATGTCCAATCATAAATGGCAGAGTCACCCAAAATACATTCAAGCCGCTTACCCTCTGAACTAGGGCTCAACTATCCAAATGGAAAGCTAATTCGCTGTCCCAAGAAGGCCGAAAAAACCTAATAAAATCAAATCTATCGGCTCAACCAAACTACCTTATGCAATCCTTCCTACTCCCAAAATCCACATTAAAAGAACTGGACCAAATCAATAAAACGTTCTTCTGGAACAAAGAGAGGAACCATAAACCTCTTATCAGCTGGAACTCTATCTGCCAACCACCTGACAGTGGTGGACTGGGAATTGCCAAGGCAGAGGAAATGAATCAAGCCTTACAAATGAAGCTTCTTTGGAAAATCCTTGCGGAACCAAATAACCCATGGGTCAAAATCATCACAGAAAAATATCTAAAATCCGAAGGTCTGATTAACTACCAGAAAAAGCGGAACACTTCTTGGCAATGGTCCAAACTGATGAGTCTAAAAGACCTATTCTTGAAAGGCCTCATTTGGCAGGTCGGAGATGGTAAAACCATCCGATTTTGGAAAGACCATTGGACGGGAAATGGCTGCCTAAAACCGAAAGAAAATATTAGTAATTACAATAACTGGGAAGCGAAAGTCGTTGATTTCCTTAAGGATGACAATACGTGGGACCAAGATAGGCTCCAACAAGTGCTTAACCCGGAAGACCTCCATAGTGTCATGCAGATTTCCACCACAACCAACAAAATACCTGACAGAATGTACTGGCAACCAAGCAAGAATGGGTGGTACTCTACCCATTCTACCATGCAGTGGATCCATAACAACAAAGGAGAACCACAAAGCAACCTAAGATGGATTAATAAACTTAATGTCCCCCCTAAAATGAGAAATTTCATTTGGAAAGTAGCCAGGAATGGGCTCCCTACCAAAAGCCGTCTGGCGGCAAACCATATTCCGGTTGTCCAAGGTTGTGTTGCATGTGATTGCACCAACGAGGACGCAAACCACATCCTCCTATCTTGCAACCATACCAAAAGTACCCTAAAGACGATAAACCCTAAACTTGAGATGATCATTAACCAGATTAACCCAAACAATAAAATACCATGTCAATTACTAGAGGAAATCATGAATAAAGCATCCAAGGCTGATTTCGAGGTTTTGATTTGTTGTTGGTGGAGTATTTGGTACTTCCACAACAAAGCTGTTTTCGAACCTCAATCTCCAAATATGCCAAAGGCGAATGACAATCTATGCGACTTCATCCGAAACCAAAGAAAAGAGTGGACTAACGCCCACAATAAAGTAAACATGAAACCAACAAATAATGGGCATCGGACCCAAAGCAGACGGTCCTGCGCCAAATGGAGAAAACCTCCGAGAAATTTTATTAAACTCAACTTTGATGGGGCAGTCAATGCTGATGGTGTTGCTTCGTTTGGTTTCATTCTCAGGGATTCCAAGGGCGTGCCCATCCATTTTGATGGAGGACTAATCGGTCGACAGTCTGTTCTTAAATCCGAGACCATCGCCTTACGACAGGGAATTATCGAAGCCACTCGGCGTGGCATTTCCCACATCCAGATCGAAGGTGACAATCTTCAGCTGGTCAAGGTCGTCTTAGGTGACTGGCGCTGTCCGTGGGAGATCGAGATGTTACGTGCGGATATTCACTGCTTACTTGCCTGTTTTCGGAGCTGGAGCATTGCCCACGTCGTCCGGGAGTGCAACGCAGTGGCGGACTTCATTGTTGTCTCGTTTTGTCATGTTTCATCTATTCCACTTTCAGTTGACCCGGTTTTTCGGAACCTCATCCATCTGGATGCTCTAGGGTGACCGCTAGCTTGTTAGCGGCCCCTAATCTCTTTCCTTATCAAAAAAAATAAAAATAAAAAAATGTAAATTTTAAAATTCGATAGAAGTAATTACATATTATGAATTTCAATACAAGTAAAAGTTATTTTTTTATCATACATATTTACAACAAATTTCCAATTAATTAATTTCTATAGGGAAAAGAAAAAGCTTGCAATTGTCCAAAAAAAAAGAAAAAAAAAGTTGCATCAGTCTGGCTTTGTATGAGAAAAAAATATCACTGTATTTTGTTTTCCATGTCCTTGTAGGATTTTAAGTCAACTTGGTAGAATAAAAGACTGTTCAGATTTATTAATTAAAATTAGTTTCAAAATTTAGTTTGATAAAGCCTAATTCATTCAAAAAAATGAATGCACGCCATTCTTGATTCTTTTACACTCCTATAAATTTGTTTCTTTTCTATTTTCTTTTTATATTTTTATACCAAACAGACTCTAAATGTATTTTCACTCTTTTTTACTTCTTCAATATACTAGTAATTATGAGCTCTTTGTTAATTTTCTTTGGCTTTGCAACTGTTTATCACCACATGCAAGCATGGTAAATCAATTTTTTTTGTTAAATCATCATAACAGATGCTCTAAAATAGGGAAATTGTGCATCTTGAGTAATTAGGGTGTATTTTAGTCTAATACCTTCTCCATCTCGTTTTCTCTAAAATAGGGAAAGAGGAGAAAAAAAAAAAAAGTTTTCCTATATTTAGGCGATGTCAAAATAATATAGGAATTCTTCAAAATGGAGAAAAAGTTAGAATAAAAGCTTAAATAAATTAAGAAACATAATTTTTAATTCTCCATTTTAAAAAAAAGTTTTGGAGAAATTGTTGTTGATACTCATCGGGTTTGAGTTGATAAAAAGGAGGAGAAATTGCGGACTTTTTGGTCAACATTCTTAATATATATTACATTTTATATGTCTTGCCAAAATCCACTTGCAAAGAATGCAAATGACAAATTTTTTACATCTCTCTAATGTAACCAATATTAATAAATCAATCCAAATCTCAAAGGCTGTTTTGTTTTTTCAAAACAAAGGTCAAATGAGATTGGTAGAATATTGCTCAGAAGTAAAAGGAGGAAATTAAATCCATAGTTGGTAATGGTGATATAAAATACAAACTGTTCGTGTAGCTTAAATCAAATTACAATACTCTCCTGAACTCGAATAACGAATTTGCGTGACATCACTCATTTTATTTCTTCAAATTAAATAACATCAATCATACCTATGAAAGGCCATATCTAATTTACCGGCTTGTACTAGAAAAAAACCCAAAAGATAAATAAATAAATAAAATCCAACGAGGGAGAATATCCGGCCTTTCAATTCAATTCATATCCGTACGTCATTTAATTTCAATAATTTGATATATTAATCAATATTTTAATTTCGACATTGCTCATGCCTCTTTCTCCCCCTAAATTAACCTCTATGACTATGAGTGTTCTCATAGTATATGATATAAGAAGTCTTTTTTTTTTGGAATAAAAAGGGGTAAGTTTATTCACAAAAAAGTGAGATTACAAAAATGGTTGCCAGCTTAACTAGCAGGTTACATTGTTTTCAACTCCTAATTTTGCAAAAATTCTTCTAGTCTCTCTATTCTTAGCTTTCCACCTAGCTCTGAGACAATTTCTAACCATGTTGATGCTAATACTAGTACACAGCTCAACATCCATTCTCTCATCCCTAAAGATGATACCGTTTCTAGCTTGCCAAACATAATACATTACCACACACAAGCAATGGTTCCAAAGGCAAAAATTTAGAGACTTCTTCCCTCTCATGCTGTCAACTTGATTCAGCCAATCCTGGATATTAACAACTCTTCGACCCATCTTGGCCCACTCCATCACACCTCGAAGAACCTGCTGCGTGTATTTGCATTCAAACCAGATGTGGTTACAAGTTTCTTCCTTCTTCTCATCACGCAAACCACAAAACGTGTCTTGTATAATTCCCATCTGCTGCAGCCTGACTTTTGTGCACACACCACCCCTAATAATCTTCCAGGAATTGAACGCCAATCGTGGGGTATTAAGTTTGTGCCACACACAGCTGCTCCAGCTGCATATCTCCCCCCGCTCCCTGATATTGTTGTACAACTCTGCAACATCAAGCTTGCCATTTCTCGAAACGAAAACAGCGGGTGTATTCCCATCCTCCATGGTCTCAATCAGATCATCTCTGATTCTAATCACCGCCTTCCAAGTCGCGCTAGCATTCTGGTTGCAGCGAGCGTTCCAAATATTCTCATTCCTGAGGTGAGTTTTTTGGACCCATCTCTGCCATATGGACCCTGCACTTGAATCCACCGAGATATCATATAGCAGCTCGGCATAAGAAGCCTTGTTCCACATGAATATGTCCTTGAGACCGACCCCACCTTCCTCTTTCGGCTTGCAGAGCTTATGCCAGGCAATCGGTGCCTTATTACCCTCACAACTCCCACTCCATAAAAAGTTCCTAAGAACACTGGTGATTGCCTTGATTATATTTTTAGGAAGCAGGAATAATTTGCACCAGTAGTTAAGAATTCCAAATAACACTGATTTGAGGACCTCAAGCCTCCCCGCATAAGTTAACTGCCTGCAAGCCCACGAGTTGATTTTTCCCTTCAATTTAAGGATCAGTCCTTCAAAGTCCCTCCTCTGTAATCGAGAACTACAAAGCGGAACACCAAGGTATTTTACTGGCAGCTGCCCCCTCTCCATCCCCAGCAGGTTCGAAATCTCCTCAACTTCTGCCTCATTCAATCCAGCATAGAAAATCTTCGACTTCGACTGGTTTATTTTCAAACCAGCAGCGCTGCAGAAGTTTGTAAGCACATCTTTCACAGCCTGAATTGAATTTAGCCTTCCATGAGAGAAGAGTTATTTTTGGGTGTTGAAAGGAGTTTTTGGGTGAAAAGTGATTTTTAGTGTCTCGAAAAACGTAAAAAGTAGAGAGAGTTTAACGGATTTCAAGAGTATTAAGAGTAGTTTTTGGGTAGAAAAGACTTTTGTATAGAAAGTGAAACAAGGCCTAAATACCAAGTTGTAATAGAGCTTTGCTCATAATTCAGATAATACAGATCTTAGTGCACAAAAATTCCGTCTTCAATGCACTAATCAAGAACTCCTCCTCTTCCGCTCCGCCTTCAATCTCTTGACCTAGAAACCTGCAAAACAATGGACACAGGGGACGGGGACCCCCTAATCCACCTCTGATGCCTAAGTCAGAAAAGCATTTTTCGTTTTGAGCGACGAGGTACAACAAGAGAGCGGTGAATCCCTGAACAGTCGAGTTAAGCGAGTATTAGCCTGTTCAGAGTTTCTGAATATGCCGATATGCACATGTGTCTCTCCCTACACGCCTGGGGCGTGTATTTATTATGGAAGAAGGAGATCAGGGAGCCTTATTTAATTATCTCCTAGGGTTGCTTAAAGCCCAAGCTAGGGATATTCCCACCTTCTCCAATTTAATCTTATCATATTTGCAGGATAGATCTTCCATTAAATTGCATAACCACCATATATTTTATAATATGGAAAATAATGAAAATAACTGCGCAGTAATTTAAGAAATACCTTTTTAATAGCGAAAATAAATATGGTAACTATGTTTGTTTTACCCGCTCACAAATGCCCCACCTACACCGCCTTACATGTTTTACCATGTTCGACGACGTAGGGTACAAAGGGTTTCTAATCGAAGTGGCCAAATGGATTTAGCGATTGAGGTCCCCTAACGCATTCGTATATTCGTATATTCGTACATCCATGAGCGATTATCATGGGGCGCATGCTATCTTTTCGAGTCTTGTCTTTTGCCAAGGATTAAGGTAGAATCTCTAGAACAAACAAAACCAGACTAGGGAGAATAGAACGTTTATATTGAAAAAGTGCTTGGCCAAGCCTATTATTTTAAGAAAACAAAAGAAAAATACAAAAAGATGTTCATCCTAGCGATTCCAGCCTTAGCTCAACATCCACGCAAGAAGCCTCTAACGCAAGATTGATTGTCGGCGATCCCGCGATCGCGGCCTAAGAAGCCGCGACTGCGGTCAGCTATTCCGCGGTCGCGGTCGATGATCCGTCAACCGCGGTTCTTGTCTTCAAGGAAAGAACTTTTTTAAGTGTGCGACATTCCAAGTCTGAGGTACTTCCTTTCCGTCAAGACTTCTCAACTTATACGCTCCCCACCCATATGCCGCTGTTACCAGAAATAGGCCTTCCCAATTTGGGCCAAGCTTGCCTTCTACGGGGTCCCGTGCGCTTCCAATGACCCGTCGAAGTACGAGGTCACCAACTCGAAAGGCACGGTATCTCACACGTCGGGCGATAACCCGTTCGGCTGCCCCTTGATAGGTTGCAAGACGTACAGCTGCAATATCTCTGCGTTCCTCGACGAAGTTGAGGTGGGCGGAGAGCGCTTGATTATTTCTACCGGGGTCAAACAGCGTCGTTCTCAATGTTGGTAACTCGATCTCTAGCGGTATCACTGCTTCCATGCCATAAGCCAAGGCAAAAGGCGATTCCCCGGTCGATCTACGCGGAGTGGTTCGATAAGCCCATAAGACAGCTGGCAGCTCTTCGGCCCATCTTCATTCGGCTTTTTCAAGGCATTTCTTCAACCCTTCGACGATTACTTTATTTGTAGCCTCTGCTTGCCCATTTGCCTGTGGATAGCCGACTGAGGAGTAAATATTCTTGATTCCCATCCCTCTGCAATACTCTTTGAACTTCTCACTATTGAATTGAGTTTCGTTGTCAAAGACAAGAGCAAAAGGGATGCCAAAACGCGTGATAATGTGTTCCCAGACAAATTTTGGGTGTCAGAATCATGGATGTTCGCTAATGGTTTTGCCTCCACCCATTTAGTGAAATAATGTGTGGCAGTGATGAGATAACGCACATTCCCGGGTGCTCTGGGAAATGGGCTGACGATATCAAGACCCCACTACGCAAATGGCCATGGACTAGTCAAAGAGTGGAGGTTTTCTGCCGGCATGTGTGAGATCTTGGCGAATCTTTGGCACTTTTCACACTTCTTTACATATATTTCAGAGTCTCTCTGCATGTAGGGCCACCAGTATCCCTGGGATCGAGCCCGAAACGCCAAACTGCGACCTCCAATGTGCATTCCGCATATGCCTTCATGAATCTCATACAATAAAGGCTCAACTTTGCTTGGGGGACGCATCTCAAGTTTGGCCCAGAGAAAGATCGACGATATAAAATCTTTTCTGGCGATATCCAAAATCTGTGAGCCCTTAAGCGAATTTTTCTTGCTTCGGCGATATCCGAAGGCAAGACGTTTTCATCCAGGTAGCGAATCAAGGGTGTTTGCCACCCGAGATCGTCATCGACCGCAGCCTCTGTCGAGGAGATCTCTGCGGACATGATAGAGGCATCGATTGACGGGCAACCTGAAACTTCCAGCTGGATTGATGTCCTGAGCGTATTTCCTGAACAAGCAGCCAAAGTTGCCAGAGTATCGGCGGATTTGTTTTGATCACGTGATCTTTGTTCAAGCTCGCAATGCTCGAACTCGTTCATCATGGCCCTTGCTCTCTCCATGTATTTAATCATCTTCCCTCCCTTAGCTTCATAGTGCCCCAATACTTGATTGACAATAAGCTGAGAATCAGAGAGGACAAGTAGTCTGGCGATTCCAAGACTGGCCGTTATCTCTAATCCGAGTATTAACGCTTCAAATTCAGCCTCTTTGTTAGTGGCATCAAAACCGAGATGAACGAATAATTGTAAAGCTTCTCCTGTAGGCGATGACAACACAATTCCAACTCCGGATCCTTGGTTATCACTTGCGCCATCGATTTCGAGAATCCAATACGGATTTTTTGTACGCTGGGGAGGACCCGCGGTCGCGGTTGTGGGATCCACGACCGCGGTTTCGCTTGATTGGGAATCGCACTTCTCAGGGGAGCACGCCGTGATCGCGGTATTATCGGCTGCATCGTTCACTGGATCTCTGGCAAATTCCGCTATGAAATCCGCAAGCACTTGTGCTTTGATGGAGGTTTGAGGCATGTACTCGATATCATATTGCCCCAATTCTACAGCCCATTTAGCAACCCGTCCTGCGAGATCCGAGCTAGAAAGGAGCGCTCGAATAGGATAGGCCGTAATGACTTGAATAGGATGCTCTTGGAAATAATGATTGAGCTTGCGAGATGCTATAACCAAAGCCAAAAGCAATTGCTCCATGGGCGAATATCTCGTTTCTGCATCGAGTAGCGTCTTGCTAGTGTAGTTAACATGTCTCTGATTTCCGCCCTCTTCTTTGATCAAGATTGCACTAACCGCTCGAGGAGACACAACTAAGTAAAGCTTCAAGGTGTCTCCTTTATTAGGCACGGTCAAAATTGGAGGGGATTGTAAATAAGCCTTTAACCTATGCAAATCTCCTTCGCATTCCTGGCTCCATTCAAAGGATCGACCCTTCTTCAAGGCTTTGAAGAACGATTGGCATTTGTCGGAGGACCGACTAATGAACCGGCTGAGGGTTGCGGCCATACCGGTTAATCTTTGCACTTCTTTGATATTCTTCGGGCTTGTAATGGTGTCAAGGGCTCGGATTTGATCTGGACTTGCTTCAATGCCTCGAAGAGTAACGAGGTGCCCCAGAAACTTGCCTAACCCAACAACAAACGCGCACTTTGCGGGGTTAAGCCTAAGTCTGGACGCTCTGAGGATGTCGAAAACATCCTGCAAGTCCTTGAGATGTGTCGAATCCCTTTTACTCTTGACAACCATGTCGTCGATGTATGCTTCAACAGTTTTCCCGATCTTCTGGCTAAATAGTTTGGTGACTAAGCGTTGAAAATTTGCCCCAGCGTTCTTCAATCCAAAAGGCATCACTTTGTAGCAGAAAATCCCCTACGGGGTAATAAAGGTTGTCTTTTCTTGATCATCTTTATGCATTGGGATTTTATGGTATCCCCGATATGCATTTAAAAAGCTCATGCGCTCATGGCCCGCAGTAGCATCCACTAGTTGATCAATCTTTGGAAGTGGGAATAAATCTTTTGGACAAGCTTTATTGAGATCGATAAAGTCCACGCAAACCCTCCAATCTCCCGTCTTTTTCTTCACTACGACAGTATTTGCTAGCCAAGTTGGGTACCACACTTCTCTTATAGCGTTAGCCTCTTGCATTTTTTAACTTCAGCGATTACGGCTTCAGTGTGCTGAATAGAGGACCGTCTTGTCCGGTGTACGATCGGCTTTGCGTCAGGATAGACGTTCAGCCTATGGCAAGCAAGAATCGGGTCTCATCCGGGCATATCATATGGACTCCAAGCGAAGACGCCACGATTTTTCTGGCCGCGATCGCGGTTCCCTGTTCCACGATCGCAGTGCCCTAAACCGCGATCGCAGTTTCGCTCGGCTGGGGCGCCGCGATCGGTTTCGAGAGCCGAAGGTGCCCTAGGGTTTCGAAAAAACCCTACTTCTTCGTTTGGGATCGAATCCATTGATGAAATTACGTGGATCGATTACTCGTTTCCCACAGACGGCACCAATTGTTAGTGCACAAAAACTCCGTCTTCAATGCACTAATTAAGAACTCCTCCTCTTCTGCTCCGCCTTCAATCTCTTGACCTAGAAACCTGCAAAACAATGGACACAGGGGGAGGGGACCCCCTAATCCACCTCCGATGCCTAAGTCAGAAGAGCAATTGTCATTTTGAGCGACGAGGTACAACAAGAGAGCGGTGAATCCCTAAACAGTCGAGCTAAGCGAGTATTAGCCTGTTCAGCGTTTCTGAATATGCCGATATGCACATGTGTCTCTCCCTACACGCCTGGGGCGTGTATTTATAATGGAAGAAGAAGATTAGGGGGCCTTATTTAATTATCTCCTAGGGTTGCTTAAAGCCCAAGCTAGGGATATTCCCACCTTCTCCAATTTAATCTTATCATATTTATAGGATAGATCTTCCATTAAGTTGCATAACCACCATATATTTTATAATATGGAAAATAATGAAAATAACTGCGCAGTAATTTAAGAAATACCTTTTTAATAGCGAAAATAAATATGGTAACTATGTTTGTTTTACCCGCTCACAACAAAATATCATTTTCTTTCCCGCTCATTCTGTTTCTTTCTTCTTCTCCAAGTTTCTTCTTCTTTTCGGTTCTACGTTGCATCATTTTATCAGAGCATAGGGTTTGAGATCCTGATCCTTTCACTCGATCTCTTGACTTGATCGACTTCTTGATCACCGATTTGCTATTTCTGGTGTTCAAATTCTGATCAAGCGCGAGAAGATGACAGGAACAGAAAACGTAGACACTAATGATCCGTATTACTTGACGTCTAGTGATAATCCTGGACTCAATCTAGTTTCGCAAGTGTTCGATGGAACAAGATATGGTGAATGGAGAATTTCGATGCAAATGGCTTTATGTGCGAAAAATAAGCTTTGCTTCGTGGAAGGAACCCTAGCTAAACCACCAATTACAAATGCGAAGTTCAATCGCTGGACCAGGTGTAATGACACGGTCAAATCATGGCTTTTGAATAGCCTAAGCCCCGAAATCAGGAGAAGTGTGTTGTATGTGGAAACCGCGAAGCAGATTTGGCAAGAATTGGATGAGCGCTTTGGTCAAACGAGTGGAGCTCAGCTTTATACAATTAGCAGAGAACTTCACAATTTGACTCAAGGTGCGACATCGATTTCTACTTATTATACCAAATTGCGATCTCTATGGGATCAAATTGATAGTTTCCAGAGATTTCCGACTTGTTCATGTGGAGCTCTTCGAGAACTACTGAAGCATGACGATGATCAATGATTGATGGATTTTTTGATGGGGCTGAATGAGCAATATACATCTGCGAGAGGTGCTATTCTGATGCAAAAGCCATTACCGCTTATCAGTCATGCATATTCTTTGTTGTTGCAAGAAGAGGCTCAACGAGAAACTCACAATGTTTCTCCAATTTATGAAGAATCAGCTTCGATGCATGTAAATTTCAAATCTGGTCAGAATGGTTCATCTCGACACAGTTCTTCTCAGAGCAAGGGAGGAAATGGAGATAAGAAAGGACTTTACTGCACAAACTGCAAGAAAACCAATCATAACGTTGATAAATGTTACTTTCTCATTGGTTTTCCACCTAATTACAAGAAGAAGAAGCAGAATCCCGATGAAAAGCTAGCAGGAAATGTGTAGACATCAGGAAATCCAGGCTCTGGGAATGGACATTCAGCAAAGAACAGTGGACCAAAGTTCACATCTTCTCATTTGATGAAATTGCTCAGCATGCTCGAATCAAGATCATCTAAAGGGAAAGAGGTCATTCAAGATGATTTTGCCGGCTTCGCATGTACTTCTTTCACATCAACACTGTTTCATAATTCAACATGGATAATCGATAGTGGGGCTAGCTGCCATATGTGTTGTGATGCTTCTTTATTTGAAGTTCATCAAAAGCTGCCTAAGCCATTTGTTACTTCTCTACCAAATCAAGAAAAATCAATTGTCACAATTGCTGGAAAAGTCAGAGTGTTGAATAATCTGGTGCTGGAAAATGTTCTCTATGTTCCAACATTTAGATGCAATTTGATATCTGTTGGCAAACTTGTCAAAGATCTTCGATGCAACATGCTTTTTACACCTGATTCATGCTTGTTGCAGGGTCCTTTAATGAGGACGCCTGTGGAGGTTGGTAGATCAGACAAAGACCTCTACATTCTAGTTCCTAAAACTCACCAGGAACTAAAACAAGCTGAGTGCAATAAAGCTGTAAGTGATCAATTTTCAAGTCATGTTGATTCCATTATTTGGCATGGCAGATTAGGTCAGTTGCCATACTATAAACTACAAACTTTACCTTTTCTAAAATCCTTACCTTCCCATAAAATTAATCCACCTTGTGAAGTTTGTGCTCGATCCAGACAAACAAGGTTACCTTTCCCTTCTAGTGCTATTACTACTCAGTATGCTTTCCAAATGATCCATGTTGATACTTGGGGGCTATTTCACACACCTACTTTCAATGGCTTCAAGTACTTCATTACTATTGTTGATGATTTCACTCGGATGACTTGGGTGCATTTGTTAGCAAAGAAGGGAAATGCTTTTGAAGTCTTGAAAGGCTTTATGGCCATGGTTGAAAGACAGTTTGGCCATTTAGTTCAGAAAATCATATCAGACAATGCACTTGAGCTTGGATCTAGTAATGAAGCTATGGCTTTTCTGAAAGCCAAAGGAATTGAACATCAGACCTCTTGTGCAGCCACACCTCAACAGAATGGGGTTGTGGAAAGGAAGCATAGACATATTCTAGAGATAGCTCGGTCTCTCATGTTTCAATCAAAGATGCCTTTGAAATTCTGGGGTAAAAGCATCTTGACTGCAATGCATATTCTCAACAGATTGCCATTATCCAGCTTACAAAATAAGTCACCTTTTGAGCTATTATACCACAAAGAACCTAGCTATTCTCACCTTAGAAACTTTGGTTGCCTTTGCTTTATTTCCACTTTAAAGCAAGGCCGAGATAAATTCCAAGCTCGAGCTTTGCCTTGTGTATTCTTGGGATATCCTTTTGGCAAGAAAGCCTATAAGGTTTATAGTCTTGATCATCACAAGATTTTAATGTCTCGAGACATAGTTTTCCATGAACAATTTTTCCCCTTTCATGATCCTACCTTTAACCAACCATCTTCCAATCGTTTTCCTTCTTTACCCTATTTTCCTGATGATGAGGATACTAGTGTCTCAAATATCATTCAGAATTCTTCAGAATCTGTTGAGAATGCACCAGTAAGAAGATCTTTGAGAATCAGCCAACCACCAGCTTATTTGTTTGATTACATTTGCGGATCTGTTTCTATGGATGAGTGTGTTTGTGCTCATACATTGACATCTACCATTCAGTTTCCCCATGTTACTGATTCAGATCACCAACCAGAACATGAGCCTCTTACATATGACCAGCAATTCAGCATAAAGTGTGGCAAGAAGCAATGAAAGCTGAGTTTGATGCTTTGGAGTTAAATCACACATGGGATATTGTGGATTTACCTAAGGGAAAGAAGCCTATCAGCTGCAAATGGGTATATAAGGTCAAAAGGAAGGCTGATGGTACCATTGATAGGTACAAAGCAAGATTGGTGGTGAGAGGGTTCACTCAGAAAGAGGGGATAGATTACACTGAAACTTATTCACCAGTAATCAAAATGACTACAGTTAGAGCCCTCATTTCAGTAGCACTCAAGAGACATTGGCATATTTCACAATTAGATGTGAATAATGCATTTTTGCATGGAGATCTTGATGAGGAAGTGTACATGAAAGTACCTCCAGGTTTGAGTGTTGAACATTCATCTTTGGTTTGTAGACTGAGAAAGTCTTTGTTCCTCAAGGGCTTTTGATGAGTCAACGCAAGTTTATATCTGAATTGTTGACAGAGTTTGGCCCTGTTTCTACTCCTCGTGCTAGTCCACTTGATACAAGACAAAGGCTTTAACCTACTGATGGTGAATTATTATCAGATCCCATGTTATACAGAAAGCTGATTGGGAAGTTGAATTTTTTAGTTCACACCAGGACTGATTTGGCATTTCCTGTTCAATATCTTAGCCAGTTCAACAGTGCACCGAGAATGCCTCATTATGATGCAACATTACATGTTCTAGCTTATCTTCAAGGTACTTCTGATAAAGCTCTCTTATTGAACCATCATTCAGATTTCAAGTTGCAAGGGTTTTGTGATGCTGATTGGGCGATATGTCCTTCTTCAAGAAAATCAATGAGTGGATTTCTTATTTTCTTTTGAGGAAACTTGATCAATTGGAAGTCTAAGAAGCAACAAAATGTGGATTTATCATCAGCTGAAGCTGAGTACAGATCCTTGAGGAAAATATGTGCAGAATTGGCTTGGTTCAGTCGGTTATTTGCTGAACTTGGTATTGATAACATCACTCCTATTCCTATTAAGTGTGATAGCTAGGCTGCTATATACATAGCTCGCAATCCTGTGTTCCACGAGTGGACTAAGCATATCTAATTGGACTGTCATTTCGTCCGCGAGAAACTTTTGGAAGGCCTGGTCACTTTGTCTCATTGTTCTTCCTCTGCTCAAATGGCAGATTTTCTGACAAAGGCTTTGCCTGGTTCACATTTGCATCCTTTATTTTCCAAGATAGGGATCTTAGATCCTCCATCTTGAAGGGGGGTGATAGTATATGATATAAGAAGTCTTACTTGTATTAGTCAGATATGACTATAAATACCAAGTTGTAATAGAGCTTTGCTCATAATTCAGATAATACAGAATATCATTTTCTTTCCTGCTCACTCTGTTTCTTTCTTCTTCTCCAAGTTTCTTCTTCTTCTTTTCGGTTCTACATTGCATCATTTTCCAATCAGTGTGGGAGAAAAAAAAAGAAGTGGAGAGGATTGCTAAGGAATCAAAAAGGAAAGGGAAGAATCGGTAGCTGAGATTGGAAAACGCAAGAATACATATATTGTTATGGTGGATGTAAGTGTTGTGGAGTCTGAGGCTGCAAATGATTTTGAGAAGAAAAGGAGAATTAATAATGCTTCGCACAACTTCGAGATATCGACACGAAAGGGGGAGACCCTTCCCTGTCAGAAGCCATGAGTATTATTACTTATAACTGTCGGGGATTGGGGAAGGCCCATACAGTTGGTCGTCTCAAGGACCTAGTGAGAAGAGAGGCCCCACAAAATTTGTTTCTTATGGAAACAAAATGTGACAAGAAGAAGCTGGAAAGTGTCAGGAAAAGAGTGGGTTTACAGAATTGCTTTTGCTTGGACAGTATCGGGTCGGGAGTGCATGGGGAATTTGCTTAATGTGGGATGAAGGAGTGATTGTCCAGATTTTTAACTATACGATGCACCACTTGGATGCAGGATGACGTGGGGTCAAAATGTTGTGACGTGGATACTTACATACATTTATGGCTAGCCAAGGAAAGAGGAAAAGAACCACACACTAGAGCTACTTAAGAAGTTGAATGAGGAAACTGTACATAACGCTTGGGTGTGTGTTGAAGATTTCAACCAAATCCTGAATTTTGATGATAAAGAAGGTGGAAATGAGCCGGGCCTTGAGCAAATTATTCATTTATGTGAAACACTTGATATATGTGAGCTAAGAGACTTTCCATTTTCGGGCTCTCGTTTCACGTGGGATAATGGAAGGGAAGGGGGAGATTTCATTTAAGAAAGATTGGACTATGTAGTGGGAAACGAAGATTGGAGTATGTTCTTCCCGAACGCCCGTGTTGATTACTTAGAACAATGTTGGTCGGATCATGTACCAATCTCACTCAAACTGTGGGAAGGGGAGATGGAGGTAG
This sequence comes from Fallopia convolvulus, assembly GCA_964016875.1. Classification (NCBI taxonomy): domain Eukaryota; kingdom Viridiplantae; phylum Streptophyta; class Magnoliopsida; order Caryophyllales; family Polygonaceae; genus Fallopia; species Fallopia convolvulus. The sequence goes on from OZ024721.1 coordinate 5,906,119, forward strand.
CTGGCGCAAGGCGGTCTTGCCCCTTCAGGTTTGAAGACAGGTGGTTGGAGGATGAGGGTTGTGGGAAGATTGTCCGAAATACGTGGTGTAACCCCAACACTTTGGATGATATAAGGGGTTTAAAGCGTAAAATGATGCAGACTGCATGGTAGACTGGTGGAAAAGAGGAAAGCTGTAGAAAGACGTGAAGAAGAGCTCATGAAGCGTGGGGAAATTATGTGGTGCCAACAATCCCGATCTAATGAGCTGAAATGGGGTGATCAAAACTCTAGATATTTTCATCAAAAAGCTTCAGGGAGGAAAAAAGAAACCATATACGGAAGTTATTCGATGAAAACAATTGGGAATAGAGGTTGCATGAGGGCAAATCGAATGTCGCTATTGAATATTTCCGATCCATTTTCAAGTCGGATGCTAGGGCTCCTCCAGAGGTGGCTTCTCAAGGAATCGAGCCTCTCATGTCTGACGAGGAGAACACTGAACTCTTGCTGCCTTTCACGCCGGATGAGGTTAAGTGTGTTGTATTTTCTATGCTTCTCACTAAAGCTCTTGGGTCGGATGGTATGTCAGTAATCTTTTTTCAAAGGTTTTGACATATCATAGTGTCTGATGTTTCCAATTTTGTGATTTCCTTACTTAATGGTGCTGATTTTTCCTCAACTTTAAATAATACTTATATCTCCTTGATCCCAAAAGTTAGCGAGTCGTGCAGGATGAAAGATCTTCGGCCAATAAGTCTTTGCAATGTGTTATACAAGATAGTGTTGAAGGTACTCACAAACAGATTGAAGAAGTGTCTGCATAAGCTGATTGATTCGTGCCAAAGTGCTTTTGTCCATGGTCGCCTTATAACGGACAATGCACTTGCGTCTTTTGAGATTTTCCATCACATGAAGACTAGAGGAGGTGGAAAGAAGGGATATGTTGCTCTTAAGCTGGACATTGCAAATGCTTACGATAGAGTGGATTGGGGCTTTTTGGAACACTATATGAAAAGATTCGGGTTTGTTGAAAACTGGATTAAACCGGTGATGAGATGTGTCTCTACGATCTCTTTCTCGGTTCTTATGGATGGCAGTCCTACCAAGACATTTTGCCCGTCTAGGGGATTGCGCTAGGGGGACCCATTATCTCCCTACTTGTTTCTGATGTGTACAAAAGGCCTATCTGGTATGTTGAGAGCTAGTGAGAGGGATGGGCGGCTCCAAGGAATCTCGATTGCAAGGGGTGCGCCGGTCATATCACACTTATTTTTGTTGATGATTGTGTTCTCTTTGCAAAAGCTACTTGTCAATAGAGCTCTGATATAGTTAATATCCTCCGTGACTACGGAGTCGCTTCAAAGCAACAAGTTAATTTTTCAAAATCTAAATTATTGTTCAGCAAGAATGTCGACATCAATAGGCGAACCGAGATACAACAGATTCTTGGAGTTAGGGAGGTGGACAAGCATAGAAAATACTTTGGACTTCCTATTATGATTGGGAGGTGAAAAAGGTGATTTTCAAACAAGTCAAAGAAAGAATTCAAAAGAAAATAGGGGCAGAATATGCATAAAAACTGTTTATATATGCATTAAAATTATGTACATAGATATTTGTCATATATGTATTAAATAAACCGTATGTGCATAAAAAAATCTAAAAAATGCATCTTATTTGAATGTGCATTAAAATATGCGCCTAAATATATGCTTGTGTATCATAAACCAATTATATGTGCATTAAAAACCCTGAAAAATCTTGAAAACCTTGAAAAAGTGTATTATTTATATATGCGTCAAAACTAGTTGAATGTCCATCAAAATATGCACATATATATATGTTTGTGTATCAAAATCAACTATATGTGCATTAAAAAAAACCCTAAAATGTGTTTGTGAAAAAAACCCTAAAATATGTATATATATGTATATTAAGACTAGCCGAATGTGCATCAAAACAACAGAAAGGTGCATATATAAATTAACCACCACTAGATTTTTTTTTTTTTTTTAAAACCTCCACTAGATGAATAACAAGTAGAGGGCAGTGACTTTTGGGGCCAATTCCAAATTACTTAAATAACTAATTAATTTCCCCCCACAAAATTTCGATCCCATGTCTATATAAACACGGACATGTACGTTCGTAGAACTTTCAACTTTCCACAAACATCACACACACACACACACACAAAGAAGTACAATTTTGAAGCCCAAACACGAACCAAAACATGAAGATCAAAACCACACAAAAACCGAAGAATTTCGACTCGAAGAAACGGGTGCTGATAAGCGTGAGCGTGCTGGGGAGCGCGGGCCCGCTCAGGCTGCTGGTGAACCACGACGACCCGGCGGGCCGGGTCATTGACGCCGCCCTCAAGCTATACTCCCGGCTGGGCCGGATACCCGTTCTCGGGTCGGATCCTGACCGGTTTCTGCTTTGCTACCACGACGGTGCGGGGTCCCACGCGGTTCTCGGCGTGGAAGAAACCGTGGGAACAAGCGGAGCTAGGAGCTTTGTGATGGCCAAGAAGCCCGACCCGGGGCCCGAGAGGGGGCCCGTTGCAAGTAGCTGGAAGGCGTGGATTCATAAATCGTTGAGCTTTAACATTATGTCTCATTGAATAATACTAATATATAATGATTTTTAATATGTGTACGTGACGACTGTACTTTGCAGTTGATTAATATATCAGATATGCAATATATATAATATTAGTATACAATATATAGTAGAGTTGTGTATCGATCAATGATCTTCCATGCCGTTTATATATGAATATGTGCTGCTAGAATAATAGATATGGTAAATACTTCTTATTAAACCCTTCAAGATATTGGAAAACTAATTAACTAACCTCAAATCTCATATAAAAATAAACCTCATATCATATTAGATGCAGGTGTGAAGGAGACTTATGTCGACACTGATCACCTCTCATTAATTTCTAGAATACCTATAATTTAACGATATGTTAATTACTTCTTTTTTCCCTTAACATATCTAGCTAATTGCCTTATTCGATCTACCTTATAGAGATTATTTTTTGAGGAACAAATATACATATATATATATATATATATATATATATATATATTGGGCTACGTACACAAGCTAATTGTACATTTAGAAAATAGTAATTTGATCATGATTCTAGAATTTATAGATGGATGCAATTAATTTATTTACAATATGTATATTTTAACTTAGAACGTAGGATCTTTCGACCAAAAAATACTTGTAACATATGAGGCCGGGTACACAAGAATATTAGTATATAAATTGATCGAAGATGTGAAATTAGAGGTTCATGTTTAAAGTTGGTAACTAGTCAGTCAGAAGAAGCTAAAAATAGTTGGTAACTAACAAAAAATAAATAATGTTGATATGTCATGCATGGGATAATATAGAATCATAATCGGCAAAACATACGAATTTATCATATATACACCCTGATTGATGAATGATATAATACATTAAAACTTCGTAAATTTCGCATGATAACCTTAAAATTTAACATTATTTATAAGGTGTACCAAAGTTTGACATAATTCACATAATAACCCTCAGTTTTACATAAAATTCACATTATAACCTTGACTTTTATACAAAATTCATCAAAAGCCTGAAAAGATTAAAATTAATTTTATTAATAACTTTATTTATAAAAAACTAAAACATATTTTTGTAAGATTCGTAAATGTAATCTATTCATTAGTTTAATGCCAATATTGTAGTTCAATAATTTTACTTAATTTTATTCAACCTTTATAATATTTTTACCTTAAATTAATCAAATAAAAACTATCAAAATACATATTTTATCCATTTTACCGAATTAAGAATTTTTTAAAAAACTAATCAAATACTATAAATGTTCATTATTTAACAAAAAGGATCAAATAATATAATTGAAAATGTTTAGAATATAATTTCAATCAAGAAATTTATGTGGGTTTAAGAAATTTATTTTGCATAAATAAGTTAAAATCTACTGTAAATAATAAATAATTTTTCAATAATATAAATTTTATTAATGTAAATTGGTTAAAATTTTGATAATTTATATTAATTTTTAATGAGCAAAAGAAAGTTTAATAATGTTAATAATTTCATTTTTATTCGCGAGTGGTCAACTGGTCATCAACAAAAAATTAAGATACTTGTATAAATAAAAAACTTTCATATTATGGTAATGGATTACGTTTTAAAATTTTTATACCTTTTTAAAATTTTAATTTCTTTTATATTTCTTTTTTTTTTAGTTTTCTATTTTTTTGTTTTTTTAGTTTTCTTATTTTTATTTTTTTTTATTTTTTATTTTTTAAACCATTCTTTTGCTCATTAAAAATTAATATAAATTATAAAAAATTTAACCTATTTACATTAATATAATTTATATTATTCAAAAATTATTTATTACTATCACTCTTGATAAGTCCTGTACGTTAAAATTTTCGTTTAAAGCTCAAATTGTGACAAATTTGACAAAATTTACACAAATGAACGTACAATCGTACATAACTTATCAAGATTATTTGACAATCTTTTTTAAACCTCAAGGTTATTTTGCGAATTTTATATATAATTTAAAGTTACTGTGTAAATTATACTAAATTTTGGTACACCTTATAAATATTGTCATAACTCAAGATTACCTTGTGAAATTTCCGTTAAAACTTTCTACTAATAGTACTAAACTGTACCACTCCCCTGCAAATTAAATATTTGTCACATATAATTAGGGTGGGAGAAGGGACACGGGGCACATAATATATTCGCACCTTATATTATTTTGATGGAAATATATTCGCACTTTGTCGTACGATAATTAAAATGACCAAAAAAATGAGCTTGATTTGAGGACCGAGCGAGAATTGTCCACACAATTTATTAATGATGCACGTTCATTATTCTTATGAGAGAGTCCTCTGCGGTAGGGGTGGGAAAAATAACCGTAACCGAAATATCGAATCGAAAAACCGAAGAATCGATCACTTTTTACGGTTAACCGAATCGAAAAAAAATTTAATCGGTTACGGTTAACCAACCGATACTTTTAACGGTTCAACGGTGCGGATATGGTTATTATGGTTATTAATATTTTCACGAACGGTTAACCGTATAACCGATAATATTTTTACTATATATTATAATTTTAAAAATGAATTTATATATCTAATTAATTTTATTTAAATTTTAAGTTTAAGTGCATAAGGAAACTTGAAAGGTGACCGTGTACTATTTTGGGTACGGTAACAGTAGCAAGAAATTGCCTTATTTTGCCCAGCCCGATCAGAATTCAATCCAAGGTTTCATTTTTAATGTTAGGTTGTCTACTGGAACATGAATATAGAATTTCCAACCTAACTTTAACATTAAATACGAAACTTACATTTTTGGATTTGCATATTATTTTTGCATATTAAATTGATATTCTAGCATATTAAATTTTAATTAAATCAGATATATGTTTTTACTACAAACGGGATTTGAGCATGGCATGTAGATGTATTTTGGATATTTGTTTGTATTTTGTATTTAATTTAAAATTTAAGTTTATTTTATTTAAAAAATAAGGTAATTTTTGTATTAAAAACCTGATTTTTTATTATAAAATAAAAATTAAAATAAGTCGGTTAATCGATAAACCGTACCGAGTTTCACGGTTAACCGATAACGAACGGTACGGTTTTGGTTATTGAAATTTACTAACCGAAGTTCCGGTTAACCGATATCCGGTTAACCGAAACTCCGGTTAACCGACCGTGTCCACCCCTACTCTGCGTCACCTCTTCACCTCAAATCTCAACTAAGGTTTGTTTGATAAGAGATGCTTATAAAGCTTGGGAAATGTTGAACCAAGTACATTAAGGTTTAGGCTTTACTATATATACCTGTAGTTAAAAAACATTTTTTTTTGCTAATAAACAGGATTTTTTTGTTAATATATCTTGAATTTGTCGTTGATTAGAACGCGTCTGGGGTTGAGGCGGAGCCTCCCGGAAGTCTTCCTCACTCCGATCACTGCCCCTTTTTTGTTAATATATCTTGAATTCGACTTCTGCTATAGGTGTTGCCACTTCTACTCTTTTGATCATCTTCTTTGTATTTCTATTGTCGTCTTCTCAACATTACCGTTAATAACTCTCCTTCATTGCTTTACTGCTAGTCTTCCTCACTCCGATCACTGCCCCTTTTCAGCATCACACAAAATCATTGTTTCTTTTCTTAACTCTAGAATGTTATAAATTATTTTTGTAATTTAACAATTTACGGGTGATAGGTTACCCGACTCACCCGCGGGTGACGGGTTGGTCGGATATGGGTGAAAGGCTTTACGGGTGATGGGTGGGTCGGGTGAGCCATTTTTATTCGTGGATCGGGTGGTGGAAGTGCTCCACCCACCCATAATTCGACCCATGACCATCCCTAATGTGAATTCTCTCTTTTTTAGTCTAGAGGAGAGAGGGGCCGGAATTTGGTTAGAGGGGAATGGGGGGTATAGTTGCCCCATATTACAATTAGGGAAAGATATGAGGAGAATTTACTCAAATGTTGCATGAAATATGGGAGAAGGGGTAATGGTTACCATTTAAATCAATGAACTATAAACTAAAAATAGCCTAGATACATTTCATTAACTATTTTCTTTCCATACTCAATACCAAATGGGCCCTTAAGGTGTTTCTCCCTCTCATAGAGATCGACCAATGAGTTCGGGCACATGCAAAATCAACTAATAAGCCATACAACCACACCAACTCACTAGCAATGAATGACATGGCCATATACTTTGATACATCAAAGCAGAGTCATTCCATAGTTTTGAGGGGCCCTGTGCAAATGTTTTATAAAAGTAGAAAAAAATATTAAAATATACAAGTAGGAGCTAATGAAAAATATATAAGGGGTTTGTTTGGTGAGACTTGAACACAAGCCTACTTACACAAATGTAAGGCCTTAACCACTACAAGAAATTGATTTTACTTTATTTTTGTACTACTATTTAAAATATATTATAAAAGGACTAAATGGGGCCCTGTGCAATAGCACTCTTTGTACTTCCTCATCTACGGCCCTGCATCAAAGCTCTTGTAAACAACTTTGTATTTCTTGTCCATTCACGAAATGAGAGAAGAACCTAGAAATACATAAATCCTAACAATGAACAAACACTAAAGGAGCAACTTCCCTACTTTGCATTAGTTAATTAGTCAACTGAAGTGATGTAGCAACTGAATAATACAATCCTAAATCAAGTACATGTTCCTCTCAAATATATCACGACATGCAAATTAGCAGTTAGACGATGCTTGCGAAGTTGTATAAAAATTGACTCAAATGCTAAGTGGCATATGAAATATTAGGTTTTTGTCATATTGAGATACAACAAATATGCAACAAGACGTCTATACACTTCTGGATCAACAAGAAACTCTCCCTCATCAATGGAAAACTTAGTATACTTGAATAAAGGAAAAGGTGATGTATTAAAAGCAAATATACTTGTATCTTCATAATGTCAACTATATATGATCTTTGATAGAGAAGAGTTTCACTAAAAGATCTTGTAACTTTGATGCCTAGAAAGTACCTGATTTCTCTCAAATCTTTGTTGGTAAAGGCAGAGTCCAAGCCTATCTTAGTAGCCAAATCTCACTCTGAATCCCCATTTAAAAATAAGTCATCCACATAGACTAAAACAATTAGGATGTGTCTTGAATTTCTTTTAACAAACATAATAGTCTTGATTTGATCTAGCAAATCCCAACGACAACAATAACCGAGAAAGCTTAATATTTCATCACTGAGGGGCTTGTTTAAGACCATAAAAAACCTTTTCAACTTACAAACTTGACATGTCTAAGCATGTATATATCCTTGAGGTGGTTGCATATGCACTTCCTCATCTAAGTAATTGATGCATTTCGACCGTGGAAGGGGTTGGATCGCCTAGAGTGGGCCCGATCTTGTCTTGGATTACAAGTCAGACTTCAAGTCTTGACCCACCGTGGAATCCTAGGGTGAGGAATCCCCTAGTTGTGTTGCACGAAGGGTCTAGATGCAAGGTTCAACACAATAGAGTGTCGAACTAGGCTTGATTCTCAAGGACTAGACTCAAGGCGTCGGCGACTCAGGACTAGCGTGTCGATGGTGCAATCGGATCGAGACCTTAGTACTAGGAATTGAGCAAAACAAGGGCGAGCGAGAACCTCAATGATTAGGTCTCAATCATAGAGTGCAACTTAAGGTTGAGTCTTGGCCAAAGAGATGGATTTATGGGTTCGAACAAAAGAAGTTAAAGATACAAAATAATGGGTGATGCCCAATCCAAGCAAGGAGGAGAATCTCGACTCTAATTGACTTAAACTTGGATAAATTGAACATAAAGAAAAACAATTACAACCCTTGAGTTCATATAGAGGAAACTAATCCTAAATATAGACTTAAAGATAGAAATTTGCTTAAAGAGAAACTAAAAACCCTAGAGTAGGTCATATGGCACCCAAGGACCCACACCTAGGCCCATAATGAACATAAAAAAGTAAGTTTCCAAAAATAGAAAAAACTAACTTAGGAAATATCGATAAATAAATAACAACTTTGCTACAAATAATGAAAGTGCCAAAAGATAGGAAAAACCACTCCCCAAGACACGCCTAGGCCGTTGGCATGTGGCTTGCGTGCCAAGGTGTGCCAAGAGGTGGTTCCAGGTGCACCGCCACTTGGTGATCAAGGAAAGAGCCTCTCTTGCGCACCAAGGTGTCGAAGGAGTAGGTGCATCGCACTGTCTTGGCCACCCAAGGAGCAAAGCTTGCGCGCTATGTTGCGAGGTGGGGATCCGAATCTTGCAATGGCACGAGGATTGCGCTCCAAGGATTCGAATCGAGGTTGGTGGAGAAGTCAAGACTTGCAGCACCAAGCAAACCCGAGAGCGAAGGCGCGCCGCTAGATAGTGTCGATGCAACGAGGGGCGCGCCCGATGTGATGGTGGCGATTACTTGGATCTTGGTACGAGCATCCAAAATGTCTTGGCTAGCGATGGCACGAGTGACTAAGGATTGGGTCGCCTTTGTGATAGCTTTGGCTCAGGCTCGTGTCGCCGGTCCATTTGAGCAGACACCCATGGCTTTTTCCTCGTCTTGATTGGACATGGTTGGAGGCATGGTCGCATCAGTAACCATGAAAGAAAGCGTTGTTGATGTAAAACTATTGAATTGGCCATACTTTAGTAGTAGCAAAATCTAAGAAGGTTCTCACATAAGCAAAATTATCTACAAGGGTATATGTATGCTTAAAATAGTTTCCTTTTACTTAGTTGTATCCTTTTGCTACCAATCGATTCTTATCTAAAAGGGTATATGTATTCTTAAAACAATTTCCTTTTACTTAGTTGTATCCTTTTGCTACCAATCGGTACTTATCTACAAGGGTATATGTATGCTTATTTTCCTTTTACTTTGTTGTTCCTGCTGATTGATTTCCCTAGCTTAATTATTTGTTTGATTTTGTGGGGGTTGATTAGCTATGTGGTTGATGAAGTTCGAGGGGTTGATTTTCAAAGGGTAGAATGTAAACCAAAACTGAAAAAGAAGTGGAAAGCTAGGCAGGCAAACTTCAATATTTGATTTGAGTATGACTTTCTAGAGAACTAATTACTTGAGCAGAAATCTAATACATCTTATAAGATTTTTTTAGTATGTAAATACACATTTTGGGCTAGCTAAATCAAATAGGCTTCAAATCATATGTGGTGCTAAATATTTCAACACAATCAGGGAGTTGTTTGATTCTATTCACTCTTGACATGATATTAAACTTTGATTAAAACAATTTGTTCTATCTTTTAAAATCGTTCTTGTTAAAGGCTAAGTGTATTTTTATAACAAAACTACCATAAATGAGTTTTGAAAATTTGAATCGAATGAATCATAATTGATCTCATCATTCAAACAGACCATTACCTAAACCAATTTTACCAAAAGTTCAAGCATACTTCTTGGGTTTTTTTGGCATTCTTGCTCCTTGCTCTATATGTTTATCATATACAACTTCCAAGTAGTCGGCATTCTTGGTTTTGACCGTAATTTTGTTTTGTCAAGATATTTATATTTTGTACAATATGTTGAATTGATGTTGTTGGGTAACTTGATTCAACAACAATTGGTTTCTTGTTTTGCTAGGCAATTTCTCGTTTTGCTAATGTAGGATTCATTAATGGTAGAGGAGATGATTTAGGCAAACTAGTAGATGAAGAATAATTGGCAAAAAGTATAATATCTTCCATGAAAACCATATCTCTACGCACAAACACTTTATGATTATCCAAATCAAAAAATTTTTAGGCCTTTAGAGCAAAAGGATAACCAATTAATGCACACTTCCTAGCTTTAGCTTCAGACTTGTCATACAATTTTGATTCAAAGTATAACAAAGGCAACTACTAACTCTCAACATGTCATAATTGGGTGCCTTTTTCATTAGAATCTCATAAGGTGTTCTACCCTGTACAATTGAAGAAGGCGTGATATTAATCATATTCAGTGCAACCAAGGTACAATCTCCCAATAACTTAAATGGAAAATAATCATGCAAATTTAGAGCTCTTATCGTCTCCACTAAATGGTAATGTTTCCTCTCTACACGACCATTTTGTTATGCATTAGCCGACATAGACTTTTGATGATTAATGTCTTTCTCAACAAAGAAATCAAGACATCTCTTATTGACAAACTCTATTCTACTATCACTTAATGGATCTAGTAATTTTTAAATCATAGTATATAACCTTGGCACCCTTGGACCAGTCTAGCCTCGCCCTCATCGGCGCGTTGTAAGACCATGTCTTGGCTGGCTCCCCGACGCAGCAGCAACCACAAATAACATCCCCTTCCAAGCAGAAGATTTTTTTCACACGTATAGTCGTTATGAAGGAGGGTCTAGCCATTTTACTCTGAAAACCCCAAGGGGTAGATCCGCCTTGATCATAGAGGTGTCAAAATCTGACCGTAACTTGGCGATAAATTCTTTTTTTGTAAAGCTATCATCTTTAGGGTTTGATTGCCATTTCCTTAAGCCTCACTGGCGCACTTCAGGTAAGACGCCATTTCTTTTTACCCTTGCATGTTCTTCGACGGTATTAACTTTTTGATCATCTTGTCATATGTTGTACAGTGGAGATCTCATCTTTGGTGGCTCAAGACATTTCTGCTCAACTCATTGCTCGTATCCAAGCGCTGCCTTCGAGTGAAAGATTTTACTCTAAGATCGTCAAAATGTGCAACGTCGCTCCTGAAGAATCTTAGATGTCGAGTAAAATTTTTTTCTCCTCTATTACTTCCTGCTTTACTTACGTTTTTGTCGCTTTTTTTCTTCTCTCTTACTTCTTTCATGTTCAGCTTCAAGGACAACCCGTTCGGGTGTCGCCACTTTATCTGTTGCGGAGCGTGTCAAGGCTAGAAAGAAGAGGAAAGTCGATACGACTTCTACATCTAACACTTCCTTGGCAAACTCACTTCCTCCTAAGCCATCCATGACTCCAATAAAAAGGGACCTCCTCAAAACGCTCCTCTACCCCCCCCCCCCCCAGCCTGTACAATTTGTTGGGGATGATGATGTCATTGGATTTAGAGAAATGCCTTGAGACTCTCTCCCCTTTACGTGTTGTAGGTCCTTGTGATGGAATTGATTGATCTTCTACGACTGAGGTCTTTGGTGAAGCAGCGGCTGCGCAGTGGAAGGTAAGAATGTTGTGTACACATTTTCGTTTATATTTTACTACCCATGAATGAATTCCATTTGGACATAACGTGTTGACGCCTTTTGATTTTCAGGGCCCATAGATTACCCTGATGACATACAACCTCTTTAAGGAGTTGCATGTTCAATTGTCTCACTCTAATGTCAACTTCTAGTTTGAAAAGAAGCGGAGTGGCCTCTTTGAGAATGAGAAGAAAGCCTTGGAAAAGAATTTCTATGATCTATCCAAATTCATCGATGGCTTGAGGGCTGAACTTCGTGTTGCCACATATAAAGAGAAATAATTAGTTAAGGAAGTCAAGGAAGCTATAAATTACTGGTCTTTCAAGGGTCGTATTGAAGCGATGGAAAAATATGTCGGAGGCAAGCATTCTTCTTGGGACGCGGCCAAGGAAAGGGGTGACTTTAACGCTTTGTATCCTCCTAGCGATGTGGTTGCCTAGGTCGTCACTGACATCTCTCACTCCGAGGCTAAGTACTCTCAAGAAGACAAGGTCGCTGGTGTTGCGTTGGAAGAATGAAATCTCCCTCCTCCCCATGTTTAAGTTTTAAAACAATATTCTGCTTTGCCCGTTGTGTTGGGTTTTTTAACAATCTTTTAATGGTCGTATAATTTTGGCCTACTATTTTGGGATGTTCTGGATTCTAGTCTTAGCAATGTTGCTAAGACATTGGTTTTATTTCGACTTTGTTTGCTATATTGCGTGTTCCTTTTCTGTTTGTCTGTGTTGATTTTGCAGGTTTTGAAGGTACTAGGAGATAATATGTAGTGAAGCTTGATTAACACGTTAATGTGATGTGCACCCAAGGTTTGTTGTGGAAGCGAATAGCCACGAAGACATCCATTTGAACAAAATGTTATCTTTAATAGCAAAAGTATATGCTTTTACCATAAGTTGGCGAGAAACTTCTTTGTCATCCGACAGGATTCCGTCTTGCAGCCATTAAATGTAAGGTGTTACCCACGAAGATGCAGGATTGTCTTCTCGGACTTCAAACATGTCAACCTATTTGTTGATTGAGGGCGCATCCAGGGTGTAAGAAAGGAATTTTTTCGTCTTCTCTAGGTCAACTGTTGATCCAAGGTTTGCTAAGACGTCTGCTTGTGCGTAGCATCTCGTGGTACTTACTTGATTTGGAAATGTTGAAAGCCTTTGATGATATCTTGAACCTTGATGCAATCCAGCCTATGGATGCAGCCCAATATGAGGAGGCTTTGTACGTGCGCTTCGATGGACCCATCACCAGTGGCGGAGCTGGGGGTGGTCCTGAAGGGTCAGGTGACCCCTCAACCCGTCGGAAAACCGCTAATATGGTCGGAGGAAGAGGTTGAAGACCACCGGCAAGACCCTTCTTTTTTGCAAGACAAAATTTGGAATTAATTATCCTAATTTTTAGAGGGCTATTGTAGATAATCTCATGGGTATTATCCCTGATTTTACGAAATTAAATTTCATATTAAGATGAGATCAAAATTAAGGTTGGAATATTGAACTCCATTAACGGAAAAAATGGGAGTACTTCTGCAGTTGTGTTCGTGGAAAGTTGGAAACCAAGACAAAATTACAAGGTTGGCCACGTTTTTCCATTATTAACACACGCGTCCCATATTTTTGTGTTATTTACATAATTTATTCAAACTTCTAAATCCAAAACATTTACACCCATAACTAATTTCAAACTATTTTAAAACTCTGTAAAACGTAAATGACTCACTTAATTAAATTTCTCAAATTATACTTTGGCCTATTTAATCACAAAAATACATTCTTATATTAGTTTAAATTCTTCTTTTTATCAAAATTATTTTAAAAGTAATATTACAATTGAATTGTGATATTGTTTGTTTTATTTTTAAAAAAATATAATAAAGATCATAAATTCAAATTATTATTGGTATGTTTATAAAAAATATCCTTTAAACAAATTTAAATTTTTAAATGGTTATTAATGTAAATTTGTAGGCTAGATTTACATCTTTTTTTATTGTAAATATTATACCACAGTTCAACTAATATTATTTGGTATTAATAAATTATTTTTTAATATAATATGTTATTATTTTTTGTGACCCCTCTAGCGGAAATCTCTGGCTCCGCCACTGCCCATCACTCAAGCACAGACCCACGCCATCGCATCGGCCACTAGCTCCATAGTGACTCGCACCCTCGCTAACCACGACGCGTCCATCATCGAGCCACCGCTCGTGCGCGTATTCACCTTCGGCTCAGCGGACGCTCGATGCCTTGGCGCACCCGAGACCGTGCCATCGATGCACCTACCTTGGCACACCAGGCTAGCCCCGCACCAGCCTCGGTGTCGGTCGACCTCGCCACTTGAGGTTCTCGGCCACAAGCGCCCGTGTGCCCTCACCACGACATATCCGTGTGCGCCAACGCCTTGTCATGGCCTCTCCGTGCGTGCACTAGCATTGTCATGGGCATGCTCTTGACACTCTAGACCTCACCACCATGACATCTATCTTATCTTACTATTTTTTGCTTTGTTTTCCATTCCTAGACTTTCTATATGTGTTTTGACTATTTTTAGTAGTATGTTTTGGGCTTTGGTGGGGCGTTGGGCCAAGTTTGCACACTAGCACTAGTCGTCATCCATGAAATAGAAGGTACATTTTGTGGTGATATTTGGGATGTAGGAGCCCTCGGGCATTTGGTGTGGTGGTTGGGTCTTCTCCCAATGTGTACCATGTCTTGGGTTCGAGCCTTGCTAGTGGCACATGTGAATTATTTCACTTGTAGGCAAAATAGCTCCCCTTGACACATGCCTTTGTGTTAAGGCGCACCACCATTGCTTTGCCCCGCGATTTACCCCTCCTCGTGGCCTAGGGCAGGATGCGGGAAGGCACGGGACTAGTCGGCACCGCTCCCTGCAAAGCAGGTTCGAGCCCTGGAAATCCGCGACCCCCCCCCCCCCCAAAAAAAAGATATTTGGAATGTAGGAAAGTCAGCAACTGGTGAATGTGGGGGAAGGGTAGATAATGGTTGAATGTCACCAACTAGTGAGTGATTTAAAACATGGGATGAGGCGAGATTGTCACCAACTAGTGGCAAGTTCTCACCATCATCATCAATGGACAAGTGTTGTAATGGACAAGTGTTGTAAAGAAAGCAGGTTTGATGGAGAGGAATACTTGTGAGGTTGTGCTCCATCAACAAAAGGAACACTGTTTCATGGAATATGACATCCTTACTAAGGAAAATTGTCTTTGTCTCCAGGTCAAATAGCTTATAGCCCTTATGAAGAGGAGGGTACATGAGAAACACACATTTCTCCCTCCGGGAGCCAACTTGTCACTAGGTTTGGGTGCAACAAAACCATAACACAAGCAACCAAAAATACGCAAATTCTCATAGTTAGGCAACTTAGAGAAAAATACCTCATATGGTGTCTTCCATTTCAGATAGATGAGGGCAGCTTGTTTATAATATATGTGGTTGTTAGAACACAATCCCCCTAGAATTTTTGGGGCAAACCAACTTGCAACCGCAAGGCTCGGGTTGTGTCCAACAAATGCCTATGTTTCCTTTCTACAACTCCATTCTGCTGACGCCTATACACCATGGTTTTCTAATGTTCAACCAAAATCAGAAAAACATTCTTTGACATTCTCTATTGACAATTTTAGTCCCATTGTCTAATTTGAAACCCTTGGGAAACACTCCAATCAAAAACTACTATCAATTGTAACAAGGATATGAGAAAGATAATTAGCGAAAACACGTACATAAAACCGATGAGCCAAACAGCTGTATGAAACAGTGTATTGAAAATCCCAAATGGGAGAGATTTTACAACGAACGATGCAAAACCCTCAAAAGGGAACACTAATAAAAGCGCTAAAACAGAACAAGTAAAGGAGTAGTACGTCGTTGCTCAGTTCCACGCCTTTCTTTTTGTAGCTCCAACTTGACAATGATCCATGTACACTCGACTCGTTCCACAAAAAGTCGAATTTAGAACGTTTACTTTGTAGAGGGTGGACGGGTTTTATTCCTAATTCATATATAAAGATCCCTTCTCACATCACATTAAGAATCTGGTTATAGTTTGAGAAATAAATATTTAGATCATGATTATATAATTCTAATATTAAATATAAATTTCTCCGAATTATTACTACCAAATCTTTATTATGTCTTTCGCATCACAAATAAACAAAATATAGAAATTTAAATCTTATTCTCTCTTCTTTTTTTACCAATCAAAACGGAGACCTCAAGTTAATATCTTGAAATCCTAGCCGATTGACTAGATGCATGTTAGGCCCAAAAATCTATCAGCCCATCCGAAGAGTTAAGCCCATGAACGCACGAAGAAATCACCAATCGGGCTGAGCAAGTAGAGATCTTGGAATAGAGAAATCTCCAATCATTCGATGGAAGGGAGAAAGCATCCGTTACAAGGGGAAATAACCATCCCGAAGGCGCACGAGATAGCGTTTCAAGCCTCCGAGACACGCGGAAAGTGGGAAAGTAGTTATGGGTTGTGTCCTAAAGATCTGGAGATCGTGATACTAGGGAGATAATCGTTGCAATGTAAACGTATATATCGATTTTACTTGTTTTTGTAAAGGCATGCGAACATCAGTAAGAAATACACACGAGATTACAGATTTCTAGAGCAAAATCAGTTTCTCTTCGTTCTTTGTTCTTATGGATCCAACGTTTGTGGAGGTCGGTAGCTTCTTTTGATTTCGATCGTGCCCCAATTCAGGACAGAGGTTTGTCAAGCAAATTTTTTCCAAAACAATTTGGCGCCCACCGTGGGGCCCAACGATCGAAAGAAAGATTTCAGTTCAGTACATCGGAGATAGTCCTAGAGGATCATTGTTGAGGGGTAAAATTTCATGACTTTTAAAAATTTCATGATTACCCAAATATTATGGAAATTAATTACAAAATATAAATGTGATTAATTCTCATTAAAACAAGTCAAAAATTAGGAATTAGGATTGGGCCCTATAAATTCCTAGCTACCCTCGGCCCATTATATTGATCAATGGCCCAAAATAGTTATCCCACAAAAAAAGGGCCCAAAAGTTTGTTAAAAAAAAAAAGAAAAGGAAATTGAAATGTGGGTAGTTGTCAAATGCAACATCCCACACAAAGCAAAATTAAATAATTTAAATATAAAAGTGAGTGGGTGTGGGAAGTTACAAAAGAAAAACTGATTTGACTCCCTCCTATGTATATAGAGGCTTCAATCTGCACAAAAACTCCTTCCTCCGTTACAAAATTTCAGATCATCTCCTTCATCCCCAAAACACATTTCTGAGTCAGAGAAAGGTTGAAAAGATCTGAGTGATCGTTTTCAAATACAGGAATAGAAACCCTCTTCTATTTTTAGCCTTCATTTACGTGTAATTGCAACGGGTAGTGAATTGTTGTTTTTTCTCTGACTTCTTCTTTCTCTACACTCGCTTGTACATGGAAAATTAAGTAATTGGACTAACACTCGTTTTGACAGATTATGCCCATCAAGAAGTTGTCATCAATTGTAAATTTTGGGTTTTGATGTTTGATATAAATAAAGACAAAAAAAAAAAAGGGAGAACGAAACAAAAAGAAATGGAAGTGGGGAGAATACAAAATTGGAAATGAACCATGCAATACTAGTTACGTACAAAAAAAATTGTAAGCAAGTCATCTACAGTATTATGACTTTTCAATAAGGAAGGACAAGTAAGAGCACCCACATCGGCAGTTTCACTCAAGATTTCAGCTGAAATTGAGCCTCTCGACTGGCGAAATTGCAAAAGTGGGTTTCATCAATAGTGTCATACACCCGTTAGCCAATTGGAGAATGCCATTTGGCACTCCTTTTGGCTAACTAAATATATATTAGTATAATTTAGTATTTGGTTATTTTAATCAATTTTAAATTAATAATAATAAAAATAAATTATACTACAAGTAATATTTTTTTTTATCTATCCATAGATACCAATTTTGTATATATTTGATTCACTTTAAAATTAAATTATTCTATTGGGTTGATTATTTGTAAACAAACACATATTCTATTGTGTTTGATTATTGTTTTATGTATGTTGTTTCGTTAATTTATTTCATGTATTTTGTTATGTGTTTTGATTTATGTTGTGTTTGATATTAATATATTATGGTTTTGTTAATGATGACAAAGAAGATTATGATTGTCGGAAACCGCGTTATTGACAAATTAAAAAACTTATTTTAATTTTTTCCTGAAATTTAAAACATATTTTTACAAACCCAAAACTCAAAAATATAATAAAATTTATCAAATTGTAATTTGTTTAATTAGCTAAAGAAATATTTAATATTAATAAATGAAGGGTATAGTTGTAATTGTGTATAGGTAAATAAATGGTTGTTGGGAAATGAGGAAAGTAGAAAAGTGGTTTCATGGGTTTCATTGATATTTGAGTGAGTTTCATGAAATAGAATTGAGAGAGTTTAAGATGATGTGGAAGAGAGAAAAATGAAAAAAATGATGTGCAGTGAATCATCACGTGGGCAAGTTACAAATGAAAAAGAAATTAAATATAGACCCACCAAACAAAGTATTCACAAAAAATGACCCACTAAAATGTTTTCTAAACTAAATTATGGATAATATAAATTTAGGCTATTTAATGCACAAAGCTTAGTCTAAAAATATTAGTAATCATATTTAAATTTGGGTCAATAAATTAAAATCAAAACACCAAGTGTTGTTTACTAGAACTACGTAAGGACTTGACGCCTAAAAAATGCTACGTAGGTAACTCGACATCAAATTTTAATCGAGTACAGTCGCCAAATCCAAATTAAATCACTAAATGATCAAGACTATTTAAGTATCAAGCTCAAAACATAATTAATTAATTATGCATGCACAACCCATATTCTCAAAATTATTTTATGACTAATATAAAATTATGATCACTTAAAGCACAAAGCTTGATCTAAAAAAAATCTCATTAGTCATAATTAATTTGAGTTATAAAATTAAAAGTTCCTTTTTTAAGAACTACGTATGGTTTGATCCTTTTTTAAAAAGGTACGTAGAAAACTCGATAAAAAGCAAAAACGCCCATCGAGTTCAATCACAACCCCAAATCAAACTAAATTTTCCAAATCCAAAATCGCACTAAAAATAATTGTGCACGCCAAATGCGAATGACTAGATCACTCTTCCTAGAAGGTGGGTTTAGTACCATTCGCGTCATGCAAATGATAGTTGGAGTGGTCTAGGCAACCCTTCCTAGAAGGTGGGTCTAGTCCCGTTCCTCTGATGCATGAAAAATCTCACACCCAAATAAAAAAATAAAAACACACTGAACTACGTAAGGCTTGATTCTCTTTAAAGAGATACGTAGGCAACCCGTCAAAACTCGGGTGCAACCCAAATCATAAAACAAACCAAATCCTTTGTATTTGTATGACTTTTAATCAAAAGGGTAAAAAGAAAGGGTCGAACTCAAACTTTAAAAATCAACCATACCGACGCCCTCATCCCGACGCATTGAAGGTAAATGTCGCCGAAGCCAAACCGACTAAACCCCTGCCGCCAAAATACGATGAGTTCAATTTGGGTATATCCCCCGAAGACCTCGTGAAGAACATAGCTCTGACCATACAGGGCATTAGGTGGCCAAACAGGAACGAAAAACCGTACCCGAATAAAGACATGAGCAGGTGGTGTGATTTCCATGACGATTACGGCCATGTGACCAAAGAATGCGTAGCCCTGAGGAGAGAGATCGCTTACCTCGTTTCTCGAGGAAGGATTACGGAAGTCGCACCAAACGCACAAGTCCCCCCTGATGTTGTGAAGGCCTCGCGTGCGGGAAGGCCAGCGTCGCCAGTTTGACAAAAGTCGTAAATGTGATCACCGGGGGGTCGAAGGTGTGCGGACTCACTTACTCATCAGCCAAGAGGAATGCGCGAGAGAGCACCCTTCCTCGCTCAGCACGAGAGAAGAGTGACATCTTCAGTCTCGCGATACACTTTGGCGAAGACGACGTCAGTGGCCTTGACGAAGCTCACCACAACGGCCTCGTGATTTCTCTGTCGATTGGAAACGTTTTGATGAAGCGAGTCCTCATCGACACCGGGAGTTCAACTAATCTCATGACGCTGGAAGCCCTGAAAGAAATGGGTCTGAGTGAGAAGGACGTAGACAGAAATCCTACATCACTCTTAGGCTTTAGCGGAGAAGTGAAGCACACAGTAGGAGATATCATCCTTCCCACATACGCAAAGGGCGTGAACATTCAGGTTAGATATTCTGTCATGGATTGCCCTTCATATTATAATGTAATTATGGGAAGACCGTGGCTCCATGATATGAGAGCCGTTCCCTGCACTTATCACCAAACGGTGAAGTTCCCGACTCCGTGGGGGGGTCAAGAGATCCATGGTGATCAAAGAACGTCCTGGGAATGTTACAAATCGGCGCTGAAACCAGCCGCCGGTCACAAGTCTACCTAGCAATTAAAGAAGGCCACTAACTCTACCCTCCTAAAAGAGAAAGAAAAAGAAGGTGATCAGGTAGATCAATCTGACCTCAATCGGTCCGTAAAAATTGGAAGAGATTTGGAGCCAGTTATGAAAAATGAGCTGATAGACTTCCTCAGTAAAAACTCGGAGTGTTTTGCCTAGTCCCATGAGGATATGATGGGGATCGATCTGGGTGTCATCACGCACCGATTAAATGTGGATCCTAATCACACCCCCAGTAAAACAAAAGAGAAGGAAGTTCGCCGCTGAGAGAAATAAGATAGTGGACGAAGAAGTAAGGAAGTTGATGGAGACTGGAAAGATCAAAGAAGTCAAGTATCCGGAGTGGTTAGCAAACGTAGTCGTTGTTCCCAAGAAAAATGGGAAATGGAGGATGTGCGTTGATTTCACGGATTTGAATAAGGGTTGTCCCAAGGATTCATTTCCGTTGCCTCACATAAACGCACTGGTAGACGCCACAGCGGGCCACGAGCTGCTGACTTTTATGGATGCTTTCAGCGGATATAACCAGATTCGTATGGAAGAAAGCGATCAGGAGAAGACATCCTTCATTACCAACAAGGGAACGTATTGCTACAAAGTAATAACCTTTGGGTTGCGGAACGCTGGGGCCACGTATCAGAGGTTGGTGAACAAAATGTTCCAAGATCAGATTGGAGAAACTATGGAGGTATACATAGATGACATGCTCGTCAAATCGAAGAAAGTTGTGGACCATAGAAGTCATCTAGGGGAAGCTTTCGAAATCTTGAAGAAGTTCAACATGAAGTTAAACCCACAGAAATGTACGTTTGGTGTGAAGTCGGGAAAATTCCTAGGGTATCTAGTCACCCAGAGAGGAATAGAGGCTAGCCCTGAGCATGTCCGAGCAATAACCACTCTGAAGTCCCCTAAATGCGTAAAAGACGTCCAAAAACTCACGGGGCAGATCGCCGCCCTGAACAGGTTCATATCTAAGTTAGCAGACCGGTGTCGTCTCTTCTACGAGGTCCTCAGAAAGAATAAATGCTTCCAATGGACTCCCAGGCATGAAGAAGCTTTCCAAGAGTTCAAGAGCTATTTCTCTAATCCTTTGATCCTGACCAAACCCGAAGTAGTGGAAACCCTGCCTTTATATCTCGCGATCACTGAAAAAGCCGTTAGCGGGGTGTTGGTCAGGGAGCAGGATGGGCAGCAGCAACCCGTGTATTACGCCAGTAGAACTCTTCTATCAGCTGAGACCCGGTACTCTTCCTTAGAGAAGTTGGTCCTTGCCTTAGTCATGTGCTCCCACAAACTTCTCCCATACTTCGAGGCTCATCCGATAGTGGTAAGAACTACACACCCATTGAAGACAATAATGCACAAGCCTGAGTTCACGGGGAGAATGGGCAAGTGGGCCATCCACTTGAGTGGCTTCGACATCAATTACGAGCCTAGAACCGCAGTGAAGTCCCAGGCACTGGCTAATTTGTGGTTGATTTTAGCCCTACGACGGAAGAAGGATCCGATCCAACGGAAGTGATGACGATAGAAACAATGTCTCCAGCCTAATGGACGCTTCACACGGATGCCGCCTCTAACGCTGGGGGAACAGGGATAGGGGTAGTCCTAAAATCAAAACAGGGGGATAGGGTGGCGCAGTCCGTAAGATGTACGTTTGAGGCCACGAACAATGAAGTGGAATATGAAGCCCTGATCTTTGGGCTAACCCTCGCCGAGGATCTGAACATACGACAGATAGAGGTCAAGTGCGACTCGTTGCTAATAGTCAACCAAGTGTTGGGGTTGTACGAAGCAAGGGATGAGAGGATGGCGGCTTATCTGGAGGAAGTCAAAAATCTAATCCCTCGTTTCGAGAAAATATCCTTTGTGCAGATCCCAAGAGAGCAGAATGCCCAAGCAGATTCCCTTGCCCGCCTAGCGTCAGCCATTGATCCTGAAGAGTACCCTGTGATCCTGATGGTTCACATCATGGTTCCCGCCATAAAAAGAACTCAAACTGATGATACCAAGAAGACTGAAAGAGTGAACGAAGATATCAATCTTCTTGGAATAGCCCCCCACAGTGTCTTCATTAGCAGTGACGACGTGGACGCCACAAGTTACCGAAATGTTCCCGATCTAGACTTACCCTTTGACGGATCGAATGGCGAGAGAGCCCTCTTCGACCCTTCGGAAGCTAACAAAACCCCTTGGACTTAGCCGTACCTAGATTGGTTAACCAGGGGAAAACTCCCAGAAGACAAAGTCGAAGCGAAGTTGCTAAAGATAAGGGCCACTAAGCTCATGGTGGAAGGCGGGAACCTGTTCCACAAATCGACGGTGGGAACGCTACAATGGTGCCTAGCTAAAGAGGGCATTCAGAGACTTCTTGAGGAACTTCATGAAGGAGATTGTGGGAACCACACCGGGGGGAGAAGTCTATCCAACAAGGCCCTTCGACAAGGGTGGTTCTGGCCTACTATGAGGAAAGATGTTGTAGATTTCTCCCGTAAATGTGATGCCTGTCAAAGGCACGCATCGACCGCTCACCAACCTCCTGAGCCACTCTACCCCACACTTACACCATGGCCCTTTATGCATTGGGGGATGGATATAGTCGGGAAGTTACCCCCCTCGTCCGGACAGAGAGTGTTCTTCCTTGCTATGACTGATTACTTCTCCAAGTGGATAGAAGTTGAAGCCTACCGAGAAATCAAGGATAAGCAAGTGATATCCTTCATTACCAGAAACATCCTTTGTCGTTTCGAGGTACCGACGGAGATTGTATGCGACAATGGCTCTCAATTCATAAGCCAGAAGACCAGAGACTTCTGTAGTCACTGGAAGATTGACCTGGTCACTTCAACCCCCCGTTATCCCCAGTCAAATGGGCAAGCTGAAGCTAGTAACAAGGTGCTCATAAATAACCTGAAGAAGAGGCTCGTGAAGGCCAGAGGAAACTGGGTCGATGAGCTCCCATACATTCTCTGGGCTGATCGCACGACGCCAAAGGTCGCAACTGGTCAATCCCCTTTCTCCTTAACACGCGGATGCGAAGCGGTCATTCCCGCTGAAATTCTCATCCCAACCACTCGCACCAGCTTCATGACCGAAGAGCGTAATCGTCAGGAGTTGTCGACTGACTTAGATACTTCTGACGAACTTCGAGACCAAGCCCGGTTACGGTTAGCAAGACACCAGCAACAGGTTACCCGGAGCTATAACCAGAACATCAAGATCCGAACTTTCCGGGTTGGCGACTGGGTGCTACGACGAGTCTTTCAGAATACCCGTGAAACCAAATCAGGGAAACTAGCCTCGACCTGGGAAGGGGCCTATAAGATAACAGGGGTCGTCGGGCAAGGTGCTTACCAGCTGGAATCAAAGAACGAAGAACCCGTCCCTCGGAGCTGGAACGCACTGCACTTGAAGAAGTATCACTTCTAAGGGAGAACTCCTTCTATCGGAGCGAAGACCTCCCCGAGTCCTCAGAAGAAGATCCTCGACATCAGATAGTCTAGACACTAGAGGTCAACAGTCCGCAGTTTGTTATGTTGCTTTTATTTAAGTTCATCTTTCTTGGTATGGTTAACTTATTTGTGTGAAAACTCTTTGTTGTGTGATTTATATGCTCTGTCTCGCTTTATCGAATGAATGACATTGATTTATCTCTGCGTGTTTATCCTTGTTTTTCCTTTCTTGCATGAATAAAACTGAAAACTGAAAGTGTATTTCATTTATGTATAAAATGCCATGTACAATTAGACATGAATATGAAAGCAACAAGAGGTAACCAATCCTAGACTACAACAATAGAGGTAACCAATCCTAGAAATGCCTCTAACCGGCCGCCCTTCCCGAGCGCTAGTCCCAACGCGATACTCGTTGCACGCCTGCAAACTTCATCGGTAAACGCAGCTGCCACCCGTGACCAGAGACTTCTGCAGGAGTCCTCGTCCTGAAGCCTTCAATCCGAAGCACTTATCCGTCTAGAAAATTCCTGCACACAAACGAAGGGCAAACACAAACAAAAATGCACAGAGAATAAAAGGAAAGCATGCATGCACCAAAAAACTATCAACTTCCCCTTCCTGAGGAAGTGGAAACATCCAAACAAAGGACGCATATTGTTCACGACCCCTGCACGCCCACACGAGTCACCAGAAATTTGTTCAAACGAAAGCAAAAGAAACAACATAAAAAGAAGAAAAATCTTCTACAAGGGCTCGCGGCCCTAATCTTCATCAAGAGTGCCTCCCAGCTGCTCCGCGGTGCCCATGGACAGTCCGTCACCTCTTCCCGATGTCCCACCCGCATTTGGATCACGACCACTACCTTCTTATTCCACATCCAGAGAGTCCAAGAGTTCGTCACTAGGAGCTGGTTGATCTAGAGGATAACAACTGTGGAAAGACGCGATCTCGGCATCCAGATCCCAATCCAAGTACTCGCCAGCCGCGAATTGCTTGATCGTCTCTACCCGAGACATCATTGAGCAGTAGGCCCCAATCTCGCTAGCTTCTTTAGCAATCCTCTTGTTCTTGGCCTCGAGCTCGGCGATCTTGGACCGGTCCGACATAGCTTGAGAGGAATGACGTTTGACCGCCTCGGTAAGTTTTGCCAGCTTGGTCGCATCCGTCTTCTGGCGCTCAGTTGCCAGATGGATCTCCTTCTCCAAAGCAGTTTTCTCAACATCCCACTGGGTTTGACGCTCCTTGAGAATTAGCTCCTCTCCATCAACAGCCTCCGCCACCCATAGGACACCTTGCAGGGCCTGCGTACAGAGACACGATATCAGACACAAAAAAAAGAGAAAAGAAGAGAATAGGAGAGTAAGGGATGACCGGATAAAACGGACCTTCCAGATCAACAAGCCCGCGTCCCTGACCAAAAAAGAGCGAGGAACTTTCAGGCGGGGTTTCTTTGAGCCGTGGGCACTTTGAAGTTTCTGCCACAAGTCCGAGGGGCCTTTATCATCCAGATCGATGACTTCAGTAACGCTGGGTGATGGTCTCTTAGCCGGGGTTGCTTTCGCCACAACCTCTATCTTTACCTTCGGATCCAAAGGTGGTTTCTTGTCACTTGAGCAGAGTTTGTGCTGAATAAGGGCTGCAGTAGAAAAACTCCTCCCTAGAGATGAGGAAGGCTCTGGAAAGACAGGCATCAAGAGTTCAAGAAGACAATTGTCGTCACATTCACAAGTCAAGGATTAAATATATATATATAATATAAAGAAAGCAGGGAAGCACATACTAGTAGGGTTTTTAACAGGGCATGGCCCCTTGCCAGTAATTTCCCCAAGCTTTGGAGCACCATCCTCGATCGTCCTCTCAGAATTCCCTGACCCCGCGTCATCCTCGTATCCCTGACCCCGGTGTGTTTTTAGTGTGTTTAAGTCTTTTTCTTTAGTTTTGTGTTTTATTTTGAGTCGTTTGTGTAGTTTTTGTATTTTCTTAAGATATGGAGTCTACATAAGCTTTGGTGGTGTTTTGTAGGTTTTTAGAAGCTATTTGGAGCATATTTTGAAGAAAGGAGGAAAGCACTTGAAGATAGCACTCAAGAATGAAGTGAAGATGAAGATTTAGCGCTCAAGAAAAGTCATTGAAGATCAAGTTTGAGCTTGTAAAGAGATAGAGAATTTCGTTACAAGAACATAGGAAAAAGAATCGAGTCAATCGGAGTTGTAACGAATCCTCTACACAAGTTTTACTCAAGGCTGTTCGAAATGCTGAACAGGGTCGTATACGAGACTGTCAGGGTCGTCAACGAGGTACCGCGAGAAGCAGCGTGTCAGAGTCGGTGCTATAATGGGCTTTTATCCTATTTCCTTTTATGTTATTAGATAGATAGAAGGGATATATTTTATTAGAAGATATTATTTCCTTATAGTTAGATTTAAGATAGATTTATTTCCTTAAAGAAAGATTTAAGATAGAATAGTTTCTCTATAAATACACTTGTCCCCTCTTTAGTTTTCTTATCATTCAAGTTAGAGGAGGAGGAGGAGAGAAGAGAGAGGGGGCGTGAGGAGAGGATAGAGAGACGAGTTTGTGGTGTTGCTTGGAAGACAAGTTTGCTTTGGATTTGCTTGTAAGTTTACTTTTTAATTTAATTTAGATATTTGCAATCATGATTTGTGAGTAGTCTTCCTCCCTAAGGTTGGGGTTAAAACCCAACAATGGTTGTGCATGCTTGTTTATGATCATGTCTTGATTGTTTTTATTGCATGATTCTATTCTCTTGTTCTTAATCCTTGAGACGAAAGTTGAAAGGAATTTCTCATTCATAGTTGAAGCGAAAGCGAACACCTTG
Organism: Fallopia convolvulus; assembly: GCA_964016875.1. Lineage (NCBI taxonomy): Eukaryota > Viridiplantae > Streptophyta > Magnoliopsida > Caryophyllales > Polygonaceae > Fallopia > Fallopia convolvulus. The sequence continues at coordinate 5,932,649 of OZ024721.1, forward strand.
AATCAGAATAGTCAAAATAGGGTTTTGAAGGGAAAGCAGATCAATCCTAGTTGAAGTAGAAGAGATAGATAGTAAGTTTATTGATAGGACGAAAGTTGATTAATTTACTTGCTTAAGTTAATGAAAGTTGACACCTTTATGTGATAAAAGCATGATCTTTATGTTTCATAAGCGTTTGGCATGCATAATTGTTGTTGTGGGGATACCTAAACCTTAGAATTTCTCTTCCTTGAAAAAAATCCTTGCTTTTCTCTCTTACTTGTGCCCTAAGTAAGAAAAAAACTTGATACTGACTTTCTCCTTGCGGACGAACCTGACTCTGCTATACAACAGCGGGGTCTTGACTTATAAATTTATTTGTTGTCAAGAAACCCTTTCAACAAATTGGCGTCGTTGCCTGGGAGATTTCAATAGTGCCAAGTTTTGTTCTTTTTACGTTTTTTGGGGACTCCGCCGAGTCGGTAACAACCCCCCTAGGGTCGGTACCGACCGTGCTGGGCAACCCAGTTTCTGTGCCTTTTCTGTTTATTTTCTAGGTCACTGTCGAGTCGTTAACGACCTTATCTAGGCTCGGTAACGACCCTGTCGACAGGTAGTTGTTTCTTTCTTTTTAGTTTCGGTTTTCACGGGATCATTCCAGGCTCGTTAACAACCCTATCCAGGCTCGTTAAGGACCCTCGCCGAGAACCCGTTTTTGCTTTTTGATTTCGTTTTTTGTTTTTGTTTTTGCTTACAGCGTAGGACAGCTGAAGGACGTCGAGTTGTCTCTAATCCAATAAAGTAGACCCTGAACTCGAGCGTTCCCTCCACAGGAGATTAAGAGAACGCAAAGCCATGGCTACGCCTGACGATCTAACTAAGCAGATTGCTGAACTCTGTTTAGAGATAGAGGAGATCTAGAGAGAAAGGGAAACCATAGCTGCTAGGGCATATGAAAAAGCTAATTACATGAGGGATCCATATAGGAACCAAGGTGATACCTTTTATGCATGGAGGAATTACAATCAGCCCACCTGGGGCAATTATGCATATGGCCACGGGAGCCAACCTCCTCAGCAAGAACAGAGTGTTCCACCTTATCAACCTCCGGGCTATCAAGAGCCACCATCTTGGGTGCAAGGACTCTATGAAGGGATTAATGGAGTGAAGAATAAAATCAATGGAGTCCAAGCTAACCTCAATTATCAAATGAAACGGTGGGAAGAGTTTGATATTTGGAAGAAGAGTGTTGACTCACAACTTTGTAACCTAGCTGCACGGATTCCAAGACCTCAAGGGCAATTTTCGAGCCGACCCGAAGAGAACCCCAGAAGACAAATTGCAGCCATACACCTCAGAAGTGGCAGGGAGTTGCCAGATCGAGCCGAACCTAATGACACCGAGCACGGCAACGAAGAAGATGCCCCGGTCAGGCTCCTTACCGACCCCAACAGGGTCGTTAACGAGGCTCCCCAGCTCGATACCGAGTCATCCATGCCAGGTAAGTCTTCTGAACCTAACTCTGAGTTCGTTACCGACTCCCCTAGGGTCGGTACCGACCCTTCTCCTTCATCGAACGACCCTCTTGTCGATTCAGTGGGTCCTCGATCCGGGTCTCTCTCTATCCCGAGTCCATCTAAAACTCTTCCTTTCCCGATTACGAAGTCTAATGATGTTATAGAAGGAAAGTTTAGACGCTTTGTTAAGATCCTTCAAGGGTTAAATATTTCTATACCATTTACTGATGCCCTTAATGAAATGCCTGCCTACGCTAAATTTTTGAAAGAGATTTTGAGTAGGAAAAGATCTATATCAGAGATGTCAAATGAGGTTCATTCCATAAAGCTCCCTGAAAAACTCGGTGATCCATGTAAGTTTGCAATTTCAATAGGTATTGGGACTCACCGTTTTAAAGCTCTATGTGATCTAGGTGTCAGTGCTAGTTTATTACCATTATCCATCTGGACCAAGGTTAACATGGGACCACTAGAGCCTGTCAAGATGAAACCCTACATGGCGGATGGATCTTCTGTAAAAGCAATTGGAGTTGTTGACGATGTTCCTGTCCGAGTTGGAAAATTCTTTGTTCCCAACGACTTCATTGTACTAGATATGCCAGAAGACCCAGTGGTGCCAATCATTCTGGGCAGACCGTTCTTAGCCACCGCAGGGGCACGTGTAGATGTCAGGAAAGGACTTCTCACATTCGATATTGGAGAAGAGAAGGTCGAGTTTCAATTCAATTCGTCGGTGAGCGAAGTGGCTAGTTGTAGTATTGAAGAGTCTACCGACCCACCTTGGCTCGGTAACGACTCGTCTTTGAGTATAGAAGCAAGCAAATGCAAGGAAAAGACACATACCGAAGGTCCTACCAACCCGCCATGGGTCGGTACCGAAACCAACACCGCAACTGAGTCATACATGCATGACATCGAGCCACTTCCAGATCCAACAGGGTCGTTAACGACCCCCTACACCTCGGTAACGAGCCACTTCCCGAATGACCCTGGATTACCAAGCGTTCTTATTGATGATAGAGGAGCAAATATTTTGGAGAGAAGCTATGATGTTTTTCAGGCTAAGTATGGGGTTTCTTATGATCCCTTCGATACTGTATGGCAGCCGCCCTAGGTAAGCTAAGGTAAGTTCGTCGGGCTAACGACGTTAAAAATAACGCTTAAAAATAGCCCCCCTCTCACGCCTCTCTCTCTGCTCTCCTCCTCCTCCTCTAACTTGAATGATTGTGTGTTGTGTAGAGAAAAAACAAAGGGTAGACAAGAGTATTTATAGAGAAACTAATCTATCTTAAATCTATCTATAAGAAATAATATCTTCTAATAAGATATATCCCTTCTATCTATCTAATAACATTAAAGGAAATAGGATAAAAGCCCATTAATAGCACCGACTCTGACACGCCGCTTCTCGCGGTACCTCGTTAACGACTCTGACAGCCTCGTTAACGACCCTGTTCAGCACATCGAACAACCTTGAGTAAAACTTGCGTAGAAGATTCATTACAACTTCGTTCGACTCGATTCTTTTTCCTATGTTCTCGTAAGGAATTTCTCTATCTCTTTCCAAGCTCAAACTTGATCTTCAATGACTTTATCGGAGCGCTTAATCTTCATCTTCTCTTCATTCTTGAGTGCTATCTTTCATCGGCTTTGCTTCTTTCTTCAAAAAATGCTCCAAATAGCTTCTAAAAACCTACAAAATACCACCAAAGCTTATGTAGGCTCCATATCTCATGAAAATACGAAAACCTACACAAATGACTCAAACAAAAACACAAAACTAAAGAAAAAGACTCAAACATTCTAAAAACACACCCTAAAAACATGACTAAAAAGGCGGACATCACACACATGGAGTTCGAGGATATGAGAGGACTCAAAACCCATGTCTTCGACACCCGTGTTGGCCATGGGGATTAGCAGAAAAGGAGTAGAACGAGAGTTAGAAAAAAAAATGGGGGCAAGAAGAAGACGAAGCGCGAGGGAAAAGACGCGTATCTCTGAAGAGGTCTGAAGCAAGGCATTTAAAGCCTGAGTGATGGGACTCCTCATGTTCTCGAGGAATATCGAACGGATGGGTGATCCCCACATGGCGCACGCTGCTTGCATTCACGCGGCAAATCCGATCCAAATCCCGCCTAAAAGATTTGGATCAGGATTTGGGGGTATTGTTAGGCCCAAAAATCTATCAGCCCATTCGATGAGTTAAGCCCATGAACGCACGAAGAAATCACCAATCGGGCTGAGCAAGAAGAGATCTTGGAATAGAGAAATCTCCAATCATTCGATGGAAGGGAGAAAGCATCCATTACAAGCGGAAATAACCATCCCGAAGGCGCACGAGATAGCGTTTCAAGCCTCCGAAACACGCGGAAAGTGGGAAAGTAGTTATGGGTCGTGTCCTAAAGATCCGGAGATCGTGATACTAGGGAGATAACCGTTGCAATGTAAACGTATATATCGATTTTACTTGTTTTTGTTAAGGCATGCGAACATCAGTTAGAAATACACACGAGATTACAGATTTCTAGAGCAAAATCAATTTCTCTTCGTTCTTTGTTCTTGTGAATCCAACGTTTGTGGAGGTCGATAGCTTCTTTTGATTTCGATCGTGCCCCAATTCAGGACAGATGTTTGTCAAGCAAATTTTTGTCCAAAACAATGCCCGAAGATTTATTCTCTTTTTTTGGTTGAAGGAGAGGCGGCACTCTCCAGACCCTCTAGGGGCATTTTATTAATAAATAAAAATGGGCTAAGTAGTCAACAAACGGGGGATAGCCCCACCCTTAACATCAGCAGAAATAAAAGACAAAACACCCTCTGGCGGGTCAAGCAATACATGAAATCCTATATTAAACGAAAAAGCAAAAGAAGCTAAGTAGTCAACTACACTATTAGCTTCTCTATAAATATGACGAAATTGAATAGCTTAGTCTCTAAGAATAAAGTCTTTGCATCATACCAGACTAAAGAGTGGATGACTACGCTCCATAGGCCGACCAAGAAGAAGAATCACCAATTGTGAATCCACTTCCAACTCGACCCTCCTGTACGTAGCCCTTGCTCCAAGCAAGACTCAGCCCTTGAAACACAGCCCATAACTCTGACATTGGAACCGTACAAATACCAATATTATGCACAAAACCAATACACCACTTACCATCACAATCCGAATGACCCCTGCAGTAGCCGTAAGACCATCTTCACGAATCGAACCATCAATATTTAGCTTGACACACCCAACTCTTGGCCAATTCCAACTGCCTCAGATGAAGTATCATTCTGTGTGTTCAAATCTACTTTGCAAGAGAATTCAAAAATCAATTCAGCTTCTGTGCGAGCCTAGATGTAAGTGCAAACCAAGTGCAAGATATTGTTCTTGTGAAAATGGCAGGTCCGGCTGACAATGACCCACAGTACGGGCCATGGACAGTGGTCCAACGTATATTCTTTTTTCTTATCAACTGACAAATCTTTCCCATGTCCAACAAAGGAAAATTTCTTTTCAACAACAGATTCCGTATCTTTATGATTATGATTTGATAATTCTGAATCCTCCTTTTCCTCAATCGACAGTCTCGCAAATCTGTTACTTGCCCCACTTGGATGAAGCACCCTCCTTCATGGCTACTGACTTACCTTGACGACGACGTTGGACCACTGTCCATGGCCCGTATCGTGGCTCATTATCAGTCGGACCTGCCGTTTTCACAGGAACAATATCTTGCACTTGGTTTGCACTTACATTTCCCATTGGAACATGTTGTGGTTAATTAGTAGGACAATTCAGATTTTGATGACCATACTTCCCACATTTGACAAATAACATGAAGCCCTCCATATTCCATGTGGAACCAACATCCATTAACCGTAATCGGTCCCTTCAAAGGTTTTGTAATATCCACCTCCACACACACCCGAGCAAAACGACAACGGTTGGAGAACAGGGTTTTCTTATCAACTTTAATCGGCCTTCCAACCCCTTGAGCCAATTGAAGCAAATTTTTTTCCTCGTACATGATCATTAGTAATCCAGAAAAACGAATCCAAACCGGAGTGGTCGTGATGACATCCATGAACAGATTGAACTCTGGACTCCAGGGCGGATAATAAGGTAATTAATGACCAAAAATCATCCAAGGTCCGCCCATAAGGGCTTTCAAATAGTCATGTTCAACTGAAAATTTAACGACGTCGTAGTAACCATTTGGAAGATCGCAACTGTCATAGTACCCCAGGACTCCAAAATTCACGAAACTTACGCTCCATGATAGCATGCATGAGGAATCATACCACCCAAATATTTCACAATAAGTGAAGACTGCCAAACCGATTTCACAATAACCATTTCGAAGATTTATTCGCTCATCTACTAACTACTCTACGTTTAAGAGGTAATTAATTCACTAATACTGTAGCTCCTTGAAAATACTAATACTATAGTGCCAACTTTTTATTGTCATGCAATTGCGGGCAGCTAGCTAATTAATTTGGCTAGCACTAATCAAACCGATTGAAAACTTTTGTAAAATCGTTGAGGTTGATCTGAGAGAAATTTGATAAAGCAAAGAAAATTAAAAGTGGGCAGTGGGCACCTATCTATTCTATCGCTAAAATTAAAATGAAACATATGATACCATTATCTAAGGGCCAAAAAAATTACCGACTACTTTTGGAAGGGTTGAATCATGCAGCAGACATCTAGTGCCACAAGCTAGCTAAGAAAAAAGATTAAATACCTATTCTTTTTAAGAAAAAGAATCTCTATTCACGACCTAAAAAATAGTAGCAATTACAAAAATTCATGACTTATCTGGTCACCACAAACTTGAGGCAAATAGCAACCAAGGAATCACATGCTTATCCTATGGTAATTATCAAAGACTAGTATGCATGCAAAACATTGGCCCTCGTCTGCAAGAAACCTGTAATTGATACAAACAAACCAAATTTAAGAAAACTGTCTTATCTCCATGTAAACAACGTACACAAACTTCTACCAAAAAAAAAAACGTACACAAACGAGAGTAGAGCTGAAACTTTATACGAGTCACACTGATTTTTTTTTAATAAGGAAATATAATTCATATATCAAGAGAAACTTACAACCCATAAAAGTATACAATTCAAAATAGTATACAACTAGTATGTATTCCCGTACCTTGTACGGGTTTTAAAATTAATAAATAAAAATTAATATATGTAAAGATATTTAAAAAAATCAATATATTGATTGTTTTATTTAACATATAAATATAAACAATTAAAAATAATCAATTAAGATATCTTAGTTAAAAAACGATTCTATCTAAAAAAAATATGTATTCTAAAATTTGTATGATAGTATAAAAAAATATCCTAATGATCTTCCTAAAGTATTGTTTAATAATATGATTTTCTATCCTATATTCTAAAAAAATGGATAAAAATTTACCATATCCAAAAATAAAATATTAGTATTTTTTAGAAAAAGAGTGATGTGGTCCAATCTAAAAGTGACATGTGTCGTTTAATAATTTTTTTAACCTCCGCTTTAGTTTATAGTTATGATGGAAAAAAGGTAGTAGTTTAATTAGAACTAAAAAGCCACGAGATCGAAGAGTAAATATTATGCAACACTACAAGAAGATAAGCGAAATCGACAATTATGGGCATTGATTTAAAAAAAAAAAGCTATCTTTTCTCCATGTAAAAAGCCAAGCCATTTAAATATTTAGCTACATTTTGTAATACTCCGTAATAAATACTTTTCGATAAAAATATCTACTTTTTTACATTGAAATTTGTAAAAATCTATACATTTTACGGATTTATAAGCAAAAAGAACACTGTTTTTAATTAAAAAAGTATTTTTAAAAAACAAGCTTAGCATAAAGAATAATTATAAGAAAAAGCCTCTTAAAAGGGGTTTGTTTTATGAGAAAACCGTTGATAATTGTATCGCACAAAGCAATTTAAACACCTCAGTTTATTAAAAAGGATAAAAAGCATTCGATAAATAGCTTTGTAATTTTATTTATTTTAATAAGTTTTTTTGTTGTTAAAACAGGAATAATTAACATATGTACTTAGGACATAGGTTAGAAAAACCATATATATATATATATTAATGGATGTTTTTTGGTAGAAAATATATTGATAAATCTACTGCAGTACAAGTTTTTTCTTATGATTCATATTCACATCGAACCCCACATTGCAAAAGAAAATCTATAACTATATATTAAAGTTGTCCGTTTTCGAGCCACCAGAACGATTCTGGCCCCACCTCATATTTACAAAGTTAATTTTTATTTCTAATATTTTAACTTTACACTATTATATTCTTTTTTAACTATTTAAATCTATCTTTAACATCAAGCAAATATCTATTTAGTATAACAATATCTTTTGAAAACTTCCTTATACAAATATTTAAAATCAAAGATAACAAAGTTAAAATATTTTAAAATAAGTATAAATATCTTTTATTTTTTCGCATGATGTCTTTTCACGAAATTATTTATAGATATATTTTTTCTTTTATAATAAAAAAATTAAAGATAAATACATATAATGTTTAAAAATAAAAAATAGGTAATATCTATAACTATATATTAAAGTTTTATCTTTTCGAGTCACCAGAACGATTCTAGCCCCACCTTATATTTAAAAAATTAATTTTATTTCTATTATTATAACTTCTTTCTATTAAATTCTTTATAACTATTTAAATTTATCTATAACATCAAAAAAATATCTATTTAGTATGATAATATTTATTGAAAGCTTCCTTATACAAGTATTTAAAATTAAAGATAAAATATTTAAATATTTAAAAATAAATATAAATATTTTATCATATATCTTTTGACGAATTTATTTATAGAAATATAGTGATTTTCTTTTATAAAAAATTATTGAATAAATAGTTAAAAATTTTTAAATTAATAAAAATGGATAATAAAATATTTAATAGATATTGAAATATTTGATAAACTCTAAATTTACGTACATGAAAAGTAATAAAATAGGAAGAATATAAAATAAATTACTTATATTATATTTTATATTATATTTTTATTTATTTATTAATATTCTATTTATAATGTTTATAAAATATCGAATCGTAGTCATAAATGGTACGACGGGTAAAACTAGTGTATCTAACATATAGGAAATTCTGATAAAAAATTATTCAGTATTAGAGTACCCAAAATAGTCCAAGACAATTGGTACTAGGGTTTTCCTGGAAGTAAAATTAATGTGTTGTTCTATTGATGAGAGACCCCTTTAAATAGGGTTTACAAGGGGAATATTACCTAGGATATTTATTATCCTTTCTTGGGGAATAATCTATCTCTAATACATTAATTGCCTAATATATTAAATACAATAAAATATTGGTACACAATTTCCCCCTCAAATGGTCGAGCGAGTTAGAAGTTGCAAGTCGAGTGTTTGAGCCATATCAGACTAGCATATACCGTAACAATCTTCTTGCCTCCTTGCAAGCAAACCGACTTTCACGATTTTGTCGTTGGCGAGCCCTCTAGCGCATAACGCTTAGAGGGAGTCCGAACAATCTTCTTGCCTCCTTGTAGGCAAACCGACTTTCACGGTTTTGTCGCGGGATCGACATCTAGATGACGTCTCGTTCTAGGGACATTTAGGATCTTTGGTGATCTTCCTGCCTCCTTGCAGGCAAACCGACTTTAACGGTTTTGTCATCGGCGAGCCTTCTAGCGCATAATGCTTTAGAAGGATACATGCGCATCAAAAGGACATCTGCTACGGCCACTTTTTTGGTATAGAGAGGTAAAAGAGCATTCTTCTATTAACTAAAGGCAAAAATGTCTGACATCGAGAGATAGTAAAAATAAAATCCTACGAAGGGTGAGGCCTCATTAAAACCTTCCGGCGGAAAAACCTTGTGGGACAAAACTCGCCGACGAGGAAAGAATGCATTCATTCTTACAAAACTAAAAAAATCTAGATCTATCTTGCCCCCATGATGCGTTCCGAGGTTGCTCGGTTCGCAAGGGTGCCTGATCTAGGCTTGGAAGGGCCTCGAATCTTCTCAAATATGACAGAACCGGGATAAGCACGAACCACAGGGTGGCTCGTGAGGGAGTTACAAGAAAGGATCGGATTGAGTCCGATCCTAGGGCCGGCAAGGGGTCTCGGCCGAGAGGGGGTGATTGGGGTTTAGAAGGTTTGATGCCTAGGCCTTAAGGAAGAGGATTCTCAATTCTCAAAAGGCAATCTGTATAAAGCTAAGCCTAAATGAAACTGAGTACATCGAGTACTTTAAATAGAAAATGCAAGGTCTAACTAAGTCTAGCTAATGGGCCTTATTCTAGCTATCGGGTGGGTCTCTTAAGCATAAGATGACACACATTCAATATAGTAATACTATAAATAGAAACTAGCTATAAATAGGAAATATAATAAATATAATAATAATAATGAGTTAGAGGCTTTTCAAAGCCCAAAAAAACTAGCAGGGGCTTTTCAAAGTCGTCGTTCCTCTTTTTGAAACCTCTTGCCCCTAGTCATTGTCTTGTTGCTGCCTGGCTTGTCTTGATCTGAGTGATTCTTCATTCTTTGGGAAACTAGATCATTTGGAAAAGCGTCGAGGGAATCGCTTTAATTATATGAATCTAAGGACGACCGAGTATGAGGTTGTAAGATGACGATACATCAACTACTACGAATTCCGCCTCCATGACTTTCCTTGCCAAGGTCACTTTGGTTCGATTTACTCAGAGGGGACATACATGATAGGCTCCAACTCCAACTGCTTGCATGTCAGCCTGCTCAATATCCCTTTCCGCTAATCCGAGGTTGTGGAAGAGCTCGTAGTACATGATGTTGATGGAACTCCCATCGTCTATTAACTCCCTCTTCATGTCAAACTCGCAGATTTTCACTATAAGCACTAATGGGTCGTTGTGTGGTATTTGGTCATCTTGAAGGTTGGTACGGTAGAACGTAATCGGAAGAACGTCAATCTTTGGTCTTTGACCATTTCTCCTTCAACCTTCATAACCTCAAGCTGATGCAGACTCACCCTATAGTTGTTTCATGCCTCCGTGTCGTTCTTGTGGAGTGTTCCGACGAACTAGATCACGTGCCTCTTCATCTCAGCAAGCGGGTTGTCTTGCCTCAACTGATCCAATATATATGTATTCCTTCAAATGTCCCTATTTGACTAGATACTCCAAGTACTACAAAAAGTCCCTACAAGAGCTGGTACCGTGGTCTCGAGCCTCATGGTATGAACAATATCGCCTCATATTTTCTTTCTAATATTAACGGAAGGAGCCTCTTGTGGCTTCTGGTAATATGGATGTCTTTTTATCTTTCTTAATACACGATAAAGTGGGATGTTGAAGATGGTAGTCAGGGCTTTAGTCTGAGTCTTGATAATCATCTGATTGGTGACTTCTTGCCTCGCGTCTTTTCTTTTGACGATTGTCCAACGTCCTTGACCTTTTGCGGGATGACGGTCCCTCTTTGCGACTGTTGTGATCCTCTTTCAACCGTACGTATTGTTTGATTCACTTCTGGAACTCAAACATTGTTGCCGGTGTTCACAAGGTCAAACTTTCTCTAAGTTTGGAGTCCTCTTCGAGGGACAGTTTGAAAGCCGAGATTGTCGACCTATCATCGCATCCCTCGATCTCTGCATGGAGTACCATAAATCGCGATGTGAAAGTCTTTAATCTATCACCTCTTCGCATTCGGCAAGTAAAGAGATTATCTATGGAAGCGGGCTCTTGACTATTTCCGACGTAGCGGTCGAAAATTTGTGCACCAGCTATTCCCATGAGTGGATCGAGTTTGCAGGAAGGCTGTGGAACCATTTGACAGTATTTTGCCCCAAGCTTGCTGCAAACATTTTGCACATGAGTGCGTCGTTAGAGACCCAGAGTGCCATTTTGTGTGTGTATGCCACGATATGATTAACGGGTCACTCCTTCCATCGTACAAATCAAAGTTTGGATTTGAGAACTTTGTGGGTGGTTCCTGTTTCCGAATTTCCTATACAAAAGGCGTAGAATTCAGCCTAGTCATCTTTAGCTCCGCGTGCTCCTGGTCTGATAACATCGCTTCTCCTTGTTTGTTTAGTAGTCACCTTAGTCGGGCCTATATCATGAACTCTTGGGCTATGCGCCTCTCTCGAGACCTTGCATCTCTTTTGTCCATGTAGTTATGCCTTACATAACGCCTTACAGATGAATCGTCTCGCTCTCTTTCCTCCTGCGTGTGCGTCGGCGCTCTACACTATGTGCTTCTTCATCCTCCTCCCTTCTACTTTGACGAAAATCATCACGATTAGATCGTTGCATATCATTGAGACGATTGTGGGAATGTCTCTGATGTTTGAGATGATAACGATCATTCTTCCACCTTTGTTTCTTACGAAGTTGCTCTTCCCCGAGACTTTGTGCGACATGGTCATGTTCTAACTTGGATTTTTCACGGATTTGTCTATCGAAACCTGCATCGCTTGATACGCCATGCACGTTAGATCCGCGCCAATTTCCTCCTTCAATTGCGCTTCTAATCCTTACTGCCCTACTTTTGGAATCAGTCACGGGGACGGGGCGCTTCCCATGTACTTTGTCGATCGAATGTTTTAGCCATTGAATTTCTTCTCTAGCCTCTATCAATTCTTGTCTTTCAGCCTCGCACAATACCTCTTCGCGGGTGGTCCTATCAAGTCCTGTCTTTCGGCCTCACACAATACAATTCATGTCAACGACGGATCTCTAGTCTCAAAACTCATATTATCGACGGGTATCAGGTTCAAAGGAGTAGTTCGACGACGCTTGTGCGATCGGCGAATCCTCACGGATGGTCCGACAGCGGTGCGGTTCTTCACGGGTAGTCCTTTGCGAACGGGGCGTCATTAACGGCGGTGACCCGAAGGTGCGGTTTGGTAAAGGGTGGGTGTTTGTGGATGCGAATTTAAGACGCATCACGACAGTTGCGGTTCCTTGCATGTGGTCCAGCAACGGTGCGACAACGATGGTTTCTCGCGAACGGTGGCGACGACCGAGCGAGATGCGGCGGCGACTACTCCTGGTGGTTTTTAGCGATTTGTTCTTCTTCACAAATGGCGTCAATTGTAGTACTCGAAATTGTCCTAGACATATTGGTACTAGGGTTTTCCTAAAAGCAAAATTAATGTGTTGTTCAATTGATGGGAGACCCCTTTAAATAGGGTTTACAAGGAAAATATTTCCTAGGAATTTCTTATACTTTCTTGGGGAATAATCTACCTCTAATACATTAATATCGTAATATATCAAATACAATAAAATATTGGTACATACAAATATATAAGATTTTAAATTACTCCATCTATTGCCAATTACTTTTATAAAATAACCTCATGAGCTTATATAATGGCCTAACATGCATATGCGCACAAACAGATGTATGGACCAACGGACCTAGAAAATGTATCCCTCATCTGAAATTCTAATAAAAATGTGACCGATATATAAACCTTTGGTTACTTTTCCTATTGACAATTGGATATTGGTCCAAACGTGCATATGCTATGCACATTCGGGTGTTGTCACTCATCCCTCGTTATATTGGCGTATCGGATTTTGTCATATACCAAGAGAAAAGATGCATGCAAACTAAGGAAAATCAAAAAAAGGAAGATGACATGGGGATTAAAGTAACATATATATGGCAACCAAAAAAATAGTAACATATATATGTAGTATTAGTTAATACAGATTTTCTCTTATCTCCTTAGGATATAGGTTAAGAATATTAGGTATAAAAATTAAGCACTAAAAGAAAATTAATAAACCTTATAAGTAATTAAAATAACTCTAAATAATAAATAATTTTTATTTTAAAATTTTTAACCTATGTCCCAAAAGTATAGATTAGAAAAATTATTAAAGTATTGTACTATTTATTTTACTTTATATGTCAGTTAATTTAACTGTACATTTACATTTCCTTTAGAAGGAAAAACAATTGTCCATTTACAAATATTGTAATTGCAAAAGTCAATACGAATTAGTTGCCTTTATTTTCTGCTCTCGTAGTTGCCTTTATTTTCAAAACAAAGTCCATTGGTATAAGTAATTAAAACATCATTAGTGATGTATAATCCTATGGTATAATTTGTGGGGTTATCTATATCATAATGACATCCTTGACCAAAAAAAAATAATGACATCGGACTTTTTTTCCCTTCAAACTAGCTAGGGGTGGCAACTTCATCGTGTAAACTGACAGAAACGTTAGTATTTTTTATGATAAGGTAGTGATTAATTAGTGATCCGGAAATTTTTACGCCACACTATAACATGGTATAACAATTTCACGCCATATAATAATGTAATATGAAAAATAATAAAATAATCTATTTTAAATCCATTTCAGGGAAGCGCCTCACCATGCCGCTATGGTAAGGTGTGAGAACCAAGTACCTCTTGACCTAGTGGTAATTGATACTAGGTTGCTTAAGCATTTGTTCAGAGGTTTCAAGTTCGAGACTCTCTGACGGTGTGTATACAGCAGAGAGGCTTGGGAGAAGCAACACCCCTAACGGGGTCCAACCCAACTCCGGTCCGGACGTAGGCACAAAGTGTCGAACCGGACGAGGCCCAACCCATCAAAAAAATGGTAATGAGAAATTCAATTGGGCCGACCCAATATTTTTTTTGCATTTTGACCGTTATTCGAACGGCTATATTTTCACACCTGAAAATTTATAGCCATTGGAATAACAGTAGAAATTTCCTACATAATCCCTTATTTCCGATATCATTCATACACATATCTTCACATTCTTCATCTTCTAAATTGCTCATTTTCAATAGATTAATCATTTGTAGACAATGTCTTATGGTGGAGAAAATTCATACTCTGGAGATGAAGGCCAAAATGCATCATATCAGGAAGGAGAAGAACAAGAAGAATCATTCATTTCGAGCAATTTTTTACTGGCACGTTAGTATGTATGTTCTTGTTTTGAATCGTGTAGAATTTGATATAATCGTTTAGAATTCGTTAAAATAATAAGAAATCATATGGAATCGATTATAATCATTTCGAATTATCTAGATTTGTTATACTAATTTAGAATTCATTAAATAATGTGAAATCGTTTATAATCGTTATGATTGATTAGAATTGTTATAGTTGTTTAGATTTGTTAAAATCGTTTAGAATTTTTATAATTGTATGAAATTGTTTAGAATTCGTTATAATCATATATATGAAATTGTTTAGAAACTTTTAGAAATTGATACGATCCTTTATGGCCGTTTGAATTAGATATAATCTTAAGAAATTGTTATAATAGTTTGGAATTGTTATAATCATATTAAATTGTTTAGAATCTTAATTTTGATAGAGTTTTTTATGTATATTCATGCAGTAAAGATTTCACAAGTGATTTTGCCACCATACATGTGTGGGATGAGAAAGATGAGTTTATTAAGTGGGCTAGGCAAACATGTCGAGATAGGATGATGATTTTGCTCATTTCAAACTCAAATGAAAATTATGCAAAGCTTACATGCAAGCAGTCCGAGAAGTCTATATCGAAAAAAGAAGATAGGAGAGTCAAGGAAGTGCAACTGGACGTTTTAGTTGGTTGAGTGTTGAACAAGGTGTAATCGAAAATAGACTTTGGAGGTGAAGTTCGACATGCATAACCATGAGTTTTGTACCAGTTTCCTTAGACATCGGTATGCTAGCCGAATGAGCTCAGCGGAACAGGATATGATCATTAATGTTTTCGGATTATTCTTGAGCCTGAAGGCTAATTCAACTATGTTGGTGTTTGTCAACCCTTAAAATGTGACGCTTGGTGATGCGACATTTCCTAGGCGTAGGACTTAGTCATATTTTATGTATTTTTCTATTTTATCATATTTTCATTTATGTCTTTTCGAATTTAGTCGTTGCTATTTTTAGCATTACTATTTATGTTTTATAGGCTTTTGGACGTTGGGCCTTGCTTGCATGCAAACCCTATTCCATTAAACCTTGTTGCTTGTTAGGGTTTCGAGATCCACCTCTTTATAAGGAGCTCTCGAGCTTATTTATTATGAACACACATTATAGACTGGTTTTAGAGTTGAGGAACGCTCCTTTGATACTAGTCTCGTGCGCCCATTGTTCGATTCTATCCAAAGCTCTCAAACACACTTCGATTGCCCTTAACATAGGACGATCAATCAAGGCTCATCACGTTGAGCCTAGGCTGATTCCATCATGTTGGTTTCCGTCGGCCTCTACGAGTCCATAACATTGGATCTCGTTGGTTACAAGTCTTCTGCTTCGCTAGCTATTGAGACCCACTACACGTCCAAATCGAGGATCCATGACGTTCTTGAATCCAACAGGAAAAAAGGTCGAGGTCACCGAGGAACCAGCCGAGCTTGTTGTCTCGCCCATAAACGTGTCACATGTGCCTATGATCAAGGCCACCGAGGAGACAACCCTGCCCATTGTCGTCACACCCGTGACCGTGCCATACATGACCATTGTCGAGGACGCCAACCCCAATCATCCAACACCAACACCTTCCTTGGACTTGTCTTCGACGCTAGATTGGCCACTTCCCATGCCCTTACCTTTGTTGTCCTACATCGAGTCCGAGATCCACTTTGAGCTTACATCAACACCATACATATTGACTTTTGAGAAGATCGAGGTCAGTGACAAGCTCCACTTCTTTGCTGTTTTGGTTGCCTTTTCCTTCACCAACTCGAAGCGAGGACGCTTTGAATCTAAGCGGGGGGAGAATGATGCGACCTTGCCTAGGCTTGGACCCGATCCCGGCCAACCCGAGACTCCCTAGGCCTTGACGACTCCCTTGACCTAGTACTGTTTGTTCATGTTTTATGGTCATATGTTCATGTTCGATTAAATCATCATATAAACGTTAAACTTCTTAAAAAAATTTGACAATAAAAAATATAAAAAATTTGTTTTTTTTTATTTTAATTTTTTCGCTTGTTTTTGCCAAAAACACGATACACGACATTTTGCATTATGTTCACATATTTTATACACATGTTCACATTATTACAAGGGTTGTTCACATTATTACAAGGGCTGTTCACATATAACTACTTTTTAACTTCAGAAAATTTATTATACGTTCACATATAATATAAGTACGTTCACATATTAGTATTGCATGTTCACGTTTTATGGTCTTATGTTCATACTCGATTTATATCATTCTACATACGTAAAAAAGACTTAAAAATAAAGTAAAAAAAATAATAATTTTTTTAATTTTTTTTAATTGGATTATCTAGATTCATTTCTAATATTTTAATCGGATGGTCTAGATCAATTTATTTCTAATTTTTATGATAAACCCATTTTCATTTGAATCAAATTCTATATTTACAACCCTTATTATACCCAAAAAATATTATACTACATTCACATAATTGGGTGGTTTATTTAGCGGTAGAAACTGTTTAATGTTTATAATTTTATAAAATTTCTTTAAAGCAACCCTAGCTATGTAACGTGAGCATAAACTAGTTCCTAATCCACATGAGTTAGGGAACACCTTGTTGGATATGGCACGAAAAAAAACACAAGGTATGAAACGTTAACTAGGGTTTAACATAATTCACAAGGTAAACCAAAATTTACCTTTTATTTGTATATGTAGTTAACGTATTCACATAAACTAAACGAAATTGGGTATATGGTAAATATTGTACAAACTACAAGGTTACCGTATAATTTATACGTCAAATTTTGGTATACTTTGTGAATTATGTTAAACCCTAGGTTATCGATCACACGAAATTTCCGTTAATTGTATCATAAACATGTCGTGTGTCACTAAATCAGCTAAGCTTTTGAAGTTAAACTTTGTATAGAAGAATAAGTAGCTTTTACATTTTTATACGATTTTGAATGGTAAGTGTGACATTTTACCATATATAACTATAAGCGTATATTAACCAATATATTTATTTCACATTCATATGTCTATGTAGTAAAATTTTCTAACGGCTGAAAGAGTACCTTGGGATACAAGTAATCTAATTTAAATGGGGCTGAAATAGTACCTTGGGATACAAGTAATCTAATTTAATTATGAAAGTAAATCCAATCCACTCTCCTAGTTTGTTAGTATCATTAAAGAATTAAGGTCAATAAAAATTATAAATATGGTCATTTTGACTTCCACATTCATTTGCCTATATATAACACTCTACAAAAGCCATCATCTTCCACCGTATCAAATCAACAAAAACCCCACTTGATCACAATAGACTCACACTGGTTCGTATGCATGATCCATCGATCAATCCTCATCAATCAAACCCTAGAAACCGAACCCGAAAAGATGGCCAAAACCTCACCCCAAAACCCGAAGAATGATCATCATTTGAAGAAGAAGAAGAAGAAGAAGAGAGTGTTGATAAGCGTGAACGTGTTGGGTAGCACCGGCCCCATAAGGATGATGGTCAACGACGACGACGCCGTGACCCGAGTCATATACAAAGCTCTCAAGCTATACGCTCGGGAGGGCCGGGTCCCTGTTATCGGGTCCGATCCGGATCGGTATTTCCTCTACTGCCACGATGGCGTTGGGTGTCGCGTTGTTATGGGTGCGTGTGATCCCATAGGATCCACGGGAGAGAGGAGCTTCTTGATGACGCCAAAGGGCCCGCCGCCAACGATTAGCGGGGCCCACGTCCCGGCAAGCCGCACCCACCCCGCTGCGTGTGTGAAGTCGTGGCTCAATAAATCCTTAAGCATCAAGATTACGAGCTGCGTGAGTTAGATTAGAAACCATATCGATCGGTCTTTCAAAAAGATTATGTATGTCCTCCATGTCACTTGTTTGACACATGGACCATGTGTCAAATTATAATTAAATATATTTTTCTTGATAAAGAACTTGAAATATGCATATGTGATAACTTTATAAATAAAAATGTTTTTGTAATGGACAAGGAGAACAAACCCTAGCTAGTTAACTAAATCTTGTTTTATGAAATATTCAAGATTTATGTATACTGCCCTGATTTCTGTTGCAGTGGGTTAATGGAGGATACTCTTTTTTGGGTCGAAATTGAATGAAAGATTCTATGAACGTGTGTGTTGCAATTTGCATGTAGTCTTATTATGCTGTACTACTATACGAATATATTGAGTGGCTAGAGATATACCCATTTTGAAGGTCATTAAATCATCTTTACCTTTAGAAACTAATAAGTTTAAAATTTGATATATAATAGGGAATTAGAGCATCTCCAAGAGCTTCTTCATTTCAAAAAATTTTAAGTTTTTGGAGCATTTTAGACTACTTTTTAATCCAATAAATTTCCCCATATCTAATTCCCAAAATAAGAAGGAAAAAAGAAAAAGAAAACTTCCCTAAATTTGGAGAATTTTTCAAATAAATAGAACATTCTTCAAAATGGAGAATTAGCTCTTGGAGATACTCTTAAAAAGATATAAATACTAACCTCGGTTAATTTCAGTTTATTTTAACGATTTTTCTAACCTATGCCCCAAGGGCATAGATTAAGAGACTAAAAATGGTAATATAGTTGGAATTTGTATT
This sequence comes from Fallopia convolvulus, assembly GCA_964016875.1. Lineage (NCBI taxonomy): Eukaryota > Viridiplantae > Streptophyta > Magnoliopsida > Caryophyllales > Polygonaceae > Fallopia > Fallopia convolvulus. Next base: position 5,951,726 of record OZ024721.1, read on the forward strand.
TATTTAGATGTAATTATTTTTTCAATAGGGTTTATTAGTTTCTTATTAGGATTTTAGTTCCCAAATTTAGTACTCTTAACCTATGTCCTAAGGGCATAGGATAGAAAAACCGTTATTTTAATATTGCTCTAACCAATTACTTGAAAATATGTTTCAATTTCCTTTATATTTATTGAAATTTGACTTCAAGTTGAAATAGTACGTTTAAGACTTTCGTTACTATATCGATCTAATATAGAATATATTAGATCGATCAACTATAGTACGTTTAAGACTTCAAGTTGAGATAGGATAGAAATAACTAGCTACGGTAGTAATTTGGCTGCGAGTTGCAATTTGACTCCAACTTGTATTTTTTGGGTCAAGTCTATACATATCTATCTATCTATAATACTATAAGAAAAGCTTTTTAACAATCCATGTCGATGCAATTAATTCGTCATCTTATTTCGATCCAAATGATATTTTATCTTACTCTAAACTAAAATTATTTAAAAATTTATAAACCAATTTACTCATGTACCAAAAGTAGCACAATAACAACCGATCAAATTGTTTTACTTAATTTTGAAATGTTTATAAATGAGATTTTTATTTAGGTACAAAAAAAAGTAAAACTTAAAATTACTAAAAACAAAAGTAAGTAAGTATGCGCGCAATAGAAATCGATATCATCTAATATTTACAAAGTATATATACATACATAATATAATATAATTATTATACGCATATAAAATAATGAAAGAAGAACTCAAAAAAAACCAAAAAGAAATTAAAAGGATAAATCAAAAGTCTTTTTTTTGGTACCAACATGAGAATAAGTATGAATCTTATATTTAATCAAAATCAAAATATGATTTAATAGGTATGCTTGTATTTCTTAATTAATACTAATAAAAAGACTAACGAGGGGCTAACAAAATAAGTTTTTAACAAAATATAAATTAATATTTTGAACAAAATGAAAGCCTTGGTGTTTGTTTATATTCCACACACACACACACACACATATATATATATATATATATATATATATATCGATTCATTGTCAACCATTAAATCAAACATACCTTTACTAAGATTTATCTTAATTCTTATTATAAAGAGCAATTTATTTTAGTAAATGTAAACAATTTGACCGACTAATGGATTACATGCAAATAATGCAATAATTACAATTAGGAGTTATTGTAATGAATTTGATTGTAGCAAATTAGTAATAAATTTGCTTTAAGTTAGGAGTTACAAGTCTTGCAAATCAACGGTTACCAAATGCTAATATTTTGGTAAAATCATAAATACGTAAATATCCTTTATTTATATGCATGCAACGTCATGTTTTACAGTATTATTATGGTGGTTAATGTCTTATTAGTTAATGTAAATTGAACAAACACCCCACTAATATATAAAGCATGGATTCATATCACACATTTACAGATTATCTTGGCCTAATTTTGTGGGTGCTTTTTGTTCAAGCTTTCATCATGGTAAAGGCACATATCCTTCTTCCAAGTCCAATTTTTATATTCAATTTGTATTTGTATGTTTATTTTTGTAAACTTTTATTTTATGTGTGTGTTTAATGTAAGCTAAAACTTTCAAATTACCAACTTTGAATGCAATTGATTAAGATGCACCTATGTGATTTTTTTAACCAAAATATGATCCACTTCAATATAGTAGGCAAGATTTGAATTTTATGTTTATAATTTTCATATAAAATAAGTCCATGCTTCATCTTATTTTATGATAGTTATATAGGTAAGATTGTAAGGTATGAATTTTTCATTTTATTTTCCAAAGTCAAACAAGATGTAATTTTATTTCCATCAAAGAAAGTTGTAAGTCGAAATATATTTTGCATAATTTATTCAATTGAAATTGCACTCTATTCTCTGCACTAAATTGTGTTATTTTACATTTGAAAACCCTTTATTCTTCTTATAAGTGAAGGAATATTATTTCAAGACAATTTATTAGAAAAGCCAAACAACACATATTCACGAGATAGGATATTAGGATTGTTTCTATGATAGAAAGTTGAATTGTACATATACTTGATTCAAATGAGAATTGTGTCCTTTCTATTTAGTCAAATGTGTTATTGTTCACATTTTACCGTTTAGCTAATAAAGTACAACCATAAAATATTATAAGCATAATCTTATTAAATCACCCAGACAAAATAATTAATGATGAATTATATTTTATGCTTCGTATTTGATTAAAAGGGCATAACAAAAAATCTATTAAATTTTTACTAGATAAACATTCATATGTAGTTCAATGTTCAAACATTTTGTCAATTGCTTTGTAGGGCTTCAAATCCTAGGTTCAAGCATTTTTTTACTGGTTCAAATTTCAATTATAAATAATAATGACTGAATATACTACTTAACGACTATGCGCCTATGCCCCATATTTTAAGCACCCATGCATGTACATTCAAACCATGTTTAACCGATTAAAATGACTATAGTAATTAATAAATATCCATAATACCAACAAAACTAATCCATACATTTTTATATTACTCGTAACTAATAAAAAATATACTTAATTATAAAGAAAAAAACTAAATAAAAAATTGTGTTGACAAGATATGTTATACTATACATTGAAACCTACATTGCATTGCAATGAAAAAATATGCATATTATTTATTTATACATTTTATAATTTAAAATACATTGTGAAATTTTAAAATAATAAAAAATGACTCGTGCGTAGCACTGGCATTAACCCTAGTATACATATACTTCTACGCTAGAATTCCTTGCAATTAACGCTAGACTCACTACCAAAATTAAGACTTTTTGCAACACTTGGTTGAAACGGTTTTAATATAATGAAACGGTTTAATAAAACGTTCAGCTTAATAAAACGGTTTAAGAATCAGTTCATCCTCAAATGAAACGGTCCAGAATAATGAAACGGTCTATTCCATATATTGAAACGGGTCATTGAAAAGCAAGCAGGCGCGCCAGCAGCTAAAATATCCCCGCCTCAACCCGCTAAAATTTTTACACTTTCACCCACATCGCGCTAATGTACTTCCTAAAATATCAAAACCCTAAAATTAGAGATGACCTTCTCCCGAACTCAGTCGGCCTTCTCCTAGCATCTCCCTTCTCCATTTTCACACAAATCCAACCTTCTCCTCTTCGATCGTTTTTCTCGGCTAGCGAGTTCTTCTCCCGCGCCCTTCTCGCGTCGCTTCGTTGCTGCTACTTTCGTTAGTGGTTCAGAACTCATGTCGCCGCTACTACGCCTCCATTCTCAAGGTTCATCTATTTCTAAGTTTTGATTTTGTTCATCTAGGGTTTGATGTATGTGGTATGTTCTTTCTTTTGGGAGAGGATCTTTTGTCATTCCTCGGAGAGTTGTTGAAATTAATGGATGGGGTTAAGTCAAGAGCTCGTGTTATTGTGGCATTGATCCTGCTTTGGGGAGGTTCGAGAGATTTGATAGAGAGATTGATATCGGTGTCCCTGATGAAGTTGGACGGCTTGAGCTTCTTCAGATTCACACGAAAAAGAGAAGGAACTAGAGCTTATTAGAGAGAAGATGGATGTTATTGATCTTGAAGATGATACAATTGATGCATAGATCATTAATTCCATGGCTGTCACTGATGAACACTTCAAAACTGCTCTAGGCCAGAGCAATCCGTCTGCACTTCGCGAAACCGTAAGTTGATTAAGTTTCTTTATGCCTCATTCAATGTCAATTTGTCATTTCTGTGGGAAAATTTTGACGTTTACATTCTTTTGGCAGGTTGTGGAAGTGCCCAATGTATCATGGAATGACATAGGAGGCTATGAGAAAGTTAAAAGGGAGCTTCAAGAGGTAACTAACTTAACAAAAATGTCATGGATATGAACTCCAATTTGGGTGGCTTTGCTGCTGATGTCTTTTATGAAAAACAAAGTAAAGGAGCTTCATATTTTTTCTTAACATCTCATATCATGTGGTTGGGGCCGTTGGGCTATGATTGTATTAAAGACTATCCATATTGGCATATGAACTTTTAATTAATGCATATATGGTGTTGTCCAAAACTCTATCTATCAGCTTCAGTTTGTTTGGTCATAAACAAGAAAGATAGAAGGAAAAATGGAGAAGAAGTTCTTTGGGCTTTTGCTTTTGCTACTCTTTCTACTTGCTTCAGGTAATCATGCAATTCTTCCTTTCTTAATGTTCTATATATATTTGAATTCAAGCTAAGAAATTCAAATAAATTCCTTGTATCCAAACGTACATTGCCGTAAGATATATATTAGCGTTTCGTTGTACGTGTTTACATGACAGAGATGAACATGGTAGCTGAGGTTGAAGGTGCCATGTGCACAAAACCAAGTAATCACTATACATATTTTTTTGTTATTCATGTTTCAAATTCATAGGCTTTCTATTTACTCAATTTGGAGTTGGTCTTTCACAATATCACCATCCTTTCTAGTTAGTATTTTCTGTTTTTGTCCAGTAAGTAGTGGGAGTGAGATGAAATATAAGTTGATTACCATCCTTTTGAGTTATTATTTTCTTGTTAGTCCAGTAAGTGGTGGGAAGTGAGATGAAATACAAGTTAGTTACTGATCTGTAGGGGCATGATTACACTTCATCATCCGATCCATGTGGAAATTAAGATGACAATGATTTCTTGTTCAGTTTCCCTAATTTAGATATGTGTATTATGTTCTTGTGGAGGAGTTGAAGTTTATTTAATTTGAAATTGAACAGATTTGGAAATGCACAATAGGTTAAACAAAGAGTTGATTTCTTTTCACTGAGTTTCTGGTTTGAACTTCCTGGTATTTCTTCTAATGATCATCTCCAATTGTCTTTTTCATATTGGACTGAATACCTGGTTACGTAGGTCTATACATCCTTGTGCTGAGTATTTGTGCTTAGCTTATACACGTGCTTATGAACTCTGGCTTGTCTACTGGTTGCAGCATACTCGTTCTACAACAAGTTAAAGTGTTTTTACTGTGCAACTGCAATTGATTTTTAGAAACAATTCTCGTGCTATAGGTATGATTTCCCCTGGATCCTACAAATATATACCATTTTATGGTGGCGCCGAGTATCATGATTATCATCATTATGTTGGAGGATTAAGCCAGAGCAACTTTGCTTCAGTATTGACATACTGTGATTACATTTATGGAACTGACTTAGGATACTACAGTAGTGCAATTGTAATTTAGGATACTACAGTAGTGCAATTCTTTCCTTTTGATTTTTATTATAATCATTAAAAAGATTGCAGAAATGGAAGTCAAGTCCTACACATCATCCTGTGAGGTTTTTACATTTTTTAAGTGGACTTTTCTTCCTTCTCTCTTCCCTCCATCCCTTGTAATTTTGATTGAATTCTGTATGTCATATATATGTGATCAATAGTTGTGAGGATCTTTTGGTTTAGGTAGTTCTGAGGGATTGGTATGACATTGGGAAAAATGGAGAGCATGTCACTGCTTAATTGTAGAGTACCATCACCAAATTTACTTTGGTAGTGGAGCTGATAATAGGATCTTAGGAAGGATGGTCAGACTGCCCTTTGTGGCTTAAAATTTGGTGATGGTCAGAATACCATCACCAAATTTACTTTGTTATACTCTGCCTGTTTTTTTGTGCCTGCTTTGACTTTGTATGCCTTTACCACTTATTGATCCCTTTGTTTTATCATGAGGCAAATTACCATGTTGTTCTTAGAGGACTGTTTTCTTCAACACTTAATGCAACCTTTTCCCTCTAAAAAGATCCATTTCTCATTCTAGACAAGGTAAAAATCTGATTGCTGCTAAAATAGTGTAGTTTAAATCGTTTCCCATTGAAGTCAATCAACGGTCATTTTCTGTGATATGCTGAAAGTAGCATTTTCCTATTGATTTCATATGAGTTACAGACTTACAGTGCATTAATCTCTGCTCATGTAACTGTTATAATAGTCTATCAAGCTTAGTTTAAAAAAGCGCGCCTCGGGCGCGCCTGGGCGCTAGGCGCAGGGTTCGGCGCCTTATAGGGGTCAGGCGCGGTGATATCCAAAAGGCGCGCGCCTTTTGCGCCTTTCACCAAGGCGCCGAAGCGCCTAGGCGCGCCTGGGCGCGCTTTTGTGTCTATTGCCCATATTTTTCTATCTTCTAGTTTTTTAAAAGGCCCAATTGCTTTATTTTCTATTAACCACCCATATTTTTCTATTAACCACCCATTAAAACAAAAGGAAAAAGAGGATCTGAAATCACAATAGACGATAGAAAGAGGAGGAGTGAATCCTAGCTTTCCCCAAACCTTACCAAGCTTCAGCAGCCCCGCCGGCCTGCCCATCGGCCACCCGCTGCACCACCGAGCCACCCTGCGGCCGCGCCACTCCCCAAACCTTACCAACCCTAGTTTTCTTTGCTTTGTTACTTTTTTGTTACGGATTTATGGTGTTTTTGTTACTTAAGGATGTTTACTTGTGTGTTTTAATAGTATATAGAACTAAGTTCGCTTTCCTTTCTCAATTTGTGCATTTACAAGTCAAGTATTATGTTGTTTTGAGTATAAAATATGGTGTAGAAATGATTTTAAAGGTTTTTGTGACTTTAGTGCGCCTTGTGTCCAAAAGGCGCGCGCCTTCGCCTTGCGCCTTGCGCCCAGGCTCCAGGGCCATTTGCGCCTTGTGCCTTTTAAAACTAAGCTATCAAGGCTATCTCTTGTTTGTCTTTTTTGGTGGCAGCTATCCATGATCGAGGTTAAACAACTTAAAATAAAATATAGTTAACTGGCAAGAAATCTTACTTCAGATTTGTGCCTGCAAATCCAGTTAACCTGCTTCGGTATTGTTAGATTTACTCACATTGATGGGCTTCATGTCACTTACATTTTCCTTTTCCGTTGTACTACCACACTTAACTTGTGATATTTCTCTAAACAATGTTTCCACTTCAATTACCATGATTGTTGCTTTGATTTATTTCATACCATGATTTTAACAATGCAGCTTTTATTGATATGTTTCAACTAATATATGTAGCATTTTGGTGTACCTGGTTTCATTTGGACTAGTTTTAACATGGCATAATATATGGACATATAACTTATATTATACACTTATATGCTTTGACTCTGAGTTATGATGCTTGCCATGTTCTTTGTGGATTGTTATTTAGTTTATGCTTGCCAAGTTGCTACTGGGTCATTGTTGTTGTATTATTGATCAGTTTATTTGGATGTGAAATCCGATTGGTCTGTTTGTTAGTCTTGTTACTAGGTAGTTGCTTTTGTCTGATTTGCTTCTAATGGGTCAGTTTATGGTATATGGTCTTTGAGCAAGTGGGATTTTTTTTTTGTCTTTTTTGGTCAAGATGTAATTTTTTCTCTCTTAGATTGAGTAGTAACACACAATCACCAGAAAGTTAATGTACTTGGATGTAGTATTGTGGTTTAAACCGAAAAGCTTGTAATGTATATAGTTGTGGGTTAAATCTTGTGATTTCAAGCTTTGCAAGCTTTATTAAACGATTGCTTAAAATGTAGCATATATTACAATGTAGCATATACTGATTTTCAAAGATCTTATCCCAATTGCAAGCAGGCAACCCAAGTTTAAATCTTGTGATTCCAAGTTTTGCAACCACATCAAGAGATGGACTTATTGACGAAGTTGATGGATCAAATGAAAATGAAAGTTCACATTCCGAGGAGAATGATCATTCAGATTAAGGTATTCCATTTTTCACAACTTAATTGAGGAATTTCTTTACTTTAGATAAGAAATCAACTTTAGATGTTGTTGTTTTATTTTTGGGTTCATGTTGTTGGCAACTTGTTGTGCTTAGGTTGTGAATTAGAAGAAGAAGCTGATTGTTTGTGTGGCATTGAACTAGCTAGATTCTAGGTTTTGCATGCTCGAGTTGATTGTTCTATCTCGTGATCGATTCTTTTTGTGGTTCATGCTGTTGATAGCTTGTTGTGGTTAGGTTGTTGAGAATTTTTTGTTTGATTTTGGCTTGTTTTAAAAGCCCCTGCAAAGTAGTTCATTTGCTTTTGGCATCATTTATCTTCCTTGGATCTACAATAGGTGTCCCTTCTATAGTTTTTCTGTTATGACTTGTTTTTGCCTTTGAGTTGTTGATATACACCAGATTCTTGGCTTTGTTAAGTTGGTTTGTTTATTGTTTTAGTTGCTATTTTTGATTGTATTGTTTTGATTGGTTTTGGTGTGTTGATCTCTAATGCTAGTGGATTTTTTGGTTGTCTTATTCAATCTTGAGTTAGTTGTTGATGATATAAATATTGTTGGCTTATTTATCTTGAGTCAATTTTTTGAAAAGCTTATTTATGTTTGAGATTTTTTTGTTACTGAAAATAGTACTTGGGTGGACATGCATGCAATTAGTAGCATTGAGTTGGTTCATCTTATGTTAATTGTTTGTATGGAATTGAACTCATTTAGGTTGAATCCATGTTGATTGTTTGTTGTGCAAAGTTGTTCACTCAGGAGTTGTGTGGCCTTGATTAGAAATGGATGTGTTAAAGTGATATTGATTCTTGCAGCTAGATAGCCTTCCAGTGGTGGCAGCAGTTCGGGTAGTTATCAAACATCTTTTAGGTCTCGGTGGAGCTTTTGTGGGATGGATATGTCAAAACTTGTGTAATCTCCTAGTTTGCTATATGCACGTACTGCATGTAATCTTCCTAACTAGCGTGCTATTTCGGATTGCACAGACCTTGCTATAGAAGACTAGTTTAGAAGGACATGTCAAACTTTTGTACGCGAATTAATCTAGCTAGTTGGCTCGTATATATGTTGAGCGATCTTTATATGTAATTAACTTTTATATTTATCAAATTCGTAAAATTGGCTCTATATTATTTCTGTTTATTTATATATTAATATTTGTTATATTAAATATAATATTTTAAAGTGATTAATATATATAGTAATACATTAAAAACAAAAGTTTCATTATCAATTCTATTGGCATCATTACAAATAATCAACCGTTTCATTAGCTCTTATATATGTTTCATAAAAACTACAAACAACCGTATCACAATCTGTAACATAACGTTTCATTAGCTTGAGAAAATGAAACGGTCTTTATAGCAAATGAAACTGATAGAGCATGAAACGGTTGGTAGCCGCAGTGATAGAACCGTTTCATTAGCTTAAATTAACCGTTTCATTAGGTCTAATGCTACGCGAGTGGATAAAACGCCCAAAAACCGTTTCATTATACAAAATGAAACGGTTTTGTGGTCTTTATGAAACAAATTTTGACCGTTTCATAAGGCCTTAATTGCAGTAGTGACTTTTTCTGTTAGTCAAGTGTTTCGAGTTCAAATCCTTGGGGTGTTAAGTATAGGGAGACTGGTGTATGAGGGTTCTAAAAAATGAGACTACAATTTACTCTTCTAATTAATATTCAGTTGGTCTAGTGGTAAAGTGGTTCTAGGTTCTTTAAATATTGTCCAGAAGATTTGAGTTTGAATACGTAAAGCTACGTACACCCTAAAACCTCTTCATAATCTACCCGTTTACGCGCTGTTTTTTGCCGCGCACGAAAACGTTAAGCAATTAGGGTTTTTTGATCGGAGCTTGAATGGGGGACTCGTTGGCCAGCCCTACGGCGGCACCGAATCCTGCTCTGGCGGGTGAGATGATGCAAGTCGACGGCCATAGGGTTGAAACCACTGTCCAAGGTACCGTGCTAGGGCAATCGTCGCTGGTGAAATCTTGGCGTGACCTTGTGAGGGGTGATGATGGTGAGGAAAGAATGGTGCTTTCGGATGAGTTTTTGAAAGGGAAAGTGGCGATGACGTTTCCCGATGGGGAGGAGGGCGATCCCGTCTTCCAGGTTGAAATCGAAGTCTTCAAGGCTCTCGCTACTGTTTGGGAGTCGTCTTTGATTGTGAAACCTTTGGGAAGTTTGGTGTCGCATGATGTCATGGATAGAAAGCTTAGGGAAATGTGGAGCCCTAGCGGTAAGATGTCCGTGGCGGATCTTCCTAATGGGTATTATGTTGTGAAGTTCTCCAATGAGGAATATTATTTGAAGGCTCTTATGGGCGATCCTTGGATGGTGTTTGGCAACTACTTGATTATCAGACCTTGGAACCCGGAGTTCAATCCTTTCACCGATGTTATCACAACTACCTGGTTTACCAATGATTCTCTACGAAGAAAAAATGATGATGACGTTTGTCGCTGCTATCAGCAAGCCAATTAAGGTTGACAAGAAGAGTTTGTCCTCAAACCGGTGCAGGTTTGCCGGGATTTGTGTTGAAGTGGATATTACGAAACCACTGAAGGGCTCCATCACGGTTAACGGATGCAAATTCCATGTGGAATATGAGGGACTACATGTTATTTGCATTAAATGTGGTAAATATGGGCATCAAGAGGGTAAATGCCCTCTTAATCAAGCTTCAACGGTAAACCCTAACGTGGCGTCCCCGAGTCCTGTGACTCTTGAACCCCTGGCACCAACTCCTGGTCAAGATAATGACCCGCGATATGGTCCGTGGACAGTGGTTCAACGGCGCTGTCCTGGAAAACCGAGTGTTGCTACTGGCGGAGCTCCGTCAAAGTCTGGCGCTAATTCCGTGTCGTCTAACTCTGCTGAACAACAGATTCGTCATCAACCTGTGGCCCAGGTTCAGAAACACGCACATGTTAATCTCTTTGAAAAAAAGAAGCAAGTGAAGCAAGACAATGTTGCTGGATCTCAAAGTACTCCAATATTTCGGTCTCAACCAAGCTCTAGCGGGAAAGTAAACCCTACCGTGAATGCCACGCCTAAACCCAAAACGCAGAAGAAGAATGACAAAAAAAAGGGGAAGTAAGTTGACTCGTCCTTGTTAAAATTCAGACCGCCTCAGCTGAACAATTTAGTGGGTAAACGTCTGAGGGTGAATGACACTCCCGATTTTGAGTTTTCCACATCAAGCTTAGAAAAAACGATGTCAGTAAATATGCAAAATCAGAACACTACTATGACAGTGCAGATTGCGGCTCCACATAATGACAACATGCTTGAGAATGGTGAAAGCGAGAATGACAAAATTATGACTGATCAGGGAGCGGCGTCCCTGGTCTCACAGTCTCAACCGTCCGGGTTTGTAGTGCCCGCTACCTCCCCCGGTTGTTAATGATTTGTCTCTTTTGGAATTGTTTCGGGGCCGGAAAACCTGGCTTCCATAGGGCGGCGAGATATATGATTCATCGTCACAAAGTTGATGTCATGGCTATTTTTGAACCGAGAATTTAAGGTCAACAAGCTCAGGATGTTTGTAGTCATCGTATTTTAAAGGAATGTATTCGCATTGAAGCGGTTAAAATGGAGGGAGGTGTTTAGCTGCTTTGGAATAAGGAGTGTGTCAACCTGCAAGTAATTAATCTATATAATGATTTTATTCATGCTATTGTTACCAGTGGCTTAAACAGGATTCACCTTGTTCCTTTTTATGCTCCCCCCCTCCCCTGGGAGAAGGGTTCGCTTTTGGAAGAAGCTCACTGTGGTTTTGAGATCTATTAATTAGCATGTGCTGGTTGGAGGCGACTTCAACTGTATTCTGACTACGGATGAGAGACGTGGGGGTTCCGGTCATCTCACTAAGGACTCCCATTTGTTTAATCTGTGGTTCATGACTTGGGTTTAGTTGATTTGGGATTTTTTAGACAAGCGTTTACTTAGTCCCGGGGTAACTCGTCCAGAACTTTGGTGGAAAAGCGCTTAGATCGGGTGTTCTCCAACATTGCTGGACGCCTTCTTTGGCCTGAGGCTTTGGTTAGACATCTCCCCAAACTCTCATCTGATCACTCTCCGTTGTTACTTTCTCTTGAGCCTGCTCTTCGTAACAATAGGAGGAGGCGTTCGTTTCCCTTTGAAGCGGTGTGGTTAACGCATCCTGATTTTTTATCCTTCATTGACGCGTCTTGGAAGCATGAAATGGGTATGGTTTCGGCTCTTGAGGATTTGAAAGATAAGTTAATTGAATGGAACCAAACAATTTTTGGAAACATCCATTTTATGAAGCAAAGTCTTATGTCTAAGCTTGAAGATATCAAATACTGAAGTGAGTAAGACGAGGTGAGTAAGACGAAGAGGTGAGTAAGACGGGGGAGTGTGGTGGCCTCGGAATCAAGGCTATGCACGAGCTTAACCTTGCACTTGTGGGCAAATTGAGCTGGAGATTCTTAACGAAATTGTATAGGTTATGGACTGATGTTCTTCGGGCTAAATATATACGCTCTTCGGGTTCAACATTGATACGGCTCATCTACGGAGGTCCACTCGGGAACGACGAGTTCCGAACCGATTTAGAGACTAAATTCTTTACTTTAATTATTTGTTTTAATTAGTGTATTTTTTTTAATAGGAGTTTTACTCCCTTCTCAGGTTTTCTTTCGGGTTCTTTCCTGAGTCGCTTTTATTGAACCCGTAGGGCATAGCTTATATAAACCCTTGTATGCTAAAGTTGAGAGGTATCCAAGAAATAAAATCTCTTCTGCCCTAATTCTCTGTCTTTCCTTCTTCCCTATCGTCTCTCCCTGCCTCGGGCCGCGCGCCCATTCCCCTTCCGGTTTCTTGGGTCATAATTCATTGGTACGCTAGGAACCCTAGTGTATCAAACTGGTGCTTTCATCTCGTACTCTTACCTATGGGATCCACGGGAGACGATATCGCATTCTCGTTAGCGGCGGCTATTGACCGCCTGAATGCGTTGCAGGAGCGTATGAACGAAACCCTAACGGAATCACAGAATCGCCTTAACACCACGATGGAACAACTCATGGTAGGTGTGCAGTCGAGCCTCCAGCAGCTTCAGTTGAACCAGGTTCGCGCGACACCGGCAACCGGCGCAAACCTACAGCCGCTAGGGCAGCCACAGCACGTTGGGAATGTGCCGCCCCTGAATGCGGTGCAAGCCGGACCGCACCAACCGATCGCCCCGATCAATCCGATCGGTGACGGCCTCCTACCGATCCAACCAGATCGCGCCTTAGGGCTACATGCCGCCGCCAATCCGAGAGCGCTCCAAGCCGCCCAACAAGCCGCCGCCCCACCTGCGGTCCAGCCCAAAAATCAGGGCGTGGTTATCCGCGCCCCACCTGGCAACGAGACCATACCTCGCATCCGTATTGATGCCCCGCGATTCGACGGATCCGACCCACAGGGATGGCTCTTTAAAGTTCAAGCTTATTATAACTATTTTCGTACTGCTGACCATGATCGCTTGAATCTCGTAGGTCTCCTTATTGATTACCCTGTGTCGGACTGGTTCCGTTATTACTAGCAGAACAATGTGGGCGCCACTTGGCCTCAATTTCTTCAGGATGTTCGTCAGCGCTTTGATCCTCAGTATTATGAAGACTATGTCAGTCTTTTGTCTCGGTTACAACAGCGTACTACAGTGCTGGCATATCAATCAGAGTTTGAAAGCTTATTGAACAAAGTTACCGGGCTGACGGAACCGACGCTAATCTCTTTCTTTAAGGGTGGATTGAAACAACCTATTCGGCGTGAACTCAATTTGCGGAACCCAACCTCGTTGGCCCAAGCCTTCGCTATGGCTCGGGAGTTAGCAGCCACGTACGAAGACACAGTGTCCGCTCAAGCTAACAACCGGCGCTGGCAACAAAATCAGCCACGGTTCACGCCCACGCCGGCCACATCTTCCGCGAACGCGGGTCCCTCGTCGACAACAACAAACCCTAATCCGAACGGTAACATCTCTACCCTTCCGATTAAAAAACTTACGCTTGCTGAACGTGAAGAGCGATCTAAAAAGGGTTTATGTTATAATTGCGACGAGCGTTACACTCGTGGGTATCGTTGCAAGCACAGGTTTCTCGCTCTTTTGGGTTGTGAGGACTCTGATGACGACGACACACCGGACGAGACCGACCAGGAACCAGTCGTGTCCGGCGATGTGTCGAGCATTAACTCGATGGAGGGCCTGCCGAATCCGAAATCTCTTAAACTGCAAGGCTCTATTAATGGTAGACAGGTGCAAGTCTTGATTGATGGTGGGAGTACCCACAATTTTATTCACCCATCAGTTGTTGAGCAGTTACAATTGTCAGTGTCTAGTATTCCGGCTTTTCGGGTGTATGTTGGCAATGGCGCATATTTGTTGTGTTCCTTACAGTGTCCGGCCACATCAGTTTGCTTACAAGGACACACTTTTCCAATTGATCTTTACGTCTTACCGGTTCATGGACCTCAGGTTGTCCTGGGGGTACAGTGGCTACAGACTCTGGGAAAGGTTTCGCATGATTATGCACAGCTCACGATGGAATTTTCATGGCACAACGACGTTGTTTTATTACAGGGTGATCGTCTGTCGCCGAAACAGCTTTCTGTACATGCCTTTCAGTCTTTATGTAGCTCGGATTCCGTGGCTGAATTTTTCGAGATCATACCTCTTCTGGCCGATGACGCGGCACCCTCGGCTCCCGGCACAATCGACTTCCCGTCGGACGTCCATCCCTCGATCCACACAGTCTTGCAGACACACACGGAGGTCTTTCAGCTTCCATCTGGGCTACCTCCTTAACGGACTTGGGATCACAGGATTCACTTACAACCCGGCTCTAAACCGGTGAATGTCCGGCCTTATCGGTATCCTTATTTTCAAAAATCCGAGATAGAGCGCCAGGTTCAGGACATGTTGCAATAGGGCATTATTCGTCATAGTACGAGTCCTTTCTCGTCCCCGGCTCTGTTGGTCAAGAAAAAAGATGGCAGCTTTCGGTTTTGTATTGACTATCGCGCTCTGAATACGGCGACTGTGGCTGATAAATTTCCAATTCCAACAGCTGATGAGCTCTTTGATGAGTTGGGCAGGGCCATGATTTTTACTAAACTCGACTTGCGTTCGGGTTATCATCAGATTCGGATGCATACTTCCGACATATACAAGACTGCCTTCCGGACGCATGACGGCCACTTCGAGTTCTTGGTTATGCCCTTCGGTCTGACCAATGCACCATCGACCTTCCAGGCCACGATGAATCATATATTTGCTCAGTTTCTTCGGCACTTTGTGATCGTTTTCTTTGACGATATTTTGGTATATAGTGCGTCCCTGGACGATCATGTGCGCCATCTTGATGTTGTTCTCCGGATATTGCGCGACAACCACTTCTTCGTCAAGAGTTCCAAGTGTTCTTTTGGCACGTAACAGGTTGAATATTTGGGGCACATAGTGACGGCAGGGCAGCTGGTCGCCGATCCTGCTAAGCTGGCAACCATGTCTGATTAGCCGACTCCGACCACGGTAAAGCAATTACGGGGATTTCTGGGGTTGATAGGATATTACCGAAAATTCATTAGGAATTACGCAACGCTGGCCGCCCCACTCACGACTTTATTACAGAAAGACAAATTCTCTTGGTCCGAGACTACAGACACGGCTTTCCGTCTTCTTAAGGACACTATGCTGAAGCCACCTATTTTACAGCTGCCCGACTTCACTCGACAATTTGTTGTCGAAACCGATGCTTCCGATGAGGGGATAGGCGCGGTCTTGTTACAGCAGGAGAAACCGATTTCCTTCTTCAGTAAAGTTTTGGGCATTCGGCGGAATGGCTCTTCCGCATATCACCGTGAGCTTTTCGCTATTGTCTCCGCGGTTCAGAAATGGCGACAGTACCTATTAGGCCGGGAGTTCATCATCCGCACCCATCAAAAGAGTTTAAAGGAACTCTTATCCCAGGTCATTCAAACTCCGGACTAACAGGTCATTCAAACTCCGGACTAACAGTTCATCAAAAGAGTTTAATGGCGACAGTACCTATAAGTTTCGTATTGAATACAAGACCGGAGCAAGTAACAGGGTAGCTGATGTGTTGTCTCGTTGTATGATTCAGGATGACGCTACTCTGAAAGAATTTGCAGCCTTGTCGTCGCCATTGCCCGAATTGCTTCAGCGGTTGCAACAGGAAAATTCGGCCAAGCCTGACCTGCAGGCGTTGCATGCAGCCGCAACCAAGGGCGAGCTGCCAGCCCCTTTTCAGGTTCATGACGGGGTCCTTTATTATCATCATCGGCTCGTGTTGAGTAGAGATTCTGAGTTGAAAGCCGAAATTCTACAAGAATACTACTCCTCGCCGAGCGCAGGTCATCCGGGCGTAGACCGGACATTTTGTCGCGTCGCCGAGGTCTTTTATTGGCCTCATATGCGCAAGGATGTACGTACTTTTGTTGACTCTTGCCTGATTTGCCAATCGACAAAATATAGCACGCGCAAACCTGCCGCTCTACTTCAGCCGCTACCAATTCCGCAGCAGGTTTGGGACGAGGTGTCCATGGACTTTATCACGAGCCTTCCCCCATCGCATGGCCAAACGACCATTTTGGTCATTGTCGACCGCCTGTCCAAGTACTCCCATTTTGGTACTTGGGCCCGACATATGATGCTCCGACGGTGGCTGCCCTCTTTGTGAACATAGTCGTTAAGCATCATGGTATTCTGTCATCCATTGTGTCAGATCGCGATGTCATCTTTTCTAGTGCATTCTGGAAGGAATTTCATCGGCTCAGCGGTACCACTCTCCACCATAGTACCGCCTACCATCCTCAAACGGATGGACAAACAAAGGTAAGGAATCGTGCTTTGGAGCAATATTTGCGGGCATTCACACAGGGCCGTCCCAAGCAATGGACCGAGTACTTACCATGGGCTGAGCTTGCCTTGAATTGCTCCTATCATGAGGGGCTGCATACATCGCCTTTCCGAGCTCTTTATGGTCGCGATCCGCCGCCTCTCTGTTGTCCCACTCAGCCCACCGCTTCACCATCTTCCGCGTGGGCGGCAATTCAGGACCGGGAACGTGCCCTTGAGCTCATCCGGAGCAGCTTATTGAAAGCCCAATAGTGCATGGTGACGTAGGGCAACACCCATCGCCGTGACCTCCAGTTTGAGGTGGGTGACCTCGTCTTGCTGAAACTTCGACCATATCGGCAGCACTCTGTAGCTCGACCGTTATCTACAAAACTGGCCCGACGATTTTATGGTCCTTTTACGGTATTGGAGCAAATCGGGGCGGTGGCGTACCGTCTGGACTTGCCCAAAGACGCCAAAATCCACAACGTCTTTCATGTGTCTTTACTGCGCCCATTTGTGGCCACCAATGCTGCACCTACCCAGCCAGCATTCCCGACCGAATTCCTCCATGATCGCCCTCTCTCTCGGCCGGTGAGAGGTGTCGAAGCACGCCAGGTGATGGTGGATGGTGTTGCTCGCACCGAATGGCGCGTGGTTTGGTCTGATGGATCCGAGGACGACTCCACGTGGGAACCCACCGATCAGCTGCTACAGTCCTTCCCTTCCTTGCGGCTTGAGGACAAGCCGAATCTCATCGGGGGAGAGATTGATACGGCTCATCCCGAATCCTTACGGAGGTCCACTCGGGAACGACGAGTTCCGAACCGATTTAAGGACTAATTTCTTTACTTTAATTATTTGTTTTAATTAGTGTATTTTTTTTAATAGGAGTTTTACTCCCTTCTCAGGTTTTCTTTCGGGTTCTTTCCTGAGTCGCTTTTATTGAACCCGTAGGGCATAGCTTATATAAACCCTTGTAAGCTAAAGTTGAGAGGTATCCAAGAAATAAAATCTCTTCTGCCCTAATTCTATGTCTTTCCTTCTTCCCTTTCGTCTCTCCCTGCCTCGGGCCGCGCGCCCATTCCCCTTCCGGTTTCTTGGGTCATAATCCATTGGTACGCTAGGAACCCTAGTGTATCAAACTTCCATGCCTAAATATCACATCTGGACTAGTAGTGTCGCTGGGGTCAATCAGGTGGTGAATTCGGGCGCTAAATGGTGTGTTGGTAATGGTAGACTGGTTCAGTTTTGGCTTGACGCTTGGCTGCACGATTGTTGTTTGCTTGACTTGGCTACTGTACCTGTTTAGCTTGACTGCTATCAGCTCGTTGTTGTTGATTATTGGAATGCTGGTGTGGGATGGAGATGGGATTTGCTCGGCACGCTATTGCCCCCTAGTTCTCTATTGAAGCTAGATGTTGTGCAGTTGATCGAACGTGATGACGCCCTTGATGTTTTAACTTGGAAGAATTCTTCCTCTGGTCAATATTCAATTAAGGAGGCTTACAATTTGGTGGGGCATGCACGTGCCTTACTTGGCACTGATTGGCCTATTTACAAGTTTATTTGGTCTCTTAAGATTTCCGAACGTGCTCGCTTCTTCTCTTTGTTGGTTATTAAGGGAGTTGTACTCACCAATCAAGAACGTGTTAGGCGCGCGCCACCTTGCGGAGAATGCTTTGTGTTCGATATGTTCTACCGAGGAGGAGTTGCTGATCCACCTTTTACGCAATTGTGATATCACAAAGAGTTTGGGAAGATCTTCACACCCCTCTTGCCAGGGAAGTTTTTTTCGAGTTTAGTTTTTCCTTTTGGATTCAATCTAATCTTTCCTGCTGTCAAAAGCATAACAATGGTGGTGATTGGAATTGTATTTTTGCTACCGCTATTTGGTGGATTTGGAAGTGGTGTAACCAATGTGTTTTCGAAAATACACCTTTTTCAAGTAATCGTTCTAGTTGGGTGTTGGAGCAAGCGGGTGAGAGTGCTCGGGAGATGAATTTGGAAAGTGCTGGAACGAATAAGGTAAGAAGAGAAGAGCATTATATATTATGGTCAAGACCACAAGAATCATGGGTCAAAATTAATTCGGATGGCTGTGTTCGTGGTGATGGAACGACTGCTGTTGGGGGAGTTATCCGAGATAGTGATGGTCGTTGGCATGTTGGTTTTGTCCATCATATTGGTATATGCACGGTTCCGATTGCTGAATTTTGGGGCACTCTTCAAGGGCTTCGCCTCGCCTGAGAACGGGGGTACATGAGGGTTTATCTAGAATTAGACTCACAACTTGTGTGTTTATTTCTGAATAAACATGTGGATCGTTACCACCCTCTTTTTAGCTTGGTTGCTCAATGCCAAGACTTCATTCGTATGAACTGGATTGTCCAGATCCGTCACATTTATAGAGAAGCAAACTCTGTTACTGATTTTCTTGCTTCCTTAGCTTTTTCTTTTAGCCTAGGATTTCATGTATTGCTTGACTCGCCGGAGGGTGTTATTTCTTTGTTGACTGCTGATGTTAGGGGTTGGGCTATCTCTCATTTGCTACTACTTAGCCCTTTTTCGTATTTAATAAAATGCCCCCTTGAGGGGCCGAAGAGTTCCACCTCTCCTTCTACCAAAAAAAAATTGAGTTCGAATCCCTCTAGCGACATATACGAAGAAATTGATATTGGGAATGTCTCCCAAAAAATGAGGCTACGAAGTATCCGGTCCGGACGTAGAGCGGTGTCCGATCGATTGAACCGAGTGAGCCAAAGGCAAGACAAAAAAAAACAAAGTACTCGTAGAGTTACATTATTCAATTGAACCAGGTGAGCCATAAGGTATGACAAAAAATAATCAAAAATAATTTAATATTTATATTTGACATAAAATCTCAATTTTCACTATCCATTTACATTCGAAAATTGGACAGGGTTGTAAATTAAGCATTTTTAACACAAAAATATTAATCAGTCCAAACCGGATGAACACCCCTATCGGCGAGCCATAAGGCATGACAAAAAATAATCAAACATAATTATTCTTGTAATAACATAATCATAAAAATACAAAAAATATATAAAATTAAACATATATAAAATCGGTTAAAGTGTTTTGAAATGCTATTTTTAATTTACTTTATCTAATTAATTTCTTTAGGGTATATGTTATGAGCCTATTTTAAAAGTAAATTATTTTATTTTATTTAGTTTTATTTAAACTTTTATAGAGTATTGGTTTAAGATAGTAGTTGTCAAAAACATGATTCTACCATTTATAATGTATTAGGAAAGTGTGAAATGTTATATTGATAAAAGAAACCTAAAAATGCAAAAGGGTTTGATCTTTATGTGGTTGTCAACTATCTCTTTATTTTCAATGCAATATGCTATAAGTAATCCAAGTGGTGAAAGGGTTTGATCTATATGTGGTTGTCAAATATCTCTTTATTTTCAATGCAATATGCTATAAGTAATCCAAGTGGTGAAGTGTTAGAGAGGAGAAGAAATGTTGATTTGAAGAAAAAAAAATTAAGAATTAGAGCTGTCAAACGGGTCGGTCAGGTTGGGTTCAGGTCTGGTTATTTCGGGTTCGGATTGAGTCGGGTTCATGTCGTAACGGGTCTCAGGTCAAATTGGGTCGGGTCATTGCGGGTTTTCGGGCGAGTCAGGTCGACCCAACAAATCAAGAAAATTGAATTTTTTACAATTATTAAAATATTATTTTATTTAAAAATGATATTTAATAATAATCTATTCTTTTTTATATATTTTAATAACAAATATATTATAATTTTCAAAATATATTATATATTCTAAAAATATAATAAATCGGGTATTGAGGGAGGGTTTCTTGACTCGGGACAACAAATAAATTTATAAGTCAAGACCCCGCTGAGTATAGCAGAATCAGGATCGTTCCACGAGAAGCAAGGTTGTTTGTTTATCGACTACTAAAAATCAAACAAAAGCAAGCAAAACAGTCACAAGCAGCCTCGTTAACGATGTTGTCAGGGTCGTTAACGAACCACCGTAGACAAAAGACTAAAACTAACGACCTAAACAGATTCGGTACCGAGCCTACAAACTCAGCAATGAATATCACTTAAGAAAATTCAAATAAAAACAAAGATCCAGGACAAGGGATACCACAACATAGTCATGCATATAAACTCGTAAGAAGATAAGATCATGCCTTCAAATAGATAAATTCATCAACTTTCATTGACCAATAAGTAAATTAGCCTACTTTCATAAACCAATTCACTCAATTGCTTGTTTTGGATCTAAAGCTTGAAACTTTCGTATTCAAACAATATCAACCTTCAAGTCTATAACTTTCTCTCTCAATCAAGTTAAAAACTCAAATCACCATGACTTTCATCTAGGTCTAAAAACAACAAACAATCTTAAAATAGATAAAAGGCAATCAACACATACTCTTACTCCTCAAACATGCATAACTATGCCGGGTTTAACCCCGACCCTAGAAAAGAAGACTACTCACTACTCACTACTCATAACTAAGAAACAAAAAAATTCCACAAAAGAAATTATTGAAAACAAAACACTACTCAAATTAATAAGAAATATCGTCTTACAGAAATTCAGAAGAAACCGAAAAAATACAAAGCACCGAACCAAAATCACGATTATCGACCTCGGTAACTCTCGTCCACCGAACCTCAATCTCGACTCCGATCCTCTCTCTCTACTCTCGGCTCTTCCTCTTCTCTTCAGTCCATCCCCCTTTCTTTTCAGACTAATAAGAGGGCTATTTATACTAAAAAGGCTAGAAAATAATATGGTTAAAAGATAAAAACTTTCCTAAAAAGATAGAAATAAAATCCTAGAAAGATAGAAATAAAATCTAAAAAGATAACAAGACCTAAAATACATAATATAATAACCCTAAAATCATAAAAAGATACTTCACCGACACGAAAATAAATTCTCGCACAGGATCGGTGAGTCACAGAATCAAACTCTCGAAATCTTCATCACGTGGCCTCGTTAACGACCCCTTACAGCCTCGTTAACGAGCCTGGGCTTGGCTTTCTTCCACACTTTATCTTTTAAAACTTAGGCTTTGACTTCTTCATCTTGTATTCTTCCGTCCTTCATCATAGCACTCCAAATTCAGCTCCAAATAGCACCTTTTCCTTGCTAAAACCTACAAAAAGACACAAAACGGAGTAGCTTCCATACTTTTCACAAAATATGCAAAACCATCCAAAAACACACAAAACTAATCCTAAAACTACTAAAACTAAGCCTAACAAACTAAGAAAACATACTAAAAATACGAACATCATCGGGTCAACCCAACGGGTTTCGGGTTTGAACCCATCGAGTTTTGGGTCTATTGGGTTCGATTTATTTTGGGTTTCGGGTTTAATTTTTTGGGTCTTGATCCTAAAATTTCCAGTCGGTTCGGTTTGTTTTTTCGGGTCGGGTCAACTTTTAACAACTCTATTAAGAATAGTGATTTTTGAAATAAAGTATTACTCGTATTCTTAAACAAAAATTATAGTCTTATAAATAATTGAATTACTTCGTTATTAGGATCCTTGGATTGAGAATATTTGAAATAAATACTACACATATAGATAATTTATATTTAAAAAACTAAAAGTATTTTATGTTTGACAGTTAATTTAATGCAAAGTTTTTATATGAGCGCCTTTTGTTTAATATTTTAATTTCCTTTTTGAAAACAGAGTTAACGATTAAAATAAATTTTAAATTAAGATAAATTTTTTTTGTACTCTTCAGTTTTTGTCTTTTTTTAGTGTTCTAAAAAGAACTTATTCCTCTTGATATCTTTAAGGTTTTGACTTTTGTTTGTTTTCATTAGTTCTTAGCTAAGATAATCATCATCTCCCCTTTTTTGTCTTATTATTTTTGACATACAAAATAGACATACAAATACACAAGTCTTCGTGAGATCGACCAGTACTTACCGACTACAATAGTTTGTTTAAGTTTAGATTCTTTGGTAGATATATACGACTAAAATATCACATCACCCCTCTTCAATTCAAATTGGTTAAATTCCAAAATCATCATTATGTTCTTCAATTTTAAATTAGTAAAAATTGACTTTTAAAACACTCAAATTCATAACCAAATCAGAAGTTTGAATTTTATAACATAAGAGTCAACACAAAAAATCAAAACTTTAAAAAAAAATGTTGAGAGGAGAAGAAATGTTGATTTGAAGAAAAAATAAAATTAATTATTATGTGAAAAGTAGTAAATGAATTACAAGAGTCATGTCATTACTTTTAAAATAAAATTCACTTTTCTAATGAATTCATATATTAAGAATTAGAGCTGTCAAATGGGTCAGTCAGGTTAGGTTCAGGTCTGGTTATTTCGGGTTCGGATTGAGTCGGGTTCATGTCGTAACGGGTCACCGATCAAATTGGGTCGGGTCATTGCGGGTTTTCGGGCGGGTCAGGTCGACCCAACAAATCAAGAAAAATGAATTTTTTTCAATTATTAAAATATTATTTTATTTAAAAATGATGTTTAATAATAATCTATTCTTTTTTATATATTTTAATAACAAATATATTATAATTTTCAAAATATATTATATATTTTCAAAATATAACAAATCGGGTCAACCCAACGGGTTTCGGGTTTGAACCCATCAGGTTTTGGGTCTATTGGGTTCAATTTATTTTGGATTTCGGGTTTAATTTTTTGGGTCTTGATCCTTAAATTTCCAGCCGGTTCGGATTGTTTTTTCGGGTCGGGTCAGCTTTTGACAACTCTATTAAGAATAGTGATTTTTGAAATAAAGTATCACTCGTATTCTTAAACAAAAATTATAGTCTTATAAATAATTGAATTACTTCGTTATTAGGATGCTTGGATTGAGAATATTTGAAATAAATACTAAACATATAGATAATTTATATTTAAAAAACTAAAAGTATTTTATGATTGACAGTTAATTTAATGCAAAGTTTTTATATGAGCGCCTTTTGTTTAATATTTTAATTTCCTTTTTGAAAACAAAGTTAACGATTAAAATAAATTTTAAATTAAGATAAATTCTTTTTTGTACTCTTCAGTTTTTGTCTTTTTTAGTGCTCTAAAAAGAACTTATTCTTCTTGATATCTTTAAGGTTTTGACTTTTGTTTGTTTCCATTAGTTCTTAGCTTAGATAATCATCATCTCCCCTTTTTTGTCTTATTATTTTTGACATACAAAATAGACATACAAATACACAAGTCTTCGTGAGATCGACCAGTACTTACCGACTACAATAGTTCGTTTAAGTTTAGATTCTTTGGTAGATATATACGACTAAAATATCACATCACCCCTCTTCAATTCAAATTGGTTAAATTCCAAAATCATCATTATGTTCTTCAATTTTAAATTAGTAAAAATTGACTTTTAAAACACTCAAATTAATAACCAAATCAGAACAGTTTGAATTTTATAACATAATAGTCAACACAAAAAATCAAAACTTTAAAAATATTAAAAAAATAAATTTAAACACCAAAAAAAAGCAATTTCCCTTAAATAAATCCCTTCTCCCACAAACAATGATCGAGTAACACGAATTTTTTTTTTATTAGTTGAAAGTAACACGAAATTCTAGTCGCCACTACTTTTTTATCTGAAGAGATGCCTTTTTTGATAAATTTCTTATCCGAAGACATAAATGTAATACATTGTTCGTGCATACTAAAAATGCTTCTAAAGGATTGATTACCATTTACAAATAGGGGAATACTAAGCATAACTCACTAAAATTAATAATAAAAAAAATGAAAATTACGGAAGAAAATTGGATAAAGCGAGAAAAATAGAAAAGGATAAATAGTTGGAAAAAGACGTGGGTCTCCATGAACGTGACATTTGGCGTCTCAACTTCCAGGCTCTTGTTGGGTAGCAGTTATGGGAGACCCATACAGTGGACCCCGCCAATTGTGAGCTTTGTGGTCGGAGTTTCTCCTTTCTCTGCTTCATATCTTCCCTCCCCTCCTTTCCACAATCCCACCCTCGATCTCTTCGCGCACAGGTGAGTTGCAAATTTCTTCCTTCGATTCCGTAACATTTTTTTTTGGTCGAATCGTTTCCGTATCATTTGTGTACTGTAATTTCTTCAAATTCTCTTTCATTATTGTTGCTGAGTCTCGTTTCTGGATGAAATTGTTGTGCTCTGGTTGCTTGATTTGATCTGTGAAGTTCAGTGCTAACCTAGTAGAGTAAGATACTTGTGTTTTTTGGGGAATCTTATCCACTCTATTTTTGCGTTTGTACGATCTATTAGGTGTTATCTAGATGGGGGGTTTTCAGTAGGGTTTATCTAATGGTGGACTATAGGAAGAGTAGCTTGAGGTATCAAGAAGAATTGAAGTGGTTGACATTTAAAATTGTTTATTTTCTTTAGTTTGTTCTAGGTTTTTAATTCTTGGAATGATTATGAGAATAATTTCTACGGTTTATGGCTTTAAATTTTCAAAACCATATACATCTGATCCTTTCTCGCCATTTTAACTCCACTTCTGAATTCCGTGATTGTGAGAAACTAGTTCCTTCATCTGGTTAACTGGTATGAATGATTATAGCACTAGAAGAACCTGGTAACAAGTACAGTTTTGAGGCACTAAGACCATATCTACGCTGACTACAAGAACTCTACTGAAGTGATTTATACATTGATAAGACATTATATCATGCGCACGGGATGAATTTAATCTTTTAATATCCCTTGAAAGTTGAAAGAAGCGAATTATTGAATTTTGCACTGCCGCTACCTTGATGTTGGCTTTTCAAAGATTGTAATTTGCTAGAACACTATGAGGAATGCTGATGCTTTATGTTTGTTTTTTTTACTCTTCTTTTTAATTGAGACAATGAGACATGGTAACAATTCCAGGCTTAATAACACTCTTCTATTATCTTGTCCAGTTTTAAGCTGCCCTGAGGGAAATGCTAGTCAACTTTATCGGCTTCTCTAGCTAATCTCCTCATGGCATTAACAGCAAGCAATGTTTCAAGCAGTCCTGTCATCCCTGACTGCCCAGCTAATTATAAACTGCGAGTTTCATGTTCAGTTCCTAACTCCCCACAAAATAACTTGCACTCTACAGCCCAAGGAATTGATCTCAGACGACAGAGAAGTGGGCATTATGTGCCTGCCAGATTAGTTCCTTCTGGGGTCAGCTTCAGGCGTTTATGTAGACGACATATTCAGTGCGTCATAAAACGGGGATCTTTAGTGTTTTGCCAATCAACAAGGACTAAGAGAACTGGTTCAACGGAAGATGTTAGGCATTCTGGTGATTGTTCTGGTGTATATAGGTATTCTCAAACAGAAATTTCTGAAGACATTCTCATAACTATGAGTTGTTTAAAATACATGCCTTGATCTATTATTACATTATGAAACCATGCTATATTTGGTCTGAATCACTGGATATGATTTACTCTTGTCTGTCTAAAATAGTTGCTTGTTTATACTACATCAGCGGTGCTTGAAATTTTTACTCAGTACTCTACAAATTTATGGTTTCACCAATTGAAACAATTTCTGAACTAATCTCATATTCCAATTGAAATGTTTGAGTGGAGGATTCTTAAATATCATTGTTTGAGGTGTATGAGTGTATCATCTGATTGTATGTCTAGGAGCTATTGATACTGTCATACACATACTGATGGAAATTATTTTGTACAGCAGAGAACAGAATGAAACTAATGAGAATGAGGATGTTCTTACGAAAAACACTGTGGACTTAAATCCAGGCCTAGCAGAAGCTTGTAAATATGTCTACAATGATGCAAAATTTGTCAATGAAAGAGCGCGGAATGATATTATATTGCTTTCTCGGTAATTATGTCTCTTTCTAAATTTAATCGACTTGTTAAGAGTTAACTTGTTTTATACATTTCTAACAGTCTGCCAAAATAAATATTATTGTAATAGATTATAAATGATTGCATGTGTTTACTTATATTTTCACAGTGGTATACTCAGTCTAGATGCCCGTGCACGCCAAGACGTGGCTATTCTGGGTACTGAGTTCCTGAAGCTTGATGGTGAGGCTTTATTCTTTTTGCATCATTCAAACCTACTTACATTACATACATGCTTCAGAATCCTACTCTTTTTCTTATGTCCTTCATTGATGCTTGATTGCACTTCTGCCTGATGAACAAGAAGATACCAAGAGCCTTTTTCAAAAAAAAAAAAATCCATAGTTCTTTCCTCACCTGGTTTTTCCATGGCAGATAATCAATATTGCAAAATATGGTGTTGGCTACATCTTACACGAACCTGACTGAGCTCACTTTTCTTTTCTTTTCTTTTCTGATTGTTGAGAGATTTGGTTCACAGGTTAAGGGCATGAATCTTCTTTATTATCATTTTATTTCTAAAAGCAGGGGGTGTGGAATATTAAGAAATATGTTTTCATTGGATACTCATCTTTGGTTTTTTGTTTGCTTTCATGTTCTTCCACAGCCTGATGCTATGGATTTGTCATAAACTCCCAAATCTATAATTTTGTAGTTGAAATTAGGGAGAATGGTATTAAAAAAAATTGGTGTGAATGCCTCTTTTCAGACTATACTGATTATTATTACCTGAATGGAAAAGATTTAATGCCCAACAGAATTCCACCTCCAAAATCATTGAGACTTGTGAATAATGAGCTACCTATCTAGCATCTCGAAAGAGTATGTGACTGGTCTGCTGTACCGTTACTTTCAGTTTAATTTTTTTTTAAAAATGCATTCTCTTTCTACATGATTTGCAGCTCGAGCAAGGGAAGATACTGTGAAAATTGACCAGAAAGTGAAGCAAAAGGCAGAACGTCTTCGAAACGTCGCCACAGTATGCAACCCTAGGAATTATTTATTTACTCATCATTCAACTCATGAAGGCTTCAAGAGCTCCAATTTTTTTTAATGTTTTTACTGGCAGATCTTGAAAGACAGAGCAGAATCTCGCCTGAAGACTGTCGCTGATAAGCACTGGAGTGATGGAGCCTTGGAGGTGCAAATGTTTCCTGTTGCTTCACTTGATACCTGACAGTAATAGCCAAGAAATGCAACTAGAAATAATACATTCTGTTTATGCATAAAACTAATTGTGATGATTTTCAACAAGGTTCCTGCATAATGCTTAATCTAAGTATGTCTTATGATAACTAGTGGTTGTGTGTGTTTTGCTACTGCACAAGGAAAAACTATGCATCATCTGGAATTACACAAATATTGCTTAGTCATTTAAGTAGTTTTTTCCTCCCTTGAAATGGGGATTTCATAAGACTATGGGAGAGTCTTGCACGAGTGTGTTTCTTGTGTTTTAGTTTTGAGCATTGGGTTTTTTTTGGTTGTGGTATTGTTGTGGCCTTTTGTCGTTGGTTGGTTTAGTTTTTTGTTTGTTGTGTTGGTTCCTTTCTCTTTTCCTTGGGCCTTCTGGAAACATCCTTGCAATTTATTTCGGGGTAAGGTTGCTGGGTGCGTACATATTGGCCCCCCAGATCCTTGCCTGAGGCGGGAGTTCACTAGGTATATGTTGTTGTTGTTGTAGCTGTTGTTGTTCTAGTTGTTGAAATGTGGGGTTTAGAAAAGTGAAATGTATCTCCATGGTGAAAGTTGATTTGTAGTATAAGTCTGCCTCGATTGTGTTCATCAAAAGATGGTTTCCCTTGTTCTGCTGATAGAGAGGTCATGCTATAATCTGTAAAGAAAATATCAAAATGTGTATATTATGAATGATCTGATCTGTAACAAACTAATTTCTAACTTCTTCTCTTATTCTGAATGAGTAAACCATGTCTACTTACTTTTACCTAAAAATACGATCTGACAACATATTCGTATAGGCTGACTTGCGCCTGGCTGACTACCGTGCCAAGAAACGTGCAATTGAGGATACCCTAATGGCTTTGGAGGTAAAAGCTAAAATCAAAGTACCTTTTTCTATTTACTCTTCATTTTATTTTCTGTGTAGATTTACCAACTCTAAGATATTCAACTGTTCTTCCTTTTTCAGTTTGTGAAGAACATTCATGACATGATGGTTAGCAATGTATATAAATTGTAAGCACAATCTCACTTCTGGCTGAACTTTAACTTCCAAGTTAAAACTCTTGAACAATCTGAAATCCTGACTTCTTGTGATTGTGATGCTCAGCCCTCAGCGCCAGGAAGGCGGGCTTCCCTCAGCAAATATAATGCTGGAGAAAAATGGAAAAGCTCTTGATTTCTTTCTTGGACAAGTGTCAGATGATCGTATTACAGCTATACAGGTAGCTTTATGGGATCATCACCTTATGAAGTTTTTTTTTTAATTTTTTTTCTAGTGTTCAGTGATGATATTTGTTATATGTGAAATACAATGCAGGAAGCATACTGGAGTATGGCTTCAGCACTCTCAGAAGCTGATGGAATAGATTATACTGACCCTGATGAGGTTGGAATTTCAAAACAAAATATAAATTACAACATGCATTTAATATAAAAGCACATCTTTCTTTGATTGAAACTTTTTTTTTCATTTTCTTGGTTTGATTATGAAATGCAGCTTGAGCTGCTAATTACAACATTGATAGACCTTGACGCCATGGATGGTAAATCCAGCGTCTCACTGTTAGCAGAGTGTTCTAGCTCCCCTGATGTCAACACTAGGTATTTCCTCCAGAAGTAAAATTCTCCTGCTTAGCATAAGATGAAAAAAATTATAATCAAAGGCTGACTTTTTTTTTTCTGTTTAAATCCTTCGCTTTTGTTTATGTTAAGACGAGCGCTAGCCAACGCATTAGCAGCAGCTCCTTCAATGTGGACCCTTGGAAATGCAGGCATGGGAGCATTGCAGGTAATTTGTTGGATTCTTCCTAAGTTTGATAAGTTTTGATTCCAATTTTCACGAACTCAGATTTTTATTTGTTTTATTTTATTTGGAAAATATGCAACAGAGACTGGCAGAAGACAGCAACCCGGCGGTTGCTGCTGCCGCTTCAAAAGCCATTTATGAGTTGAAAAAACAGTGGGAGATAGAAGAAGGCGATAGCTGGAGATTTACGGTGGATCAGGAACCCGACAAAGAAGTGGATTTACAGGAAGATAATGACGAGGATGATGAAGCAATAGACTAAATGACTAATACAGTAAGCACTAAATTGAAATGTAGACATCTGGAATGGTAAATGTGCTATAATACTCCATACAAGAACAAAAGCTCATACATGGCAAGATTTTGTCTCAGATATGTCAAAAGATGCAAGAGATTGAAAGAAAATGCATATACTATTGCATCTTTTACAGCACAGCTAGCTAGGTGAGCTTGCATTTCTAATTTGATCATGTAAACCTGTGATTGCATAATTGTTGGCATGATTAACCTGTAACTATAGTACTAGTTAGGCTTTAGTGCACGAAAATATGCTGAGGATGATGTTTTATGTGCTATATTGCATGTGTTTTTCGGTTACCCGCATCCGAAGATACTAGTCATGCTAGAGAATTTTGCTTGTATAATTTTGTATTATGTCCATTTTCATATCCACTTATTTTATCATATAAAAAAGGTCATCCCATTTGCTATGGTAGGTAGAAGGCAAGTACCATATGTGCATATTTAGCATTTGGTGGTATTATAGGCAGAATACATAAACGGCCCCTTGTACAAGTGACAATTGGTCACTTGACCCCCTGTACTTTAGCCTTAACCGTTTGGCCCCCTATAGTTGCACATTGCGACCTATTGAACCCCTTATCGACAATTTTCACTTGCTTTCTTTGGTTGTGTATGTTACACGCGCCAAGTGGGTGCCACATCTATGCCACATCTACGCCACATCATCCTTATAAAAAAATCAACAAATAAAAAAAATAGAATAAAAAATAAATCCCCAAACACCCCTCATCTTCAACCTCCCCCCTCACCCAAGATCCATGACCACCCATATCCTCTCCAAAGTATTGACTCCATCAATCCCCAAAGCACCAACCCACCCTATCCCCCATGATTTATCCTTCTAGATGTCTAAAATCCACATCCTCAAATCTAAGAATAAATCCCCAAAGCCCCTTCATCTTCAACCTCCCCTCTCACCCAAGATCCATGGTCCTGCCGCCCGCCAACGCTGAATCCGACATCCTTCTCATCCTCGTCGCCCTCATGTACACCCGAATTTATCAGAATTTGTTCCCGGGAATGAAATCCGAATTTAGAGATAAGTTTTTATTGAATCTAAACCTAGATCTAAAAAAATTGACTTATTATATATATCAAATTGAGCATTAAATTTGGGCGGTGGGGTAGTGGCATCGATTGTTTAGTATCGAGAGGCGTCGATTGGGTGGTGGCATGATGGCATTTGGGTGCAAGGTTGAAGAACACGTGAACTTAAAGAAGAAACAAGAAGAAATAAAGAAGAAAAAAATTGGAAAAAAAAAGAAAAGGAAATGATAAAAAGTTCCACGTAAGCATTCCTCAATCGTTCATATGAGAGTGAAATGCACGCGACTTGCCAAATCAACGGCTAGGGGTTCAATAGGTCGCAATGTGCAACTATAGGGGGTCAAACGGTTAGGGCTAAAGTACAGGGAGCGAAGTGACCAATTGTCACTAGTACAGGGGGCCGTTTATGTATTCTGCCGGTATTATATAACAATGTTAGATATACTTTATCATAGTACAGGGTAATTTAAACAAATGTCTTTTAAACGGAATGCTCATGTGTGGGTTTTGCAAGTAAACGATCTATAATAATGTGTAGCGGTTTAGTATATAATGTGTAGTTTAGTGTGGATATATTTGTGTATGTTTTTTTTATTATTGATGAACTGTTTTTCTCGATGAAATGCTTATGATTTTACGAAGCATCAGAATGGACTGAACTGGAAACCGAATTTTGAAAAAAGCGTGATCCTAGGATATGTGATACTTCGTATTTCTCGGTTCAGTCCAGTATGGTCTCTCGATGGATGGACTTTGGACTGAAAATGTTTTTTATTAATGAGAAAAACCATTAAAATTTAATTTTATGTTAATGGAAAAGGCTGTTAAACCATAAAATTTCACCTCTTAATTAGAGTGCAAAACCTGACAAAATTTGAACCATTTCTAATATGAAGTTTTAAGGATTTCAGAGATACTGTCTATGACGGTGTGACCATATTTATTAGGTGAAGTTGTGGATATATAACTGATTTATGAAAGCTTTTTTGGCGAATCCAATATGAATTGTCTACAATTATTCCCTAAAATCTTGTCTTGTACACATTTTATATGTCATCTTCACTGCGTCTGCTCTACTAGTTGTAGTGCTCAGCAACGCTGTTTCTCGTCCGGTTTTTTTTTTTTTTTTCTAGTCTTTCTGGTTTTGGGATTTCTTGTTGCTTTCTCGTCATGGTTTGTCCAACTGTTGATTTTGTTCGGTCTCTCAATCCGGTCTCTCAATCTACTACTAGGCATGTCTTTATATCAAATTTTTTTCTAATAAAAAAACTAAGTTATCAAAATATAAAATGAGAAAAGTTGGAAACACGAGAATTGGGATAAAAAAAAACTTTTAATTTTTTTTTTCTAAAAAAAATGGGCATGGTCGCATGGACCTGATTAAAAACCATTTTCGTTTTTTGGTAGAATTAAAAACCATTTTCTTAAAAATTACATGTATTTCCTTGGTCTATAGAGGCCAACTTTTATTCTGGGAAATCCGGTCAGGGTGTGTTTTTTGCTCGTGATTTTTTCAGTTGAGGTTCATTTGAAGACTGAAGTTGAATCGGCCTTTGTATCTTGGAAGTGTTATTTGTTAAAACCAGTTTGACAATATTAAAACTGAGGGGGGACGCAACCTTCTTCACTTTGGACGCTTTTGGTCTGGTTTTTACTAGCCATTTTGCAAGACATGCTTTGTGCAAAGACTTGATCATGCTGCACTGTCCAAATTTGTACTTTAAGGTGGACCATGTAGTAACATGACAATACAAGTGCTCTTACACCGGATTTTTTTACTAGTACACCGTCAATAGAATATTATCAAAATATGACGAGGATACAAATTTATGAGAATGTCTTAACGTATTTAGTTGAGCGGCTAAGTCTTGATGGTAATATATTTTTCATTTCAACTTTTATAAACAGTGTTATCGATTAAAAAAATTACGAGAATAGGTTGTTGGAATTAGTGTTGTCCAACGGGTCGACCCGACCCGCAACCCGTTTTACGGTTACGAGTCGACCTGTAAAAAAAATAAAGTCGACCCGTGACCCGACTGTAACCCGTAAAATGGGTTACATGTTTATGGGTCGGGTTACATGTTGACCCATAAAATTGACTCATTTGACCCTTTTCGACCCGTAAACATTTATTTCTCCTTTCACTAACTACAACAATAAAAAAAAAATATTACGGGTCGATCCGTAACCCGTCGAGTTAACCCCCAACCCGCAATCTGAAAAACCTAACCCGCAATCTGACCCGCAATCCGTAATATGAAAAAACCTAAACCGCAACCCGTAATAGATCGGGTACTCGGGTCGGATTATGGCCAACTCGCCCTTTGGACAGCCCTAGCTAGAGTGCTCATACTCAATTTTGACAGAAGAAATACAATAATTCCCTTGCCATATCACTTATCCATATCCATTTCTCTTCTCCATTATCCACCGTCCAATATGAACCAATCCCACTGTCCACATCCGTCCGATTTCTCACAAAGTCACAAGTCATACAACCAGGCACCAGCAACAGCCATTATCAAAATACTATAAATACCCAAAAAAAATATTCAAGGAATTTTTTCCTTTTTCTCTCTCTCACAAATTTTCTCTTTAAAAAATGTCTGTGTCTATCTTCCTCCCCTCCTTCCTCACCCTCCATCATGATTCTTCTGCCCTCTTCCACCACCCCAGTCTTCTGCTTTCTACTTCCTTCAATCTTCCGCTTCTGCGCCCCTTGAAATCCTTTTTTTTTTTGGTCGAACCTTGAAATCCTTTTTATTACTCCTTCTGTTGTTCCTGATCTCTCAACCTCCCTCTATATCATTTCAATGGCCGCTAATGACCTGAACATGCCCTATCTCCCTCCTTACCCCGAGGTAAGCTAATCGGACACTTTTCCGCTCAAATTCAGCTCCAATTACCCCAACATTTCGCTTCAATTTCACATTTCTCCCCTAATCGGAGACAGATCTCGTCTTTTTTGCAAGTTAGGGTTTTCGTGTTATTGATTCGTTTTGTGTGTGTTTTATTCCGCAGATGATTTACGCAGCAATCGAGGCACTGAACGAGAAGATGGGGTCGAACAAGACGTCGATCTCGAAGTACATGGAATCCAAGTACGTGACTCTTCCTCCGGCGCACCCGGCGTTCCTCAGGCACCACTTGAACCGGATGAAGGAGACCGGAGAACTCATCTTCTGGAAGAACAACTACATGAAACCTGACCCGAATTTCATCCGCCGGGGGCGGGGCAGGCCCCCTAAGCCCAAGGACGGTCAGCCGGCGGAGACGGCACCGCGTTCTGCTCCTCCGGCGCAGCAGCCGGCGTCGGTCGCGGGGGCGACGGCGTTAGCTGTTCCGTTTAAGAAGAAGGAGACACGTGGCAGGCCGAGGAAGTACCCGAGGCCAGAGGATATGGGAATGGATTTTGGTGATGGGCCGGGCCTGGCTCTGGGTACTGGACCTGGGTCCAAGAAGAGGGGTAGGCCTCCAAAGGCAAAGCCAGGAGAAGATTGTGATTATTAAAAAGTTACCTCTACGAAGGATTTCCATCTTTCATGTAACGGTTTCTTTTTTATCTTACGTCTTGACTGATGTATGATTGCACTATTGTATGATATTTAGTACTTTTTAATTTTTATGGTACGAATGATGTGTAGTTCTTTGGTGGTGGGGTTGTAAATATCTTGAATGTAATTTATGGGTTGGTTTCAAGAGGTGATAAATTGCTGATTTAGAATTCTTGTTTGAAATTCTTGGACTTAAGACATTTTGTCTCTTTTGTATGAGTATAGTTGTAATTTGCACAATTAACCTTCCAGCTGTGTCTATGTTCACGGAGTCTAATTTGGAAGGTATATTGTGACATTAAGCACAACTACCTGCAGAATGCAGAATGCAGATTGCAGACATTATAATTCATGGAAAAAAAAACTGCTAAGGTCTACGTAGTTTTGATCAAATTGATTTTTTTTACCCTTATTATTAGGGGTGTTCATAACCGGATATCCGATCCGATCCGGCTAATCGGATCGGATATCCGCAATAAAATTTTCTCTAAAACCATATCCGTATCCGATCCGGGTATACCCGGATATCCGATCCGTATAGCTCGGATCGGATCGGATATTTGTGGCGGATATCCGAATATCCGAATATTCATATTTTTATATTTTTTTTGTATTTAAGTTTCAAATAATTTATTCAGTCGGTAAATTTCACCCAAAAAACATGATCCAAATAATCATCCGCATAAAAGAAAAAGAAAAAATAATTTAAAATAAAATAATAATGGGGTGTTAAATATAGATTTAGGTATTATTTATCGTTAATTTTATTTGTGGGGTGAAATATATTAAAAACAATTTAAAAAACAAATAAAAAAGGGGTAGTAATAGGAAGTCCAAGCACATAAAACTACTTGGACTATTAAACTTTTTGTTATTGCACAAAATATATATGTATAGTATTATACCCTCGGATATCCGGGGGGTTGACGCCCCGATCCGTATCCGATCCGGTGATCCGGCTAATTTTCTCGGATCGGATCGGATTCGGATAATTTTCCAATGGATTCGGATTTTCGCGGATCGGATCGTCGGATCACCGGATCGTATTGACCGGATCGGATATTTTTGAACACCCCTACTTATTATACCCTTATTATACTCTCTCTGTTAAGCAATACAGTACTTGTCAGTGTATAAATTAAATTTTTTTTTTAAGGAACCACTTTATTTTTTATACTATAATTTTCCTAGAAGAAGACTGTTCTTTGCCGTGTCACCTATCCAGATCTAAACCTATTTCTCCACTCTCCACCGTCCGATAACAACCCGTACCACCATTTACACCCGTCCATTTCTCACCACCACCAACTTTTAACAAATAATTGAATAAAAAATAAAATAATCATTATAAAACCCCCTCCTCAAAACATTTTCGTTTTTCTTTTTCCTTTTTTCTTTTTTCTTTTTTCCTTTTATCGTCTGTCTCTATCTTTCCTCACTCACTTCCGTAGCATGATTCCTCTGTCGTCTCTCACCACACTCTTCTCCTCTGTACTTTCTTCCACCTTCTGCTTCCGCCACCTCCCCTAAAAAAATCAAAACCCTTCCTTCCACCCTCACTCACTCTGGTGGTGGGCTCTCCATTCTCAAGCTTTCTCTCTCTGCTGCTTCAATGGCCGCTCAAGACCTCAACATCCCCTCCTCTCTCCCGCCTTACTCCGAGGTAACCAAATCGGACTCCTCCCCACTCAAATTCACCTCCAATCACCCCAACATTTCGATTCAATTTCACATTTCCCTGCTCAAATGGTGACAGATCTCGTTTTTATTTAGCTAGGGTTTCCAGTTGCGGAAAATTAGAAAAAAAGCCCCCTCTTTTTTTTTTGTGGACTGAGTTAGTTCTCTTGTTTTCTTGCCCCCGCAGATGATTTACGCGGCCATAGACGCGCTGAACGAGAAGATGGGGTCGAACAAGACGTCGATCTCGAGCTACATAGAATCCAGGTACGGGAATCTCCCGACGGGCCACTCCACGCTTCTCAGGCACCACTTGCACAGGATGAAGGAGAGCGGAGAACTCATCTTCTGGAAGAACAATTACATGAAGCCCGACCCCAATTTCGTCCGCCGCGGTCGGGGCAGGCCCCCCAAGCCCAAGGACGGCCAGCCGCCGCCCGAATCCAGGGAGGTCTACTCGCCGCCGGCGGCTCCGCCTTCGGTGGCGGGGGCAACGGCGCTAGCTGTTCCGTTCAAGAAGAAGGAGACACGTGGCAGGCCAAGGAAGTATCCCCGGCCAGAGGAGGATCTGGTGGACATGGGAATGGGAATTGGGCCCGGGTCGGGCCCGGGTATGGGCTCTGGGCCCGGGTCCAGGAAGAGAGGTAGGCCTCCTAAGGCTAAGGCAGGAGGAGAAGAAGCTTGTTATTAGATAAAATAAAAGGAGGATTTTTAGGAGTTTGAGATCGAGTTTCTCCACACTTCCACTGTGTTTATGTTATTAGGATTGGGATTTGGGTGGCTAAGGTTGATTTCAACTGCTTTCGAAAACTTTGGTTTCTTCATTGTTGAGGTGTTTGGTGTGTGATTGTGTATGGTGTTAAGTGTTGTGTTGGTGGGGTTTGGTTTGTTTATTTACTGTATGTAGTTAATGGTGGTGTAAAGTTGCTGATACTTTCTCTGGGTTAGTGTCTTTGGCTTCCAGATGGATTTTAATTGTTGATTAAATTTGTTCCTCTTGGTTGCACATGCTTTTGAGTGGGATTTGTTATAGTTTGTTTCACTTTTCCATCTATCTGATTGTGAAATGGGATGCAATTATTTGTACCAGTAATAAGCTAGAAAAGAACAAACTGAATAGAGAGGAAGATACTTATATGTTGTCTTTGTCACTGAGACATTGACTTCTCCCAACCACCGATCTATCCTAGATTCTTAGATTGGTGGGGTCTTGTTTGTCTTCGGGAAACAAGGTTGAAGAGGGAAATGATTACAAAGGACAATAATTCACAAAACAAAATTCACATGGCTAGATGGAGTTCATATTGTAGCATGACTATATATGATGTTTTGTGATGTTGCACACATGATTGAATTTATCTATATAATTTTTGATAATCAACAATTCTAATTTTTTCACCCAAAGTGGAAGCAGATAACATTCCTTCTTTCATTTGACCACCCCAAAATCTTACAAGTTACTTGAACTTGCAAATTTAGAGCTTACAATTTACAAATCACCCAAATTATAGACAACTTGAAACGGGTTTAACCTGATATCTACAGGTAATAAGAATTCTGTACTGTAATGTGACTCTTTAAACTTCGTAAATACTGATCTCTCACTAAATTTGAGATTCAGATGGGAATATTTTTCAAACAGAAACCATAAAACTTGCAAAACATGAGGCAAAACACACGAAGCTACTTACAGTAACAAGTCAATCTAACTTTCACATAGATATTACCGCAGGTTTTCCAAAATGGCTTCCGGCCACAAACTTAGGAAAGTTGATTACTAGAGATTTGATAAATGTAAATATATACCAAGGTTACAAATTCTCAGTATAGGAATTCAACCTTAAAGACAGCTCACAAGGCTAATCAACTGCCAAAACCAGCATATACCAAAATGGCCTTGGCACCAAGGAGCTATCAAATTAAGAACTTCTTCCATGCTTCCATTTTACTATAATACATTGTAATTTCCACAAAACTATATAATGGGCAAAATGAAAGAAATAAAAGATGAAGTCAAAGCTCCTCTACCTGGACCACAAATCCACATTTGCACCGTTTTGTCCTAATCAAAGTTCCATCATCATCCTCATGGACACTCTCATCCTCAACAACAAAAACGTGTTCATGATCTCCTCCTGTAAAGGCTGTTGTTGAACCAACCATTTCGGTTTCCTGCAAATTCTCTTGTCTAGGAGATGAATTCTGGCTGACCCCATCAGATTTAACATTTGTTTTAGGCCTGTTTTCTGATTTTGGAGGGTTTGGTTTGCTTTGTTGTGATGAATCGTGCCCATAAGATTCATTCAATCTTCGTCGGGTTATAAGGGAAGAAAGCAGTTGATACCACCGGGAAAGTGCTTGCCTTTCATCTCTTTTCTTTTCTTCTTCTTCCCTCCTTTGTTCTTCTTCTGCATATGCCTGGCAGCCATTTACATAAACCATATGATAAGTGTTAAGAGAATTTAAGTTAAAATATGGTACTTAAGGATGGAGTCAAATACAACAATTTACATTTTTGCAAGAATTTTTATTCCTCCGTGATTATGTGGCGTGTTAGATGAAGTATAAGGGGGAAAAAACCGGAGTTTTCTGAAGTGTTGTTAAATTCATTGAGGACAAACCATTTGGTGCAAAATTGATTACAATGTTTTATTCAAGAAAGACATTACCTCCAAAATTGCCTCTTTGAACTCAGTGCAGACTACAAGTCCTTCATATACAGGAATTGATCGTCCATTCCGGAATTCAAATCCAACCATAGCAGGTGCAAAATTGATTCCAAGCCTTTGAACAATAGGAACCAACCTTGGCAATCTCAGGTGGACAGTCCCCGGAGGAAGACACTTTTCTGACCATACATCTACTTGACCACGCTCATTCTGAATATTCAAATTTCACCGCCAAAGTTAGTTACTACTCATAGATAATGAACTGGAAAGATGTTGGAGATTGTATTAGAACAAGATCATGTACTGGCTTGCTGAAGACTGTATTTGCATTGTTGAATCTCAGGTTTGTTTGGAGGTCATGTAGTATAAAGAACTTATGCATTATTGACCATTAAAATTCAGAATGCAGTATTTGATTTGATACGCATTAAGTATTATAATCCAAAATACATTATATCAATGCATCATAATGCATAAAACATGCTAATTATGCATGTTTTATACACCCGAACAGGCACTCTATCAAACAAATTTAGAAAAATTGTTAAGAAAGAATCTGACCTTAGGCACAATTCCATTTACAGCAGGCTGCAGACGCAGTGGTTCTGTTTGCCACTTTCCATAGAGAGAGACAGTTCCATCTGATCCTACCTCACCAGGATCTTCCGCCTCCTCACTAATCTGTCCTTTTGAATGCTTCAACGTACTTTTTATAGTCTTGAAAATAGTCAAAGGTTCCAACACAAATTTTAGCTGGAAGGGAGTTAATAATGCTCAAGAAACTGAACAATTTTATCAGAAATGCTTTACCTTTACAGGGAGTTCATTAGCTCTGACTTGAAGGGCTTCACGCAACCATCTTTCTCTTGTATGGAGTGTTTGGACACAAGTCCTAGGATAAACTGCATGACCTGAAATGAAACCGAGCACAGGTCTCTTCGGGTACAAAATTTGGTATTTGGTGAGCCATTTCTCAATAGCATATAGTGAATGGTTTCTATAGGCCTGAGCAATCAAAATGAAGAATATATGAGGAATCATAGCTTTGGAATTACAATATTACTCCAAAAAATAGGTCATGATACACAACCAAGTCAACTTACATACCAGTTGGTTGGTAGGAAGAGGTTCTGTCAATGCCCTAGTTTCCAATTCCATGTCCTCAAGGCTCGCCCTTTCAGCTATATCTAAATTTGTGG
Source organism: Fallopia convolvulus (assembly GCA_964016875.1). NCBI lineage: Eukaryota > Viridiplantae > Streptophyta > Magnoliopsida > Caryophyllales > Polygonaceae > Fallopia > Fallopia convolvulus. The sequence goes on from OZ024721.1 coordinate 5,991,651, forward strand.
AAGATTCAGCTTCAATTTTAAATGGATCCACACAGGCCATTCCACCACTTCCACCAGACTCTAGCTCCCTTAAAGGAGCCAGGACACCATCCCACCATGTAGAATTAACTCGTTTGGGAGATATTTTGTACCATTCAGCACAGTACCTGCGGTAAGATGCCATTTTGTACATTCAGTAAAGCTACTAAAGTGCAGAACTGTAGATATTGATGTTTAAGGGTCTGGCTTTTGCTATATCACCCATTTCATTGGAGCAACATAAGATTTCTTTTTCCCTATAATATAAGGGTTTTATATTACAAATTAACAATGTATTATTTAAAATTCGCTTCTCTTTCAAACTTTTCTCTGTTTCTGCTGGTGGATTCAGACTATATATCTTACTTTATTCTGCAGCTGCATAGAGCAAGTAAGGCTATAAAAAGCCAAACAGGCAACCACCATATATGTGCAGTGCCTCACAAGCATATATATGCATGCTGCAAAAGAACTAGCATTTGTATACGTGATTTTGGACACTGCTAAATTTCAAAATAACTCTATTAAGTACCTACGAGTGACGTCTTTAGCCCCATTCCTTGCAAAAGCAAGTACATATCTCAAAGATTTCTTGCACGCAGAAGCTGCAGCTTCTACTCTCTGTTCCCCGTTAATCAATGCATGAACGACATCAACATGCACCCACTTTCCTGTCGAATTCCCACCATCGCAATATACCTCTGCCCAGCACAAGGGGGCTCCCACTTTTTCACACCCAATTGCCGTAGATATATCCCAGTAGGAGGATGATGACTCATCTACTTTCAATTTTTTTAAAGGAGATGAGTCACTAGTGCCAGCTTGTGAGGCGTCTACACATAAGGCAGACTTTAAAGCGGGCTTTGCCACTTCAGTGGCAGAAAGAGCCATCTGCAACTGCATTTCAAATTCCAAATCACCCTTTCTCCTTGAGCATTGAGGATGCTCAGCATGATTTTTTGCTTCAACAACTGACTGATCTTTTATCCTCACATCATCAACAATTTCCAACTTATCAGCTTCAGTTTCTCTTGACAGGTTTGCGGCCTTCAATTTAGACAGGTCTACCACTGAAGTTTCACATCTTCTTTTCCCACGAGACAGAGGTGACTTCGAACATTTCACTAACTGATTTGAACCCGCTACCATCAATGTTGAGGAGTCAAATATATCTTTGGAAACTCTAGACAAACTTCCGGATTTTTCTCTTTCTGGTTTCAGGGAAGTTACATCTAAAATTGACACAAACCTGAAGAACCAAAATCTTACTTACAATCAAATCCTACTAAACAAAATTTGCAGATAAATCACGGATAAAGGAAAGCAACCGCACATCTAAAATGCATTTGGTATGAGACTATGAGTCATACTTCATAGGACATCTAATATTAGCTCCAGACTCCAACCAAAATACAAAATGTGAAGTCACAGAAGATAACCTAGAATTCAACAAAGAGAAATACTTGGGATCTTGCAGACTAACATGAAAAATCTCTAGCCACTAAAAATAAACTTTCTTATTATGTATTCTCCTTGAGTCAACTAAGGACACCTTTTTCTATAAACAAAAAAAAAGCATGAGGTGTACAGCAAGCAGATATTTTTCTTTTCTACAAGTGCCATTTCACAACAAGGATTAGTAGAGACACAGGCCTAAGCCTCTGAAGTATTAGTTTCCAAGTTTATCAAGATTATGATGAAAGCAACCATGAAGAGCAAGATTGAACAGAAAACAGACAGAAGTAGCTCATTTGTATAACATACTGACTGGAAGCAAACATGCCTGTAATATGATGCATAGAGCACAGATATCCAGCAAGAAGGGCAGCAAAAGAGTGTTTTGATGAATCTTAAAAGCACTGATCAGTTAAAGAAGAATCTTAATGCCCTCTCCAGGACATTGGAGGAAAAAAATCCAAAACAAGGCTTAGTTTCTCAAGTAATCCAGTAGTTGATGGAGATGTTTATATGATTCTGACAAGCAGATTTTGTGCTGGGGAGTAGATATACCTTTGCAAATGCAGTGAAAAGTCTTCTTACCACTTACAATATGATAGTATTCAATTAGTTGAGAAGCTAAAGAAACAAATCTTAGATGCAACTTTGACCATTACCCCCCCCCCCCCCCCCCCCCCCCCTATCAGTAATAAGGGAATATCTTGACTTTCATCATGTCTTAGCAAATAAGGGCCCTTATATGAAGAACAATAAAAGTGTGATAATGCTTTGCAAATTAGATAGGTGAAAGCAATGTGGCAAGTGAAGCTCCATGAGACAAACATATTACCATGTAAGTTTCACTAGCTACAATCTTACAGATATTCCCCAAAGTCAGCATGGATAATCTTACAGATACAAAGAAAATGAACAGCAGATTGCACAAGAGTTAATCATGAAAGAAATACTTAATGTCTTTAAGTGCAAGAGTTATATGCATGGTGGAGAGGAAAAGAAACATCAGACACAATTATGCAGAGTTAGAGACAGAGAAGTTCAAGAAAGAAGAGAGCACCAACATACCGAGCTGAGAGATTCAGAGCTCTGAATAATGCCACAGAAAGTGCAACCACCTGCAAAATACAACTATTTAATGACTTTTGTTATTCTGGTAGAGGATAAAACATCCATGTTCTATTTTTCACAATATAAGACCCTTTACAGAAGTGGCATATCTTCAATGAGAAACAATACAGATCAATAAGCAATAAGAACGATGTTGCATTACGTTCCCATTTGCTTACAGTGAATATGCAGGAACTTGTCAAAACAAAGTAACGATCCCAGTCTTTTTTTGGATCTCTCCTTAGAGGAAACCAAAGAACTTGCTAGACAGCACTTTTAAGTCTTTTTTAAAAAGTAGAGAAGCACTCTTGTGGTGGAATAATTTGGAGTAGGGGTGAAATTTGGTGGATGAGGGCAGATCAGAGATATTTTAACTAGCATTAAAGCAAGACACGGGAAAAACGGTTCAATTATGCTCATCCATAATCCTTGATAGTCAATTATTGCTTATTCGCCAATTTAACTATCAACCACATTTCCATCCCCAAGTGTCAAAAGAAGTTATAAAAGAGATGAGTAACATTGTGAATATATTGATGCTTAACTAAGCATGGATTTTTCAGTTAAAAAAATGCAAAAGCTTATTTCAAAAACCGTTCAACACAGGTGATCTGATCATTAGGAAATTAGGAGATAAAAAGCAATTGTGCAAAAACTATTTTATTGCAAAAATGTATTATTAGAAAATTTAGGAATACCTCTTCAAGGGAGCCTTCTTGGGTTTCAAGGGCAAGTGACAAAGCTGAAGAAAATGGCTTTTTTGCAATCATTGTGCTTCGAACACGGAAGTTCTTGTGAAACTGCAATTAAAAAGTTGTTTCAGTCTGTAATCTCTAATACAAAGATCTAACACCAACCAGAGAATCTCTACATGTTTTTTACCCAAGTGACTAATGGACTCAAAGTATACACAGGTAGCTTCGTAGCTTCAGATATCTTCAGCAGGTCTGGAGGTAGTTGGGACAGCAAAGCAGCCTGCCATTCATTTTATTAGAAATGAATCTCTATAGACATCATGCACAAACGTTTAGCAACAACATATAGAGAATACAAATCCAAGACTCCAGATACCAGCCTTTAGACATTATAAAACCTGCAGACTGAACTTGGTAAGAGAAGATAGAAAGACAGATTAGGCTAATAGAAATCACCAATAGAGGCCTAGGGTGTGTCATGAATAGTCAATGTATGCGCCTTCAGAATCTCATGCACGGTTTCTTGGGTATCAGAGGCCCAAGGTTTGTCTCTCTTTTTCTTACTTTTACTATGTCACATCACTTCTACTCATACCCGCCATACTTTATTAACTCTTATTTATTACTAGTCATAAAGGTAATAGCAATAAATATGTACTGTTATTAGAGTTGATTCTCATGGCTAATAATTATTTAAAAAAATTATATCAATTTCATTTCCATATTAACCGATAGCTAAAATTATGAACAGAAGAATATTCTCATATAATGGTAATTCAGCGGGCAGTTTATACCTTTCTAATGATGCAAGAAGTTCTAATGATGCAAGAAGTTCCATGAACCATGTTTTTACTTTGCACAGGTAGATTGATGTGGAAAGATGAATTATTCAAATCCATCACTAGCCAAAGAAAATGAGAGAAATAATAATTGATATTTCACATGATTAATATTAAGATGAAAAATGAGAGACAAAATTTTATGTTTCAGACATAATATTGATTTGTTGGTAGAGAGATTTCTAAAAAATTACATATTAAAAATTAGATATTTTGAAACTTTTTTAAATGTCAATGAGAGCTCTAACATCCATTTTTCACATATGAAATTCAGTCAATGACACATGTCTTACAACTACATCATTTGTACACCATATATATATATATCCTATATATTACTTGACGAGTGCTCACATGTAGAACATGTCATTACATATGGATCTCACCCCAAATGACATCAAATTGCTCGAGGGGAAAAAATTATTACTTGACGAGTGCCATGCTTAGGCTTTTGTATATGACCAGGAGCAGTTGGTCCCATACATCCAAGAAAGCTCGATCACTCCTCAAAAATAAATCTCCCTCTTTAGCATAGTTAGTACCAAATGAAATGATCTTTTTATAAATGTAGTCACTAGTGTAAGGTTCTTGCTTCCTTTCAAAAAAGTCCCTTAGTTGTCCTTCTTAAGTACTAATATTCTTAATCACTTTACAATCATGCTTCGTGCACTATATTGGGAATCATAAAGTAAGTATTTTTCTCCTCCACATCAACAGGCATAAATAAATGCAGAATATTGCATAAGTCAAAACAAAGTGAACAAACTTTCATTGTATAAGACAAAATAGGAAGTTAATCAAACCTGAATAAGTGGATCATCACAAGCACGGTCAATTATCCTCCCCCGTGCAATCAAACAAAGCAAATGCACTTTATGCACTAGTTCAGCGGCTTCCTGTACACACACCATCAAACTAGATCATAAGAAAGACAAAATTTTGATGATTAAGATTTAATACACTTTAGAATCAAATCACAACCTTTTCTTCTGCAGTAAACCTGTGGACATTCTTACGGTTAGACGAATCTGGGGTCATAGAGAACTCAACAGTAATTGCATTGACCCCACCATTTTGGCTATCAGTTGCAGAATTTGACACCTGAATCAAGCCCTCTTCCCATTCACATTCATCAATATCCTTGCTTTCTTCAGCACAACTCTGCACATATTTTTTTGCAGCAACTCCATTATCCAGCTTAGCGCTTTCTATGGCATCTTGAGCACCATTTTCATCAGAATTCAGCTTAATAGGTTGCACACTCACTCCGCCATCTTGTTTTTCAGTGCTAGTATTACTACTCGACCCAATGTCTGACTAAAATAACAAAACATGACAAAAATTCCGATTTCAGAAAAGTGTACTTATTTTTAAGTCCTAAATAAATAAAACACACAAACTAACATGTTTATTCTTCTTCTTCGCTCTTTTGGGCAGATTATCCACACCGTCTTGAGACGACTGAGCAACTGTCAATAGAAAATATTTAATGTTAAACATCACAGCTCAAAGAATTAAGCATTGCCAATATTCACCAAATAGAACGCCAACAGATTAGGGGTGAAAAACCATTTCTATCTGCTGACACCTCTGCCGCTTCTTCAGCATACTTTGCTGCATAAACAAAACGCCAATAGCAGTGTCATAGAAAATGACAGAAAGATTAATCATAATGTCGATAAATTCAAAGTAAGCAACCGCGCAAAACGAATTTCCAAGAATGATTTCGAAAACCGTGAGACTACACCAACAGCAAATTAGGGTTTTTGATCGAACTTGTGCAGAGTTTCCGGGTTAGTGAAAAGGCATAAGGCGAGAAAGTAAATCAAAAAAAGGTGTAAAAAGAAGTGATACCGGAGGATCGTCTCGGTCGCTTTCCCGAACGCATTGTTGGTGGGTATTGAGAAGGAGAATGTGTTGCTGGGGTGAGGCGGTTATGAATTGCGCGCGCCAGGGCTTTGAGCCTCTGATGCACAGCGGCGGATTGTTTGCTACCTGTTTTAATTTCTGATTTATTTGGTTTTCGGATAAAATTAAGGCTGTGTTTGTCGATTGGCTTAAAAACTAGTTAAAGTTAATAGTACTAATATACAGTATTAGTTAAATTGGAAAAACTAATTAAAAATTGAGATAAAAAATATTTGAAATAATAGCATAATTTATTTTTTTGTTTTAAAAATACGTTAATTTCAAAAATTCTTCTCCCCCACTAGGAGTGTCCATAAAAAAGCGAAACCGAACCGAAAAATCGAAAAAATGGTTATTTTTTAGGTTAACCAAACCGATTTTTTTAAAAATTTCGGTTTGGTTAACCCAACAGAAAATATTTTCGATTTATCTGTTCGGTTTCGCTTCATGACTTTAAATATAATGGTTAACTGAAAAACCGAAAATATATTAATATTTTTTTTCAAATATTAGTTATCTTTGCTTTATTTAGTGGTTAAAACTCTATGATCTTCAAGGTGTTTCTTCTCCAATTTTAACAATTTACACACTATTTTTCATTTATTATTGATATAAGACTCACTTATTAAATTTCATGTGATAAAAAATAATACACACAATATTTGATTTCACACATTATAGTATATAATCTCGATATTTGTTTACAACAACTGAAACAATATGGTATAAGTATAAGAGGTTGATTCACATGGAAATGATTCTTATATGAAAACTAGAAACAAATGGGACCCTTGGATTTGAGAAATGGATGGCTAAGATTAAAACGGATAGGGGCAAAATGGTAATTTTGATTAAAAAAAATAAAAAATAAAAAATAATTTTTTTTTATTTTCTTAGTTTAGCTTGTTTTTGCCAAAAACACGAAATTTAATTTTGTTTATGTTACGTTCACATATTTTATGCATATGTTCACACTATTATAAGACATGTTCATATATTATCACATTTTTCAGTTTAGAAATTTTATAACACGTTCACATATATTACAAGTGTGTTCACATATTAGTACTGTTTGTTCATGTTTTATGGTCATATGTTCATGTTCGATTAAATCATAATACAAACGTTAAACGACTTAAAAAAATTTGACAAAAAATAAAATAAAAATTATTTTTTTATTTTTTATTTTTTCGCTTATTTTTTCCAAAAACGCGACGCTTGACATTTTACATTCCGTTCACATATTTTATACACATGTTCACATTATTACAAGGGTTGTTCACATATAACCACATTTTAACTTCAGAAAATTTAGTATACGTTCACATATAATATAGGTACGTTCACATATTAGTATTGCATGTTCTCGTTTTATGGTCTTATGTTTATACTCGATTTATATCATTCTACATGCATAAAATTTTTTATTTTATTATTTTTATTTTATTTTTATTTTTTAATCGGATGGCCTAGATTCATTTCTAGTGTTTCAATCGGATGGTCCAGATTCGCTCATAGTTTTCATGATAAGCCCCATTTTCATTTGATTCAATCTCATAAGTACATATTTAAAATAAAGTTCAAGTTTGATTAATTTTTTATTCAAATTTTATTATTTTAGTTTTAATTATTTAAGGTAAAATTACATAAATGGTTATCGGTTAACTGAGAAAACCGAACCGAAAAATTGGTTAATCGAACTACGGTTAACTGAAATTCACGGTTCGGTTACGACTCATGATTTTAACTAACCGAAATTCACCATGTAGAAAAGTTGTTTTTCATATCTATCTGCTGCAACTTTAGGTTTATTGTAGTCACCATACTCAACACCAACCATATGGTTCTTTTCACAACAAGAGTAAAGACATTAGTGTAGTCAATACCATACCTCTATGAAAACCTTTCACAACCAACCTTGCCTTGTAATGCTTGCCCCCATTAGCATCCTCCTTGACTCTATAAACCCATTTGTTATGCAAAGCTTTGTTGCCGCTTAGAAGCTTAACTAGTTCCCAATTTTCGTGGCCATCAACGAGTCCATCTCATCATCCATGGAAATCTTCCTCCTTCTCACTTTCTTACTACGAGATGCTTCTGCGTAACACTCTAGCTCACCATTATCAGTCAACAACATATAGAAATTAGAAGGCGAATATTGAGCGATTTGTGCTCTCTTGTTTACCTGTGCAATTGAACTTTTGGAGAGTGCGGTTCTTCTTTAATGACCTCTTAGTCATCTTTAGTATGTGGTTCTTCCTACATAGCCTCCTCCTGCCTATTATGAACCACCATGCTCTCACACAAGTTCGAGATATCTAGTTCCACAATATCAGGATCTGAATTTTCAATCTATGACCTCTTAGTCATCTTTAGTATGTAGTTCTTCCTACATGCTCTCACCCAACCTATCCTTGTACAATACTTGCTCATTAAACACACCGTCTCGACTACAAATAACCTTTCTATTTTGCTCATCCCAAAACCAATATCTGAAGTCATCACCTCCATATCCGATGAATGTGCACTTAATAGACTTGGCATCCAATTTGCTTTTCTCAACATCAGCAATATGCACATATGAAACACACCCAAAGATACGAAGAAAGGATAGTTCACCTTTTTACCACTCCAAACCTCCTCTAGTATTCCATTCTCCAAGGGGGTAGATGGTCCCTGGTTAATTAGGAATACAACAGTATTCACTACTTCTGCCGAAAACATCTTTGGTCCACACTTTAGTCTCATGCTCTTGGCATGTTCATCCATTATCTTGTTTATACGTTCTGCCACGTCGTTATGCTGAGGGGTTCCTTTTTGTGTTTTCTCCATCCTAATGCTATTCTCAGCACAATAATCCTTGAACTCCCGAATCTGATACTCTTTTCCAATATCAGATATCAAACCCTTTACTATAAGAAATGTTTCAAATTCTACCAAGGCCTTCCACTTTCTAAAGGAGTCAAAAGCATCAGACTTATGCTTTAGAAAGTAGACCCATACCTTTCGTGTAGAGTCATCAATGAAGGTCATGTAGTATGAAGCTCCACCAAGAGATGTAACAAGCATTGGACCCTATAAGTTGCTATGGACCAACTCCAACTTCTTCTTCTTCAAAGATCTGCCACCCTTCGGAAAACCAACCCTTTTTTTCTTCCCGAAAACACAATCTTCACACATATCGACTACAATAGACTTGAGACCTGGCAATAATCCCTTAGAACACAACCCTTTCACCCCCTATCACTCATGTGACCAAGACGACAATGCCACAAATCTACACCACCATTCGTTCCTACAATAGCAATGTTGTCACGAACATTTCCTTTAATGTATAACATGTCGTCCTTCTTACCCCGTGCCAATACCATAACACCCTTAGTAATCTTCCAAGCATTGCAACTAAAAGTTACCTCATAACCCTCATCATCTGATACGAACTATAATAGCCCGTACCAAAGTAATCAACCGAATCTGTAACGATGAATGAAGGTGAAGGGCCGAAGCCAGGGGAAAGAGACAGACGAAAGAGACGAGGGAGAAGAGAGGAGAATTAGGGCAAGATAATTAATTTCTCATTTCTTATTATTCTCTCTAGAATACAATATAGGGTATTTATACTAAACCCTAATATCTAATTAATGAAGGAAAACATAATGCTGAAATATTAAAATTATATCCTTACTAAAAGATAAACTATAATTCTAAATAAAAGGAAATAAATAATATTCTAAATAGGAATAATATAAATAACGATCCTAAGATAATCTCCTCAACCATAATCGTAGCGTATCAATTCTCCCCCGTTGACAATCGACTTGTCCTCAAGTCGGAAATCAGGAGGAGACTCATGAATCGTATCTTGCAGCCTAATCCGCCAGGGTCCCAATGCACATGTATCACTGCTTGATTTAGCACCATAAACTCAGATTGTTTTGAACTCACATGATCACCAATAAGCAATTGACTCAAATCAAACTTCTCAACACCTAAGCTATCATCGAAAGCAAGAAAAATCAATTTCCCATAGCTTGACGTTTGCTTGGAAGTGTCGGGCTCGACTACAAGTAACGTTTCTTCAACATGGATAATCCAATGCGATTTCATTTCAAACGCATCATGCCTTGTAGCCAAACTTTCTGAATTAACGCCAACACTTGTAGGGCTTGAATCTACAGGCGGCGGACGCGGGCATACGGCAGACGGATGCGTCAGGGCAGGAGCCGCATGCGCGGGCACAAGTGTCGCGGGGACAGGAGCCGCGGGCGCGGGGACATGGGCCGCGGTCGCGGGGTTAGGGTGTTTGATGTTCGTGTTTTTGGTATAGTTTTTAGTATGTTTTCTTAGTTTGTTAGGGCTAGTTTTGATAAGTTTACGGTTAGTTTTGTGTGTTTTTGGATGGTTTTGCATATTTTGTGAAAAGTATGGAAAATACCCCGTTTTGTGTCTTTTTGTAGGTTTTAGCAAGGAAAAGTGTTTTTTGGAGCTGAATTTGGAGTGCTATGGTGAAGGACGGAAGAATACGAGATGAAGAAGTCGAAGTTCAAGCTTTTAGAGTTGAAGTGATGGAGAAGTCAAAATCCATGCTTGTTAACGAGGTTGTAAAGGGTCGTTACGAGGCTACGAGATAGAGTTTTTCGAGTGTTCGATTCTATGACTACCGATCCTATGCGGGAATTTATTTCCGTGTCGGTAGAGTGTTTTTGATGAGTTTTTAGGGTTATTATGTTTTATTTTAAGTCTTGTTATCCTTCTAGGTTTTATTTCTATCTTTTTAGAGTAGGTTTCTATCTTTTAGGAAAGTTTTTATCTTATATCTTTATTTATTTAGATAGCTTTATTAGTATAAATACCCTTCCTTATAGCCTAAGAGGGGGGTGGCAAGTAGAGAAAAAGGAAGAGCTGAGAGAGAGAGAGAGAGGAGTCGGAACGAGATCGAGCCACGGTGGACGAGAGTTACCAAGGTCGTTAATCACGAGTTTCGATTCGGGTTTTGTTTGTTTTTCGGTTTCGTTTGGATTCTGTAAGACGATATTTTCTTATTAATTTGAAGTAGTTGATTTGTTTTATGTTCTCCTTTATAGAAGTTGTTTATTTCATAATTATGAGTAGTGAGTAGTTTTCTTATCTAGGGTCGGGGTTGAAACCCGGCATAGTTATGCATGGTTTGATGAGTAAGATGATGTGTTGAATGCCTTATATCTATTTTTGAGATTTCTTGTTGTGTTCATACCTAGATGAAAGTCAAGGTAATTTGAGTCTTAACTTGATCGAGAGAAGAAGTTATAAACTTGAAGGTTGATATTGTTTGAATACGAAAGTTTCAAGCTTGAGATCCAAAACAAGTGATTGAGTGGATTAATTTATGAGAGTAGATTAATTTACTTACTGGTCAATGAAAGTTGATGAATTTATCTGTTTAAAGGCATGATCTTTATCTTCTTACGAGTTTATATGCATCACTATGTTGTGGTGACCCTTGTCCTAGATCTTTGTTTTTATTTGAATTCTCTTAGATCGTATTCGTTACTAGGTTTGTAGCCTCGATACCGAAACTGTCTTAGGTCGTTAGTAGTCTACGCTGGTTCGTTAACGACCCTGACAAAGTCGTTAACGAGGTTGGGCGTGTGTGTGATTGTGTTGTTTTATTTGTTTTATCTTCGTTTAGTAGTTTGATAAACAAACAGTCTTGCTTCTCGTGGAACGATCCTGACTCCCCTATACTCAGCAGGGTCTTGACTTATAAATTTATTTGTTGTCCAGAGTAAAGGTCCGTCAACAAATTGGCACCGTTGTCGGGGAAGCAACGAGTTTGTTTGTTTATCTGTGGGTCTGGGAATAGCCCGACCCCGTTTTTGTTTTTAATTTTTGTTTTCTTTGTTGTTTTTTTGCTTCGTATGCCGGTAGGACGTCGAAGGCTCGAATTTGACAACTCTGGTTATTATTCAAAACCTGAACGTTCCTTGCACCGTAGACACCGAGAGAACCAAGCCATGGCCACACCTGAAGAGATGGCTCGTCAGTTGGAAGTCCTTCAGAACCAGATGGAGGCATTGAAAACCGAGATAGAAGACGCTGCTGCCGAGGCTGAGCGTCAACGAGTTAACAATGCTCGTCTACAGGAAGAGCTGAATGCCTATCCGAGGAATGCCAAACAATACATGCATCCGGAACTGAGGGTGCCAGAATCACCAATTGTGCTTTTGGAGATAGAGAAACCATTTGAGATTAAGTCTCAATTTATATCCTTGATTAAGCGGGCTCAGTTTGAAGGGAAACCTACTGAGTGCCCTATGGAACATATTAGAAATTTTCTTGATTTATGTGACACCATAGTTGCTGAAGGTGTCTCACTTGAATATGTTCTGTTAAAAGCTTTCAGGTGGTCTCTTGCTAGAAAAGCCCTGAGCTGGTTGGAGAGCTTACCTCCGAAGTCTATCAAGACTTGGAAGAACTTGTATGATCAATTTCTTACGAAATTTTTCCCTCCTACCAAGACAACGGAGCTGAGGAAGCGCATCACCTCCTATCACCAGCTGCCTAATGAGACTTTTGTTGAAACATGAGAAAGATTTAAAGAGATGCTTAGACAGTGCCCCACTCATGGGCAACCTTTATATGTTCTTTAAGAAATCTTTTTCCAGGGTATCAACGCCGAGACCAAGAACCGCATCAACACGCATACAGCGTGTGGTTTTATAGAGATGGACCCCACGACTGCATGGGAATTGTTGGATAAGCTGTCCAAATATGATGTCATGTATGGAACCCAGCAAAATCCCCAGTCCTGGAAACGTCTCTACGTGCCTAACCGAGAAGAACTTGACCCAGATGTTAAAAATCAGTTTCTACAAGACGAGGTCAACCGCCTGAAGAAGTAGGTAAGTTTTCTGAAGTCCTCTCAATCCTGTCAAGAGTGTGGCTCTTCTACCCATAGTACTTCTGCTTGCACTAACATAGAGCAGGTAAGAGCCGCTGAGACAATTGCTGAAATGAATTACATGAGAGGCCCATACAGGAACCAACCTAGTAATTTTGACAGGTCGAACAACTATCAGACGTGGGGCAATCAAAATTCAACTCTAAGCTATGCAACGCCTCCACCGGATAGCCGACCTGCGCCTTATCGACCTCCAGGCCATCAGGAGCCACCATCATGGGTACAAGGGTTACAGGAAAGCATTAATGGAGTCCATAATAAAGTTAATGAAGTTCAAGCCAACCTTAACCACCAAAATAAAAGATGGGGAGAGTTCGATGTATGGAAGAAGAATGTTGATTCCCAACTAGGGAACCTTGCTGCACAGATTCCGAGGCCACAAGGGCAACTTCCGTGCCGTCCCGAAGAGAACCCTAAAGGACAGATAGCAGCGGTACACCTTAGGAGTGGAAAAAAACTATCGGAGCGTGCCCAAGCTAAGGACAAGACTGAAGAGGACGCCACGGTTCAGCTCGGTAACGAGCCAACGAGGGCAAATACCGAACTGGGACATCATGGCGACGAGGCTCCAAAGGTCGTCAACGACCCTAGTCCAGGTAAGTTTTCTAATCCGAGCCCTCCTTTCAATCCTAGGGTAGTTAACGACCCCATCAGGGTCGGTAACGACCCGCCGAGAATAGCTAACGACCCTAGTGTCGACCCGGTAACTTCACCTCTCGAGCCTAACTTGGTTCCGAGAATGGTGAAATCTCTTCCATTTCCCACTCAGAAATCTATGGACTCTACTGAGAGTAAGTTCAAGCATTTCGTAAAGATTCTTCAGGGCATTAATATTTCCATCCCATTCGCTGAGGCCCTAAGCGAAATGTCGGCTTACACAAAATTTTTGAAGGATATTCTTAGCAGGAAAAGATCCATCACAGAGTTGCAGGATGAAGTCCGATCTATAGCTCTACCAGAAAAGTTAGGAGATCCAGGGAGATTTGCCATAACAATTGGCATAGGCGACCACAAATTCAAAGCTTTATGTGATCTGGGAGCCAGTGCTAATTTACTTCCTCTCTCAATCTGGTCAAAAGCCAACATGGGACCACTAGAGCCTGTAGATATGAACCTCTACATGGCAGACGGATCATGTGTCAAAGCCACAAGAGTCGTTGACGACTATCCTATTCAAGTCAGGAAATTCTTTATACCGAATGATTTCATCGTCCTCGATATGCCTGAAGATCCTCACGTCCCCATTATTTTAGGCAGACCATTTTTAGCTACAGCAGGTGCTCGGGTCGATGTGCGGAAAGGACTCCTCACTTTTGATATTGGAGAGGAACGCGTGGAATTCAGCCTGGACCAAAACGCTAATGATCCAACTACGGCAGCACAGATCGAGTTGACCCAACCGGAACTCGACATAGCTGATCCTACCAAGCCTCCTCCAACTACCAAAACGGACGAGAAATTCACACAAGTCCCTACCGAATCTCATGAGCCCATCACCGAAGCCCACATGCAAGGGTATAATCAAGGTGAGTACTCTGACTATGAATTCGCTAATGCTGGCTATGATTATTCTTCATACTTTGCTCTTACACCGTGCCACACTGTATATGCTACAGAGGAGTCCAGACCACCTTGGTTTTCGGATTTCACTAACCATTATGTAGGAATACCGGGCATACTGATAGAGGACAAAGGACCAAGTTTAGTGACTTGAGCGAATAATGCCTACAAAGCTAAGCGTGCCTCAAGACCTCCACATAGCTGCAAAGGAGCCACCTTGAACAAGGTAAGTACGTCGGGCTGACGACGTTAAAAATAGCGCTTACGGGAGGCAACCCGCTTTTAGTATAGACTAGATTTTTCTTTTCTTTTATTAGATCTTTTTCCTAGCTTTCTTTTGGGTTTTTAAGTAGTTTTCAAGATAGAAATTAGGATAGTTTTGAGCTAACAAGATGCAGGAGATGGGCACGAAAATCACTCAAAGAGGCTACGGTGGCTCGTTAACGACCCGGTTTGGCGACCCGACTCGTCAAACGGGCAGGTAAGTTATTTTTAACCCTAATCTATCTTCTATCTTCTACCTTATCTCTTACCCCCCTGCCGCCTCTTACCTACCCCTCCTCCTATTTCTACCCTCTCCTATTTAACCCTCCTAAACCTCCCAAAATTCTACCCTCAATTCCTCAAATCCAAAAGCTCAAACCCTCAAAAATCTCACCGGAATCCTTCACCACCGATCGGAATCCCAGCCCCACCGAACTTCGGAAAAACACCCCGTTACCGAAGCCCGCCGCCCCTGTTTTCATCACCGACGAGATCCGGGCTCGTTAACCACCCAACCTTCGACCTTTCACTCTTCAATTTCCCAATCTTCCGGTATGATTTTTAAACCCTAACTCTTTATTGCATGATTCATGCTTTTTAGGGTAGAAATTTCGTATCTAGATTGTGTCTATAGAATTGGCCGAGTTGCATGTTTGCTTTTGCTCATGAATTTTGGTTGTGCTTAGTTGTTCTCGATCTAGGAAAGGGTGTTAGTGCTTAGATCCTCCATTGCAAATTTGATTGGAAAAAGGATGAACTTTCTTGTTCTAGGAATCGAGATTTATCTTCACCATGTTAATTTTTGGGCAATAGGATGTTCGGGATGGGTAATTGAGCAAGTATGGGGTGTGTATACTTGATTGTGTGTCTAGTGTAGGATTATAGAGGATGCATGCTTGATTCATGGCTTAATTTTAAAGTTGATAACACTCGGATTCTGCGAACTGGTTCTCGGCAGGTCGTTAACGACCCGCCCAGGCTCATTAACGACCTTGCGTATCTTCAGAGTTGAAAAACCAGTCCAGAACCGTTAACAACCCAATTGGGTAGTTAACGAATAATCCCGAGGGCTATTTCGAGACCAAGTATGGGGTCTCTTGCCTAATCCACTTGAGTGGATCTTATCTTGGAAAAGTCGTAATTTTGTTTAGGTCCACATGGCAAGTTCAAGCAGAGCCGCTACCCGAGCCCAAAAGAAGAAGAGGAATCAGGGGTCCCCATCTCCACCTCGCATGGATAATGTGATCTTACTCACTCAAGGGCGAGCGGACCGATACAATGCCATCCTAGACAAGGACCACAACACTCGGTGGTTCTCGAGGTCAAGTGCTAAAGCCATGGGGATCTATGAGGATGTCAAGGAGGCCTTTGTTATTCTTGGTGCGCCTCATTTGCTGAAGAAGGAGAATTTACCACACTTTCCGGCTCTCACATCTGAGTTTCTGGCCACTCTAGAGACGAGCTTTCCGACGAAGAATTCGGCGAGACGCATCCGATTTAGGCTCGGCAATGTGAACTGAGAGTATACTATGGCGGAGTTCAATGCTATTCTGGAGCTCCCAAATCCATCTCGAGATTACAGTCTCAAAGATTATAAGGTGACAAGGACTTGGAGCTACGTCACCGGGAGGTAGAGCCCTCCACTGCGGCACTATCTGGGGCAAGCATTATCAACCCCATATTCAGGATCATCCTCCGAGTTCTAGCTGCTACATTCTGGCCAAAGAGGGAGTTGAACAGGCCAACAAGGACAAAAGTTGCTTGCCTCCGCACTGTTCTTTTTTAGGAGCCCGCCCCATTGAATTTGGGGTACGAATGGCTTTATTATGTGGAGAAGTCAACCAAGTCAAAGGAAGTTTGGTGCGGGAACCTGGTTAGTCTCCTGGCGACCAATCTTGGAGTCGACCTCACCCGCTACACGTCGGCCCACGCTCAGCTGCTCAACCGGAACTATTAGTTTAGCTCCGGTATTTTCACTCAAGTTCGGGATGGGTATATTACTAAAGTGCAAGGTCGAAATGTCGTGCCCACCAGAGACAAGTTTGAGTTACTTTACGTACCGAATTAGTACGAGGCATGGACAGGGCATGCATTCCCGTTAGAGCCAAAGCCGGAGGATGAGCTATCACTTAGGCCGTGTGAGACAAGATTTGAGCGAGAAGGAGAAGCGATGGATGAAGAAGAAGATGAGACTGAAGAGGCAGCTACTGAGGGAGGCATAGAGGAGCTCAACCTTGAGGACGAAGACCTCGATACAGAAATTCTGGGCACCAATGTCTTCGTTAACGAGCCCACCAGGGTCGTTAACGACCACTTCGAGGCTCCTAATGATGCTCCTACCGAGGCACACAGCTTCGGTAACGACATGCCGAGAGCATCTAACGACCCCCCACAGCCTCCTATCGACCCTCACTCTTATGGTCTCGTGCCATACAACCCGGTGCTTTACCAAGACCACTTCCAGCCTCACTATCAACCACCTCCTCAGCCCGAGTACACTGGATCGAGTATCCTGCCTCCATGGGCTGAAGATCTTTCTGCTCAGATGCAACAGCTTCACCTCCAGCAGAACCATATTCACAGGAGGATGGATAGATGAGAGACTGTCTATTCCACTCGCATGAAATTTGAGGAAGAGAGGCATCGTCAAAGGGAGGCGGAAGATGCAGAGCGCTGGAGGACGATGTATGACTTCATGGGAAACTTCGAGCACTACTTTCCTCCACCGAACCGTTGATTCAGCTTGAAGAAGTTTTTTTCCTTGTTTCTGCTTCATGACTTTGTAAGTTTTTTGTTTTCTCTTTTCTTGTTTTCTTTTTTTTTTTCTATTTCTTTCCTTCTTCTTATTTTTCTTACAGTGGGGACACTGTAATTTTAAGTATGGGGTGGGAGAAAGTAGAAAACCTTGTTGTCTTGTGTCTTGTTTAACTTATGTGTTTTATTTGTTTTAAGTAGTTCTTTGTTCCATAAAAAAAACTAATTAATTTTTTTTGAAAATCCATAAAAAAAAAGAGTTTTAGAATTGATAGTTATCCCTTTCTTATGTTCTATGATAGTTAGTTGCTAACATGATCATATAATTCCTTGCAAGCATGTCTTTGATAATATAGTCGGATTCTTAATTTAAGGTTGTTTTTAGGAAGGAATAGCATTTGATGAAATTGAGCATGTATAGTTTTTAGCATAAGTGATGCAATCCAACAATATCTACCCAATGAGTTATTTTTGGCCTTATAGGGAGAACATAAAAAATCCCTCTTCTTTTCTTGTGTGATTTACTCTCTATATGCATATTATCTCTTGGAATTGTGATGGTTATCTATTTCTTGAGACCTATATAAGATTTATAGTTCATTACTTGTGAAAATCAGATGACAGAGAACTTATTTTTATAAGCCCTATTAATCCCTATCCACCCTTACATGATCCTTCTTTTTGACAACCAACTTGAGCCCGAAGCCTTTTTGTAGCTCCACAAAAATTTGTTCCCTAGCCGAGATAAGCTTGACCCTATTCAGGGATTAGGACTTAGTTTGGAGAGGTATGTTTTGTTGAGTGAGATGTTATGTTTGGTTTGAAAGTTAAGGATTATTGGGAAGGGTAGATTGGAAGTATCTCGCTTAAATTGTTTATAAAAGAAAGATCTCTTGGTATAAAAGATGCACGAAATAAGATTGTTTGTTGAAAGGAAGAAAGAGGAGGAGTACACGGTGAAGCTCGGTAACGACCATGTTGGCTAGTTAACGAGGCAGCGAAAAAAATGAGCTGAAAGAAAAATATGAAGTAGAAAAAAGTAAGAAGTGCATGTGTGTTTGATAGATAAACCAGAGATTCTTTTGAGTTGTTTTTATGAGACTTTCTAGGATAAGTGTGAGTTTTTAGGAGTCTTTGATTCCCCGATTTTATTAGCACCACATAGCCAAAATATTTTCCACGCCTTATTGTTTTTACCAAGCCCCATTACAACCCGGCCGAATGGAAGCTTCTTTGAAGTTTTTCATTGAGCCCCCTAAGTTCTCTTGATGAATTTTTGCTTGTCTTGATTAATCTTAGGTGGAGAGTTTGGTGATATAAGTTCCAATTTTTATGAGATTTTGTATATAAGATGGGTTGAGAGATTGAATTTATAAGCCTAAACACTTGAGAGTTGAGTGAAACACATATATCCCTTGTGAGGTTGGATTGTGTTTGCTTATGTCTATTTGGTGCATATATGTGTAATGACATTAATAGTCATTTGCTATTTTCTTCTATATGTTTTGATGTTGCTTTTTAGATGATGACTATAGTTTGATAAGTATTGTTGTTTGGTTTTGATTATTGTTTAGTGATTGCTTGAGGACAAGCAAGTCTAAGTATGGGGTATTTTGATGTTCGTGTTTTTGGTATAGTTTTTAGTATGTTTTCTTAGTTTGTTAAGGCTAGTTTTGATAAGTTTACGGTTAGTTTTGTGTGTTTTTGGATGGTTTTGCATATTTTGTGAAAAGTATGGAAAATACCCCGTTTTGTGTCTTTTTGTAGGTTTTAGCAGGGAAAAGTGTTTTTTGGAGCTGAATTTGGAGTGCTATGGTGAAGGACGGAAGAATACGAAATGAAGAAGTCGAAGTTCAAGCTTTTAGAGTTGAAGTGATGGAGAAGTCAAAATCCATGCTTATTAACGAGGCTGTGAAGGGTCGTTAACGAGGCTACGAGATAGAGTTTTTCGAGTGTTCGATTCTATGACTACCGATCCTGTGCGGGAATTTATTTCCGTGTCGGTAGAGTGTTTTTGATGAGTTTTTAGGGTTATTATGTTTTATTTTAAGTCTTGTTATCCTTCTAGGTTTTATTTCTATCTTTTTAGAGTAGGTTTCTATCTTTTAGGAAAGTTTTTATCTTATATCTTTATTTATTTAGATAGCTTTATTAGTATAAATACCCTTCCTTATAGCCTAAGAGGGGGGTGGCAAGTAGAGAAAAAGGAAGAGCCGAGAGAGAGAGAGAGGAGTCGGAACGAGATCGAGCCACGGTGGACGAGAGTTACCAAGGTCGTTAATCACGAGTTTCGATTCGGGTTTTGTTTGTTTTTCGGTTTCTTTTGGATTTTGTAAGACGATATTTTCTTATTAATTTGAAGTAGTTGATTTGTTTTCAATGTTCTCCTTTATAGAAGTTGTTTATTTCATAATTATGAGTAGTGAGTAGTTTTTTATCTAGGGCTGAGGTTGAAACCCGGCATAGTTATGCATGGTTTGATGAGTAAGATGATGTGTTGAATGCCTTATATCTATTTTTGAGATTTCTTGTTGTGTTCATACCTAGATGAAAGTCAAGGTAATTTGAGTCTTAACTTGATCGAGAGAGGAAGTTATAAATTTGAAGGTTGATATTGTTTGATACGAAAGTTTCAAGTTTTAGATCCAAAACAAGTGATTGAGTGGATTAATTTATGAGAGTAGATTAATTTACTTACTAGTCAATGAAAGTTGATGAATTTATCTGTTTAAAGGCATGATCTTTATCTTCTTACGAGTTTATATGCATCACTATGTTGTGGTGACCCTTGTCCTAGATCTTTGTTTTTATTTGAATTCTCTTAGATCGTATTCGTTACTAGGTTTGTAGCCTCGATATCGAAACTGTTTTAGGTCGTTAGTAGTCTACGTTGGTTCGTTAACGACCCTGACAAAGTCGTTAACGAGGTTGGGCGTGTGTGTGTGATTGTGTTGTTTTATTTGTTTTATCTTCGTTTAGTAGTTTGATAAACAAACATCCTTGCTTCTCGTGGAACGATCCTGACTCCCCTATACTCAGCGGGGTCTTGACTTATAAATTTATTTGTTGTCCAGAGTAAAGGCCCGTCAACAGTGTCGCGGCGGGTCGTTCGCATCGTCGAAAGGAATTTTCAGGATAGAAAAAGTTGATCTATCCGACGACGTTGAACCTCTTGTTCCCGACGTTGAACCTCTTGTTCTCGACGAGATTGACAGATCTCCAACGTCAGATTTTGGAGGAGTTTCCGGATATCCCTGAGATCCGCGTCTTTGGACATGGTAATTCCGATGTTCAAGAATGAAAGCACCAGTTGATACGAACTATAATAGCCCGTACCAAAGTAATCAACCGAATCTGTAACGATGAATGAAGGTGAAGGGCCGAAGCCAGGGGAAAGAGACAGACGAAAGAGACGAGGGAGAAGAGAGGAGAATTAGGGCAAGATAATTAATTTCTCATTTCTTATTATTCTCTCTAGAATACAATATAGGGTATTTATACTAAACCCTAATATCTAATTAATAAGGGAAAACATAATGTTGAAATATTAAAATTATATCCTTACTAAAAGATAAACTATAATTCTAAATAAAAGGAAAGAAATAATATTTTAAATAGAAATAATATAAATAGCGATCCTAAGATAATCTCCTCAGCCATAATTGTAGCGTATCATCATCTAACTACCCAACTAAAAGCAAGTTCCTTCTCAAACAAGAATATGCCTTACTACACGTAGCTTCAATGTAGACTTGTTCGATGTTTTGACTTGAACATCTCTTTTTCCCACGATTTTTAGGGCCTCGTCGTCAGCAAAATAAACCTTTCTAAAATTTCCAAAGGAATAGTGTTCCATTATCCCAGCATTATTAAATGAATTAAATGAAGCTCTAGAATCTAACACCCAATACGCAAGCCAACTGATCAAGCTCAAGATCAAAGCATCTCTAGTTTTTTTTGTGGTTGCGACGACTTGTCTTTTGGTGCCTGACACTCGCTCTTGTAATGACTACACTCATCATAATTCCAACACTTGATCTTACTCTTGTCTTTGGTAGATTTATCCTTTCCTTTGGATTTTGACCTACCATGATTTGTTTTCCAGCTTAGAATCTGACATGGCCCTTTTCCAGCATTCAAAGCTAATCTAGATATAGAACCTGACTCCTTCCTTCAAATTTCTTCACTAATAATCGGATCCCGAAAATCATCAAACTTAAGCTTTCCCTTTCCTGCTAAAGTACTAATCGTCGTAACAGTCCCGCTCCAACTATGTGGTGAAGAGGATAGTAAAATTAGGGCTTATACCTCATCATCGAAATCAATCTCAATCGAGCTCAATTATGCGATTGTCATATTGAACTCTTTCAAGTGTTTGGCCACCACCATATCCTCTTTCATCGCTAGATTGAACAGTTTCCACATAAGATGAACCTTGTTCACAGCTAATGGTTTCTCATACAACGCAAATAATATTGCTAGTAACCCCTTCGTCGTTTCTACCTTGATCATGTGGTGTGTGACGCTTCTAGACAACGACAAGTGGATCACGGTCATCGTGGTTCCATCCAACAACTTCCACTTGTCTTCCTTCATGTCTTCCGGTTTCTCGCCCAAAGGCAAGTGCAATTCTTTACCACACATGTAATCTTCGATCTGCATCTTCCAGAACCCAAAATCCGTCCCATCGAACTTCTCTATTGGAAGTTTTTTGTCTCCCATCGCAACTACAAGAACCTCGCCTTGATACCAATTGTTAGGAAATTTACTTTGCATTAAAAGAGAAAAGAAGAGAAATCGAAAACAAAGACAACATGATTTGTTCACTCAGTTCGCCACAAAAGTGATTACGTTTTGACGCACTTCTAGGCTATGATTTTCTTTCACTAATTTTTCTAAAGATATGATTACAACAACCAACGTGGGTATAAATAGAAGATAAAAGATAGAAACCCTAAAATCTATCTAATATGAAAAAGGCTTATTGGTCCTAACCAATCAAGCTTAATACCTAACATAAGCGTCTTTTATCATTGGAACAAAGACTTTTCCAAACGAACACATATATGTATTCAATAGTTTTGAACTTCTTATGAGATCATATTTAATTCAATTAATTTTAATTATTTATATTTATAAATTAAAAATCAATAGGTTAGTTTTATTTTTAGATATGATAGTTTTTTAGATAAATATGTATAGTTTTTTTTAAAATATCCTTATTTATATCAATTTTTAATAATTATTTTTGAAAATAATAGTTTTTTTAGATAAAGACATATATTTTTTAAAAATATTCTTACATATATCAATTTAATTAAAATTTAATAAATATAATTTAATAATATAATAATACTAAAATTAAGACTAGTATGAATCTTTCTACAATTCTGCTCTCTAGTAAGGCCCATTGGGTGTTAATTCTACATAGGCCGGCCACTGGTAAATTTTCAAATTAGGAATCTCACTTTGAAAAAAGAAGCCCATTAACGAAGCAATTTACTTTTTGAGCCCATATAGTCATATATAGTTTTGGTGTCCGATTTGATCAGCAAAGGCTTGTTCTTTGCATGTTTACTATTCACCCTACGTATTTTAAAGACTTTATGAATAATAATATCTAAAAAAGCTTCTAAAAAAACAAGGCCTAGACATCGGGTAATAATAATATGGAGGTGTATTTCTTTTTATTTTTCTTTTCATCATTATAATATGGGGGTGCTTTTAAAAAATGAAGGGTTGTCAATAATGGGGACCAATTTATATTGTCAATTTTTGTTTTGTTGTATAGAATTGGCGTGTATCCATCCTTGGACAAAACTCAAAAGTCATAACCAGATTGAAAATTAATTATGGACCTAACCTAACTCATAAAGGAAAATAAATATATTTATCTTATTTTTAAAGGAAAAATGGATAAGATTTAATAACTGACACATCTTTATTTAAAAAAGGATTTAATTGCAAAAAAAAATATGTGTTGAAATATGATTGATACAGGCACCTATACCCCGCTCACCAAAGGTGCCCATATATTGGTATTATTCACTTATATTGGTTGTCTATTAAAAGTCCTCCATTTATTATTTCGTTTTTTTCTTGATTCCTTTGTCGGGTTCTTCTTATGGTCATCTTCATTAATGGGGTTTTTATGCCCTAAAATTAAATGTCTTAAACTAACCCTTGGTGGTACACATGTCAAGGATTCGAGAACAATGTGGAAGCCACAAATAATAATGTACAAGATAAAGGTCTCATCATTCTAAAGAAGAAAATGAAGAGTGAACCAAACCATGGCATGGGTTTAGTGACCATGAACACACAAGGACAATCAACAATATTTATAATCATCACGATGGATGAAAAGCTTGCCCCGCCCATTTCTGGATGCAATCCAATTAAATAAACTTATCACCTAAACTCCCTTCTCTCTCGTACCAAATTGATTTGTCACAGTTGTGGAACCCAATTCACATGCATGGGTACATTAGAAAAACTAGGGATGAATATTTAATAAAAAAATTTATCAATCTAAATTATACATAACTTCGCCAAAATACTTAATTTTATCTATAAAAAAACTCAGCCTACCCAATTATGGTGAAAAATTCAGGTCAAAGTCTGCACCTTTCAATGTACAGGCAAAATTACCAATCTCATAACTTGTTCAGAGTCTAGACTGTATAGTATATACCGGTTTATACTAGCTTCTTAATTAACCTATTTACCTAGATTGACAGAATTAATTTTTACTACGAGTTTTAAGTTTTACTATAAATACATACAACGACTACGGTACGTCGTACTCCGATTTATGGACACACATTTCCATTTTAATGTGCAGTATAAAGGGCATGCAAAAATGAAAATGTACATTTGATAGGTTTTTACACTCGGTTGGTGGACCATGAAAATGATGGATGTGGATCTAATTTTATGTTAATAATGAATCATAGTAGTATGTAAATAAGAAATGAAACATCATACTACTCCACAAAGTTGTTGGAGTTTCAACCAATTAGGTGGGTCGGATTTGGCATAGTAATTTTCGTTTGCCAAGGTTGTTTGTTGGAGTATTTGAAACTCGATCATCATCATGTCACACCACGATGTCCTTAATTTTTTCTTTCGTAAAATTCGATTATACACGTAAATTTAGTCACTTCATTTTTTTTTACTCAATTAAGATTTAGGTTAGAGCAAGTACTATTTAGAATAGTCCGTTGAGAATATGCATTCCCATATAAAGTGAGATTCATGTGTTACTCCTTCTATTGCCAATTGGTTTTAAGATGGAACCCCGTGGACTTGTATGATGGGCCCAGCATGCATATGTGCATGGACAGTCGTGTGCACCCCTCACGTTAACGGCCCACGGACTTCAATATGGTATCAAAGCAAGGTATGCCATTTTTTATAAGGAAATGAATTCGATGTATCAAATATGTGTAGTAGATTGAGAAGCCGAAACAAATGGTAATCGGATAAACCATACATTGACATATTTATACAATAACACTTCCTTTTTACCAATTCTCAAACAAGTGATTGAACTAATCTGTATAGTGATCATAAAAACAACAAATTTAAATTAGAACTAAAACTAGAAGACAAATATAGTTATATTTGCAGCGGGTTTTGACCTATTAGAAGTCTCGGGTGAAATTATATTAAGGCCTCTATTATTTAAAATTTTCCCATTAAAAAAACAGACCTAAAACAATACATTTATATTACTTAAAATTAAATATTAATGCAAGCATTGAATCTCCTATAAAAATGAAATAAATAAAACAATATCAGGTTCTAATAAGGGATTATTTCATTTGATTTAAACTATCTTGTATTATTTTTAAACTAATTATTTAATTATGATTATATCTAACAATACACCCATATATGACAAATAATAATTTATATCTTTCTAGAATAAAAGGGATCTAAATCAACACGTACAACCACATTTTTTTTTGGAAGAAGAAGGCGTAACTAATAAATAGTCTCGTCAATTTTACCAACTTTTGAGCTTGTATGATAGAGTAGTAGATGAGAGATATTGTTATGAACATGTGGGCCTTACATACTAAAAAATGGATACATCTTCTTTTCTGTAGCTTTTTTTAGAGCCCGTTTTAATATTTTTCAGTATTATTAATACACTAGTGAATATACATTTGGATTGGGCCCCCTTTGAAATTGGGCCTTGGGCGGACGCCCATCCTGCCCTCCTTTATGGGCCGGCCCTGAGCCTAGCTAGAGCACCCGTAAATGGGCCCTGAAACTCGAACCTGAGACCTCTTGCAAATGGACAAGATGGCCATGCGCACCTGCGCTTTAGTCACTTCATTAATTTAGTTTATTTAATGGAGCTTAATTTTTCATTGCAACTGTACTTTTCTTTCTAACCTCAAAAAATTTTGTTCATCAAATTTGTCTTTTAGAATTTTTACGTAATTAATATATATATTGTATTGGAAAGTGTTTGTATTGACTTTTTTCTCTCTATCTATTGGTTTTAAAGGAGGGTTAGTAATTAATTAATTGGTGATTACATTGTAGAAAATTTTGGATTTTCAATGATATTTCTTATATTTTCAATGAATTTCTTATTATATGTGAAAAAATCTAAGAGGACAACTAGAACTAAACGGGTTAAATATATTCTTATATAAATCCCCTATAAATAATCTAATAAAACTAGTTGAAATCCCGTGATATTCACGGGATAATTTTACTAAAAAATACAATTCTACGATATTAATTTAAAATACTAAATATATTTATATAATATCATAATAAATTATGCAATAGACAAATTATTTTTTAGATTGTACTCCATATTTTAATTGAATATATTTTTTTAAATATGTTTCCATTATTTGTGGAGATCTTGTCCAAATTTAGATTGAAGTTATTAAAATATTGATTTTACTTTTTATTGAATATTTTTAAATAATATTTTCTTATTTTTTCAGACACTAATATGTATAAAATACTTGATTTTTTATAAAGATAATAATAATTAGGATAGTTTATCTACAAAGTATAATATAATTTATTAAAATATTTTTAAAGTTGATTTATTAAAATTATATATTAGGGTTCTTATCTTTTACTGTATAATAATAAGAATGTTTGTAAATATGAAAAATATAATATAAAATTAGTATATAAGAGAACATTGTCCTTGATTTAAGATATAAATATAGAGAAAATTATCTATTTATTATTTTGCAAAATTCAATCCATCTATAAAGTTGATTTACATACTAAATTTACATAATGAAGAAATAAAATATAAAGGAAATTAATGTATATGAAAATTTACAAAATTCAATGTATTAATCAACCTATCATCCATATTAAATTAAAAAAAAACATAGAGATAAGAAAATTTAAATATAAGGTGGGGCTAGATAAAAAAAATTATATTTAAATAAATAAAATAAAAAGGAAATTAAGAATAATGAAATGTAAATTTTTTATCAAAATTCAATTTAAGTAAGTATTCATCAAGATTTGTAAATTTTTTTTTTTTTATCAAACTTTGATTTAAGAAAAAATCTTTAATATAAATGCATAAAAAGATAATGAAAATCTGATTTTACTAAATTAAAATTCGAATTTTTTATTTTTTTGACGGCTACGTATAATCTTAGTCATCAACATAAAATTATATCTTTTTCTCAAAATAGAAATATATCAACATAACAAAATTTATTATTTAAAATTATATCATTATATAGATATAAATTTTCTACTTGGAGTTCAAGCCTTGTTAAAAGATAAAAAAAATATATTAAGACCTAAATCTTGTTAAGAGATAAAAATATTAAATTAATATTGAAAATATCATCTCATAGGAATTTATTTATATAAAAATTATATAAATATGTTATCTATTGTAGCAAGCTAATATATAATCCATAGATAGAAAATTATATACATAAAAAGTTATATAAAAAAAATTCCTTAATAATCATGTAATTGTCCGAAAGGACATCTTTTGCGAAACAGATGGAGTATCTATTTAGTATATATAGCAAGAATATTATAAGTTGTTACAAAATCTATTAAAATATAATTTCACATTAATTTATTTAAAATTGTCATGTGACGCAAATTTTACCACAAACTTGGATTCTGCGTTATAATGTATTAGGGTAGATAACTTTAATCTCTTTCATTCTCCCTAATTTCTTTTTGTTCTCTTATTTTCATAACGAACTTAATTTTATTTTGACCAAAGCAAATTGTCACGGCGTGAAGCGGACAAGTGTGGAGGAGTTCTACTACAAGGAAATCTCACTGCAAGTGACACGTGTGTTGCCCTGTATGGATGACACTTGTCAAAGTGAGGTTAAGGCAAGTATGATTTGTAAATGAGAGGAATTGAGAAATATAAAACCACTTACTTCCCTTTGTTTATAGGTATAAGTGGGCATTGAAAAGGAGTTGACATGCTTTCTATGTGGGGATGAGGATTTCAAAAGTGAAAAATAACATCAATGATGACGTCTCAATCAACGTCACTAGTAAATTAAGAGCCTTTCCCCCCTTGGTTAAAACGGAGTCATTCTCACCGCAATAACAATCAATTTGACCGTTCAATAATTACCCTTTTCTCTCTTGAACTACTAAAGGTATATTTCATTCTACCAAAAAAAGGTAATATTTCATTCACTGATGTAAGTTAGTTGAATACAAACTTGATGACTAGAAACTCTTTTACCTATACCAAAAGGCCCAAGTGAAAGACTTCAGTCATCTAATCAAGCGGTTAAGCCTTTAAGGGTAGTGCCCTTCACCAAAAAAAAAAAAAACCAAGTGAAAATTTGACCGTTCAAATTATCATTTGATTATTGATCAACTTTTAACAGAAATAAGTTTAACAACTACCGAATCCATAAAGGAAAGAAAAACATACTCCCTCCGTTCTATTCTACTTGTTCTTTTAGATTTTTTCACATATATTAAGAAACTCATTGAAAATCCAAATTTTTTTTTAATATAATCACCAATTAATTACTAATTACCCTTTGTAGCCAATAGAAAGAGAGAAAAAAGTCAATATGAACACTTTCCAACATATTAATCAGGGACGTAGCCAGAAACTTATCATTGTGGGGGCCAACAATTTTTTTCTAACATAACTAATGTACGTTTCGAGAAAGATGTAAAAATAAAAAATACAAATTTAGACAAAGAAAAGACATATTTTATAGAGGAGGGACTAAAATATTTCAAAATAAAGTTACATTAAGAAAATAAGAGTTTATAATGACAACTTATATAATTAGGAATTATGTTTCAGAACACATTTAGGTTAAGAACCTAAAATTATTTCAGAATACAAATTAATTGAATTTATAAATATTAAAAGTTCGTAACTAAAAAATAAAACACAAACTAAAACCCTCGTGCTAATAATGAATTGTATGATTCGAGATATCCAAACAATAACTTATTATTGCAAAGTTTTCTAATTCAATCACATTATGAAAGTAGGAAGTTTAGCAAAAGATAAAAGCATTCTAACTAAATAAATAACTTGTTAGAAATGGTTTGTATACGTCCAATCTTCAAATGTTCATAACTTTTTTCTCAAATGTCAGAATGAGGCATATAATATATCAAATCGAAGCTATTGACAAGAGGAACATATATACGGAAAAAAAATTTGGGATTGGGGGGCCATGGCCCCCACCCGCTCCCAAATAGCTCCGCCCCTGATATTAATTAATTAAAAATTCTAAATGGACAAGTTTTGTTGAACAAAATTTTAAGATTAGAAAGACAAGTAAAATAGAACATAGAAAGTAGTACATAATGCACTAATTCCACACACACATACAAAAAAAAACACAACACACTAATGAAGAAAGGCTTTTTTGCATGCTTTATGACACTATCGTCTATGAAACACAAAGGAAAGGAAAATTAATGACAGAGTTTTTAGGATAAACCAAGAAAACCTTTGGACAGACATTACGTAAGGCTTTCGCAAAGTTGATGTCAGTATGGCACTAGTTTCCTTTATTTTCACACTAGACACAACTCAAGCTATAAAATAAAAAGGTTTTATTGTCTTTATTTAATCTAATTTTATGAGTCATACATTGCTTAATCCGTGGTAATTAACATTTATTCCTGATAGATATACGTGATGCAATTAGCAAATTCTAAAAAATAAATAATAGTTTTCTCAAAATGTAATTAAGACACTTCAAAATCGCTCTACATGAATATTTGGTTTGCTCAACACTTTCACTCTTTTTTTTGGTGAAGGCTCTACACTTTCACTTGCAATTCGATATATTGCATCTCATTATACGATGCAATTACAAGTTTTTCAGGTTAACTTTTCTTCCTTAATTCAATAATCATGTAAACAGTTTTGACCAAATAAAAAATATCATTTAAACAATAAAAAACTATGAAATTGCTCTTTTCTTTTATTTTTGCAAAGTTTTGAGGAGCAAATGAGCAATGTATAGTGGGTCACAACAGCAGCAGGCATGACAAGAGTCGGCCCAGCCTGCTTGCAAATAGGCCGCTTACTAATGTAAAGTGGGCCACTGCCGCTTTGCTTTATTATCAAAAAATAATGTTTATTTTTAAGTTACACGTGTACGTGAATCGTGACGCCAGATTTCTTACGTGTGTGTGGCCTCGCTCTCTGCTACTCCTACTCTACTAGACTAGGAGTCTATTTGATAAGGGAGAATGAATTATACAAATGAGTATTATTTCTGCTGTCTCCAAAACATTCAACTAGGTTAGTATTAAAATATTATGACTCCGACTTCTGACGCTTAGCTCTTGGCTCCTGGCCCCTGATGGAGGTAGCACCAACGAGATCATGAGATTTTTAGGATTTGTTGCAATCTTTTTGATGAGATTGTGTTCAACACTCCTAATATTTATTTTCAAGGAGAAGTTATTCAATAACCTCTTAAAAAGAAAACTTAATTAAAGACCTACTTTTTAAGAGGAAGTTACCCATTATCTTTCACTTACTTTTAGATATAAAAAAGAGTTATTTCATCCATATAAATGGATCTCACGACTCACTCTCGTCCGCACCTTATAATCTTCTCTTTATCCCATGTCTAATCAGCCCTCATAACTAATATTACTCTAAAATCCTCTAGCATCCGAATGGCCTTCTACAGAATTCTAGATCTTGGACGTCAGTTTGTAATATCAAGTTTACCATTAATTTAAAGAGATAAGCAATCTTCTTTTTTTGCATTGTGTTTACATTCAGTTTAACTTATACTCCGTATATTCATTACTTTCGTTCTTATTTGCATTCATTTATCATACAATAGAAGACGATTTCCAAAATAAGTAACGTTGACTATTTAACCTTTAAAAAGGATATGAGTAACTTTGTTTATTTTTTATCCAAAACAATTTCCAAAATGATAGATTACTTAAGAGGAAATTTTGTACGAGTGACACAATTAATATTGTAGTCGGTCATACACATATTTGATATTGCCAATCAAAATAAATAAAAAACGTTGATATTGTGTTTAACTGTTTATGATATTTTTCATCATTTTAAAACGGGAAATATATGGACATTCCAAACAAGTCCATAATCAAACAATTCATAAACATTAACAAACAAGTCCGAAGGCTACGCGCACCCTATATAAATATATGGACTAGCGCTGTATAACAAGGTCATTAAATCTATAGCAGTAAATAAACCTAATTCCTTTTATTAGCACACAACATTCCCAACAATTTAATAAACATGGACAAGAAATCCAATGCTTAACAAAATAATGCAGAGAGAACCAAACCACTTACTTGCCTTGATTGAAGACGAGTGTACGGATTAACCTAAAGAGAAAAATTTCATCGCTCGGACATTGAGTCAACAATAATTCACAAAATAAATTATCAATAATTTATTTTGATTTGCTTTCACCTTATTTTTACTACATTAATAAGTCCTCCATATTAATGTATAAAACCTTGATTATCATCCAAGAATTATGTTAGCTCTATTCACATAAATAACAATAATATATGCACTAGCATATACTTGTATTTATATCATGCTTTTTTACCCATATAGTATTATTCTTTTGTCTTAAATCTCTAAAATCATAAATAATTATTAAACAACTTTATAATTCATAACATACTGTATAAAATCAAAATAATTCATATTCTGATTTTTATTTCAAAAATTACAATAATTCTTTGTTTTCATATTATTCTAGTTTTAAAGGCTATGCATAAAATTAAGCAATAAAACTGAATTCTTTTAGACTTTCTGGAATTTTTATAAATATAGAATTTTATAAACAGTAACATCATAAATTTATAACAATTAATTTCAAACTCGCAACAAATTTAAAAACATTAAACCGAATTAAAATATAATAAAATAAATCTGAAAAATTAGGATTAAGGGTTTTGGGGGCTGCTCACATACTTCTAGAAAGTGGCTCGGTGTGGGCGGCTCGGACCACGGCAGGGCTCGGGACCGTTCGGGTTGGAACCACAAGAGGCTGGCGCACACACGGAGGGCGGAGGCGGTGCTAGTGGTGGCATGTGGTGGTCGGAATCGGGACGGAAAGTGGGTTGTTCGTCCCT
The DNA here is from genome assembly GCA_964016875.1 of Fallopia convolvulus. Classification (NCBI taxonomy): domain Eukaryota; kingdom Viridiplantae; phylum Streptophyta; class Magnoliopsida; order Caryophyllales; family Polygonaceae; genus Fallopia; species Fallopia convolvulus. Next base: position 6,023,810 of record OZ024721.1, read on the forward strand.
TGTTTTTCATTGCACATGTCGGGACTTTGATTGGATTTTTCCGAGGACTTCGAGTGATGTAAAAATTATGGGTAAAGAGGGCTTTTTTAGGGAGGATTCCAGATCTTATTTTAGTTTTGGGATTGTCTTTGTGGTTTGAGAGATATCGGCGAAAAACCGAGAGAAGTGCACTCTAGGGTTCTTGATTGTGTAAGGCGAATATCGGGCTCAATTCTTCGCTACTTAAGGTGCTACCAAAACGTGGAGATCAAGGAGGACATAATCTACAACTTTCCTTTTGGGCATAGCTACAATCGTGTCCTAATTTGATCCGAAATCGGGCTTCAATGGGTTTAAGGAAAGAAGAACAAGAAAGGAAAGGGGTGGAGAAGAAGATATTGGCTGTTGTCCCTTCCTTTTTGCAAAATTACAATTTTAAACCCTCTTGTTTCTATTTGTGATAAAAATACCCTTCCATGAACAAATAAATTTTCAAAAATTATGGAAGAGTACCCAACTTCTTCATTTTGCTTAAAAACGTCCCTCTTAAACTCTTATACGGAAATTTCTTTCCCAAAATACAATATACCTCATCTCTTTTTAAATAAGAAAATATACCCATACTTTCATAATGAACAAAACCCAATTTTATTTTCATAAACTTATTTCTTATGAACTTATAATATTATAAGACTTATATATACTATTACAAGTTAATTATTATTTAATTTTTCTTATTCCTTTAAGAAAATAAAAATATCCTTTATTAAGATATGAGAAAGGAGGAAATTACAATAATACCCTTCTTAAAAAGAGTGGTTATTAGTTATTACATATACACTCAAGATTGGTTACAAAAAAATGAAAGAAATGAAATTATTGATGACGATGATGAAATTCCAAGTGCGGTCCTAGAAAACACATTTTACGCTTGTTGATGGTGTTTGGTAATGGTGAGGATGATTTGTTGTTGAATATAAATTTATTTGGGTTTTGGTTATGATTTGGTTTTGTCATTTAACTCATTTTGGTGACTATTTTGTTGTAGAGAGTTGTTGTGAATCAAGAATAATGTGTTATGTGTATCACTTAGGAATCAGATTGAAGAGGCGGATTTGCATGTTTATCTTCTTTGATTTGGATTTTGGAGTATTGTACTATGTTGAATTGTTTAATTTGGCTTTGTGTGTGTTTTTTGTTGCATAGACTTTGTTTTGGACAAAAAATTGATAATCAAACTTCTGTCCTAGATTGGGGCAACGATCGAATAGATTCGAGGAAAATTGATGAAAAGAACGAGTGTATTGATCCAATGATGTGTTACAAGTATTCTCCTTGAGAGTTGATCTTAGTTTTTCTTTCGTACATGTGAGTGAAATGATAAAAAAGTGCCTCCGCCCTATTAAACTAGCCGTTTTCCCTATCCTACCCACGATCTCCATGCTGTTGGGGCATATCTCTAACCGTTTAGCCACTACCCGCGTTTGTCGGAGAAAGTAATTGTTGTGAGCGATTGGCTCCTGAACGCGTGTCTTCTCTTTGTGACCATAGCCTTCTTCCTTCATTGAATGACCATTAACCTCTTCCAGTTCTCTAAGATTTCTGTCTCCATGTTCTCTCGCGATTCCTTACTCGTTCTGGGGCTAATATTATCAATTGGGCCGACTTAATTTTGGGCCTAACAGACTTGCCTTTGTTGCATAGACTTGCCTAACCTTTGTGGCTTTGTGAGTATTGAGAGGCTATATTGTATTGTGGACAACTTTATGATTTTTTTGTTTGATTTAGATTTAAAAAAGCCAAAAAACGCGGCATGAATGATATGTGAATCGCGGGTCAACCCACAATCACGGGTCGAATCGAATCAACCTATTGAACATCCCTATCATACAACAACTGGTATTTTTAACAAATTCTAGTTCGTATTATATGTTTAGTCTCTGTGGAGAAAACAATGATTAGGATTGTCGTATAAAAGTATAAATCTCAAGAAAAAAAAAACAAAAGAAGTTGTTGCATAAAATAATAAAACAAACGAAATTGAAAGGCAAAGCCGCGTTTGGACACCTCTCTTCCACTATATATATGATGTTTTGGTTGGTGGGAGTTTCATCCTTGATTAATTGACTCCCACCATTTCAAAACAATCCCTCTCATTCGTTTCCTGTCTCTTTTGAGCTCTTCTTTACAATCATCAAAAACTCATATCACTTACATTTCATTCTACAACTAAAGAGATGGGAAGACAGCCTTGTTGTGATAAGGTTGGTTTAAAGAAGGGACCTTGGTCGGCTGAGGAGGACAAGAAACTCATCAACTTCATCCTCACACACGGACAATGTTGCTGGAGAGCCCTTCCTAAACTTGCTGGTTCGACTCAACTCTTATTGGATTATTACTTTTTGTATAATTTTTATCGTAAAATCACTATTATATATAAAAAAAATCCATCTAAGTCCTGCCTCAACCCTATCTGAGTTATTTAGGCGCTAGACGACGTCTCTCTATCCAGAAAGTTATCTAAAATTGATTATAAATGGTTATTTATGATATTTGTTTGTAGGGTTGTTGAGGTGTGGAAAGAGTTGTAGATTGAGATGGACGAACTATCTTAGACCGGATCTCAAGAGAGGATTGTTGTCTGAATATGAAGAGAAGTTGGTCATTGATCTTCATGCAAAACTTGGAAATAGGTAATTTGATACTTTATGTACTTCAGTTATGAAATGGCTTAATATGACCACAAGTCATTTACTTTTAGGGTCCGTTTGGTTTAAAAGTATGGAAAGGAAAGGGAAAGGAAACAAATTTATATGGAAGAGTGGTGTTGATCCTCTTTTTTTTGTGTCTAGAGAGAGGGAGAAGGGAAATGATTAGAGGAGAATAGGGGATATGCTTACCCCATGTCAAAATAAAGGAAAGAGATGAGGAGAGTTAGCTCAAATTTTACATAAAAATTGGGAAAAAGGGGGTAATGGTTACCACTTGTATCAATGAATTATAAACTAAAAATAGGTTAGATACGTTTCCTTAACTCTTTCCTTTCCACATCTAAAACCAAACGGGCCCTTAGTGTATAAGTAAATATTTTGTGGGTTGAGCTTACCTTAGAGGGGAACCTTAATTAGTATGTACAAACATTTTAAGAGGGTAAGATTTCAGTGGGCGCATGAAAAAGCTTTGGACAAGATACATCATTGCAAGCTTCATGAACCCACCAAGACAAAGATAAAAAGGAAAGGTGGAAACTTGGAGTTTTTCTTAGTGGAATCACTGAATCATTCATTCATTCTCTTAAGGATTTGAATATGCCTTGCTAGCTTTTTTTGCTTCCCTTTTCTTTTCTTTAGTTATATGTATATTCCACCATTTTTTTAGTTATATGTATATTCCACTTTTATTCTTTAACATATCTTTTCCTCTTGAAATGATATTAGGTACGGACCAATTCAATCAAATGTTTGATCTCACTAGAATGCATGCATGTTTCTTAAGAACCCATTTCTTATTCCAATGGAAAAAAATAAACTAGTTCACAAGTTTACTCATTCAAACAATTTTCCAATATTATGGATTATTTATTAGTATTACTATAGTCACCTACCTATCTCTTAAATAAAGTAATGAGTACAGTTTATAGGCCAGCATTGTAGCATTGAAAAGGACCATCATTATTCAATTAAAACAGGATAATGCATGAAAACCTTGAAAAAGACAAAAGCAGAGTGTTTCAGCTAGTAAATCAGTAAAACTTTCTGCAAAACTAGCCTTTTATAGACTGCTAGCTAATGTTGCAGTGTGTAACGTTTTTTTTGCAGATGGTCTAAAATTGCATCACATCTTCCAGGAAGAACAGACAACGAAATCAAGAACCATTGGAACACCCACATCAAGAAAAAGCTGAAAAAATTGGGGATTGACCCACAAACCCACAACCCCATTTCTCAACTCCAACAAGATCAAGATCAAGATCAACACAAACAACAAGAATCATCACCACCACCCAAATCTAATCACGATCATGCCATTTTATCACAACCTAATAATAATATTGACACCTTTACTGTTGATGATGTTCCACTTCTCAATATTGATCCAGATCAATTGATTCTGCAAGATCTTCCAACCTCCGGATCTTCGTCGTCTGCTTGTTCTTCGTCTTCTTCTTCTTCGTTCGAGGGTTTGGAGATCCCGAGTTTCGAAGACTGGGCTTGCTATGATGATGGTTACAATGCTTGTGGAACAGGGGAAACAGGGTTGTTGTGGGATGGGAATGATGAGCTTAGTAATTGGGATTTGCCCATAATTAGTAGTGTTGATTGTGTGGAGATTGATCCTCTTTCTCAGATTGTTAACCAGTTTGTGGAGTTAGAATCTCATGATCAACAACAAATGTCGTGGAAGTTCTGAAAGTCTTGAATTTGGTCATGCATATGTGTATAGTGTACTTTGTGTATAATAATATATGGGGATCAATTACGTAACCACTCTGTGTATACGCATAAGATTAGGAATATAACTTCCCCCAAGCACCAAGCTAGGACAATATTCTCCAAAATGAGATCAAGTTGGGTGTTGAGACCTAGATCTACTCGATTCCACTTCGATTGTTCGAAAAGAGTTTGAAAACTTTGAAATAAAACGCAAGAGGGACACAAAAGATTTGTTGACGCAGTTCGGATAATAATCCTATTTTGCGGAGCCTCGAGAGGGGAGACTCACCCAATCCACTAGGTATTAGCTATTAACGTAATATTCTATGTTAGGATATGATCTTGTGGTTATGATATAATATCTTGTCTTTAGGATAAAATATCTATAAAATCTTATCTTGTACAATATTCTATCCTTGTATGTTATCTAGTCTTGGAGAACAAGTCATAGTTCTCTATATATGTATTCAGTTGAACAATGAATAGAATTATCAATTTTTCCAATACTTTCATGGTATCCAGAGCTTAGGGTTACCCTAAAAATTTTCCGATCCCTTGAGCCGCGTCCTTCTTTCCACCATGTCTAACTCATCGTCAACCACAATTCTTCTCAACAATGGAAAAACAGGTCACCTACAGTTTCCTTCCGTTTCAATCAAGCTCGATCGAACCAACTGTTTTGCTTGGAAGAGCGTTATTTTCTCGACTCTCGAAGCCTTCGAAGTCGACTCCTATGTCACCACTCCGCCTGCTGAAGTTCCCAAACTGGGTTCTAATGCAACTATTGTCACGGCCTATGCTGCGTGGAAGAAAACGAATCGCTTTGTTCTTGTCTGGATTCAATCCACCTTGTCCGAAAAATTGATCGATTATGTTGCCCGCGCCACCACATCCCATGGTCTTTGGAACATGCTCTCTTCCATGTTCAAATCGCAAACTAAAGCCCGGCTTATGCAACTCAAGGGCCAACTCCAAAGTCTCACCAAAGGATCTTTATCTATGATAGAGTACATTGAACAAAAACGCTCCATTGTCGACTCCTTGGCTGACTGTGGCTACGTTGTCTGTGATGACAATATTATAGCCTTCATTGTCAATGGTCTTGACTCCATTTATGGGCCATTTCGCACATCCTTGAATGTTCGAGTTGAAGATGTTACTCCTGATGAACTCACCGGCTTATTGTTGCGAGAGGAGGACAAACTCAATGCTGAATCTACTATGGCTGTCTCGGCTGCTACTCCACCGTCTCCATCATCAACTTCAAACTCACCAACCGCCAATGTTGTCACAACTGGAAATGGTGATCGCCCTCCCTCCACAAGAGGTCGTGGGTGTGGATCATTCTCTGACCGTGTTAGAGGTCGCGGCTATGGCCGCGGTAGGGGTCGTGACTCGTCCAACAATGATTAGTCCAACTATAGCAACAACAACAACTACTACAGTTCCAACGTTTATGGTGAACGTCCGGTTTGCCAAATCTGTGACATAATAGGCCACCCGACTAAAAATTGCTGGAACCGGTTTGATACCAATTTCAATCCTCCCACTGGCCCTAGTCCAAAGCAAGCCAACCAAGTTAACCACATGAATCAAATCAGCCTGTCTTCTATTGAAGCCCCATGGTATATTGACTCAGGTGCGTCTCAACATGTTACTAGTACGTTACAAAATCTTTCAGTTCATTCTGATTATTCAGGGACTGATAATCTTGCCCTAGGTGATGGCAAACGCATCCCTATAAGTCACACAGGTTCTACTTCTCTTGGTTCTACTCGTTTACAATTAAAAGAAGTCCTTGTTGCTCCTCAAATTTCTAAAAATCTTTTAAGTGCTTTTGCTTTTACCAAAGACAATAACGTACTAATCGAGCTTCATCCCAATTGTTGTTTTGTGAAAGATCTACAGGGTCGCACAATCCTGACGGGAACCGTTGAGAATGGACTATATCGTCTGCCCACCAAACCAATCGCCCCATCTCGTTTCCTTGGATGACTGGCATAGACGCCTAGCTCACCCGAATAATGTTATCCTTAAACAACTTGTCTCGTTATTTAGTCTTCCTGTGTCATCTAAAAATCTTTCTCATGTTTGTGAACCGTGTCAATTAGGTAAAAGTCGTCGTCTTTCATTTAGTCAAAGTCATACTATTAGTCGTTCATGTTTTAATTTAGTTTATGTTGATGTTTGGGTCTTGCTTCCACAACTTCAAATTATGGCAATAAATATTTTGTTCAATTTGTGGATGATTATTCCAAATTTTTTTGGATTTATTTTCTATCTCAAAAATTACAACTTCTTTCAATATTCACCCTCTTTCACAAAATGATACAAACTCAATTCAATAAAACCATTAAAGTCTTTCAGTCCGATGGTGGAGGGGAATTCATTGCCCTAAAGACTTTTTTGGATCAAAATGGCATAATTCATCGATTATCTTCTCCACACACTCCCTCTCAAAATGGTGGCGTTGAAAGACGCCATCGCATTGTCCAAGAAAAAGGCCTTGCCCAAGCATCACTTCCTTTTCAATATTGGGAGAATGCCTTTCATACTGCGATCTATTTATCCAATCATACAATTACCCCTCTTCTTCAAAACAAATCACCATATGAATGATTTTATAGTAAGACTCTTGACTACAGTCGACTGCGTGTTTTCGGTTCTCTTTGTTACCCTTATCTCCGTCCATACAATACCACAAAGTTGTCTTATCGTTCTCTCCCTTGTGTTTTCATTGGATACACCTCCAAATATAAGGGTTATTTATGTCTTCACATCCCTACGGGCCGTCAATACATTACACCACATATTGTTTTTGATGAGCACCAATTTTTGTTCATCACCATTGTGCCTCCATGCCTTAATCATGCCCCGAAAACTGCCCCTAGTATTCCTACCAAATTACTTGGGTCTGTCGCTCAACAAAACCGATCCCAAACAAACCCTAATTCCACTCCTCACGAGTCACGTCACTCTCCCCATGCAACCCACTTATGCAAACCCTAACCCTGATTTCTCGTCTCAAACCCTAATTTCCAACCTGTCCCCTTCTAAACCACAAAACTCCCAAGTCAAGTCTCCTTCTTTCAACACATCACTACCCTCTCCAATTAAGTCCCATAGTTCATCCTCGACATCTCAAACGGAAAGTGCGGCTCCAACGATCCAACACTATCAACCAGTTGCGTCTCATATGCGACCCTTGCCATGGGTCAAGAATATCTTTCCCTAACTTCCAACAACACATGGAGCCTCGTTCCTCGTCCAGTAAATGCTAATATTGTTGGAAACAAATGGGTCTATAGAATAAAAAAGAAAGTTGACGGTTCAGTTGAGCGCTTTAAAGCGCATTTAGTTGCAAAGGGTTTTCATCAAGAAGAAGGGGTTGACTACTTTGATACATTCAGTCCGGTGGTCAAACCAACAACAATCCGGTTAATTCTCTCTATTGCTGTTTCAAAAGGATGGTCTCTACGCCAGTTAGACATCAACAATGTGTTTCTCAATGGTGAGTTACAAAAAGTGGTCTACATGGATCAACCAAAGGGCTTTGTTCATCCTTCTTATCCCGGTTATGTTTGTAAGCTTCAAAAAGCTCTCTATTGCCTCAAACAGGCGCCTCGGGCCTGGTTCAACAAGTTGAAAACTTACCTTCTCAATTAGGGATATCATACTTGTCACTTTGATATGTCTCTTTTTGTCCGTTGCACGTGAACGTCCATTACTTATCTCTTGGTTTATGTGGACGATATCATATTGACAGGTTCTGATTCTTCCTATCTTAGTCAATTTGTCATTGATCTCAATTGAGCTTTTTCGTTAAAAGATCTCGGTTGCCTCACATATTTTTTGGGCATAGAAGTCACACGTACATCATCAACTTCTCTTCACTTGTCCCAATTTAAATATCTTTGAGATCTTTTAGAAGAATGTGATTTGTTGGAAGCAAAGCCTATCTCGTCTCCTGCCGACCCCAGCTCCTCCAAAAATCTGGCCTTGCCTGATCAACCATTAGAAAACCCTACTGTATACCGTCGCATAGTAGGAAGCTTGTAGTATGCCACCATTACGAGACCCGAACTCAGCTACTCCGTCAACCGGGCTTGCCAACACATGCACCGGCCTCTCCAATCACAGTGGTGTGATGTTAAAAGGATCCTTCTATACATTAAAGACACTCTTGATCATGGCATTGTTATTTCAGCTTCGCCGAAATCCAATGTCGTTGCATATTCTGATTTTGGGTGGGCTTCTGACCCACTTGACCTATGTTCCCAATATGGCTTTGCCATCTTCTATGGCGACAATTTGATTAGTTGGTCTAGTCGCAAGCAAAAAGTGGTTGCTAGATCGAGTACGGAGGTTGAATATCGTGCTTTATGATTTGCTACTGTTGAATTGGTTTGGTTGATTCAGTTACTCACTAAAATTCACTTCCCTGTTCGTGAGGTCCCGATGTTATTGTGTGACAAGTTATCAACAACCTTTTTGGCAAACAATCCAGCCATAACTAGAAAATCCAAGCATATCCAACTTGATTTCCATTTTGTTCGGGAAAAAGTCGATTCCAAGGATTAATTATCCACCATGTTAGTGCTTTTGATCAGCTCGCAGATATCTTTACAAAGGCACTCACCAGTCGAGCCTTCTGTTCCAATCGATCCAAGCTGTTGGTCTCACCTCACCCATCACCTTGCGGGGGTGGGGGGTAGGGGGTATTAACGTAATATTCTATGTTAGGATATGATCTTGTGGTTATGATATAATATCTTGTATTTAGGATAAAAATATCTGTAAAATCTTATCTTGTACAATATTCTATCCTTGTATGTTATCTAGACTTAGAGAACAAGTCATAGTTCTCTATATATGTATTCAATTGAACGATGAATAGAATTATCAGTTTTCCCAATACTTTCATTAGCCCAGTGGGGTTCCATCATAAAACCAATTGGCAATAGGAGTAATCTACTGAGTTATATATTAGTCTAGTTAAGTCCCAACTTTCAGATGTGGGATGGACATTCTAACATGCCCCCGCATGTGCAACCGAGGGAACTGGCCCAGTTGACACTTGGATAACACAACGGGGCGGGCCTAGGATTGAGAGAGGCCGTTAGGCAGATGGATCTGATACCATATTAGCCTAGTGGGGTTCCATCCTAAAACCAATTGGCAATAGGAGGAGTAATCCGCTGAGTTATATACTAGTCCAGTTAAGTCCCAACTTTCAGATGTGGGATGGACATTCTAACACTAGGCACCAAAGGCCATAAGCACACACAGTTACAAGAAAACACACACACACAAGTGGCAAAGGCCAGAACAAGAGAAAGAACAAGAGGCAAATACAAAGCAACAAGAACAGAGAGTGGAAACAGGTGAGCTCAAGCCACAAAGGCCCCGATCTCCCTCATCTCTCTCTTTTCTCTCTTTCCCCTTTCTTTCTTCTATGGTCTCACCATCTCTCCGGGAAGCATAGTGGGATTGTCGGGCTCGAGCTCAAGAACATCTAACCTTAGCAAACCATAATGCCGTAGAAAAAGGAGCAAGACAAGGCATTATGGTTTCTTTCTTAAGCTTATAAAGGAGCTATAAATCCAAGACGACGTCTTTCGCATTCAAAGGCGTCTCATTAACTCAAACGTTGTGTTTGGATTAATGATCTGCTTAGACTGGATCAGAAGCGAGGAGACCCAAGTTCACAAATAGGCCCAACAAGTCATCAAGCAGGCCTATGCCTTAAGTCACGCAAGGAACCCGCCTAATACAACATCGTGTCATGCACAAGAGCCATACTTGATCATGGCTAGGTTTAGCGGCTTAGGTTGTGGGTCATGGTCCAGTATGGGTGGTTCGATGGCATCTCAAGCACGAGCCAATTTCCTTGTCCTAGCCTCCACCAACCTATATGTGTGTCACTTGCACTATAGAGTGTTTATGTGTACAAACTACAACTTAGGATTAATAACATTACAAATGCCCTCTATACCTTGGTTGTAATAAAGCCTAAGGCGCCAGTAGTGGAATGTTAGAATCATTGTCTCCTTTCCATCGTCGGCCCATGAGCTGTGGGGCTCATGTTGTGTCCCAAATATGCAGGAAATTCATGCAGAAATGGAACTTGTCTACAGTCATAATCTTGGTCCCAAAGTCGGTAGGTTCTCATCTCCCTTCACCTTCTTGACCTCTAGTGACTTCTCTTCAATCTAGACTCAGATGAAATGGTGCCTTACATCTATGTGTTTAGACCTTTTGTGGAACATATGGTCCGTACACAGATATAAGGAACTTTGGCTATCCATGTGGAGTATTGGAGTCAGTGGCATAGCTTGGATCTCCTTTAGGATTCCAGTTAGCCATATAGCTTCCTTTGCAACTTTAATGACAACAATATATTCAACTTCTATTGATGAAAGAGTAACAACAGACTATTGTTGTACCTTCCAAGAGATACAATTGCCTGCCCATGTGTAATAGTATGCAGAGGTAGATTTCCTGTTGTCTTTGTTACTTGCATAGTCAGAGTTACAAAACCCAAATAACTCATTGGTAAAAGAGTGGTTAGATTAAACAAGACTAAAGCCTCTTGTTCCATTCAAGTATCTCAAACAATATTTTATAGCATTCCAATAACAATCAGTAGGATTAGACATGAATCTACTAAGCACACTAATTTTAGTAAAGGCCAAGTCAGGTCTAGTACAAAGCATTGCATACATGACATACCCAACAACAACATCATAAGGCACATTAGACATCTTAGTTTTTTCTTCGGGTGTACTAGGACAGAACCTTTTAGACAACTCTAAATGCCCTCCTAAAGGTATAGAAGTAGGTTTAGAGTTAAGCATTTTGAACCTTTCTAGAACCTTAAGCAAGCAATGACTTTGAGACAACCACATATTCTTATTTTTCCTGTCTCTAGTAATTTTTATGCCGAGGATCTTTTGAGCTACCCCTAGATCTTTCATATCAAAGTGTAATTTCAAGTCTCTTTTCACACTAGCAATGATAACCTTAAAAGAACACATCAGTAGGATATCATCAACATATAAAAGTACAAACATGGAAGTTTTGGTTCTAATGCCCTTGAAGTAAAGACATGTGTACTGTTTCTTTGGAAACCAAGTTTCCTCATGCACAAGTCAAATTTAATATTCCATTGTCTAGGGGACTGCTTAAGACCATAGATGGATTTTTTAGCAAGCAAACATGATCAGGTTTAGCAGAATTCACAAGGCCCTTATGTTGTTTCATATGAATAGTCTCATTAAGTTCACCATGCAAGAAGTTTTTACATCCATTTGTTCTTGTTCCCAGTTGTACACAATAGTAATAGCAAGCAAGAGTCTTAGAGTTTTATATCTTATCACATGTGCAAAGATATCATTGTAATCAATGCCCTCCTTTTGGGAGAACCCCTTAGCTACAAGTCTATCTTTATCTAGGGGGATCTCTAGAGTGAGCACCATCCTTAAGTTTGTAAATCCATTTACAGCCAATCAGTCTAGCATTGGCTGGCTTGGGAACAAGGAGCGAAGTATTATTAACATACATAGACTGAATCTCTTCTTTCACGGCACTTATCCAATTTTTAGCATGCATGTATTTCATAGCTATCTCATAAGTGTCAAGTGTAACAGAATTCACAACATGCTTAGAGGCAAGGCAAGCATACTCAATCAAATTCACCTTAGACAGAAGATTAGAAAACTCAGCAAACATAGTAAACCTCCTATTATGAATTATAGTCCTTGCATGGCTCTCTATCCCTAGTTAGTTGACAATCATGCAAGTCATTACTACTAGAGGGCATATAGTTACTAGGTACAATATGCAGATAATTGCTTACCTCCCTACCTGATTGGTGAGGGTTCTAGTCTTCAGTACTTGAATTAGTCACGATTTTAGTAACATTGTCATTTCCTCCTTGCTTTGAATGGTCATTCACTCCTTGACCATTTTGGTCAATTGTAGTCTACTTCTTTCAAGCCCCATGATCATAAGCCACATCATACTCATTATCTTCATCAATTGTTGCCTCATATGGAAAGAAGAACATGTTTCTTTCTCCTTCAGTGTTGGTACCTGCATGCTCAACAAATGCATCAGTCCTTAATTTTAAGTGAAATTTTGACCCATTAAAGGTTACACTCCTTGAAGTGATTACTTTATAGCCATGAGGCTGACAAAGTAGGAGCTTATAACCTTTAACACCTTTTGGATACCCCAACATGACACACTTTTGAGCCCTTGGACCTATTTATGAGGTAACAGGTAGTGGTGATTGCCTCACCCAACAATGAAGGTTTCATCCTAGCACCAATGAGCGCACCTTGTCTTTTCAAGCAAGGTTCTATTCATCCTCTCAGCAGTCCCATTCTACTGAGGTGTGCCTGGGACAGTCAGATGCCTCTTAATTCCATTAGCATAGCAAAAAGAGTCAAAGACATGATTGAAAAACTCAAGGTTGTTATCAATTTTAAGACATTTAAGTTTCAAGTTTGTCTCATTCTCAACATACAGTTTCCATGTTTTAAAGGCATCAAAGGCTTCATCTTTAGTTTTCAACAAGTACACCCAAACTTTCCTAGAGAAATGATCAATAAAGGACATAATGTATCTTCTACCACCAACTGTATCAACTTGTGCAGGGCCCCACAGATTAGAATGAACATACTCAAGAGGAAGTTTAGCAACATAAGTGGATTTGTTGAAACTATGTCTAGCCTTTTTACCTAAAACACAACTTTCACAAAAACTAAGATCAACAATTTTTTTCCAACCAAACTAGTCTTCAATAAATAATTCAAGCCTTTCATGCCAATGTGACCAAGTTTAACATGCTAGAGTTTAGTAAGATCAAGAGTCATGACATTGCACAATTTAGAGAAGTTAAGTTCAAGAGAAGTAATAACTTTGTATAACCCTCCCACTTTAACACCTTTTATAAGTGTAGTACCATTTCTAATTACCTCCCTTATACTAGAATGAGTAATGATATGACATCCTAGATCATCAAGACAGACTCAGACATGAGGTTCCTCCTCAGGTCATGCACCCACCTAACATTTTTGGAGAACCCTAACTTTTGCATCAAACATCCTAAGAGGGACATTACCAATGCCCCTAATAGGCAGGGCAGTGTGGTCACCCAACATGACCTCTCCAGCATCAAATTCATAGTAGGAGTCAAACAAAGACTTTTCAAAGGAAGCATGCAAAGTACAACCAGAGTCAAGAACCCAAGCATGCTTATAAAAAATTTAGAACACACAAGTAACTCATAAGGATATTGAGATTTGGTCTCAAACATAGCAACAGAATCATTAGAATGTTTTTCTTTATCCTATCTTTGTTTCTTCTAACAATCCTTAATGAAGTGAACAACATTACCAAAATGATAACATTTTCATGCTGTTTCTCATGATCATGCTGTTTTTGCAACTTGAAAATTTCCACCCGTTGAAACGCTGTCGGCGCACGATAGCTTTTCCCTTTCGTGGCTCACACGATAGGTAGCTACAGTCATCGATTGCTTCTCCGGTCTAGTTCCGGCAGTAGGAGTGATGGCTCGAGTTCGACAGAAGGCTCAGATGAAGGTACAGGTGCAAACGAAGGAGAGTTCGACAAAGGGTTATTTGATCGTACAAGCAAATAGGGTTGAGAAGGACGCAAAGCGAGGAAATTTGACTCGTGAGGAAGATTTTCTTGTTCTGACTAGAAATCGTGATAAAGGAAAGCATCCGATGGTGGAATCGGGAGGATCGTGGTCAATTTCAACATCGAATGACAAGGTGACAGGAATTGAAGTGGATATGAATGAACAGATAGACAACCATGCAAAGACGATAACTACTGGTGCTCATACAGGTACAAAATCATATCTAGATGCTCTCTCTGGTGATAGTCACACTTTTGATATGAAATTGGAGAAAATCCAGATTGTGGATAGGCAAATTTACCAGTTCACTGAATCAGAAGTTGCTAAGGAAATTCAGGAATGGAAATTTTTGCTGATTGGGGGAATTATAGGTCGGAACAAATCTGTTGCTGAATTTCATGATTTTGCTAAAAAGAAATGGAAGACATATGTACCAGAGATATACCTAAAGCCTAATGGGATATGGATCCTGAAATTTTCCAAATCAGAGGACATGGATTGGATTCTCAACAACGGGCCATGGTTGATAGAGGGTTTTAAACCTCTAGTTCTGAAAGAGTGGTATCCAGGTATGGGGATGAACTGGGTTGTGTTTGAAACTGTCCCGGTATGGGTTAGCTTACCAAACATAGATCCTATATTTCATTCTCAACACATGTTAAGTGTGATTGGAAGTATGATTGGGGACCCGATTTGTATGGATAAACATACTGCTACAAGGAAGAAATTTTCCTATTCTAGATTGCTGGTGAATGTTACTATTAGGGATGTTGAAAGAACTGAAGTGGTGCTGATGGGGCCAACTGGTCAGAAATATGTGCAGAAGGTCATTTTTGAATGGTTGCCTTGGGTGTGTCTGCACTGCAAGATATATGGACATAGAACAGACTTTTGTTCCAAAAATAAGGGGAGAAATGCAAGCTTTGGTGGGAACAAAGAAGGAAAGAAAGTATGGGTCCCTAAAAAACAGTCCATTCTAGGGAAAGCTCCAGAAAAAGCTCCAGAAAATGGCATGAAAAACAAATCAAGAGCAACAGAATACACCAGTTGCAGAGTCTAGTGCAAAAGGTAAAGAAGGAGAGAATGAGAACATTGTGGATGCAGGAAATATGGAAATAAACAGTAAGGGGGATACTGAAGCTGCTATATTTGAGGAAGCTTGGAGAATTGCATCAGGGCGAAAGAATAGATCAGCTTCTCCTCCTCATTACATGCTACGAAGGAGAGCTCAGGTTGGGCAGGGGATTCCCTCAATTACTGTGATCAGGGAGGGAAAGACAGTTGAAGGGGGCAACAAAGTCACAAAGAATCCTAATGACTGAAGTCAAAATAGGATGCTGGAATATTAGAGGATGCAATAAATCCTCTAAAATAAGATTAGTAAATAGATTTTCAAAGAAGAATAATATAGTGATAATGGCTATTCTAGAATAAAAAATTGCTCAACAAAAAGAAGATAGAATTGCTTACAGTTTGCTTAGTGACTGGAAATATGTGACAAATAGTACTTCAACTGATAAAGGAAGAATTTGGTTGTCTTGGGATGAGAAAATAGTGGACTTGAAGGTTTTGGAGATAATTGAGCAGGTAATCCAGTGCAAAGTGATGTGCATAAATGGTCAGGGGCCTTCTTTGTTTCATTTGTGTATGCTATGAATGCTAAAAGAGACAGAAGAATAGTCTGGAATAAGCTGAAATCATATAAAGGACAAATTCTAGAGCCTTGGATCTTGATGGGCTATTATAATTGTGTTCTAGATGCAACTGAAAAGCTCTCGTTCAGACGTGGAGAAGATACTATCACTGATGAAATGGCAGAATTATGTGAAGCTTTAGAAGTTATAGATATTCCTTATTCGAGGGCTAAATATACTTGGAACAATCAACAAGAAGGGAAGGACAGGGTTGCTTGTAAATTGGACAGAGTGTTGATAAACAAAGAGTGGAGTTTGTCTTTTCCTCATGCAACTACTTTCTTCTATGATCCCGAACTCTCAGATCACTCTCCAAGTATTGTCAATATTAATCCCATTAGTGTTGTCAAGAAAATTCCCTTTAAATTCAAGAATCACTGGACTATGGAACAAGGCTTTGAGGAGATAGTTAAGGGAGCCTGGGAAAGTAATGGGGGTGGTACTACTCAGTATATCTTGATGAATAAGCTCAGAAGAGTGAAAAAGGAACTGAAAATTTGGCAGAAAGGGAAAGAATAGAATCTGGAAGCTATGGTAGAAAACTGTATTCAGAAGTTGAAAAGTTGTCATGATGATCTACAATAGGATTTCTTTGATACAAATAGACAAAAGGCTGTGCAAGAGGCAAAGACTGAACTAAATTTGAGAATGGAACAACTGAATTGCTTTGTTGCACAAAGAGCTAAGATGGATTGGATCCAGTTAGGGAAGGAAACCTCTTCTATGTTCTTTAATGGGATTAAGGCCAGAAGAGCAGGTAATACTATTTTTGTGCTAAAAGATGCAAATGGACAGATAATAGATGAGAAAGAAAATATTGATAAAGAGATTATTGATTTCTACATCTCCCTGTTTGGAACTGATATACCAGATAATGAGTTAGATGTTAGACAGCTGCAAGGGAGGTTGATTGACATAGAAGATCATCCAAGGCTTCTTGCCATCCCTACAACACTTCAGATTAAGCAAGTAGTCTTTGATATAGGAAATAATAAGTCTCCAGGTCCTGATGGTTTTGGTAGTAAATTTTTTCAACATACCTGGGACATTATTAAAAAGGAGACTTGTGATGCAGTGGTGGAATTCTTTGTACGAGGGAGATTGCTCAGACAGTTTAATGCCACGTTTGTCACCATTATTCCCAAAGTTGAGAGGCCATTCTCAGTCAAAGAGTACCGACCTATTTCTTGCTGCAATGTTATGCTGAAAGTGATCTCTAAAGTGCTTGTGAGTAAGATAAGGCCTCTGCTAGAAGATATAATTTATGTCACCCAGGGAGCTTTTGTTCCAAGAAGGGGGATAGCACACAATGTAGTAGTAGCACATGAGCTAGTTAAAGGGTATGAGAGGAAAAGTATTTCTCCCAGATGCATGATCCAAATTGATTTACAAAAAGTGTATGATTGTGTTAGCTGGAGGTTTTTGGAACAAGCCATGAAATACTTTCAGTTTCCTGATCAGTTAATTCAGTGGGTTATGCAATGTGTTTCTTCCCCTTGGTATTCCATTATTATTAATGGAGAAGCAAAAGGGTTCTTTCCTGGGAAAAGAGGACTAAGACAAGGCGATCCTCACTCTCCTTTTCTATTTGTTCTGGTGATGGAAATGCTCACAAGAAAACTGAAGCAGGCAAGTACAAAAAGAGGGTTCTGTTATCATCCAAAATGCAAGCAAATTGGTCTGATTAGTATCTCCTTTGCTGATGACGTACTGATTTTCTGCAAGCGTACAAGGAGTACACTGCAAATCTTGAAAAAGACCTTACTTGATTTTGGGGAGGGTCATGGCTTAAAGCTAATGCCTCTAAGGTAAGGTGTTTTTTTGGAGGGGTTAGCACGAGGGATAGAGATGATTTGGCTAACTTGCTAGGTGTTGAACTGGGAATGTTTCCTATAAGGTATCTAGGTATGCCCTTACACACAAGGAGATTGAAAGTAGAGGAGTATCAACCCTTATTAAATAAAATAACTAGTGTTGTGCAAAGGAAATCAGTTAGAGGACTTTCTTATGTAGGAAGAGTGCAGATTATAAAGTCAGTGATGGAAGGGATTTTGTCCTTTTGGATTCAAGCAACCCCTCTTCCTAAGAAAGTGATTAGGAGGATAGAAGCAATATGCAGGAGCTTCTTATGGGCAGGGAAAGATGATAGTATAAGATCCTTAGTAGCTTGGAAGAAAGTTTGTAAGCCTTTTGAAGAGGGAGGACTGAATTTCAAAGAGATTCTTTCCTGGAGTAAAACAATACTGTTTAAGCTTGCCCATGATGTCTACACTAACAAAGAAAATTTGTGGACTCTGTGGGTTAAAAGAAATTTGATAAGAAGTCAGGATTTCTGGAATGTGGGGATAAAGAAAGATGATTCATGGGTATGGAAAGCTGTCTTAAAAACCAGGAACCAGATTGCTCAATTTGTGAGAGGTTCATATGGTAACAACATCCTAACAAAGACCAATGGAAAGCTGGACTGTAGAGTGCTATATGATCTGTTAAGAGATCACTACCCCCCCAAAGATTGGGGGTTGTTGATCTGGCATGGCATTCATTCTAGGAAATGGAGCTTCCATAGTTGGTTATTAACTCTTCAAAGGCTCCATACAGCTTTGAAACTGATCAGGTTTGGTAATATTCAGTCTAGCAACTGTATTCTTTGTAACAGAGAAGAAGAAACAGAAGCGCATCTCTGGTTTTATTGTGATTTTGTTAAAGCAGTTGCAGATGAAGTCTGGACCTGGATTGGCATCTCAGTAAGACATGGGTCAGTGGAAGAATGGTGGAATTGGTTTAACAGATGTTCCAGGAAAAAGAACAATATTTTTCAGGCTAGACTTCTTGCTTTTATGGGAATTCTTTATCATACTTGGAGACTCAGGAATGATATTATTTTCAACAATGCAAGACCTGATGTTGAGATATGTGCCAACAGGATTATAGAAGATTGCAAGTTGAGAATTATAACTAAGCTCAAACTTACAGGCAGAAGAGGGTTGGCAATGAGAAGGAATCTAGGCCTTTGAGTTTAAAAGGTATTGTCAGCTTGGTGGGTTGGGTTTAGGTTGACTTTTTCGGCTGTTTTGAGAGTTCTTCCCTTGTTTATCTTTTGTTGAGTGCCTTTTTGTTGTGTAACAAAGAGCATGATGACGCATGGAAAACATGGCCTTCGTCCATGCATTGTGACCCTGAGTTCCATTTATGTGTATTATTACATGAGGATGAGGGAGCGATGGGTCCTTGCAGGGCTTTGGAACACTCTCTCCTTTTCTGTTTCTTTGGGGTTGGTGGCTAGTTTTCGGTTAGTGCTGTTGTAAAGCTTTCCCACATCACTTGGTTGTTGAGTAGATCTTACTAATGTAAGACTATGAGGATACATAAAAGGATGTGACCCTTCTCCTAGGCTTAGTGCTCATGTACAAAGGACTAGTGTTTACATTGGCATGTTCCTTGACATGGGCCTTGCCGGGGTGCTGGATTGCTTAGGTTTTTGTGATGAGTCTATTTTCTTCATATATTCGTGGTTTGATATATGGTTTGTATTCTTTCCCCTGATTATTCTAATACATGTTTATCATTTGCAAAAAAAAAGAAAAAAAGAATAGTATCAACACTTTTAGTCTTAAAGTTTCTAGCACTAAACTAAGTAACATCTTTAATGGTGTCAAACTGAGAATGCAAAGAGTTTAGCAACAAAACAGCTTGGTGAGAATCCTTAATTTTGTCATCACATCTTTCAACTTCTTGTGTCATTCTCAGAAACTTATCAAGATTAGCATTCAAAGACAAATTAAGGTCCATTTTGAAAGTGAAGATCCTACACAGAAGAAAGACTAAACTAGGCAAAGATTTAACCAAGTAAAGGTCCTCTAAGGCCTTCCAGAGAGATCTTGCATCGGTGAAACTTACCACCTGACGAGCCATGTCATCAGTTAACCTCACCATGATCTTAGAGTGTGTAGCTTCATCCATCTCAATTTTCTCAACAACTTTAGTTCCTTTAGGAAAGTCACCTTTTATGATTCTCCAAGACTTCTCCTTGATGAGAACGACTTTCATCTTGACTTGCCACATGGCAAAGTCAGATGTCCCATTAAATAGTTTAATCCTGGTGGAGTTCTCTGTCATCTTCAACAACCAGGTTAGGAAATTGTTGGATCGTTAGGTGTTAGCAAGAGCTTGGGAACTAGCTGTTAAGCAGTTCCCAAGGCAGCGGAAGTATAATAATAAGCAGGTAAAACAAACAGCGTAGGGACACAGTTCCTTTATAGAGGAACCCCACAACAACCAACTAGTTGTGTGGGTAAACCTCTACCTCCGCTTGGAGGATTTTGAATGACTTACTTATATTATTGATTGTTCCTTAGGTACACAAAGGCTAGATCCAAACTTCTTTGTTCCTAAGAGTTCTACCCAACTCTAGCAACACTAATGAATCTTCTCAACCTAGTTCCTAAGCGAACAACTCAACTAGGATAAGTAAACCAAACCTTACACCTGAATTAACACAGTTCCCTTGCTCCTGGGAACTTGACTTCTCCTTCGTCGAGATCGAACACTCGCCGTCGGGGACTTCTCTTCTTCTTTTCTTTCTTTCTCTGTGAATGTAAATGAGTTCTGGGAGAAGTGAGTTGCTTGAGTACTATTCACTTGGCTTTATACTTGTCATTGCTTGGGCTTCAATCTTGACTTTCCATTGTGTCCGAAATGCCCTTTTGTCTTGTGTGCCAAGTACATGTGACATTTTGAATTTAGTCAACTTGGAGAAGCAATCGGGCCGTTGGATGAAACGCCTCAGTCTGTTCCTCAGACTGAGCGTTTGTTTTGTCTTGAAACAGGATCCCGTAAATCTCGCTGACTTGTCTTTGTTTGCACATGTGAGTTCCCATGTGATGGGAACTGTCTTCTTCAGAGTTCCTATGTGAGAAACTCTTCTTCATGTATGCTTGTGTTCCTTGGATGTTTATGGCGCTTATTCACTAAACCTGTGTTCCTTAGAAATGCTTGGATAAAACACGTTAGTTCCCAGATGACGTTTGTCATTATCAAAACTGGAGGTTGGTATCATTGTTCCGATGTTTAGAACCAGAGGTCCCAACATTGTCCCAACAATTTCCCCTTTTTGATGATGACAAACCCATCACAAAAATAGCCAAGTATTTCAGAGTATGATATGTAACAGAGTTCCTATGTGAGATGATGTGAGTTCCTAGAGATCCACGTCTATGAACCAATGTGTTCTTACTTAGCATTTTAAGCGATAGTTCCCCCTTAGCAAAAGCATATTCTGTGATAACTTAAAATAACTCATCTCGCACATTTTGTCCTTCCCCCTTTTGGCATCATCGAAAACAAATAAGCATAAATAGGGAATGAAGGGAACACACAATCATACTAAAAGCCAATTATATTACTTAAGCATTGGAATGTACAAAGGAACACATAATTTGGTGGGGGAAACAGGGATAAGGATAAAAGAAAAAGGAAGATCATGGGGCCCGGGGAACAGAGTTGTCGAGCAACTGAGTCAAAACAGTCAGGATCTTCTCCTGAGTTCCTGCCATTCGTTCAAGAGTGGCTGCAATGTGTATCAATACTTGAGAGTTCCCAACTCTTGGGTCTTCACCAGAGGGAAGCGCCTCTTGATCCTCGGCTGTCTCTGAATGACGCATCTTTTGGACCACAGAGAGGTCCAGTTCCCTTCCGATGGTCACTTCTTCCTTGGTAGCGTCATAGAGCCCCTCCTTGACCATTAGTTTCTTGATCAGGCCAGCATAGGGCAAGGAATGGGAGGTCGAGGCCATACATTTCTCCATGTGCCCGAAGATGATGCAGGGAAGATTGATGGGCATCTTGTGGAGGAAGTAGTAGAGGAGGATGGCGTCTTGAATATTGAGTTGGTGACGCTTCTCTTGTCGTGGGATCACGACTATGATGATGAACTGGTGAGCCAGCTTAGCAATGAGAGACAGATTGTGAGTGGGTGTTCCAGTCCTGGGAACACGGCCCTCGTAGATATCATTGAAGATGACCTCATTGTCGAATTCTCCCCAGATATTGAGGGGAACATGGTTGAGGCCCTTGATAGGGACCTGTAGTTGAAGGTGGATGGAGGAGGCAGTGAAGACGAAGTCGTCGCCCTGGAGGTTGAGAGTTCCCTTGGTGCCCTCTCTTGATCCTCAGCTATGGGAACTCTCTTGAGACAGTTCCCTTCCCTTTCTTCTTCCTGTTCCCCCTAGAGGCGGCAGCTTTTCGTTTCTGTTGGGGGGATAGAGCCGATTCAATCAAGAGAGGAGGGTCCCTTTCCTCTGAGCTCCTTCGGACACCACCATTTGGCGTCCGAGTTCCTCTTCCGCAGAGCTGTAGCATGCTCTTGCGCAAGACCAGCCTAGTCGAGTACCTCAGTGGGAGCTCCTTCTTCCAAGGCAGTTTCTTCATCTTCTGAGGACAGGCCCAGATCCTCAATGTCATCGTCTTCCTGATGACTTGTACTTGCCCTAGCACCATCAGTTGGTGCTAGGTTCCCTTCTTCTGGGACCTTGGGAGCAGCGGTCCCTTCTTCAGCTGAGGGCCGCGTGATTTCGGCTTGGAGCTCGGCCTGGATGGCGTCGAGACGCGCATTTTCTTCGGCAGTTCCCATGACGATGTGTGCCGTTTTCTTGGCCTTTCTTATGGCAATCTCGCCAATGGGGAGCATATCCTCGTCAGAGTCGAGATTTATGTGTTGTTGTATCTGAGAGGGAGAAGAAGGGAGGTCCGATGTTGTTGGAGGAGGAGATTTTTGAGGAGGAGGAGGGGATTTTTGGGGAGAAGGAGATTTTGTTGGAGGAGAGAGAGGAGGTGTGGGAGCTTTTGGTTGTGAGGCGGAGGGATTGGGAGTTTCCTCAGTGGGGGGAAGAGAGGAGGATGTGGGGATAGGAACTCTGGGATTCGTGTTCCCGGAGTCCGAAGACTGGTGTAGTGAGGAGGTTTGAGCAGAGGATGGTGGTGGAGGATGATTCTGGGTCTGTGAGTTCCCAGAGTTGGATACGAGGGGGAAGGTTAGAGGAGGTTTGACGGTGAAGGAGTCGGGCTTGGAGAGGTAGAGAACCTCGTCCATGGCAAGAAAGGATTTCTTCTTTTGTGGTTCTGGAAAGGTGGAGAAGGAGTGTTTGCGCTTGTGGGATTTAGAAGAAGAGTGTATGGATTTGGAAGAGGAGTGGTGGGATTTGGATTTAGAAGGTTTTGAAGAGGAGGAGGTGAATTT
The DNA here is from genome assembly GCA_964016875.1 of Fallopia convolvulus. Lineage (NCBI taxonomy): Eukaryota > Viridiplantae > Streptophyta > Magnoliopsida > Caryophyllales > Polygonaceae > Fallopia > Fallopia convolvulus. Next base: position 6,046,820 of record OZ024721.1, read on the forward strand.
TGAGGATTTGGGGGGAGGTTCGGAGCCAAAACTGTCGTAGATGACAGTTCCAGAAGAGGAAATGGATAGAGGCATAGGAGGAGGAGGTGGTGGTGGAAGAGAGGAGGAAGGGCCCAAAAATAGCAAAAGAGGGTTTTTAAGTGAGAAGAAGTGAGGGGTAGAAAGGGAAGAAGGAATAGCCTCGATATCCGTTGGCCAATAGATGCGGAGAGGCGGTTCAAATTCTGTAGTACGCTTAGGACACGCGTCGCTTTCTTCTAAGGGAAGTCACTTCGAGAATTTGAAACGCTTGGCTCATAATGCTTCGACTTTTGACACAATTTCCCGTTTCCCAAGTGACGTTTCAGCTTCTCAGAAATAGCAGTGTTCCCTTGCTTGTGATTAATTCGTACACCAGTTCCCATGATCTTTCAAAGGTTTGGGCTGAGTGGAGTGGTTGAGGGAACTCACACTCAAGTTCTTTGTGAGGCTTGGGAACTCAAGAAGGAACCAGACATTTACAACTCGATAAAGGGACAAGGAGTTTGGCTCATGAGAAGCGTTTGTCTGATCCTTGGCTTAAGGGTCGGTTTTATGATCAACCGTCATAGTGGCGTGTAATGAGGGTTAAAGGGAACTCTGGTTGATCATTTTGGGTCAAAAGAAGTAGTGTTCCAAATGTACAATAAAAGCTCTAGACTAGTAACATGGCAAAATGAAAGCAATTGTTCCTACTGTTCCCTATTATGCATATCAAAGTTAACTAGCCAAGCATTGAGGGAATAACAAACAGGAATTTGTTCAGTTTAGAGTTATCATCCCTAGAAGCATCCGGAGACGCTGGTAGGGACCTCTGTCTAAAGCTTTAGTGAGAATGTCCGCAATTTGCTCTTCAATTCTTCAGTGTTCCATAGAGATGTTCCCATGTTCCAAATTGTCACGTAGGAAGTGATGCCTAATGTCTATATGCTTAGTACGAGAATGATGCACATGATTCTTAGATATGTTAATGGCACTTGTATTGTCACATCGAATGGAACAAGGCCAAAAGACATACCGTAATCCTGGAGTTGGTACTTAAGCCATAGAACTTGGGAGCAACATGAGGCGGCAGCCACATACTCTGCTTCTGCTGTGGAAAGTGCCATTAAGTTTTGCTTCTTTGATCCCCATGATACTAGACACGATCCTAGGAACTGGGCCATTCCTGAGGTGCTTTTTCGATCAACTAGGTGCCCAGCAAAGTCTGCATCCGAGTATGCGACAAGTTCAAGGGAGTTGTTCCTTGGATACCAGAGGCACAAGTTGTCGTTCCCTTTGAGATACCTGAAAATCCTCTTCACCTCTTTCAGGTGTGATTCTTTAGGGTTAGCCTGAAAGCGTGCACATAGGCACACTGAAAACATGATGTCGGACCGACTAGCGGTTAAGTAAAGAAGAGATCCTATCATACCTCGAAAGTTCCTTTGATCCACACTTATACCTGTTTCGTCTGCATTCAGCCTTGAATTTGGAGAGATGGGAGTGTCAATGGGCTTGGAGTGGTCCATCCCATACTTTGCGAGCATTTTTCTGATGTATTTTTGCTGATGAATCCTTGTTCCCTCCTTAGTTTGAGAGATTTGGAGTCCCACGAAGAATGTGAGTTCCCCTATGAGACTCATCTCAAACTCACTGCTCATAAGGTTCTTGAATTTCTCAACAAGAATTTCGTTAGTAGCTCCAAACACAATATCATCAACATAAACTTGAACAATTAGAGTATCTTTAGATTCTTTCTTGAGAAAAAAGGTTTTGTCTATGGAACCTCGAAGGTACCCATGAGACAAAAGGAATTGAGCAAACATGTCATACCACGCCCTGGGAGCTTGTTTGAGACCATATAGGGCCCTCTCTAAGAAGTACACATGATCTGGAAAGTGTTCATCTTCAAAGCTTGGAGGTTGTGCCACATAGACTTCTTCTTTGAGATGCCCGTTTAGGAACGCTGTCTTGACATCCATCTGATACAACTTGAAACCTTTGTGGGCTGCGTAGGCTATAAGGAGGCGAATTGCTTCAATTCTTGCAACTGGTGCGAAGGTTTCATCGTAGTCTATTCCCTCCTCTTGCCTGTACCCTTGAGCAACTAGACGGGCCTTGTTCCTTGCTATAGCTCCAGTGTCATCAAGTTTGTTTCTGAAGACCCATCAAGTTCCTATGATGTTTCTGTTTTTGGGTCTAGGAACTAGCTTCCACACTTTGTTCCTCTCGAACTGGTGGAGTTCCTCTTGCATGGCTTGAATCCAGTTCGGATCTTTTAGAGCTTCCTTGATGTTCTTGGGCTCCACCAGAGAGACGAAGGCATTGAAGGCACAAAAGTTGTTGAGAGATGAACGAGTCTGTACGCCTTTGTGATACGGAGTGATGATATTTTCGATGGGATGGTCCCTTCTTTGCTGGTAGTTCTTGGTTCGAATGTGTGGGACGTCATCTTGTTCCCTTCTTTCTTCATTTGCAGCTTCGGTTTCTTCTCCTTCATGGGAACTGTTGTTCTCATCTTCATCATTGTGTATCTCTTCATGATTCTCCTCATTGTTTCCTCGTTGTTCCCCCTGAACACTTGACTCTGGTATGATCTCATTCTGAGGGGCTAGAGAATTGGAGGCGTCTATAGGCTCTTCTGTTGAGGAGGGAACCTCGAAGGAGTCTTGATCAGTCGAATTTTGATCTCCTTCGTTGTTCCCTTGTTGTGGGAAGTTGTTTCCACTTGGATAGTCCTCATCTTGTTTTCTTGGCTCATCATCGTCGTCTTCCTCTTCTTGTCTGACCAATTTGAACAGAGTTCCCTTTCCTTGGGATTCTGTTCCCATCTTTACGGACTGTTCGTCGAAGATGACATGGATGCTTTCTTCTATCTTCTTGGTCCTCTTGTTATAGACCCTGTACGCATTGCTTTGGGAGGAGTATCCTAGGAAGATCCCTTCATCACTTCTAGGATCAAACTTCCCAAGATTGTTTTTCTCATTGTTGTGGATGAAGCATTTGCACCTGAACGTTCTGAGATGAGAGATGTTGGGCTTCCTTCCTTTGATTAGTTCATATGAGGTTTTCTTGATCATGGAACGAATCATGGCTCGGTTTAGAATATATGCAGCCGTTGAGATAGCTTCAGCCCAGAAGCTTTCAAGAACTCCACTCTCAAGCATCATGGTCCGTGCCATGTCTTCTAAGGTTTTGTTTTTCCTTTCCACAATGCCATTTTGTTGAGGAGTACGAGGGGCCGAGAATTTGTGTGAGACACCGTTGTTATCACAATACCTTAGGAACTCTGAGTTTTTGAAATCGGTTCCATGGTCAAATCTGAGTGACTTGAGCTTTAATCCCATGCTGACCTCCATTTTCTTGATGAAGGGCTCAAATTCCTTGAATGCATCTGATTTTGATCTCAAGAAAATAAATCAGGTGAATCTTGAAAAACATCAATTAGAACATACATGTACCTTTTACCACCGTAGCTGGCTGTTTGCATGGGACCACAGAGATCCATGTGGATTAACTCCAATGGTCTTGTTGTGCTTACTACCTTCTTTGGTTTAAAGGAACTCCTAGTTTGCTTCCCACGAGCACATGCATCGCACATCTTGGCTCCCTCAAGGTTGATTCGTGGTAGGTCGATGACCAGGTCATGTAGGTAGAGTTTTAGGATTTGACTTATGCCTACGTGACCCAGCCTTTTGTGCCAGAGTTCCGTATCGTCATGGGAACTTGCAAGACATAGTTTCCTTGGTGGTTCAAACTCTGTGTCCACCACATAGACGTTGTTGGACCTTCTTCCTCTTAGGATGATTTTGTTGGTTTTCTTGTTGATGACCAAGCACTCCTCTTAGTCGAAAGTGACAATGTTGTTCCCTTGATCACATATCTGAGATACACTCAAAAGATTGTATCCCAGATCCTTCACCAGATTGACGTTGCTGATCTTGATTGATTTGTTGAGTAGAACTTCCCCTGTTCCTATGATTTCTCCTTTATTCTTGTTGCCAAAGGATACGTGACCTCCTTCGGCCTTTGTGTGGAGTGAGGTGAGATTGTCTTTGTTCCCAGTCATATGATTTGAGCATCCGCTATCAATGACCCATGTGTTGTTCCCCCTCACTGCCACCTGCAAAGAAAGTTAGTTTTTGATGACCCAGGCAAGATGACTCTTGCCTGGTCCCTTACAAGGAAAGACATTTTCAAAAAGGACATACTCAGCAATGTTGATATCTCGAGAATTCTTTGAGTTATGAGCAGAGTTCCTAAGAGGGTTCCCATGAGTAGGGCCTCTAGCGGATTTGTTGGCCTTTTGGTTATGCCTGTTCCAATAGTCGTGAATTTTCTGAGATTGAGCTCTAGCTTTGGGACAGCCTTCCTTGTAGTGCCCATGAGCACCACAAGTCCAGCAAGTCTTATAGTATTATCCTAGGTAGTACTTAGGATGTGATTTTTGTATCCTGTTCCTATCCATTTTTTCCTTATTGTATACTTTGGACCCTTTCCCTTTGGCTATCTGAACATAGAGCTTATGTCCATTGTTCCCTGTGTAGTAGTCCCTCTCTCCGTTTATCCCACTCTCTAGGACACGTATTTTTTGTTCTAAGTGGGCATTCTTTTGTTTTTCACTTTGAAGCTCTAGGGCTCTACACTCATATATCTCCTGCTCACTTAGAGGAGACTTCCCATTCTTCGGGAACTCAGAATTGTACCCAATCCCATGTTTGGCTGGGACAAATTTTGTTTGGGAACTTGAGGCATCAGGACTCCCACATCCCTTACTCAGCTTTTGAAGGACATCATTTTTGTCGTTTTCTATGGATTTAAGCTCATCCTCAAGGGATACTATGTGGGAAAGATAGTTTGAAGCTTATCAATCAGAGTCACGCAATTGGAACAGGGTTCGAGACCAACAGACTCGGCAATTTTGTGTTCCGACTCATCTAGTTTCTTTTGCAGTTTTATATTGTCTTTAACTAGACTAGAGAGTATCTTCAACAGTTCAGGTTTCTCATAATTGGCTAAAGAAGCAAAGACAGTTTCAGTAGTTACCTCACTGGGTTGTTCCCCAATGGTTTCTCCTATGGCCATTGCGCATGTATCAGGATGTGCCCATGACTCGGGATCTTCGTCCTCATCATCGCTCCAGGTGGCGATGTAGGCCTTCTTCCCTTGCCTTCGATCGTCAGTTCCTTGAGGGCATTCCTTTGCGAAGTGTCCCTTCTTGTAACATTTGTAGCATGTTACATTAGAGAGGTCCCTTTCAGCAGGCTTTCTTTGTGAGCTTTGCCCCTTTTGTGAGTTCCCATACCCCTTTTTGAACTTTCCTTTGTAGAAAGATCGAAGGGCCTTTGTAACTAGGACCAGTTCCTCATCTTCTTCTTCCTCAGACTCTTCATGTTGTTCTTGGACTGACTTTATCATTTTTTCAAGCTTCAGGGCGATTCCCTTGTGTGCCTTCTCTTGTTCCTTATCGTCTTGTTTCCTCTTCTCATGTCCCACCAGCTTCCCAAAGACCTGGTGAAGCATGAGGTTCCTATTTTCGGGGTTCTCCTTGAACATGGTTCTTTCATTTGCGCATTCACCGGTTAGGCCATTGAAGAGCTGATGGACCTTCATCTTGTCAGTAATTTCTTCCTTGGTGATCCCTAGTCCGGTCAGCTTGGTACATAGGCCTTCGAAGTGTGACTGGTAGCTGTTGACTGATTCTCCCATTTCCATTCGGAAATTGAAGAATTCCCTTCTAGAGTTCATCTCGAGGTCTTCTCTGAGGTCAGAGTTCCCAATGTGCATTTGTTGAATGGCTTCCCACATTTCTTTTGTTGTCTCGATGTTTGCCACTCGATCATAATCTTGCACATACATAGCATACTTGAGATACTGTTTGGCTTTGAAGTTGGCTTCCATGCACTTCCACTCGTTAGGCCCCCATTTGGTGAAGTCGTTCCTAATGGTTGGGTCTACCTCGAAGTTCCCTACTTCGATGACGCACCAGGCTTGAAAATCATGGCTTCGCATCCAGTCCTTCATGTTACGTTGCCAGTTCTAGAACCTTCCAGTGATAAGCCTTGGCGGTTTGTTGTTCCCATGTCCAACCTGAGTGAGTTATTCGGCCATCCTGTTACCTGGGATACTAACACAGACAATCTAGAGCGTTCCTGCTTTGATACCAATTGTTGGATCGTTAGGTGTTAGCAAGAGCTTGGGAACTAGTTGTTAAGCAGTTCCCAAGGCAGCGGAAGTATAATAATAAGCAGGTAAAACAAACAACGTAGGGACACAGTTCCTTTATAGAGGAACCTCACAACAACCAACTAGTTGTGTGGGTAAACCTCTACCTCCGCTTGGAGGATTTTGAATGACTTACTTATATTATTGATTGTTCCTTAGGTACACAAAGGCCAGATCCAAACTTCTCTATTCCTAAGAGTTCTACCCAACTCTAGCAACACTAATGAATCTTCTCAACCTAGTTCCTAAGCGAACAACTCAACTAGGATAAGTAAACCAAACCTTACACCTGAACTAACACAGTTCCCTTGCTCCTGGGAACTTGACTTCTCCGTCGTCGAGATCGAACACTCGCCGTCGGGGACTTCTCTTCTTCTTTTCTTTCTTTCTCTGTGAATGTAAATGAGTTCTGGGAGAAGTGAGTTGCTTGAGTACTATTCACTTGGCTTTATACTTGTCATTGCTTGGGCTTCAATCTTGACTTTCCATTGTGTCCGAAATGCCCTTTTGTCTTGTGTGCCAAGTACATGTGACATTTTGATTTAGTCAACTTGGAGAAGCAATCGGGCTGTTGGATCAAACGCCTCAGTCTGTTCCTCAGACTGAGCATTTGTTTTGTCTTGAAACAGGATCCCGTAAATCTCGCTGACTTGTCTTTGTTTGCACATGTGAGTTCCCATGTGATGAGAACTGTCTTCTTCAAAGTTCCTATGTGAGAAACTCTTCATCATGTATGCATGTGTTCCTTGGATGTTTATGGCGCTTATTCACTGAACCTGTGTTCCTTAGAAATGCTTGGATAAAACACGTTAGTTCCCAAATGGCGTTTGTCATTATCAAAACTGGAGGATGGTATCGTTGTTCCGATGTTTAGAACCAGAGGTCCCAACATCGTCCCAACAGAAATAACAAAAAAGAGCAAGATTAAGAGAAGTAAAGATTTTTCTTCACACCCTAAGCACTGACATAGAATGTGAAGTGCACAAACACTCTTTTGCAAGAGCTTACATATATTATCTGAGAAAGGGTTGCACCGAATGATCTGTTAGCCAATATCTCCGATAGCCCTAAGATCTTAAGCCAAACTCAAGTGCCCTGGTTAAAAGAGTCAAGCAAAGAAGCTAAGATGAACCCCTAAATTGATAAAGCTCACAAATCCACAACCTGAGAAGTCAAATCTCAGATTAGGATTTTGACAAAGAACCCTTTTGCAAGGGATAACTGTATGAACCCAGAAAGGGTTACACCGGACTAGTTGTTACTCGGGATCTCCGATTCACCTTGAGTTCAAACCCTAGAAACCCAGTTGCTATAGCGTTTTTTCAAAAAAAGATCAAACGTTTGAATGTTTTGAACAAGAGCAAAGTCAAGAAGATCAAATCCAGTGAAAAAGAAGAGATCTGGAACTAGGGAAATAACTTTTCAACTTCACACACTCATGGATCTGGCAAGAGACACTAAGTCAGTCGCACCAGTTTCTAGAGAAGAGAAGAACAAGCTTAATCCTAGCGATTGAGATCTCAAACACAACGGAAGTACAGATCCAGAGAGACCCAAAGCATCAAAGGCTGTGATACCAATTTTGGGATTTGGTATACAAATGCACTATAGGCGATACAATCGTATGGGATTGAAAAAATGTGTGTTTTTTTTTGAAAAAACTAGTGAGCGCCTGAAATTTGAGCACAAATTTTAAGGCCATAATTATCAATGAAACCCGTTCTCAGTCGAGGCTCGTCCATGCCCAATCCCAATGGATAAACCTTCGATCTGCCCTTAGCTCTATAATCTACCCCTCTTTTCCAGTCCCTGAAACTCATGAACATAAAAAAACACCTATTTTTATCATTTCTCTCTCTTCCACATCATCTTACACTCTCTCAATTTCATTTCATGAAACTCACTTAAATATCAATGAAACTCACATTTATATTTTTCCCACTTCCCAATAATCATTTATTTCTCTATACATAATTACAATTATGCTCTTTATTTATTAATTTTAAATATTTCTTTATCTAATTAAACATGACACATTAATTTTAACAAGTTATAATTTGGCTAATTTTATTATATTTTTGAGTTTTAGCTATGTAAAAATATGCTTTAAATTCCAAGAAAAATTAAAATTAAAATTGGCTATTTTTCTAATAACACGGATATATGTATATATATATATAACTAGTTTAATTTTATAAAAACTAAATTTTAAAATATGTGTTTGTTTACTCTAAACCAACCTTTTAGCTTTTTAATTTTAAAATAATTCAAACATATACAAAATGAGTGTCTATGGATAGATAAAAAAAATTATGAATTATAGTATAATTTATTTATTTTATTATTAATTAAAAAATGGATAAAATAACTAAATATTAACTTAAGCTTAATTAGTGAAAAGTGTGCAAAAGTACCTGCCATGTGGCGCGTCCCAATTGGCTAGAGTTGGTAAAGATGGGAAGGTGAAACTCTTTGCGTGGGTTTCCTCAGTCGAAATCAAAGGCATAATTTCATCCCATTTTTCTTTTTTTATTTTGGTGAAACTTGTGTAAAATTAGGGGCGAACCCCCAATACTGATGCCCTAACTAATATGAGCATATATTTTTTACATTGTGTGTATCGCTTTTATCAAAAAATGTTTTTGGTATTACATTTTTCAATGAAAATGATGAACATATAATACAAAATAGATGAACACACAATCAAGTCCTTATGTACTCACAATAGCCCAAATTTTAATGATGCATATTATGCTAATTAACATATGCATATAATTGAAAATAAATGAAGACACATGCACATTATGCTAACAACATTACGCTAACAACATATGCGAATCCTCGCGGTATGCTCCGTACATAAACATAGTTCCTAAAATTAATTAGAAATAAGATCGAAGATTGTCCACCAACTTTATATATTAAGTTTTTTTTTACTAATGTTCGATTTATGAAGCTATTTCTACGTGTCTTCTTAAGTGACAACTTTGACCTTGATAATTTAAATAGGTTGATAAGGTATGAAAACATATTTAAATGTGCACATATATGTGGATAAGCCTAATAGATAAAATTTATTGAAACTCTATACTAAAATCAATGGATAATATAAGATATAATTCCTCGAGTCCGATTTAGGTGCGAATGGGCGCCCAGGTGCGAAATAAGAAAGAACATAAGCTGTTGGATCAAGAAAAATTAAAGGCGCTGATCATTTCACTTAAAAATGGGAAAAAACGGCACGGGCGAATTATTGGCGAATTATTCGCGTATTTTTGAAAAAAACGGAAATAGGACACGCGCCCAGATTGTTCATCAGTATTGTGGATTTGTTCATCAATAATGTGGATTTGTTCATCAAAACTGTGATTTTGTTCATCAAAACTGTGATTTTGTGCATAAATAAACTATTGTTTGTGCATCAAAAATCTATTGTTTGTACATAAAAAATGAACAAATGTGTATCAAAATTACATGCAATATGTTCATCAACATTGTGATTTTGTTCATAAAAAAACGAAAATATTTGTTCATCGGTTTGTGCATATTTGTTCATCAGTTTGTGTATATTTGTTCATTAGTAATATCAATTTGTTCACTGGTTTATGCATATTTGTTCATTGCCTTTTTCATATAATTGTTCATTACTAGATGCATATTTGTTCACTAGTAACCTCAATTTGTTCATTACTATATGCATATTTGTTCATTAATAACATCAATTTGTTCATAGCTAAATAAGGCACAAGCACACCTAAAACATAAGGGTATAATAATGAACAAATAAAGTTATATCCATGAACAAATAAGGGTATATCCATGAACAAATAGGGTATATCAATGAACAAATAATGGTGGTCTAGGCGGTCCTAGATGGGTGCCTAGGCGGTCTGGACGTCTAGGCGGGCTAGGACCTTCCAACGCCTAGGCGGGGCCTAGACGGGGCCTAGAAGGGATTTTTAGAACAGTGGTTAGTATTGATGAACAATTGGTGAATATTGATGAACAAATCGCTATTTCTGATGAACAAACTGGGCGCGTCTCATAAAAACGTATTTTTCGAAAAATTCGGGAAAAATTCGTCCGTGTCGTATTTTATTGAAAAATACGCGAATAATACGGGAAAAATTCGCCCGTACCGTATTTTTTTTAATGAATGTTTAATCAGGGACGTTGATTTTTTGGAATGAACGATCGAGATTTATTCTTATTTCTCACCCAGGCGGCCATTCGCACGTGACTTTTTTCTAATTCGTCAGTCTTATATAACAAACTTTATTTCACCCAACTTTTGATATAGATCATAGATGTTAAGGCAAGCAATTGTATATGGTGATATATAGGGAAGTAAAAACTTGTGGACGTGGTAGAATCATAATTTATCAACTTTAAGACTCCTTGACCTAAATTTTGTCCCTTGTGCACAATTCTACGTACGTCTTTTTTTTTTTTTTGGTTCTTTTAATTTTTTCTGTACGTGTGTATGTGTTTAATTTTTAATGCCAATCTTCAAAAACATTCCCGCAAAAAAAAGTCTTAACACGATGAGACGAAATTGGTATACAATTTCAAAGTCCACGACTCTTATATTATACGCTCATAGTTAGTAGGCTTGTAGTTGTCATTATAATTCAATCATTATCAAATTAAGTTCCAAATACTAATATTCGCTCTTGTATAAGTCTGCCCAGACTTCATATATGCTTGCCAACTATTACCCACTAATTCATACTAAATGAAACTTTTGAAAACTAAATAAGTGACAAAACATATCGATGCATGTCATTGACGATCACACATTTATATATAAAATAAAGTTTATTAGTATAAATAACCATCAAGCTCTAAGTAGTTTAGTTTTAGAATGACATATTTTATTCGTAGACAAAATTTAGTTGACAAATGAATTCATATTATCTTATGATCTTATCACTTTCTCAAGTATATAAAGAGTATGTTTTTGAAAGGGAATTAAGTATAATCAATATCTATCTATTTATTACTAATAACTAAAGTCGAAGCAATTTCTGCCACACATTACGCCACATCACCCCTTTATTAAAATAGCAGTTTTTTTTATAGTTTCTTATGCAAAAAAGCTACCTCCAAGTAAACATAAAGATAAAATAATATTTGTAAAAATTTATCTCCAAATAAACATAAAGATAAATTAATATTAGTAAATTTTACCAACATAGATAAAAAATGACATTATATTTATCATATTTATAAAAGATAAATTAAAAAAATATAATAAAAAATATGTACATGTGGTCACATATATATCTTTGAAATAAAATATCTATCTATCTATAATTATTATATATTAAAGTCGAACCTTTTCGAGACACCAGAACAATTCTAGCCCTACCTTATATTTAAAAAGTAATTTTGTATTCTTATCATTTATAATTTTTTTCTTTTAAATTTTCTAAAAAACGATCTAATTTTTCTAAAAAATAACATTCTAATATATTTAATAAAAAAATAAAAGAAAAGAAAAATAAAACATAAGATTTTTTTAATATATAATGATAGATTTTTATCATAATAAGGTAGGAAAATATTTTTACTATTAATTTTTTCTATCTAAAACTAACATTACAGTATATTTTTTATTTTGAAAAAATAATTCGAATTTTAATTAAAAATAAAAAAATTTATTTTATCTTTATTATTTTATCTATTTATGTAAAAGATTTATCTTAAATCAAATTTAGATACAAAAAATAAATTTTTTTAAATATGTATATAATTACTTGCCTAAATTAAATTTTGATAAAATATTGTAGTATTATCTTTTCCTTAATTTTCTTTTTGAATTATTTATGTTAATATAAAATATTTTTTATCTTTAAAAAAATTCTATATTCATTCATATTTTTTTAACTTTTCTTATTAATTATCTTTTTAACTTTTTATTGGAAAGATTTTTAAAGAATTAAATTTGATTAAAAAATTATAAAAATTTACATCATTTTTTCTTTTTAATTATTTTTGTAAAAAATTTATAAAATTTAATGATTCTAATTAAAATAATTTTTATTTATATTTTTTCATAAATAAATTATCATTAAGCTATCAAACTTATATTGGACTCACCTTAACAATTGTGGTTGTGCCTCATATTATATTGGCTCACATACGACTAATTATGATGCATACACATATATTAATGCATACAATTTCGATACACATTCGTCCATTTTTTACGTACAAAAAATAGATTTTTGATGCACAAACAATAGTTTATTTATGCACAAAATCATAGTTTTGATGAACAAAATCACACTGTTGATGAACAAAATCACGGTCCTGATGAACATATTGCATACAATTTCAATACACATTTGTCCATTTTTTATGTACAAACAATAGTTTTTTATGCACAAACAATAGTTTATTTATGCATAAAATCACAGTTTTGATTAACAAAATCACAGTGTTGATGAACAAATCCAAAGTATTGATGAACAATTTGGGTGCGGGTCCTATTTCAGTTTTTTTTTCAAAAATACACGAATAATTCGCCAAAAATTCGCTTGTGTCAATTTTTCTCCTTTTTAAGTGAAATGATCATCGCCTTTGATTTTTCTCCATCCAACGTCTCTTGTTCATTCTTATTTCACACCTACGCGTCCAACAACAACAACAACAACAACAACAATAACAAGTCACGGGTCAATCGGGTCGAATTGTAGTGGGCTTTCGGTTGGGTCGGGTTGACTAGAGAGTCTAAAATATCCCTTTTTTATGATTATTAAAATTAATTTTTAATTAAATAATAATATTTAATTATAATATATTATTTTTATTTATTTTAATAATAAAATATATTATAATTTAAAAATAAATTTTAAAAATTCTATAAATATACTAAATTGGTCAACCCAGGTTTCGGGTTTGGGTTTCAACCCAACGGGTTTCGTGTTCTATCGGGTTCGGTTAATTTCGGGTTTGGGGTTCAAATTTTTGGGTCTTGACACTAAAATTATCGGGCGGTTTGGGTCGGGTCAGCGGGTTAGGTCAGCTTTTGCCAGCTCTACTTAAAAGCATTATGTAAGGAACTTCTATAACTATATATTAAAGCTATACCTTTTCGAGCCACCAGAACGATTCTGACCCCACCTCATATTTAAAAATTTAATTTTTATTTCTATTATTATAACTTCTTTCTTTTAAATTTTTTTTAAACTATTTAAATTTATCTCTAACATCAAACATATATCTATTTAGTATAACAATATCTTTTGAAAACTTCTTTATACAAGTATTTAAAATCAAAGATAAAATATTTAAAATATTTTAAAATAAATATAAATCTTTTAGCATATATATATATATATATATATATATCTTTTGATGAATTTATTTTTAGATATATATTGTTTTTTATAATAAAAAAATTATGATAAATATTTATAATGTTTATAATTATTAAAAATAGATAATAAAATATTTAATAGATGTATTAAATATTTGATAATCTCTAAATTTACGTACATGGAAAGTAATAAAATATGAATAATATAATATATAATCTTATCTAATTTTTACTTTATCGAACCAAAAAATGAGTTTGGTCCCATCATAAATTAAATTAATTAAATTTTAAGTATTTTATATAATTAAATTATCTTTATCTTTCATATTTTACCACATCTTATTTATTAAGTTAACTATTATTTTTTAAATTCTTATATCTTTCATATTTGAATATATATATTTTTTTATTCATATTTTATCTACTTTTTTAAAATTACATGTCTATGAAATATCATCAAGGAAAGATAGAAATGTAATTATTTTATCTTAATAATATATCTTCAATCTCAACATCAAATTTAACCATTTAAATTAATTAAAAAAATATGCATTTTACGAGAAATCAAATTGCTTATATTAAAGTTTATATTATATTTTATTTATTAATATTCTATTTATAATATCAATAAAATTTAGATATATTATAAATACGATATAAGGTGATATAATATGATATTGATGAAGTAAATATTAAAAAATAAATAAAAAGCCAAAAATAATGTAAATTCTTAGAAAAATTTAATCAAATTCAATTTTTTTTAAAATCTTTTCAATAAAAAGTTAAAAAGATAATTAATAAGAAAAGATTAAAAAATATAGAATTTTTTTAAAGATAAAAAACAATCCAAAAAGGAAATTAAAGAAAAGATATTATAATTTAAAAAAATTAATTTAGGCAAGTAATTATATAGATACTTAAATTTTTTACTTTTTTTTATCAAAATTTGATTTAAGATAAATATATTTATAAATAGATAAAAAGATAAATATAAAATAATTTTCATTTTTTTAAATTAAAATTTGAATTAATTTTTTCCACATAAATAAATAGAAAGGAATTTAATTGGAAAAAAAATAAAAATTATTTTTTAAAATTTAAATTGGGGCCAAAATTAATGTGGTGTGGCTAGATAAGTTACAATTTTAACATATAGTTATAGATAGATATGACTATTTTTATTTCAAATATATATATGTGAACACGTGTACATATTTTTTGTTATCTTTTTTTAATTTATCTTTTACAAATATAATAAATATAATGTCCTTTTTTTATCTATATTGGTCAAATCTATTAATATTACTTTTTATCTTTATGTTTATTTGGGGATAAATTTTTAAAAATATTATTCTATCTTGAGTCTGGTTCAGGTGCGAATGGGCGCTTAGGTGCGAAATAAGAAAGAACAAGAGCCATTGGATTAAGAAAAATCAAAGGGGGAAAAAATATTTTTAAAAGGGGGAAAAAACGGCACGGGCGAATTTTTGGCGAATTATTCGCGTATTTCACTTAAAAGGGGGAAAAAACGGCACGGGCGAATTTTTGGCGAATTATTCGCGTATTTTAAAAAAAACGGAAATAGGACACGCGCCCAGATTGTTCATCGAAAATGTGGATTTGTTCATCAGTATTGTGGATTTGTTCATCAATACTATGAATTTGTTCATCAACAATGTGGATTGGTTCATCAACACTGTGGCATATTTGTTCATTGGTTTTGACATATTTGTTCATCGGTTTGTGCATATTTGTTCATTAGTAACATCAATTTGTTCATTGGCTTATGCATATTTGTTCATTGATAGATGCATATTTTTTCATTGTTATATTCATATTTGTTCATTGGTTTTGGCATATTTGTTCATCGGTTTGTGCATATTTGTCCATTGGTTTATGCATATTTGTTCATTGTCTTTTCATATAATTGTTCATTGCTAAATGCATGTTTGTTCATTAGTAACCTCTTAGCATACACCATATTATTGCAAAGTCAGATTCTTTATCTACTATTCTTTGTATTTAAGTTTCTAAATCAAACTTATCTTGTTTAGGTACTATATTGAGCACTTCATTGTATTGACAAGTTAGCCTTAAAGCACTTCATTCGTATTATTCTTTGCATTCAAGATACCCTAAATGTACAAGTTGATGGTATTGACACATAAACATAAGTATATTTCTATTCACAAATAGGATATATCAATGAACACACAAGGTTATATCAATGTACAAATAGAAGTATATCAATGAACAAATATGGGTATATCAATAAACAAATAATGGTATATCAATGAACAAACAAGGTTATATCAATGAACAAATATTAGTATATCGAAACTAATTATATGTGCATCAAAAACTATATAATATTGTATTCATACACATAAATAAGGTTAAAAAATAAAAATAAAAAATAAAAAAGTTCAAAATCGAAGAACATTGTTATCAAAAACTCGATGCACAATTAGTTAGTGTTGATGAACAATTGGTCAATATTGATGAACAATTGGTCAATATTGATGAACAAATCGCTAGTATTGATGAACAAATTGGGCGCGTCTAGAGGTGTCAAACGGGTCGGTCAGGTCGGGTTCAGGTTCGGTTATTTCGGGTTCGGGTTGAGTCGGGTTCGGGTCGTAATGGGTCACCGGTCAAATCGGGTCGGGTCATTGCGGGTTGTCGGGCGGGTCGGGTCGACCTAACAGGTCAAGAAAATTGATTTTTTTACAATTATTAAAATAATTTTTATTTAAAAAATGACATTTAATAATAAATCTATTATTTTTATATATTTTAATAATAAAATATATTATAATTTTCAAAATATATTATATATTATTAAGATATAAAAAACTGGGTCAACCCAACGGTTTTTTCGAGTTTGAACCCAACGGGTTTCGGGTCTATCGAGTTCGGTTTATTTTGGGTTTCGGGTTCAAATTTTCGGGCAGTTCGGGTCGGGTCAGCTTTTGACAGCTCTAGGCGCGTCTCATAAAAACGTATTTTTCGAAAAATTCGTGAATAATACGGGAAAAATTCGTCTGTGTCGTATTTTATTGAAAAATAAACGAATAATACGGGAAAAAATCGCCCGTGTCGTATTTTATTTTTTTTAATGAATGTTTAATCAGGGACGTTGATTTTTTAGAAGGAATGAACGAGATTTATTCTCAATTCTCAACTGGGCGCCCATTCGAGCACGTAAATTTTTCCCTTTTATCTTTATGTTTACTAATTAACTATTTAAAATTATTGTTTTAATAAAGCAGTGATGTGGCGCAATGTAGTGGCAGAAATTAATAATAAATATTTATAATGTTTAAAATTAATAAAAATAGATAATAAAATATTTATAATGTTATAACTATTTAAATTTGTATCTATAAAGTTAACATGTCACATATACAGTACTCCAGTTTGACTTGATCGAGCCAAATCATCTTAGGTCGCATAATACAATTCTTGGATCTTTAATCTTCCTATTAACTCAAACTGAACCGTAAACAAATAAACTTTCTTTCTTCCAAAAATGAATCGATTCAGAAAGATGGCACAGAAAATAACCCAGACAACTAATCGACTATGTGAACCCACACACAGAACAAAACCAAAATTTGCTCATAATGGAAGTCAAACAAACAAAAGTCATCCGCCAAACATCATTCGCATAGCCCTCTTTTCCGTCCACCAAATCGAACAGACCAGTTCCGAAATTCGATTTCTGCGAAAATAAATCCCATAAAAAACTCACTTCACACAAATAGGTCGGAAGCCCTCTTGTAGATGCAACTCGGAGCTCCCATCCCAAAGGCCGTCGAGGTCTTCTTCCGAAGACGACTTCAGACTTCTGCAACAGCAAACGACAACATCGGGTACCGGACACCATCATATGCTGAGCTGCTCGAGAATCGATTGTAATCGCCATCTTGAAAACAAATCATAGCAAGAAACTCATTTAATTCCACGCCATCTTCGTAAGATATGGGTAAAAGCAAAATGATAAGAGCATCAAAGAATTAAGAAAGCAGATCAAGGAGGCAATTCACCTAATGATTCAGACCGTGTCATTCACTGGGTTTCGCTATTCCTGTTGATGCATTCCAATAAAGCGGCTGTTGCGTTTGAGTTAGATGAGATCCTTATGTTGTGCATTTTCTGAAGCAGCTCCTTCACTCTTGCACTTTCCTTCCCATGAGCAAAGCCACGTACAAATGTACTATATGTCATGACATTGAGGGAGTAACCCTTCGCTTCCATTTCAACAAGAAGATTGTATGCATCCTCCATCAACCCAGCTTTACAATATCCATGAATCAATTCATTATAAGATGCCACGTCACACTCGTAGCCACAACTTTTCATCATAGAAATCACATTATGTGCAGCTTGCTCCATACTTCCTTCCCAACATTGCTAATTATAATTTTAAATGTCACGGCGCTCGGCAAAATACCATCTTTAATCATCTTCTCCAGTAATTTGTTTGCCTCCTCCACATTTCCAGAACGGTAAAACCCATCAATTAAAATATTATAGCTTATAACAGTGGGAGAAATTCCAGTGCTTTGCATTTGCAGAAAAAGCTCTTTAGCCTTGTGCATGTCTCCTTCCTTACACAATCCATCAATCAAAGCACTATATATAACTTCATTAGGAGAAACACCACTAGCTAACATCTTCAAGAAGAGCTTTTGAGCCTTACCTATATGCCCTTGTTTACATAGTCCATCGATGAGACAAGCATATACATAAACATTTGGAGAAATACCTTCTTGCAATTCCAGGAAAAGCTCTTCAGCCTTATCTACATGCCCTTCTTTACAGAGTCCATCAATCATAGTTGCATAAGTAATTTCGTTAGGACTGCAAGCACCATTTACGTCCGTCTTACTCATGTTTCTGAATAAAATCATAGCATCTCCAGCTTTCCTCGCAAGAAAAAGGCCCTTCAACAAGGTAGTTATAGTCACATCATCGGCAAAAATACCCCTAGAGTTCATATCTTTGTATAAATTCATAGCAGTTTCTATCTTCCCAATTCTACAGTAACCATTGACTATTGTATTAAATGTAACAGTGTTAGGGAACTTGCCTCTTAAGATCATCTTTTGCAAGACCTCCATCGCTTCTTCCAACTTCCCTTGCTTGCATAGTAGATCTATTACAATGGTATAAGACCGTATTGGGATAAACACCATGATCTATCATTTCAGCAAGGAGAGACTTAGCATCTTCATCCATCCCCGAACGTCACAAGCCATCAATCAAACAATTGTAAGAGAAAACATCTGCAGAAATTCTTGCATTCTTTCCTTTTGCTTCAACCACAGGCCACTCTATACAGCCACCATCAATCAGAGTATAAGAAACTGTGCTTGACCTACAGCTCTCTTTACCACGCACCATCTCTCGATGCAGCTGAAGAGCAGTGGCGACATTCCCAGTCTTACACAAGCTGTTGAGTATAGTATTGTAAGTAATGATATCAGGAGGGCATCCCAAACGAAACATCTTTGAAAGCAAACCAACAGCTTCAACCAATTTCCCCTCCAAACACAATCCTTTGACTAATGAGTTGAAAGAAAAGATATTTGGACGACCTCCATTCTTCAAAATGAGGGCAAAAGCAGAATACCCAGCATTTCCTAATTTCATACTAGAATAGCAATTGAGCAACATATTCAAGATGATGAAATTTGATCTCAATCCGAGAACACCAGAAGTATGCATCCTCTTGTAAAGGGATATGGGGACAGAGAAATGCTGGGACTTAACTAGAGCACTGAATAGCCTACCGAACCATGAAATTGGGGGTGGAGGTATTGTACAAAGCATCTGATTGAAGATATAGTGGGCTTTATTTATATCAATTTTTCCCAACTCACAATCAATAGTCAAGAATTCCCGAATTGAAGGGAGATTTTTTGGGATACCTCGCCCAGACATTCTTCGGAGGTGGAGAAAGAGAAACTCCAACAAGTCTTCAATTAGGGTTACAGAATGCTGCCAAATAGCGTGAGGTGAAGACGATTAACCAACAACACCGCAAAGCTGTACACTGTAGAAGACAAAATTGGCATATATGAACGAATTTCCATATTCAAAAAGCCAATACGGTCTAGAAAAAGTGAATGAACGCGAGTAAAAGTAACAAAATTTACCAAGTCAAATTGGGAAAGGGGTTTTCGTTTTGATGCACGGACGGAGTTGGAAGACTCGCCTGATGAAAGCATGAGGCCTCACAGGGGCGGTGGCGGAGGAGGTGTTAGGAGAAGGCGCGTTGTTGTGGATTCTTTTCTCTGTAGGAGCGAAAAATGAGGCAGACCAAGACAGAATCAAGCTCCATTCAACCAAAAACAAAAGAAGACAAAATCAAGTTCCTTATATACATCTAATCAAATATAGTGGATCAAATCATAATTGAACAAAGGTTTTCAATACTCCCAAGCTCCCAATCACAATAAACTAAGTATAGGGTACAATTACACAATATAAGCTAGATTTGTTGAGTAGAGGAGTAAGTGGGCCGAAAATCAGGGCCGAACCAAATCAAGGCAAGGAAGAAGGAGATCGAGCGGTGGCCGACCGGTGGTGGCCGGCGAAGAGGGAAGTGCGTGTGAGCAAAGAGGTTCTTCGATCGCAAGGAGGAGGGCGCATGAGTGTTGGACGACGGTCGAGGAGGAGGAAGAGGAGCGGCAGAAGAGCGGAGCTAGAAGTAGACCTGGGTCCGGTTCCGGAACCGGCGGTTCCGGTCCTCGGAACCATGGAACCGGAACCGGAACCGGCCTTGGCCCGGTTCCCCGGTTCCGGTCCCGGTTCCGGGTGGTTCCGAGGCCGGTTCCTCCCGGTTCCGGTTCCGGTTCGGAACCGGAAATAATAATAAAAAATTAAAAAAATAAATAAATTTTGACCTTTGCAAGAAGACTGCGGTCGCGGTCCAATGGGTCGCGATCGCGGTTAACCAAACCGCGGTTTGATTATTTTTTATTTTTTTGGGACGGAACTGGCGGTTCCACCCGGTTTGGAACCTCTGGTTCCGGAACCGCCGGTTCCCGGTTCCGGGGGTGGACGAACCGGAACCGGAACCGTCCCGGGAACCGGACCCGGCGGTTCCGGAACTGGGACCGCCGGTTTCGGTTCCGGCTGGTTTCCCGTCGAAATCGGGACCGCCGGTTCCCCCGGAACCGGACCCAGGTCTAGCTAGAAGTAGATGAAATGAAATGGTTAGGAATTAAATTTATCTTATTTATCGAAATAAAAAAAATTCTAGAATAGTATAATTTTTTTGTTATTTGACTAATAAGGAAATGAAATATTCTATAAACTTAATAAATAATAAATTATTCATTATTTGACTTATAAGGAAATAAAAATATTCTACAAACTTAATAAATGATAAATTATTTATTATTTAACTTATAAGGAAATAAAAATATTATAGAATTTTGATTTAATATATGATAAAAAAAATATTATTCACATATAAATATCAAAATTATTGTTATTTCATTCACATAATCATTAGTTTTATCTTTGTCTTAATTTGTAGTCTCTAGTAGTATGTACACATTCCAATTTTATTTTAACATTAAATGTTCTAAAAATAAAAAAGGAAAAAAATAAAATAAAAAAAAATCCAAATGGAGAATCCCCCAGATTTAGGGAATGGTGGATGATTTTTTTTTACTTAAACAACGGGGAATCACATAGGGAAGCTGTTGGGGCATATTTTCTACCCAAATTCTCTAAAATTACCGCTCCCAAGATTTTGGGGAAGCTGTTGGAGAAGGCCTTACACCGTAGGTGGAAAAACATTGATTAATAGTATTTTTCTTTTTTATAAAAACACTCCAACTATATTAAAAAGATATTGTTAAGAGATACTGAGATGAAATATTCATCCATCACATTTTTGTTTTATTAAACCGAGTCACCCTCGGATACACTATTTTCATACAGTGAAAAAAGTGAGCAAATCAGGACCATTAGATTATCCAAATGGACGATCGATATTAGACAATATGGGTTTATTGGAAAATAGGAAGAAAAAAAAGAGATGGTTCATTTATAGTGGCAACACGGGTAAATAACCTAATTTTTGTGTTCATAGACGAAATTACCCTTTCCAACAAATATAGTCCCAAAACAACGCTAATAATATTCTTAGGTTTATCAATAGCTTCTTCACCGTCGTTTCGTCACCGCTATCTCTCTCCAGCCCCAATTCCATACTCATTTTAACTCTTCTCCTTCTCACCCTTTCTCCCATCAAATGACAAGTACGAGACTAGGGCCGACTCCTCTTGACATCTTTTCCATTCTTTTTGAGGTAAAGGATACTTTCTTTTTTTAATGGTTTAGCTTCTGTCTTTTCATCTTTCTTGATGCATTTAAATCTCGTTCTTCATCTTTAATTCCACCTCAAGATGTTCATAATTCAAATCTTTGTAATGTATTTTTAAATATAGATTTCTAGATCTAGTATTGAATCAGAATTGTTGTTGGAATGTTGGTTGTTGAATGTTTTGAATCTAAGAAATGTGTATCTATTGAATTACATCTTGGGGAATAAATCTGGTGCATTGATCATTGTATTGATTGTTCTAATGGATGTTTTAAAAAATGTATTGATTATTTTGTTGGTTCACATCTCTGTATGATGAGGTTCATTGTAAGCACTATTACGGTTCTTTGGTTTTTTGTTTATGGTAGTTATTATGTCATGATATTTGGTTCATGATAAATGTTATTTTGATTTATGGCGTGATTATGGTTCATGCCTCTTGGTCCAACCTATATATGACATTACCTAACTTATTTTTTGATGTCCGTGTTTTTAGCTCTGTTTTAGTGTGTTTTTCTAGGTTGTTTAGTCTTGTTTAGTTGTGTTTTTGTGTGAGTTGTGTGTCTTTTTGGTATAGTTTGCATATTTTGTGAAAAGTATGGAAACTACTCTAGTTTTGTGTTTTTGTGTAGTTTTGAAGCATATTTGGATGCATTCTAGGACATGAAAGGAGAGAGGCATGCTAAGAGGAAGAAGAGAAGAAGGCTATAGAAGAAACCCCCAACAAAGTCCAAGAAATGAGTGAAGAATAAACAAGAACAAGATCAAGACCATGCTCGATGTCGACCCTCTAGGGGTCGGTACCGAGGCTCCCAAGTGTAAAATCCAGTGTCCTACTGACCTTGATAGGGTCGATACCGAGGTCCCTGTGTCGGTAGACGTGACCGACTTAGTGCATTAAATTTTATTATTCCGAGATCTTTTATCTTTAGTAGGTTTTATCTTTATGGAAACTTTTTAGATAGATGTTTTAGTATAAATACCCTTGTTTTAGATAAGTTTGAGGATCTCAATTTTAAACTTAATAATCTAGATTTAATTTGTTTTATTTAATTTCAAAAACAATTTATACATATTATAGGCAATAAATTACTTATATTATATTTTATATTATATTTTTCTTTATTAATATCTTTTTTATAATATATCTAAAAAATATCAAGTCATAGTCGTGTAGGGCACAACGAGTACACCTATCATAATTCATAATTATATACTAAAGCGGAGGTTAAAAAAATTATTAAACGACACATGTCGCTTTTAGATTGGACCACACCACCCCTTTTATTAAAAACCAATCTAATTGGTTGAATTTAATTGAGTATCTTTTTATTGTTGAAAAATATTGACATTGATCTATTTATGTAAAATTTCTTTTAAAAATTGAATTTTGATTTAAAAAAGATAGAACTATTCATTCTTTATTAAAAGATTTATAATTATCTATTTTTTAAAATCTATTTTAAAAACGAATTATGATTAAAACAATTGATAAAAACTTTGCTTAAATCAAATTTTGGTAAAAAAATTTTTTTAAGAATCTATTTTTTTTTAAAAATGATATGAATCTAAATTACTCTTAGAATTAAATAAATATTTACATTATCATTGCAATTAATCTATTTATGGGAAATATTTTATTAAAATAGAATTTTGATAAAAAAATGATAGAAAAATAAATTATGTCTTACAAGTTAAAAGATTAACAATTAAATTATTAATTAAATTTTGACAAAAATAATTAAGTCTTTGATTTTCTCATAAAATTATTTATGATTAATTATCTACAGTTAAATTTATATTATATTGTTTTGATAAAAATAAAATTTCCTAAAAAATTAATTATAATAATTTTTGTTCTAAACTATTAGATAAGAGATAGGTAAAATATTTTAGATAAAGATAAATATTAGAGTAAAAATAAATGTGCAATATTCTTTTCAACTATGTGTGACTCTCCAAAACCAATTTTGCCTTGAAAAGTTATAAACTTTTTCAACTAAACCATAAACCTTAATGAATATTAGTTTCAACTTCATATTTTTCTAAGAAAAAAAATCCATAATACAAAAATTTCTACTATTTAACTATTTATTTATTTTATTTATATTTAATAAAACCCGTACAGGATATGAGCTCTTACACTAAGTATATCTTCTAAACCTAAAACACTTTTGGGCATATTCGTCATTAAAAATTTATATCACAACTACCTTATTTTTAATAATGATTTTTCTAATTAATTATATATTATATAATTCAATCACCTAATGGAATTTTTAATTTTGTGCATTTACCTTATTTAATAATTTTTTTATAAAAGTTCCCGAGTAAGGCCCGGATCATCAACTATTATAAAGATATAGGTAGATCACTTACTCTATTGGTGTTTTTTTTAAAAATTTATGTACGTTAAGTCTTCATGTTTGACTTTGATATAAGTGGTTGAATAAATTTCCACCATGCACCATGTACATTAATAAATGTCTTGTTTCTCTAAAATTTTGTTAAAAATTCTATAGGTAGATGAAAATCCTCTTATATAATGCTAGTGTTGATCATTAATTTTTTAAATGGAAAAAATTAGGGGGTCTCTTTTAGTAGGAGGATGACCGCCCTAAGACATCTAAACGGATGAGATTTTCAAGATTACAGATTTGTTGAAGAGAGGCTCATCTTACCAAAAAGATCTGTCATCTTGTTGATTTTTTAAAAATGTGAGCGAGCTTCTAATTCTCAAACCTCTAAAGCGGCATCAAAATGTCGACATTAAAAGCTCCACCTTCCACAAACAACACCATCTCCCGTATGGTTATACTAAAAAGCAAGAGAATTTTAATCCTAAAAGAAGACTGAACATGTGAAAAGTTTCCCTTATTCCCATAAATAATCTCGCACTTGCTTGGGATAGTTTAAAGGCTTCTTTTGTGTGCTCCAACTTCAACATTATTCTTCCTTTTCAGTTAATAATATATCATCAACAACCGCTGCTTAATTTTGTAGTTTGTCCCACAACTTTTGATTTGTGAACAATATGGAATCAACCATTGGCGATCTCTTTTTTAGAAAATTACAACTTGTGATTGGCTCCGTCAAAGAAGCAAAACGTTCAATTAAACTAGCCTCTTTCTATTCAGACTTCAGACAACATAGCCCAACAGCTGCAAACATCAATGATTTATCATCACATCTAAGTGGTTTATCTGAAAACACAATGATCAACTGTGAAAAAATTTCAGCCAGACCTATCATCAATCAATCCATAATGCACGTGGAATTGGAGATACTTCAAATTCACAAGATCTAGTTAAACCAACAAAGAGGGCAAGAATTGAAGCATAGTTACCAATACTTAATCCACAAGTCACTATTTTAGAAAGATATCAAAGCTATAAATTCATCAGTGAAGTTCCTCAAGTGGAAAATCAACCATTCTTATAAAGGAATAATAACAGGAACTTGGGTCAGAGAGATGGGGCAGTTTGCATAGTTAAGGTGATGTTTGAGGAGGAAATGTTCCGCCTAAAACTAAAACTAAGCATGGGTTTGGAGATTGGAAATGATCCATCTGACACTTAAAACCAAACATGGGTTTTGGAGATTTGCAATGTGAAATTGCAAGGAGATTCTATATAGGAGATATGCATCTCAAGCACTTGGATGATGACAGAGTGGGTTTTGTTAACATGTGATGATGATATTGAAGAGTGCATAGTGTTACAAAGATTATGTGGGAGCCACACTGTAGAACCCTCATCCTATGGAATTCATTTGGTAACAAGGTTCAATCTTGACATTCTAGGGGATCACTGTTTTTTTTACACAAGATGGGTTTGAATTTGAATCCATGACTTGTGTTCATTAGGTGACCTTTTTAAGTGTGTACTGTTCACTTTAGGGGATCACATGATACTCTTCCAATTGGACATGAAAGTGGATTTGATGGGAATTTGTTGTACTCGTGATATAATTTTGCAATATGTTTTCCTCGGCATGTAATTTGTTGTTATTGTCATTGTAAAAGAGCCATCACCTATTCAACAATTTTAAGGATTCATTATACCATGTCTTGTATCAGATATGCATCTTCAAAGTTCATTGCTTGTAGAAAGTGCACTTTTTGAGTCAATGATTTGGATTAAGGTATAGGATTTTTCAATGCTTTCATTTAAATTGGATGTTCATTGTAATATGGGCCAACGTTCTCAAGATTTTGTAAAATTCAGATCCCTTGAACAATAAATTGTGATTCAACCGGAATTATTTTACAAAGAGAGGCGATCCAAAAAGGAAAATTTAATAATTTTCCTTTGGCACATGCGTTATTGTACTGAATGGGGATGAGGTTATAGTTATAGTAGTTAGCTACAAGGATAATCAAATGTGCATATATTAGTGAACATTTGAACTCACTACTTGGAGGTGTGAAATAGGAATACTTGTATGCCGTTAGAGCAACCCAAGAGATTCTCTGTATACATTGATATTTGTGTTTGTAAAGAATACTAAACTTTTTTTGGCCCAACAGATTCTTTACCATATTCTTCAAAATAGGGATGGAGGGGGAAAAGTGAAGTGTTTTTCCTAAATTTAGGGAATTCTGCAAATGCATTTGGAGAATAAATTAAATGTAGATTTGACACATGTTAATTTGCAATTAGTTATATTATATCTTATAGTATTTTGTAAAATATTATATATAAAAAATAAAAATAATAAATGCTAGGTTCTTTAAAATAAGGAAATGTTAGAGTTGAGGTAGATATTTTTTTAGAGAATTTTACTTTAGGTTCCCCATTTTAGAGAAAATTATAGGAAACTATTGGACATGCCCTTAGATTTAAAAAGGTGAAAATTTAGCAATTTTTTTTGAAATACACACTAGAGATGTACATGAATTTTTGCCTATGTACATAGTAGTTACTAGTATGTATTCTCGTACCTTGTACGTGTTTTTTAAATAAAATATTAATAATAAAATATTTTTAAATATATTTATTATCCGAGAAAAATAATCATGTAAATGCTTAAATATACATTTTGAATAAATATTTAAAATCAATAAACTATAAAAGTTGTTTATTTGAAACAATAATATTTTATTAGTATTACAAATTAAATTAATATCCAAAACATGATAATTTATTTAATTATGAAAATAGATAAGTAAGAAGACAAAAACTTATCAATTTATTATATACATGAGACCATTCGAAATAAACTTAATTATAGTGATATAAGATTCTATGTACATTACACTATCTTTATATTAAACTTAATTATCTAAACCTAGCATATGCATTCTATCTGAAAATAAAATAAATATTCCAATATTTGTATAATATATAACATAAAAATATATTAATAATCTTCCTATTTATCATATCCAAAAATAAAAGATTATTTTTTTAAAAATAGGAATGAGATTTTCTATCCATTGATTATAGTGATATATGATTGTACGCATATTACACTATCTTTATATTAAACTTGATTATTTTGCCAAAGATTGGTTTTAATAAAAGGGGAGGTGTGGTCGAATCTAAAAGCGACATGTGTCGTTTAATAATTTTTTAACCTCCGCTTTAGTATATAGTTATGACTGACCAAAATGTGTGTAGATTTTGCATTAGATATGGATAGGTTTTTATGCGGTTTTAGACAAATTTATGCACATAATAAAAGTAGTAAAAATCATTTTCAAAAATAAGTTTAAAAATCATACAAATGTACATAAAAAACCGACACACATCTAGTACGAAATCTATGCACATTTCAGCCAAAGTTTATTCAAACGTAGGCATAGATTGAAGCACATCCAAATTTATGCACATAAATAAAGTTAAAAAACCATTTAAAAAGGTTAAAAAATATGCAGATGTCTAGAAGCAGAAAAGGAGGTAAAGAGGGAGCTGAAGCTTACCATGTCACTAGAAGAAATCATGAGGTTTCAGAAGTTTAGGCATATTTGGATGAATCTAGGGGTAAAAACATGGATGTGGATTTCTCGCCTTGGACCCGGGCAAGCATCAGAACCTCGTTATCCCAGTGAAGGTTGAAGAAGCTCGAACTACTTTGAACCAGATGGGGGCATACAAAGCCCTAAGTAGTGATGGGTTTCAACCGATATTTTATAAGATGTGTTATGAGACGATGGGTAGGTTAGGCAAGCTCCTAAAAGTGATCAATGACACTCTAATCTCTCTCATGAGCTAGCTTCGGCCAATTAGCCTATGCAACGTGATGTATAAGATCATCACCAAGATTCAAACCAATCAACTTGAACCTCTTATGCCTCTTCTCATTGGCCCGATGTAAAATAGGTTTATCTCAATCCTAATTGATAATATTGTTTGTTTCAAGAAGTTGTTCAATCGATGAGGAACAAGAGAACGAGCAAGCGATGGATGCTACTAATGTTGGTCCTTGAGAAGGCGTACGATCGCCTAAGATGGGATTTTGTTGTTGGCACACTCCAGGATGCTAGGCTACCCAATTGTTGGATATAATGGATCCAATAGTGTATTTCTTCCTCATATTTGCATTGTTGTCGAGTAGTTTGGGCCTCCAAGGGGAATCAAACAAGGGGGCCCCATCTCGCCATACCTCTTTATCTTGTCCATTGAGTGGCTGATTAATAATGCGGTGCTAAAGGGTCGTTGAGGCCAATCTCGGTTTGCATAGGCGCTCCTAAGAAATCACACTTATTTTTCTCCGACGACATCATTGTTATGGATAGAGCATCCTTCCAACAGATGCGAGAGATCATTAGATGCCTTGAACTTTTCTGCTCCACCTCGGGCCAAAAAGTGATTACATGGAAATCCAAGCTATTTCTCTCGACCAACACCTCAAGAGATCTAGCAAGTGAGCTGGAGAATGTTGCACGAATCAAAGTCACAAGGAACATTGGAAATTATTTTAGGGCTACAAGCTCTCCATTCGTGAGTAAAAATATACTTTCTTTGATATGTTGAACAAAGCAAAGAAATGACTTTCTGAATGGAAGGTAAGTCCTTGAGTTTGGCAAGGCGCATCACACTCGCCAAGTTTGTCTTGTCTTTTATCCCTTATTATACCATGAACTCGGTGTTTCTTTTGGGGACTACTTGGAAAGAGTTCGACCGCATGAAAAGAAGCTTCACTTAGGGGTACTTGGAGCACTCTACGAAGGTTCACTTGGTGGAATGGGAGGAGGTGTTCCTTTCGAAGGACGTCAAGGGGTTGGTTATTTGTTAAGTGAGAGATATGAACCCAACGGTGGTCCGGAAGCTGGGTTGGCAAGTGATAGATGGGAAAGGGGGTCTCTAGGGAGAATTGATGATGGCTAAGTATTGGTTGAGATGAGCATGCCACATCCTAGTGCAATCATTGAGTACTAGCATCTTGACGGTATGGTGAGGAATAAATTAGGTTCTTTAAGAGGTTGTGCAGAACAAGCTCTCGTGGAACTTGGGGAATGGCAACCAAATTCGCTTTTGGAAGGACGTTTGGTTTGAAAATTGCACACTATCGATACTCAATTAGCTAGTCCCTTGTCTTGAAGGATGATAGAACCTGTAAGATTAGATACTAATGGGATTCAGAGCAGGGTTGGAGGTGGACAGAATTCTCGGATCTCCTTCCGATGCTTACCCTCATCAAATTGGTCAGTGTAGTAGTCATGGACGAACCTAGAATTGACAACTCTCTCTCTTTGGGCGACAGACCCATTGGGCACCTACTCGGTGGCTTCGACCTATTGGATCCTGAGGGCGTCATCCACTCCAATCATTAATGAATATCTTCGATGCCTCTTCAAATTGATATGGAAGATTGATGTATCAGAATGTATACATTGCTTCCTCAAGCTTGTCTTAAAAGGGGAAAATCTTGACAAATTTTGAACAAAATATGAGTTGACTCTCAAGCCGCACTCTCTATAGTGTTTTTGGCGCACATTATGATTCCCTTGTCCACCCCTTAAGGGATTTCTAGATGACCGCAAATATATGACATTGACTTTTTCCAGCCAACAAAGTTCTTTGCCATGAATCCATTTAGTTAGGTTAAAAGTTGCCTCAATAGATCCTTCCAAATTGGAGACAGGCCTGTTAGTAGGGTGTTGTTCACGATATATGGCAGCTTGGTGGTCTTAGAAGTTGTGTAATGTCAAAGTTTCAGGGGTAAGTCTCCCCTGTAGAACTGCCATATCTTCCATACCGAACAAGCGAATGAGCTATTTTGGCTAAGGAGATTAGAGGTAGCATGTCACAATGTATAGTTAGGAGTGAGCTGATGGTTGCTTGGGAGAGATTGATTGACAATTGGGTGAAAGTAAATATGGATGGTTTAGTGCAAGGCCCTTTGGGAACAACCATGGTTGGGGGAGTACTCATAAGGATGAAGGCAATTAGGTTATTGGCTTTGCATGTAACATGGGATCATGTTTCCTTCCCACAAATGAGTTTTACACCAATATACATGGTCAAAATCTGGCGTGGGGAATGGGGTATAGGAGAATCTTGGTGGAGAACAACTCAAAATTTGTGCTTACTCTAATTGACTCAAGACTTTCCACTTCCCATCCTTTTTGCAGCCTGACCTTCAAGTGCCAAGGCCTTTTCTGTAGGGATTAGTTATTTAGTTCCACTACTTCTTTTATAAGGCGAACTAGGTGGTGAATCGCCTTGTGTGTACGACTCATACGATACCTTTAGGGATCCACTTGTTAAATGACCCGTCTGGAAATATTCAGGACCTACTTTCTAGTGGCTCCAAGGTTGTAGCGATCCCTCATCTTGTTCCTTTGTGATTCCTTTCCATCTATCTACCTCGGAGGCTAGTTGACATCTTGTTTCTTCGGAAAAAAACCAATGCACATCTAGTACATATATGTGAGCTCATATTGACCAATGATTATCCACAAATATGAAAAAATGTATGCACATTAAAATTCATGCATATAATTAAACACGAAAAAGTTCGAAAAAAGATGCATATATAGTACAAAATTGTGTGCATATAGATGAATATTGATGCACACATTGACAAAATTTTATACATGTTGTGTGCACATTAACATGAATGTATTTTTCAAAAAAATGCCTTTTTATTTAGATAAAATTCATCACATCCAATTTTTTCATTGATTTTTTGGTAGAATTTTCATTGATTTTTTTGAATCAACGGTCCATGATCTTTCGTTTTTTTATTGCTTGGGCCTATTATTAAAATGCACTCTTTTAAATCAGAAAAATCTAAAATAGAGAACGATTAACAAAACTAAAATACAAATTTAAAATATAATGTCAAAAATGTATTACGTTATCATTAAATTGATAGTTAATACAATGATGGTTTCTAATTCCCCGGCTTACTACTTAGTATATGTACAGTTGTGATAAATGATTTTTTTAGTCAGAGTAGATAAAATACTTGATGAGTAAGAAAAAGAGCTTTTACGAGTGCTGAAAGACAAATAATAATGGTTCTTACCGATATGATCTTTTAGAATTCCCGAGCGAGCTATAACTACATCAACAATGGGGACCGAATATTCGGTAAGGAGGTCATCCTCCAAAATCAACCTATTTTTCATAAGAAAGCGGATAAGGTTGCTTTCTCCCTTCATTGCTTGTTCGTGGCTAGTGGTTTTGTTCTTAATGTGATGATATATTTGAACTACATCGATCATCTGATGTATTTTCGTTCCAATGGTAAACTTTTCTATTTCGATTTCATTGTTATTATAGCGCTAAAACGAAATTGCTAAGTTTCGGGCTTAAAGTAATAAAGAGAGTGTTTTGTAAATGGTTGACTTAAATTTATTAATGACGTGCATGAGATATTTATACAAGAGAAGATAGCATATAGAGAATAACCTATCACAATATTCTAGGTGACAAACTATGGGAAGAATAAAAGACATTACGTAAAACTAGAACAATATCTTCCTAGAATATATGTAGCAATATGTCATGTTTCTGATGGTTATCATGCACTCACAAGCTAGACGATCAGAGGAAAAGTTTAAGCTTGGTGATGATTTATTTTGTGAAGTCGGGTCGAGTCATCCGTAGGTGGTCCTTGTTTCGCTGGAGTCACCCGGAGGCAGTCTTTGTTTCGTGGGAGTCACCCAAAAGTGGTATTAGTTTTTTGGAGTCGGGACATGAAAGTATAGGAAAGGTAACCATCAAATTATTCGGTCTTGTAGTCTCGTGATTGAGTAAGTTTTTATAAATTGCTTGGCGATGAGGTTGGTAGTTGAATTTTGTTGATTCTGTGTTGAATGGTTTCGAGTTATTACTTAATTAGTAGATATTATTTGAACACTTTCAAAGTGCTACTTGGTAGATATTATATGGAGCAATTGATGGTGAAAACTAAAGAGATAT
Source organism: Fallopia convolvulus (assembly GCA_964016875.1). Lineage (NCBI taxonomy): Eukaryota > Viridiplantae > Streptophyta > Magnoliopsida > Caryophyllales > Polygonaceae > Fallopia > Fallopia convolvulus. The sequence continues at coordinate 6,079,092 of OZ024721.1, forward strand.
TTCTAACTTTTAATCAAGCAACATAAATGATTATTTGAGTAGGGAGAAAACATAATATAACAATCTGGGAGAGTTGGTAGAGAGTTTGAAAGCTGAAATCATTTCCAAACTTGATCATGAAGATGACCTTTCTATTGAACCATTTAGGATCAATTTGGGTGATAAAGGAGGTGTGTCAACTAGTCGAATTGACGATGTTGAGGCGTGAATATTTTTATTCTACTTGATTGTTTCATTTCTTTAACTTTGTTGTCTTGAAGTTGCCCTTTATTTTTTTTGCTTAAACTACTCTCTAGATGGATGTCGCCCAAGTATGAATGTGGGTATGTAAAACAAGGTTTTCATATTCTAGATTGGAGTTTTCGAGCTGGGCAGAACATACGTCCCCAAATTGAGGAGGCAAAGAAGTGCTAGAATTATGCTTTAGAGGTTTGGTGTGAGGAGGAGTTTGATCGGTATTCATCAACTTTTACATGTTGTGTCGAAGGGGGCTTTTGGAGCTACAAAGTCTATTGGAAAACGCTAACATCTCATCTTCAAGATTAGAAGATTATGCTTATCTTATGAAATCTCTTGAATTATGGAGTAAGATTTCCCACCAATTGTCTCATTGCTTTGAAGATTTATCCAACCTATTAAGGAAGCTTCTTTTAGCTCTTTATGATTTTGATTGGAATATAATTGTTGGTAGAGAGGTTTCTGGCGACAAGTCCCACAAGGAGAACTAGCTTCTAAATTTAAATATCATATCGTCTTATTCATTTACTTAGACGACTCTAACGAACATCTAGTTTGATTTGTTCATGCTAGTGTAAATAAATTTTACTTTTCAATACTATCTGTATTAAACTATTAATCGTTTACAATGCATTACCTAAAAGTCAAAGAAAGATTTATATCTTTGCTATCTATGTTAAACTCTTTACTCTTTAACCTCCACTACTCTATTTATCTTTACTTACTTACCCATGTCAAGGCATGAGATGTTTTTTTATTAAATTATATTATATATGAATATGTCCATATATAAATATATGCATAATTTCATAATTTTTTTCTTTTCTCAAGACTTTCTTCTTTAAAAAACCACTCCCCCAACATTAAACACACAAATTCCTTCAATTTTGACTTGCCTCCACTTATCAACTTAAAACTCTATTTTCCGGAGGGGTAAGAGGTTACAATTTGACTTGGGATAATATTCCAACACAAGATTAACAATTATAATGTAGATCGAGTGTGGATCACAATCGAATCTCGTTGTAAGAAAGTTGAATATGATTAAATTAAAGCCCAAAATACTAACCAAAACAAGCAAATGACATGTTATAACATAAAAGAGATTCACTACAACAAAAAGGTGTTTTGGCGAGAAAAATTTTCCTCGTTAAAAGTGGAGATTTTGTTGCTAAAGGTGTTTTGCGAGGAAATTAATTTCCTCGCAAGTTCGTCGCAGAAAGCTCGTCAAGGAAGGGTTTGCGCGAGGAAAAAAATATTTTCTCGGAAAAGCCTTTTCGCGATGATAATAATTTTTCTCGGTATTACAATTTCACGAGCATTATTTTTCTCGCAAAAAGGTATACAATTTCGTTGCCAAATAAGAGGAAGGACTAGACAATGGTCGTTGAATATTGTTGTCGACCAAATAAATTTTCTCGCTAATCCTTTTATTTCCTCGTTAAAAATTCTTTGTAATTAAAATATTATAAATAAAAAATATTAAAATAATATTAGCAACGAGTTTTTTCCTCGAGATATGTATTTTTTATCGAGAAAAGCAAATTTCTCGCTAGTTATACCATTTTAGCAAGAAAATAACTTTTCTCACTAATCCTTTTATTTTCTCGTTAAAAATGCCTCGTAATTAAAATATTATAAATAAAAAAATATTTAAAATAATATTAGCGACGATTTTTTTCCTCGAGATATGTACTTTTTATCGAGAAAATCAAACTCATCACTATTTATACCCTTTTAGCAAGAAAATATTATCTCGGTACATCGATCATATAGCTAAATATAGTTTTTGGTGAGAAAGTTATTTCATTGCTAAATGTATCTTTTTAGTGAGAAAATGTATTATGGTCAATATAAAGAGATGTTTTAGCGATAAAATTGATAAAAAAAATATAAAACCTACAAAATATCAAGAAAATGACTACTTTAATTTTAATATAAATAGTTATAATTCAATAATACGAAGTATATTAAAATCCTAATAAAAACAATTTAATAGAATATAATATATGTATTTCTAGCAAACCTAGTAATTGGACTAGTGAAAACTAAATTTCAAATAAAAATGAGCTAAAAGTCTAACTATCAAGTGGTTGGTTGTTGAAGTTTGCCATAAACTCTTCAAATTTCTTCGTCTTCTCTTCCAATGCATTGATTTGCTCATTTTGAGATTTGATCTTATCTTCCAAGGCTTTGTTTTTATCATGCATTTCATGCAACGATGATTGAGAATGCTTAGCTGGTGTAGGACGAGGTCCAAAACCACAACCTTTGATGTAGCCTGATTTTGCTCCAAGAACTTTTTTTACAGATTTCGTCATCGGTCATTGTGCGAGTTCCATCTTCTTTAGTTGTCTCTGTTCGCATTAGCACCATTTGATCATACAAATCGAGAAAATTGAGTAAAGCTTAACACTATAATCTGGAAGCAATACCTATATACCAAAAAAGGAAAACATATGACATACATATAATTCTTTGGCTTTCGGATTCCACCCTTTTGTAGTGCTCTTATACTGACTTTCAAATTGATCAATTGCACCAAGCATCTCACCTTTTTGTATAGCCTACAAAATCAAATAAGATATTTACGCAGTCAAACTTCCTGAACATGTATATTGAAACAACGCTATATGAACACAATCAATCATCATATACAAAGCTACTTAAAATTGAAGGTAACAAATACACATTATTTCATGAATTACATCAAGCAGCAGGAAATTACCATAAACAATTTTAAACATGTATGAAATGAATACAAGGGTAGATTTTGTAATATAAAGACATGAAATTACCATAAACAAGAAGCTCTAAGTAAGAATTGAAACTTACTAACAACTATAAACTTTTTTCTACCCCTAAATTGAAGGAAAATGAAAAAACAAGTCAAAAACTAGTATGAAAACAAAGTCAACAAACAATAAATAATAGCATCAAACACAAACAATAACAACAAACAACAATTATAAAAAAAGCATGTTTCTTCAGGTTAAATTATAACTGAAAAAAGTTGATGCATACAAAAGCAAACACTAAATGTACCATATTCATCTAAAGCCATTCACTCCAGAACTTTCTATAAAACATTAAAACATACATAATAAGACAAGTCAGCAGGCCATTCATTCATATACAACTAACATTTCATTAGCAAGCCATTCACTCCACAACTTTCTATGTAGAATCTATTATTTTGCCTAAGCATTCAGATAAATAATGCAGCAGAATGAAGCTTATAGTCTTCTCAGCATTGCAAGCCCTAAATTTATCTATATCTTGCATAATTGCATGCATGATAAAAGTAGACAGATAACGATGTATTTCAGCAACATATATTGGTTATTGAAATATGCAATCACACTTTTCATCAAATTCATTAATTTCTTCATTTGTCTTTCCTCTCTTACTTTCCCTCTCCATCACTTTCTTTCCCACATTATAGCAAACATAAAACACAGAACTTAGACTGATAATAATCAATTAAAAATTAATCAAACATAAGAAGGATCTAATATTCTAATCATACCTGAAGGTGATCCAGTACAATAAGCTGTAGCTCTTTTCCTGTAATACAGACAGTCTTTGATACACGTTTAAGTCCCTGCTTGGAACAACCTATAACCAGATCAGAACTAAAAAAGGAGGCCATTCGTTCAGACAATTCAAGATAAAAAGGAGGCCATTCGTTCATATACAACAAGGCCAGTCAACATTCAACACAAATACAATAGACAATTCAACACAAATTCAACACGCTAGTGAACACAAATTCAACAGGCCGGTGTGCACAAATCCAGCAGCTATTCAGCAAGCCAGTCTGCAGAAATCCAGCAGGTTCACATACACCAGGCCGGCCATTCAGCAAAGGTATATTTTGAATGCAATTTTCGAGTGAACTTATATACAGCAAGATCAGAACTTATATACCCTGGCTTCTCTGACTTAGGAATAAACAAATCGAAATAGATCAGGAACCCTAATAAATTGAACTATAAATTGAAACCATAACAGTAAAATCGAAACAGATCAAGAACCATAACAGTAAAATCGAACTATAAATTGGAACCTAGAAAACCACATCAATCGAACGATAAAATTAAAACCTAGAAAACCACATCAAGAACCCTAATAAATTGCTGACCTGATAAACAAGAAGAGGAGATCGGAACTGAACTGTAGATGGCGTCGCGTGGGATGGATAGATGAGATTGGAATTCAGATGTGTGAGAGCCAGAGAGAAAGAGAGGAACAACGCTCCTATCTTTTTCTGAACAATTTTGGAATTCGGATGTGCTCTCTCTAGATATTCAGATTTTTTTATGGAAAGAAAATCAATTAGAAAAAAATCTGCGCCTAAAAAATTTGTATTAACCGCCCAAATCTACATTAATATTGTTTTACCGCCAAACTAAATTGTCTAAAATTTCAATAGCGCTCTTTCATTTACCGCGTAATTAAATTGGCTAAATTTGGCCACATTTTCATTTAGCTAAATTTTGTAGCAATTTTGTATCTTACACAATTAGTTTTCATAAAATTTTGTAATAATCTTATATTAATATTATTTAGAGAAAAATTATGAAAAAAGATATTATTAACAATTTAGTCCAAACCTGATTTTTTTTATTTGGTTTAATCTTATACTAAATTTTTTGATTCGGTTTTCTCGATTAAAAAAAATCGGTTTGAGGAATCCAATATAATGTCAAAATTTCTGTTTTCAGTTCTATTTTTGTTATTTTTAACACCCTAGCTAATTACTAAACCGAAACCCTACCAATAAATGTATTGAGTATAAACTCTATAACCTCATCCCAATTTGAAATTGAAACCCAAACCCTAAACACCAAACCAAACCCCAAATCCAAAACCTCCATAAAACCTAAAACCCTAACCCTAACCCTAATCCCAAACCCCTAAATCATAACCCTAAACCCAATACCATAAACCGAAAATCTAAATCCTATATCACAAACCCTAAACCCTAGACCTTAGACCCTAAATCCTAAACCCTAGCCCAAACCGTACCAACTCCTAACCTCATACCCTAACCCTATACCTTAAACTTATAACAAAAAATCTAAAAACCTAGGCCAAACCCTTATATAGAAGCCTAAAAGTTGATCTATATAAGCCTAATCATTTCAAAGCTCTTCACTTACATATATAGAAGTTAAATGAGATGTTTCGTTTCTCTTACATATAGAAGTAGAAAAGACTATAACTTTTCACTCTAACATCTGTCTCGCTATTATGACCACTCATTTCGAAGCTCTTGACTCAAACTAGAATATAGATCCATAAAAAGAATCGATAGCATAAGCCGAGAGAAGCCAAATTGCAAGAAAGGTCAAAATCGGGGCATTTTAGGGTGGTTTTAAACGAAAAAGCGCAGATTTGGAGGCTTAAACGACATTTTTTTGAGATTCCTATTGGGACAAGCCCTTTGGACCTAAGAATAAGACCGTCTTTTCGAGAGCTTTCTTTTCGTGTATCATACGCCCCTATCCGACAACCGAGCGCAAAGTTACGCCCGTTTTAATCGACATGTGTCGGAACCGTCTACCATTTAATCCAGACTCGACGGCTCCACTTTAACCATTATGAAAATCTACCACATTCATATTGTCGCTTAGGTCGAGACCTTCGAAACGAGTACTCACACTGCTCCAACGGATAATCGAGTCAAAAGTTACGGCCATTCAAAGCAACATCTACCACCCTACGCAGCAGTCCGGGAATGGACCACACTCAGCTATTTTGCCATGCCTTTACTTTGGTAATTTTTATTTATTAAAAAGAGATTCATTGTTATTGTTGATGTACTAATTGGTCCAATGGTACCAAGTGATTAGCATATGCGTGTTTAACTGAGTTCAAATCCTGTTGGTGGTGGTAGCCAGCTCTTTTTTATTAAAGAGAATCTATAACTATATATTAAAGCTATACCTTTTCGAGCCACCAGAACGATTCTGGCCCTACCTCATATTTTAAAAATTATTTTTTATTTCTATTATTATATTTTCTTTCTATTAAATTCTTTTTTAACTATTTAAATTTATCTATAACATCAAACAAATATCTATTTAGTATAACAATATCTTTTGAAAGCTTCCTTATACAAATATTTAAAATTAAAGATAAAATATTTAAAATATTTTAAAATAAATTATATAAATCTTTTAGCATATATATTTTGACGAATTTATTTATACATATATATTGACTTTTTTTTATAATAAAAAATTAATGATAAATATTTATAATGTTTAAAATTAATAAAAATATTTAATAAAATATTTAATAGATATATTAAAATATTTGATAATCTCTAAATTTACATACATGGAAAGTAATAAAATATAAATAATATAATATTTAATCTTATCTAATCTTTACTTTATCGAACCACAAATTAAGTTTGGTCCCATCTTAAATTAAATTAGTTAAATTTTAAATATTTTATATAATTAAATTATCTTTATCTCATATTTTATTATATCTTATTTATTAAGTTAAATATATTTTTTAAATTCTTATCTCTACCATATTTGAATATATAAATTTTTTATTCATATTTTATCTTCTTTTTTTAATTAAATATCTATTAAACATCATCAAGAAAAAATAGAAATGTAATTATTTTATCTTAATAATATATCTTCATTCTCAACACTAAATTTAATCATTTATATTGATTAAAAAAATTATACATTTTACGAGCAATAAATTACTTCTATTAAATTTTATGTTATATTTTTATATATTAATATCATATTTATAATATCTAAAAAATACTGAATCCTAGTCGTATATGGTACGACGGGTACAACTAGTTCAATTAATTAGTGATGATGAACAAAGCAAGGTCGTGAGTGCACAATCAATACCAAGGAGAATTCAATTAATTAGTGATGATGAACAAAGCAAGGTCGTGAGTGCACAATCAATACCAAGGAGAATTCAATTAATTAGTGATGATGAACAAAGCAATCTCGTCTGACTTGTTTAGGGCTTTGATTGATGAAGGAGATAGTAATTTTAGATAGAATTTATCCCAATAAATTATATATGACATAGGATTTTTAATAATGGAATTTTAGATATAATTTTTTTCAATGTACGTAAATTGCCCAAAATAGAAAATTTTATGTGACAAAATTCTAGATGGTTTAATGTTAATATTTAGCATTAATACTAGTTATACATGTCGTGCCCTGCACGACTACATGGATTTAATTCTTAATTTATTTATTAAATGTGATTATAATTTAGTATAAAAAATTAAAAATAAAATGTATATTAAGCGTTAAAATGTGAGACGGAGCCAAAATCATTAAGGTGAGCCTAATATGATTTTGATGGCTTAACGATAATTTATTTATGAAAACATATGAATAAAATTATTTTAAACAGAACAATTCAATTCTGCAAAGTTAAAATAGATTAAAAAAATCTAAATTCTTATAACTTTTTAATCAAATTCAATTCTTTAAAATCTTTTAAATAAAAAGTTAAAAAGATAATAAATAAATAAAAGATAAAAAAGTAGGAGTAAAGATTGAATTTTTTAAAGATAAAAAATCTTTTATATTTACAGGAATAAGTCAAAAAGAAAATTAATGAAAAGATAATATAATTTTTTTTATCAAAATTCAATTTGTGCAAGTAATTACCTAGATATTGAAATTTTTTATTTTTCATCAAATTTTTATTTAAGATAAATCTTTTACATATATAGATGAAAAGATAAAGGTAAATAATTTTCTATATTTTTAAATAAATTCGAATTAAAATTTTTATTTCACATAACTAGATATAAAGGAATTCAATTGAAAAAGATAAATTAATATAGATAAAAACTAATTTTTTAAATATAAGGTGGGGCCAAATCTATATAGTGACTCGAAAAGATACAATTTTTAGTATATAATTATATATAAATTATTATAAAAAATATTTAGCATTAATATTAAATATTCCTATACTTTATTTTACATTAAATGGAATCGTTTTAAAATATGTAAATTGCCAAAAACACAAAATTATATATGGAAAAATCCTAGATGGTTTAATGTGGGAATAACATGTATGAAAAATCCTAGGTGGCACATGATAAGATCTTATGTGGCATGTAGTTTATAATTTGGTAAAAAAAACATGTTTGAAAAATCCTAGGTGGTAGACGATAAGATCTTAGATATAATCTTTCTAAGTTAAATAAATTATCATATAAAATATTTATAAACCATTAGTTTAGATAGAATCTTTCCTAAATAATTTAATCTTATTTTTATAATATCCTAAAATAAGTATGGTAAAATCCTACTTGGCAAATAGCTTATATTGTGATCGAAAAAATAACTTAAATAAATTATTATAAATAATATTCATCAATAATATTTTACCAAATATTTAATGCTTTTATAGTTTATTTGATTTTAGATATGATCTTTTTAAGTTAAATAAATTATCATATCAAATATTTAAGATTAATACTTAAGATTTAACATTAGATAACATCTTTATTTTGGATAGAATCTTTCCTAGATTAATTTATCCTATTGCTATATTATCCTAAAATAATATCAACATATATAAATTCCCAAAATAAAACATCCTATGTGGCGAAATCCTAGGTGGCTTAACGTGGAAACGACACGTAGAAAAATCCTAGGTGGCGCAACGTGGTGGCCTTATTCCTTGCGTCTTTTATATATATACATAGATTGAATCCTATTATAGTTTATTTTATTTTAGGTAAATAAATTATTTTAGATAAAATCTTTCTTAAATTAATTTATCTTATTTTTTATATTATCTTCAAAATTTTAAAATAAATATTTATTTAGGAAAGCAATCATGAATATATAAGATAAGTTTTTTATCATTTTGAATTAAAATCAATTTATATAGAATTTTTTACATCATAAATGGATAAAAAAACATAGATAATGTAGTTTGTATCATTTTGTAATTTTTCTTTTTTTATAAGAGATAAAATATAAAGGAAAAATACAAATCATAAAAGAAAATAATTTACTAATTGAAAATTTTAATAAATATAATGTACTTTTAGCGAGGAAATAAAAATTTCATCATATATAGTGACGAAGTTATTATGTCCTCGTTGAATGTTTTTAACAACGAAAATAATAAATGCTTCAAAATTTGTCGTTGTTGACCTTAAGCGTACAAATAGCGATGAACCAATATATTTGTCGTAGAATGTGATGTTTAACAAGGAATATAAGTTTCTCGTTAAAAGTGAAGTCACATTTAAAGAGGAATTAATTCCTCGCCAAAAGCCACATTTAGCGAGGAAAATAAATTTCTCGCTAAAAGCATATAGCGACGAAGTTATTACGTCCTCGTTGAATGTTTTCGGCGACAAAAATATTCCTCGATAAATGCTTCAAAATTCGTCGTTGTTGACCTTACATTTTATGAGACCAAATTATGGGTACTAATAATGTAATACTCGGGTCTCGGAAGTCCAAGAATAGTCCTTTCATGCGCCTTCCTCTCCCTATCCAGTTGTTCTATCTATTACCTTGGACCAAGAGGCCCAATTTCCTTTAGTTCTTCCTTTGTTGACGTTGGGCTCAGAAGCTGTTTGAGTCGGCCCAGTTGAAAGGCCCAAGCCTTGCCTCTTTTATTTCCTCGTTGGTAGTCTGCCTTTGGCAGGAACCCTAAATACACCCGCCTCCTCCCTTTGTTACTCAGAGAGCGACAGTAAGAGCTTGGGATCCGCCACCGCAATTTCGGTCCCAAGAAGACGAGCATTGCCGCGCTCGCTCGTTCCCCAAAACCCTCATTCCTCGTCATCAAGGTCCGTGATGGGACTCGACCGGTTGTTGCCGCCGGACCGTTTGGCTAGACCCATCGCAACTCCTTTGTTTCTAATCCCGATCTGTCTTGCTCGTCATCGTTCCACCTCAATCGGGGCCACCGTCGTTGTTTGAGCACGTTCGCTCGCTCGACGCCAGTCAAATACGCCATCCTTTCTCCTTGGGAGCACAGATCGAGCATTCCTGGCCACAGATCTCGCCATCCCGCGCAAGAACTCGCCAGTCTCACCGCAAGTCATCTCCGCCATCGTTGTTCGCAATCTTCTTTGCCATGGGCGTCGCCGATCTGGTTCTGACCAGATTGAGAGGCGCCATTCTCGCTACACTAAAGACGAGTCGTTTTGATTTCGAATCGCGACCTCGGCACTAATGTTGATTGTTTTCTGCCCGGTTGAGTTCCTCAGGTTGGATCCCTGGTTCGTCTTCTTTGAATAAATGTCTTGCGGATTAGAGTTTCTATGTTAAAGTTGCATGAATTAATTTCCTTGTGTTGTAATCTGATGTAAATGTAACTAGAGATTGGTTCTTGATTGTGTTTGTCGTTGACTGTTTGGGTTAGGGGTAAGTAAAGGGTGTGTAATCTGTTTTGTAATTAGATATGTGGGTGGATGTGAATTCGAGCTTTCAATCGACTTTCAGATCTTTAGTTTTGTGGTTTTGGTAATTGAAATCAAGGATATGCTTAATTCTCTATATATTGATTTGTGTTTAGATGGGGAGTTTAATTAGTGCTAGCTGGTCATGTATGTGCCTATTTAATCTATACAAAAATGTAATTGAATTGTGACATTGGAGGTACTGTTTTCGATCGCTTAATGGGACTCGATCAAACTTGAGAATGTTGGAGCTTTCCTGATGAAGTTTTATATTAGCTTATTTATATATAAGCTCTTAAACTAGATCTAATTAGTAGGATTTTATTAAGTTAGGATGATTAACTATGTATATATATAGATACGTGTTCATGGTTGATCAAATGTGTGTGTTTCATTAATTAAGCTTTGTTCTTAGGTGATAATGATTATACATGTAGGTGATCAATTAAGTTAGTTAATTTAATTATACACACACGTTGTTTAGTAATTAAGATTAGGCTAGTTAAAAGTTTAAAATAAGTTAGTATGATAGTTGAAAGGATCAATCTGGGTTAACTAGCTAGTTTAGTTAATTAGTTCGATGGTATGCTTTAAGGCTATTGAGCTTGGGATAGTTACCTATTCCCGAGTTCAATTTTTGTTGGAGACCATCGGAATACTAAGTGTACCGTTAATATGTTTAGGAGATCGCTACCACACGGGTTCTTAGCTTTTCGCAATCGTCAAGAAATTCGTCATTCCAGGTAAGTCGTTCTACGACTTGCTCGGCTTAATTCAATTCTTGTTAGATTGAGTGCCATGTATGTGGAATTGGTTTTGGGAACTAGTCCCTCTGCATATTAATTCTTTTAAAGTGAATTTTTCTCTCTATGCTTGTGAATGTTGTAATTGTATTTGAAAATTGTGTTGTACTCATATTTGAAAATTGTGTTTGTAATTGTATTGTAATTGCGATTGTGATTGTGCGTTTGAAACTTGTAATTGTAATTGTCTTTGTGAATGTAAATGTGTTTGTGTTTGTGCTTGTGCTTGTACTGGTGTTGAAGTTGTAATTGTATTTGTAATTGTGGGTGTAGCTATAACTGTGATTGTGATTCGGCTTGTGGTTTTAAGTTTGATTGTGATTGTAATTCTGACTGTAACTATGAGTGTGCTTGTAATCGTAATTGTATGGTGACTGCGTCTGCAAATATGATTGTGTTTGAATCGAAATTGTGAATGCGTTCGAATTGAAATTGTGGTTGTGCTTGTTATTGTGATTGTGACTTGTTCAGGCTTATTTTCTTCCGCTGCGTGTTTGTTTTCGTTGTTCGAAGTTAATCGTTTGTCGACTTGCTTTGCTTACGACCATTATGTGTTAAATAATTGAATTGAATGTGCAAACCTTATTTTAGAATGATTTCTAATTACGTGCTTGTATATGTTTTTGGAATTATGAAAAATCAATTTTAAACCTTTTTCGTTATGTGTGCACTGGGTTCCACCGGCATGGCCATGGAGCACGGGATAAGCTGAAGAAGAAGTGGCCCCCGAGCATGGTCATGCGGCTGGAAGGGACCCCCTTCTAAAAATAAACTAAATTGTTTTGGCAAATGCTCTAGTAGAGGTTTAGCCGGGGAAAGAAGGGTGAACGAAGGAAATGGACACGTGTATAGGACGCGCCTTGACCGTGTGCCATAGATGAGAGGCCGGAGGGCGCCATATGGATTTAAGGAGGATGTTTGATTAATATGTAACTTGATGGGCTTTGTTTGATTGGTCTTGTATTGATGGGCTTGGTTGCTCTGAATGTATTTTGTGGTTTTATATGTTGGTGATATCCTTATGAAAGTTACTAATATCTTCGTCGTTGTTACTATTATTGATGTTATCCTTATTAGTGATGCCACTGTGATAATGTTGTATTTTAATGTGGATATAATTGTAGTGTTGTCTGTATGTGTGTATGTGTTTGTGTGGTTGCGTGTCTGTGTGTGTTGTTGTGTGATTATTTAACATTAAGTGTTGAATTGATATGAATCGAAGACTATTTATTTATGTGTGAATTTTGATTGCTAGGACTCTGTGTGGTTTTTCAAACGTTCTATATGCATCTCACGCTTTCTAGCTTGAATTAGAATTGTAGCTGACCCTTCGGGGAATATTTTTACAGTTTCAGGTACTTTTCAAGAATCGTGATGGTTTATCTGCAAAGTGGTGAAGCGGATGTTGACGACGTGTCATTAGGTCGGATCGTTGGGATCGAGTTATTGATGTACTAAAAGTTGTCTGTGAATTGTTTTGTTACTAATTGGATAGAACTGGTTTAGGATAGTTTGAGATTACAAAATGGTCTGATTGATATCTTTTGTTATGATGTCTAGAATACTATCATGTCTTATACATTCAGTTTAAAAATAAAGGTTGGAAGTTTTATTTGTTTCTCGCCGTGCCCGAGTTGCAAGATCCTAGCGAACTTGTTGTTAAACGAATCTGAGTAGTCCCAGACAGGGTCTACCACCGAGTGGCGCCCCGGCGAATGTCGGGGTGTTACAACTAATAGCGATGAACCAACATATTTGTCGTAGAATGTGATGTTTAACAATGAATATAAGTTTCTCGCTAAAAGTGAAATCACACATTAAATCCCTCGCCAAAAGCCTCATTTAGCGAGGAAAATAAATTTCTCGCTAAATCAATGGTCGCAAAAAAACATTTCTGTTGTAGTGATTAAAGTCCGGCATATATGAAACTTTAAAGAAAAAGCCAATCCCATTCTTCCAATCATACAACACAAGCAACTTTGATCTTTATCAAAGTTAGAGTAATTATCCTTAGGTGATTTTGTGCAATAATGCATAAATATTTAAAGGTATAAGTACGTTAAAGATTGAGTACTATAACGACATAGAGCATGAGCATGCGCAATGATGAGGATGTGCAATCCTCTCTCATGTTTCTCTCTCCTTCTCTCCTTTTGACACCTCATTTTCTCTATCATCCACATCATTTTTCACTTTTTCTTTCTTCTTTCTCTTCCTCTTTCTTTATTTCTCCTCCACAACAAAGGGTATCCCCTTTCACTTCCTCTTTCCTACTTTAAGATATATATTTACTACATATTTTATATCATTCAATATTTCTTACAAAGTTAGTCAATCAAATAAATTAATAATAAATTATATTTTCTTAAATAATTTGGATTTAAGATAATATAAACTAATTACTAATAAAAAAAATAAACTTAATTAACATTAAGATAACTTCAAACAACATTATAAAGTGAAAAAAAATACAAAAAAAAAAATTGTTAAACATAAAAAAACATTGTTGACATAAAAATTGGTTGGCTAAAATTTTGGGAAGATTGTTGAAATTGATTGGGAAGAATTTGTGGTAAGGTTTGGAAACAATTTGGGTTAATTGGCTTTGGTTGATTACCAAACATTTGTAGCATGACTTGAGCTTGATCCATATTAAATGTATTTGGATGATATTTGGTGTTTGAGTTATTTGATTTTTTATTGTGATTATCCATGAAAGGTAGTAGTAGTGGTGAAGGAGAGAAAGAAAAACTAAGATGAGTTTGTGAAAAATGAACAACAATATTAGACTCTATTTATAGATAATAAAAAATTATAAAAATTGATTAATTTATTTTATTTTAAAAAATATCAACATTAATTATTATTTTGTTGGAAATTTATTTAATGATATGTTGAAATGAAATAAATGAAGTTAGTTGAAAGTTGGGAATACATGTGTAAACATGTAAATGGGTGAAAGTCCCTCTTTGGGTACAAGGGCCAAAGCTTCCATTCCTCTATGGAAGGAGGATTACTCTCATTCCTCTTTGAAAGAGGACTCCTTTTTCAATTAATTTTTACGACAAAGAAGAGCTCCTCTTTGAAGAGAGAGAGAGTGCAAAGAGGAGGTTTGCACATGCTTATCTTTTGGGTCAAAATCAAATTAAAACCATGCATTGTTAAATGAGTGTTCCGTTTCGACTTTCACATACAATGTACTTGAACAAAAAACAATTTTATATATCCTGATTATTTTTTAGGGTTTAGGGTTTAGGGTTTAGGGTTTCTCTAACATCAATTGCAATAGTAAATCCATATATGTGTTAGGAATATGTTATGCTGTTTTTTTTATGATAACAAATCTTATGGTTTAATGTATTGTTAAATGAGTGTTCAAGGAAAAGCAAAAGCATATGAAATTACATTTAAATAACTTTCGGTATCTAATCAAAAGCAACTAGGATTTCAGGATAATATGTATCATGATGTTTCCGTTTCGACTTTCACATACAGTGTACTTGAACAAAAAACAATTTTATATATCCTGATTATTTTTTATCTCAGTTTTATACGGTTAGCAATATTCCAACACAAGATTAACAATTATAATGTAGATCAATTGAGAATCACAATCGAATTCTGTTATAAGAAGATAGTTGAATGTGATTAAATTAAAGCCCAAAATATAGACCAAAACAAGTAAATGACATGTTAAAACATAAAAAGGATTAAAGTCCAACATATATGAAACTTTAAAGAAAAAGCCAGTTCCATTCTTCCAATCATACAACGTACACATGCACCTTTGATCTTTATCAAAGTGAAAAAGCAACAAACGTATATACACCCATATTACATAAAAGCAGTATCCCATGACCTACGTACCTTTACATTATTATTACTTAGGGTGGAAGAAATTAATCGATTTTTTTTAAACATAACTTTACAAACATCAAATAATTTTATATGAAACAAAGGGAAATGTTACGAGAAAGCAGATTGGAGATACCCACGATATAAAGAGGATTTGGGTGAATGAAAAAGTTGCACCACAGTAGATATGTCAACACGTACATATATAGTATATTATAGGCTTTGTAATTGTATGCATGGGAAATGGGCAAATAAGATCAGTAAAGTTGAATGCTTCGGATTCTCATTTACCTGCAAAATTAAAGGGAACAAAATCTTATCAGTTTAATTGTAAAGTAAATACGCGTTTTTTTTAGCAATGTAGTGTGAATGAAATCAAGGAATCCGGCCTAGAGAATGTACGTATATAAAATTCTCGTATATTCACTGAATAATGAGGAGTCATATATACCTTATGTCAGGCTTTTGGTGACCTAAAGTCTAGATTTTTCGATCAAAATGCATCAATTCTAGTTAGTCATTTAAAAAAAAAAATAATATTAACCGTCAATGCATATACGTATAATAATTCAAGTAGCTTCTTTCTAATTCTTTCAATTATACAAGTACTATCCTTCAGCCTAAAATTTAAAACTTTTATTTGTATAGACTTTTCACGTAATTTAACGGGAATTGGTAAAATGTAGCAAGTGTATATATGACTTACTGCTTCCAGCAAACGTTCTGCAAACGAAGGTGAAGAATAGGACGAGAATCACAACTCCTGCCAGTAACCCAACCACAAATGCAAATGTTTTCACACGCATGCTTTTAGCGAATCCTGCACATTCAATTCAATATATGTACACATATTACATGCATATATATTGTAACAACATGTACATTATTGTTGATAATAATAACTTATCCCACATATGAAATCTAAAAAAATTGAGCCTAGTATATACATTGTTCTAAAAATCTCTTCTAGGTTCCGTCTAGGCCCCGCCTAGGCGCTGGAAGGTCCCAACCCGTCTAGCCTTCCAGTCCGTCTGGACGCCCGTCTAAGACCTCCTAAACAACCATTCATGCTGTCTAGGCGCAAGGCGGTCCCTCTTCGGCCAGAGTCCGCATAGCGTTGCTGCGTTTTTTAATTAGAACATTAAGTATATATAAAATCAAGAGTTATTCTTCCTATTTTCAGTTGGTTTTAGCATGAAACACCATAAGCTTATATACTGGACCCATATCACATATGTGCACGTATCCGACACGTCTCCAGTCTACCTAGCTAGTACCTACCTACTAGTATCCCACGTACTTTCTATCTATTATTCATAATTACGGACTAATAAATGTCTTTCATTATTATTACTTTTAGTAAATAAGCTAGTGATAGATGCCAATTGAGCAAAATTACCTCCACTACCGGAGTTGGAATAACCACCAGAAGAACCACCAACACTAAACCTCGCATAACACTTGCCCAAGAACATATCTCCAAACCCAGCCGTCCCACACTGACTCTTGATCAAGTTCACCGCCTCTCCAACACAATCCTGACACTGGCCCACGCTAAGGTCGCCCACACACTGGGCCACGCCCCTCACATCCTTCGAGCCCGCCACCCTATACGCCCCGTAACTCGCCCCCTTCACGAGCCCGCCCAGAACCGCGTCCCGGGCCGCCACCTCCGCCCCGTCATACCCGACCGTCGACCCGAACTTCTTGTACACCACCGTCTTGTCCTCGACCCCGATGAAGGCGGCGTTGTCGTACTTGGCGTAGCAGCCTTGGAGCTGTATGACGGCGCCCGAGGAGGAGGGGCACATGGCGCCCATGTGGGCCGTGGAGCGGGCCACGCACGAGGCGCAGTCGGGCATCGAGAGGTCGCCCCGGCATTGGTAGAGGCCGTGGACGACGTCGCTTTGGGAAGGGGACATGATGGTGAAGTGGTTGTAGGGGGAGTAGGTGGCTGAGTTGACTAGGGAGGTGAGGAGCGAGTTGAGGTTCGAGGAGAAGGGCGAGTTGGGCGCGTAGCGGCTTGGGGAGCAGCCGCCGTAGATGAAGGACTCGAGCGGCGGTGTGTTGTTCGAGGCGGCGAGAGGGATGAGGATGAAGAAGATGGAGGAGATGATAGAGAGGTTGAGATTGTATGAGTTGGTCATTTTTAGTGAGTGTGTTTGTTTGGTGGTTTGTGTTTGAGAGGGATGTTCTAGTACTATATATATGTAGAGTGAAAATTAAAGGTGAAATGAAGTTGAGAGGAATAAGCAATTCGTTGATGTAAGTTATTGGTAATGTTAAAGGGGCTTTTTGGTAGGGCATTTGTAAAGGAGCTAGCTTAGCTAGGCAGGATTCGCATTATATATATGGGGTCCATTCTCCACTTTGCATGTATATTTTGTTACTATTTGCAAGAGCACGAGTTTTGCAAACGTAAGCATAAAGTAACTAATTTTTAACCTAGAAATTTGTCTGTAATACATTAATTATTTGGGGTATATACATACAAGGGACAATTAAGTGAGAACAATTCTCTAGACCAGAATAATTCCCGCCCACTCGACTGTATTTACGGTTTACTTTTTTTTTTGATAGAATGTAATTACTTTTTAATTACTACGTACCCAATTTAGCATAGTTCGTTTGGAAAAAGATTGAGACGACTTTATCTACTTTTGTGGTACCATTGTTTGTTTTCTTCCTCACCGTTATTCTTCATTTCCTTTTTAACTTTAGTTTTGTTTTTGGTCGGAGCTTTTTCTTAAAACAAAAACTTTGGTTGCTAATAAATTAATTAGATATAGAATTCCCTCACACACACACAAAAATTAGTTGTAGGGTTGCCTTTTAATCTGCTTTTGCATAATAGTTTGCTTTCTCTTTGGGGTTAATTATTGAACGGTATTTCTTCTTTATTTCAGCGAAGCAAACTCATATACTTAATTTTCATGAAAAGGACAAGAGACACCGTTCATGAACAGTGTCCATCGCACTACTTCTTGCAATCCTCACAGTCCACAGCTAGTGTTCAACTTATATAATTCCGGCTTTCCCTCTAAAGCAAGGAAAAAAAAGCCCATCTTGATTAATTCCACTAGTTTACTATGGTGACATTTATTTTCATTATATTTACTTTCAAGTTTTAATCATTGATTAATGATAACTTCCTCCGGAGAGAAAATACCAACCATTTAGGGTCCGTTTAGTATCACCAAAAGTAATGTATTAAATTACGGAGTATATTATTTTCTATTTAATTTTAAATTTATTATAAGATAATAAATTTAATATATTATATTGAGAATTCAAACTGACCGGCCATCTTTGTATATATATAAAAGATGCAAGGAATAAGGTCACCACGTTGCGCCACCTAGGATTTTCCTATTGTCGTTCTCACATTAAGCCACCTAGGATTTTGCCACATAGGATTTTTTATTTTAGAAATTTATATATGTTGATATTATTTTAGGATAATATAGAAATAGGATAAATTAATCTAGAAAAGATCTTATCTAAAATAAAGATGTTATCTATTGTTAAATCTTAAATATTAATGTTAAATATTTGATATGATAATTTATTTAACTTAAAAAGATATATCTAAAATAAAATAAACTATAAAAGCATTAAATATTTGGCCCCACCCTTTTTTAAAAAATTAGTTTTTATCTATATTAATTTATCTTTTTCAATTAACTTCCTTTATATTTATTTATGTGAAATAAAAATTATAATTCGAATTTAATTAAAAATAAATAAAATTATTTTATCTTTATCTTTTCATCTATATATGTAAAAGATTTATCTTAAATCAAAATTTGATAAAAAAAATTTTCAATATCTAGGTAATTACTTGCCCAAATTGAATTTTGATAAAAAATACATTATCTTTTCATTAATTTCCTTTTTGACCTATTCATGTAAATATAGAAGATTTTTTATCTTTAAAAAATTCAATCTTTACTCCTATTTTTTTATATTTTTTTATTTATTATCTTTTTATTTAAAGTATTTTAAATAATTGAATTTGATTAAAAAATTATAAGAATTTACATTATTTTTCTTTTCTTATCTATTTTAACTTTAAAAAATTGAATTATTCTTTTTAAAATAATTTTATTCATATGTTTTCATAAATAAATTATCATTAAGCCATCAAAGTCATATTGGGCTCACCTTATTGATTTTGGCTCCATCTCACATTTTAACAATTTTAAAATTTTATGTAAACTTTTCCTAATATATATATTATTTTTATTTTTTTTACTAAATTAAAATCACATTCAATAAATAAATTAAAAATTAAATCTATGTAGTCGTGTAGGGCACGACGGGTATAACTAGTCTATTACTAATAACTAAAGCCGGAACAATTTCTGCCACCACATTGCGCCACATCACCCCTTTATTAAAATAACAATTTTAAATAGTTAATTATGCAAAAAAAGTTATCTCCAACTAAACATAAAGATAAAATAATATTTGTAAAAATTTATCCCCAAATAAACATAAAGATAAAATAATATTAGTAGATTTGACCAAAATAGATAAAAAAAAATACATTATATTTATTATATTTGTAAAAGATATATTAAAAAAATATAAGAAAAAAATATGTACACATGATCACATATATATCCTTGAAATAAAAACAATTGTATCTATCTATAACTATATATTAAAGTTGTAACTTTTCTAGCCACCACATTAATTCTAGCCCCACCTTATATTAAAAAAAAATTATTTATATTATTTTTTCCAATTAAATTTCTTTCAATTTATTCATGTGGAAAAAATTAATTTGAAATTTTACTAAAAAAACGAAAATTATTTATCTTTATATTTTTATCTATTTATAAAAAATATTTATCTTAAATCAAATTTTGATAAAAAGGTAAAAATTTCAAATATCTATATAATTACTTGCCTAAATTAAATTTTTATAAGAAAATTATATTATATTTTCCTTAATTTCCTTTTTGGATTTTTATATAAATATAGAAGATTTTTTATCTTTAAAAAATCTATTTTTTTTTCTTTTCTTATTAACTATCTTTTTAAATTTTTATTGAAAAGATTTTTAAAGAATTGAATTTGAGTAATTTTTATTTTCTCTTTATGTTTATTTGGAGATAAATTTTTACAAATACTATTTTATCTTTATGTTTACTTAGAGATAACTTTTTTGCATAATTAACTATAAAAAACTATTATTTTAACAAAGGAGTGATGTGGCGCAATATGGTGGCAGAAATTGCTTCGATTTAGTTATTAGTAATAGAAGATTGGATAAATTTTTATCTCTACTCATTATTTTTATCTTTATGCATGTTCATTATATTATAATATTTAATTATCTTCTATTCATATAGTATAGATAAAATACAATGTATAATAATTTATATATTTATTTCAATTTATTATGAGATTGGATTAATTTTTATCTATATCCATTATTTTTATCTTTGTTCATGTAATATTTAATTATCTTCTATCCATACAATATAGATAAAATATACTGCATTTATCTATAACTATATATTAAAGTTAAACCTTTTCGAGCCACCACATTAAATTTGGCCCACCAATTAAATTCCTTTTTATCTATCTATAATTTATATATTAATTTTTGTTTTCCAATTAAATTCCTTTTTATCTATTTATATGAAAATAAATTGAAATTCGAATTTTTAAAAAAATAATAAAAATTATTTTATCTTTTAAAGTCACCACATTGAATATGGACACATATTATATTTAAAAATAATAATTTTTTATTTATATTTTCATTTAAATTCTTTTCTATCTATTTATATTAAAAAATGTTTAATTCGAAATTTGAATAAAAAATAAAAATTATTTTATCTTTATCATTTTATTTATTTATGTAAAAGATTTATCTTAAATCGAATTTTGATAATAAAAAATAAAAAATTTCATGATCTAGATAATTACTTGCCTAGATTGAATTTGGATAACAAAATTACAATATGTTTTCCTTAATTTTCTTTTTTTATTCATGTAAATATAGAAGATTTGTTATCTTTACAAAATTCAAACTTCATTCATATTATTTTATCTTTTCTTATTAATTATCTTTTTAAATAAAATTTTGGTTTGCTATAAATAAGAATGATAACTTTTTAAATTTTCAACCATAAATATGTTGAGTTTTATATATTAGTTTTCTATCTATAAATATGAAAGTTAAATGTAATATTGTCATTAAATTTAAATGTCTTAGTCACCATATTGGTAGTTACGAAATTGTTTATATTAATATTTTATCCATAATTATCACGACCTTTTCAAATAATATGAACCGTAATAAATAAAAATCATTGACCTATTAATCTTAAATCGGTTAATCACTATCCATATATATGACACATAAAAAATACTAACTTAATCTATTAGAGTAAAACATATTTTTATCAATAAATGTGATAAATATAAAAAAATTATATATTTCTCCTATTTGGAAGTATATTTTAATTATAAATTTTTAATATTTACTTCTTATCCATAAGTATGAAAATATAAAATATTGATTTAATATCCCAAATACCCTTTTTTAATTAAAAACCCCATTTAAATTAATTTTAGTATCTCTAAATGAAATAGATAACTTTTATATCTATGAGTATGATGTATGGACCATATTTTAAATTGTGAATTTTCAATATTAGATTTTATTATTTTTTTATATTAACTTTCAATTCAAAAGTATAATAAGTTTTTTAATTAGTATGATACATTTTCAATCATATATTTTATATTAATTTTTAGATGTTTATATTAATTTTATTATTTATAAGCATGATAACGACTTTAATTACCATATTTTTCATAGTAATTTTGGATTTTTCAATATTAACTTTCTACAAATAGAATGATAACTTTTAAAATTTCCATCTATAAATCTGCAATGTTTTATATATTAATCTTTTATCTATAAATATGATAGTTAAATGCAATATTGTCATCAAATTTTAATGTCTCAATCACCATATTTTAGTTACTATTTTTTTTATAATAATATTTCTATCCATAACTTTGACAATTTTTTAATTAATATGGACCATGTTTTTAATTGTAGATTTTATATTAAATTTTAGATTTTCTTATATTAATTTTTTGATCAGAAGTATGATGACTTTTTAAATTCTATCCATAAATATATTGATTTTTTATACTAATTTTCTATTAATAAGTATGACAATTTTTTAATTAATTCAGTATGGATATGTTGTGTCTTACAATGTATTAAATTTCTATTCATATGCTAATTTTTTATATTACGGATTCGTACATAAATAAATAAAAAATTATTGATCTCTTATTGTTAAACCAATTAATCGGGTCAGTTAAATTGAGTTTAGGTTTAGACATTTCGGGTTCGAGTTGAGTACGGATTCATTTTGTTAAAATTTATGGATTAATTAAGTCAATTCATCGCGGTTTTTGTGCGTGTTCGAGTAAACCCTACGAGTTAAGAACATCAACTTTTTTATAATTATTACATAAATGTTAAAAATAACATTTTTTAAAATAAAATAATATTGGTATACATTTTAATAATAAAATATATTATTATAATTAAAATAATTACATGTTTAATATTTTATTTAATTATTTATACTATTATTTATTATTATATAAATTATAATACCTATATCATATTTAAATTAAAATCTTACAATTTTTATTTAAAAAAATTCCCGAGTAAGGCCCGGGTCATCAACTAGTTAAGATCTAAAAATAAACCAAACACAAGAACAAAATTGTATTTTCTAACCAAGGAATTGGTATATACTATAATATATTATGAGCTAGCGTTTGGAATAAGGGGTATTGGGTTAGAGAATGAAAATCTAATACGCATTATTTGTTCTGCCAATTTTAGGATTTGAAACCAACACCTCAAACTCGTACGATATCGGGTTCTCATACCTTTCAAATTGTCCGGGTACGAAATTTGGAGTGAAAGGTCGCCATTTTAATAAGCTTTTGGATTCATCTTCTTCATTTAAGCAAATTTTAAAGGCTTTAATTTTGGTCTTCATATTTGGACTCACTTCGGATCATCACCATTTTCTTCTTCTCAAATATTATTCACCATTGGAACTCACCCGAACGTAAAAGTGTACGTAGGAATATGCCAAAAGAAGATGTTGCATGAGAGCCAAAAGAGAAGATGATGGAAGCTCCTTCCAAGCTCAAGTTTCAAACGAAGACGACAACAAAAACGATAATAACTACCCAATGTATCCAATCAAAGCAGGGTTTGGGGTTCGAGATGTATGCACCCAAACCCTCAAGCAAGTCGATTGAAGTTTGTTTGTGAGAGGGAATAAGTATGTTCATGATAGCGACCATCTATGTTTGTTATCGCATAAAATATAATCGGAAGCCCTTGCTTTTGTAAATGTTGGGAGATATCATGTTGGAACAATGGTTGTTCCATGGTTTCTCTTAGTTTTGATAATAACAAACTTAATTAATATAACTTGCTTCTACATGTAAGTGTTTCAGGAAAACAGGTACATAGTCACGAGTGACGGAACATCGTGAGGAACGATGGAGGGAACGAGTGACAGATTTAGGAAGCGCGTCTCAGAAGGAACGCAGTTTTCTATTAATGGCAAGTTACCAGATCTTCTGCGAGCAATCTTCTGAGAAGATACGACAGTTGTAGGCGGTTGCTTGAGGAGATCAAAGGAAGGATAAGATCAAACTTAACACGATCTTATCTAAAGAAATCCGAGATCATTCGATTTTGGCAAGAATCGGCATGGTTGAGGATCCAAATCACAAACAATACTTTCTCCTTATTGTGTGGGATTTGTTAAGTGGAAAATCTGCGTAATTAGGCAAGAATTACGTATGAGATCAGACTTGACATTTCTTATAAATAGCTAGGTTATAGCTAGGGTTTAAGTGTGTCCAGTTGTAGACGTCGAACTTGGAGAGAGAGCTTTTCAAGAATACGAGTGTGTGACTTTTTTCGGTGAAGAATCCACAAGTAAGTCAGTAGTTTACTTTCTTTTAGGTTTACGTTTAGGGTTGTAGAAGTCTAGTTGGTTGAACTTCAGTTGGTGTCGTAGTTGCCAGAGAACTTTGGTTGGTGCCTTAGTTACTATAGAACTTGACTTGCCTTGTAATCGTTGAAACTTAATATAAGTATTCTATTGAAAATCCTTAGAGGTTTTTTCTTTCTATGACTTGGTGGTCGGACAAAATGTTTTCCTCTCTAAATTCTGTTTTCTTATTGTTTATTTCTGCTGCCCAGGGAACATTACTAGTTCCTCTCTAAATTCTGTCGCAGTCTCTGGTGCAGCGCCACGGGGTTCGCCCCTGCGGGCGCGGGCATAGCTGCAGCCTCTGGTGCGGCGCCACAGGGTTAGCCCCTGGCGTGCGCGGGCTTAGCCGTAGTCTCTGGTGCGTTGCACCACGGGGTTCTCTCCTGGGGTGCGCGGTCTCGGGCAAGAATATTTTAGTTTGAATGCGCGGAACCGCCGAGCTTTCCGCTCGGGGTTGCCATCGAACCTCGTTATGCGCCAATTCCACCCCTCGCTTCCTGCTTGGGGTTGGAGACTCTCGAATTAAGTGCGCTATTCCACCCCTCGCTTCTAGCTTGGGGTTGGAGACTCTCGGTTCTAAGTGCGCTAATCCACCCCTCACTTCCCGCTTGGGGTTGGAGACTCTCGGTTCTAAGTGCGCACTCTCGGTCCTAAGTGCGCTAATCCACCCCTCGCTTCCCGCTTGGGGTTGGAAACTCTGGGTTCTAAGTGCGCTAATCCACCCCTCGCTTCCCGCTTGGGGTTGGAAACTCTCTATTCTAAATGCGCGAATCCTCCCCTCGCTTCCCGCTTGGGGTTGGAGACTCTCAAAAGGACGAGGTCCTAACTCTCTAAGCGAACGAGGTTCGCTAACTCTCAAAGGACGAGGTCTTAACTCTCTATGCGAACGAGGTTCGCTAACTCTCAAAGGACGAGGTCCTAACTCTCTAAGCGAACGAGGTTCGCTAACTCTCAAAGGACGAGGTCCTAACTCTCTATGCGAGCGAGGTTCGTTAACTCTCAAAGGACGAGGTCCTAACTCTCTAAGCGAACGAGGTTTGCTAACTCTCAAAGGACGAGCTCCTAACTCTCTATGCGAACGAGGTTCGCTAACTCTCAAAGGAAGAGATCCTAACTCTCTAGCGAACGAGGTTCGCTAACTCTCAAAGGACGAGGTCCTAACTCTCTATGCGAACGAGGTTCGCTAACTCTCAAAGGACGAGGTCCTAACTCTCTAAGCGGATGAGGTTCGCTAACTCTCAAAAGGACGAGGTCCTAACTCTCTAAGCGAACGAGGTTCGCTAACTCTCTAAGGAACGAGGTCTTAACTCTCTAAAAGGACGAGGTCCTAACTCTCTAAGCGAACGAGGTTTGCTAACTCTCAAAAGGACGAGGTCCTAACTCTCTAAGCGAACGATGTCTGCTAACTCTCAAAAGGACGAGGTCCTAACTCCCTTTTCAAAGTACGCGCTCTCTACCCGATCCAGAGCTTAGATCGCATTGCATGGTTATAACCGATAAAGCGCAAGCATCTTATGCTAGTTGGCGCACCTGTTTATTGTCTCGTTGCCCTCGTGGAACGAGAACACCGAGCCAAGGGGTTGTGATGGTGCTCGAAATAAACCGATAGATAAACGAGCATAATACGGTAATTATAAAGATAAAAGTCCAAAATAAGAATGATAGTCCATATGAGAAAGATGGGACAAAATAGGAGTAATGGGCCAAAAGCCAATCTCGGCCCATCTCCATACAATATTCATAGCGTGGCCGAGTTCAATTCAACAACAAATCAATGATAAGCAAAGGCATGCATCATGCATGCATGTGTTTTCTACGGAAAGAGTTGCCACCTCATCATGGCCATGCACAATTTAGCTCAAAATGCAATTGAGGCGTCCCACATCGGTTCCAAACATACAAGCAAGCAACTCTCCATGGTTATATATAGGAAGGCTATAATACAATCTTAAGGATCAAAAAACCTTTCCGGGTTAGGAATCTTTTCCTGTACCTAGATTCGATGTGCTTGATATCCGAGTGAGATCGCGCTATGTACGGTATAAAGTCCAAATGGCTTTAATTGTAACGAGGATTACAAAACAATCAGCTGAAGGGCGGGAAGGAGGAATAATCTATGTACGAAATTTGTTTGGTTGTACGGAATCCCGAGAGTTAGTATTTATTATAATCTCGTTTATAGCGCGGTTGATTTCGGGTTTCAACAGGAACTATTTGATAACTTTAACTAGTCGAACTACAAATCCATCTTTTCCTGTACCTAGATTCGATGTGCTTGATCTCCGAGTGAGATCGCGCTATGTACGGTATAAAGTCCAAATGGCTTTAATTGTAACGAGGATTACAAAACAATCAGCTGAAGGGCGGGAAGGAGGAATAATCTATGTACGAAATTCGTTTGGTTGTACGGAATCCCGAGAGTTAGTATTTATTTTAATCTCGTTTATAGCGCGGTTGATTTCGGGTTTCAACAGGAACTATTTGATAACTTTAACTAGTCGAACTACAAATCCATCTCCGAGGGAACGATAGAGGTAAAAGTGGTTTTGGAACTATCATACATTCATATCATTCACAACTATCATTGATAAATTGCTTTCATAAGTGTTTTTTTTTGCTAAACACTTTTGAAAGGGTTTGTCATAATAAAAAAAGGAGGGAAATTATTGGAACAGTGTTCGAAAACAATGTTCTTTTCTGAGGTTTGATGATTAATTTTTTTTGGATTTTACGAGTTGTTTTGAAGTGTTTCAAAATGAGCTTGATGAATAAGAACAATAGGAATCAAGGAAAAACAAAATGAAGAAAGAAGTCTCAAAGGAACTATGTATGTAATTGGAAGAGAACTTGAAGGAATCATTTTTATTAAGGGTTTTTCTAGTGTGTGCCCATGGGCACACACTAACAATGATTAGGTCACCTTAATTAGGAAGGAGAATGTAAATTGAGAAGGGGGAGAGTGTAAATTGAGAAGGGAAATATATAAATAAAGAAATCATAACTTAATTTTGGAAGAATATTATTTCCCTTTATTATTAATTTTAAAATTATTAAGTAATACTTATCTTTAAACTTCTAATTAAAGAAACATGGGCACACACTAGAAAAATCCATTTATTAAAGTCGGTTGAAAGCAAACAATGAAAGATTTTATGGAAGTTGGAAGAATCTAGAAGAAATGTCCAAATATGAAAATTTGAAGATTGTTGAAGGAATGACAAATTTAATGATTGAAAAGATATTCTATCTAAATTTATGATCTAATGAAAAACACATCAATTAGATAGATAGACAAGGTTATTTTAGGAAGGAGTCTTAGATTAAAACTATATCTTTCTTGGAAAGAAAAGATATAAGATAATAGGATACACAAAGTTACAAGGAATTCTAAGGAGAAGTACGTTCGAGCAATTGGTGATCTCGAAGGTGTAAGTGTGCTCTCGGAGCAAAGGGACTGGGACAAGGTTAGTACTTTAGAGGGTTTGGTTGTCTTGTGTTGATTGATCTTGTTTCTAAGTTAGAGAGTGACTAGGTAGTGTTCTTGTTACTCGGGTAGGTTTCTAGTGTTGGGATTATGGAGCCTGATTCAGGATTAGGCAGAAAAAGGAGTCAAAGGCGAAGCGAGAGTCGGGTTACTTGCTTGGCAAGTTTGACAGAATCTTCTTTTGGATAGATTGTGTCTTCTATTTTTGGTAGATGTGATTTTCTATCATTAATGGGTAAAAAATATTAGATATTATGAGAGAATTATGTCTTGGCCTCTTGCGGATATTGGAATATTCTATCCTTGCAAATATCTTGTTTCCATCTTTTAGGCCTTGTGTTCTCTATTTAAACCCAACTGGATTATTGTAATTAGTGTACTAGGTTAAGCAGTGTGCTGAAAACCAGAGAGCAGAGAGAGGGAAAAATCAAAGTGCTAGAGAGATTAGGTTGGACTATCAGGTCCTGTAATCCTTGTAAGTCTCAGATCTAGTGGATGTCCCTGACTTGGTAGTGCCCCCAGACGTAGTCATTCTGACGAACCGGGTCAAAAAATTCTCTTGCTTTCGCCTTTCTTTATTTCTTACTTCTCTTGTGGATCTGTGTTGCCGTT
The DNA here is from genome assembly GCA_964016875.1 of Fallopia convolvulus. Lineage (NCBI taxonomy): Eukaryota > Viridiplantae > Streptophyta > Magnoliopsida > Caryophyllales > Polygonaceae > Fallopia > Fallopia convolvulus. The sequence goes on from OZ024721.1 coordinate 6,107,604, forward strand.
ATTGTTACTAGTAGGTGACGATTTTCCCAACTCTAGAACTGAGAAGTCCGCAATCCCGCCTTTGTAATTGAATGAACAATCAATAATACAAGAAGGTCATTCAATTTTTTTAAAAGGAAGATAAATGTTTACCCATTCAACTATTAGGTTGACGTTGAATCTCTCTATAAGTAATCGTGTATGTTTACCTGCTTTATATTATTTCCGCTACCCACAGTTCTGTAATAACTGCGGTTTTTGAGGATATTTTTGAATTTTTCTCGGATATCCTTTTAACCTTTTTGGTCCGTTTTAACGCTTAATCCGATATTTTTATTGGAGATTAAATCCTAGAAAATTGTTGGTGATATCCTAAAATCACAAGGAAATGATTTTATAGATCGGTGTGAATTCTAGGATTTTTCGTTGGAAAAAGAATATTTATTGGATAAGCCGTTTTTTTAAATATGTACCGGAAAGGATTTAAAATACGAAACGGAAGCCTTAAAAATTGAAGGTAGCATGATAAAATCATGAAAAATTGATTTTATTGGTCTACATAATTTACGGGACGTTTTTCGTTTAGTGAGTTTTTCCACCCGAGGTACATAATTTTACCGCTTTATCGCGAGTCCCGTTTCGAGACGGGAAATTCGATTAGGCCGCCTTACATGTCTTAGTGGGGAAGGAAAAGCTGAATTTTACAAGATATGTACGTATAGTGCAAAAGTCTAACAAATTGACAGAGGAAAGATTGAGAGATAAGGACGACGACGGACTCGGTTGCTCGAACGCCTCTTCACCGCCGGTGGGCTGCTGCTGCTGCCATGTTTATGGAAGGAGAGGAATCAAGGACGGGATGACGACGGCGAGCTCGGGAGAAGTAAACGTCACCGCCGGTCATCTTTTCGCCTCGCCAAGCGACATCGCCGACGATCGATAGCTTGTGCGACCACCACCCATCGCAAGGGCCATCGTCGGGCAACTCCTAGCCACCCTCGGGCTCGGGGATCGAGCCATGATCGAGCCAAACGAGCCATGGGCTCGAGTGAAGGTATATACGATCGAAATTAATTAGCGGGTTGATTACGGAGCCACCGTAAGGGTCTTTCGACTCCGCTTTGCTAATTAAATTTATGGTTTTTATAATCTTGACGTTGATACGGTTCCACAGGTTCGAACCGCTCGTGAAACGGACGTCCGGATCTTCCGTTATAGCGAAGACAAGTTTTGGATACCGATTGGCAGGTAAAGGACTTCGGATAATTACTCAGGATTCGTTGTTAATCCGTTTGATCCGAGATTTGGTAATCTTTAAGAACTGTTGTTGGTGACAATTTTTATTTAGAAAATTGTTTCAAAAGTGAAGCGGATAATTAGTTATAATTCCGCCAAGATGACTCCTTGAAGCATGATAACTAAGGATTTATTATATATCGATATTCGGAAATTAAATCGTTTATCGATTAGGAAGTTGTAGGAGTTGAGAATACAACTAAGAAGTGTTTCTGTGAGCTCGTTGCTGAGAAATCCTTTTGTTATATTGTCAGAGGGATGATACAGATTACTGTTGGAATTGCCAAGGACGTCGAGCACGCCTTATAAGGCAAGTGGACGATTCTCTCTTGCGTTATTGTTATTAAATGAGGAATTGGACCCCATTTAATATTTGCATTGGGAACAACTTGTATGATTAATAAAATATGATAGGTTGTTATATTTGTTAGAAATAATGACCATGTTGTTTATTCAGTTTCGCGTTAGAACTGGATTTAGGTCCGTTATGTGTGACCTTGTTTGTTGTCTCATGCTGAGAAATTATTGTGAAGTAAGTTAGTTTTTCAGGGGTAGGAGCCGAGTCTCCGATGACCTCTTTATAACACAGTCTATGTTGGGAGGTTTAGCTCGTTACTATCATATCCCAACATTCGGGTCATGACTCATACCTCACTCAACGCTGGAAGAGGTGTTTATGCACTCTAGCTAAGTGCAAATTGGTACTAGGTGTTCGTCAATGATCATGGATTTCGTCCCTCTCATCTTGACGTCTCCATGTACAGGTGGATTCTCTGCGGTTTTAGCCGCTTAAAAGTTACCAACATGTTTGTGAAAAGTTCTGAAAGTAATGAAGATAAGTGCGTTAGGCACATTAATGTACCCGAATGGTTAGTCTATTCGATAACCATTCTTGCTTCCGGTTATGAATGATTCTTAATCAAACTTTGATTAAGTTAATCTGAATAGTCGATGGAGGCTTTTCAAAATGTTATGTGATGAATATGAGATTCCCAACAATTGTTTATGCTTCTTAAAGAAACCACAAGCGGTGGTGTTCTCTCTTTTGATTATGCGAGTCTCCTTCTTATTCTCTATAAGACTGCTAACTGTTGGATCATAATCCGAGTCTATTCGGATTTTGGATGCCAATATGTTTAGTTACAACCATAAGAACCAAGTTAGTTTCTCCGCTTGCTAGTCTATCATTAGACTAACCCATCCATTTTCTTTTCTTTTATTTGGTTGGCTGGTGTCCACCGTTGGTTTACGATACATCAGGTTCTTTTTGGAAGTTGATTCAAGAGGCGGATTCAGATGTTTGAAGCTCCAGAAGTTGAAGAAAGATTTCCAATGGCTATACTTGAGTGAAGATCATGATTGAACTACTTCAAAGCGAAGTTGAGTTTCAGAAATAAGAACTCAAGGAAGACTTGTTGAAGATTTTTGTTAAATAGAAGATTGTTCTATTTATTTATTCTTTTAAGTCAAGGTTTGTATAAGACAAATTATATTTATTCCGCTGTAATGTTTCTTTTAGTTTGTTCAGTTAGTTTAAAGCCTTGGGTAGCTTCGGTTTAGTCTTAATCGGGGTTACTGGCGGTAATACCTCCAGGGTAGGAAGGGGGTGTTACAAGTTCCTTGACTGATTCTAACACACTTAGATGCTTCACTTACTAACATGTTGATTTCAACTAGTAACACGCTAATTTCTCATCCTCAAATCAACTTCTTTTTTTTTGGTGAAACTTGATTTCTACTGGTCTCTTTTTTTTGTAGGAAGGAGAGGCGACACTCTCCGGCCTCTCAAGGGGGCATTTGATTTCTACTAGTCTTAAGGCCAAGCAAAGACATCCTAACTGATTTCATCGTATTCTTCTTCTATATTAACCGGAGAGAGGGATTTAGTGAAAGTTAAAAGTCCAATTTTTCGTATTGCAAAGATATCATTCTCGTCGTTTAGTTCATGTATTTACAAAGGATTGCTGGGGCCCCGTTTGGATGCCCATCAAAATTGGGCTAAATCGCAGAAAAATTGGGCCAAATACACACTAGGTCCTGTCCATTTGCACATTTGTTTTATGATCCTTTCAATTCAGGAATTTTTATTTCTCGAGCATCAAAAACTTCTGAAATTGGCTTCTTGCAAAAGTTCCTTAGGTAGTTTGCAAAAGTTCCTTAGGCTTCTTGATGAACTATGAAGTTAGAAATATAGTTTTTTTTTATAATGTACCTTTTGGGTGCAAATTAAGGATATTTAATTTAGAAACTAAAAACTCTCAAAGTAAAATAATAAACCCTATAAAAATTATTACAAAAATCAAATTTTAATCAAATATTTCCATTTAAGGATTCTTATATAGAAAAATCGTAGAAGTATTTGCATACTTGCAAAAGTTCTTTTCTTACTTGGCATAAATGGCAAGTTGGAATGTCCTTGGGCAGTTTGCAAAAGTCAGTAGCTCAAATTCAAATGCATATATGTACATGAATTATAAGTTGTATAAAGTGGCTGCATTGATAAATAAGATGGTGAACCTGATTTTTCGCTCTTGAAAATTAGTACAACTTTAACCCATTGCAGGATCAGTGATTGTGATACGGACGGCATTGGAAATACGAGACCGGTTCGGATTCGTCGTCACCCGAAACGATACGAGGATTAATATTTTAGATATTTTTATAGTTTATATATTTCGAACATTATTAGTATTTTATGTAATTTTTATAAACTAGAGCTTTCCTCTCTTTTCGGGTTTTCTTTACGGTTCTTTCCCGGGACGCCTTTTTTGAACCGTTAGGGCTTAGGTATAAATACTCTTGGTTTCACTTCTTATAATTTATCCAAGAATAGTTTTGCCCAAAATTCCTTTAATTCTCTCTTTACTGTTTATCCCGAGTCGGAGTCCACACCGGGCTAGGCTCAAACCCCTTGACCAACAAAGGTTCGATACGCGGTCCACACCGGGCTCGTATCAACTGGTGCTTTCATCTTGAACCACCATGTCTACACCGACGGATGACACCGCCACCACACCCGATCTGCGTGAATTGATGCTTCAACTGACCGATCAGATTCAGACGCTTCGATGCGATCTCGATCTGTAGAAGGCTAGCAACGCTAATCTGCGCGAACTGGTTCAGGGACCACCGAACCCTAGTGCCGCCATCGCTGCAATGCCGATCGCCGCCGCCCCGTCCTCGCAATCTCTCGCGGGTTGGCCGCCGAACACAAACCCTAATTCCGCACCGCCCAACACCACGGGCTGGCTGCAGCCGGCATGGGTCGCCAGCGGTGCCCCACCATCGTCGTTGGGTTGGCCGCCACTGAGCGCTACTCCAGGGCCCTCCAATCTGCCCTCGGCTTCGACAACTTGGGCCGTACGCCAAACCCCGGTGTCGAACGGGTTTTTCCACCGCGATCCATGTGCGAACCCCCAGTCACTTAATCCGGATAATCGGGTTACAATTAGGGCTCCACCGGGACACGAGAGCCTTCCGAAAATGCGTGTAAATCCTCCTCGCTTCAATGGCACGGATCGGAATGGGTGGATTTTTGAAACTGCAAGCCTATTTCGATTACTTCTACACAGCCGATCATGATCGATTGAGACTCGTCGGAATGCTGTTTGATCACCCTGCATCCGACTGGTTCCGCTATCAACGTCACAATTATTGTGGTGAAACGTGGTCTGCTTTCTTGCGCTCCATCCAACAACGTTTTGACCCGACATATTATGAAGATTATGTCGGACATTTGGCCAATCTGAAACGAAAAACGACGGTCATTGATTATCAATAAGAATTTGAAGCTTTGTTGAACAAGGTTACTGGCTTATCTGAAACTACACTGGTATCTTTATTCAAAGCAGGTTTAAAACAACCAATCCGCCGGGAGTTGAATTTGAGAAATCCGGTGGCGTTAGCGGAAGCCTTTGTGTTAGCGCGAGAGCTCGCCGCGTCGTTTGTCGATACTACGGCGCCTTGGACAACGAATCGCCGCACATGGTCACCAGCCGAAGGACGCCAGGCGACTCCACCACCGAAAACACAGCCGACGCCTCTACCATCTCCGGCCAAAGCAACACCGACCCCGTCTAACTCTAACGATAATTACTCCACTCTTCCAATTAAACGTGTTACTATGGCTGAACGTGATGAACATACTAAAAAAGGCTTGTGTTGGAATTGTGATGAGAGGTACACACGGGGACATCGTTGTACACCAAAATTTCTGGCGTTATTAAGCTGTGATGGAAGTGAGGAAGACGACATCGAAGATGAACATGAAGAACTCGCTGTCACGGGGGATATCTCAAGCCTCAATTCTATGGAGGGTCTTCCGAATCCACGTTCTTTGAAATTAACCGGAGATATTACGGGGCTTATCTGTTGTGCACACATCAATGTCTGAGTACCGCCATCTGTTTGCAAGGGCACACTTTCTCTATTGATTTATATGTCCTGGCTGTTCATGGACCGCAGGTTGTTCTCGGCGTTCAATGGCTGCAGACGCTGGGTACTGTCGCTCATGATTACGCTAAATTAACTATGCAGTTCTCTTGGAATGATGCTACTGTGTTTCTGAAAGGCGACAGGCAATTTCCGAAACAAATTTCTATGTCCGCACTTCACTCTCTATGCGCTTCTGACGCGATCCTGGAGTGTTTTGAGCTTCTGAGTATTTCTCCAACATCGTCCCCTGTGATGGACGAATTTCCGGCAGACTTAATTCCGGAATTGCGTGACGTACTCACGCGCCACTCTGCCGTGTTTTCTGTGCCGGAGGGCCTTCCACCGCCGCGAATTTGGGACCACCATATCCATTTACAACCGGGATCTAAACCCGTCAATGTCCGTCCCTACCGTTATCCGCACTTTCAGAAATCAGAAATTGAACGGCAGGTGAAAGCGATGATGGATCAGGGAATTATTCAACACATCACAAGTCTGTTTTCTTCCCCAGCAATTCTAGTAAAAAAGAAAGACGGCAGCTTCCGCTTCTACATCGATTACAGAGCACTTAATAATATCACGGTTGCAGATAAGTTCCCTATTCCCACCGCTGATGAACTTTTTGATGAATTACGCCATGCAGTTATTTTTACTAAGCTTGATCTTCGTTCAGGATATCATCAAATCCGAATGCACTCTGCTGATATTTATAAGACCGCTTTTCGGACGCATGATGGTCATTTTGAGTTTTTAGTCATGCCATTCGGACTGACTAATGCCCCCATCAACTTTTCAGGCGGCTATGAATCACTTGTTTGCTCAGTATTTACGAGATTTCGTTATTGTCTTTTTTGACGATATTCTGATCTATAGCCCATCTGTTGAAGATCATGCTAACCACCTTGATACTGTCTTACAGATTCTTCAGTCTAATCACTTCTTTATTAAGGGTTCCAAGTGTTCTTTTGGTACGGCTAGAGTGGAGTACCTGGGCCATATTGTGTCCGCAGGCAACCTGTTAGCGGATCCGGCAAAGTTGTCAGCCATGTCTGATTGGCCGACACCTCGATCGATTAAGCAATTGCGGGGCTTCCTTGATTTGACAGGCTATTACAGGAAATTCATTCGCAATTATGCTCTGCTCGCAGCTCCCTTGATTGACCTTTTGAAGAAAGATAAATTTACTTGGTCGGAATCGGCCGCCTTAGCCTTTCAGCGCTTGAAAGAAGCCATGCTGAGCCCGCCTATTCTGCAATTACCCTATTTCTCCAAGGACTTTGTTGTGGAAACGGATGCTTCTAACGCAGGTGTGGGCACCGTGCTTTTACAGGATGAACGACCACTGGCATTTTTCAGTAAGAAATTGGGTCCTCGCCGCCGCGGGTCTTCCGTATATCATAGAGAGCTCTTTGCTATTGTTTCTGCTGTTCAGAAATGGTGACAATATTTGCTTGGCCGTGAGTTTCTGATTCGCAGTGATCAGAAAAGTCTTAAAGAGCTCCTTACTCAAGTTATTCAGACCCCTGATCAGCAATTCTTTATGCGAAAGCTTATGGGTTACAAATTTCGCATTGAATATAAGTCCGGCGCTAGCAACCGCGTGGCTGACGCCCTTTCGAGATGCATAATTGATGATGACGCCGTGCTTTCTCAGTTGTTGTCGTTCTCGGCGCCTCTTCCATACGTGCTACAACGCTTACGTCAAGAAAATACTGTTCTGCCTGATCTGCAGGCGTGGCACGCCGAGTCCAGTTCCGGCACATTGGCCGCCCCATTTCAAGTACACGACGAGATTCTTTACTATGGCCATCGTTTGGTGATGGGCGCTGCCTCTCCCCTCAAGGCCGAGATTCTGGCCGAATTCCACGCCTCACCCACTGCCGGCCATCTAGGCGTGGATCGCACTTTCCGTCGCGTCGCCGAGGTATTCTTTTGGAAGGGTATGCGCGCTGATGTAAAGCGCTTTGTGGACTCGTGTTTGATATGTCAGTCCACCAAATACAGTACTAGTAAACCAGCCGGATTACTTCAGCCTCTGCTTGTGCCTCAACAAGTTTGGGACGACGTGTCCATGGATTTCATTACGAGATTGCCTTCGTCCCGTGGTAATACTACTATTTTAGTGGTCGTTGATCGACTCTCCAAATATGCACATTTCGGCGCACTAGGGACTTCATTTGACGCCCCACGCGTGGCTGCTTTGTTTGTGGATCTCGTGGTTAAACTTCATGGTATTCCGACTTCTATTAAATCCGACAGGGATCTTATTTTTCGTAGTGCATTTTGGTCAGAATTACACCGTTTGAGTGGCACTAAATTGCGCCATAGCACAGCTTATCATCCGCAGACGGATGGCCTGACAGAAGTCAAGAATCGTGGTTTGGAACAATATCTCCGTGCTTTTACCCAGGGTCGGCCGCGACGTTGGTTTGATTTCCTTCCATGGGCCGAGCTTGCCTTGAATTCTATGATTCATGAGGGCCTCGGCATGTCACCCTTCAAAGCGCTGTACGGCCGAGACGCACCGCCGATTGTGCGGGCTACCATTCCCGTGGGCCCCCCTACACCGGCGGCTGAGGCCATGCGTGATCGGGAACAGGCCACCACATGGGCAATTCAGCTTGTGCCAGCTCGTGTTGGGCAAAACGGAGGGCTGTTGTCTTCGTGTGCAGCCAACGAGGGTGGGCTACTATAGTATCTTCGCTTTCTCAGCAACATGGCGTATGATGACGACGGAATGATGGTGGCGGCGCCGGAGTTATCAAACTGAAGCAGGAGGTGGCTGCTCCACTTTGTGAGAAAGACAAAGTCCAATTCACATATTATAATATACTTGTTTCCTCATAAGACTAGAAAACAAGCTAGTGGAATTGGTTTAGACCATCTTATCTCCTTGCACGAGAGCTTGGGTTCGAGTCTCATGAAAGAAACTCTTCTTCTTTTTACCACTCTACCATATAACTTTGTTACACTTTTTAAAAATTTAAATTTTCCGCTAAATACAATTTAACTTGCCAAAAATTCATTCATAAGAAATAAATTTTCTTTTTGCAAGTTTTATCATTTATAACGGATTTGAATTAAGTGTAACTCTTCACTTAATATAACTCGAAAGTAATATCTCTTTACTAAAAAGAGAGGATATTACACCCATCTCAGGTTTTTAAGATTGAAACCCGATCAAGAAATCAATGGATCAAGAGTGACCCAAATCTAGTCGATCCAAAAAAACTAAATTGGGTCAAGAATTTGTTGGGTTGACTTGACCAACCCAATAAAGTAATATTTGTTATATTATTAAACTATATTCAATCAATGTATTATTAAACCCAATGGCCAATTCATATTCTTTTTGGCCTCACGGAGTAATTCTTTTTAGCCCCAATCTAATATTATTGGACTCATATTTATTACTATTGTATTTCTCAAACAAATTCAACAAAAACATAAAAATTTTAATCTCAAATATTTCATAAATTGAAAACCAATGATTCTACATTTCTGACGAGTTTAATAACCATATATATAACTCAGAATAAGAAGACTAAGATAGGTGGTTAGAGTTAGACCTGTCAAAACAAGATTCAACTCGAAAATCGATTCGACCCGTCCCAATTTTTTTAAATTGAAACATGACCTGAAAACTAATGGATCAAGAGTAACCAAATCCGGTCGATCCGAAAAAACTAAGTTGGGTCACCGACTCGTTTGATTGACTCGACCAACTCAATAAAGTAATGTTTACATTACAATTGATTATTTTATTATTAAAATTATATGAAGTTATTACTTTATATTATTTTAATAGAATTTTATTTTAATTGGGTTAAGAAATATAAAATAAAGTTTACATAATTGACAATCATGACTCGTTGGATCAACTCGAACTCGTATCAAACTCATAACGATCCAACCCGATTAAACCCCTAAGTTTAGCGACCCGACAATCGGAGACTCATTTTGACCCGAACCCGATTGACCTGAACTCGACCTACCCGACCAATTTGACAAGCTTAGTTAGAGTAAATGGTTTAATAATATAATAAATAATACTATTAAAATCAAATATATATTTTTATATAATATGTGATAAATTGCAAAAAGACTATTATCAATCTTGCATAGTATAGTAATAATTAGAGTTGTTAAAATTTGACCCGACCCGCAAACCCGATCGAAACCACCCGAAAATTTTAGGGTCAAGACTTGAAAATTTGAACCCGAAACATGAAGCAAATCGAAATCCGATAGACCCGCAACACATTAGGTTGAAACCCGAATCCCATTGGGTTGACCGATTTAGTATATTTATAAAATGTATAAAATTTATCTCAAAACATATAATATATTTTATTATTAAAAATATAAAAAATAATATATTATAATTAAATATTATTATTTTATTAAAAATTTAATTGACATGCTTGCTGGTCAACCTGACCCGTCCGAAAACACACAGTGACCGGAATAATCTATGTCCACTACACCATTCTGCAGATTTAGCGACCATAATTTAGCGACCACATAATATGGTCGCTAATTAGCGAGCATATAGATGCCAATGATCGCTAATATGGACGTCAAAATGGGGGAAAAAATCAAACCAAATTAGCGACCACGTGGTCGCTAATACGGGCGTCCACGTGGTCGCCAACTCTATATGGTCGTAGTAAATACGCGGGCAATTTTCCTGCCAGCCATCGGCGGCCATATGGTCGTTATATTTAGTGACCATATGGTCGCGACGCACGAAACCCATGTCAGCGACCATATGGTCGCTAATTATAGCGACCATATGGTCCCCAACACACCAACAACCACATGGTCGAAACATATAGTGACCATGTGGTCGCTGACATGGATCAGATTTTTTGGCGGGCAACATCAATTTTGGCGGGTAATATCCCGCGTTTTTGAGACCACATGGTCGCTAAAAACTATATTTGGTAAAATTGCCGCCATTTCAGCATATATACCTAGGTTTGTATAAACTTCACTCTCATTCCGCTACCTTAACACAACCTCATACATTGCTCTCTCCAAAAAAATTCAAAAAAGAAAGAAACAATCATTCACAAATCTGAATTGATTCTATGAAGGAATTCCGTCAATTTTTACCGACAACTTTATTAAAGTTTTATATTCTATGAGTTCATTTTTTTTTTATCTATGATAAGTTCAATTTTTATGTGCTTTGAGTTCATTTTTCATATAATTGGATTTTCACATAACTAAAAAAATAATTGATTTTTTCTCAATTTTTATATATTTATTTATTTTCAAATATTTTTACTTTTTTAAAATTATGTTTTTTTAAAAAAAGTTTTAAAAACGTTAAATATGACACTTCAATTTTTATATAATACGAGTTCATTTTTATACACTAGAAGTTCAATTTTTTTATGTTAGGAGTTCAATTTTCTATATTGTATGAGTTCAATTTTCATATTCTATGAGTTCATTTTTTTATCTCTGATAAGTTCAATTTTTATGCGCTTTGAGTTCATGTTTTTTATAAAATTCGATTTTCACAAAATTCAAAAAAATAAAAAAATAAAAAAATAAAAAAATAAAAAAATAAAAAAATAAAAAAATAAAAAAATAAAAAAATAAAAAAATAAAAAAATAAAAAAATAAAAAATAAAAAAATAAAAAAATAAAAAAATAAAAAAATAAAAAAATAAAAAAATAAAAAAATAAAAAAATAAAAAAATAAAAAAATAAAAAAATAAAAAAATAAAAAAATAAAAAAAATAAAAAAATAAAAAAATAAAATAAAAATAAAAAAAAATAAAAAAAAATAAAAAAATAAAAAAATAAAAAAATAAAAAAATAAAAAAATAAAATATTGACCAGTCAATACATAGTAAATGAGTAAATCAAATTGTTGAGATTAGTCCTCATTTTAAGCCTATTCCTTACCAAAAGAGTGATTTTCACCGAAACCATGCCCGTGGGTTATGACCCATAGGGTCATGCAATCACCCTCCTATCTTTTGGGTCAAAATCAAATAAAACCATGCATTAATTGTTTCTCTAACATCAATTGCAATAGTAAATCCATATGTGTTAGGAATATGTTCTGTAGTTTTTTTTATGATAATAAATCTTATGGTTTAATGTATTATTTCTTTGAGTGTTCAAGAAGCAAAAGTATATGAAATTACATTTAAATAGCTTTCGGTATCTAATCAAGCAACTAGGATTTCAGAATAGTATGTATCATGATGTTTCCGTTTCGACTTTTACATACAGTGTACCTGAACAAAAAACAATTTTATATATTCAGATCTACCTAGTACATTATAATGCAGAAATCATATGTCTGTTGAAAAAATTACGCCACGTGGCATTGTTTGAATAAAATAATGTCAGATTTTTTTAATGATAAATATTATTATAACTTGAATTATTCTTTGTATACATCTAATATTTTTAATAAAATAGATAACATATATATATATAATTTTCTATCTATAAAAATTTCTATATGTGGGTTGATATTTTCTATATTAATTATATGCACACATCTTTTAACAAAACTTGATTTAAATGATAATATTTTCAATATTAGTTTTATACAATTTTGTTATCTATATGTTAAACTTTTCTAATATAATGAATTTATTTATAGAATATATGATATATTTTAGTACATGCTATATTTTTTATAAGAAACTATGTGGACATTTAATTGCATGAATAAATTAATTTCTATTTTTTAAATAAATATTATAATAATATCAACTTATAGATTGAATTATATAGATAGAATTAATATAAATCGGGACCTTGTGATAAACTTGTCATTTTCAATTAATATATAGTTTTGTGTAGATTTCTCCCATTAAAATATTTAAAATTATAGTGATACTATCCGTACATGGTACGAGATTTCAACTAGTTATCTTTTATCTCATTTTTATACGATTAGCAATATTCCAACACAAGATTAACAATTATAATGTAGATCGAGTAAGGATCACAATCGAATTCTGTTGTAAGAAAGTCGAATATGATTAAATTAAAGCCCAAAACACTGATAAAACAAGCTAATGACATGTTAAAACATAAAAGAAATTAAAGTTCGTCTGGCATGTATGAAACTTTTAAAAAAAAGCCAGTCTCATTCTTCCAATCATACAACACATGCAACTTTGATCTTTATCAAAGTGGAAAAGCAACAAACGTATATACACCCACATTACATAAAAGCAGTATCCCATGACCACCGTACGTACCTTTACATTATTATTACTTAGGGCTGCGTCTTACTAAAACTGCAGCCCTATCGACAACATTCTGCCAGTCGACCTCTTTCTGCCAAACTTGTTCGTCGTTTTTATGGTCCGTTTACAATTTTAGAGCGGATTGGTTCTGTTGCTTATCGCTTAGAGCTTCCGGCTTTAGCTCGCATTCACAATGTTTTTCATGTGTCGTTGCTTCGACCATTTGTTTCGGATGAATCCCCAATTCTACCCGCCTCACTGCCTACCGAATTCCTCTACGACCGCCCGATTTCCCATCCGTTACGAGCTACGGCCAGTCGTGAGGTCCTCGCTGAAGGACGCCCTCGGACAGAGTGGTTAGTTGATTGGGACGACGGCGCACCAGATTCATCTAGTTGGGAGCCTGTAGATATGTTGCACCGTTTTTTTTTCCTGATTTACGGCTTGAGGACAAGCCTATTCTCATCGGGGGAGAGAATGATACGGACGACATTGGAAATACGAGACCGGTTCGGATTCGTCGTCGCCCGAAGCGATACGAGGATTAATGTTTTAGATATTTTTATAGTTTATATATTTCGAACATTATTATTATTTTATGTAATTTTTATAAACTAGAGTTTTGCTCTCTTCCCGGTTTTTCTTTACGGTTCTTTCCCGGGACGTCTTTTTTGAACCGTTAGGGCTTAGGTATAAATACTCTTGGTTCCACTTCTTATAATTTATCCAAGAATAGTTTTGCCCTAAATTCTTTTAATTCTCTCTTTACTGTTTATCCCGAGTCGGAGTCCACACCGGGCTAGGCTCAAACTCCTTGACCAACAAGAGTTCGATACGCGGTCCACACCGGGCTCGTATCAGATTGATTCCTTGTACAATCCTCAGAATTTAATGCAAAATGAACTTGTTAGGCTTCAGTTGACGTTTGCCATTTTTGTTCGAGTCATTCTCAACTCCTACACAAGCTAAATGATCTTTATTTGGAGTATTTGAAATTCAGGAGCATGTGAAAATGAGGCTAGCTTATATCGGAAGTACAATCTTTCTATAACATTTTTTTTGTTGCAATCTTACCATAACATTAAATGGGTGAAGCGTAAAATCCAAAAAATAAAATTGCAAATGGAATCAAATGTAATCCATTAGATTATAATAAAAAAAATTAAGATTTAAAATAAAATTATCGATAGAATCAATTCACAACTCTATGGGATCCCATTTCATATATTTGGTTTATATTCAATTGGAAAGACGTGAATGGATTTTTCAGCTTAGAAAATGCCTAAAATTACAACTGACCACCCACTAAATTAATTTTTATGAACAATTTGCTTTAATTATTTTTTGTATATGAAGTCAAACATGGTTTATACATATTTGTATATGTTCATATGGAGCCTGACAGCATTTCTGCCGCTTGTTATACCGATGGTTTTTGAAAAATTCATAGATCTCAAGTATGTCAAACTTATAAAAAATTAATATCTAAAGTGATCATTAATAAATTGGATGCTATTTAATTTGGTCCTCAAATGTAAATAAATTGGATGCATATATATGAAATCCAAAACAGGAATGTGTGTTTGAGCTTGGTAGAGTAGCACAATCAACAATGCCTGTCTAGATGGATATATGATAATTGATAAGGACACTACTTTTCAAAAATGGACAATCAACATTTACAATGAAATACTATTTGCTAAATTATATTGTTGTCATAATTGATAAGGACACTACTAAGATTTTTTTTTTCTTTTTTGCCTATTTCCTTGATCATCATACAAATTTTCTCCTCTTCACAGCCACAGGTACTTGATTTTTGCAACCTTTATTTTATTCAATTTCATGTGTGACCGTTTGTTTAATTTAGATCTTACCGTTCAGAAGCTCTTTATTATTGGACGATATATCGGTAGATTAAGAGACGAGTTTGGACATTATTGGATTTCATTTTCCTTCTATTTTGTTTTGTGATCAGTTTGAATATCATACCAGCTGCATGTGGCCAGTTTTTTCAGTAACTTAGGATTTCAATGACAAGCCAATCTATCTGATAAGTATTATTAAACTGCGTTTCTGTTTTAACTATAATAATTGTAAGCTCTGTTCTTCCTATAACGTTAGGAAGCCGAACTATCTCCCACATCCACTGTTTTAAAATACCTTCTAGGTACCGTCTAGGTCCCGCTTAGGCGCTGAAAGGTCCTAACTCGTTTAGCCGTCCAGACTGCCTAGACCACCGTTCAAGTCATCTAGGCGCTAGGCGGTCCCTCTCCGCCCATCGTCTGCCTAGCGTTTTTTAGAACATTGCTCACATGCCTTTTTTTCTTATCTATCTTAATATATTATAAAACAAAAATTATTTATGTTAAAAAATATTAATATAACAAATTATTTTAAGAAATTATATTATACTTACTAGAAACTTTACCTTATTATTTTTAAATTATAGTATTATATTATATATTATTTTCTATATATGATCTTCTCTAGCTACCAATCTTTATATTAATATTTTTTATTTAAAAACATTATCCTATATATTACAAGTCACGTTCAGGTGGCATTAATTGATAGGGTAAAAAATGCGGGCATTTTTGGACCGCTAGATTACATGTATGAACGGTCATGATTAAAACAAAATGATTTAAAAAAAAATACAAATGAGAGACGCGCGTTAGTTTTGATGGCATAGGACGTAATAATGATAAAATTTGTGTTGGCAAGACAAAAATACTCCTCACCTAAAAATCACATCTCAAATCATCTTCAACCTTCTTCTCTGAACAAAACGCCGCAAAGCACGATCGCCTCAAGCAACTAAACACATTTGTGGGGGAAATCTACCATCAACTTGAGAGATCTATTGCACTCTAGCTCAATCCAAAGTGTCGACTTCGGTTCATCAAAAGCATGAAGAAGGAAACAAAGAAAGGTATGCATGAATTGGATTTTAATTTTCTAGGGTTTGTTTTTAGGGGTTCAAATAGAAATTTGCTTGCAATCTACAAGTGCTCCATGTTTATGATAGCAAGTTTGTTTAATTTTCTAGTTTAAAATTCTAAGTTGCAAAGAAACAACTCAATCGTATAATTTTTTTTACTAAAATCAATTAGCCTCGAATTCCCAATTTTTAGCCCTTTGTTGTTAGTAAGTAGAATAAGTATTCACTGATTTTCACATGTATTGGTCGGTGAAAAGAAGATTGTTAGTTCATTGTTGAAGCTGTCTACTAAGTCCTTTTAGGAGAAATCTCAATGTAAGTTTCTATAGATCTTGTTATATTAGTGACAAATGAGAAATGTGCATTTGACACTTGAGAAATTATATATTTGGTAGCCTATTAGCTCAAATGGTAGAGCATTGTGCATGTGTACATAGATGTGAGTTCATGTCTTTTTTTCATATCGGTTTCTCTTTTAGTTCATGACTTTATAAGGTATGGTTCATAGTATTTCTTCTTATGGTTCATAAATTTTGTACCATGCTTTTTTGTTCATAACGATTGTTCTTTTGGTTCATGTTTGAATAACCTTAGGTTCATCAAAGTTCATCTTATGGTTTATGTCTTTTAGTTCATGCTAGTTATTATTTTCTTTTTTGATTTTTGGTTCACAGTACTTGTTCT
Source organism: Fallopia convolvulus (assembly GCA_964016875.1). Lineage (NCBI taxonomy): Eukaryota > Viridiplantae > Streptophyta > Magnoliopsida > Caryophyllales > Polygonaceae > Fallopia > Fallopia convolvulus. The sequence goes on from OZ024721.1 coordinate 6,124,170, forward strand.
TTCAATTCATGTTTTTGTAAGCTAGGTTCATTATAATTCATATGGTTCATGACTTTTAATTCTTAATAGTTTATCTTATAGTTCATGTCATTTGATAGCCTATTTGCTCAAATGGTAGAGCAATGTGCTTGTGCACACAGATATGGGTTCAAATCCCACATAGGCTAATACTTCATACGGTTGGTTCATTATAGTTCTTCTTTTGGTTCATGATTTTTTAATCTCAAGTTCATAATAGTTTATCTTGTAATTCATGTCTTTAAAGTATACTCGTTGTTATTTTCGTTCATAACTTTTGGTTCATGACATTTATTCTTTTGGTTCGTATATTTATAAGTACAAGTTAACAATATTTCATCTTACTTAGTTCATATTTTTTAAGGTTCATGAAATTTAAATTGTAATAGTTGTTATTTTGTGTAATGTATAATATAGTTCATAAATAATATTCTATTGGTTCATGTCATTATATGGTTAGGTTCAAAAAATTGTCAATAAGGTTCACAAATTTTAATTCATAAAATATGTCATGTATTGTATTTCATAAATGATATTTTGTGGGTTCATGTCCTTATGCGGTTAGGTTCATAGCAATTGTCATAAAGGTTCATGAAATTTAATTTACACAATACTTGTTATTTGTTTTATATATTTTAGTTCATAAATGATATTTCGTGGGTTCATATATTTGAATATTAGGGTTCATAATAAGTGCTCTTATGGTTCATGAACTTTTTGCTCGTAGTAGTTAGTATCATGACTTTAATTGCAATTTAAACGCATGGAATGTCAATATGGTTCATGACATTTTATCAAAGAAGAAGCAATAAAAATAGAGAAGATTTTAAAAGGTAAAAAGAGCCCAAAATTCTAAAGTTTACCATTTAGGCATTTAATCGAACACATGATGGGCAATGAAGAAAAGTATGGCCATTAGCCTTTGTTTTCAATCCAAAAGTTCAAATCGCAATGCAAAACATACACAAATCTTCATACATTTGGGTAAAATCAACAAAAATCGGTGCAAGGAACACAAATACATTGAAGAGCAAAGCTCACAACTTTGAAAATCCCTAAATTTGATATAAACCATTTAAAAGCAACCTATAACAAAATCCATGAAGAGATAACAAAAATTGGGGACAAATCAACAACAAAATAGATCCAGAATATAAGAAGGGAGGAGAAAATGAAAAGAGGAGAAGAATTTCGATCAAAAAGCGTTGAAGTCGATCTGCACATGTACGAAGCTGGAAGATGGTTGAATAGTAAACATGAGGAAGAAGATAACAGAATAGCGAAAGACGAAAATAACCCTCCGTATCCTCCATTTATAAAAATTCACTTAAACGCGTGTAAGCATCTTGGCCATTAAAACACAACGATCGGACGGCTCACACGTGCCCGCATAAAACACTGTAGTGTTAATACGCATGTGATCGTAATTCTTTATTACGGAGTAAAAGATAAGAACTCTAATACATAATCTTACTTATATAAATATGGCAATTTAATGGATTGAGAAATAAGGATTCATCTAAAGAATAAGAAGCAGTCAAAGTCCACCGACCCCCCCCCCCCCCCCCCCCGCCCGGTCCCCGCTTGCTTATATGATAAGCCAATTCTCGTAAAAGGTATGTTCTCTTGCTTGCTAGAATTCTATTCTCTTGACACAAACTCGACAATTAGTACACCTAGCGAAGTGGTTTAAAAGAAAAGGTTAAGAAAATCTCAATTAGTGCACCTAGCGAAGGTGCGCTAGCGCGCGCATATATAAATATATACATATATGTATATGTATAGGGAAAATGATTTTGGAATAGTTAATTTGACTTGTTGTATTTTACTATTCTTAAATGACACGTCATTTTTTGCAATGAAGATTTGATTATTTAAGAGTGATATATGCTCAAATTTTTGAATGGGATAGAAAATTGTTCGTGAATATTCAACGGCCAATTTGAGAAATTGATTAAAATCTAGGAATGAGGACTAATTATTGCGTGAAGATGCCGCTTGCAAACAAACCAATGAAAGGAGGAAATGTAAACGTAAAGACATTGCTAGTTAGATACTCGTCACATATCATGCCTAAGCGGCTAAGCCTCAAAACCGTCTTGTGGTGTTAGTTCAAGTGTTGAAGGATAAGAAGAAAGTTAGATGTCTTCGCCTTCTAGAGTGCTAATCCATCTAATCCAATACAAAATACTCAAATTTGCACCTAAATGAAATATCAGTATTAGCTTGTCAAACAAATTAAATGTTAATGTACAGTGGTTTGAATGAATATTGTTGACCCACTTGATATAAATAAAAGGTAACATGGATTCCTTCACGAAGCTTAAAGATGCACAAATTATAGCATCATGCGTGGTGTTATTATTGTCACGAGAAAGGTTCATAAACGATTTTTTTGGTGCGATGGGTATTGCTCACGTGAGTCGAAACGAAGACTTAATAGTACTACCTTAAAAACTTTAATCATTTCACTAGATGCCCAATTTCTAATATTTTGGTTTTATGATATTAAAATTTTCTCTAGATTACCAATTTGACATCATTCAATTCAAAATACAAATATCATGCTCTCAAGAAATATTTGTATGGAAATTATATGAACCACAAGGAAATCGGTCTAGATATTGCACTACAAATCTACCAGTCAAACAAGAGAAAGCAAGCTGATTAAGGAAAGGGACATTTGTTATCCTCCATGCAAAATCCCCCAAAAATATATAGCACCTTTTTTATTCTCCACGTTCAATCTAAAATTTCTTGATATTTAACACAACCCTCCATTTTCCCAATCTAAATTTATAAGTTTCACGGGAAAGCCTCTGAGAGAGGTTTTTTACTACAAAACTTTTTCTAAAGTTGAATGATTTTATGTCATTTCTCGATCTTTATGTACGTGGTATATAGAATTTCTTATTTTAATTCTAATAAAAAATAAAAAAAGTACACTACGAACTAAAAAAGTACATTAGTTTCAGGATTGAACTAAACTCATACAATATATATTAAAAAACAATCAATATATTAGTTTTATTTTTGGATAGGATAGCTTTTTTAGATCAGATATGTATAATTTTTTAAAAGTATATTCTTGCCTATATTAATTTTTATTAATTATTTTTAGAAATGATAGTTTTTTTTATAAATAAGATACATATAATTTTTTTAAAGTTGTTTTGGATAAAAAATGACCAATTAACACTTTAGTGTCCTTGATAGGGTTTGATAGCCAAAGGGATACGTACAATTGGATCGGGTTGACGGGAGAACTGATGAAAATGATTAACAAAAACAATAAATAAGTAATGAAATTAAATGCGAAATCAATACAAATGAAGAAGAAATGTTTATCTACTTTTATTAATCATAAACAAGAGATTACAAGCTTAGATCTGGGGTTTAGGACCCTTAGTCATGCGAAAACTGCTAGGAAGACAACGGTCAGATGCTAGCAGTCTTGCTTAGACGACAGCGGTCTTCGAGAGCAATGTGAGTTATGAGAGTGAAAGATTACAAGAGAGGGGGAATGATTGTGTACCAATGTCTATCTGGCGAGGCTATGCCCTTATATCCCTAATATAGTAGGGAGAATCACATATAAGCAGTTACAAGATCAATAATAAATTTCCTCCTAAAAAATAGGTCGTGGACGTTGTGGAAGATATGGTCAAAGGCAGTTGTAACTGACCCGAAGATCTTGGGATCTCGTTGGCATTGCGGGATAGTCAAATGAAGATGACGATCTTCAGTATTTGTGACGATGACGGTCTTCAGTCTTTGTGACGATGACGGTCTTGAAATCGTACTTGGATTTTTTGGGTCCAACAAAAGTATCCTTACTTATATCATTTTACTTAAAATTTAACAAATACAAATAAATAATACAATAATATCGTAAAAACCTCATGGAAGGAATGAAAACTAAAACTAATTTACATGTATGTTCCGTTAACTAATTAACCTAAAACGGTTTTTCGAAAGAAAAAAATCTAACCTAAAATCATTAGCTTATAATAGTAATGACATGCCTAATTATAAAGGTTCAGTATAGCTTAATCTAATATGACCACAATTTAATCCTAGTTTTGTAGAACCTGCGCAATATCGACCTGCCTAATTAAATTAACCAACTTTTAGGATGTAATTCAAATGGAACTCCTCAACATTAATTATCGTGACTTGTATGTATTGACTACGTTAGCCAATCATTCAGCATTTATTATAAATAAAAAAACGCAAACATGTCTTAAGCACTGTATTACGTTTTGATCGTGATCAAAGAATATTATTACGTTTTCAGTGTACATTATAAGTACTGAATAATTATGTGTTACATACGCTATTAAATACTCTGTATCGTTTGCTGGTCTGAGAATCTTTCAATAATTAAACTGTTTTTCGAATTGTATTCATGGAGCATGATTGCATATATCATGCTTTCACCATGTGGTCACAAAATCGGAAATTGAAAATAACATATTGGAACTTTATATGTATTCAAATCATTGAATGAATTCAAGATCCGTGTATTTAAAAATGGATCTGAATGGAAGGGACATGTCTCCATTATTCATTATATCATGTAATTACCATTTGACATTAATACAATAGTATTAAATAAACATGATATAACTATAATTTATTAAACTGTTCCTATAGAATGACTATAATTTATGCTAGTTATATAAAGATAAGTAGGAATTAAGTATGAGCACAATGCTGTTAAGAGATTATTTTTATGGTATGTTAAGCAAACGAAAAGCATATTCGCATTGTTAAGTTGAAGTGAAAGTTGACCCTTGTACAACAACGCGGTTTGAGTAGACCTCGAAAGGTAATCTCGTGAGTAGACCCATTCAAGGGTAGTCTCGTTGGGTGTAGCCCCTAAGGCAATCACCATCGACCCACTTAAACATCTTATTAAGTTACTTGGATAAAGGCTACGAGTCGAACGATTAGATCGATCTTTCCTTCAACGTATATTGTCCCTATTTCATGCCAAGGGTTCACGCAATATCGTTGTGGGATAAAACGTATCAAACGAAACAATAGACGTGTTGGCAAGACACATCTATTAAGAACAAACGTACCTTGTTTGAGTCTCATGATTCCGCTTCATTCTTCACTTGAACGAAGTCTTCTTCTTTCCATGACGTGCGTGGTTCCTCCTTCACTTGGATGAAATCTTCATGCACCGCCACTTGAGGTTTCTTCTCCACTTGCACTTGAGAAGATCGATCCATGATATCACTCTTGTGTTGGATTTAATTTGAGAAAACTCACACAAACAAGCCCTAGTCAAAACCGACTACAAGAGTCTTCTTTTCACCGAATTTGTGTAGACTTGTGTCGTCTCTCTCGTGTGCAAAAATGGACGACCAACCACCCTTAAATAGGCGTGTAAATGCTGTCCAAAAACTGCCCACAAGTTGGTTACAAAGTCGGTTATAGAAAAGAGAGGCCGAGAGTGTTTTTAGGAGAGTTGGTTACAACTTCCTCCTTCTCTTTCCTTGTCATCATGGACGTCTACATGCATCCCCCCATGGACTCCAAAATGGCTTAAAAACCAGCCTATAATTGGCCCAAAGGAAAGCCCAAAAATCCAATCCAAAAGGCCCAAGACTTCTGCCCAAATGGCAAGGCATGAGGCCCATGCCATGCGCACATGCTTGCGGCCCAACAGCCCATATGCGCGCCCCATGGGCCGGCCCACCTAGCCCCACACCTAGCTAGCATAGCTAGGTACCTAGCTAGGTCACTTACCTAGTGTAGCTGACCCTTAGCTAGTTGAGCTAGCATCCAACTAGTTGAGCTGGCTTGAGTTGCGTTTGAGCTCGTTGAGCTAACTTTCAAGCTTCTTGAGCTAACTTGAGCTAGTTTGAGCTAGTTTGAGCTTCCATGAGCTAAACCCTAACTACATGAGCTTCTTATAAAGCTTATACAATGAGTCTAGAGCTTACTCAAGCTCCTAGAGCTATCTCTAAGCTAGTATGAAGCTTAAATACTTCTCTCTAGCATACATAGCTATGTGCCAAGCTAAACTCAAGCTTTGGTTCTTGCCTAAAGCATTCTCCAAGCTAAAGTAAAGCTTCCTAACTTCATTAGATAATGCACAAAGCTATAAGACTCAAATAGCAAGTTCGAAATCATACCTTAGCTCAATCGAAGTCACTCGACGCCTCGTGCCTTAGCCATAGGCGCGTCACAAGCTCCTCGCATCCTACCTTGGTGTGTCGCTAGCACCGCGCAGCCCTTGTCATGCCATCGTAGCACCAAAGGTGCGCCCCAACCGCCATCACATGAACCTCAAGACCGTGCACAAGGCGTGCCCCCATTCTTCCGAGTCTCGAACCTCAAGATCGAGCCCTTGGCGCGCCACGCACTTGCACCGAACCGATGCACCGTGCCACCATCAAGCGATGCCGCCTCCTCGACGCGCCTTTGCCTAATGTCGCGTCATGTGAGTTTCATTCCTTGGCCTTGGTGTGCCTTTACCTTAGATCATTTCTATACATGACAACTCTCTTTAACCTCAATATGCTCTTATAGGGATTTCATCATCATCATTGACCCAGTGAGGCTCCGCAGCGGAATCTGGTGGGGTCAAGATGGGGATACCCCTGCCCAAGGGAAAGGGGGTACGCCCGATAGACCCAAGAAAAACTGAAATTCAGCTATGTGATAATAATAACTGAATTTAGTTAGAATGCACCAAAATTGATATAGGGACTAAATCCATCTCAAAGGCGGTGTATAAAAGCCAATGCTCTTATAGGGATTTGATGACTTTACACAAATCACCAATAAGGGACATGTCTCCATTATTCATTATATCATGTAATTACCATTTGACATTAATACAATAGTATTAAATAAACATGATATAACTCTAATTTATTAAACTGTTCCTATAGAATGACTATAATTTATGCTAATTATATAAAGACAAGTAGGAATTAAGTATGAGCACAATGCTATTAAGAGTCATTATTTGTATTATATTGCTTGACTTCCAATTACGTACAAAACTTGAATGAGTTACTTCTTAGATCTGAAAATGGTATATCTAAATTTGTGAAACTGTGTTGGTCTAGATGCAGGAACGAAATTGAATGCAGCTGGTGCAGTGTTGGAGCCCCCTATATTTGTGTGGATAAATTGACATCACATTACCCTTGTGTTATGAAGAAATAAGAGAAAAGTGATTCACACAGGAAGAAGTGTTCAAAAGTTGCTGGAAAAGCATAAAGGGAGAATAGTTCATTTTTTTTGATAAACACCAGCATCTTAATTACTTTCCAAATCAGCGCAAATTACATCATAGAGTGTAAAGCCCGAGGGTTTAGAAGCGCTATCCCATGCCAACCCGAAGACTTCCCAGGAGGTCACCCATCCTGATACTACTCTCGCCCTTACGCGCTTAACTTTTGAGTTCTTTGTCCTCACTCGAACCCAGAAAAGGAAGAGCTCGTGTTGACATGGGGAGCACCTCAATCCCTTATAAATTATCGGGGTGTTACAATCTCCCCCACTTAAACACTTGATGTCCTCGTCAAGGCCCAAGGACCGTCCTCTAGGTCGAGTCACCGCCCTCTGGACCAAGTGCACTCATAACCTAGACTCGGCTCTGACACCATTTGTAAAGCCCGAGGCTTTAGAAGCGTTATCCCATGCCAACTCGAAGACTTCCCAGGAGTTCACCCATCCTGATACTACTCTCGCCCTTGCGCGCTTAACTTTTGAGTTCTTTGTCCTCACTCGAACCCAGAAAAGGAAGAGCTCGTGTTGACATGGGGAGCACCTCAATCCCTTATAAATTATCGGGGTGTTACATAGAGTTCAAGCGGAAAATACAAATCACTCTTAAGCAGAAAAGGAGCTTGTGGTTTCTAGCGCCCAAGCCAGTGAGCCACTTTGTTGGCAGTTCTTTTGCAGTGTGTCCATTTACAATCATGAATCTGAGCACCTGCCTCCAAAGCCAAAGCAACAGTATCTCCAAATGTAGATTGTGGGATGTTGCCTTTAGTCGCTGCATTGATAAGTTTTACAGAGTCAGATTCAAGAATGACTCTATGGAACCCCATTCCCAGCCCAATTTTCAGCCCCCACAACGCTGGTTCCGCTTCCGCAACATCGATAGTCGAACCATCTTGAATCCTATGGGACCCTATAAAAACCACATCACCATCTGAATTTCTTCCTACCACGCCAATACCACAGTTCTTATCTTTTACAGCTCCATCTACATTGATCTTTATCCAGTCCAGTGGCGGCTTTCCCATTTCTGAGGAGGTTTGCTCTACAAGACACCACCCTTCTCTCCTCTTTTCTAAGCACGTAAGAATTCTTCATGTTGAACCATGCAATCTTCAACAACCTCTTCTGCCTCCACGCAATCATTTGAAAATAAAGCTCGATTGCGAGCTTACCAGATTTTCCAACAAAGCATAGCCCAGAGACCAGTCTCATTCTCTGATTTTTCCATAATTTGTTCAAACCAATCCAGCAAGGAGCGTGACACCATACCCGGATTACGAAAGTCCGGAAAGCGATCTCAGACTAGTTGTGGCAATTTACAATCAAATAACGCATGCATAATCGTCTCCTCCCTGCCATAGAATTCACAACACGGATCAGTCACAACTTTCCTGCGCCAGAGGCTAGTCTTGTGATAATGCTCATAGACATTGTAAAACTATGGACATTAATAAAGAGGGTAAATGAAGGAATTGAAACAGATAGAACGCAGGGCTGCTCCTTTTAATTTGGAGCATTTACAAGTTTGTTTGGAATGATTGGCTAAAGGAAAAATTGCTCCAAATATCCCAACCTTTCATTTGGTTGTGCACTCTACCCCGACCTTTTCAAATTTCACAAAATATCCTATACTTTTGGGATAGTTGCGCACTCTATCCTCGAAGTGTCCACATTTTGAGTAAAATTATGAATTAACCCATCTCTTTTTCATTTTGTAACAAAAACATCCAACTCATGTACAAACATTTTTTTTTCATTTATAACATAGCCTTATAGGTTTAATTTTCTCATTTAAAAAAATATAATTACTTTTATTATTTGATAATATAAATCACGCCTTTATAATAACCACATAAATCATTAAATCATAACTTTTATTTTACAAAGTAGTTCATCTTAATACTTTTTCATTATTATTTTTTAAGAAAATCGACACAAGTAAAAAAGATTTCATAACCTTTTTATAAAACTTATGTTATAGCTTCTCACCCTTATAATTAACCACATAGATAATTAATCCATAACTTTTACTTTACAAAGTATCTCATTTTAATATTGTTTCCATTATTATTTTCGAAATAAATTTAGATACAAGGAAAAAAAATTCATAACCCTATTAAAGTCGAAGTTATGACTATATATAGTGTATAACTTATGTTCTGCCATGTTTATTTAAACATAGTGTCGCAAATTAATTAAATAAAAAATATTGAATTAATCATAAAATCAAATATTCCTTTTTAGTAAATGAAAATTTAAAAAATCAATTATTTTAAAAAAAGAAACCCAAACAAGGCATTAAAAATATTTATATTTATTTTATTTTATTTTCGAAAAACAAAATTTGGAATCGATGATTATGCAATAACTTAATATTTTCAAACTTTTATAAAATAATTTTGTGAAAATTCTTAATAATTTTTGTCTAAAATTATTTCAAAAATAATAATGAACAAAAGTATTAAGATGAACTACTTTTAAAATCAAAGTTATTGACTATAGATTTATGTGGTTAATTATGAAGTGGAGAATTTATATTAGCCAAATAATAAAATTAATGACATTATTTTCATATAAATGAGAAAAGTAAATCTATAAGGCTATGTTATTGCTTTGGACCTTACCCAAAATGTTACTAACCTTAACCAAATATATTTGTATATAAAGGAAATTGATTATTTTAAATTAATTTCTAGTAAAATTGATTTAGAACAAAAAGAGATCTAAAGTGACTATTTTTTAATGTTTTAATCTTTATAAAGACAAGATCTATAATTTTTAAAAATTATTTGTACACAAGTTGGGTATTTTTGTCATAAAATAAAAAGGTGAGGAGTCAATCCATAAATTTACCCAAAATGGGGACGCTTCGAAGGTAGAATGTGCAACTATCCCCAAAGTATATGATATTTTTTTAATTCGAAAATGTCGGGGTAGAGTGTGCAACTGAATAAAAGATTGGGCTATTTAGAGCAATTTTTCCTTGGCTAAAGAAAGAATGGTGTAGGATAGCAGGCCATGTACTAATATGCAAGATGAATGCATCACTAGAAAAATGAATATGAAAATAAGACATGCTCATATACCTTTATTAATTTATCGTGAAATTAGGACTTTGGAATTGTAGGGGTATGGGTAGGAAATCTTTTTGGCCAGAAGTGGACTCGTTTTGTAAAATAGAAAGAGTACAAATAATGGTGATTGTTGAAACAAAAACTAATAAGATCTCGAGTGACCAGGTTTGGCGTAAATTAGGCTTTGATAACATAGTTTGATCACCGGTTGAAGGGTGGGCAAGGGGTAAGGAAAGAGCATGAACTAGTAAATGAAGAAATCTCAATCCTAAAACATGAACAACGATACATTATTATTAAATATACCAATTTGACGACAAATATCACAATGGCTATTTGTTTCGTTTATGCGCCTCTTAATGCAAGGCTCAAAGAAGAATTCTGGTCAACCTTCACTAATGTAATTCTAAACGTTAATTTGTCGGTAATTGATATTGGCGATCTTAATGAAATTCAAGACCAAATTGAAACATTAGGTGGAGCTCACCTGGAACAAAATAGATTTGATCGATTGATTAATTTCAAGAATACGTGTCAATTAAGGGACATTCCTTCGAAAGAAAATATTTTCACATGATGAAAGAACAAAACTGAGATTGATAACACATATGAGACACTAGATAGAGTCTTGGTCAGCAACCACGTCATCCAATTGTACCCAAATATTCAAACAAAAAATCATGCATTTACAACGTCTAACCATTGTAAACTCTCAATAGATCTAACAAATGAGGAAATATCAAAGGCCCGACCTCTTAAGATGGAAAAGATGTGGATGCATCGTAAGGAATTTAGAAATGTGGCCAGGCAAGCTTGGCGGGTTGAGTACCCGGGATCCAATGTTTAAACTTATAAAGAAAACACAACAGCTAAAAAAGAATGCAAAAAGTGGAATAAACAAACCCTAGGAAATACCTTTGAACAATGAAAAGAAATTGAAAACAAACTTATCGAATTACAAAAATAGATCCTTATTTACCCACAACCAAGTGTAATATTAAAACAACTTAGACTGATTTAACAAAAAGAATGCATCTTGAATTTCCATAAAACGTATTGGAAGCAAAGGGCAAAAACTTAACACGTAAAACTATCGGATGCAAACACTGACTATTTCCATAAGATTGTTCGGGACACACTTGGAGGAGTACCTAAATCTAATAACAAGTGAAGTAATTGAAGAGGACAATGCCTTGCTGACCATGCCAAGGGAAATACAAGTGTACTTTCTATATCAAGATCTTGCCTAACAGCATCCGTTACAACAACTACACATCTAATGCAGGAAGATGGATCAATCATAAGACTGCACAAGCCAACAATCTAGAACAAACAAACCAAAACTTTATGCATAGACCATGCAAAACCAACCCATGTTGTAGTATTGCTACAACAATAGTGCTTAATAGCTTGCTTTATAATTTCTCTCATGCATCTTTTTATTTCTTGGGGAATGGCTTACTAATACGACCCTGCTCTAGCTCAGACCCGGTCCTGGCCCTCCCGAGACGGCCTTGACCTTGGATACCCCCTTGATTTAGGACTTAGTCTTGTTTTATGGATTTTCTCTATTTTTAATATATTTATATTTATGTTTTATTATTTATGTCCTATTTTTAGTATTATGGATGTTGGGCCTTGATTGCATCCAGGCCCAAATTAACCCCTCCTTTTAGTCTTCCTAGGGTTTGTGTGCTCTCTATATAAAGAGACACCCCCCTTGGATTATTTACGCTTGATTATTGATAACAAATTGTTGTCAGAATTGTTCCAAACATATCTTAATAGACGCCACCATTCTCTCCTCAAACTATCTTCCTCTTTCGAGTTCTCCCTTCAATTCGAGCCTCTTATTGCTACACTCGGACTTCTCTCTTGATTCTAGGTTTCAACGCCCCAATCTATAGGTTCCAAGTTTAACGAGACCCAATATGAGTCCAAATTCAAGATCCTCTCGTGAATCCGAAGACGGGTTCACATCAATTGGTATCAGAGCTTAGGCGGTTTGAACGGTTCCTTCTCCATTTTCACAAAAAAAACAGCCTTGATTTCTACCCAGATTTCGACAACAAAAAGTTCTTTTTTTTGCAATTTTTTCTAGAATATTGTAGATCTTTTCAATACGAGTTCGGGAATATAAAATTTTCTCAAATCGGACTTCGTTTGCCCATCAAAAGGGCCGAAACATGATCGATGCACACTTGTCAGAGCCCACCCGCGACGAAAGCTAAGGCCCTAGCCCGAGGTTCCTTTTGTAAAGGATCTTAATTATTAAAGATCTACTATTATTTCTATCATTTTATTTGTTATTCTAGGTATAAGAGAATCTTTTGGATTGTGAAAGATATCCTAGTTACAAAAACAAAAAAAAACAAAAAAATCTTGAGGGGTCGAGTCATGTCTTGGACTGCCTCGCAAATGTGGGACGATTTGGACTCTTGGGATCGACCACATCGACGAGTCAACATTCGTCCCTATCGGCCGCTTCCAGAAGACCACCAGGATTGGATCCCACCATACCGCCTTTGTAATATCCCTCATTTTCATAAAGGATAAAAATGTAATTTTACATTTCCCTTTAACATAATAAAATATTTACATATTTTATTTTTTAAAGTTATAATGTTACAACACTTTAAATGTTATAAGGTTAAAACCTCATATGAAAGGTTATAAAAATTATGTTCTCATATTAAATATGAACCATAAGAATTATGGTTGTATGATTATTATAATATGATAAAATATAATCATGAATAATATGAGTTGTTTATTATTTAAAATTATAAGAGAGTAATTACAAGTGATAATACTTATGGAAAAGTATATTTCTAAAATTTATATAAGTGTTTTAAAGCTAAAGTTTAATAAAATAAATTGCTTAAAGTTCAAATGATAACTATCTATTTTATTTGGAGTGCAAAAGTTAAGGTGGAAGAACATTTTTATCACTTTTGCAAAACAAGAGGGTTGTTTGTGCAATTTCTCAGAAATGAATTGAAACCTGATTGGGTTGTCTTCAACCTTGAGCCCGAATTTTTAAATGGCCATATCTCACTCGTTTCTCAACGGATTTTCGATCCGAAAGATGTTTCGGAAAGCTCACAAAGTGTTCTACAAAACCACTTAATCAATTGTTCGAATTAATACAAATTTCTGGGCCAAATTTCTGTGCATTTAACGTGACCTAATAAGGATTAAATGGTCGAAATTGGCTCTTAAAAGCTCGAATTGGATGGAGATAATGAGGTGGAAGGATAAGATTGAGTAATGAGGAGTAATTTGTTGGTCAATGTACGTTTGGTTTCAGGGTACCTATTAAAATCTGTATAAAACCTGAATTAAGGCCAATGGACGTTTGGTTTCAGGGTATTGAATTGAGAAATCCGTTTTGGACATTTTAGGCGTCGTTTTGAGTGCTATAAAATCCCATTACGAATTTCATTCCGTCACACACATTTTCCATTCAGAAAGTTTCTTCAAAAACCCTCTCCAATTTGCCCAAATCGGCTCGGGAATAGGTTACCTTTGTTCAACGAAAAACAGAGTAGGGCTCGGTTTTTAGGCTCTTTCTCTTTCCACACTCAATCAAAATTTTCCCATTTTATATCATTGGAAAGCTCTCTCTCTTACGGTTCCAACGCCTACTCAAACGCCTCGAACCGACGTCGGACGAGGGAGAACAAAGGATTTGAAGTTCGCCATGTTTTGCCTCTTCCGAATTGCTGCTGCATTGAAGGCCCGTGAGCAGGTCGGGCCCGACCCGGCCCGACCGGGCTGCTCACCTTTGTAGGTATATTAGATTTTTAATTCAATTAAAAAAAATTCTTTTGTTAAATTTAAATGGGTAAAAATGATTTAAATTGACTAAATGTTAAGAATTTGGTATTTTAATTATAAGTATTTAAATTAACTTGTGAATTTTTAAATCGGTATTTTTTAGTTTTCATGAATAAATTGGTATTTTAAAAAGGATGTTAATAAGAGGAAGAATTTCTTATGGATAAATAAGATTATTAATAAAATTTTAATTATTTATAAAGTAATAAGGTTTTCCTTTAGATTACTATTAATAAATATTTATATATACATATGTTGAGGTTAATATATTATAAGGAAAAGTTTAAATTGAATGATATGAAGAATTTATAAAATTCATAATTTAGTGTCATTATATTAATAAAAAAGAAATTATTAATATAATGTTTAAAGTTTATATTTTTTTTATAAACTTAAATCCGTTGTCATTCCTCGGAAAATCAACGCTATCAAATGAACAAAATAAATTGACGACAATTTATTTTGTGGCTGATTGAACAGGAATAAGTTCTTAATCGCGAGTGATCGTTTCGTAACCCATCTACGTCAATTATGAGGCAAGTGGTTTGGGTTCGATTTCCATGAAACATCCTTTATGCATCACTTGTTTTATCAAAGCATGTCTCATACCGTGTTATATGTTTTCATATGCTTTTAAAGTATTTTATAACTATGTTGGGAACTCTTGTATGTAATAAAATGAATTTAGGATTTATATTGTTCTAGATTTAATGACATGTTATTTCTAGTCGTACTTAGGTTACGCTAGATGGATTGTAGGGCCGTTGCCTTGTGATATGTGTGCCTAGATGAGTAGGCTTGTGTTTGCGTTCTTTATGTTGTACTCGTCGATTCATTAGACTTTAATCTTGAGCTGATGTTCTACTTGTAAGACCATGGTCAGTACCCGCTCGCTCAATGAGGGGTGATGGCACGTAGCTCGTGTTAGTCTGGGTTCGCCACCCAACCTTTGAGGAATTACGTGGGGTCGTAACCCACATCCTTCTTACTTAAAAAATATGCTTAATTCCAAGTGGAATGATATTGTGATCATTAAAATTGGTAGAGATTAAATAGGCGCCTGATGGCGACCATTAAAATGATAGGAAGGCTAGTACAAAATGGAATGCCATCCCTACTCTCGGATTCCGTAATTCTCTGGCTCCAATCTGAATTCGCACAACACGTATGCGGTGAGGTTGGTAGAGGGAAACGTGATCAACGAGGGGTTTAATCACCCACCTGACTTAATGTGTGAAACCCAAGTTCCCAACATAAGTAAATCTTTCTTTATAAACCGAGACTCACCCTTGGGTGATGTTCTCATTCTGTTTCTTCAAATCATAGTTTTCCTAGGAGGCCCGAGGTCTGAGGATGGGACCGACTTTCATTCGGTACCCGACATCCCAACTCGTCCCTTCCTAAAATCCGAACCACCTTCAAAAACCCCATTTGCTTAGTCTGTCACAAGACTAATCGACCGTTTATTTTCCTTGCATGGTCGGCTGGTGTCCATCGCATTTCTCGTCGCGACACATCAGGAGTGAAGTTCTACGTCGAGGACCACGAGGAGCAAGCTTGAGGAGCAGCTAGAGTGAAGGTGGTTAGCTTGGAATAAGTTAGAATAATTTTAAGGGTCGAGGTTCCGACTTGTGGGACCCTTCTCATTTCAACTTTGTATCCGTTCAAGTTTATTCAACTTTTGTATTCGACTTTCGCATTTGTTATAATATATCTTCCGCATTTTAAAGTTTTTGGTTAAGTTCTGTAATTACTATAAGCCTTGGGTGACTCTGAGAGTTTAATCTCGGGGTCACTGGTGGTAATATCCCTATATAAAAAGGGGGTTTTACAATTATGGTATCAGAGCCGAAATTTTATAATGTCATTCCTTAGGTCGATCCTTAGGTTGTATCCCGTATTAATGTGCCATACGCAGAGGTATGGCTGTCTTGTACCTTTAGAGTCTAATGTCTAGGGTACATATTCTCGGGATAGATATTTTTATCTTCCTTGGTCAATCTATCTTAAGTCTTAATCGAAGTGATGGTTGTCAAGTGATTGAACCATCTTATGTCTTGTTATTTAGACCGATTTAAGTCTTTTTACCTTTACATAAGTGAAGTTGCCAAGTAATTTTATGAAATAAAGAAACTCCTCTCGGGGATAGGTTTTTATTTCAATATTCTATTAGTTTAAGCTCAAGGATAATTCTCTTCTTAAAAGCTTAGTCTTTAAAAGTTTGCATAAAAAAATATATGTTTAATTGTGGTCAACTCATTTGAAGTCGTTATGCAACCATCTATACCAATTTACGGTCAGTGAAAATCACATCTTATTTCGTATTTGAAGAAAGACGATTAGTTTCATGAAAATTTGATTGTTAAAATTGTTATAATAGTTTTAAGTTTAAAATAAGGAGTTCGTGTCCTTTGATGAATTTTTTTCACATGTTTGAAGCATTGAACTGATGACCAATAAGTGTTAACCTTGCTATCCTTGGTCCATTTTCGTAAATTTATTGTGGGAAACTTTCTTCGGTTTTATGCTATTTATAAAGTAACTTTCTCTACGATTTTCATGGTGGTGAGTAAGAATGTATTTTGTCTTCCATCTTGATCACATGGTAAGGCAAGATCGCATGTCTTATTCCTGTGGAAATGCAGTAAAGGGGTTAGGTTGGCTCGATTTCCCATCCTGATCACATGGTGGAATGTGAGAACCTAAGTCCTTAAGGTTCGATTTGATAAAATGAATTTTTAAATGTTGGAATTCTTGTTTTATAACCCAATGTTTGAGGATTCAAGGGTATCAAGATTTTGTTTGGAATTTAAAAATAACTATTCTTTCTATTAAAAAAACAAATCAA
Organism: Fallopia convolvulus; assembly: GCA_964016875.1. NCBI lineage: Eukaryota > Viridiplantae > Streptophyta > Magnoliopsida > Caryophyllales > Polygonaceae > Fallopia > Fallopia convolvulus. The sequence goes on from OZ024721.1 coordinate 6,141,204, forward strand.
ATAAATGCTTTACAAATTTTTTTGTGGGTGATAACTCATCATATATTTTGTTAATAGCCTTGCCTAAGCTATATGACAAATATTCTATAATACATCAAATGACATAAGTATTTTTAATCATGTTCAAGTTATAAAAACATAATGTCTATCAACTTTGGTATTTAAGTAGAGTGATTTGGTAATGATTCTTTTACAAGCAATAAGGATGTTGGTGAACATAAAAAGAAATTACGTACTTCCTACTTTCGAACCTTTTATAATTGTTTGATATTTGAGCCAATTGCTATGATTCAATTTCATTGATTAAGGTTACTTTTACCAACCAAATCTTTTGTTTAAACTAATGCAAAATCACCTTCCATTTTCTTTTATTAAAATTCAAGTTGTTACTATGCCAATGTCAATAATGAATAAACTCTTCATTTCATTATAACCTTCGTCTCTTGTTGAATAGTTTAATATCATCAATGTCTCTCACCTGGCGTATAGTTCCTTTCTATGTCTTTCACATCCTTTGGGTATCCATAGAAGCATGCCAACTTCGTTTATAGAGCATATTGTGTTGTATTCAACACAATAATTCTAATATCTATCTAATCTTAAATCCTCGTATATTACTCGGATTTGTTGTTTGCGTCATTGTTGGTTGTCTTCACAGTACTCCATGAAGCGGTAATTCAAACAAGATTGGATCTTGTAAGTTGTAATTCCGACTGAAGTTAGCCACAAAATTAAGCGTTATTACGATGCTATCTATTATGAGCGTCGACTTAGTTTCGCGGACGAAACTATTTTTAAGGGGGTAATATTATAACCGCCCGCGTTTTTATTCCATAAGAATCATTTTAAGAGTCGTTCTTTGGATAGCATGATAGATCGTGAGGTGTATATTTTCATAAGACAGTACCTTACCTTGATCTAGTTTCGCGGACGAAACTCTTTTTAAGGGGGTACTATTGTAATATCCCTCATTTTCATAAAGGATAAAAATGTAATTTTACATTTCCCATTAACATAATAAAATATTTACATATTTTATTTTTTAAAGTTATAATGTTACAACACTTTAAATGTTATAAGGTTAAAACCTCATATTAAAGGTTACAAAAATTATGTTCTCATATTAAATACGAACCATAAGAATTATGGTTGTATGATTATTATAATATGATAAAATATAATCATGAATAATATGAGTTGTTTATTATTTAAAATTATAAGAGAGTAATTACAAGTGATAATACTTATGGAAAAGTATATTTATAAAATTTATATAAGTGTTTTAAAGCTAAAGTTTAATAAAATAAATTGTTTAAAGTTCAAATGATAACTATCTATTTTATTTGGAGTGCAAAAGTTAAGGTGGAAGGACATTTTTATCACTTTTGCAAAACAAGAGGGTTGTTTGTGCAATTTCTCAGAAATGGATTGAAAACAGATTGGGTTGTCTTCAACCTTGAGCCTGAATTTTCAAATGGCCATATCTCACTCGTTTCTCAACGGATTTTCGATCCGAAAGATTTTCCGGAAAGCTCACGAAGTGTTCTATAAAACCCCTTAATCAATTGTTCGAATTAATACAAAATTTCTGGGCCGAATTTCTGTGCATTTAACGTGACCTAATAAGGATTAAATGGTCGAAATTGGCTCTTAAAAGCTCGAATTGGATGGAGATAATGAGTTGGAAGAGTAAGAATGAGTAATGAGAAGTAAATTGGTGGTCCAATCGATCAAGCTACCTATTAAAATCTGTATAAACCCGAATTAAGGCCAATGGACGTTTGGTTTCGGGGTATTGAATTGAGAAATCCGTTTTGGACATTTTAGGCGTCGTTTTGAGCGCTATAAAAGCCCATTACGTAGTTCATTCCGTCACACACATTTTCCATTCAGAAAGTTTCTTCAAAAACGCTCTCCAATTTGCCCAAATCGGCTCGGGAATAGGTTACCTATGTTCAGCGAAAAAACAGAGTAGGGCTCGGTTTTTAGGCTCTTTCTCCTTCCACACTCAATCAAAATTTTTCCATTTTATATCATTGGAAAGCTCTCTCTCTTAAAGTTCCAACGCTTACTCAAACGCCTCGAACCGACGTCGGACGAGGGATAACGAAGGATTTGAAGTTCGCCATGTTTTGCCTCTTCCGAATTGCTGCTGCATTGAGGGCTCGGGCCCGACCGGGCTGTTCACCTTTGTAGGTATATTCGATTTTTAATTCAATTAAAAAATAATTCTTTTGTTAAATTTAAATGGGTAAAAATGATTTAAATTGACTAAATGTTAGGAATTTGGTATTTTAATTATAAGTATTTAAATCAACTTGTGAATTTTTAAATCGGTATTTTTTAGTTTTCATGAATAAATTGGTATTTTAAAAAGGATGTTAATAAGAGGAAGAATTTCTTATGGATAAATAAGATTATTAATAATATTTTAAATATTTATAAAGTAATAAGGTTTTCCTTTAGATTACTATTAATAAATATTTATATTAGGGTTGGGCATAGGTCCAAAACCGGACCGGACCGAACCGGACCAGACCGGACCGGGACCGAAATCCTCCAAATCTTTGTACCTAGGACCGGACCTAAATTTCTCGGTCCGGTCCGGTCTCGGTCCAGGTCCGGTCCGGTCCGGTCCAGTTTTGGACCGGTTTGGACCTGAATATTATTTTTTTTAAAAATTAATATTTTTCAATGAAAAAATTATATTTTTAATAAAAAAATTACGTATTATTTATGAAAATTATAATGTTACGAAGTATATACATAAAAGTGAAACTTAAATAATAAAAAATAAATTTTATAACATAAGAAATATTATTTATATATATGAATTTATAATTTTATATATATTTTAAAAAAGTCAGTCCGGACCGGACCGGGACCGGGACCGGAATTTCTAAAATTCATGAACCGAGGACCGGACCGGTTAACCCTCGGTCCGGTCGGTCCGGTCCAAAATTCCGGTCCGGACCTAAATATGCACAGCCCTAATTTATATATACATATGTTGAGGTTAATATATTATAAGGAAAAGTTTAAATTGAATGATATGAAGAATTTATAAAATTCATAACTTAGTGTCATTATATTAATAAAAAAAGAAATTATTAATATAATGTTTAAAGTTTATATTTTTTTTTATAAACTTAAATCCGTTGTCATTCCTCGGAAAATCAACGCTATCAAATGAACAAAATAAATTGACGACAATTTATTTTGTGGTTGATTGAACAGGAATAAGTTCTTAATCGCGAGTGATCGTTTCGTAACCCATCTACGCCAATTATGAGGCAAGTGGTTTGGGTTCGATTTCCATGAAACGTCCTTTATGCATCACTTGTTTTATCAAAGCATGTCTCATACAGTGTTATATGTTTTCATATGCTTTTAAAGTATTTTATAACTATGATGGGAACTCTTGTATGTAATAAAATGAATCTAGGATTTATATTGTTCTAGATTTAATGACATGTTATTTCTAGTCGTACTTAGGTTACGCTAGATGGATTGTAGGGCCGTTGCCTTGTGATATGTGTGCCTAGATGAGTAGGCTTGTGTTTGCGTTCTTTATGTTGTACGCGTCGATTCATTAGACTTTAATCTTGAGCTGATGTTCTACTTGTAAGACCATGGTCAGTACCCGCTCGCTCGATGAGGGGTGATGGCACGTAACTCGTGTTAGTCTGGGTTCGCCACCCAACCTTTGAGAAATTACGTGGGGTCGTAACCCACATCCTTCTTACTTAAAAAGTATGCTTAATTCCAAGTGGAATGATATTGTGATCATTAAAATTGGTAGAGATTAAATAGGCGCCTGATGGCGACCATTAAAATGATAGGAAGGCTAGTACAAAATGGAATGCCATCCTTACTCTCGGATTCCGTAATTCTCTGGCTCCAATCTGAATTCACACAACACGTATGCGGTGAGGTTGGTAGAGGGAAACGTGATCAACGAGGGGTTTAATCACCCACCTGACTAAATGTGTGAAACCCAAGTTCCCAACATAAGTAAATCTTTCTTTATAAACCGAGACTCACCCTTGGGTGACGTTCTCATTTTGTTTCTTCAAATCATAGTTTTCCTAGGAGGCTCGAGGTCTGAGGATGGGACCGACTTTCATTCGGTACCCGACATCCCAACTCGTCCCTTCCTAAAATCCGAACCACCTTCAAAAACCCCATTTGCTTAGTCTGTCACAAGACTAATCGACCGTTTATTTTCCTTGCATGGTCTGCTGGTGTCCATCGCATTTCTCGCCGCGACACATCAGGAGTGAAGTTCTACGTCGAGGACCACGAGGAGCAAGCTTAAGGAGCAGCTAGAGTGAAGGTGGTTAGCTTGGAATAAGTTAGAATAATTTTAAGGGTCGAGGTTCCGACTTGTGGGACCCTTCTCATTTCAACTTTGTATCCGTTCAAGTTTATTCAACTTTTGTATTCGACTTTCGCATTTGTTATAATATATCTTCCGCATTTTAAAGTTTTTGGTTAAGTTCTGTAATTACTATAAGCCTTGGGTGACTTTGAGAGTTTAATCTCGGGGTCACTGGCGGTAATATCCCTATATAAAAAGGGGGTGTTACAGCCTTTCCGAGAATAGGGCCCGCTATTACGGAGAAATTCCTAGATCTCGGGATCATTCCTACGACGAGCGAAATTGGGGTCCGCCTACGCAAAAATCCAAAATCCCGACATCGTTCCTACGATGAGCGGGATCGGATTCCGCCTACTCGGCATCCACCAACCCGAGTCCGCGACGTCGACCTAGGCCATGACCAACCTCGGCGCACCATGTGCCAGGGGTGGCACCATTGGCCGAGATCCCGCCCACTCCCGTAGCCAAGGGGACTTGTCACCTAGCTAGGCAAGACTTGCTACCCTTGAGTGCCAATTCTTCGAGCACTTGGCACTCAACAAGACCATCTTCGAGTTAGCCTCAACGCCTCAACCATAGCCGACACCCGTGCCGAGCATGATCGTCCTCACCGAGGATCCCACACCCACCGCGTAGATGCCCAAGGCCGAGGCCTCGCCCGCACATGATGCGGAGCCTTAACCTATGCCGGCGCCCCCTTTGGATGTGCCTACATCGTCGGACACCCTGATCGACATGCCTTTGTCTTTGATGCCCGACGCTGATCTCGAGCCCGAACTCAAGCCTGTCCTTGTGTCGACACCATACAATCTACTCTTTGAGAAGACCCATGCCGATGGCAAAGTTTTCATAAGGCCGCAACTTTCTTCCCTTGTCCCCACCACGTCGAAGCGAGAACGCTTCGAATCTAAGGGAGGGAGGACGATGCGACCCTGCCCTAACTCGGACCCGGTCCCGGCCATCCCGAGATGGCCTGGACCTTGGAGACCCCTTGGATTAGGACTTAATATTGTTTTATGGATTTTCTCTATTTTTAGCATGTTTTCATTTATGTTTTATTATTATTTATGTCCTATTTTTAGTATTATGGATGTTGGGCCTTGGTTGCATCCAAGCCCAGATCCACCCCTCCTTTTAGTCTTCCTAGGGTTTGTGTGATCTCTATGTAAAGAGACACACACCCTTGTATTATTTACCCTTGATTATTGATAACGAATTGTTGTCGGAATTGTTCCACACATTTCTTATTAGGTGTCACCATTCTCTCCTCAAACTCTCTTCCTCTTTCGAGTTCTCCCTTGAATTCGAGCCTCTTATTGCTACACTTTGACTTCTCTCTTGATTCTAGGCTTCAACGCCTCAATCTATCAGTTCTATGTTTGACGAGACCCAATACGAGTCCAAGTTTAAGATCCTCTCGTGAATCTGAAGACGGGTTCACATCAACCGAGAACACACACCCAAAATAGTAAAGACTGAATATAAATGACAGAAATAGAGCCATGGAACCTAAATTTTGTCAATTTCCTACACAAATGCAACTCTTGTTATCCCAACAAGGACAACCACAACAATATTTTAGAATAAAGCTCTCAATCACTCTCTTCCCCACTACCTAGAATATTTTAATCAAATTTAATAAAAAATTCTAAGCCGTTTCGGGATGGCCTGGACTGATTTCGAGCCAAGGCAAGGTTGCTTCACTTACCCAATAAGTACAACAAAATATCGAATAATACAAAGGTTGAAACTAACTTGTATCTTCTTTCTAAGGAGTCTAAAGATGCCAAAATCATTTACCAATACTTGCATGATGTTTTCTTTTGTAAACATATACCCAAATATATGGCCTCTTTGGTGGTATTTGCGTACTCTGGAAAGGACACCGACTCTTAAATGAATCACTTACAACCATCCACAAAGATGATCAGTTTATTGCTTTTGGATATTTCAACCTCGAAACACTGTAACAACTAATCCTCATCTTCGCCTACGCCCCGCCAAGGGCCCCAGATAAGGAATTGTTCTGGTCAAAACTATGACTATTGAACTCATCATGCATTTTTATGGGTGATCTCAATGAAATACAACACCCATAAGAAAAACAAGGAGGGGCAACACCCTTCCATTCCCGATTTGAAAGGCTTATCAATTTAAAAAATGAACGCCACTTAAACGATATCTTAACTATCCGGAATAAATTCACATGGATAAAATCTAAAATTACGAATAACAACATGTATGAAAAACTAGATAAAATCCTAGTAAGTTAACAAATTATTCAGTGGTACCCATCCATCTACTAAAAATCACGCCTTCTCCTCATCCAACCATTGCCCTATTTCTTGTGATCTACCTACATTTGGCATTATAAAATCACAGCCGTTCAAATTTGAAATGATGTGGACATCTAGACTTGATTTCCATGATGTCATTAAACAAGCATGAAGACATAACCCCAACTGGTCCCAAATGTTTAAACTTATAAAAAAAAACCAACTATCGAAGGTTAAGGCAATAGATTGGAATAAATTCACATTCGGTAACATCTTTGAACAAATAGAAAAGGTTGGTGAGGAAATTCTTAAAATCGAAAAAAGAAATTATTAAGCAAGAGAATATGCGACTAATCCAAAAGCAAGAATGCCTGAATGAAACAATTTGTCTGTCTAATCCAATTTCATCACACCTACTAGAAATGGAGAGTAAAAAATACACGCATTAAGCTAAATGACAAAATTAATAAATATTTCTATCGGATCGCAAATGGTAGAAGAAATAGAACAAACATCAAGGAAATCACCACTAGTGAGGGCACCCAAATAGCGGGTCTCGATAACATTAAACATGAAATCCAAAGAGATTTTCAAAAAAAGCTTCCAATACCAAGAAATCAATCGCAACAGATTGATAGCCAACACTCAAACAATACAAAAAGAAATACAGAGGAGGATAACCTCCAACTCACAAGACGTGTATCCAATGGTGAAATCAAAAGTGTCGTGTTCGACATTAGTGATGATAAATCACCCGACCCCGACGGAATGCTAGCTAGCTTTTATAAAAAAAAAATACTGGAACATTTTTGGCCCTAATGTCATTAGAGTTGCTAAAAGCTTTTTTTAACTCAAGAAAAATCCGTAAACAAATTAATCATATATTTATAACCCTTCTACCAAAATGTGAGAACCCAAACTTAGCCAACTACTATAGACTCAAAAGCCTATGTAATACGATTTATAAAATCATTTCCAAAATACTCACTAGCAAGACTTAAAAAATAATGGGGAAACTCATTCACCCGCTTTAAGGTACTTTTTTTGACAAATGAAATATCTATGACAATACACTCATAGCGCACAAAATTTTCCACCCATTCCGGCACAAAAAAGGAATGGGAGGGTGGATAACCATAAAGCTTGACATGGAAAAGGCTTATGACCAAATTAACTGGGAGTTCCTTTTCCACATTTTAAACAACTTTGGTTTTGAAAAAAAATTAGTCAACCAGATTCGAGAATGCGTCGAAACGGTAACATTCTCCATGCTTGTAAATAACGGACCCACAAACTAATTCGCCCCATGATAGGGACTGAGACAGGGCGATCCTTTGTCATCATACCTTGTATCCTTGTTGCTGAGGTGCTTGCAACACAACTCCAGGCCTCTTATGTTGAGCCCAATGGTGGCATTGGCATCCAACTTTCAAGGGGTGGAACTAAAATCCCATTCTTGGAATTCGCAAATGATACCACCATCTTTGCAAATGCAAATAACAAAACATGTCATAAAATAAAAATGACATAATTGAGGATTACTATCAAATATCTAGTCCACTTTCATAATTCCGCTTTCCAGGTTACTAATAAATATTAGCAAGAACTCAAAAACACAACTTAAACAAATCCTCCATACTACCAACACAACTACACTAGATAAATACCTAGGGTGCCCCATAATCAATGGAAGAGTTACAAAAAACACCTTCATACCACTTGCTCTCAAAACATGAGATCAATTGTACAAATGGGAAGCTAATTTACTCTCCCAAGGGCGCAAAATCCTCATTGAAGCAAACCTCTCAACAGAACCAAACTACCTGATGCAATCCTTTCTCCTACTAAAAGCGACACTCGAAGAAAGACAAAACAATAAAAACTTCTTCTGTAATAAGGATCACAAATATAAACGCGTTGATCAGTTGGAATTTGATTTGTAGACCCCCACCATGGGGGGCTTGGAATCACAAAAGCTGAGAAGATGAACCAAACACTCCAAATGAACCGTCTATGGAAAATCCTTGCTAAACCTGACAACATATGTGTTAAAATAGTCACTGAAAAGTACCTTATAAAGGGTAGCTTACTTGACTATGCCAAAAAACGATATACATCGTGGCAATGGTCAAATCTCATGATTCTTCGCAACCTATTTGTTTCTGGGTTGATATGGCAGATGGGTGACGGGCAAACCATTCACTTTTGGAAGGACAATTGGACTGGATCTGGGACCCTAAAGCCCAAATCTAACATCCACCAAAGTATAAACTAGGATGAACTTGTCAGTAACTATCTTCGCGACGACAACTCACAGGATGAATCAAAACTCTACCAAACTCTTGACACTGATAACACATAATGTAAATCCAAAATCATAACACAACTAAACAAAATACCATATAGAGTATATTGGAAGACAAGCAAAAATGGTTGGTTCTCAACTCATTCCACAATGCAATATATTCACAGCAATAAAAGGGAGCCCCATATTGACTTGGAATGTATTTGGAAACTGAATATACTCCCAAAAATTAAAAATTTCCTCTGGAAAACTGCTTAGAATGGGCTTCCCACAAAATTAAGGCTTGCTTCAAACTATATCGCAGACCCGCAAGGCTGTGTGGGTGCACTAACACAATTGAAGACACCTATCACCTCCTTAGAGCATGTGCTATCAAGAGGATTCCCTCTCCTCTCTTCCTTTTTTTACCCATTTTTTATTAAAAAAGAGGATACTCTTGGATGTGGGTTTAAAGAGAGGATCCTCTCTTGGGAGAAGAATGGGGTGAAATCCTCTATGGGTAGAGGAATGTGCACATTGGCTTTTGTGCATTCCTCTCCATATTCACCCAATCAAAATTTGACATGTGTCTCTTATCTATCAACTACATTCATTTATTTTCATTACAATTTAGCATTAACAAATTACAAATAAAAATATTTTAAAGATGATATTTTAAAAAACAAAAAATAAAAAAATATTATTATAAATTTTTTGTCTATAAATTGAACCTAATATTGCATACCTTTTTCATCTATCAACTACAATCATTTATTTTCATTACAATTAAGCATTAATAAATTGCAAACAATAATATTAAACGTATGACATTTTTAAAAAATGTCATATTTTTAATATTGTTGGATCGAGATACGTATCGAAATTATAAAGACCCGAATGAATTTGCCCAAGATCAACCCGAAAATATTGTTGGATCATCAAAAAGAAATGATAACGAGACATTCAATGTGACACGTGGACGCTATAATAATCGGTCTCTAAGAAGATTTATGGCTATGAGGGAGGATGTTAGAAATAAAGAAATGCATACGACTCTAAAGAACGACTTGGTCGATCACATTTGGGAGAAGTTTAAGGATTTGGCATTGGATTCGGATTGTGATTAAATTCTTAGGACAATAATGTTGTTATTTATGCTTAATGTTTTTATTTTACATCTTATTTTATGTTGTTGTTTGTATTATCTTAATGTTAATCAAGATTTAATTATTAGTAGCAATCAATTTATATTGTCATAAGTAATATATATTTTTTATTGAATGTTAAACTAATTTATTAATTAATTAAAATCATAAGGAGTGAATAAATCATAAATTGATAATATGAATATGTGGTAAGATATATGTATAAAAAATTGGAAGAGAGGAAAAGAAATGATTCTCATTGTTGTGGGTGAATATAGAGAAAGAGGAAAAGGAAGAGGAAAGAGTGAAGTAAAATATAGGGTAGGTGAGGTGTCAAAAGGAGGTAAGGAGAGAGAAAGTAAAGAGAGGATTGTTAATCCTCTTGATAGCACATGCTCTAAGGGCAAGTTATAAGAGGGAAAGAAAGGGAGGTAGCATATTTTTTTTAAACAAGTAAAATTTAGGATGTCCCTAAGAGACGTCCTAGAGCATCCTTGCGAATCAAAAAATAAAATTCTGCATGATCCATCATAAAATTGTTAGGGATAAAGGTAGGTAGCACATAAAAGTGAATTTGGTATGCATTGAATTTTTTTAATAAATGTAAAGTTGTAAATAAATAAATTTTTAAGTCTTGTATAATATGACCTAATCTTAATTATTGAATAGCCTCCTTTTAAAATAGTGTCGCCAACAATCTATTTATTTATTTATTTTTGATAGTGTAAGGATTAGCATCGTCACAAGTACTATAGAGCAATGGGCAAATCGCCGCCTAAGGGATTCGAAACGGTGATCTCGGACACAACCCCAAAGTCTTAACCGCCGAACCAGATGTCTGAAGGCATAAGCAATCTATTTATATCCATTACCTACCGGTAGACCTGTCAATCGAGTCGGGTCGGGCGGGTTCGGGTTTGGTCATTTCAGGTTCGGTTTAAATCGGGGTCGGTTTCGTTATGGGCCACGGGTCAATCGGGTCGGGTTGTAGCAGGTTTTCGGTCGGGTTGGGTTGACCAACGGGTCTAAAATATCTATTTTTTATGATTATTAAAATCGATTTTTAATTAAAATCAATTTTTATTTATTTTAATAATAAATATATTATAATTTTCAAAATAAATTTTAAAAATTCTATAAATATACTAAATTGGTCAACCCAAGAGTTTCGGGTTCTACGAGTTCGGTTGATTTCGACTTTCGGGTTCAAATTTTCGGGTGGGGTTAGCGGGTTATGTCAGTTTTTGACAGCTCTACCTATCGGCTACCAAAGACTTTGAATTTGTTTGGTTGCTATTTATTTTATTTTTTGGGTCGAAAATAAGAGAGAACAATTGAAACCACAAACAAAATTGAGATAACACCATGGGCGCTAATAAAAAAAAAGTAACAAATGTTTATCTTAGTATGTAAGTATGTATATGACCTTTGCAAGTCCAAAATGAGATAACGACTTATTATAAAAATAATAATATTTCCCTTTTTCTTTACCACCTTAAATTACTACTCCCTCCGTTTCAAAATAGTTGATCTTAGACAAAACTTCACACATATTAAGGAAAATCTTTTTTTCCCAAATTGCCCCTATAAATACTCTTTATTTTTTTTCAATTATCAATGTAAATTTTGGGATATGTGTAAAGTGGGGTATATAAGGGTATAAATGGAAAAAAAAGTTACATGAACAATTATTTTGAAACAAAAAAAAATGTCTTTAAGAACAACTATTTTGAAACGGAGGGAGTATTTCAAAAGATCTATCGTCCTCCTAGAGATACTCTCTGGTACTTGATTCAGATTCTTTACGGTAATTGTAATTAACACTCGGGGCAAAATCGTCATTACAAAATATCTGAGTCATCCTCTACCTCTGTGAGGCTGCCTCTATATAAACAACTAAAACCCCTCTTCTCTTGACATCTCTGCATTCCTAATTTCCCCCACCGCTGAGAGACACAAGGAAGCGGAGATTGCGTGTTGAATTTGGAGTCTTTGATACAGAAAAAAAGAAGACAATAATAATATTCTCCATTCCAGATTCATTTTCTCCCTGTTTTCTTCTCCTCTGCTCCCCAATCATGTCGCTTCTCACAGATCTCTTGAACCTCGACCTTTCGGATGCCACCGAGAAGATCATCGCCGAATACATATGGTAACTCTTCTTCTTCATTTCTCTGCTGGCTTTTCTCATAATTTCTGAATAAATGGTTATCGGAAAATCTTGCCATTTTCATCAATGTTATGCTTGTTTGAATTGTTTTTTTTTTTTCTGTTTTTGTTGTTTTTGCGCTTAGCAATTAATTAAATTAACTCACGTTTTACGTTATTAAAGATCCGGATTTCGGTTTTTTTCCATGTTTTTCTATCTCCTTCTCGTATTGACCTTTTTTTCCCCTTCAATAAATTGGTTTCTTTATGGTTAAAAGATATGAACTGAAATATATGGTTAAAATATATGAACTTTTGTGCAGATTTTCCTCTTTTTCATAAGCCAGCAATTAATCTCTCTTTACAAATCTGTGTATTTTTTGTTTCAGTTTTTCATTAATTGAGCTCTATTGCTAATTAAATTTGGTGAATGATTTTTAAAATGGAACAGGGTTGGCGGATCAGGCATGGACCTCAGGAGCAAAGCCAGGGTAATTTTGTTTTTCCCTTTTTAGCTAATTTTACACTGTTCTGAAAATTACACTTAATTAGGAGTAATTGATTATTCATTTATTTGTGTACTAATATTTGTTATAGACATTGAATGGGCCTGTATGTGACCCAAGCGAGCTGCCCAAATGGAATTACGATGGCTCCAGCACCGGTCAAGCCCCTGGTGAAGACAGTGAAGTTATCCTCTAGTATGTTTTTTCTACCTTGGTTACCCTTTTTTTTTTTTTTGAACAATTAATTAATTAATTGGCATTTATAATCAAGTTACATCTTGTTTTATATATTTATATATATATATATATATATATATATATATATATATATATATATATGATCTCAAATCTTATGGTGTTACAAAGAGCTAGTTTTTATGTGGTCCATGAATAGCAATATCTGTTATAAAGAAACTAAACTAAGTGTTTTATCTGCGGTTGCAATCGTCAGTTTATCCTTTTTGTTACTTAGTGATGCTGTATTATCAGCCTTAATGAAGTCTTTACGCAGATTGCTTGATACATTATTCTTTGTTATATTCTAGATTTGTAAGGCTTGTTTGGTTTTGTTATGTAAACAGCCCCCAGGCTATTTTCAAGGACCCATTTAGGAGGGGCAAGAACATCCTTGTGAGTTCTTCCTATACTTGATTCCTTAATTTGTGCTTAAAAGGACTGTTTGGATCGCTAATGATAATGCATTAGATTTAATGCATTATCAGCAATCAAAACTGACCCTAAATCACTCAATGTGACTTTTGTTGATTGCTTCTAAATTCTAAATTGTGTTCCATAGGTTATGTGTGATGCATACACGCCTCAAGGAGAACCCATCCCAACAAACAAGAGGGCAAAAGCCGCCGAGATTTTCAGTAATCCGGATGTTGCTTGTGAAGAAACTTGGTACATTCTTCCACAGTGCTTCCAATTGAATTTGCCACTATATATGTTCATATTTTCTTGGATATCTTATTGACCTGAAATTCTTGCTGAAACAGGTTTGGCATTGAGCAAGAATACACCTTGCTCCAGAGGGAGGTTAACTGGCCGGTTGGCTGGCCTCTTGGTGGCTTTCCCGGACCTCAGGCAATTTCCTTTATCCCATAGAATTCCCGCTCTTCGTTAATTTACTCTTTTTATAGCTATGAAGGCAAAGAACCTTGATTTGGAAAGTCAATTTAGGTTAATAATTTCCAAAAAACATGCCCTTAACCTTAGTAAGACCGAAATAGAACTAACTGTTCGTAAATGGGGAAACAGGGACCGTACTATTGTGGTATTGGTGCTGATAAGGCATTTGGAAGGGACATAGTGGATTCACACTACAAAGCATGCCTATATGCTGGAATCAACATTAGTGGAATCAATGGCGAGGTGATGCCTGGCCAGGTAAATATACTCCATTGAAGTTACTTCAGGTAATTGATCAATATGTATGTCTTCTTAACTTTCTTATGGTTTTGACAACGCAGTGGGAATTCCAAGTTGGCCCGGCTGTTGGAATCTCTGCCGGAGATGAACTCTGGGTCGCTCGTTACATTTTGGAGGTACTACTTGTCTACTTGTTCTTAAATTCCACCTTTTCAAAATTAGTTCTAAGACGTTTTGTCCGTTTAAGTTTTCTCCTAATTGTGTTACAGAGGATTACTGAAATTGCTGGAGTAGTTGTTTCTTTCGACCCCAAGCCCATTCCGGTAATATTCTTTCTTCTTTCTGCATCCATTACACTACTACGACAACAATTGTTCAAGTTTAACTATGTTTCCAAATTAAAGCATTACGCGTAGAGGAAAACAATGTATGTTGTTGACCCGTCAACACTGACCATTTTGCTTCTCGTGTTCATAGGGCGACTGGAACGGCGCAGGTGCTCACACCAACTACAGGTAAATTTTCACGCCCACACTTTTTTCCTTGTTTTCGGTCTTTAGGCCTTTTTTACACACCCTCTCGATTCTTAGGTCGAGGGAAGGGTGGGTACATCTTGGCCTCCCAAAACCGTCGGGCAGGTCCACATTGATTTGGTCTTGTTGTTGTTGTTGTGTTGTGTTGTCTTACATTATACTTCTCTCTTGTTGGAATTTTTAGCACAAAGTCGATGAGGGAAGAAGGCGGATACGAGATCATCAAGGCTGCAATCGAGAAGCTCGGGCTCAGGCACAAGGAGCACATTGCTGCGTACGGTGAAGGAAACGAGCGTCGTTTAACAGGTCGACACGAGACGGCAAGCATTGAAACTTTCTTATGGGTAAGCAAGCAATTCATTGATAACAAACCAACCATTGAGATCAATGTATAGCTCTATAATGAAAAGCTTAAGCAAGATTTGAGATATTTATGGTTCTTGGGTCTGTCTTAATTCAGGGGGTTGCGAACCGTGGAGCGTCCATTCGTGTCGGACGTGACACCGAGAAGGAAGGAAAAGGCTACTTTGAGGACAGGAGGCCGGCGTCGAACATGGACCCGTACGTTGTCACTTCGATGATTGCTGAGACCACTCTCCTATGGAAACCATGATTGATTACCTTGCAACCACGTACGTTTGAAGAATATTGATAGAGTTTGATTATTGTGGCGTTCTTATCTCTCTATGGTTTAGTTTGGGTGTTTGTGATTGTTTTTGTACTCATGGCTGATGTCTTCTTACAATTTGTCTTTCTTTTTATGTTTTTTTTTTCCCAATCTTGTTGTTAAATAAAATTTTGCCCCTCAGGCATTTTATTAACAAATTTGCCGATCTTGCTATGTGGACGCGTTATTTTTGTTTATGGCATTTATAGAGTGATGATTTACTGACCGACATTTCAACTCTCAAGAAATACTAATCTCACCTACCACGTTGGCAAATCATTTTTGAAACCTACACATACCATTATAGTATACATTAGCACTTTCTAAACTTATTTGTAACTCTTAAAAAAAACAATACCGGGCGCACCACTTCATGAACAGCGCAAGTCACAAATCACATGCTCCTTTCTGGACTGGCTTTTTTAATTTGCAATTTGCCTGGGAAATGGATGAATCGGGAATCTCTTACCCCGTTATTCAACGTCCCTAATTACTATAAAATAGCTTATTTACAAAGGCTTAGTTTGTCAATTAGTTGACGAGTATGACACTTCAATTCCCGAAAGAGTGAATTCAAAGCTCATATGTCCATCTTATGGCTATTGGGGAATTTTTCCGGAGATCCCAATCGTAAGAGAGTATTTAATTCGGGATTCATGAAGTGGGGCTTGAGTAAACCTTCAAATTCTAAAAAAAAGGGCTCCTACTAGAGATACAAATTGTGGTGGAATAGGCACATATGTTCTTAAAATAAGTTTTATTAGTTTTATGATGATTCCCTCAAAAAAAAAGTTAATGATAATTTTTTGTGACATTTTTTTTTATAGTTATACAATTTTTTTATGACAGTTTTTTATTATGGTAATTTTTATGGTACTACAATTACAGGCTTTTGCAGCGGGTTGTGGTAGCGGTTGAATAAGGGTGGCGGTTTTGGCAACGGTTAAGGATATGTTGATGGTTTGGGGGTAGCGGTTCATTTTATAGGGGTGGTTGTTACAATTTCTGAAATATTGCAGCGGTTTATTTAACATATATGGGCTATTTTGACTTTTGAGGTTCATATGATATTTTTAAAAACGGACTTTTATTTTTTATTGATGCGGGCCCATTAATTTGTTTGCACAGGGATCGGAATATTTAGGGCAACTTATCCATCTCCGGCACAACCTTGTTCATCCTTACACACTAAAACATGTACGTATGCTAGATCTGGGAATTTTGGAATTCAAACCCTAGTCAAAGACAAACGAATAGGGTAGATTGAAATTAGGGTTCTTATCCGCATCGAGCAAAGGAAAAGTGCTAGGAAGAGACATACTTGCAATGCGTTAGGGCAGTGGATTCGTCTATTGACTTGTATTGGATTCGCCTAATCTTATCAAAGGTGCTTGAAGTCGGTGGAATTCTCCTGATTGAGTGAAGATGAGCTCTCGAACTCCTCGTTTAGCTCCATTTCAAGTGAGCTCTCGAATTTCCCTGTTTTTTATGCTCAAGGTTAAAAAGACAACCTTTGTTCGATGTTGTAAATACTTCTATTAGTGTGTATGTTCGTCACTTCCTCATTGTGCTTATGTGTGGAGGTGTTGTTATGTTTTGTATTTCTACATCTCTTTAGGGCTTAAAAGAATTCTAAGTCCCCTTGGTGTCCCAACTTTCAATTTTAGCTTTAACTTCCTATTCTTATTGATTATTAATGTAAATCCTTGGATTCATCAAGCAATAGAATAAGTTTTTTTTTTAAAAAGAAGATATTGCTTTCTATGTTTGTGAGTATGCATGAGAGTTAGATTTGTTGTATGCATCTATAAATTGTATTGAGAAGAGTTTGTGTTATATACTAGTCAAATGGACTTTGATCATAAAGCATTTATATTGTGTAATTTTGTACTAGTGTTATCTATGTCTAGAAATTTCCAATGAAGCCTTCTCTTGCTTTTGTAGGTTAGGTTGCAATTTCCATGTCTGTCTCATGGAATCATGTTGGAAGAAGTCTTTGTTTAGTTAAACTTGTATGTGTTTATAAAGGTAAATGAATACTCTTTACCCTTTCCCCATGAAGTGTTGTGTAAGATAAGAACTCTGAATAGTAAATAGAGTGGGGAAGAAGATGGTTTTTATGTATAGTTTTATGATTCAGTGCTCAATGAAAGAAATGTTTCCTCCAATTTCATGCTATTTTTTGCAAGAAGTAAGTCAACACATCTCTATTTCTCTATGAGAACTTCAAAATTTGTCATTGAGAAAAATTCACTCCATGTTATATAGTTAAGGATGCTCTCAACTTCTCATAAATGTATAATTTGGGTTGTTTTGTTTTCTAGTATTGATACCAAATGTTTAGTTATCATTTGATTGAATTTTTTATTGATTTTTGTTGATGCTACTGAAGCTAATGTTTGCTTTATACAACAACTCCTTGACAAGTTTTCTAAAATATCTGCTCTGTCCATTAACTTCCATAAAAGTACATTTCAAGTTTTTGCTAATATTGATCATACCAAGGCTTTGTCCCTTGCTAGTATTTTTAGTATCAAATTACCACTAGCATGGAAAAATATTTAGGAATCCCTATTTTAAAAGGTCGAGTTCAAAATAATATGTTTTGTGACTCTACTAATTGTCTTAAAAAACAATTATCACAATCAAAAGCAAATACTATTTCTCAAGCTGGTAGGGCAGTTCTGATTCAGTCCAATTTAACGAGTCAGGCGAATTACCTTATGCAGAGCTTCCTCTTGCCAAAGGGGGTTTGTGAAAATATTGATAAAATTAACCGTAACTTTTTCTGGAATAAATTCTCTCCTAATTACCATCCTCTCATTAGTTGGGAAAAAAATTTGTTGCTCAAAGTAGTAGGGTGGCCTGGTGATGCGTTCCGGCCTAGGGCGGCATCAACGGTTTCCATCATAAGTCGAGCTATTCAATCCATGAGTTCGGTTCAAGACCCACCAACAACCAAGTTGATGACATCTTTGGTCCAAGATACACTTTTAGACCAATTGGAGGAGTCAGGGGTCGAGCCAACCTCTCAGGAGGGGCGCCCGCGCCAACCGGCACCTCGGCCATGGCAGGCCTAGGCGCGCCCGCGCTCCCTGCCCCCGAGCCTGCGTAATGCCACCAGTGGCTCGGCCTTTTCAGGCACGGGCTTGGCTCCTGGCGGCGCGCCCGCGCTCCCTCGGGTGTTGGGCTGCGCCCTCCTGGGCGTCACTTCTGAGGCCTTCGGCCTTCTCCTTGGGTCTCGGGTTTTCGGGTTTCCGTTTATTCATATGTCGGGATTTTTAAGTGAAACAATTACTATATTTGGTATTATTTTTATTTCCGCTATTTATTTAAATCACGAGATGGGTTGGGCTTGCATGCTTGGGCCCATTCTCGTTAAGTTTTCTAGGGTTAGGTTTTAGATCTATTAATATGTCAGACTATTCTTGATTTTAGTTTACGCTTGAATGAATTGATAAATTGCCTATGTGAATCGAGCTTCTCTTCTCTAGGCTTCAGGCATCAAATCCTTCTAAACCCTTCTTCCAATCGCCCTCAAAAGTTCTTGGTTTCGATTTCGTCGAGACTATTTCGCATTCGAGACGACGCTAGAACCCTAGCGTCGTACCGTTTGATTCCATCAATCCGTTGCTACATCAAGTCGTTCTCCCCTGCGCACTCGATTCCGTCATTTGCTTCTGCTCAATTTCAGCCCTAGACCGAGGCGGGATTCATAACACGAGACATTGGTCCTTGTAGCGAGATGAAACGCATCAACTAGCATCAAAGCCATTGTCTTGTAAGACTCCTGATTCGGTCTTTGCACTTTCATCGCCAATTTCCGCCATTAATTCAGCAAAAAAATCATAAAAAAATTTTTTAGCCAAACCCTAATTAATTTTCTTGTCCTTTGAGTAAAATTTGTGGTGTGATTTGTTCATTGCATTACTTTGCTTGATTGATTGCCCATCGTAGTAACTTTCATTACTTGATAGGTTGTCTTACTTGTGTTTGATTGCTTTGAACTACAATTATTGCTGCAAATTACTCGTTGTTTAGTTCTTTGGCCGAAAATTCAACATCAAAAAGCCATAAAAAAAAATTTCGGCCCTAGTTTATAGTTAAAAAAAATTCCATTGTGGGTGGCATAGCCAAAATAAGGTAAGCCATAAAACCACATTTGTTGATCAAAAAAAAAAAATTGTGGGTGTATAGCCAAAATAAGGTAAGCCATAAACCACTCTTTGTTGGGTGATTGTGACATTGTTAGTGCTTGCATCATTCCTTGCTTGTTAAGTACTAGTTGTTTGATCTTACTATATTTTGTGGGTGCATATCTTGCCTTAAGTTTGCTTTGTTTCAATAATGTCATTGTTTTACTCGTGAGCCTAAGTTGCCTCTCGCGCAAAAGCCACCCGTGACCTTGTGTGAGTGCATTGCTCGGATCAAGAGCTAAGACTTTGTGCGTTTGTTGCTTTGATCGTTGTTGTTGTTTGTTACTCGCCATGTCTTCTCCTTCTGCTTCAAGTACCTTACAAAATCAAGAGGTCGATCATACACTCAACCCTACTGCTTTGATTGAGTCCCTTCCTGTAGAGCAAGAAATTCCTCTTTTAAGGCAACAAATGGCTGATATGCGAGCTCGTTTTGACACCCAAGCTTTATTGCCTGCATCCCTAGCGCCACCACCTACTTCGGCTCCAATGACGCAGCAGGGCGTCAACACCACAAGCACGCCACAAGACCCTGTCTTGGCTGGGCCCTCGACGCCACAACAACTCCCTCTCGGGCCTTTGACGCGCACCCGCACTAAGGCCTCGGCCCTCGGGTATCACCATTGGCGCACCGACAACGTCCGTGGCACCGGTCAAGCCTAACCAGCCCACTCCTCTTGCTAAACAAGACCCCTGCAAGGACAAGGGTCCCGTTGAGCCTAATTCGCCACCCGTTCTGCGGGAGGAGTTCGCTACCGAGTCTGCGCAAGGCCAAGACACTTGCGTCCTTCATAGCGACCCAATAGCTAATGATCCGTCTTCGAGTGCCTATTCCGAAGACCAAGGTATGTATTCTCAACCACCTATTTTTTATTCTTATGGTCCTGAGGATGATGGCTACTATGCCACCACTTCGCTTAGTGCTCCGCCTCGCCCACAAATTGTTGACGATGCTAGAGCAAGCCGGCTTTATGGAATGCGTGACCAACGCTTTCCGACACCGGTTCTTTACCATAACGTTTTTGCTAAGAACAAGCGGGCTTATGAGAAGGAACCTAGTCACAATCGTCGACATGGTTCCTTGGAGTACAATTATGCTACCCCGGTTATCCATGACGACTTTAAGGAGTTCGATGACGAACAAATTGAAGATTCAGGCATGGTTAATACTCATAATTTTCTAGCGTTGGGTGATACTCCTGAATTGAATGAGCACCCATCGGATTGGATTCCACCAGCTCCCACCCCTAATATTGGTAATGCTCAAACATGCCAAAACCGGCGCGCCTATGATCATGTTACCGAGCAGCGCGCCCAAGCTCCGCCCCGACAACATCCCAAAGGCAAGACCTTTATTATGGGCAGGTGGCAGCCCGACCTTTGTCTCACATTGATTATGGCCATGATTTTCGTGTTGCTTATGGAGACCGGGACACTCCCCGGTACCAACGACACCAAGTCAAGGTCAAGATAGATCTGTTTGAAGGGCACCATGACCCGGAGGTCTTCTTAGAATGGGTCACTGCGATGGCGCATACTTTACGCTATCGTAATATCCCCGCTTATGAGCATGTACAAGCGGCCACCTTACACTTCTGTGGTTCGGCCTAGGTTTGGTGGCAACATTTTGTGGATGACCATTTGCGTCGGGGTCTTACACTAGTGACTACATGGGATCAGTTGTTCTATGTCATGACTCAAAAATACATTCCAACTGATTACCGTAACCAAATGCGTTTAGACATCACTGATTTTCGCCAAGGATCCTTGTCCCCTGTCGAGTATTTCGAGAAATCAGAGGACATGTTTTTCAAAGCGAACATTAGTGTTGCTCCATCCACTTTGTGTACTAAGTTTATTAGTGGCCTGCATTTGTCTATTAAAGATCAGCTTGAGATCCTTCCTATTAAGGATATCAACACATTAGTGAACACGACCATGAAAATCCATCACCAACATGTGCGGAATAAGAGCAATGGTTCCCGACCTTCTTCGAGCAGGTATGTCTCTTCTAACCCTCGTCAATACGGTTTTGTTACTAATGATAATTCTAGTGCCGCAGGACAGGGTTCGTCTACTCATTCGGGCGAGGCAACGGTTCCTAACTCTTCACGCCCGGCTCCTCAAAAGTCGGCCCCACCGAACTGTGAACGAGCCCGAGATTTGGAATGCTACACTTGTGGTGAGCGTGGTCACTACCAAAAGGACTGCCCTAACCGCAAGAAAGTCATGTTTGTTCAAGCTTCAACTGGATATGAGTCCATGGATGAAGACGAAGTTTCGGCCCCGACACCACTTGAGGAGGCTTATTCAGTTCCTCAAGCGGAAGTGTTGGATTGTGCTCCGTCGTCGGCCAACGTTGGGACTCCTTTGGGTTTGATTGCACGAAAGGCCTTAATCCTTCGTGAAGACAACCTCCATTTCCAGCGGGAGAACCTCTTCCACAATATAGCTGTTATTGGATCCACCAGCTTAAGTGTGATTATTGACACCGGGTGTTGCACCAATTTGATCAACGAGAAGGTTGTATCTCATCTTGGGCTACATATAACTCCTCACCCGGATACTTATGGTCTTCAATGGCTCTCCTCAAGCTCAGGTACACAAGTATCTAAACAATGCATGCTTTCCTTTTCAATTTGTCCTTACACAGATTCTATACTTTGTGATGTGGTTGCAATGGACGTCACTCATTTATTTTTGGGACGTCCATGGCAATTTGATAGGCATGTTATTCACGATGGTTACTTAAATACTTATGTGTTTACGTACCACGGAAAGCGCGTCAAGCTCTTACCTATGTCACCAAGTGAGATTTTGCAAGATCAGGTTCAAAGGGATTGACAGAAAGCAATTGAAGCTGAGGAACAAGCTATAAAGGTCAAAGGGGTGCCAAAGCCAAATCTCTTTGATGAACATGGCAATGGCATGCCCCGCCATGATTCGAGGTCGCCTGACGCGTCAATACGGCCCAAGCCAACCCACTATGTTGGTGATTTGTGTCAAGTCATCAAATCCCTATTAGAGCATGTTGAGGTTATCAAGTCGTATTGGTAATGTCGATTGATATATTGACATATATGACTTTTCATGATGGTTAATAATTGTCATAAGATCCAAAGGTTAGTCGCACACCACCACCGAGACGAAGCAACCTCGTGTGCACCGTTGCATGGCAAAGGCGCGCCTTGTCATAGGCGTCGCTCGGTGCAACGGCGCGGTGCAAGCGCGAGGCTCGGCTTGGACCTCGGTTTTGAGGTTCAAGGCTCGGCATGGTTGGGGCGCGCCTTGTATGTGAACTTGAGGTTCATGACAAGATTGCAAGGGCGCGTCTAGGGTGGTGCGATGGCACGGTGTGGCTAGTGATGCGGTTGCAAGGCTGCGGTGGAGCTCTCGGCGCGCCTAGGGTACTTGTCCAAGGCGTCGAGCACTAGTTGTGAGGCTAAGGTAAGTATTTGAGCTTTGTGATTGAGTCTTGTAACTTTGTGCATACTCTAATGTAAATTAGGAAGCTTCTCTAAGCTTGGTAGATGCTTTAAGCAAGAACCAAAGCTAGAGTTTAGCTTGGCACATAGTTAAATATGCTAGAAAGAAGTTTATAAGCTTCACACTAGCTTAGAGTGAACTCTAGGAGATTAGACAAGCTCAAGACTCATTGCACATGCTTTATAAGAAGCTCATGTAGCTAGGACTAGCTCATGGAAGCTCAAGTTAGCTCACACTAGCTCAAGTTAGCTCAACTAGCTAGAAATTCAGCTCAACCTAGCTCACACTAGTTCAAGCCAGCTCAACTAGCTGGATGCTAGCTCATGGAGCTAAGGGGTAGTGACACTACCTAGGTGACCTAGCTAGGTACCTAGCTATGCTAGCTAGGTGGTGGGCTTGGTGGGCCGGCCCAAGGGGCGTGCCACATGGGCTGTTGGGCCGCAATCATACACGCATGGCATGGGCTTGATGCCTTGCCATTTGGGCCGTGTATGTGGGCTTTTGGATTGGATTTTTGGGCTTCCTTCTTAGGCCATTATAGGCTGGAATTAATAGCCAAATGGAGTCCATGGGGGGATGACCTTGGACGCCTAAAATGATGACAAGGAAAGAGAGAAGGGTAGTTACAACAAACTCCCTAAAATCACTCTCATCCACTCTTTCTTGTAACCGTTTTGTAACCGCCATTGAGGTCAGTTATTGAACAGATTTGAGACGCCTATATAAGGGGAAAATGTTGTCCATTTGAGGGCATGAAACACATGAGAAAATCAGTCTCTTAGTCCACAAGAATTCGGCAAGAGAAGAGAGTGAAAACACAACTCTTGTAGTCGGTTTTGACTAGGGTTGTTTGTGTGAGTTTTCTCAATTAAATCAAACACACAAGAGTGATATCATGGAGTGTTCTTCCAAAGTGAAGACGGAGAAGGAACCTCAAGTTGAAGTGCATGGAGCGTTCATCCAAGTGAAGGAAGAACCACGCACATCATGGGACGAGGAGTTCGTTCATGTCAAAGTCGAAGAGGAATCTTGTGACTCGAATAAGGTACGCTTGTTCTAATAGTCGTGTCTTGCCAACACGTCTATTGTTTTATTTTGTTGCGTTTTATCCCACAACGGTATTGCACAACCCTTGGCATGGAATAGGGGCAATATACGTTGAAGGAAAGCGGGATCTCATCCCGTGACTCATAGCTATATCCAAGTCGATTAACAAAGATGTAAAAGGGTCGATGGTGATTGCCTTCATGGCCTACACCCACGAGACTACCCTTCAATGGGTCTACTCGTCATGCCTTGATTATCCAATGGATCTACAAGGATCGACTTCCCTTCAACAAGACAAGCAAACATACTTAAATGATAGCATGCAAACCCTTTAAAAACCAACACACGACGCGCCTCTTAAAGGTTCAGTTGAGCGTCGGTTGTTGTTGACACATCCATCGTTATTTCCGACGCCATTTCATGGGGGTACCAACGACCCCAAGCTACACCTCCCGGATTCCTATGGCGACGTGCAAGCAAAGGTCATCATGTCGAACTTCTTTTCTGTGGTTGATCCCGAGCTTGATTTTGAGGAAGCGGGGATGCTTCCCACTCAAGGGGGGGGGGGGAGGATGATGCGTTCCGGCCTAGGGCGGCATCAATGGTTTCCATCATAAGTCGAGCTATTCAATCCATGAGTTCGGTTCAATACCCACCTTCAACCATGTTGATGACATCTTTGGTCCCCACACTTTCGGACCAATTGGAGGAGCCGGGGGTCGAGCCAAGCTTTTAAGAAGGAGCTCCCGTCAGCGCGGCCAACCTCTTAGGAGGCGCACCTACGCCAACCGGCACCGCGGGCGCGGAAGGGCTAGGCAGGCCCGCGCTCCCTGACCCCGAGCCCGCGTAATGTCACCAGTGGCTCGGCATTTTCAGGCGCGGGCTTGGCGCCTGGTGGCGCTCCCGCGCTCCCTCGAGTGTCGGGATGCGCCCTCCTGGGCGTCACTTCCGAGGCCTTCGGCCTTCTCCTTGGGTCTCGGGTTTTCGGGTTTCCGTTTATTCATATGTCGGGATTTTTAAGTGAAACAATTACTATATTTGGTATTATTTTTATTTCCGCTATTTATTTAAAAAACGAGATGGGTTGGGCTTGCATGCTTGGGCCCATTCTCACTAGGTTTTCTAGGGTTAGGTTTTAGATCTATTAATATGTCAGACTATTCTTGATTTCCGTTTACGCTTGAATGAATTGATAAATTGCCTATGTGAATCGAGTTTCTCTTCCCTAGGCTTCAGGCGTCAAATCCTTCTAAACCTTTCTTCCAATCGCCGTCAAAACTTCTTGGTTTCGATTCCGTCGAGACTGTTTCACATTCGAGACGACGCTAGAACCCTAGCGCCGTACCGTTCGATTCCATCAATCCGCTGCTACATCAAGTCGTTCGCCCCTGAGCACTCGATTCCGTGATTTGCTTCCGCTCAATTTCAACCCTAGACTGAGGCGGGATTCATAACATGACACGTCGGTCCTTGTAGCGAGACGAAACACATTACCTGGGGATCCGCACGGCAGAAAGTAACAATATTGCACTTCAAATAAAATTGCTTTGGAAAATTCAAACGGATTCGTCGAACTTCTAGGTCTGTATTATAAAAGATTAAAAAAAATGCCAACTTATCTTGACACTTTGGTCGTTTACTTAATATTCGTCAGCAGTATGCCTCTAGCATATGGTGTGTTTTAGGTAGTGGTCAAAATATAATTTTTTGGAATGACATTTGGATTCAAAATTTTGATTTAATGTCAAACTTCAATAATGACAATCCATTCTTACAATCTCTACTTTTACTAGATGGTTTGATGGAGGAATTTGAAAGACTAAAAGATTGATCTTTGAATATAAAATGTTGATCATAGAAGTCAGAAAGGCCAAACTCATTAATGATCTTATAACTTTTAAGCTCCCTCTTTTAAATGGATTGAATATGGAGAATATGATAGGATATATTGGTAGGATAATTAATCTTTTGACCTCCCTCTTTTAAATGGATTGAATATGGAGAATATGATAGGATATATTATTAGGATAATTAGTTTGCATTTGAAAAATAGAACATTTATTGGTTTGAGAGGAAGAGTTTTTATAGTTGCAAAAACAAAAATATAATTAATTAACTAAAAAATTGACCATTTATTTGTCCATTGAAGGACAACTTTATATGTTGTATAGATAGATGAATATGGAGAATATGATAGGTTATATTAGTAGGATAATTAATCTTTTTACCTCCCTCTTTTAAATGGATTGAATATGGAAAATATGATAGGATATATTAGTAGGATAATTAGTTTACATTTAAAAAACAAAACATTTATTGGTTTGATAGGAAGAGTTTTTATAGTTGCAAAAAAAATATAATTAATTAACTAAAAAATTGAGCATTTATTTGTCCATTGAGGGACAAATTTATATGTTGTATAGATAGATAGAAGATTTCGAATACTTACTCTTGGAATGTAACTGCTCTTTCCCTTTTATTACCTCAATATGTTATTGATCTCATTTTGCAGATTCGAATATCTGACCTGTTGATGGAGGACTATCTTGTTTGGCTCCCTACGAGTGACATATATTTCTTAGTAAAATCTTCTTGCACCCTACGTGTTTCGGGTACTAGGTGCAAGTCGGCCTGGATGGATCTAGAAGAAAAACATACCCCTGAAAATCAAAACATTTCTTTGGAAGTCTTGTATTGATTATTTACCAACTACATATCGGTTGAATATGTTTGTTAATCGGGTGTCTAGTTGGTGTTCCCTTTGTCAAATAGAAGATGAAAACTTAAACCATTTATTTTTTCATTGTCCCTTCTGGTGAATTCAATGGAATCTAATCTCTACATTAACTTTAAATGCAAACTTAGATATCTTATGTTTTGTATGGTGGTATATTTGGTGTCATCGAAATTATTTAATTTTCAATCCTTCTAGGAATTCTTCCAACCTTTTACCTACAACATTGCATTCTCTCAACATCTTCAATGGATTTTTGCCAATTCGATAGATCCAAAAAAGTTGTTTGCTCGAAAACGACACTTGGGAACCTCTTGGATTAAACCTCCTTTCACCTGGGTCAAACTAAAATTTGATGCCTCAAAACAAAAATAATTCTTCTTCATCTACGTTTGCAAGCTTCATGGACCGTGATCATAAAAGCAAAATTTTAAGCCTTGATAGACAAAATATGCCTCCTATGAGTATCCTAAAAGCTGAAGCTTTGGCTTTACTTTTTGGTCTTCGGTTTATTGTTTCTTCTAATGTTAGTAATGCCATTATTGAAGGTGATCCCAATTATTAATTCAATTAAACGAATTTGGAAAGTTCCTTGTGAAATTCGTACAATTATTCATGATATTAACACTTTAACTGCCACTATTCCGCATGTCTTGATTTATCATTGTTATAGGAAATGTAATACTGTTGCCAACTTCTTAGCATGAAGACACATCCACATCTCAGTTCTCCAGCAAGCGATTCTTAGACTCCAAGAGAATATTTCTTGTAGTTCTCTTTTATAGTTCCAACTTAATGTTAGTCAACGACCATTATATTTGATTTTCTAAAAATCATCATTTTTTGAATAGGTAAAAATTAGGCAGACTAGGTCAGCCTAGGACATCCTTCCGGATAAGGGTGAGGACCCCTCCATGGTTTCGAATCTGATTCATATTACAATCGTGGTGTAGCTTCGTAATCAAATTTGTCACAAAATTGCATTCTCGAGGTATATGTTTGGTAATGACCACCTCAAAAGACTGCAACATAACTAGAGTATCCGCTATTAGCATGTCAAATGTCCATGGAATGGATCGACTGCCCTTAAGAGCATTAATCACGATTAGACTATCACCTTCAATTTCTATGTACCGAAGATTCCTCCTATGAGCTTCTTGTATAGCCTCAAATAACCCCATAACTTCTGCTTGTTCTACTGTGCAGTAGTTATTTTTCTTTGCATTTATGCTTATAATATTTTCAAATTGGCCTCTTATGACATACGAAGCAGTTGATTTTCCATTATCTTTCTAAAAATCATCATGGCAGTTATGATTTTGGGACCTTGTATTTTTCAAGTAACCTAATATTTGCATTGTAATATAAAAAAGGGTAAATTTCATAAAACCACCCGCGAAATATACCTCTATTTACTGAAACACCCTTAAAAACAACAATTATCCAAAACCACCCACATAAAAACACTCTTATCATAAGACCACCTGTGTTCCCGCTTCCGTCCAACTTATGTCAAATAAGGAATTAATTTACAAAATTACCCTCTAAAAAGTTGTGTTCTTATTTCTTCCTCTTCCCCTCATGCTCTAACCCAATTCGTCTTCTTCATTTTCAATTAATTAAAATTTTCTTCTTTTCTTTTTTGAATTCTAATCCTAGTTTCAATGTGCAGATATTGAAAAGCTTTTATTTTTATGCTTTTATTGGATAAAATTTGCAAATTTTAAATTCTACCCTTTATTGTCATATACAATGGTGAGAAGGGCAAAGCAAACGGTAAATTGATTATAATTATAAAAAAAAAAGATGAACTGAATGTTTGGGTTGGGGATTTAAGATAACTAAGCGAGAAGGAAGACAAATTGTCGTAGTTAAAGAATTGAAGTTATTGATTTGAAGGTTACGGAACAAAGGTTACGAGGAGGAGCAAGTGGCCGGCGACGGTGGACTGGTGGAGCTGGTTGAGGGCAAGCGTTTCATCTTTTGAAGCTTGTAAATTGTGGGAAATTATGAGAACTTGATGATTTTTAGGGGTTGAATCTGTGTCCAAGCTCCTTGACATATTTGCAAATTGAAGGATAAGGAGAGTCCAATAGTAGGTTGAATTTGTGCAAGTAACCCTAAAATTTGTGTATAGGAAAACCGAAAAAGAACGAAACGAGAGTGTGAATTTTTTTTGGAACTTTCTAAGCAGAACGGAAGATGGATGGAACTTGGGATGGGTGGTCTTATGATAACGATGTTTTTTTGTGGGTGGTTTTGGGTGATTGTTGTTTTTAAGGGTGGTTTAGTGAATAAGGGTATATTTCGCGGGTAGTTTTATAAAATTCACCCCAAAAAAAACTTTTTTCTCGATGAAGTTAAAACAATCCATATATATACACACCCGCGCCGATAAACCCCTTTTTCTCTCCAGCACATTTTTCATCTTCCGATTGATTACCTGTTCCTGCCTGCTTGTCCTCTCTTCTAGCCGTTACACTTTTTCTCTTCTTCCATCGGCAATGGCAGATCCCGAGCACAGAGAAGAGGATGAGAACACCCCCGCCGAGGACGAAGACACCGGCGCTCAGATTGCCCCTATTATCAAGCTTGAAGAGGTCGCCGTTTCCACCGGAGAAGAGGACGAAAACGCCATTCTGGATCTGTATATTCTCTCATCTCTCTATCCCTTTTGCTTATTTTGCACTACTCTAGGCTCTCTTTTTTTATTGGATTGGAAGTTGATTTCTTGTTCTGTACAGGAAAGCGAAGCTCTACAGATTCGATAAGAATGGGAATCAGTGGAAGGAAAGGGGTGCCGGTTCAGTGAAGCTTTTGAAGCACAAGGTCACTGGAAAGGTTCGCCTTGTCATGCGCCAGTCGAAAACCCTAAAGATCTGTGCTAATCATCTCGGTTCGTGTCTGCTTCCACTCCATTCTCTGGACTTAATTGTGTGAATTCAGAATTCTGATTTTGAAGTTCATTTCTTGCAGTCCTTTCGAACATGACGGTTCAGGAGCACGCCGGGAATGAAAAGTCCTGCTTGTGGCACGCATCTGATTTTTCTGATGGAGAATTGAAGGATGAACTGTTTTGTATTAGGTTCGCCTCAGTTGAGAGTGAGTATTCTGCTCCATTTCCTGTTTGAATTGTACTTTCTTTAGAGCATGTGTTCTAAATTTGTTAACTGATTGCTGTTGTTCAGTCTCTTTTTTTTATTCTAAATCTTCCGTGCCTTCAATATTTCTTTGTTATTCGAATTTCATCGAGATGCAAAAGCTGTACACTATAGCTGGAAAAAGTCTAATTGAACAAATAAACAAGCAATTTTAGTTGAACAATGCTGACGGTGATAACCCTTTTTAATTTGGCAGTACATATGCTATGCTATATGTGAATTTTTATTTATAAGAAAGATCATGAGTTTGGTAGGGGGATGGATTTCACTCTTACTGATGTTTTAAGGAACTGTGTTTTATATGTGCCTCGTCTGATTTCTTGAACTGAATCTATAGATTTTCTTTCAAGCTTATTAATTTTTGATATGCTTGAAGAGATTTTGCTGTTTTTTTGTGGAAGAAATAGGGCATCATTGGTGGTTGTGGAGGTAGTGTTGAAGCTGTTAACAATTTCAGTTTGAAGCATTAGGTCTATCTTTTTTACTTTTATGGAAAAATTCCTCCCCCAGTTTAGTCTTCAATCTTTTGGGCTTAGGATGTTACATACTTACATGCTACACAATTGAGTAGGTATTATGATTAGGACGCTAACAAGCTATGCAGGGATACAGCTTGTTGCTGGGATAGCAAGAAATAGGGCATCATTTAGGAACGATGACAACTGACAATATTCCTCACGGCACTTGTTGCCGAGATACAGCTTTTATGTTCAGTTGGTACAATGCCATTTTTCGTTGCTAGTTTGCTTTAAGATGGGCAATAGTGCGATGACAGAGTACTACTCTTACAGTCTTACCTTCCGTTGGTAAACTAGCTCCATGGGTGGTGGAAAGTCCAGAATTGTTTAGGATTATTTGCTGTCATGTGTCATTGTTTGTATAAGTAGATTTGATGAATGACAAAGTAAAAGATTTATATTTTTTTGTAATGTCTTTGGAAGTTATAGAATTCTGATTTTTTTTTCATCATTTTTATATTTCGGGATTTTTTTTTTCTTATGATATGTTATTAGCTATATGATGAACTACATGAAACAGATGATGCAAATCAGTGTTCTTTGTGCACTGTTGATTAGTACCTGGCAAAAATCTGTATCCTTCATCAATAAAGAATTAGGATTTTACCTGTTGAGGACCTGAGGTGGATGCATACTTGTGCAATTTGCATACTCACCTCTTTTGGGATCAACCTTCATATTTTATAAATTTGACAAATAAGTGATACAACCCCAGTATCCCTTTCATTAGTTAATTTATAACATTTGAATGTAAGTGGTTTTGTGCAAGTAGCAACTGAGAGGTTAGTTATCATAATTAGTTGTTAAGATCATTCTTCTACTTAATTTGTCTATATAATTCTAAGATTAGATTCTGTTGATGAAA
Organism: Fallopia convolvulus; assembly: GCA_964016875.1. Lineage (NCBI taxonomy): Eukaryota > Viridiplantae > Streptophyta > Magnoliopsida > Caryophyllales > Polygonaceae > Fallopia > Fallopia convolvulus. The sequence continues at coordinate 6,172,522 of OZ024721.1, forward strand.
AAGTCTATTGTAATATCATTGTGACATTGTCCACTAAAATTTGGAGGCCAGGGACGTTATGAAGTGGTTACTTTACCACTGCAATTGATTCTAGGCTATGATGTGGAAGAGTTATATAGAAAAGGCTTCTATTTTGGATAGATTTAAGGCATAGGAGGATTGGTTTTGCGACTTTTGCCCACTAGTTGCAGTTGTGTTGACTTTTCCAGGATGAACACAGCAATGCTCTTTTTTTTAATGCATTATGTTTGTCATCTTCATCATATGTTTGTTTTTTCTCACATAAGCATGCCAATAACTTAAATCATTTAATTACAGATTGCAAATCCTTCATGGAGAAGTTCCAAGAGGTTGCTGAATCCCAAAAGGAGGAGACAGAAACAGAAGAAACAGCTAAAGCTACTGAGCTTCTAGGTAACCTAAAAGTTGAAGAGAAAAGCAAGGAGGAAAAATCTGGAGATGATGCTCCTACTCCCGTCAAGGAAGAAAAGGAATCCTCTTCTAAGCCTACTAAAGAAGAAGCTGATAAGAAACCTGAGGAAACTGCTGCTTGAATTTGGAATGGCTATGGTCGATTTGTAGACACAAGACCATATTCAGTTTGCATTGGTAGGTCGAGGTGATTTGCTACAACGAGGCATTTTATCAACTCATGGATTGTCTTCCCATTGTTTGAGTTGGGTTGCACTGTTTTGATAAATATTTATTGGGTTACTTTTGGCTGTTTTCGAATGTCTGATACTACTGGTTTGGGTTTTGTTAATGCATATGAGGGTTCTATTGTACTTTGCCATCAATGATCTATTGTACAAGTCATCAAAGTTTTTATTACACATGATTGGTCGGAGTCTAGTTGATCAAATTTTCTTGTAAAGTTATTTTGTTTCATGAATGAGTTAAACTTGCCAATGGATAAAATGACAAGATCAAAGATGGGTTTCTTTACTTATCGGTTTTGTCGTCTGAATTGTGAATATTGTGACGGCCCTGGGCTGGTTGGTTCTTGTTAATTCATGATTTTTTTTTTCATAATGTAAATGGAGAACAAAGCCTTGGTGATTCTACTATTCAGTTCGATATGGAAAAGACTTCTTTGGTAAAAATCATAATCCACCGGTTTTGAGATTTTAAGCATTGAAAAGTAAGTCACTACTTCTGCTCAGATTAGATAATGTCAAACCATTTTCTCAGAAAGTCTGTTTCTAATATACAGTTTATTTAAATGGCTAATCAATTGGGCTTGAGATTGGAAAGAATTAACAGTTAAAGTGCATATGAGTAAAACACTAATAGGTCACGCTGTTTGTCAAGACCCACCACTACGGGGCATGTGAATTATACGTAACCGAGAAATTGATGGTCATGGTAGATGTGAAATGTCATTTGCTTCATTACCTTGTTTTAACTTGGACAAGAATTTGACATTTCATCTCTCACCTCAGAATACCACTTTGTGATTCAGGTGTCACGTCATGCTATTGATGTATGTTAGCATAATGTTCGAACTAATGCAGATAAAGAGGACAAAATGTCAAAAACAAGAGCATTATTGTAATATATGTACATAGGTGAATCATTGTGTTTCATTATCGATCCTCTCTTTTTTAATGAATAGATGCTTGGACAAAGTAAACGAATCATCAACTTCACTGTGTTTTGTGTTCCGATACATCTACATCAGTTTCATTTAATCCACATACCAAACCTTATAGTAATCACTCAAGACTTGGTAGGGAAGTCCTATATTAATTTAAGGGTGTACTGTGTGATTAATTTAAGGGAGTAGTAAAGTTATGTTTTAATATTTAGTAGGAAAGAAGGATTTGAACACGTTTCCATTATTAATTAGGATTGTCTTCACCTAAAAGCTGAACTAGTAAAACATGACAAAAGATTACTCATTAACATTTGTATTTCAAGAGCTTGGTTCACCCTTTGCCCTGGTCTTGGATTCGAGTCAAATTTGAGGTTGAACTTGAGGGCTTTTTGTGAAGTAGTGATCATCATATTAATGGGCCTACTCTCAGATCAATGAGTTGGTTCATGCAACTTGCTGTGATATTATTGATAAAGAATATTTGTAGTTTATGAAGGTGGAGAGCAAAATGATGGGAAGAAGTTCTTGTAGCATCGGGATAGAAGAATTTAAAGTGTAATATTTTACCATCTCGTGTATCATCATTATCATTGCATAAACCAAGTGTGGAGCAAATCAATTAGAACAGTGTTCCGAAAAGCAGAATAGGAAAAAAGATGTTTAAACTATAATATTTATTAGAACAAGAATCCTAAAAGCATAATGGGAAAAATGGAGTAATATTTAAAATTTGAATAAATATAATAAACATGAAAATGAAAAAAAAAACTTCCCTAAACTTAGGAACTTCTCTTATTAATCTTGAATCCCAAATTTCTAAATCCAAACCTTTATTGGGTGTTGTTCCATGGAGTTTTTTTAGAAATTCTATAGATAAAGTTCGAAAATCATCCTTAGTAGATTGGTGAATGAGCTTTAGGAAAAATATTTTAAAATAAAAAATAATAATAAGTTGATATAGAGAGAATAATATAATCTCATCCGTTGAAATTTTATTTCACAGTCATAATTTTCTCAATTCTCTACGCATGTAATTTCTTTCCAACTTCAATAGAACAAAATCCGCCTTTATCTTAAGGACCTATATAATTTAATGACGTAAACGGTAAACTTAGACCCATTGTAAGTAGCCCAATGAAATATGGCCCTAAATTAATTATAAACTCCAAAACTTTGTAGCATCTTAGGGAAGGTCTTGGTCGACAATTAATTCAAGTTCAAATCTCATTGACCTCATCTTTAAGTAGGGATGTTTAACGGGTCGGGTCGGGTCGACTTGTGACCCGCAAAAAAAAAAAAATTGACCCGCGACCAGACCTGTTTGACCTGTTTGACTAAGTTAATCGGGTCAAAAAATTGTTCTTTTACCCACAAACCCAAAAAATGATTTTTATAAAAAATTCGTCGGGTTTGCGACCCGCAAACCTAATGAGGTTTTTTTTATTAAAAAATATATTATTTTTAAAAATATTGTGGGTTGCGGGTTTAACCCGATCCGACCTACAACCCGCAAAATAAAAAAATCAACCTGCGGGTCGACCTGCGATTCGAGTCGACTAGCAAATTGCTGGTCGTGTCAGTGCGGGTCGCGAGCGACCCGACTCGTTGAACATCCCTATCTTTAACTCATTTTTATTAGTAACTACGTTTAATCAACTTTGAACCCTCATAATTTTTTTGCACAGGATCCCAAAAACAATTTGACGACCTTGCTTAAACCCTAATAAGTTGTGAATGTACGTATATAATTGTTCAACCTGCTCTATTACAATCCAGGTTCTAAAAATCTTGTCTAAGCCTCATCTAAGTTCCACCTAAGTGTTGAAAGGTCTTAGTCCGCTTAAGTGTCCATTTGAACCCACCTAGATAACCATTTAGACTGTCTAAGCACTAACCAACCCCTCTCTGTCCAAGGTCCCGCCTAGCATTTTTTATAACATTGATTACAATCACATAAGTTGGCTAACGGTCCTTTTTTTTTAATTGATTTCAAACTAAAGCGGATTTATGTGTCAGTTTGATCTACCACAAGCGATATATGAAAAAGATCAATCATGCATATATTGGGGATCAAGAAAGGTATAAGTATGATTACTTCAAGGGTAATTTGGTATATCATAGGATTACTTAAAGGGTAATTAGTTTGCTATATATGTTGGCTGTGGTCCTTATTAGAGATGCATTTTAAGGGCCCGTTTGGTATCCATATTAGGATATCAAATATGGGTATGGATATGACTGATACCCATATCTGGTGTTTGGTATATCTTGATATCGATATCAAACTGATATCTGCTGTTTGGTATAGGAGTATATCGATATCAGCTGATATCAGAAGTATATCAGAGTGATATTATAGTGTTATTTTCATATACCCCAGAAAATTGGTATATCAAAGATATCACTCATATCCATACTCATATCCGATATCTAGATATCACTCATATCGATATCTTGATATCCATACCGATATCGATATCTGATATCTCATACCTTAGATATCGATACCAAACGAGCCCTAATTGATATTGCGATCCAACCTAGCTATATCGACCCGTATCCAACTCGTAACGACACCCGACTAGTAACGATCTTATTGATCAATTGATATGTTTAGTCATTTTGATCATCCAGTTAGGGATAATTTATTAATTTTGACCATTCGTTGAGTTGATCGAGTATGAATAAGATTGTTGTACGTTCCTATTCAATGATGAGTATTTGGTACGCCACGAGTGATTGGATTTTGGATGAATTAGCAGTAGCACTCATCAAAACACTGTGTTTTGTGCAAGCAATAAATTGGTGATCGATAAATTTAGTTCTATTAGTCTTTATATCAATCTATCTATCCCTTTCGTTTTATTTACATGCATTATGCGTGTAATTAGGAGAGAGGTTTGGGAAGACAAGCATCTCTAGCCATGCAAGTTTGCATCCGGCCGGGCCCCACGTACGTGTTCATGTGGTCACCATACCTTACATATGGAAGCTTTGCATTGCTCTATTAAAAAACAACAATTTATGTCACGACTTTAAGTGCATGGAAAACGGACAACGATAAATCCAAGGGGAGCTTTAACTAATTTGATAAATAATGATAGATAAAGACATTGTTAATATCGTACGGTGCACAATAATAGTAGTATTTGATGGAGTTTAGCAACGATAATTATTAGACATGTCAATCGGGTCGGGTCGGGCGGATTCGGTTATTTCGGGTTCGGTTTAAATCAGGTTCGGTTTCGTTATAGATCATGGGTCAATTGGGTCGAGTCGTTGTAGCAGGTTTTCGGTCAGGTCGGGTTGACCAGCGAATCTAAAATATCTTTTTTTATGATTATTAAAATTAATTATTAATTAAATAATAATATTTACTTATATTATATTATTTTTATTTATAGGTCTGACATAATCCATGATCGAGATGTTAAACTGCAAAAATTAAAACCTCACCCACTAAAAGATAAGATAAAATTTGTCATAATTGAATATTAATCATATCTTTTTACCTTAAACTTAAAATTCTAAGGCATAAATAAACCTATTCGTGATTAATTGACAATTGTAGACACGTTCAACAACTCTCGAGTCTTTTAAGACAACTAAGTCGTGTAGTCAAATATCAAACAAAAAGTAACAATAATTGCATCCTCACTAACACTTGTGAAGTCTACAACGCAACTATAAATGCAGAAAAAAGATGAAATTAATTAAAGCTATACAACTTGAATATACGGAGTATATAGTATGATCGATTTCCAGTTGAATAATTGATTAAAATGTTGCATTTTTTTCGGCTTTAATTTATTTGAAACTTACCAAGTACCTCTTGGTCTAGTGGTAATTGACGTAGACATAAAGTGTTAAACCGGGCGAAGTCCAGCCTATAAAAAAAAATTATTTGAAACTTTTGAGCTAGGTCAAGACAAAGCTTGGGAGGCCCCCTCTCCCAGAAGCTGTTCGTGCATCATCCATAGGTTGGGAGGTTGCTTTCCATTTTGCTTTCTTTAAATATGACATATCCTATTAATTGTCATATAAATTGACAACGAGAATTATGCGAAATAGTTTCTAACACGAGATGTTACGAAAATAATTGTCATACATAAATTGACATATCATTTTTCTTATAGCAAAATTGACAGATCCTATTAATTGCAATGTGAAGCTATTGGCTTATCGTGAACAAATATATGATATACGGAGTATACTCAGCAAATTATAATCTGAAATAATTAGCTTCTATAGGGTATAAAAATTTACCTTTAATACATTGATTGAATGCCTGCTCTTGACTCTCTCCTCTTCATTTTCTGTTCTAAACTCCTTTTCAACCTAGAACCTGCAAAATAATGGACAAAGGGGGCGGATCCCCCTAATTCACCTCTGATGCCTAAGTCAAAAGAGCAATTTGTAGAGCAAACGTCGAGGTAAAGGATAAGACTTGTTTGCGAGCTTAGCAAATATGAGTATGCTCACCATACATGGCGAAGACATGTATTTATGTGATGAATGATTGTGTATTTTCACTAAACATGACTCTGCATTTCACTTAACATGATTGTGCATTTTCACTTAACACGATTGTGTATGCTCTTATCTCATTGTATATGACTTTTTTCCACATGTAATACAAAAACAACAACAACAACAACAACAACAACAACAACATTGGCCCACTACATCTTCCCTTACGGGAAATCTGGGGGGTCAAGATGGAGGCACCCCTGGCTTAACGCAAAGGGGGAGCGCTTACATAGTAATGTAAGGTGAAAACGCACAGTCTTGTTATATGAAAATGCACAGTCACATATAATATATATTATACATAGTCATTTTCGAAACCACCAAGGTGAAAATGCCTACAAAGTCATGTTAGATGAAAACGCACAAGCATGTTAGATGAAAACGCATAATCAACATTATATACAATCATTTACGAATTTCACATCATCAACGTAAAAACAAAAATTAGCGCGTGCATGATAAATTGATGAGATTTGTTCTCATTTCTCTCCTAGGAAAATCATTCTTACGTGAACTTCACCCTTATTGCTAAACTATATAGTAAAAGCCTTGGTGGTTGTTGGTATGAACATTTTTGTAATTCAGAATTGTCGACCGTATTGAATGTATCATAGGAATGATAACATATTTGTTAGAAAATTCCTATAGTTAAATGTTTAAAAGATGAGGAAAAAAATCAATAATATAAAATTGTCAGCCAATCTTCAATTGACAAATATCCCAAACATTTTTTTATAGGACATGCTATTTATGTTCCAAATACAGAGCAGAGGCACACGCAAACACTTCTTTTCCTTTTCTTTTCCTTGACCTTAGTAATAAGATACGAAAACCTATCTCCTGCCATAGACATAAAACAAGATGCGAAAACCTAGCTCGTAAATTTGGGTTACTCAAACATCGCACTTAACAAGCAGGCCGACAAGTGCTATTCTTATATTATATACCATTTTCGTCCACATAGTAACTTTTCAAAAGCATAGAAAAAAATATAACATCTATATATCACTTTCCTCTCTTTACAAGACTACAACTAATAGATGATAGTAGTATGATATTACACATGTTTCCTTTTCAAAAGTCCTAAACCTTCTACGCGTCGCAAAACAAAAGATGGAAATTATAGAAACGACTAACATCATAAATATGATGGACGGTGGTGGAGTTACGATCTGCTACAATCGGCTCTACCAAATCCCACCTTACGATTGGCCAGATCATACTCCACCCACAGATCCTGCTGATGAAAATTCCCTATAATATTACTCCCAACACCCAACACTTCCGACCGTCCGATGCCCACACAGTGGACCCCACCCCCTACATCCGCCATCATCCTCCGCTTGTCTACGACGACCTCCACCCCCTTATCAAACACCAGCGCCATGTCCCCTACCAGCCGTCCGATCGCCATCGGATCTCCGTCAAAGCACATATCCAGCGTCCCCTCGTACACGTACCCCTTCTTCATCCTGGGCCCCACCAGCCTCACAACCTCCTCTCTCACTTTATCATACGCCTCGTCCACCAAGAACGTGAACTCCGTGCCCGAGTCCAGAAACGTCTGACCCGAACCGCCCGCGTCGGGTCGGAAAACCGAACTGGATATGTCCAGTTTCCTTGACCCGATTCGTATCCCCGCTAACCCGACCGTGTAGGCGAACGGGTCAAAGTTCGGGATCCTCTGAAGTTGACCATAGCTGAGCAGGTCAACGTACTGGAACGAGCGCGAATTCGGGTTTTCGCCTAAATAAAGCGAACCGGTCGGGAACGGTCCGGTTTGGGAGCGAACCGTCCGGGCTGGGACACAGTATGAGAACCGGGTTATTTTAGCCTGGGAGGCGAAGGACAACCGCCCAAGATTCATCCCCAAAATACCCTCCCCTTGCGCTTGACCCGGGTCGGACCTGGAGGCGCATCCGAGGATCAAAGGAGGGGTAGTTTGGGAAGAGGAAAAGGTGATTTTTTCTCTGACCAAATTGCCCTCGGCGTAAGTCCCGTCGGCGTAGAAGTAGGAGTAGTGGCAGAGGCGGTTCTGGTCGCAGGTGGTGGGGAGGGTAAAATCGGGAGTTCGCGGCTTGCAAACGGGGTGCGTGCAGGGCAAAACGGAGAAGGAAGAGGAGAGGGCGGGATCAAACGTCGTCGTTTTGGTAGTGGCCGCGGGTTTCCTTTTCTGGTTGTGACACTGAATCCATGACAGCTGGCTCCCCGTGTCCAGAACCATCTGCTGCGCCTGCGGTGGGGTCCCTATCGGAAGCGAGACGATCAGAGCCATTGAATATTTGATCCTCGATCGGTAGTTGTAGGCCGGCAGCGATCGACGGCCAGGATTTGAAGAGAGATCAGAGGAGAACAGAGAGGAGTGTTTCGATGAGCGGGGGATAGAGGCGAGCTTGAAGGAAAGGGAAAAGGAATCATTTTTGGTGTTCGATGGGTTTGGGATTGAAATTGAAAGAGAGATGGAGGAGAGGATGAAGAGGAGAAAGACGAAGGGGAGTGGATATTTGGCGAGTGCCATGGCAGAGGTTAGAGAGTGAGAAGTGAATTGGAAGTTGGAGATAGCGGTTATGTATTTATATGGTCTAATGTTACGTGTAATGTAACTGCAAATTAATTTATTATTTTTAATTTTTTTTTATTTTTAATTTGGAAGGAAAAAAAACGAAAGAGACGACACATACGAGTTAGCGGCAGATTTAGGCAAACGGGGAACGCGTATTCTTTTTAATGAACACTCGCTTAATATTTTCTTTCTTAACTCCACTTTTGCTTTTATGAATAGTTCGGAAAGTTTGATGCGATTCAAAGACTTTACGTGTCTGGGAAAGAATATTAAGTACAAATTTTTAGCAGTAATAAACAATTAAACAGAGCTCGAATGTCCTAATTCCTAAACAAGAAGCATAACCAACCTACTGACATAATCTATAATTTCAACCAAGTACCTCTAGTCTTGTTCTAGTGGTAATTGGCACTAGGTCGCTTAAGCATTTGTCCAGAGGTCTCGAGTTCGAGACTCTTTGACGCGGTGTGTATGCAGCAGAGAGGCTTGGGAGGAGCAACACCCCTAACGGGGTCCAACCCAACTCCGGTCCAGACATAGACACAAAGTGCCGAACCGGGCGAGGCACAACCCATCAAAAAAAATCTATAATTTCATGCTTTTATCATAGATTCTCTATTAAAATCAATATATTTGTTCCCTCAAAAATAAAATCACTATATTTGTTCCCTCAAAAATAAAATCACTATATTTGTGCAGTTAGTTATATGTGAATAATTCAATATATTTATGCGGTTTAGTTATTTTTTATTTCGATATGTAATAGCATATGCGTATGGTTAATTAGTGCTCAAAAGATTGGAGTGTCTGGCATCAACGCAATAAGCTAACGTTTCAGCAAGATCAATCCAATGGTATCCTAGATTTGACAATGTATATTCGAACCCAAATCACAAACTGGAATAACACAAAACAATATACGGAAGATGAGGAAAGTATAAAAAATGGCAAAGTAAGCAAAAAGAATATTCGAAATAAAATAATTAGGAGTTGGAAAAAGCCTAAACAAGACCACATTAAAATTAATTTTGATGCATCTAGACTCCCTAACAAACATGCAACAGGAGGAATCGTAATTAGGGATCACCTTGGTTGAATGATTGACTTGAAAACTTGTAAATTTGGTAATGTGTCTGCATTAAAAGCTGAAGCTCTGGCCTTTAGAGAGGCCATCTGTGTAATGAAGAAAAGAAAAATGAAGAATGTAGAAATCGAGGGAGATAATCTCCAAGTAATTAATGCGATTAAAGAAAAAATAAATGTCCATGGGAGCACATGATATTATAATTAAGCATGTTCCTAGGGAGTGCAACGCTGTGCCCGATAAAATTGCTAAATTGGGTCATAGTCTTCCCGATGAGTTTATTAAGACTCACTTAGAACTTGATGTTCTCATCCCAAAGGATGCTCCAAGACGCCCTCCATGAAGGAGTGCGCCCTAATCCTTACCTAATAAAAAAAATTAGTGCTCAAAAGATATATCTTTAAAGTTAAAAATTAAAAGAAGGGGCCTATTTCATTACATAAAATTTCATAAACAATATTTTTAAAATATTGATTCGTAGATTGTAATATAAAAAGTAATATTTTTCATTAATTTTCATTAAAATTAATATATTCTTAAAATCGAAAGTCCGTATACCATTGATTATTCAATTAAACAGATAGAATGATAAGATTAACATTTATATGTTGGTATTGAATCGTATGAAAATAGAGCTTATTCTGAAAGCTATAAATATTTAATGGATTTTGGATCTAGCGAATTGGACGGTTCAAATACTCACACGCTTTTTTTCTATTTTTTAAGCTTGAGGGACATTTTTGTCTTTTTGAGCATTCACTCTTCTTCTCCAACTCAAGCTTAAAAAATAAATATGTATATGGAATTTAAGAAATTTACACACTTATCCTTCCATAAAAGAGAGTTATTACACTAAGGTTCGCTATCAAGAGTTGACGGCATTTCACGATGTTATTGTTGACTTACTTCTATGTGATATGGGTTGCATTGGAGGAACTTTCACTTGGTTTTGCCATAGGCGAGGTCAGGAAACCTTAATAGAAAGACTAGACGGAAGTTTTTGTACTTGGGGTTGGTACCTCTTATTTACGTTATTTATCTCCCATATACATTCCAATCATTCTCTGCTTTGTTTATGTTCGGATGGTGGTGTTCCTAGGGGAAGGGGACACAAAAAAAATTCGGTTTAATCTCGTTGGCTTTCTAATGAAAATGGTTCTAATATAGTTTGCCATATGTGGCAATGCAATCTTGGTTCTCCAACACATCAGGGAAGGAATGAAAGTGCGTAATCCGCTTGATGTGAATTCAAGCCTCCTTTGCTTGAACTTGAATCTCTAGAAAACACTCGTAAGAATGACAAAGAGGAATTTGATCCCTCAAGCCAGCTCTGACGTTCAAGTTAGATCGATAATCAATTCATATTAGTAAAACTGCGACCCCTTTCACTCGAGTTTGCAACCTTATTTTATAAGTGAATGTACATATATAGTATTCTAAACTAAGAGTGCATGACATTTTCACCAAGTGTGCACTGCATTATTTTGTAAGTGATTGTGCATTATTTTGTTAGAGAATGTGTATATTCTTGTAAGTTAACGTGTATACTATTATAACTAAGTGTGCAAACCATACATACTAAGACTATCATGTACACTCATCACATAAAAAGGTCATTCACAGTCGGGTAATTTAAAAATGCACAGTTGAGTAAGATGCGAATGCACACCCGTTAGTAGAAAGATGCACACTCATGGAACACCATCATGCACACTCACATGAAAAAGTCATACACAGTCGATAATGTGAAAATGAATAGACAGGTAAGATGCAAATGCACAGTCGGGTAAGATGAAAATGCATAATCGCTCATCAAAATTTGCATCCTCAAAGGTAAAAAATTAATTGAAGTTGTAAAATTAGTTGGAGTTGTAAAACTAGTTGTAAAAGCAACATGCACTCATTGCAACACCATCATGCACACTCACATGAAAAAGGTCATACACAATCGGTAATGTGAGAATACACAGTTGGGTAATATGCGAATGCACAACTCGGTGAGATGAAAATGCACAATCGCTCATAAAAAAAAAGCGCACGCACGCGATCTGAGCCGTTGATCTATCCAAACGAAGGACTGAAATTTATTCTCATTTCTCTTCATAGTTTTCATTCTCACATGATCCATTTCTAATCATAATTATCTTGAAAAACTTGTATTATCTATTTTATCATTTAATGCTTTCTTAATTTATCTTTCTCGAATTTATCTGAGTAAAAAGAATTCATTGGAATTTATCCTTTTCAATTATGTTTCACAAAATAAATTTACAAGATATTTAAGTGTATATAAATCCCTATGCCAAATCTGTAAATAATAGACAAAAATTGGTGATGTAAGGTAATTTCTTTTTTGGGCATTGGAAAAATGTAAGATAATAGATAAGGAATTGTTAGCAGCCCATATTCGTGTTGTATTGGGCCCGGGCCTGAATGCTGGTTTACAGCCTCGGTTTATCTCAAATAAAGTCAGGCCCAACAATTTAATCGGCATATTTGAGATTTGAGAAGCTCTTAACCTGGCCACTAGGCATGGCAATTTGACCCGAATCCGACGGATATCCGATGTATCCGACCCGAAAAAACGGGCGAAAACCCTACCGAAAAAGGGTGAAAAACGGATTTAGGGTGATGCGGGTGATGGGTCGAGTCGGTTTAGGGTGGGAGGTTCATCCACCCGTCACCCGACCCATCACCCGACACGTCACCCGACCCATGACCACCCGAAATATATTAATATTTAAATATATATATTTTTTTATATAGGCCTACTGATTTAGTATTGTGAAATTGTAAAAAGCATGCTCCAATTTTTTTTTTCTCCCTAAGCACAATGTACAAAACTCTTCCATTAAGGCGTTTGGTATAAATTTGGGTATGGTCGTATGGGAATGAGATGAGGTATGAGGTTAGATAGGTATGGGGTTGGAAACCCATACTTTATCTTAGTTGTTTGGTAAAAAAAAATTAAGATAAAATTAGGGTTTATTGTTGGAGATTTAGTATTCTTTGTTTACTCATACTGTACGATTTTTTTCCATGCGTCTTCTCCTGTAAGGCTGTAATCATCTTATTCTTTCTTTTTAATTTCTTCTTCCTACCTCATCTAACACTTAATCAAAGCTGGAACACGCACTGTACAATCAATCAATACTTATTTTTGTTTAGCCCTGCACGTGCACTTATTCTTATATTGTAAGAAGCTTAATTTCATGGTTATTAAAAGAGCTTGGTAGGAAGAAGAAGATGGTAATTAAAAAAAAGTAAAGCCCTAAAACAGAGACTGAAATTGAAGCGACTAATAACAACGTGAAAATTGTGATTTTCATTCTCACATGGAATGAAATCTCATACCCTAGCAATATGTGAGATAAGAGAACCCCATACCAAGGAGGTTTAGGGTATCGGTTTGAAACCTAAAAATTCTTCTAACAAACACCTTGTATGGGGTTTCCATTCCACAACCCCATACCTGATTCCTCAATCCATGTAAACAAACGCCCTAATTAATAGTATCAATCAATCATACACGATTGAAAATAAACGTTCCATTTAATACTTAAAAGATAAAAAAACGTATGCTACAACCTTATATTAGGTTTGATATAAGGTTTTAAAAAAATAATAAATAATACAGGTTAACACCCGAAATACCACCCGACCCACCCGACTCACCCTAAAATATAGGGTGGATTGGATTAGGATGACCTATTCTAATGGGTGTGGTCGGGTTTGGATGGAGTTTTTTTTGAAGCGGGTCGGGTTTGGGAATGATCCATCCACCCAAAACCCGACCCATTGCGTTGTCTACCGGCCACATCGAAGCATTAGTGAAACCAGATCACAGTTTATATACTCTAGTGAAGCTTTAGCACTTATTTCTTCGGAGACATCTCATAAAATTGGAACAATACAGAGAAGAATTTCTGTTCATTAGTCGAGAACTGCAATATTTTGATATTTTGATGCAGCAGTTTATATGTGAAGTAAATTAAATAATGAATTATTTTAGAAAATTTAATATTAAATAATTATAAAGATAACTTGAAACTTCTTTTAGAACTAAAAATGAGAGTATCCATTATAAAGAGTATCCATTTATTCGTACTTGAAACCTCTACTTAATTATGCATTCCAGGATTTTGGGCTTAGTTTTTAGTTTTAGGGTTTAAAATTTTCGAATTTATTGTTTTATTTTTACTTGTAAATCATCTAACTTGAATTTTTAATTTACAGGATAAATTTAAAGATCCTTTAAATAATTCCATTTAACAATTAAGATTTTTTTTTGGGCAAAGTCATGGTAATTAGGCGAAACACCTAACAAAAAACTGAAAATATAAGATTTATTTTTTCCGCTCGCTGAGGGCACCGCACTAGTTTTTGCTTTGCGTAATTGCCCCTAGGTTTCGAAAAATTACTTCTTGCTCTTCCGGGATGGATTCCAACACCATAATTTCGTGGATCGATTGCTCCTTTTCCACGGACGACGCCTGTATTTGTGCACAAAAATTCGTATTCAATGCACTAATCGAATATTCCCTTCTTCACCTTCTGCTCCAAGCTCCTCTTCAACATAGGATCTGCAAAACAATGGACACAGGCGGCGGAGACCCTCTAATCCACCTCCGATGCCTAAGTCGAAAGAGCAATTTGTCGATTGAACGTCGAGGTAAAAGACAAGATTTGCGTGCGAGCTCAACGAATATGAGGTGCTCATCATACATGGCGGTGACATGTATTTATAATGGAGTAAAGGGAGAGAGAAGGTCGAAAACTCTCTCTCTCTATGGGTGGGCCGATAATGCTCCAAGTCCAACAAACGATTTTTTTCCCCAATCCGCCTGGAAAATCTATCTTTGGACTAAGATAGAATCCACCATTATAACGAATAACTGTCATACTTATTTTTATAATAAAATACTTAAAGATAGAAAAAAAGGGTGCCCCATGTACAAAAATATTTTGCAAAAGTACCTCACATTATAGGAAATTGCAAATCATGCATTTTTGGCATTTATGCAATTTTATTTTTCATTATTTTATTTTTTAATTATTTGAAATTATATTTATAATGTTTTTTAGAAATGAATTATTAAATTCAAAAAATTAAAATCATAAAATGAAAAATTGTAAAAATAAATAAATAAAAGGCATATGAAAAGATATTTTAAAGTGATTTATTGGTTATGATATACGGAAACTAAAGAAGAAAAAAAAAGGAAAAAAAGTCAAAGATATGGCAAAGATACTAGTTGGTTGAGATTTCCGTAAAAATCTAGTCGGGCTAGATGTTGTACTCTCATGCTTGTCTATTCTACTGTCATACCACAATATGCTCATGTCACGAACTTAAAAAGAAAAAAGAAATTGCTAACGAATTAGATTTGTTATGAAATCTTTTCTATCCTTTTTCTTATAAGATACGAATCTTAATGCAAACAATAATAACCAATTATTATACACTTCTTAATCTTATCTTTTCATCCAGTCTTATCTGTTCATCCAGTTTTGATATACGAACAAACGGGTCATCGTAGAGGCACATTGAGTTCTACCATGGGTAAGTAGTATACGATTGAATTGTTTGGATAATCATTTATTGCTTCTAAGTATTACGATTTGTGTATTTTCAGGTCGAAACAACATCTTACTTACGTTAATTACAAATGGTGAATGGAATGTCTTGGGAGATAACTGGTCTTATGAAGGGGGGATAAGAAGGCAATAACACTCGTTGTATCCGATACTATAAAATTCGAATCCCTTAAGGATAAAATAGTGGAGAAACTATCCATTGATTGTGAAAAGTACAATCTACATCTGCACTATGTGTCACCCATAAAGGTAAACCTTCCACCCTTTGAAGTTAATGGTGAAGATGATCTTGAAGCCTACAAATTTTTGAATTCAAAATCATCAAAAGAGAGGATATGGCCGATAGATCTGTACATAAGCATCAAGGAGAAGAAAAATAATCATTTTATGGACGAGGGTATTGACAGGAAAGTCTTTGAGTTTAAACTCCAAACTCTATGCAAGAGATGAGAGTCTCATCAAGTGCACCTCTTGTAAGCCAGTGTGACCGAACACCGATTAAGGATGTCAGGACTTTAGATGAAATCATCGACAGTGATAATAATGTCTCCTTTGATATGGGTGTCAGGATATTTGGGAATGGTGACAGGATCCCTGAAGACAGTGACAGATTATGAAACAGGAATACTTTTCCGATTAATTTCGTATCATTGAGCAATGATGATGAAATCGGAGGATCTACTTCAACAAATAAAGGCAAAGATGTTGTTGTCATGCTTAGTGATGATGATGCAAATACTGATTTTGTAAACCTTGGAGATGAAGAAATTAGTTTTAACGGAAATGGTTTTGCAAGTGATGATTTCGATGGAGCAAAACAATTTGAACAAGTTGCTCATGATGAAGTAATGGAAGATATTGATGATCAATTTGTTGATGTTGATGAGGATGTTATTCAAGAAGTGGAAGAGAATTTTAATCGTGCAAAAACAAATGCTAAAGAATGGGCTACATTACAAGGTGGACAAAATAGTGACGAGGTTCATAATCATGCAAAAATTAGTGAGAGAGACTATTTCAATTCCAAAAAGGAGCTGAAAGATGCATTAAGGTCAATTGCATTGACACATTGCTTCGAGTTGGATGTAAAGAAGTCAAACAAAACTACATATGTAGTAGGTTGCATCGACAAGTCATGCTCATTCATGTGTCGTGGTACAATCTATCGTAAAACCAGTTTGTTCGTTGTACGGAAGTATGTGGGAGAGCATACATGTAGATTGCGATCAAGACACAACCACCACAAACAAGCCACATCAAACATGATTGCTGAAAAAGTCCTGCCAATGTAAGGAAGGATTTATGTCGTACTCAATTATAGTGTGATTTTTTTATGGAATTTTTAAAAGCATTAAGGGTATCCGCTTCTTTTATTGTGTTACAAGTTTCAAGGTGATAGTTCAGGCATCCGAGCAAGAGAGATACAAAGAGTGATGAAAGAAATGGGAGTGAATGCAAGCTACCATAAGGCGAATCGAGCACGTTTGAAAGCCCAAGAGTTAGTAAGAGGATCAGCAGAGGAAAGTTACAATAAACTCTATTCTTGGATGTTCATGCTCAAACAATCAAATCCAGGCTCCCATACCGTGATTGAAAGAGATGCTAACCAACGATTCAAGTATGCAGTTTGGAGTATAGGTGCATGGATCAGGGCATTACCTAATTTGAGGAAGGTATCTTATATTATCATAGGTTCTAAGATTAATTATTGTTGAATATCAATACTATTGATAGGATAAATGCTTATGTTTGATCGAATATATTGACTTCAAAAAAACATATACATTAAAGAACTTATATTCATAAGTATGTTAGTACGAAATTAGCAGTATGACATGATAATTTCATGTTTCAATTTTAGGTGATATCAGTGGATGACACTCACTTAAGTGCGACATACAGGGGTGTTCTTATTGTAGCAACAACACAAGATGCAGAAAAACATATTTATCCTCTTGCATTTGGCGTGGTAGACAGTGAAAATGATGCCTCTTGGTCCTTTTTCTTCAAGGAATTCAAAGTTGTTGTACCAGACAACCATGATGTAGTGTTTGTCTCAGACCGTCATGTAAGTATTTTGAGAACATTGAGGAACAATTATGTTTTTGCTGGTCATGGGTATTGCATCTATCACATATACCAAAACTTCAAAACCAAGTACGGAAGAGGAGACTTGTTTGAACTATGGAATAAGGTTGCAAAGGCTTATACCATTCAAGAGTTCAATCATCATTTTTCACAACTTTCCAAGGAGTCAGATTATATTGGAAAATATGTTCAAGAGGCAGGATTTGAGAATTGGTCTAGGGCACATTTCCATGCCAATAGATTCAACATAATGACAACCAACAATGCCGAAAGCTTGAATTCCCGGTTCAAAGAGGAACGTGGATGGCCAATTATTGCCATCTTTGATAAGATATTAGATATCATATGCAAGTGGTTTTGTGAACGGAGGGAAAAGGCTACTATATGGGACGAAGAGGTAACCGAAGAGGTGAAGAAGACACTTGATTCCAGGTACAATCAATGTTTCTTGACACCATTAGAATTTTTACTGTCACCGTACATGTCCTAATCAGACAGTATCCAAATGGAATTGTTTTTTATTTGAGTGTATTTGGCTTTAAGTTTGCTTTGTTTACGAACTAATTTGTTTAGGTTTGTTAGAAACATATTTGTTGAATTTTTTATTACTATTGATGGTCTTGTGGACATTAATATTCTGTTATGGATGAAAACCTGATCTATTTTACGTTTTTAATGAATGATATGTAGGTACTTGAAGTCTATGACTATGATAGTAAAAAGAATGAGTCAATTTGAAGCTGAAGTAAATGATGGTACATCTAGGTTCGAAGTGAATCTCCATGCCTGAACATGTGATTATACGGTATTCCGAATTGATCAAATTCCTTGCACTCATGCCATAGCTGCAGCAACAAATAGGGGTTTGGATCTTGCACAATTGGTTCATCCCTTATTGAAGAATGATAAGATGAAAGAAGTGTATAAGGAAACTCTGCATTTGGTTCCTCCGGTTGGGCGTTGGGAGATTTCTCCATCGGTTACTGCAATTACATGTCATCCACCGCAAGTAAGAAGGCTTGTTGGAAGACCTAAGACAAATGAGTTTCGTGCACATTGGGAGAAGAACTGGTCTAAACGTCATTATGGGAGGTGCAAAGGTTTGGGACATTACCAGAGCAGTTGTACAAGGCCTTTGTCGTGATCAGATGACAAGTACAACTAGTTTTTTTTTTAACTTATTGTTTACTTAGACCATGTTTGTTTTGCTATATTTGAAACATATATTTTCTTGATGTATTTATTTGCTTTGCATGGATTGATTTGGTTATGTTTAATTTATGAATATATTTGCTTAACTTATTGTTTTCTCTGATTCTCATGTTGTGCTTTACAAGTACTTATAAATTGATGGCTTAAATTTGAATTGCCTATTCATAGGAGTAAAGGCCTACTGTCCTACTTCATTCATTATCTTGTCATCCTTTGCCAAAAATCCTCTTATGTAGACGGTTTCTTGTCATCCCTTTTTACTTGTGAAACGTCTGTCTGGTCACCCTTTCTAAACTTACTGTCACATTACAATTTGTATCTTGTCACCCTATAAGAAAGTTGAACATGGATTGATGTTAGCTTCATTTTAATTCCAAATTCATATGAGAAAAGCTATACTGTTACACTTCAATAATTATCTTGTCATCATGCAATTTTTATCTTGTCACCCTATAAGAAAGTTGAACATGGATTGATGTTAGCTTCATTTGAATTCCAAATTCATATGAGAAAAGCTATACCGTCACACTTCAATAATTATCTTGTCATCATACAATTTTTATCCTGTCACCCTATAAGAAAGTTGAACATGAATTGATATTAGTTTCATTTGAATTCCAAATTCATATGAGAAAAACTATACTGTCACACTTCAATAATTATCTTGTCATCATACAATTTTTATCATGTTACCCTATAAGAAAGTTGAACATGGATTGATGTTAGCTTCATTTGAATTTCAAATTCATATGATTTCAGCTATACTGTCACACTTCAATAATTATCTTGTCATCATACAATGTTTATCTTGTCACCCTATAAGAAAGTTGAACATGGATTGATGTTAGATTCATTTGAATTCTAAATTCATATGAGAAAAGCTATACTGTCACACTTTAATAATTATCTTGTCATCATACAATTTTTATCCTGTCACCCTATAAGAAAGTTGGACATGCTCTTGATACATAAAAAATAGTATCCTTAAGCATGAAGGGAGCCATAACCTGTATCAATTTCCAGCACACACAAGAAAGTGAAAGAGTCACAATAAAGTCAAAAATAGAGTCCTTCATTGAAAGTCACAAACCAAGGCACAAACTAACTTCACATAATGATCAAAACTAACATCAAGTTATCCACCAAAGTTGATTACTAACATCAAGTTATCCACCAAAGTGGATTACTAACATCCAGTTAACCACCAAAAATACATCTACAACACTTCCAAAAAACAATAAAGTGAACCTAAACTAGTTTCACAACCAAAGACTCAAGACGAATCCCATTTGAGGAACCATATGCTCACTGCCAAAGAACTTCGATATCCATCTACTAACTTGTCCTCAATGACCGAGATACCAACATTCTTAGTGGTTAGTAACTCAATGTACTTGATGGTGTACACCCCGCAATCACCCCTACAAAACAAAAATAGATTTTAGTATATCTTCATATAAAAATAACAAAATTTGATTTAAACTGTGAGACATTGAATTATAAATTGATTTTGAAACTCAATGTACTTACCCTCGCTTGTTTTGCTTCAAACCATTGACACGGTTGACACTTAACGGTTTCTCACCCCATATTTCCAACTGATTGGCCATTGGCCCATATTGCTTCAACACTTGGGGAAGCCCGTGAGTCACTGAAATAAGGCTCTCCTCTACATCCTTAATACTTATGAAGTCCACATTTGAATCATACACATTAACAACCCAACTTGTGAAGTCAATTTGTAATGTAATCCAATGTGTATTATCCACATTAAATGGCACATATACAAATCTTCCATCTTTCCAAGCTGGCCCATTGGAAGTAGGCAATGACCCCAAGCAATATTTTAAAATAACTACATTCAGCTTTGGTGAACTGTCACCCTTGTTGTACAAATTTCCAAATCTAATCATATGACGAACCAAAAAGGTGTCCACAATGACCACATTGTTGTACTTATCGGGGTTTTCTTGGACAACTTCACGATACAACTTTAAACATAAATCCATATGCTGTAATTGTAATATTTAAAAGTAGTAAATCAATTAAAGAAGTTGAGAATTTCAGCCCTATAACCAATTTTACCTCAAAATTCAGCCCTAAATTCCTAAAAATCATGCATAACGTACCTCAAACGATAACCAAATTTTTGGTCTAAGTATTTTCATAAAAAATTCCTTATTTAGCATAAGAGTATTCGGTAGCACGTGTCCCTTCACACTGTGGGATGAATGCATAATAAGCCTAAGGTATAAATATATTGAAAGTCGAGCTGATTTTTTTATAGAAAGAAATTCAAGCTGCTTTATGATTTAACTAACTTGTTACACTCAAGCCAATTGAATAAGTCGGTTGTTTTCTCCGGGTTTCCAACAACCTTGATCTTCTTAGTCAATTTTTTCACATTTGTTCCTTTTACATCCTTCTTTTTAGTGTTTATCACTCCATCTTCCGTATAAGGCTCTGACGTGTGCTTGGACTTCTCTTTTTTCCAATCTGGAAAGACCTTCTTCGGCAAGTCATATAATTTCTTCGACCTAGTATTTTTCTTTTCCTGTTTATTGCCCTCGTTATCCTCATCATCTTCCACAACTATTGCCTTGGTTTCTTTTGGCAATATTTCATCCATCTCCTGATCCACCTGCTCACAACATGTTAAAGACCTAGAAACCAATTTTATTGTCTTAGCTGAATGCTTAAGCTAAATCAAATTCTGAACCTGGGTATACATTTCTAGAATCTAGTTGTGACATCTCATTTAGTACTACACCACAAACACATACAAATTTGAAAAGACATGGATCTCAAAACAATACTTCCTCATATAATCTCTGTTTCATAAACTAGGTCTAAAGAAGTTGTGCCTCACCATTCTTACATAAAGCAGAACATAAATAAGATACATTGTTTTATATCACTTTGAATTCTAAATTATATGACTCAACTCAACATAAAGTAAAACAAATTATCTTACAAAAAGCTTTTTTCATACTTTATCAGTCTTCACACCATCTTCATTACTCATTGTCACATCACCATCATTGTTTTCTTTTTCCATTGATAATCCATCAACCTTCTCCCTAGTTTCATTTTGAATCGGAAAATAAGATGTGTCGTGAGCAATATTCAATGATATGTAAATAAATCTGAAATGTATAAATTCGACGCAAGGTTTTTTCATACCTCATCAATATTGACAACATCTTCACTCCTCAATGACACATCATCATCATTGTTATCTTTTGGTAGATTGTTATTCCCCTGAAAAAGAAAATAATAAGACAAGCAACAAATAATTCTATTCTATTAAAAAACGAACAACAAAATTCAACTAAAACAAACCTCATCCATGTTGTCATCAGATGATAACACATCGACATCATTCTTAGCTATTGTTGAACCTTCTCTCTTAGACAAAACATACTTTTCAAATCTTTCTTCTAACTTTGATATCCTCTGAATTAGCAAATTTTCAATCATTTCCATTGATTCAGCTAGCGTAGTGATGGCACACATGACTTGTCTTGGATCAAGGGAATCTTTATTCTGGCCAACACCATCATCATGCTTCCTTTTTTTCCTCACATTATTCCCTTTTTTTTATGTTTCTCCAATTTTGTTACTATACCATCAAAATACTCATCACTGTCTTCATCAGAGAAGTTGCCTTTGAATAACATGTCTACCTCATTTTCTTCGGGAGATAAAATTGTCTTCAGATGGATGTCTTGGAAGCACAAACTTAGAGTTCCTCGACTAATCTTAGAAAGTTGGTAAGTGTTGAGCATTACAAATCCAGGAACTAGCTTGAATTTGATACCCACTACCCAGTTTATAGTGGTTCCTTTGTCATAAGCAGAAAAGATAAGTATTGTCAAAATGGGGGTAGCAAACATCCTAAATCAAGAGCACAATAGCTTCAATGAAAAAATTAAGTTAGCAAGTTTGGAAAAAGACTTTTAAATTCAAATATCAACACAACGATGTATTAAGCAGGCAATGAAAGTAGTATAATTAATAGAGAAATTAGTACCCCATGTCTTTCATTACCTCTGTAAGAGATAATATCTTTTATGTTAAAATATGCATGTTAATGCTTTCATACATCATCAACCAAGAACAAATAGATTTACTTAAAGCTAACATAAATGAAGAAGAAGTTGATTCAAAGCGATGGCTTGGTGTTAGGAATTTAGCTTGGTTATCCAAATTAAGTAGAGTGAGGATAATTTGTTGTGATACAAAAATATTTCTTATATTATACTAATACAAAAATCAAACAAATTAAAACCGACATCAACAATAATAAAACATATTATATTACCTGGAAAACAATAGGCAATCCACATATGGGATATGGTACTCTAGGTTGCTTTGGAAGTGATTTTGTCGCCTTTGCTGCCTCTATTCTTCTACCCATGGCTTTTCTTAAACTTTCATTAAGCTCCTCGTATCCAATCCTGCCCCATGGGTATGCATAAAACAGATCCATCGTCTCCAAGAGCTTCACAAGTTCAACTTTCACCTTCCTATTCTTATCACCTCCTAAAATTAAGCCCTCCACAATCAACAAAAGAGCCAACTTGAATTTGAAATTATTATCATCCTTACACTCTTTGAATCTCTCAAAAACATCTTGGATTGTGGAATCGGGAGCACCAAAAAACCTTTTCATTACCGTCTTGTCTCCATTAGTGTCGACTTTTGGAGGTATATCACAATCCAGACCGCAAATGATGTTGTATTCTTGCATTGAAAAACGAAGTTCTTTACCTCCAACTCCGTACCATGTCTCCCATTTCTTCTTTATCTCAAGTTGTTTAAACAAAATTCCATGCACAAGCTGAGATGAGAATTGAACTTGTTGTATCATCTTAACTATTTTCCCAAATGGGCCATCTACAATCCTTTGCCAATCTGTAGGAGTGAGCTTGTTCTCAATCTCGCGAACAAAAGCTAGCCTCGAATTGTTGTTAATCCGACCATAAAAGGAATCATTTTGTTCATATTTATATTGCATCTACAAAACAAAAAGAGTCATGAGCAATTACATTAACAATTAATGTCAAACAATAATCAAAACAATAGATAAAGCAAAGCATGTACTTCTGTTTTGTATACTATAGAGAAAAGTTTTTGAAAATAAAATACAAAATCAAGTGTACATATACTATATAGAAAATAAAATCCACCAAAAGCATGTCATTTTATTTTTTTATACTATATATAAAATAAAAAAGAAAGTATAAAAATTCTATGAGAAGTGCTTACCTTCCCTTTCTCATCTCCACCTTTGGAGATGTTTGACTTCATCTTTTGTTTTTTTGACCGAGATTGGCCTTCACCTTCATCTCCATCCACTTTCCTCTTCTGTTTATCACTTATTCCCATTATGTAATAGCCTGATTTCCATAATACATTACAAGATAGTATCAATATTCCTACTTGCATTAACCACTAATGTAATATATGAACACCATTATCAACATCCCCATGATTAACACCATTAATGAAATAAGCAAGCTCTGAATAATTCATCCAAAGAAAAATAACATACCATTTTTCACAAATTTCTGATTATACAGATAGGCATAGAGTTCTAGCGTTATTATCATACATCCATAAACCATTTCTAGAATCATCATCACCAGATCACAAATGTTTCATTAAAGCAACAATTCATGGTATCAAAGGATCCTGTATTAAATGTAAACAATCATTTTCCACACCTCTAACTTGGAATCTAATCAAGACACGATCCCCTAGCCAACATCCACAAAGAACCCTCTTTTAATTTCTGCCATTTCCCCTAATTAGTTCTAGCTCATCTGGCGGATCAACCTCACAGTCTATTGAAATATACTACAATCATCAAATGCATGCAACTTCAAATGCTCAGGTATGTGTTAGCTCAGATTGGTAATTGATCCGTCCATGGCCAATTCTAAACTGATTTATCATTCACTCTTTTTTTCTTTTTTACAAAAGTTCTTATTTCTCTGATTGGTATCAGCTGGAAGAAAATACAGAGGACGACAATTGCAGGCCCCTCACATGGGCATTGATTGAGTTTGGGAAATGTAAGCAACAAACGTGCGGAGATCCCCTAGCCAACATCCACAAAGAACCCTCGTTTAGTTTTTGCCATTTCCCCTAATTAGTCCAACAGTGAACCAAACCTTGGCAACAAACTAAAACTTGAAAAGAACAAGGATGCCAAACAAAAGAAAATTGGAAAGCAAGTAAAAATAGAGAGAGAGAGAGGTTCCCAAATGGTACCAAGTTCCAAAGACCTTTGATCTTCTTCAATACTTTCTTCTCCTTCTCTTCCTTCCTCAATAAATCAGCCTTCACCACCGGATTATCCTTAGCTATGGCGTCCCTTCCTCGGGACCTTGTCGGCGCCCTTGTAATCGATCGAGCAGTCGTACTCCTCCGGGTACCTATGGGTTCTCGTAGAACATCTATGGCGTCCCTGTCGGCGCCCTTGTTATCGATCGAGCACTTGTAATCGATCGAGCAACAACTAGGGTTTTAGATTTAGGAATAGCTATACATTCTAGGGTTTTAGATTTCATGAATGGAGCGAAGGGGATGACATTCTAGGGTTTTAGATTTCACGAAGGGGCTTACATTCTCATGTAAGAAGAATGGTGAGAGAGAGACTACTCCTTGTTTTCTTTGATTTGTTTTTAATTCATGTCTCTTAATTTAATTTAAAAATTTTTAAATCTTAATTTTTTTTAAATAGGAGAAACAATTTTAATTTTAGATTGAAATTGATTTTCGTATTTTAAAGTTTCAAAAAAGAGAATTTTTTTAATATTTCTCCAAAAAAAGGGCATGATTTTGGGTATTTTTGCTAAAATTTTGGGCATTCATGCTATTATTTTGGGCATTGATGTAACATTGAAAATAACAAGGTATTTTTGCAAATAACTTTATAAATATGGGCATGGATTACTAATTTCTATAATAAATAAAAGGTTTTTTTTGTCACAAACCACCTTTTAAAAGAGGTGTTTTAAACAAACCACCTTTTATAATATTTTTTTTAAGCAAAACCACCTTTTATAATTTAATTTGTTTAATTGAACCACCTATTTCTATTTGTAGTAAAATTTTATATTTTATTGACCAATATGTCCTCCATCTATATATACTTAGTTTTAAGAAAAAAACTTACAAAATCATCCCTAATTTTGTAATATTTATTCAGAAACCAACACCATGGTATATTTTTAAAAAACTTTTTATTTATTTTTAAAAATCACCAAAAATGACTTTAAAAGTTGAGATTTTTTCATCTAATTTATAAATATGTTTTTCTTATTCATCTCTTACTTATTACATTAAATCAATTAGTATTTATTTTTAAATTTTTAAAATGATAGAAAGTAAATCTTTTTTTGAGTTTTCATTTATATATATATTAACTAGTTGATGTACCCGTGCCCTACACGGGTCTATAATATTAAAATATATTTTAAATACATATATAGATTTATATATGATTTAATATTATAAATTGAATATTAAAAATTATTTTAAAAAAATTCAAATGTAATAATTATGTTCCCAATATTTTAAAAAACAGTAATATTATGTTCTTAATATTCAAAAGATATTTTTATAATGAAGATTATGTTTCTATCACTTTCCAAATTCTAAGATCTCTAAATATAATTATATATTAGTAATATTATTAAATTTTAAAAAATATTTTATAATCAATATTATGTTTTCATCAATTGCCAAATTTTACGATCTCTAAAATAATTGTATTAGTAATATAATTACATTAAAAAAATTATTTCATAATAAGAGTATGTTTCTTGCCAAATATTAAGATATCTAAATATAATTGTATATTACTATATTAGTAATAGTAGTAACATTATTATAATTAACAAAATTATTCCATAATGGATTACACTCCAAACACAACTTGCCAAAATTTAAGATCTCTAAATATAAATATATATATTAGTAATATAAAAAATATTATTATAATATAAAGATTGTAAATAATTAAATAAATGAAGGGTAAGGAGATAAATGGAAAAATTAAAATACCTATGTGACATAGTTAAGACGACGACACATAAGATAGGGGGATTCGACTTTAGTTATATTAAATTGATGATAATGGCATTATAACTTTTGTAAATATTATTATTTATCGTTATCAATTAATAATATATAATAAAGATCAAAGATCATGTACCGATAATATTGATTTTTTAAATAAATTATATGTTAATAACATATATGGTCATAAAGATAAAATAGTATATATTATTCTAAAACATCAAACATCACATAGTAATACATTGTGTAGAACTATTATATATTTGTAAAAATATACTTGACAAAATTTAAAATAAATAGTCAAAGATCACGTATTAATAATATTAAAAAATAAAAAATTATATGATATTAAAATATATGGTCATAAAGATGAAATAATAAATATTATTTTAAAATATCAAAGATTACATAGGTTGTTTTTATATATTATATACATTTAAGGATATGCTTTGCAAAATTTATGACACATTATCTCACCTACTAATAATATTAAAAAAACTTAAAATACTATATGATATTAAAATATATGGCTTGAATATATACATTATCAAACATCACGTACTAATAATATTGAAAAAGATTAAAAAGTTATATGATAATAAAATATATGGCCATAAAAATGAAATAGTAAATTTTATTTTAAAATATCAAAGATCACGTACTAATACATTGTATAAAGTTATTATATAGTTTAAAGTATATGCTTTGAAAAAATATATGGCCATAAAAAATAGTAGATATTATTTTAAGATATCAAAGATAATGTACATATTTACATTGTGTACAATTATTATATATTCTTATGGATACACTTGCCAAGTTTTAAAATATATTGTGTACAATTATAAGATTAGAGTATTTCTAAAAATAATTATATATTTAGATATATAGTATGTACAATTATTAGTAATATTATTATAATATATATATTTAAGATTGTAAATACTAAAAAGAATGAATGGTAAAGAGGTAATTGAAAAAATTAAAACGCCTATGTGGTATAGTTAAGACGACGACACATAGGATAGAGAGATTCAAGTTTAGTAATAGTATATAGATATTAGATGCTTTGAGAAAAATATAATAAATTAGGAATGATTTTGTAAATTAATGAAACATGTAGTTAAGGAGATTTTGGTCCAGATTTTATTATAGGTGGTTCAACTTAACAAATTATATTATAAAACATGGTTTGGTTCAAACAAAATTATAAAACGTGGTTTGCTAAAAAAACACCCATTTTAAAAGGTGGTTTTGACAAATAACCCTAAATAAAAGTATCTTTATAACCGATAATAGCGAAAATAATTATGGCAATCAATTTTACCCACTCACAAAACAGCAAAAGGATCGAACAAAGCTAATAAAGTAAGGATAAAACAGGTAAGGATAAAAGCTAATCGATCATTTGGAAAGAAGATCTTCATTTAGAAAGAAAACGGGAGCCTATGAGACTTGCCTTTCATTCATCAATCTTACATCTATAAAGTAGGGTTTTACAAGATTTTTATTAGGGTTGTTCACGGGTTGACCCGACCCGACTCGTAACCTGGTTTATGGGTACTAGGTCGACCCATTGACCCGTAAAAAAATTAATCGAATCATGACCCAACCCATAATCTGGTTTCCGGGTTACGGGTTTTCAAGCCGGGTTACGGATCGACCCGTAAATTTTACGTGTCAAACGGGTCAACATGATTGACCCGTAAATATATATATAATAATATTATATATTATGTATTATTATTATACTTTTATACAAAAATATATAAAAAAATTAATATTACGGCTTATGAGTTTTGCGGGTTGACCCGTAACCCGATCCGTAACCTATAATCTCAAAAATCTTGACCCGTGACCAGACTCGTAATTTACAGGTCGGGTCAGAGCAGGTTACGGATCAACGGACATTTTGAACAACCCTAATATTTTTTTGATAAAATGAGCTACAAGCTCATTACAAGGCCAACACTAGGTTACCTGTAAAATACAAGGCTAACCTAAATCATCACTTCGGATGATCTTAAGAAATTCAAATAACAGAGGATGATCACTAAACCAAGATTTACAATACGAGACATCAACAAGAACTAACAATGATCCTGGGAAAAAAAATTAGAAATAGCAAAACTAAGCAGAGGAAAGCTAAACACCCTCCTAGCGAGAAAATCTGCTGCCGAATTACATTCCCTGAAACAATGAAAAAATACCACACAAGGAACCAAGACAACAAAATGACGAATATCGTTAAAAATAGATTGAATTTCCCAAGGGACTTTCCAAGTTCTTTTCAAAGAATTAATAAGAATTAAATTATCTCCTTCAATAATGAAACGAGATATATTTAAAGAAACCGCACTTCGAACCCCTTCCAGCAAGGCAAGAGCTTCAGCTTGGAGTATAGAAATTGGTAGTTGCTCTTTACGGTCAAAACTTAAAATCTTACTTTTATGGTCACGAATAAGAAAACTCGTAAAAGTCGATGAATTAGTTCTCTTAGAAGCATCAAAATTCATTTTTACCCGATGTAAAGGGGGCTCACCTAAGAACGGCAATTTTTCCTCTTGGGATGAGACACATGTTTGTAAACTAAAGTCGATTCAACCGAGTCCCATTGACAATGCTGCATAAAAAATAAATCCGAAGGAAGAATAAACGAGATCAGTGATGATGGGTTAAAATTTTTACTATTTCTATGGCCCCAAATGAACCACCAAAGAAAACAAAGAGCATTTCCATTTTTATTCGAGTGTAGAGTCTCACAATGTTATCAACAAACGCACATGAGGAATGAATTTGAAACTTAATATTCATTTTTTATTCTAATCTAGAAATCATGTTTTGTGAAAAAGGGCAGTGAAAGAACATATGATTCAAATTTTCATCTTCATTAGAGCATAAAGAGCATGTACTAAAAACATCTATCTGTAGTAGGAAGAAAATTTGCACAAGCCTTCCATAAGAAATTTTTGATTTTAGGAGGGAGAGAAGTCTTCCAAATCCACGCAAACTCATAATGCATATCCGGACGATTAAGGGTAATCATACAGGAAGCAGACGAGATAGAGAAGGCCCCATCCTTAGAAGGGAGCCATACCAAATGATGAACAACATCAGAAACTGGACTTCTGAGAGTTTTAATTTTACTAACAATTGTCTCCGGAAAAATTTGCCTTAAAGAGTCCAAATTCCAAGAATGATCATGCACTATAAATATAAATGTTGAAACCTTAAGGTTAATGTTATCATTATTAAAGAAGGGGATCAAACTAGTATCCAATAACCAAGGATCTTTCCAGAAATTGATAGTGTGGCCATTTCCAATCATCCAAAGTAAGCCCTTTGAGAATTTATCTCTAAGATTAAGCAGTCTACCAAATTGCCAGAAGCAATTTTTTTTTCTAAAGTTGAAAAATAGTAGAGGAGCCTAAATATTTTTCTGAAATAATACGTACCCAATAATTTTCCGGAGCAGTTATAAATCCACATAAGTTTCATTGTAGAGAAATATTTACCGTTTCCGTTGTATGGAGGCCCATTCCACCAGACTCTTTTGGAGAACAGACCTTATCCCAACTAATAAGAGGATGATGATTGAGAGAGAATTTATTCCAAAAGAAAGATTTATTTACCTTATCAATTTCAACTAAAATGCCTTTAGGAAGTAGAAAACTCTGCATAAAATAATTAACTTGGCCTAACAGGTTATATTGAATTAACACAGCCCGACCAACTTGAGAAATCTAGTTTGCTTTCCATTGCAAGAGTTGTTTTTTTTAGCTTGGTTATCGAGTCTATAAAAATCGAATTTTGAACCCTTCCTCTAAGAATAGGAATACCAAGATATTTTTCCATTGACGTAGTAATTTGAATATTTAGAACACTCGCAAGAGAAACAACAGACTGTCGAGAAATATTTTCTGAGACCCGGAAGCTACTTTTCTGATAATTAATAGAAAGTCCACTGACCCTTGAAAATTTTTCTAAGAATCATTTGATATAATTAATATTGGAATGTGATGCATTGGCAAAAATAATAATATCATCAACAAAACTTATAAAAGGCAAACAAATCCCATTTTTAACTAACTGAATACCGACAAGTCTAGATTCCAAAGTAGATTGTAATTGAAGGGATCTGGCAAGATATTCCATACAAATAATAAAAATAAACGGAGCCATCAGATCACCCTGTCGAATATCACATTTAGGGGAAAACTCACTCCCAGGCTCATTAATAACAAGAACAAAGGAAGCAAAAGTAGTAATACATTCCATAACAAGATTAACCCAATTGTCATGGAAACCAAACTTAAGAAGAATAAGTTTAATAAAATTCCAATCTAATTTATCATAAGCCTTTTCCATATCAATTTTCAAAGCCATCCAACCCTTTTTTCCTTTTTTCTTTTTATGAAAAGAATGAAAAATCTCATGAGCAATTAGAATATTATCCTGAATTAGTCTACCTTGAACAAACGCCCCCTGAAGAGGGTGATTAATAGAAGGTAGAATAGAAGCAATACGGTTGGCTAAGATTTTAGTAATGACTTTATAAATAGTATTACAAAGACTAATAGGTCTAAAGTGATTAATTGTTAAAGGAGAGTCAATTTTAGGAATAAGAGCTACAAAGGATTTATTAATAGAGCGAAGCATATGTCCTGAATGAAAAAAGGCCTGAACTACTAGAATAACAGAGTTTCCAACAATATGCCAATAATGTTGGAAGAAATCAGTTGGGAAGCCATCGGGCCCCGGAGATTTATTAGGAGCAAGATCAAAAACCGCAATTTTAATTTCAGCCGGAGAAGGAGATTTACACATCATAACATTATCTATATCAAAAACTAGTTTAGGAATAATATCTAGATCAGAATTAGTTACAGAACATGAGGGATTAAGGATGAAGCGATGAGCAAGTTATTCAGTAATTTTTTTGTGAAATTAAGTCATGATCAAACAAGACAACACCTTCCTAAGTCTGAAAAGACAAAAGACGTTGTTTATAAGCTCGAATTTTTTACACAGATTGAAAGTATTTTGTGTTTCGATCGACATTTTGTGAATGGGTTATTTTCGCTCTTTGTTTCCAATAATTATGTTGAAAGTCTAATAGCGCATTATATTTATTTAAATGAGCCTAGAGTTTAGTCAAAGTATTGGAATTATGCGGATCAACTAAAAGATCTGTTTGGAGCGTCAAAAGCTGTCGTTCTGAGATTTTAAGTTGCTCAAAATTATTATTGACATGATGTTTAACCCAAACTTTTGAGTAATTTTTTAAAAGATGTAATTTCATTGAAAAACGGAACATAAAAGAGCCTGACATATGATACCTCCATACTTTAGAAACCAAGGGATGGAAGGAAGGGCTTGTCATCCAAGCATTTTCAAATCTTAAAGGGATTTTTCGAATGGAATTATGTCTCCGAGGAGGTAAAAGGGTGATGATGAATTTCAAGAGACGGAAAGAATTGGGTTATTGATTGATGACAGAGAACTCTGTCTAATTTTTCAAAAACATTATCCTGAGCCACAGAACTTTTATGACAAGTAAAAGGAAAGCCCGAAGTTTTAGTTTCAAGTAACCCAAACTGATTAGAAAAGTTAAGGATCCGGTTAAATCTACTAGGAAGAGGAATTAAACCACTCATTTTGTCATTACAAGAAGAAATTTCATCTAAGTCACCTATTAGGAAAAAAAGGATGTTGGAATTGCGAAATCTTTTGAGCCAACGAATGCAAAAATGGAGTTTTAAGTGCCTCTCGAGCCGGCGCATAAACAAAAATTAACATAATTGTTTGTTTGGAATATGAGTATTTAATAATAGGAAAATTCCTTTTGGTGCCCCTAAGTTTTTGCCTTTTCCTTTTGGTGCCCAAGAAAAAAACTTATTCCTCTTGGTACCCTTGAGGTTTTGGCTTTTCCCGTTGACGCTCCTCTCCGGTTCAAATTAGCCAATTTCAAGCTTAAATTTTTTAAAAATTCAAATTGATGTAGTTTGTTTATGAATTTAAGTGTTTTAAGAGTTGAATCCTACTAATTTAAGGGTGACGAACATAATGGTAAGCTTGAAATTAGCTAATTTGAACCGGAGAGAGATCACATTTACGGGATTCCGGGTTTTCACAAATTAAGAGCCAAAGGCCCCCTTTAGTACCCACCGAAGGACATGTAATACTCGATTGGAAGCTTGATTTACGCAAGCTAGCCAAGTTAGGATCTAATTCACTTTTTGTTTCGGCTAGGCATAAAAAATGAAGTTTATTTAATTTTCTAATAAACCCGACCTCCTCCCAGAAGTTAGGCCTGCGTACACCTCTAACATTCCAAAAGCCTATATTCATAAAAAACCTTGTTGATTAAAAAAAAATAAAAGCTCAAAGCTAAAAATACAAAGCAAGGAAGACTTACAAAATTGAAAGCCATAAAAGATTACTAGATAAAGAATTAACATAAGCCAAAACTGGACAAACACAAGTAACCAAAAAGTGGCACCACACCACAAAGAGGAGTTTGTTCATTACAACCGTTGGACTAGAGGTGGGTTCGGTTCCGGAACCGGCGGTTCCGGTTCCTCGGAACCCTGGAACCGGAACCGGAACCGAGAACCCCCCGGTTCCTCGGTTCGGTTCCGGTTTTTTCCGGTTCCGGTTCAGTTCTGAACCTTCAAAAAATTAAAATTGCAAAACCGCGATCGCGGTTTTGGAGCCGCGATCGCGGTTCACAATTTTCACGGTATATTTTCTTTTTTTAAGGGGTGGAACCGGCGGTTCCGGTCCGGTTCCGGTTCCGGAACCGCCGGTTCTCCGGTTCCAAGGAACGTGGCACCGGGACCGGAACCGCCGGTTTTTTTCCGGTTCGGTTCTCCGGTTCCTTGGAACCGAACCCACCACTACGTTGGACATTTCTATGTGGGAATAGTCACACCATTAAATTCCCACTTTCCCAAAAAAAGAAAGGGGGAACCACCCCCATCCACAAAAAAGAAAGGGGGGAACCACCTCCATTAGGGAGGGAGGGCACATAGTTACATTTTGAACCACTCATTCGTACACTAAATTAAATGTAGACCATGCAGGCCCTTGAATGCATGTGTATGCATGTATATCATCCATCTTAATTATTGAGTGCATTGTTATCAATATAAACTTATCATAACCCGGTGGACAAATGACTACTAACAAAATGTCGGCAGCAAACGTAATCATCGCGGCAACTCACACGGTGAAACCAGCGGGAGCGCAGGCGCACGAAGGCCCCCTGCACATGAACGCATGGGATCAGATCTACGGCTTGATGCACTCCAAGACCATCCACTTGTACAAGCCTAACAAGTCCCAAGAATGGGCTGCCATGGTGGACACCCTCAAGAGCTCACTGGGCCTGGCCCTGGCCCATTTCAGCCCATTGGCCGGGCGGATCAGGTGGGTGGTCGACCATCAGCTGCTGGAGATTGTATGCAACGGCGAGGGGGCCGAGCTGGCGGAAGCCGAGTGCGACGTGGAGATGAGTTGGTTCCGCCACGACACGGATCTCGAGAACTTGATGTTGTTGCTGCCGGTCGTGGACTATGAGCAGCGACCCGTGGAAGAGGTCCCGCTTTTGCTGGTTCAAGTGACGAGGTTCCGGTGTGGAGGGGTGGCGCTCGGGATTTCCTCGGCCCATGCGGCTATGGATGGCCAGAGCGCCTTTCACTTCTTCTCTGAGTGGGCTAGGTATTTACTAGCTTCATATATATATATGACAACTCATTTATTAAATAAACTAGATGGCTTGTCCCGTCCGATGGACGGGATTAAATTTCGTGTCTACGATTATTAATTTTATAAGCGGACATAGATAAATGTGTATATTATTTGAATTAGAATAGAAATGCAAAATATATGTTTGATTTGATGAAAAAGGTAATGAAAAAAAATTGGATTTAAACCTTAATTTCGAATGGTTAATTTGGTGCAAGAAAAATATATTATGAGTCGTAAACATTTGTTTATGAAAGGTTAAGCATATAGATATAATTATTTAGTTGTATGATTATAATTGATGTAATGTTAT
The DNA here is from genome assembly GCA_964016875.1 of Fallopia convolvulus. NCBI lineage: Eukaryota > Viridiplantae > Streptophyta > Magnoliopsida > Caryophyllales > Polygonaceae > Fallopia > Fallopia convolvulus. The sequence continues at coordinate 6,207,347 of OZ024721.1, forward strand.
ATTTTTTTTCTCATTTGTATTTTTAGGGTTGTGTATTTCAATTGTGATGTTTTATGGAGCATGTTTAATTTTGACATTTTCATAAAACCAACTTGCTTATATTTTTCCATATTTAGTTAGATTATAATTTAAATTCATTTTTATTGAAATTGATCGATTGAGAAATATGAGACCGTTTATACATTTAAGTAGCAAGAAAGACGTGTTATTATCTTAAATAATATTTTTCAATATTTATTAGAGGCTTTTTGTATTTTAGAATATTTTTTAATTATTATTTTAATAAAGAGAAAATTGTATAAACCCAATAGGATATATTAGTAAGATAATTAGTTTGATATTAAAAAATAGAACATTTATTGTTCTTAAGAGGGAGAGTTTTTATAGTTGTAAAGATATGGAGTACCTACTGACTCCATTCATATCTAATTTTAATTAGTTTTTACAATATTCGTATTTTTTAAATCTATTTTACAGTATATGGAAAATTTTCCTACATGATTTACATACTAAATTACAATTTTTTAATTAAAAAATAATTAATTTAGTGTATAGTATCTTTATTGTTTATATTACTAATTGGAGTATTTGACTATTGTTCAAGTTCTGGTTTTATATAATTTAAAAGTGATTCATCCCACGAACATGAGAACAGGTTTTATGCACCATATATTATACTTGTATGTGCATCGCAATAAAAGGGACACTTAGGAGTTTAAATATTTAAAGAGTTAAGATTGGCTGAGATTGTAGGAACAGTATGAGGAGTAAGATGGGAGAGAGCTCTAAGTTTAGGAATTTTGGAGAGCATACATAGGGAGAAATAAAATCAAGGGTGACGCATGTAGATCCAATGAGTCAATTTTTCACTAATGTGTCTAACGACTCATTTTACCATCATTTCCCTTTGCAAGATCGTCACGCGTACTAAAAACATTTTTTCAACCAAATTTTCTATCACCTTCCCTTTTCACTTGAGCACTTGTTACTATGAATGGAATAAGAAAAATATATTTGAATAACAAAAAAGCTACTAAAATAAATATAGAATATTTAAACAAATAAATTCACGAGCACTAAGAAATGAACTTTTACCAACATTAAAATCACCGACACTAAAAAATGAACTTTTACCAAAAAATAAAAGAACAAGAACACAATTTTCATTGTGGGAACTGGGAAGTACAGTAGGGTAGAGTAGTATGAAGATTTCGAGAGTTCACGCCCTAGGGATTCATTAAAAAAGCTAACCTTACCTATTGATCGAATATTTGTGTTTGTATGAATTTAAACCTAGAACACAATAAAAGTAAAATGTAAGGGGTCGAGCTAGGAATGTGTATCCCGGTCATCAGAAGTGTACGAACTCCTTGAATACTTATTTTTAGAATTATAATGGAAACGATGCATATTTCTATTGATATGACAATATCATTTCGGTGTCCGTGCCATTTTCATACCTTAATTAGTGACTTTTGATGCAAACTCAATAGACTTGCTCGAGGAGAGCCAATGATGGATGCTCCATGCCTTGATCGAACCATCTTTAGAACGAGAGTGAGGCCTAACAGTGGGAGACAGCTGAGCTTCTCCGATCACATCGAATTTCAAAACCCGCCATTCTTGTTGGGCCAAAAAGATGGTGTAGAAGAACGGAAGAAGAAGACGGTTAAGTTAGCACTGCCATTAACAAATGCCCAAGTGAATACACTCAAGAAGGCCGCATCTTCCTCTATCAACAACAATAATGGCGGAATTTTCCACGGTTTCAGCCGCTATGAAGTAGTTGCAGCCCACATTTGGAGGTACGTACTTATGGATTCTAATTAACCACTCCATTACTAGTTAACCTACTTTGTTAAAATTCGGTGGGGAGCCATATGTTCTTTCATGTGCATATACGCATTAGGCCTAATACATAAGTGTATTGGGATTTCATCCTAAAACTAATTGATAATAAAAAGAGTAATCTAAAAACATATATATATATAAGGCAGATTTTAATCATAATTTCGGATGTAGAAAATATTTCATCTCCACATACTCATAATTTAGATATCCTACAACATGATTTTTGCAATAGATACACTTTTAAGTCTAATTATGAGATGGGCAGCAAGAGTTAGGTTCGAGTTACTCTAGCTAGCTGGTTTGGATCAAAATAGGCTCAGGTTGTTAAAGTTACAATCAAGTTGGATTGTTGAGGTTTTTATGCGGATTCGAGTGACACAACATGTCAAAGAACGTCATTTTTTAATGATCAATAAAGTAAGATTATAATAAAGCAATTTTATAAAAAAAAATAATATTGTTTAATTTTATAGAAAATGTATCTTTATATATTTTAAAAATAAATGATAAGTTGGTAGACTGATAAGCCTAATACATACGTTGAGTGAGAGTCCAACGAATAGGCATTAGGAGATATAATCCCTTAAGTTTATATACTAGACCTTCTAATCTCAACTTTTTCCATGTGAGAAAAAGTTGATTTTCCAACATATGAACTAAATTAGATAGTATTAGAGTTGTCAAAAATCGACCCTACCTAAGATACCGACCGAACTGCCCAAATTTTTTAGGGGTGAAACCTGAGTTACTTGACTCGAAAATCAATTGGTCATAGAAAAATCCGAACTCGATTGAGTTGAAATCTGAAATCAATTGGGTTAAACGGAATTATTTTTTTTCAAAATATTATAAATTTTATTTTTAAATATTATAACATATTTTATTATTAATTCTATAAATGTATATATAGTATTATCATTAAATAATATTATTTAAAATAAAATCACAAAAAGTTGTATGGTACATTGGTCACAGGAAGGTGCATATTTGAATTTATCACCCCAATGGTACAAACATATTTTAACTCGGAGTTACTTATCATTCATATAGGGTGGACTATAATGACATTATAAACTCCTCCTAAAAACATGAAAAGTTCTTAAAGGAGCTTGCACAAACGATGTATGTTTTTCATTTGGTGTTTTGACTTGTTAATATTTAATGATTAATAGGTGTGCATGTAAAGCAAGAGGGCACGAGTACGAACAACAAACAACAGTGTCCATTGCAATGAATGTACGCAATCGCATTCACTCCATTCCATTTCCTCGTACGTACTTTGGGAACACGATTCTTGTGATGAACGCAACAAGCTAATCTGGAGAGCTAACCTCAAACCCTCTAGGGTTTGCTTGTGGAAGACTAAGAGAAGCAATTAACCAGGTTGACGAAGACTATGTTTGGTCCAACTTTGAGCTATTGGAGAAGCAAGAAGCTGACGTTTCTATCTATAAGCAAGGGATAAGTGCATCATCCAAGACTGCCAAGGAGAGTAAATCGTTCTACGGAAACCCTAATCTGAGAGTGGCAAGTTGGTTGTCACTACCCGTTCATGGCATGGATTTTGGGTGGGGTGAAAAGATCAACATTATCCCCGTATCTCGTGATCTTGATGGTTTAGCGATACTTCTACCCAGCCTAGGCAATGATGGATCCATCGTGGTTGTTTTGTGCTTGCAAGACGCCCATGTGGACGAGTTCAAGAATCAATTCTACAAAGACATCCTCAACTAGCTAGCGCACTACTAATTATCTATATTCCCAAGGCACAAATCATTTGTACGGGTTCAATAAAGACATCCACGTATAAGTAGAAATGAGTTCTTCCTATATGGGTCATTGTGAATGGTTTCCTTACAAGTAGACGTTCATATCTTCAAGCTTAAGGGGTTTATTTTACAAAAGGCATATCTTTGCATGAATGTTATTTATCCTTTAAATTTATAATAATGAGTTTGACAAGTGAAATAAATGGATAAGATTTACCTTTTGCATATTGTTGGAGATTTTCCAAGTGAAAATTGAATATCAAAGCATGCTTTCAAGGCCACAACCTTCTTAGATACTATCAATATTTTTTTCTGGTCAAGATCATATTTATTAATAGAAGTACTATCAAATTTATTAATAGACTTTTCTGGATAAGGATAGAAGGGACTTCTAATTCCGGTGGGAATTTCTCGTTTCGGAGATAGGAATGGTAAATTGAACAAAGATGTGGATGGGGTGAAGGAGGATATTTGTTGATCCGTTCCCCACTTGTCCTAGTCCTTGTTGAGGATATCTACGAGGAATTCCTATTGGGGAAACTAGGGAAATTTTCATCGGAAGAACTTATGGTTTTGATTAACTTGCTCAAATTTTAAATTTTTTCTAAATTTACTTTATATTCTTGTATTGATTCAATTCTTTTAAATTGACATTGTTGAGTTTAAAATTATAAATTGTGAATTAATATATACAAGGAAATAAATAAAGAATTCGCTAAAAAGTATATGGTGATTTTAATGGGGAAATTTGTGGGGATCCTAAATGGGGAAAAAGATAAAAGGAGTGTTCAAATCAGTTCGGTCTAGTCTGTACGAAACCCTAATAGACGGTCTTCGTCCAGATTCGTGGATCGTAAATTCTAAAACATTTGGATGATGGACCGAACTGGACCTATATAGTCTGGTGTTATTACGGTGCGGTCCGGTTTTGGAATGTAAAGACCAATTTACACATTTTTTATGTTAAAAAAGGTTAAATTGTGGTTCAGTTCGGTGTCGGACCATAAAAAATACGGTGCCACGTACATTAAATATAAGTATTAAATTAATCTTTTATATTTGGTTTTTGAAAATATATATTACTACCCAAGACGGTCTAAAACATAAATTTACAATCCTGGACCAGACCGGACTATAACCTGTAAAACTTAAATTTGGTGGACCAGACCATAATGGTTGTAGTCTTGGACCGGACCGTAAATTTTTTTTCCTGGTTTACGTTCTAGTCCAATGCTGCACAACCGTAAAACATATGAGGATGAGAAATACCCCACGGTGATGAGGATCCAATGAGGATGGGAACGAAGAATGTTTTCAATCCTCGCATAAGGATGGACAATGGATGGGGAGTAAAATGTTAGACAGAGATGGAGATGGGGAGGGTATTCATCACCCTAAACCCACCCCATTGTCAATCCTGGTTTTGAAATAGATTGAAAAAATCGAACAGAAAAGTGCCCCAAAACTAAGGACCTCGTATATTTTGTCAGTCTTATAAAAAACAAAGCAAAAACTGCCATAGCTTTGTGGGTGTTAGGAAAACAGATTATTGTATCCTATAATTATTTTATTTGTATACAATCTTTAGAAAATATCTTTTCTAACCCTAGGTTATAACTATATACATATTTTTTAAAAATCAATGAAGGGTTATCTTTTCCTTCTCAAATTATCGTTTCTCATATGGTATTTCGAGCCTAACTAGTCATACTCGTTGTGCCGTGCAAAACTATATCGATTTAATACTTTTATGTATTTAATAAATAAGATTTTAATTAAATATAATATAAAAACAATTTGTTTATTAGAAAAAGTTTATATTAAATTTTATAATTGATATAATGTGAGACGAAACCAAAATTATTAAGGTGAGCCCAATATGATTTTGGTGGCTAAATTCTAATTTGTTTAAGGAAAAATATAAATAAATTTATTTTTAATTAGAATAATTCAATTTTAAAAATCTTTTACAAAAATACATAAAAAGGTAAAAATGTAAATTCTTATAATATTTTAATCATATTCAATTCTTTAGAAATATTTTAAATAAAAAGTGAAAAATATAATTAATAAGAAAAGACGAAAAAATATGAATAAAGATTGAAATATTTAAAGATAAAAAAACTTCATTATTTACACGAATCAGTCGAAAATAAAATTAAGGAAAAGAAATTATAATTTTTTAATTAAAATTCAATTTAGGCAGAAAATTTTTAAATTTTTTTATCAAAATTTTATTTAAGATAAATCTTTTACATAAATAGATAAAAAAAATAAAGATAAATTAATTTTTGTTATTTTTAATTAAAATTCGAATTAATTTTTTTCACATGTATAGATAGAAAGGAATTTAATTAGAAAAACTAAATTAATAAAAAAAGTTAATTTTTAAATATAAGGTGGGGCCATAATCATTGTGGTTGCTAAAAAATACACAGTTTTAATATATAGTTATAGGTTAGGATTAGACCTATCAAATGGTCAGGCGGGTCGGGTTCGGGTCAAACCGGGTCTTGGATCATCGGGTCGTTAAATTCACGGGTTCATACGGATCGGGTTGTTACGGGTTTGGTACGGGTTCGGGTTGATCCAACGGGTCAATTTTATTAACCTTTATTTTTATGTTTATTAAAATAAATAATATTATATTATATAAAATTATTATTTTATACAAAATAATAATATTATATTATATAATAATAATAAAATAATAATTTTATACAAAATTTATAATAAAATATTTAATTTTTAATTGAAATAATACTTTATCCTGTTGGTCGGGTCAACCCAACGGGTTAGTGACCCAATCTAGTTTTTTCTTGGTCGACCAGATTCGGGTTACTCTTGACCCATTGATTTTCATGTCGGGTTTCAACCCAAAAAAACATCGGGCGGGTCGGGTTGATTTTTTGGGTCGGGTCAAGTTTTGACATGTCTTGACCCAATCTAGTTTTTTCTGGGTCGACCAGATTCGGGTTACTCTGGACCCATTGAATTCGTTTTGAACCGATCGCAACAACATCACCCATCTCGTCTCTAGCGAGGAACCCGACCCCACATCCATTCTTCTTAATCGAAGCATCAGTGTTAACCTTGATCATGCCATTTGAAGGTTTCTGCCACTTTGCAACCTCAAATTGGACACCATAGTAAATAGGGCGACCAACAAAAATAGACGAACTTAGGTTTTCTTGAAGCTCCATGGCAAAAGCAATTACATCTTCAGGGGTCGTCACTTGATTTTCGAAGATCCTCAAGTTACGTCCACGCCAGATTCCCCACATGATAGTCGCCCAGAGTGCAACCTTCTCAGCTGGAAAGTGTTTCTGTAACTTGTCAAACATACCCAGAATGTTCCCTGCCGAAGTTCTAATCCCGTTGAACTCTGGAACCTTTTTCTACACTTTTTGAATCGCAGGACACCATAAAAGAGCGTGCGCCACAGTTTCTGATCTTCCATAAATGTCACAACAGTCGTGTTGAACAATGGAGCGCCAGAGTAACTTTGCTCTAACAGGCAGCATGTTAGCACAAGCTCTCCAAACAAAAGAGCGGACTTTTGGGATGGACTTGATCCTCCAAATCTTTTTCCAAAGTGTGGACGAATCGGAAGAAGATGAAGAGGTACCATGTCCCAAAACTTACAGGTCAAGATGCAGTAAGGAGTAATAAGCAGATCAAACAGAGAAGATTCCAGCTTTTGTATAGCACCACAACAGATTCGGCATCAGCATCACAGAATAAAGTCCTGACCAGCTGGGATTTCCATGATGAGGTCGACCAATCAATTAAATCACTGACACGAAGGCTTGGATCTTCTCCTTTGAAATTTCCTAATGCCTTGAAACTGTGTGGCCGTTGCAACCATTTTGACTCCCAAACATTCAAAGAAGTATCGTTACCAACTCCCCAATAACAACCTAAATCAAGCGCATGTCTTCCTTCAATGATCGATCTCCAAGTGTAGCTTGGATTAACTCCTAAACGGGCATCCAAAAAGTGACAGTGAGGAAAATACTTTGCTTTTAGTAGTCTGGAAATCAGGGAATCAGGATTTTGCATGATTTGCCACCCTTGTCTAGCAAGGAGAGCAATGTTGAAATACTCCATGTCACGAAACCCATACCTCCCTCACTCTTTGGTAAGCAAAGCTTCTTCCATTTACACCAGTGAACAGAATTCTTCCCTCCATTTGATCCCCCCTAGTAGTTACAAAATAGTTGTTCAATCTCTCTACACAACCCCACTGGAAGAGAAAAACAAGACATGGTGTAAGTTGGGATTGCCTGAGCAATAGATTTGATGAGCACATCTTTCCCGCCCCTGGATAAAGACTTCTCCTTCCACCCCCAATCTTCTTCCATGTTTTTTCTTTGACTTGGCCAAAAATCACTTTTTTTATCTACCAATCATGGTAGGTAGTCCAAGGTACTTCTCATGTTTGTCCACCTCCCTAACTCCAATAATATGTTGTATCTCAACACGTCTAGCGGCATTGACATTCTTGCTAAAAAATAATTCAGACTTTGCAAAATTGACTTGTTGACCTAAAGCGGCTCCATAATTGTGGAGGATATTAACAATCTCAGTGCTCTGTTGACAAGTGCAAAGAGGATGCAATCATTAGCAAAAAATAGGTGTGAAATGACCAGGGCTCCTCTTGCAATAGAGATCCCATTGAGGCGCCCTGCCCTTTCACTAACCCTAAGCATACCGGAAAGACCCTCGACACACAACAAAAATAGATAGGGCGATAATGAATCGCCCTGGCGCAATCCTCTAATCGGCTGAAAAGTTTGTGTAGGATTACCATCCATAAGAACCGAAAAGGAAACTGTTGAAACGCATCTCATCACCAACTTGATCCAATTTTCAGCAAAACCAAATTTTTTCATGCAATGCTCCAGAAAACCCCAATCCACTCTATCATAGGCCTTTGCCATGTCCAATTTCAGCGTAAGATAACCCTTCTTCCCACCTCTTCTTGTCTTCATATGATGGAATATCTCAAACGCAGCCAGAGCATTGTCCGTTATGAGGCGTCCCGGGACAAAAGCGCTTAGGCTTTGATCGATCAACCTGTGCAAACATCTCTTCAATCTGTTTGTGGGTAACTTTGACATAATTTTATACACCACATTGCAGAGACTAATCGGTCTAAGATCCTTCATCCTGCATGGCTCACTTATTTTTGGGATTAAAGAGATATATGAGTGATTTAAAGTTGGGGAAAACAGCTCCATTAAGTAAAGAAAGAATAAATTTTGACACATCAAACCCGATGATATGCCAGAATATTTGGAAAAAGATATCCGACATACCATCTGGTCTGGGAGCTTTAGTGGGGTACATAGAAAATAAAGCACTTCTAACCTCTTCCGATGTGAAAGGCAACAAGAGTTCGGTGTTGTCCTCGTCAGACACGACAGGCTTGATTCCTTGAGAAGCCACCTCTGGAGGAGCCCTAGCATCCGACTTGAAAATGGACCGAAAATATTCAATAGCGACATTTGATTTGCCCTCATGCGACCTCCAAACTCGATTGTCTTCATCAAAAAGCTTCCATAAGTGATTACGCCCCCCCCCCCTGTGGCCTTTTGATGAAAATACTTTGTGTTTTGATCACCCCATTTAAGCTCGTTTGATCGGGAGCATTGACACCACATGATCTCCTCACTCTTCATAAGCTCATTTTCTCGTCGTTCCAAGGCCTTTCTTCTAGCCACCATACTGCCTCTTATCCCTCTCTTTCCCATGGCCCGAAGCTCACCCCTTATCTTCCCCGACTCTCTTCTGACATGACCAAAATGAGTTCGATCCCAGTCTTTAATGTCCTTGGCTGTACGAGAAATTTTGCTATCAATCTCTCTCGTAGCACTCGTAGTGTTCGGATTACACCATGCATTACGAACAATCTCGCAGCAACCCTCATCCTCCAACCACATTGCTTCAAATCTAAAGGGTCGAGGTCTCCTAATTTCCGTCTCACCTTCCCACAATTTTAGAGAAACGGGAACATGATCCGATCCACATCGCTCTAAATGATTAACATGAGCTTCCGGAAAAAGCATGTTCCATTCTTCATTTCCAACCACAAAATCCAGCCTCTCTTGAATAAAATCTTCTGTAATATCCGCTAAATTCTAAATAAAATAAAATGGATAATTATCCCAATAATTTTTTTTTCTTTTCTCTAAAGTAGAGAACTTAATAATCTTTATAATTTCATATTAATTTATAAAAGTTTATTACAATGGCCATTAAGAATTTCAGTAAATATATTAAGCAATTCGAGTACTTAATTAAATATTTTTCTCTTAAATAGAGAGTTTAAATATTCTCATAATTTTCTTAATAAATTATAAGAAGGTTATAAAAGATTGTCAAAATGGAAAATAAAAATTCAAAACAAATATAATTAATAATAATTTTCGAATTTTTATTAACGTAATAATTACAAGGAAGCAAAAATATCAAACAAGGCAAAATAAAAAGGGGCAAGAGCCGGGACTCGAACCTAAGACCTCTTGCACCCTTTATAAACTAACAAACACTTCTTTCCGCTATGCCATTGTAATTTATCTACCCATATTGAAATGTTTTTAATTTTAAACACTTCCTTTCTTCTTCTTCCAAATTGAGTCATCAGATTGACGTTAAACCAGTGCATGTACATTCTCCCTTCCAATTGCCATTGTTGCTTCAAAAGATCACCAACACCACCATTATCCCATGTCATCCTTGAAGAAACACAATCTTCACCAATCCTCTTATTCTTCCTTCTCCTACATTGGTCAAATCCAACAATGGTGGATCAAGGGAAGCCCCATATTTGGCTATAAAAAGGGTTGAGAATGCAAGGATAAATTCACACATCAATTTCTCTCATCTTCCTCTACAATTTCGTCCATTCTAAGACCCAAAAAACTCCTAAAATTATTTTTGCCCAAATCTGATTTTTTTAGAAAAAAATCACAACAATCCCTTTCTCCCCTCCTTGGAGCCGCCTGACACCGCCGGACCACCGTCCGTGGCCACCACCACGCGCACGCCACCACGGTTGCTCGCTGGAGCCTCCCAATTTCCGCCTGGATCCACCAAGTCCGTCGTCGTCCATCCGTCCTGATTTCTCTGGTTCTTCCCAACGTAGAAAAGAAGAAGAAGGGGGAGTATGGGCTGACACATTGGAGTTATTTTGGACTAGTATTGGGCTGAATTTTAGGCCCATCTGGCTAAAAATTTATCCATCAGCTTTTATTAAAGGAGAAAGGAAAAAGGAGAGGCCCAATTTCGTCCATCTCGATTTCTGAGCCCAAATCCCGTCTCGTTTTCTGTCGGTATAATTTCCCGGCCTATATTTTAATTAATATCTATTTTTATTATATTTTTCACATTTATATGATATTTAACTAATTAAAATAGAATAAATATCATAAATGGTTTATTAAAGTAGGAAAAATATTGTTTGTAAATCCTTAAATAAATCCCAATAAATTATAAGAATAATATAATTTTAGTAAACCCTAATAACCTAGAGATCTTGTTAGTTAGACAAGATAAGAGAGAATAATTAAAATTCCATTTATATAGGTAAAGTAATATTATGCATGTTACTCATAGTATAAAATATATCTTTTGTCATGAGTTTTTAATATAAATAAAATAAGGGGTTATTATCAATATATTTATATACATATGGATAATGAGTTATATTTTAAGTACACTGGATTTTAAAGATAATATAATTTAAAAGACCTAAGTTGTTGGAAAAAGTCATACTAAAAATGTTATTATTACTAACTTATATAAAATAATGACTTGCATGCTCATATTTTTATAAAATAATGTTCTAGGCTTGAAGGACCTTTTTAAATAAAATAATAGGAATATATTATTATTTTTACATACTTGAAAAGCTTGATATAAATATTTGAATGTAATATTTGGAAACTACTATATAAGGGAAGTACTAGCATAGACATAGTTTAATATAATATCTTAAGATCCTTTATATTATTAGAAAGATTGCATGTCTTAAAAAGGGTTATTTTATAAGAGGAAAATATAATAATAATATATTCTAGTCTTAAAAAGATACTTTATGATCAAGTTGGATAGAAGATATTTATAAGGAAAAATAAAAGATATAATATGGTAAGGGTATAATGGACTTTATATATCATAAGAATGTTTTTATAATCATTTGAAAATATAATTATGGAAAGTATATTTTAATAGGTTTTATTTAATTTATCAACTTGCATGCTTTGAATAATAAAGGAATTCCTAATAATGATAAGGTTATAAGTTTATGACCTTAAGTGGATAAAAGAATTATAAATTAATTTAAATGGAATATTAAATTTAAGTTAATAAGTATTTTAATAATGTGAATAATATTAAACCTTGACTTTCAAAGGATTACAATAATTAAAGTCAAATAAAGAAATTATAAGAATTACAAGGATATTACGAATATAAAATAATAATAAGGAATATTATTATTTTATTCACCACCACCTAAATTATTATTATAATAATTTAGTAATTAATTCTCTTATAAAAAGAATATAAGAGATATTTAAAACTTTAGAAAAAATTAAAGAAATTCTTATTAAAGTTCGTTCGTACCTCTCGTGTCGATAGGTCGAGTCTCCGTTCCGATTAAAGTCAACGATTTCCGTTCGTTCGTTCGTACACAATCGTAAAAGCTAAGGCAAGTGGATTTTCTCCTTGAATCCTCGATAATTCGTTTATGTGAAATTTCTCGATGTTGGGAACAACCTGTTTGATAAAAAATAAATGAATCTAGGAATGTCGATTCTTAGAAATAATGACATATTATTATTATGATTCGTACTACGCTAGTACTGAACTTTAGGACCGATGATTTGTGGCCTTGTTTGTTTCAATCTCTTTTCGAGATTCGTTATGGATTAGCATAGGCGATATTATATTATGCACTAGCTAGTTGCCTATATACTTGGGATGAAAGAGGCCCGGTATCCTCAGGATGAAAGAGGTCTGCACACTCAGGATGAAAGAGGCCTGCACACTCAGGATGAAAGAGGCCTGAACACTCGGGATGAAAGAGGCCTGAAATTCCTTCATTTTCTTTTAAGTGGAATTCGGCCCATTCATGGCCCCCACACCCTTAAAATACGTTAAGATAAGTGAAAGTTTTCATCACAATACAAGAAAAGTGCCCAAGCACATTTAAAAGAAATCAAAACCGGACCGGTCTCAAATGATCGATCCGGCTCTCAGTTCGCAAGAGCGCAAGAGGTTTTCAAAAACTTGTATGAATTAATAACGTTCCCAACATACTTCCTACTCTAAAAGAAGTCTACAATCTCGTAGTTCTTCTCTCGATTAACGAGTTATCTCCTCTCGAGATACACTCTTCTCCGTCCCGCTAAGCCCCACATAAAGACATATACCTTAAAAACGCATCCCGATAATATCTCTCTCGAATGTTATAAATTACCATAATACCCTTGAGAATTTCCATTCTCACTTGCTTAGTCTCCTTAGACTAATTCCCCTACTTCCGCATTTTTGCCTGGTATTTCTCGCCCTTCGCGACAAATACCAGATTGTAGGAATGTACACCGAAGTGTTGAAGACGAAGTCTAGAAGGTTCGAGAAGCGTTAGGTGAGAATCGAAGGTCAAGGCAAGACGACGTTGAAGGAAGGAAGGAATTCTCATAAGAGCGAGGCATTCCGAAGATAGTGCACTAGCTCTTCCCTTTTTAAAACCAAGCAAATCATCATCACAAGAGTTGTCTTGGGAAAACATACTTGTATTTTTAGTTACGTCTTTTCAACCCTTTCTAAATGGGCTTTACTTTCCGCTGCTACCTCAATTGTAAAACAACTCTCAATGTAATGAATGAAAGTTCTTATCGATAAATAAAATTCCGCTTTTGGTCAATTTCATCTTTAATTACATTTAATTAAATGTCAACTTCCGCATTTTATAAGTTTTAATATCATTATAAAGCCTTGGGTGACTTTGGACGGTAAAGTCCGAGGTCACTGGTGGTAATACCCAATGTTGCAAAAAAATCGGGGTGTTACATCTTCTCCTTCCCTTCCGTTATCCCATGTGAAACGAGAGCCCGAGAAAGGAAAGTCTCTTAGACCACAAAAATCCAGCGTTTCTCGAAGCTGCATAATTTGCTCTAAATCTGGTTCAACTCCACCTTCTTTTTCGTCAAAACTCAGAATTTGGTTCCAATCTCCAACACACAGCCAAGCATTATGCATCTCCTCATGGAGCTTTTTAATTAGCTCTAGGGTATGATGTTTATCTTCTTTCCTTGGCCAAACATTGATGCATGTAAGTCTCCATGTAATTGCATTTCGACCCCATGACACCTTGGCATCCAAGTGATGCATCGTATAACACACAATCTGAACGTCCACTCCTTCTTCCCACATCAAACATATTCCCCCCGCAATCCCAATGGAATCCAAACCAAAGCAATTTTTATAGCCCACTTTCCTCCTAACAGTTTCCAATCTCTTCTTATTGCATTTTGTCTCCATAAGAAAACAAAATTTGTGGGGCCTCTCTTCTCACTAGTGAAGTGAGACGATCAACTGCACGAGCCCTCCCAAATCCCCGTCAGTTATAGCTGATAATACTCATGGCATCCGGTAGGGAAGGGTATCTCCCTTCCGTGCTGATATCTCAACGTTTGTGAAGCAATATTAGTTCTTCTTTTCTTCTCAACATCATTTTCCTGTACATATTCCACATCAGTAGCAACCTACATAACAACATCCGAATTCTTGTGTTTCCCAAATTCAACTACTGATTCACTGACTCCCCCTTTTGTTGACCTAGCAATCCTTTTCCACTTCTTTTTTCCTTCTACACTGATTGAAGTATTCAAGGCAGATGAGGTATCTTCATGCTTCCCATTTCCTCCTTCACTACCCCTCTCTTCCTTATTTAAAAAACCCATTCCAGTGGGAACTTTCTCTATGACCCCACCTTTTGTTTTTTGTGGTTGCCCCTCTATTTGTTCCACGTGAACAATCCCATGCAATCCTTCTTTGGAATTGTCCTCCCTACCCCTCTCAAGCTCACCCTTGGAGATAACACTTGCTTTTGCCTTATTTGGCTCTCCCCCCTCCTTATTACGTTCATCCCCATTCCCATCACTCTCCCCTGCTCCCTCAACCCTTTTTTGTTCTCTCTCATCTACCCCTTCTTTATCCTAGATTCTGAGATTGGCAACCTTAATTAGCTCTGTAACTTCATCAACACCAGTTGCCTTACTCTGAGAGGTTTCAGCATGTACTCTTGGATCCTCCAATAATTCCATCAGTGATCGTCTACTCCTCTTTTCCTTGTTCTCATGCTCTTTTGGATCTCCTTCGAGTTTCTTGGATTCAGTTATCTCCTGTAGTATCTCAAGTTCCTTCATTCTCTCACCAGCCAAGCGATCATTCAGATTTTTGTTAGGTGATGCCCTAAGCCATTCACCATACTCATTCTGAAAGCCCTTTGCAGTCATTTTCACAGTCGAGCTCTACATGCCCTATCCTTCCACATGTGTAGCAAAAATTCGGGAGAAGCTCATATTTGATCTACAAGCCACATCCGCTTTCCTCCGAAGATAATCATTACTCCTCTACGTAGCGGTTTTGTGATGTTAATGAAAACCCTAATCTTGAAGAACCTTCCTCCCAACACTAATTCTGGTTCATCAATCTCCACAAGTTTACCAAAATTGTTACCAATTGTCGTCGCAAATTCCTTAGTCAATGCAACAATGGGCGCATCGTACATTCGAACCCAGAAAACCGCCTGATCAAAGCTCATCTTAGACGGTTGTTCATTACTTGGTTCACGAAGAAGTTGCAACGAACGATCGAAGGACCACGGATCCCCCTGAAGAACTCTTTCTTTATCTGCTTCATCGGCACATTGGATCGTGAACAAGTTACTCCTTATCTCTATGAAAATATGCCCTTTGATAGTCTTCCACGCTCCTTTCATGGTTGATTTGAGCGCAAAGAAGTTGAAAGGTCTGTTTGTCAGTAGCGTGCGAATCAGTGTTATTAAAATCGAGAACCGGATCTTAAAATCGTGAGATCCTACGATCCCATATGGGATTTTGATCCGGATTGTACATTAAAATCGAAATTTGTTAAAATCGTTATAGAATCGTGTAGAATCGTGTTAGAATCGTATAGAATCGTATAAGAACGTATAGGATCTCATCAGATCCTGTATAAAATCGTAAGATCCTACCTAGTTTTTTATTTTGAGCTTATAAAATTTATTTTAGCACCAATTGGCTTAATTATTAGTGAAATTACACCCCTTAAATGCTCATTTTGTCTCTTTTAACCTCATTTACCTCCCAATTTACATCTTCCCGACTCTCAATTGTTGAATTTACAATATTTTTCCCCTAATAAAGACCCATAATCTTTCCTCGATTCTTATTATGTGAGCATATATATTTTTAAATGTGCTTCTTGTGCATATATAAGTTTGGAATCTCAATTTTTCGACATTATGATCATTAAATTTTAATAAAATTATAATTTTTTTGGTTTTAGTGCCTATATTTTTTGTATCATATCTATATTATATTATTTTTAGTGATATTATAGGATCTTACGATCCTATGATCCGATTTTACGATCCGATCCACAAGACCTTCCGTGATCCGATCGTAGAATCTCGATTTTAATAACCTTGGTGCGAATAAGCGTCAAGTTGCTAAGCAGAGGCGTTTCTGTAGAAGGATCAGTGGAAATTGTGATAGCACACTCCAATACACCATTCTGCAGATTTAACGACCATATTTTCGTGACCATATAATATGGTCGCTAATTAGAGACTATATGGTCGCTAATTTGGACGTCAAAACGAGGGAAAAATAAAAAACAAATTAGCGACCACATGGTCGCTAAATTTGGAGTCCACGTGGTCGCCAACCCCATTTGGTCGCAATAAATGCGACCATATGGTCGCTAAATATAGTGACCATATGGTCGCGAGGTACCAAACCCATGGGAGCAACCATATGGTCGCCAACGCACCAGCGACCATATAGTCACTATAAGTAGCGACCATATGGTCGTTGACATGGATCATATGTTTTGGCAGGCAACATCAATTTTGGCGGGTGAAATCCCGCTTTTTTTTGCGACCACATAGTCGCTAAAAAAAGTATTTGGTAAAATTGCCGCCAATTCAGCATATATACCTAGAGAGCTAATAACTTCACTCTCATTCTGCCAATTTCACACAACCTCATACATAGCTCTTTCCAAAAAAATTCACATAAGAAAGAAACAATCGTTCACAAAACTGAGTTGATTATAGGAAGGAATTACGTCAATTTTTTCGACAATTTCATCAAAGGTATGTATTTAAAACTTATTTGCCACATTTCATTATGTCGTGATATCATTTTACACAAATTTCATTTGTAGAAAGTTTTCATTTATATAATTATAAGAGATTGTGTTAAGTAATTGTTAAATTCATATAATATAGCAATCGGTTGAAGAGAGTTTTTGTTTGCATATGCAGTATGTCGCGACCAAATGGACGCCAATTGGCGACCATATGGTCGCTACATCCAATTAGCGTCCATATGGTCGCCACATCCAAGATTATATGTACCCGAATTAAAATAATTATAGTCTTATAATGAATTGTAGGAAGGAAAATGCATGAATGGATGTATGTGAATAATATAGATGGTTTTTTGAAGAACGAGTTTTTAGCTGGCGTTAAGCAATTTATCGACTTCTGCAAATCTATGCCGACCTATGACCCATACGAATTAAGGTGTCCGTGTCGGAGGTGCAAGAATAGGAAACTTATTCATGTAGATGATGTGCATTATCACATTGTTAAGGACGGTTTTGTTCCGAACTATTACCAATGGGTTTCACACGGGGAGACAAATGAAACGTTCGCTGCCTTGTTGGCCGAGTCTAGACAGTATAAAGGTTGTAGCAGTACTGATCCAGCACCACCAGTATCCGGGAATGATAATCGAATGGAGCAGATGGTCTAAAACGGTTTTAATGCTCGAAGTCATTACTCTACTGATGACCCCTTCCAGAATGAGGATATAAGGCATGAACAGGGGGAGCAATATAATCATGAAGTGCCCAATCCCGATGCATAGCGTATGTACGACATGCTGTCGGCCGCAAATAGGCTGTTGTGGCCTGGATGTGATATGACCCAGTTGGAGGCGGTGACTGAGCTACTTAGCCTAAAGTCAGAGCTAAGGATGACGGAGCGCGGATACGACATGATCTCGGATTTCTGCGGATGTGCTTCACACCCGGAGACCACATTACCAGTCACGTTTTACAACACAAAAAAACTAGTTGAGGGTCTCGGGCTTCCGTACGAGGCCATTGATTGTTGCCCAAACTCTTGCATGATATATTGGGGTGCAAATGTAGAATACGCGGCTTGCAAGATATGTGAGTATCCTAGATGGAGGCAAGGAAAGTCAAAGCTCATTCCCTATTCTCGTATGTTTTACTTGCCAATAACTCCACGGTTGCAGAGGTTGTACGCATCGGTTGTGACTGTCGAGCACATGAGATGGCATGCAGAGCACATACAAGATGGGGTGATGAGACATCCGTCAGATGTAGAGGCATGGAGGCACTTCAATGCTGCGTGGCCAGATTTTGTAGCAGAAACACGAAATGTGAGACTAGGCTTGTGCATGGATGGTTTCAATCCGTTCGGGGCGTTTGGGCACCAATACTCATGTTGGCCTATGATTCTGACACCCTACAACCTTCCGTCGTCGATGTGTATGCGAGAAGAGGTTATGTTTTTTAGGGTTATTGTTCCTGGACCGAAGAGTCTGAAGCAAAAGTTGGATGTCTACTTGCAGCCGTTGATAGCCGAGCTCAAGAATTTGTAGCTTAATGGGGTGTGCACATACGATTCTTGGAGGAAGCAAAATTTTGTCTTGCGTGCAGCTGTAATATGGACTATCAGTGACTTCCCGACATATTCAATGTTGTCAGATATGTTGTTGTACATATGCTTAATTAAATTGAATATATTATATATAATCATGCATATTTGAAGCGTGAAATTTAATGTGTTGTACAAATATATGTTTGTGTAGGTTGGAGCACTTTTGGGAAATACGCGTGTCATTATTACATTGAAGACACCAATTGCATTTTATCTAACACATGGACACAAAATGTGTTGGTTCGATTGTCACAGGAGGTTTACAAAACATGATCATCGCTTCTGAAACAATAAGAACGATTTCAAGAAGGGTAGAAGGAAACATCATGCTCCCCTGGTACTCTGTGACGAATACGAGATATTAGACCAGATTAACAATATGGGGTTGATGAAGAAAACTGAAGTGGGATCCGAGCAGCATTATAAGACGATCAGTAGAGGTTCGGGTTGGAAGAAGAAAAGCATTTTCTGGGACCTACTTTATTGTCCAGTCTGCTGGTAAGACATAATTTAGATGTCATGCACATTGAAAAGAATTTCTTTGATAATGTTTTCTTCACCATTCTCGATGTTTCGGGGAAGTCGAAAGACAAGTGGTCGGCTAGAAAGGATCTAAAGGAATTGTGCGAACGTCCGGAGTTGGAACCCGACGAGGAGGACAATAGGTACCCAAAGGCTTGCTATGCACTAAATTGTCATGAAAAACAAGTGCTTCTGGAGTGGTTGAGATCCGTAAAATTCACGGATGGCTACGTGTCCAACTTGAGCCGCTGCATTGATTTGCACAAGCTTAGACTCTTTGGGATGAAGAGCCATGATTGTCATGTGTTCATGCAAAGGTTGATGCCTGTTGCTTTTCGAGCATTTCTTGATGACAAAGTCTGGGAGCCTATTGCTCCGCTAAGTGCGTTCTTCAGGGACCTGACGTGTTACGAGCTTAAGCGTGAGGTGGTTGTGCAGTTGCATAAGGAAATACCAATTATTTTGTGCAAGCTGGAGCGTATCTTTCCCCTAGCGTTATTTGATTCAATGGAGCACTTGCCTATTCATTTGCCACGGGAAGCTTCACTTTGTGGCCCTGTCAATTATAGATGGATGTATCCAGAAGAAAGGTATATACAATTGTATATTGTATAATTTGTAGGTTCCTAAAAAGGCTGAAGGGCACAATTGGCAATAAAGCCAAAGTTGAGGGCTCAATTTGTAGTGCCTATCTTGTTCAGGAGACGTCCACCTTTTGCTCGTATTATTTTAACTCGCATGTCGCGAGTAATCATATGAATGTCGCCCGCAACGTCAGTTGCACACTTTCAGTTGGGGTTGATCCAGGCCATTTGTCTATTTTCACAACAACTGGTCGAACCTTGGGTAGCAGATCAAGTGGTCGTGTGCTCACAGATGATGAATTCCATGTGATCCAAACTTACATACTCATGAATTGTGTTGAAGTGGAGCCCTATATTGAGTAAGTTTAATTTCTATTAATTATATATATGTTGATTTGAATAAAGTATGTGCTTAAGTACTTGATTCAATTATACTCTTTGATAGATATTATTTGACAAACTTCGTGCGACTGTCAAATCCAACAATAAACGAAGCTGAAGAACAAAAGATTTCGGAAAGACACTTTTGCCGCCCGACGCCTCCTTCTCTCTCGCTCTCCCTCCGCCTTCTTCTCTCTCTCGCCCAGGCGGCCTCCTGCCGCCGCCTCTCTCTCGCCAGCCTCACCGCCTTAGCCAGCCGCCTCTCGTGCGCCAGCCGCCGTCGCCCTTCACGCCGGCCCGCGCCACCGCCCTCCAGGCCCGTGTCGTCCGGTCTCCAGGCCCGAACCTCCAGTCCCGTGCCCCGGGAATCCGCTTCCAACATCTCCGTTTAAGGTTGGAACCCGAAACCCAAAAATTTGGTTTAATTTGTTGATTTTGGGGATTTGTTGTTGTTGAATTTGTTGAATTTAGGTTGATTTTTGAATTGAATTTGGTTAAATTTATTGATTTTTAGGATTTGTTGTTGTTGAATTTAGGTTGAATTTTGGATTGAGTTTCGCTTGAATTTTGGATTGAATTGGATTAATGAATTTGCCTTGAATTTGGATTGATTGATGTTGTTTAGGGATTAGGAATTAATTTTGTTTGATTGATTGTTGTTGTTTAGGGATTTGGATTGAATAAGGGATTTGGATTTATTGATTGTTGTTGTTGATTGTGGATTGGCCTCCCCTTGAATTTGATTGTTGTTGTTGTTTAAATTGTTGTTGTTGATGATGATGATGTTGTTTAAGTTGTTGTTGTTGTTGTTTAAGTTGTTGTTGTTGTTGTTGTCGTCGTCGTCGTCGTCGTCGTCATCGTCGTCGCCGTCGTCGTCGTCGTCGTCGTCGATGATGATGATGATGTTGATGTTTTTCTTGCTTTTGATGTTGTTGTAGTTCTTGTTTTTGATGTTTGTAACTTGGTCAAAATTTTGATGTTATTGTTGTTGTTTGTTGATCTTGTTGATGTTCTATGGTGTTGTTTTTATTTAAATTGTTGTTTAACTTTTTGTTGTTGTTGTTGATGATGATGATGTTGTTGTTGTTGTTGTTGATGTTGTAGTTGTTGTTTGTTGATGTTGTAGTTGTTTTTATTTATGTTGTTGTTGGTGATGTTGTGGTTGTTGTTATTGTTATTGTTTTTTTTTGTTTTAGTATGACCGGAGGAAGATGACGTCCACGAGCTCCTCGTCCGGACGAGCCGAGCTTGTCCAAGAGACCGGATGAGGAGCACTCGTCCGAGGCGACCCGCACGGACACACCTCACTTGTCCGATGACGACGAAGCCCCCACATATTATTAAAAACATGTTATAACACGTTTCACGAAATCTCGCAGCTTGCAATCGTCGAGCATGGTGTCGCGGTGGTCGAGACACATTATAACCGACCAATCCGACGATAAGGCGTCGAAGTTCGACTTTGCCTCCGCTGCATCGAAGGCTCGTTGGTTTGAGTCTTGGAGGGTAAATTTATTTTATTTCGCATTCAGTTTTACAAATTTCTTATTTATTTACTAATATTTTTCATTAATCGTGTTTTCGGATTTAACTAGACGCACTTCCGATGGGATCCCTCCCGACCAGGTATGGATGTCGAGACGGCCCGGTTATTGTGGGAGAAGATCGCCAAGAAGCGGTACGACGACAAGGTCAGGAAGCACCATCGGGTGGGGAAGAAGCCGAACTGGATCAACCGCCACTTGGGACCTTTGGGTGGCGTATTGGAACACGCCCGCATACAAGGCCAGGTGTGAGCGCCAAAAGAGCATCCACAACACCAATTCGGCGAACCACAGTAGCGGTTCGAGGTCCCACCTCGATACTGTGCGTCGACTGGTTAGTTATTTTAATTTAAATTTATTTAACTTAATTTAATTTACTCTTAATAGTTAGTAAAAATTGTGATGAATTTCGTAGGAAGTACAACGTGGTCGTCGCATTACGCCTCTCGAGCTTCTCATCGAGACGCACACACAGGGCTCGGACCGGCATTTTATAATAATCGGTCTGCCCAGATTGTTGTATATATTTAATTGTTTTATGTATTATTTCAATTAGTATATTATTATTTTTATTTATATTATTTACGTATTTTTTTAGGCGCGGTCCAAGGAGATCCTCTGCCAAAGGTCCTCGGACTCGGGCACCTCGCCGTCCTTTCAGGACGAGTGCGATGCCTATCTGACGGCCACTGGATGGGTGGGCTCGGGAGGCGCCGTCTTCGGGCTTGGAAACATGGCATTCGAGTTTTACGTCGAGTGATTGACGGCGCCGCGTCGACAGCATCCTCGGGTGGCAGAATTGACACAGGAAAACGTCGGGCTTAGGCAAACCGTGGCGGACCTACAAAGTAGGATGCTCGAGTTCGAGGCATTCATGCAGTGGATGCGAAGTGGAGGCTTCGACCTGCAAACCGGTGGGTCCCGCCAACCCGGTTCCGACGGGAATGAGCCGGACGCGGACGACTACGCCGAAGCCGGCTAGATTAGGTTTTTTTTAAATATTATTAAATATTGTAAATTATTTAAATTTATGTAAATTAATGTGAATTTTTTAACTTTATGTAAATTATTTAAATTGGCCTCAATAACGAAGAAAAGTGCGCCGTCACCGACCCAGTTGGGTGGTATTTGCCTCGGTAACGAAGAAAACTGCGTCGTTACCGACCCAATTGGGTCGGTATTGGCGACTATGGTCGCCAGATAGCGACTAATTGGTCGCTATTTACGACGACCACTTGGTCGCCACACTTTTAACAACCATTGGCGACCGTGGTTGCCATGGTCGCTAATACCGGCGACCATATGGTAGCCACTTGGTTAGGATCTGGCCTTTTCGCGACCACAATATGGTCGCTTAATAACGCTTAATTTAGTCATATTTTAGGAGTCTAGTTGCATATTAGTTTAGGTCTTTTTAATGCATATTTTATATTTATTTTATTATGCATTCGGAGTCTACACTTGGATTTATATATATTTCAAGTATTTTAAAACTATTTTTGGAGATTTTTGTTTGGAGACTATTCGAAGAGAACCACATCACAAATCAATAACTATATGTTAAAGTTGTACCTTTTCGAGCCACCAGAACGATTCTAGCCCCACCTTATTTTTATAAAATTAATTTTTTTTCTATATTTTATCTTGTTCCTATAAAATTCTTCTTTAACTATTTAACTCTATCTTTAGTATAACAATTTCTTTTGAAAATTTCCTTAGACAAATATTTAAAATTAAAGATAACGAATTTAAAATATTTTAAAATAATTATAAATATTTTTTATCTTTTAGCATGATATCTTTTCACGAATTTATTTATATATATATATATATTCTTTTATTATAAAAAAATAATGATAAATACTTATAATGTTTAAAATTAATAATAATAATAGGTAATATAATATTTAATAGATATATTGAAATATTTGATAATCTCTAAATTTAGGTACATAGAAAGTAATAAATAAATAAAAAATATAATATTTAATCTTATCTAATCTTTACTTTATCGAGCCACAAAATGAGTTTGGTCCCACCTTAAATGAAAATAAATTACTTTTTATCTTTATCTTTCATATTCTATTATATCTTATTTATTAATTTAATTATTATTTTATGTAAATCTTATCTCTTCCATATTCTAATATATAAATCTTTTTTATTCATATGTTATCTTTTTTTAAAAATTAAATATCTATGAAATATTATCAAGGAAAAGGAGAAATGTACATTATTTTACCTTAATATTTTTTTTATTCTCAACATTAAACTTAACAATTTATATTTATTTTTTTATTTGATTCTAAAAAATAAAAAAATTGTACTTTGTACAAGCAGTAAATTACTTACATTAATTTTTATATTATATTTTTATTTAATATCTATAAAATACCGAACCATAGTCGTGCATGGCACGACGGGTACAACTAGTTAAGCTTAAGAGAAGGAACTCGCAATGTGCCGGTTGCATACTAATTTGGACGGATGAAAGCTTGAAGAATTGGGCTGAATTTGTTATTTTGTGAGGCCTGGGAAGGAGAAGCCCGTTTGATAATTAAGCCGACCTTATTATCTACAATCGGCCATATATTTGGTGAGTCGGATGACTTGTCAATGGAAGTTTCAAGATAGAAACGTACAGGAGAGGAGTTGATATATATAGCTTAGCTTAGGTTTTCTTTGGAGCAGATTTTTGATTATATTTTGGCTTTAGTTTTGTTTTTAGCCGGAAGTTTACGTAGACTTTTCACGAGGGAGTTCGCCGACACTTGATTTGAAGATTTGTTGTTCATGTTCTAGCCTACACTTTGGATTATCTATATTATTGAGACTAAGTTTTCTTAATCTTTATTCTATTTGTATAATTCATATTTGTTGATGACTAGTTTATATATTTTTATTATGTCTTCAATCATGCTTCGCTAAATTCCTACTTCTAAAGTTTTGGTGATCTATTCAGTGTGTATTTAATTAAAGTTATATTCTTTGTCTGAATTGAAATATATTTGATTCAATCTTAGATGTTTTATGTCGTATTAACTTTTGTGAATGAGAACTTGTTAAAGTCTGAGACTGAAAGGTAAAAACTTTAATAAGTAGTCAGATAGGGAACTGAGACTGAAAGGTACTTTTTCCTATCGGAACCCTATGATTTGAACATGAGATTTCTTTATTGCGAAAGTATTTTGATTTCTCTTATGGATTAATAGTTGTCATAGAAACCTTAAGTTTGGGTTGAGTTAGCAAGTCACGAAAGCAAATGTTGATTCAATTTAATCTTAAATTCTAAGTGTTGAATGGTCTAGATTTCAATTGGCAAGTCGCGAAAGCGGATGTTTGTTGGGTTTAGGCACGTTGCTATCGTTCGAAAGGACTTAGTGGTTACCTTAGATAACTACCTTGAAATAATTTGAAATAAATTCAGGCAGAGTATAATTTTATTTATTGAAAGATTGGTATGGTGATCCTTAACCTTAGACATATCTATCCCATAGTTTTTATCCCTTTATTTGCATTATTATTTGCTAGCTTAGTTATAACTCCCAATTCTTTATTTTTGGCATAATTTACTAGTAGAGGTACAATTGGTATTACATTGGTCCTTGTGGGATCGACACTTGAGGTACTACGATTGACCCCGTTCGCTTGCGGGTTAGTTTTGGCTGCATCATCGCTAAATCAATTTAGCGACCAGATTTTGATTTAGCGACCATAAATATGGTTGCTAAATCTGCGTTTTTTTGTAGTGCTCCTCCTCCGTTAGATGCAAATCTTTCCCTTTCTCCATGTCGCTATTGAATAAACCGGCCAAATCTGATCAGAATACTAGAACTGTCGCCAAAAGTGGTGAATCTCGCACGGTGACGGCGAGAAAACCCTAGCTCTCACAGCCTACCACCGGAGAGAAGCGTCGAGAATATAACTTAAATACATTATTATAATATATATTTAATATTAATACTTAATATTGATAGAATTTTTTAACTTAAGTAAGTTATCATAAAAAATATTTAGCATTAATATTAATGTTTATATAATTTATTTTATTTTAGATAGAATATTTTCAACATATTTAAATTGCCAAAAATATAAAATCCTAGTGGCATGAAAAATCTTAGTTGGCACATTCTAAGATCCTACGTGGCATGTAGTTTATAATGTGGTAGAAAAAATAAATTAAATAAATTATTATTAAAAACATGTAGCCTTAATATGTAATGTTCCTATAATTTATTTTGTTTTAGATAGAATCTTTTTAGTTTAAATAAATTATTATATTAAATATTTAATATTAATACTTAATATTTAAAATTAGATTAAATATTTATTTAGATAGAATCTTTCCTAGATAAATTTATCTTATTTTCTATCATAACTATATACTAAAGCGGAGGTTAAAAAAATTATTAAACGACACATGTCGCTTTTAGATTGGACCACACCACACCTTTTTTTTAAAACCAATCTTTGGAAAAATAACCATTAATTTTTAAAAAATAATCTTTTATTTTTGGATATGATAAATAGGAAGATTATTAAGATATTTTTTTAAATTGGACCACATCATCCCTTTTTTTTAAACCAATATGATTGGTTGCCATTTAATTGGGTAATTTTGTATTGGTTAAAAAATAATTATAGACCCCACATATGATAAAAATATTATTTATATCCATGTGAAATATTCTATAAGATTTGAATTTGGCAATTTTTTGACAAAATAACCATTAAATATAAAAAATATACAATTCTACAAATATGTAATTTTCCATAAGATTATAAAAAATATATGAAATATTTCATAATATTTAAATTTAACAATCTTCCATATATATAGATATGTCATTTTTCAAAAGTATAACTATAAAAGAAAAAACTAAAATTATCCAATTGTAAGAAATATTTCTTTTCTCCAAAATAACTATGACATAATAAAAAATATAATCTATCTATCCATTATCTATTATCTATCATAACTATATACTAAAGCGGAGGTTAAAAAAATTATTAAACGACACATGTCGCTTTTAGATTGGACCACACTACCCCTTTTATTAAAACCAATCTTTGGCAAAATAATTAAGTTTAATATAAAGATAGTGTAATGTACGTACAATCTTATATCACTATAATCAGTGGATAGAAAATCTTATTCTTAATTTTAAAAAAATCTTTTATTTTTGGATATGATAAATAGGAAGATTATTAAGATATTTTTTATGCTATATATTATATAAATATTAGGATATTTATTTTATTTTTAGATAGAATGCATATGCTAGGTTTAGATAATTAAGTTTAATATAAAGATAGTTAATGTGTGTACAATTTTATATCACTATAATTAAGTTTATTTTGAACGGTCCCATATATATAATAAATTGATAAGTTTTTATCTTATTACTTATCTATTTTCATAATTAAATAAGTTATCATGTTTTAGATATTAATTTAATTCGTAATACTAATAAAATATTATTGTTTCAAATAAACAATTTTTATAGTTTATTGATTTTAAATATTTATTCAAAGTTTATATTTAAGCATTTAATATATTTAAAAATATTTTATTATTAATATTTTATTTAAAAAAACCCGTACAAGGTACGAGAATACATACTAGTTACTTTACTATATACTAAAGCGATAGCAAATTCTGTCACCATATATATTGTGCCACATCATCCCTTTTGTTAATATAATCATTCAAATATTTTATATATCGATAAATAATAGAGTAAAAATAAATGCGCAATATTCTTTTCAAATATGACTCTCCAAACCCATTTTTTCTTTGAAAAGTTATAAACTTTTTCAATTAAACCATAAATGTTAATTAATATTAGTTTTGACTCTATATTTTTCTAAGGAAAAAAATAAATCCATAATACAAAAGTTTCTATTATTTAACTATTTATTTATTTTATTTATATTTAATAAAACTCGTACAGGGTACGGGCCTTTACACTAGTATTATCCTAAAATAATATCAACCTATATAAAATTGCAAAAATACAATCCTATGTGGCAAAATCCTAGGTTGCTTAACGTGGGAACGACACGTAGAAAAATCCTAGGTGGCGCAACTTGGTGGCTTTATTCCTTGCGCCTTTTATATATAGATATAGATTAATTCTCCAAAGTTTTTTCTTCTTTACCAATTTTCATGTAGAGGGCTCAAAAATATAACACCCCCTCATCTGAACCAGGCCACGTGTGACATTGAAGAAGGCGCCATGACACAAGTGACCTCTTATTGAACGCCTTTTGAAGTCACCCAAGGATTTTAACAAGGGGCGAAGATACGATTTGACAATAATATTAGTATTATTAATAAAAGGAGCATAAACTTGTCTTATTAAAATCGCCTCCATCATGGAGTTTCAAAAGTGTGGTAATTGATCGTTCAACAAATGGTAAGAGTCTTGAAAATAACAATGGAAATAGAAGTACAAAGCCTAGTTTGAAGACTAGGTAAAATATCGATGAGTGAAAACTAATCTTTCTTCAAATTCTTCAAAAATCTTCCTTCACCTTCTTCAGTCCTTGATTATATCTCCCTCGAATCTTGATGTTCCTTATTAGAAGACGTGTGACACTAGTCGGCCATGCAAGGGAATAAGGTGGCCGGATTAGTCTAATGAAAGACTAGACAAATGGAGAAGCAGTTGGTTAGATTGTAACTAAACATGTTAGAATTGAAACCCGAATGAAAATTGGTCGATGATCTAATATTTAACACTCCCATTGGAAAAGAGAAGATGATATACAAAAAGATAGAGATAAGATACCACAAGGCTATGATTCTTACTCGAAAGGTATTATTGGGAACGTTTATTAAGAACACAAGTTATTTTAAAAAGCCTTAGTCGACAATTTAAGTTCTCAACCGACCTCATCATACCCGAGATTCCAGATGGGGAGGTGGTCGTGAAGGTACTTAAGTACAAGACCCACCTAGATAAGTCTAACTAAGCATTTAGATTGAATAGAGAAATCGTTCAAAGTCGGGAGCAAGAATGGTTTTTCAAGTTCTACTAACTATTGGGCCCAGAATCACGTTGGCCTAAAAGAGATCACGTAGCGATCAATCGGTCCGGATAGGAGAAATTCGAAGGACAAGTCTAGTAGGTCGAAGCACATCCATCCGGATAATCCATATACGATAGAGAAGGTACGAATATCCTTGAAGAATATAGAGGGAAAGTTGGAAGAATATGGCAAGATCTCTTGAATTGCATATGAAAATCCATCACCTCCAAGTCATAGATTGAGGATAATTTATATCTTTAATATTAACTAGTATCATTAGGATTTCCTAAAAAATAGAGTTTCGTTTATAAAAAATGTATATATAAATCAAGGGACACACAAAATCAAGACGAGAGTAGAAACACATGCACGAGAATATATTCTAATAAAACAACGTTCTCAATTGCGATTCTTGATTGTGACCTTTTTAATAGGATGTAGAGTTGATTCAATCACTTTTCATCCAAAATAATTTGGCAGCCATCAAGGCGCACAATCAACAAAGTCGCGATCTTTCTTTGAAAAATCTGAACCGGTGATTGGAAACAGTCGGTGACCTAATCCTCAGTAGTCGCAAAAAAATCTTCTTGCAACCAGTCACCAAGCGAAATTGATGGATTTTGCCCAGAGGCTCCAAGGCTTGGAGAAGAAGCTTTCCGTACAAAGGGCGATTAACGAAACCTATTATAAACATGTCGACCGCCTCACTAGCAAGAACAACGATCTTTGGTCACAACTACAATCAATGGCATCCGTTTGGCATCACGCCGACAGTCTTGTCACCATACTTAATTTGATTTGAAGCGTAGGCACTTCTACACCACAAATAGGCTCGACACTTGAATTTCTACTGAATATGATACTCCTCGTCGCCACCATCTTCGTGGCTCCCACAACGCTGTGATAACAAGGATGAGCCACTGGAAGGAATTCAACACCTCCCGTCATCCTCCAATATGATGTTACCCTCCCCTCGCTTCTCCTAGGGGATCTCTGAATTAGAGACGATAACGAACATGAGAAAAGGAGGGCTCGCGATCTAGACGAAATCGTCTGCGTGAACGTCCGCCAACACGTCAAGGGATTCGTTGAGCAGATTGCCAAAATTCTAATGGTCCTTGAGCCATCAAAAAAGAAGCGGTGGACAGTTACAACGAGTCACCCTTCGTCGCTTCCGCCGCCCAAGTATAAACCCCTAAGAAATTCTTGTCTTTTACCTTGAGAAGGCATTGGGCAGGCCCTAGAGGGTAGATTTTCGGTCCCCCTACCCTCTCTCTTCCATTATAACTACACGTCATCGCCGTGTATGAAGAGCATCCTCACATTCGATGAGTTCTCTAGCAATTCTTGTATTTTACCTTGACGTTCGATCGACGACTGTTCTTTTGACTTAGGCATCAGAGGTGGATTAGGGGGTCTCCGCCCCATGTGTCCATTATTTTGAATTTTTTTCTCAAATAGGCGCAAAGAAAAGTTTAATACCGAAGTTACGTTCGGTTGGAAAAAATTTCTCGACATAGGCTGGCTATTGAGGTTAGGATGGAAGTCATTGTAGGGGACGGAGGTTTTTCGATACGTGTTAAAAATGCAACGTAAGTCGCTGGATGGGGCAGAGGTATTTTGACAAAACCTGAAAACCGCTGGCACCTCCACCGACTTTTCCTCGTGCCATATATAAAGTTGAAACAAAATAATAAAAAAAAAAATATAAAAAAATCTGGAAAACGTTTACACCTCCAGCGACTTTGCCCACGTGGCATCACCATGAAATTGGCCATAAGCCACTAGGTCAGCCAGCGACTTTCATGTTTTAAAAAAAAATAAATTAAACTTCAGCCATCGACTGACAATCCTAAAGGGATGATGACATTAACACAGGCCACCTGTGTTTTTTTCCCACCCACCATTTTTTATAAAGGCAAATTAATAGTAACAGTACGTAAATATATACTATTCCTTTCCTTCTTTTTTTTGAAAAAAAATATGTAGTTTTTTCATTTTGAAAATTAAAGAGGGGTGATGTCACGTGTGGAAATTGGTGGTATATACTATTCCTTTCCTTTCCTTCTTTTTCTGTTCAATAATAAGTTACGCTCACGTTTAATTCGTTGCTATTTTTTCCTCCTATTAATTAATTATCCTATATATTTGAAATCCATTCTTTTTCGATTTTTTCTCAAGGGATCTAACTAACAACACATCCTAGCTATCTCAATCTTCCTAACAACACATCCTGTACGCTTACGCTTACTTTTTGAAGGGATCTAGTTTGAGTTGTTCAATTGAAGGGATCTAGCTAACAAATCCCGTATCTCAATCTTCCATTGAATAACTTTTCTATTTCTTACAAACTAATCGTTCCTCAACATTTAAAAAAAAAAAACCTGTGTATTAATGAAAATGCAGTATAGATGGTTTTACTACACATGCAACTTGCAAAAATGGATCCAAAAAGGAATCACAAACAATCCTCAAGTGTATCCACCGAATCGATCACATATGAAATCGTTTGGCTTCGGACTTGATAATCCGAAGCCTCTTGCAGGACGAAACGAACATTTCCCATGGCACATCTCCAACAAGCATCCAATCTCCATCCTTATCTTCATAGCTTGGTTCATAATTAGACTCGTCGTAGCCATGAGTACTCTCTGAAAATTGACCAATTTTGACCATAAACATGCCTTCCAACGCCTCTAGCAACTCGACGTAACTCTTATAAGCCTTAAGATCAATCTTTCTCAAATAGGGTGCTCCATCCATGTTCACTTTCACATATAACCCGAATCCACAACTTTGCTTCTCGGCCTTGAAACCGTTCTTCCTAAAAGATTGAACCGGAGGCCAGCCAAAAACTTGTGTCCTGTCATATTGAATTGCACAAATATATTAGCCACAAATTCTCAATACATTGCTATGATAATATTGAATGTTGAGATATATGTGCGCTAATCCAAACGCACCCTAAATTCAGAATTTTTATGTTTGGTTTAGTGGAACTTACTTTGAAGGAGGAGTTTCATCATCTTCAAAACCGTGCAAGGATCTCTTCCTACTCGTGACATTAGACGAACTAGTGCTCGTTTGTTGCTCTGGCTCATCGCTCCCTGGAAGAGCCAATCTCAATTCGGTCGCCTTGAGATTTAGATCACCATCAAAACTTGGTGCAATCCTTGCCATTGTTTTTGCTCTACCAAATCTTGCTTGATTGAAAACACTTTTCTACTTGGATTAATCCTTGAAAACTTGTGGCTTGAAAGATCGAGGCTTCTTTTGTTATTGTCGTCGTCGTTGTTGTGCTTGTGAGGCTTGGTAAGTTTTGATGAAGGCCAAATGCAATATATATAAAGGTAAGGTGATAAGAAAGGCTGGAGACAAAATAAAGCACAAATCTTTGGAGGAATTCATTACGAATGGTGTCTAAAAAAGACTTTTTATTTCTTGACGCGGTATTCTCACACGTGGGTGGCGGGCCACCAGGTGACCGACCAATCAGAATTGTCTGTCACGGTAGCACGAGAGACCGACATTGTTTTCGTGAATATTACGTGCAATTCGACCAGTAAAGCGTTGGCGATGTTGTTTGTAATCTGGTTGGGGGACAACTGAAGGACATAGAACAAGCATTTGATTGCTTTGTGGGCTTGGATGAAATGGACGGATCAGATGCGTTCTTGGCTGGGATTTTGGACCGTTGGATCGCTAGAGGTGGATGAGCAGCAAATGAAGGTGATTATTGAACACCAGCAAGATTGATTAACAGGAAAGTGATCATGTGTGGGCAAGGGAGCATGTACATGTGAAAGTTTTTTTTCTTAATTTTATTATCGGACCTGCTAATGTGTGCCTGCTAATGTGTGCACATGGGCACACAATAAAAGTGTTAATTTGGAAAATTATTTTAAAACTATTCCCTTATTTATTTGTTTGTTGCAAATACTGTAGATTGTTTTCATGGACCGATGAATTTCACATGATTATAATTAAAGGTGTAACTGTTGTCTAGACGTGGCCATATAAAAGTCGGGTCCCAACATAATTAAGTTTTATTCAGATAAAAAAACATAGTTAAGTTTTATTTGTTTTAATAATAGAAAGTTTAAACTTAAATCCAAAAAATATAATTTTAATGGAAACATCAAAGTTCAAAGGGAATTAAAGTTTTGCAATGGCTCATGTTTTAGAGATTACGTGCTTTAGTTTCAGTTTTTTTAAGATAAAATGTCATTGAATTGCTGGATACAAGTGACAACTATAGAGAAATACCCTCCATGGCTCCATGTAATCACTATACCAAAAAAAAGATGTACCAAAAGATGGATCGAGTTTAATAATGGCAATCACATGAATGATACCATTTAATTAATAAAATTAAAGGCTTTCATGGGGTCTTGTTGAGTCCCTTGGTAAGGTGTACTTAATTAGTTTCGACCGGAAATTTTGGTGTTTTTATTTGTCATGACCTTGTGGGGGCGGGTAACACGCTTTATACTTTATGTTACTTGTGGTACATACTTAACATGACATGAAATAATGACTTTTTAATCTGCCGATCCCATTATGATTGTGAGTTAAAAGGCAATAAAAAGTGCAATGGAATCAAGCTTTCTAAATGGCAAAACATAAGGGTATGACATTTATAAGTTATAACCAAAGAGCACAAATACTGTTTTCACTAGAGTATATAAACTGTCTTTTGGTTTCTCGATACGTCGATGTGGGACGGAGCTTGTTAAATATGTCAATGAATTTGTTGGGCCTGACCTTATTTAGTAAACCCGTATTCAGGCCCAGGCCCAGGCCCAATACAATGAAAATGGGTTGCAGGCTGAACATGTAATGTACAATACTACAATGCTTGCATAAAAATCGCCGCCATCCATATATTTAGTTTCCCTCGAATCAGAAGATCCAGTTCCTAGTATATTATTCCCAAGTGGATGTGTGGAAGGTATTAAGGTAGTTAAAGATCTAATCTCTTTGTTTTAAGCTCTTCTTCGATCTCAACATACTGTATGGAAGTATAAGCTTATGTTTGTCGTCAAGTATGCAGATGGCAAGTCAAACTTAATTACTATGGCAGGAAATTGGCAAGGAACGTACCACCAATATAACCTAAATTTTTTCCACCAAAAAAAAAATATAACCTAAAATTTCTGTTACAACTTACATATAATCCATTAGAAAGTCCATGATCCATTTCTTATTCGTCCAAAGTAACATGAAAAGCCACCATAATATTGCATCCAACTTGAGAAATACAATATCCTTTTCATTCATTCCACGGTTTCTTTGTGGAAGAATTACTAGAGCAGCAATGCACATGATGTAAAGATTAAATCAAATATAAGCCTTAGTGACATAGAGATTGGTACGATATTGTATATGCAGTTAAATGGTGGAGAAAATCTAGTTCTAGGAACCGGGTTCAAATCAAAGATTCAGGACCTGCTTGAGGTCAAATCGGATCAATTGGCTTCCCCGGTTCAAGCCGGTTTGGAGGTAGATCGAGCCAAGAATAGACAAATGGGATAATCTCTCATCTTGTACCTGGTTACTGGACTCGACACATTCAAGAGGCCCAATAAGATTGGCCCATATCATTGGCAATGAATGCTGTTAAGTGGAACGCGGCGTTTTTGTGCTTCTCCTCTTGACCTAGTTATAAAAGCCTTGCTTGCTTCTTTTCTAGCTCATTTGAAGTTAGGAGAGCTCGGTGGCATGAGAGAAAATTTCAGAGAAAGAGAGAGAAAGGAGAAAGGATTTCTCCGGTGAAGCCTCGCGGTGGAGTTGTTCGATGGCGTTGAAGATGGCGTCTCTGGCTTGTTGAGATCTATAGTGAAGCGTGACCTAAAGCTTCTTCTTGAATCTTTATCGGCCTTAGGGGTCTGAAACTCTAATATTCTCTATTCTTACTTTCTTCTTCTTCTATGATCTTGTTGTCTTAGTTTCTGTTCTAGATTCTTTGCATTGTCTTTGTACTTTGTAACCTCTCTTGAATTTGATTATCAAATAGTGGATTTTGGGACAAGTCTCCCTACTGAGACTCAATGGATGTAGGATTGTAGGGTTTTCGAACCGCGTAAACAAATCTTGTGTTCTTTACTATTATTGTTACTTTCTTACTTGTTTGAGTCGTTTGGTTTTGAGTTCTTGTTTGGTCTAGGGTTTAGAACGTTTACACATGAAAACATGGAGAAGTGAGAACCAAAAGCATCCACCACCACCATCACCAACCACCATCTCATTGCTCTTCTTGGAATGACATGGTCAAACTATATATTAGATAAGTCAAAGATATTGCAACATAATCCTATTACTTAAGATAGAGTTTTATGATATATTGTATTATCTTGTAGATATTTATCCTTGGGTCAAGTTAAGATAAGGCCCTATATAGTGTATTTACATCTAGCTCATTCATCCAATAGAAATAACAAAGATAGTAACTAGGTAAGTAGGTTGGTACTAAGAGTACATATTAGATATATAAGGGGAGAAAATAACGAAAGGGAGTCTACCAAGTTGGAGGATTTCAAAGGGGAACAAGTGTGACGTGAAATTGATGAAGTCTATAGAGAAAAGTAAGGAAAAGGAGCCAATTGTTGAAATGAAGAAGCGGATTACTTAGATAAAAAGGATGAATGAAGCAATTAAAGATATGATAAACAAAAAACATAGAAATTTGGAGGGTGACATTAAAGTTCGGACGAACAAAAACAAGAAATTCAATGACATTTGTTGAGAATCTTCTTCACACATTAGAAATTGAGAGTTAAATTAGTCTACATATATATTCTTGGGGTTACTCCTTCTATTGTTAATTGGTTTTAGGATGGAACCTCATTGGGCTTGTGTTGGGCTTACATATGCACGAATCCCTGTTATGGCCCACGGACTTTCACATGGTATCAGAGCTCAAGGTCTGGTCCTGTGCCCGTTTCCTGGCTTGTTTGGGCTTGGGTTTTGCGGTTGATACTACCCGCCCGTTATTTGGGTTGAGTTGGCTAAAAAGAGACTGAGATGCCACCACACGTCACTATCACCAGGCTAGCTATAAAGAGATTGAGATGCTAGACCCATCACTTTGTCCAAGTGTCAACTGGGCCAGACCAGTTTCACTTGTGGGGGCGTGTTGAGAATTCTCTTCCCACATCGAAAGTTGAGAGTTAAATTAGCCTACATATATACCCTTAGATTACTCCTTCTATTGTCAATTGATTTTAAGATGAAATTTCATTGAGCTTGTGTTGGTGTTACATATACACGACTCCCTGTTATGGCTCACGGACTTACACAACATTAAAGATTGGAAGAACAAAAACATGGAGGCTACTAATTTGATTGTTTATCTTAGTTTTGAATATTTTAATATGGATAATTTTGATTTGTTTACTTTTGGTAACTAGGTAAGTAGGCTGGTACTAAAACTATATAAGAGTACATAAAGAGATATACATGGGGCAAATAATGAAAGGGAGTCTATCAAATCGGAGAGTTTCAAAAAAAGGGACGCTGGACGCAATGGGGGAGGAGCCCAGTCGGGCTGGTTGGGCCTTGGGGGAAGAACTCCGAGGTCGTCGGTTCGACACCCACTGGTGACGAAATTAAAAACATTAATTTCTCTAAAACTTTATCAATTCTTACCCGTTCAATGGTGCTCTAGGCTAGTCCAAGTGGTATTTGAACTTCCTAAATCTTACCCGATCAAAAAAAGGGGGACGCAAGTGTGAAGTAAAACTAAAAATTTCTTCGGAGAAAAATAAGGAAAAGAAGCCAATTGCTGAAATCATGAAGTGGGGGGTTGCTGAGATGAAAAGGATGAATGAAGTAATTGAAGATCAAATGAATAAAAAAACACAAAAAATTACGTGTTGTGCGATTTCTGCACAAAAAGTTTATAAAAAAATATCATTCCACAAAGCAGGTTATTATTGTGAGCGGATAAAATTAATCGCCATATATTTTTTCTATCTTCCGCCATAAAGGTATTTTATTTATTGTGCTTTGTCATATCTTTAAGTATCTATAATACTATAAGACTAAATCTCAATGACAATTAATACTCCACATTTTATACATAATACGAAGTATATGATTTCTATACAAGATCATAAACAACTTTAATTAAGCTTTGAATGCCAATTAATCATATA
The DNA here is from genome assembly GCA_964016875.1 of Fallopia convolvulus. Classification (NCBI taxonomy): domain Eukaryota; kingdom Viridiplantae; phylum Streptophyta; class Magnoliopsida; order Caryophyllales; family Polygonaceae; genus Fallopia; species Fallopia convolvulus. The sequence continues at coordinate 6,244,181 of OZ024721.1, forward strand.
CTTTATATAGAAACATATAGAATACCAAAAGTCAAAAAATTAAAATTAAATTTGACCACAATATTAAACCCCCATATATCATCAATGTTACAATTTAATTTCAATAAATCACCAATTAATTTCTAATTTTTTTCACCAAAAATATTACACAATTAATGATATAAATTATCAATTAGAATAGTAAATTTCTTCTTCTCTATCTATCTATCTATATTATAAAGAAAAAAATTCGTCATTTATGAACAAATATTCAATTAAAAGGAAAGAAAAAAATTAAATAATTTAATCAACTCATCTATATATACTATAAAATAGAAAATTTTGGGCAATCAATGCCTCATTAAAATGACCTAATATTTATTTCTAATTTTTTCCTAATCTTCCGTAATCTATCATTCTACTATAAATAAATATAAATCTATCTATCTACCTATCTATCTATACAAAATATAAAAATTAAAAAATTTGATCATTTATGATCAACACCACAATAAAGTTCATAGGAAAGAAATACAAAATAATGTAAATTTGAAAAATAATACCCATATATTTAAAAATCTATTTAAAACTAAAGACATTTCATGTCATAATACTCAACAATATATAAACACAACAGTATATATCTATCTATTATCTATATATCTATATATAATATAAATAATTAAGAAAGTTTTAGTCATTTATAACCTATCCATAATAAAGATGAAAGAGAGAAAAAAATATAAATATCAAATTAAACTAATGGTATTATTAGTCACTCAATACATAAAATAATCATCTTCTCTTGCAATGATAATGAGAACATCATTTGCACCTTAAATAGACTTTTGGTATTACATATTGCATATGAATAAATATCAATGGATAAGAACAAAATAAATATGGTCAAAATAAATATTCATATTAAAAGCACAATTTTAACATACAAATTAAGTCATCCAACTTTTCACATTTCTGAACAACTCTATCACATTTCTAAACCTCCAACTTTTCTAATATAAAAAGTCACTTCATCCTCTTCATATTGACACCTAAATGTTTTTTTGGTAGAAGGAGATATTGCATATGCATATTTAGGTATCAAGGAGCATAAACAATTAAAAAAATGGTAGATAAGGGAAAAGTTAAAAAAGAGTAAGAAGCCAAGTTGGTAGTGGAGAAGATGTGAATATATGGATGTACACACAAAAATGCATGGATACAAAGTGTATGTTACCTTCATATGAAGATATAAATATAGATTAGGACAACTCTAATGTTTAAGAGCATGTCCAAAAAAAATAGAGAAAAGTTACAAATTGTTGAGCAATATATATATTTTTCTTCTTTGTTTGTTGTAATATATATTCAATTTTCTTTCATAATTGGACATAAAATTTTATTTCTAAATGAAAGAAAAATACAAATTATCATTATCAAGTTTTATAAAGTGTTTCTTTAATTGTTGATGACAATAGAGATGTAATTAATCTCGAATATTCAATTTATAAATTTTTTTAATAAATTCATTCATGTATGCAATATACAAATGCCAACATATATCAATTAGTTTCAAACCAAACATATAAATAATATAAATATTTTATAATATACAAAATATCATATTATATGAAAAATTATTCAAAACCAACCTATATAATAAATAAATAAATTATTTCTAAAATTCAAGCATGTTTTATCAAATTCTTTTTGATTAAATTCACATTGAAAAAAACTTAAAATATGAAATCAAATTAATATTAATGGAAAAGTTGAAGTTGCAAAGGAAGAAGATTGAAAATAAAATTTTAATTTAATGTGCATTTGTAAAATTTCTAAGATTGACCTATAGCTCCTCAAATTCCAACATTCTCCATTACCGATACGTTGGTTTTAGTACAGCGTAAGTATGTATTTTTATTAGGATTTCTGAGTGTTTTAGGCTAGATGAGGATGTTTATTTGTAATAATCAGAAAAGCCTATAGTTGAAGATTTTGAAGACAGAAGTCCTAAGTTCGAGCTGAAGACTTTATAGAGAGCAAGACCCGTGCCCTCGGGGTTGCAGCCGAGATCGAGGTGAAGTGAAGATCCGAGGGGCGAGAAGAAGCAGGACTCGCACTCGCGGTGGGATCATCAACCGCGGACGCCGATAAGTTGAAGGACCCGCACCCGCGGGTTGAAAACTGTGCTCGCAGGTGGCTATATCTCCGCGCGCCAACGTTATTTTATTCTATCTTATGTTTTTTTTATATCTTTAGGTTTCGGTTGTTTTTCTACTATTTAAGCTTAGTTTCGTACCTGTAACACCCCGACTTCCGTCGAGGCGCTACTGGGAAATAGACCTTACCGGGTACTATTATTTAGGTTGACAACTACACTGTAGGACCTTACAACTCGGGCACGACGAGAAAATCATAATAAAACATCCAACCTTTATTTAATAAAACTTAGAAAAACGTAATCATGCATGAATCCCCGAAATCATAAATGTTTCATTATGTCACAACGCCTACTGAACTGAACTATCCGAACAAGACAATAATAACCAAAACATAGTCCTATCTCTATCTAACAAATATTTAAAATCAACATCCAACTAATAAATAAACTAATATAACTAATCCCACTATGACACGCGCTCTTTACCGCTCCGGCCCGCCATCTTGCCTCGGTTCCTGCACGGCTCCCTGATTCATACCTGGAACTGAAAAATGTTCCCCGAAGGGTCAGCGTCTAATCTACCAAGCTAGAAAGAATACGGAAACTGTAGAACGCTTTGAAAATCGGTTATCTATAGTCAGCATACAAATCCACAACCGCAATCATAACTCTAAAGGCCAATACCTAAATTAGTTATATCAGTCACACAAGTCACATACGCATTCACAATCACAATCACACACCAATGAAATTCTTCCTTTGTCCACAATCCGTCTTCCAAGGCGCTCATCACCACGCCGAGTGCAGAGGCAGGCCCTCCCACTCCACTTCCCAATCTCCCTTCTAACTCCTGGCTAAGCCTCCACTGGAGCGCTTGCCAAAAACACACAGATAATAATTTTCGTTTGAAGGGGTACGATTTTCCCAGTCACACGGGTCAAAGTAGCCAACTCTTCCTCAACACCAGCTACAATGGGCCGTGTCGGAAACGGTACCAACAAAGAGAAAACGTTCCAAAATATTTTCCGATAAATCACATTTAAAATCATTAACACACATCACACACAAGGAGTTCAAAACAATTTAAAAGGTATTCGGGACTAGTTCCCAAAACCCGCCCTACAATAACGATACGCAATCTAACAAGGGAGAAAAGAACCGAGCAAGTCGAAAAACGACTTACCTTAAAGGCAACCCTTGAACACGAAAAATGAGCGAGAGTAGAAACCTAACAAACGATAATGATCATAATTAAATAACCAATCTGACTTCTAAGATATATTAACACTATATATTAGACCACGTTCAAAAGTATGCCCATGCCCTTAGCAAACACTTTGAGCAACGAGCACAAAATTAAAATCTTTCTCCACTACAAAAAAAAAACAAACAAACATAATCAAACATCTACCTAAAGAACTAGTTTAAATACTAATTAATTTTCACTGCATAGAACCATTAGTTGGCAACACCATGTACGAAACCTTAGTTAGCTTAATACGCCCACTAACCTAATCAGTTCCATATTAAATTGCCACTTTAATTACAAGTGAACGAATAGCAACAATACGTATAACAATAATATAATGAGGCTTAGATTTTCAAACCTACCCCATAAAGCACATCTTAGTCAAACATCCCCTGCAATTAACAAGTGAACGATACAAACACCAGTCCCGAACTTTACCCAGGCATCCCACTCGGGGACTAATTACCCACCAAAACTAGAACAGAAAAATTACCCTATAACTTTCCAACCGGCGATCACTCCACAAAACCGAGACAGAGGGAGGTGGGTCTTACCGTGCACCGAGGGCGGGCAACGGTGATGACTCACGCAAGGTTTTAACGGTGAGGCGTCGAGTTGCTGAGTGCTGCACTGGGGAATAATCGACGACGGTTCGCACGCCGGTGATTTCAGAATGAGGGCTCGTCGTGAAAAATCACGCCAGGAACGGAGGGATGTCTCGTGAAGAAACCTGCGGTCTCGTCTGCGTTTGGCGGCATGCGTCTCATAGAAGGAGGAGGCCGAGGGTTTTAAAGGAAAGGAAAGAAAATAAAGAAGATAAATAGAAAAGAGTTGGGCTTTTAGCCAGGGAAGAAAAATTATGGGATTGGCCCAAGTGAAATAAACCTTGTCACTTCTAGGCTTTCATGAGCCCACTAAATAAAATATCAAGAATGGGTCTTGGGAGTGAAAAAAAAAAACTCGGGTATTACATGCTACCCCCCTTAAGAAAGTTTCGTCCCGAAACTTTTACACGAAAGAAAGATATTCGAGGTTTTCACAAACCTCTCCCCCTTAAAGAGGTTCGTCCTCGAACCAGAATCGATTGATAATGATAATCATAACCAGTATTAGCCATCCAAAACATATAGCACGTCCATAAAAATTAAACAGTCAAACAAACAAATCAAGCAACCAAGAATCACGAAGCAAACATTGAATTTGAAAACAACACACTAATTACTAACCTTCCCCTCAAACGCGTCTACTAAACCCGGGTAGATCTCTGGATAACTCTCCCTCATCCGGGATTCCGTCTCCCAAGTGGCCTCCTCGACTCCCCGTCGAGACCACTGAATCAACAGCAGAGGAATCTCCTTATTCCGCAGCTTCTTCATTCGTCGATCTAAAATCTTCAGCGGTTGTTCTCGGAAAGTGTGATCTGGTTCTACCACCAAATCCTCATAATTCAGTCTGTGACTAGGATCCGGAACATACTGTCTCAGCTGTGAGACGTGGAATACAGGGTGCACTCCTTCCAAAGCAGGCGGCAACGCTAGCCTGTACGCCACCTCGCCTACTCTCTCCAAAATCTCGAATGGACCGATATATCGGGGACTCAGCTTCCCTTTTACCCCGAATCTTCTTACCCCGCGGGTAGGCGATACTCTCAACCAAACATGGGCTCCGACCTCAAACTCCAGCGGTCTACGCCTCTTGTCTGCATAGGACTTCTGGCGACTCTGAGCAGCTAACATTCTCTCTCTAATTAAGGCTACTTTCCCGATCGTCTCCTCAACCATCTGTGGCCTCTCTCCTACTACATCCGAGGGATCATCCCAACACAGTGGTGTCCTACACTTCCGACCATATAAGGCCTCATAAGGAGCCATCTGAATCGACGAATGCCAACTGTTGTTATAGGCAAACTCCACCAAAGCCAAGTGATCAGACCACTGACCTCCCCAGTCTAAAACGCAGGATCTCAGCATATCCTCTAGCGTCTGAATCGTCCTCTCTGTCTGACCGTCTGACTGCGGATGGTAAGCAGTCGTGAACTGTAATCTCGTCCCCAATGCCTCATGCACTTGCTGCCAATATCTGGAAGTGAAACGCCCATCTCGGTCCGACACAATCGTCTTAGGCACTCCGTGCAGCCTAACTATCTGATTAATAAACACCTCCACTAACTTGCTCACTTGCCACGTTTCTCGGATAGGCAAAAAGCGAGCAGTCTTCGTCAATCTATCCACCACTACCCAAATGGCATCATGGCCTCTGCTGAGTCTCAAACCGGTGACAAAATCCATGGAGATGTCCTCCCATTTCCACTCTGGGATAGGAAGCGACTGAAGCATTCCTCCGTGTCTCTGATGCTCTATCTTCACCTGCTGGCAGACCTGACATTTAGCGACGAATCTTGCTACATCCGGCTTCATGCCATCCCACCAATAAAATTGTCGCAAATCCTTGTACATCTTACTCGCCCCGGGGTGGATTGAGTAAGGTGTAGCATGAGCCTCCTGCAAAATCTTCTGCCTCAACTCTGCATCTCGAGGTACACAATACCGACCGCGTAAACACAAAATACCATCTGCCCTCTCCGCAAAGTCGGGTGCCTCTCCACGGCTCAATCTCTGCCTCAAATCCTGAATCATCGGACAATCTTCCTGCTTCTGCCTTACTTCCTCAAGTAAAGACGGCTGACATTCTAGGGTTTTCAGACTACCCTGATAACGCTGAATCTGTACTGCGATGCCGTATCTCATCAGCTCCCTTTGTAACTCTGGTTGAGCCGTCAGATGAGCCAACATACTCTCCTGAGGCGTCTTTCTGCTAAGGGCATCAGCGACCACATTCTTCCCTGGATGATAAAGGATCTCAAGATCGTAATCCTTCAGTAACTCAAGCCGTCTCCTCTGTCGCATATTCAACTCCCTCTGAGTGAAGATGTATTTGAGGCTCTTATGATCTGTCATCACTTTGCAGGTACTCCCATATAAATAATGACGCCAAATCTTCAGAGCGTGCACCACAGCTGCCAACTCCAAATCATGAGTAGGGTAATTCTGCTCGTTCGGCTTCAACTGTCTAGAAGCATAAGCAATCACTCTGTCCCTCTGCATCAGCACACAACCCAGGCCTATCTTGGAGGCGTCACTGTAAATCACAAAATCCTCATTCCCCTGAGGAAGAGCTAATATAGGAGCCGAAGTTAACCTTCTCTTCAGCTCATCAAAACTCCGCTGGCAAGCTTCGTTCCATTCGAAACGAGTAGTCTTCTTAAGCAAGTTGGTAAGTGGTTGGGCTATCCGAGAAAACCCTTCCACAAACCTCCTGTAATACCCTGCCAATCCTAGAAAACTCCGCACCTCCTTCACATTCTTCGGAGGTTCCCATGCCTTGACAGCTTCAATCTTTGCAGGATCTACCATGACTCCTTGAGCTGATACGACATGCCCTAAAAAGGTAACTTCAGGCAACCAGAACTCACACTTGGACAGCTTAGCAAACAATCGATGCTGCCTCAATACTCCCAACACCAGCCTAAGATGCTCAGCGTGCTCCTCCTTACTCCGAGAGTAGATCAGAATGTCGTCAATGAATACTACTACGAATCTGTCCAAGTAGTCTATAAACACCCGGTTCATCAACTCCATAAATACAGCGGGTGCATTCGTCAGTCCGAACGGCATCACTACAAACTCATAATGTCCATATCTCGTTCGGAAAGCCGTCTTAGGTATATCTTCCTCCCGAATCCTCAGCTGGTGATAACCTGACCTCAAATCCACTTTGGAGAACACAGTAGCCCCCTGCAACTGATCCAACAAATCATCAATACGCGGCAGCGGATACTTGTTCTTGATGGTAACGCGGTTCAACTCCCGATAATCGATACACAGACGGAGAGAACCATCCTTCTTCTTCACAAACAGAACTGGAGCTCCCCATGGCGACGCACTCGGTCGTACGTAACCCTTCTCCAACAACTCCTCCAATTGTGCCTTCAGTTCCTGCATCTCCATCGGGGCCATGCGATATGGGGCTCTCGAAATCGGCCTCGTTCCCGGCTCCAACTCAATCCCAAAATCAACCTCTCTCTGAGGAGGTAATCCTGAGAGTTCGTCGGGAAAAACGTCCTCAAACTCGCACACTACTGGAATGTCCTGAATGTGCGGTCCCGCCTTGTCCCCCTGAAGGACATAACACCAATAGCCTACACATCCGTCATAGAGCAATTTGGCGGCCTTCACCATACTAATCACCGATCCGGGCCCCTCCTGCTCTACCTCCTGACACACATGTCTGGTCCCATCATCTGCGGTCACTGTAACCGTACCTCTGTGTGTATCTAAAACTGCTCGATAACGCCTCATCCAGTCCATCCCCAGAATCACGTCATCATCTGGCGACAACTGCATTACTATAAAATCTGCATACCAATCTCTATTCCCTATTCTATTAGGGCACTGTAAAATCTCCTTATTCCCCCTTACTTTACTGCCGTCAGGCAGCCCCACAACAAAAGATACCCCCTCAGTGCAAGTCAGTCCTAGTCTAGCCACGCAAGCAGAAGACATAAAAGAATGGGTAGCACCCGTATCAAACAGTATGTGAACAGGTCTAGACTGAATCCAAATCGTACCTGTAGCAGTCGGCGCGTGTAGGGCATCGGCCCTCCTCATCTCAAACACTCGGGGCTGATTGCCCCCGGTGTTGCTAACTCCTGCGCCGCGTCCTCTGCCCTGACTCGGTGTCTGCTGAAACTGCTGAGGCTGGCGACGAGGCATCTGGTTCACCGTTCCCGGTGAAGATCCTTGTGACGGTGCCCCCACCGTACAATACTGCTGCAAATGGCCAGGCTTCCCACAACTGAAACAATTCCTGACCGGCTTCGGACACTGACTCCTCAAATGAGCAGTACTTCCACAGTTGAAGCACTCTCTCTGTCCCCCAATGGGCTGGCTTAGACGACGATGGTCCTAATGACCCTGTGGCTGAAACCCTGATCGTTGCGGCTGAGAAGAGCCGGGCCGACTGTCTCTCCTAGATTCTGCCGGGGCAGACAACTTCTGCCTCTTGCTTCCCGTGGTATGCACCTCCAGCTGACTCTGTCGGGTCGTGGCCATAGCATAAGCCAAAGCAGACTGCTGAACGTCTCCCAATGTCGTAAGTCGGAGACCAGACACATAAGCACGTAGATGAGGTTGCAACCTTTTCAGAAAGGTCGCAATCTTCAACTCCTCAGTCGGGGCAGCATTTGGCACCGCTGCCAACTCCTGCTGAAACTTCAGAATAGTCTCAGATACTGTGATGTTTTCGGGTCCAACATCCCGAAAAGCAGCCTCTCGTGCCGCCCTCACCACCGGAGGACAATACCGATCTCGAATCTGCCTCTCAAACTCCTCGAAAGTAACCTCAGTCCGGTGGTCCCTACACAGCTCCCACCAGTCAAAAGCGCTCTCCTGTAGCAGACTCCGTACTAAAGACATCTTCCGCTCCTCCGGTGCCTTAATAGAATCCAATGCAGATTTTACTCTCCTCAACCACTGCTCTACGTCAGAACCCTGAGCTCCAGCAAAGTTCGGTACTCCAGTCTTCCTAAACTCTGCGAGCCACTTATCAGGCTGAGGCTCACGATACTGTCTCCTCGGTTCGACCACCTGATCAACTATCACTGGTCCTCCAGAAGCTGGCGCTGCTCCCAGCTGGGCAGCCAAAATAGAATCTGGTCCAGGTGCCCTCCTCTCAACTCCTTGTTGCCCTGCAGCTGCGTTCAGATTCGGTGTAGCTCCCGCACCCATCAACGTCTGCAATAACAGCTGAATCGCAGCAGTCACCTCTGGGGCCAATCCTGTTGGTGGTACTCCTCCTCCCACCTGAGCCCCGTTTGCTGGGAGACCTCCTCCAGCGACAGAGGCACTGTCCTCTCGATGAACAGCAGCAGCCACATCCTGACTCTCAGCAACCTCCTCCTGATGGTTATCCTGTTGTACCTCTGGCTCAGCAGCTACAGGGATCTCTCCTCTACCCCTGCCACGACCTCCTACTCTGCCTCTACCGCGGCCTCTTCCGCGGCCTCTTCCGTTAGCTGCAGCAGCTCTAGCTCTGATTGGTGGGGCCATCTATAATAGAAAGTCCCGCAGTCAATACTTAAACATTCTATTTTTCAACCTAATTCTTACTATTCTACGTGAGGTCCTTCGGCTGATGGGGCGGAGTCGCGACGTGTCACCTACCCCCCTATATGCAACATGTCTACCCCAGTAAAAACATTTGAAAACACCGGCCGGTTTTGGTTTTAAGTTGGACCTCGGGTACTCTTTGTTGGTCAGTTCCATGTGCCCTGTTGTCAACCTGGCTCTGATACCAATTTGTAACACCCCGACTTCCGTCGAGGCGCTACTGGGAAATAGACCTTACCGGGTACTATTATTTAGGTTGACAACTACACTGTAGGACCTTACAACTCGGGCACGACGAGAAAATCATAATAAAACATCCAACCTTTATTTAATAAAACTTAGAAAAACGTAATCATGCATGAATCCCCAAAATCATAAATGTTTCATTATGTCACAACGCCTACTGAACTGAACTATTCGAACAAGACAATAATAACCAAAACATAGTCCTATCTCTGTCTAACAAATATTTAAAATCAACATCCAACTAATAAATAAACTAATATAACTAATCCCACTATGACACGCGCTCTTTACCGCTCCGGCCCGCCATCTTGCCTCGGTTCCTGCACGGCTCCCTGATTCATACCTGGAACTGAAAAATGTTCCCCGAAGGGTCAGCGTCTAATCTACCAAGCTAGAAAGAATACGGAAACTGTAGAACGCTTTGAAAATCGGTTATCTATAGTCAGCATACAAATCCACAACCGCAATCATAACTCTAAAGGCCAATACCTAAATTAGTTATATCAGTCACACAAGTCACATACGCATTCACAATCACAATCACACACCAATGAAATTCTTCCTTTGTCCACAATCCGTCTTCCAAGGCGCTCATCACCGCGCCGAGTGCAGAGGCAGGCCCTCCCACTCCACTTCCCAATCTCCCTTCTAACTCCTGGCTAAGCCTCCACTGGAGCGCTTGCCAAAAACACACAGATAATAATTTTCGTTTGAAGGGGTACGATTTTCCCAGTCACACGGGTCAAAGTAGCCAACTCTTCCTCAACACCAGCTACAATGGGCCGTGTCGGAAACGGTACCAACAAAGAGAAAACGTTCCAAAATATTTTCCGATAAATCACATTTAAAATCATTAACACACATCACACACAAGGAGTTCAAAACAATTTAAAAGGTATTCGGGACTAGTTCCCAAAACCCGCCCTACAATAACGATACGCAATCTAACAAGGGAGAAAAGAACCGAGCAAGTCGAAAAACGACTTACCTTAAAGGCAACCCTTGAACACGAAAAATGAGCGAGAGTAGAAACCTAACAAACGATAATGATCATAATTAAATAACCAATCTGACTTCTAAGATATATTAACACTATATATTAGACCACGTTCAAAAGTATGCCCATGCCCTTAGCAAACACTTTGAGCAACGAGCACAAAATTAAAATCTTTCTCCACTACAAAAAACAAACAAACAAACATAATCAAACATCTACCTAAAGAACTAGTTTAAATACTAATTAATTTTCACTGCATAGAACCATTAGTTGGCAACACCATGTACGAAACCTTAGTTAGCTTAATACGCCCACTAACCTAATCAGTTCCATATTAAATTGCCACTTTAATTACAAGTGAACGAATAGCAACAATACGTATAACAATAATATAATGAGGCTTAGATTTTCAAACCTACCCCATAAAGCACATCTTAGTCAAACATCCCCTGCAATTAACAAGTGAACGATACAAACACCAGTCCCGAACTTTACCCAGGCATCCCACTCGGGGACTAATTACCCACCAAAACTAGAACAGAAAAATTACCCTATAACTTTCCAACCGGCGATCACTCCACAAAACCGAGACAGAGGGAGGTGGGTCTTACCGTGCACCGAGGGCGGGCAACGATGATGACTCACGCAAGGTTTTAACGGTGAGGCGTCGAGTTGCTGAGTGCCGCACTGGGGAATAATCGACGACGGTTCGCACGCCGGTGATTTCAGAATGAGGGCTCGTCGTGAAAAATCACGCCAGGAACGGAGGGATGTCTCGTGAAGAAACCTGCGGTCTCGTCTGCGTTTGGCGGCATGCGTCTCATAGAAGGAGGAGGCCGAGGGTTTTAAAGGAAAGGAAAGAAAATAAAGAAGATAAATAGAAAAGAGTTGGGCTTTTAGCCAGGGAAGAAAAATTATGGGATTGGCCCAAGTGAAATAAACCTTGTCACTTCTAGGCTTTCATGAGCCCACTAAATAAAATATCAAGAATGGGTCTTGGGAGTGAAAAAAAAAACTCGGGTATTACAGTACCAGACTTTGTTATCACACATTATCTAGCATACTTTTGGAGACCACTTTAGTTTAACCTAGTTTTTATTTCTATTATGAAGAACTAATCTTCCTTGGAGTTTGTTTGATCAAGGAAGCCTTTTTATTGAATTCGTGAGATTCTGGTAACTTTTCTATTCTTTGGTTCATATCAAAACTCTTGTTTTTATTTATATGATCTATGTTTGATTTTATGAGCCTGATCAACTTGTTTGATTGACTTAGATCTACTGTTTAGGATTAGGTTTGATTGTTGTCTGTGCAATCTTATTTATCCTTGAAACAACTCTTTTCCAGGACCGTGGACTGGAATTGAGAAAGAGTGTTTGATTGTTATTTTATGCATGAGACTCGTAGCTTGATTGCATGATTTGATATCCTATTATCCTTAATACTTTGCATGATTTGAATTAAGGGTCCTTGTTCATATCATGGTTTCGCTTGGACCGTGGACAAGCGGAGATCTTTTATAAGGATTGGAATTAACCTGGGAATTATAGAAAAGTGGATGAACCAATGATCGAATGATTAAAAAGGTGGAATTGATTGAATGAACTCTGCTTTCCTTTAATTGATTTGAAACTTAGATTTGTTTGCTTGCTTAAACTCTCAAACCCCTGTTTTATTCTTTGCTGATTGTTTTGAAAACCGATTCTTTTGGGTTCGATCCCTTACTTGCATGCTATATTGGGTTTGTAGTCTAGGGTAATTTATTTTTGATCTTAGCAACAACGACTTTAGCCGAGTCAATTACTCTTAGTTATGACCATTAAATTGGTGGTTTTTAGCCCACATTCCTCTTTCTAAATTGAAGGCAAAGTTAAATATTTTTAAAAATAAAATCTATTGGTTTGCTCTTCTAAAATTTAATGATTTCCTTCTTCAATTGGGGTTTTAAGACCTCCTTTAAATATCAAATATGAGGTTCACTTGCTCAAAAAAAGAGGTTCATTGGGAGGTTCTTTGGGTTTAAAGATGATTGGGTTATGATTAGAAATGAAGGGTGTTGAACAAGGAGAGGATGAGCAAAAATAGAAATGATAAATTATTTGCATCAATTTTGTTATCTTCGAAAAAAGGATCGGTCATGTTCACAATGTAATCTAAGAAAAATATTGAGGTAATCTACTTTTGGATTTTTAATATTTTTTATTCATGCTTAATTATATTGGGTACATATTATGAAATTGTTGTTTTATGTAAGAAAATGTGAAACAAATATTAAAAGGCAACTCCTAAAATGCATTTCTTTTATGCAAATTGCAACTTTTTAATATTTTCATTTCTATGTTTATGTTTGTATTGTGGTTATATTTTCTCCAATAGAGTAGTAGAAGACTGCAAAAAGAGTGATAATTATTATTTAAAACAAGGCACAATATCAATGTATTTTCAATATTAGTTTTTTTTATAGATGCCTACATCTATCACTAAATATATAATACAAAATAGAAAATGTATTGCATAGTCGTCATATGGTTGAGAATTTACATTTTTATTTTTAACATAAATTAACTTTTACATTCAAAATTTTATTCCTTCTAACTTAACATACTGTAATTAACATTATATTATTTTTGTACTCAATTAATCAACTGCACTTCAACGGTCTATTTAATTAAATTAAATATTTTTTTAATATTTGCAAGGCTCATATTAGGGATGATGACCCGTGTGCTTATATTTTTAAACATCCCACTAAAGTAAAAAAAATATATATACGAAAAATATAACTTCACCTAGATTATATAAAACATAATCAATGAGAACTCGTGCGATAGCACGGGCCATCCACCTAGTTGCTTATAAAAATAATAAGTAATGCAAAAAAAATATTGTCAATTTAATTCCAATTTATGGCCAATTTAATTTTGATGACCATTCAATTTTTCAACTTCTCAGTTTTCAATTGTCTTCCAAGTCATTTTGAAAGTTTACGATAATTAATGCACAAAAAATTAAATGTTTAATTACGAGAGGTTATTTCTATTTAAGTGTCTCTTCAACTTTATAAAATTCAATTCCTTTTTAATAGGTTGAATATTTAAATTAAAATAGAGGGGATAATATACAAAAGATGATTATTTTAAGGGTAAGTTTGTCCCATGTGTTAAAGTTGATATATTTTTATATTAATTTACTTCTTCTTTTTTATCATATTTCAATAAATTAAAATTTTCATTAATTGTAAAAATAAATAAGTTATTCTTATTTTAAAAATTGTTATTCCTGGTCCATATGATAAATGTACGAGCAAAAACTATACTTCAAAATTATTCTTATACTTATGAAAAAAGTATACTTGAAAATTTTATAAAGTGCACTTTAAATATTTATAAATATATTAAGATAATGCACATTCATGAAAAAGTATATAATTTAAATACATAAATATATCTTTAGGGAAAAATTTGATCCGTGCGTATGCACGGGCATCCACTAGTTTTAATATAAAATTAAATATGGTGGTTATTCGTTATAATGGAGGATTTTATCTTAGTCAAAAGATAGAATTTTCCCTTGGAGTGGGGAGCAAGATATCGCTTGCTTGGGTGACAAGGCATATGGGTCGGCCCTAGGGGGTAGATTTTCGCCCCCTGTCCTCTCTCCTCCATTATAAATACATGTCATCGTCATATATGATGATCACCTCATATTCACTGAGCTCACTAGCAAGTCTTATCCTTTACCTTGACGTTCAATCGACAATTGCTCTTTTGACTTAGGCATCGAAGGTGGATTAGGGGGTTCCCGCCCCATTTGTCCATTGTTTTGCAGGTTCTAGGTTAAGGAAGCAGTTGGAACGAAAGGTGAAGAAGGGAGTAATCAATTAGTACATTGAAGGCGAATTTTTGTGCACTAACAATTAGCTAAATAGACCATTCTTGTAATATTAGCATTAGAGACCGTGGAAATTCATGCAATGATTTTGTGTAGTTGATCAATGTTCTTGGAGATAAATTAACAACTTGAGAGATTCACAAAATTAGCCACCATTTAGTGGGGTGTATGGTATCATTGAAACAAATTCGTTGTTCAACATGACTTTTCTTATGGGACAAAATACTTCAATGAGTATGTTAGGTTCCATATTAGAAACTAGACGTCCAATAAATCTTGTGAGTATATAAGGAAACAAATATGGAAGCTTCCCATAAGATTGAGGGTGAGAAAAAGAGTGATACAAAAATGAACTAGACCAAAAGAAACATTTGTTAAAATAAATTTTGATGGATTTAAGTCGGGCTAATGACATGGCTTCAGTCATATACATCATTCAAAACAATTACGGAGAGGTCATAAAGATTGATGCGCAAACGGGGAAAGCCTGGAGTACGGTACAAGTAGAGGTTCAGGGCATGTATATGACAGTCCAAGCTGCTATTAATATGAACATGAAGAAAACCATAATTGAAGGGGATAATGTGCAGGTGATGAATGTCTTATAATTAAGGAAGTAAAAGTTGTTTGTGGCAAACTTAAATGTTAATCACTAATAGTCGTGTTTTATTCCAATCCTTTGTGGCAATCAAACTTAATCATGTGCCGCGAAGTTGTAACTCAACGGCTAATTTTATTGTTAAATCAAGGTATATTTTTTCTA
This sequence comes from Fallopia convolvulus, assembly GCA_964016875.1. Taxonomy (NCBI): domain Eukaryota; kingdom Viridiplantae; phylum Streptophyta; class Magnoliopsida; order Caryophyllales; family Polygonaceae; genus Fallopia; species Fallopia convolvulus. The sequence goes on from OZ024721.1 coordinate 6,259,634, forward strand.
CAAATCGTTTGTGACTCATCTAAAACTGAATATTCTCATCTGTAAAGATGCTCTAAATTAATTTTTTTTTTAGATCGCGTCTAATTTTTTTTCCTCAGAAAAAAAACTATTATTAAATATTTAACCCAGGCAATCAATATGGCCGTTTTTTTTTGTTGCATGTTACTTCTAAAAGTGTACATCCATTATCCATACCTGCATATAAATTTCACTCTCTATTTGTTTGTCAATCATGTTAACCTATTCTTTTCATTTTTTACTTTATTAATTTATCAATTTATCATTTTGCTTTGTTTAAGGTTACTGCAGAAATTGGTTTACAAGAAGCACTTCGTCACTCACTTCACCAATCTCAGTCGTATGGCCAGCTCAGCTTTCAGCCTGATTAAAAGCCACTAAGAAATCGATCAAACTGTCTAAACACAATATCTAATGATTCTGTATTTCTGTTAGTTTCCTCATATGATAATTATTAGTATATTACATACGAATCACTTGAGATCTAATATATCAATAATCTAATGTCTTCACTAGGATTTGTCAGATTTTTCTAATTTTTGTGACAAAATAATTGAACAAAATGAACCAATCATAGTTTAAGAGACCTGTAGCTGGGCGTCTGGGCCCCTGTATTGGTGAAGAATAATTTAGAGAACTATATCTAAATTAAAGTGATTAAACTTTTGTGTCCCTGATCCGACTTTGATCACATGGAGCCAAAGATTTGTGTGTCCAAGGATCCTCCATTGATTTATCACATGGAGCCAAATATTCAAAATATATATATGGAAGAGACACTCCATCAGTAGAACCCAGGCTTGCTATGTAAACTTAATTATATGGCCAGAAATTATACAAGTTTCACAAGCTAGCTAGGTTGTATATAGATATGTTAGTCCATCCGATTTTAATTATTGCATATTAATCATTTATTCTTGGTATTATATTATATGTTAGTTGAAGAGTCACTCATATCAAATTGATCGATCAGATTAAGCTACTGGAAGTCGGCCAAGATTTCTAGTTTCCAAAATTAATTTTTTCATTGTTTTATTTAATTAGATTGCATTTTCTTTGTTATATGGATTTTTAATTTATTTTAAGAACGAATTGGTTAATCATCTCAGAATGAAATATATAATATTATTGGATACAAATTTGCGAAATATTAGATGACTTCACTTAAAACTTTAGAAGTGTTAAAACCATCGAGACATTTTGAATTTTAAACTTTTTTGTGATATTGTTTGTTACATATAGCTTAAAACTAATGGACCCATTTGCTCAAAAAAAAAAAAACTAATCGACCCATAAATACAAGCCTAATTATAGTACCAACATGACCTAGTTGGCGTATTTAATTGATAACTAATGTCTAACCACTTTTCTATCCAAACTAAACAGCCAAATTTAACCATAATTACACACAACCAGAATTAACAGCCATTATTTGCCTCAAACTTTGTACACCAATCAATAGATACAAATATTTTTTTAACAAAAAAAACAAAACCCCTAATCAAAGAAAACAAAAGAGTCCTTCGACCAAAAAAAAACAAAAGAGTCCCAAATACCTCCTAATTAGGTGATTGTCAATTCATCTTTAACCTTCTTCTCCTCAAAATTAACATAATGGTATATCAATTAAGCATTTGGTTGGATCAATTTAGATAACGTGAGAGGAAGAAGAATCATCGTCCATTATGGGAGCATGCGCTACCAAACCGAAGGTTTTAGGTGAAAAACTCCGGCGTTCACGTCGGCGTCCATCCTCAAATTCCAAATACAATGGCGACGCTCCGTCTTTCTCCTCAACGGCGCATCACGACTTGAAGGACGAGAAAGGATCGTTGTCGTCCCCTAACAAAGACGAGACGGTCATTTCTCCGAAGGAAGACGAAGATGTCGGCTCGAAAACCACCATTATGTTCATCAGGATGAGTTGCCTAACTCAAACGTGGACGAGGACGAAAACGACGATAATCTTGATAGTACTCATGATGGCAACGTCCATTTTCATGACACGATCGAGGTAATTAAGCACTTACACTATTCTAAAAATCCCTTTTAGGCCCCGCTTAGGCGCTGAAAGGTCCCTACCCGCCTAGCCTTTCAGACCGTCTAGGCAACCATTGAACCGTCTAGGCGTTAGGCGGTTCCTCTCCGCCAAGGTCCACCTAGCGTTTTTTAGAACACTGAGCCTTTATCATGAAATAATGACTAATATATGTTAATAATTAGTTTTACGATAGAAATTCATTGGATTTGTGTGCCACCAAACTTTTAACAAGTATATAATTATATGGCAATGGTACTTTCTTGACGTGTTTGCATTAATTCCTCTCTATTGGTAGGATCAAGAAACAGATCATATTGTTGGTACGGTAACAAATGCAATAGAAGAAGACGAAAACGTCGTCGTAGAGGAACCAACTCTAAAAGAGGAGGAGGCGGCGAGTGGTGGTGGGCCCAGTCCAACCCACGAGTTACAAGATCACACACCAAACAAATCATCCCCAGATGCCATAAATTCAGCTGGGCCCCACCCCGAAAGCTCTTCCCCGCCGCACACCGTCCAAAACGACGTCGTTGAGACGGAGGAGGATCCAGCCCCAGCTGGGACACTAGAAGCAGAAGAAGAAGAAGGCCAAAACGACGTCGTTGAACCCACAAATCAAAACGACGTCCCGGACTCGGACCCACCTCCACATACCGAAAACGACGCCGTCGAGACAACAAGCAAAACTGACACGCCCACACATCAACACGGCGTCGTTGAGACACTGACCCCGGGTGAGGTGGCTGATGAATTACAAGTCACCCCACCGCCTTCTTACACGAGCGAAGACGTCGTCGTGGACGACTCGACGTCAAAGCCCGATGATGGGACGACGACGTCGCATGATTCCAGCAAGGATCGCGATGGGGTTGACCACGATCCGGTGGTTGACCAGGCAGAGTTGAATGGTCCCATAAAAACTGAATCGCCGGTTGTTTATGAACATGTGCCACTTGTGAACAAGTTGGAGGAGGGTAGAAATAATAATAATGAAGAGGCCGATGCAACTACTGCCAATGCTGCTATGCCTTCTACTTTTGCGTTTTGATTGGGATAATGATGACGAAGACGATAAAATTTAGTATTGATTTGCTATTTTCAGGGTAATCAAATTTAGGCAAGAAATTTAATGTTGTTGTTTAGGGTACACGGCCATGCCCCTTGTGTAAAGAATTAATGTACGTTATATATGTATGAGCTCCAATTCATCCAAGCGCATTAAGTTGAGAGCCCGTGGAAATCTAAACAGAATGCAAACAATCTAATGTGTTTGACCCTGAACGTATTTGATGAGATTTTTGCTTTTCTATTTTACTTGATGACAAATGTGTTTGACCAATGTCGTGGTAAGCGATCGAGCTAGTTAAAATTCCAGTTTTAAAACAACAATATTGGTGATAAACTACTGGAAACTTATTATTTGTACGGTTGCATAATTAAATACTCCGTCATTAATGTGCCACGCGATCGCGAATGATCGCTCGAGCGCCTCAGGTGTCGTGATGGAACAATAGGGCTCGGTACGATCGAGATCGTCGGTGTCAGGGATGAAGATCGCGGGAAGGAACTGAGGATGAGATGTGGATCGCAAGGCGAAGCGGGCTCCGGTGCAGGAGGAAAGCTGAGTCAAGCAAGGAACCGGACGACTTGAGTGAGATCGGGACTAAGCCGCAAGACAAGTCAATTGACCAACTGCTTGAGTGATAGCTCCGTAGGATCGGTCTTGCAAGTCCTCTTCGAGATCCAAGACAAGAGGGGCCGAGCGAGTGGTGTCGGCGTTAGAGAGAGATCCGATAACGAGTTTGTTGTTTGTATTGAATGTAGAATGAGGGAAGAGAGCAAATGAGAGTAAAGGCGAAATGAAAAGAGTAATCTCTATTTCCAAATGGACCAAAATTAATTAATCAAACAACATAAGGAACCTTATATAGGCAACTTCTAAAAACTAAACCTAAAGACTAGCATGGGTAAGCATACCGTCATGCACACATCTTCTACAACATAAATAAAACATATAATATGTTAGAGATATTTCTTAGCATATTTAGATTATTCTATCTTTTGTATTAGTTCTTATCTTATATCTTATGATATATCTTTACTTAGATAGAATATTATGATCTTCTCTATTATATTGCTTAGAACACAAGCTATTGTAATCTCTATTTAAGAGACTCTCCTTCTTTAATAAAATCACAAGTTCATCATATTTCTATATGGTATCTAGAGCTTGATCCTACCCTATTTTTTTACACGTCTCTTCTCAAAACACAAACAATGGATACCTTTTCTCATGCAATTCCAAACACAGCATAACCTACCAAACCGCTCTTTGCTATCCAATTCACGAACGCTATTAAACTCTCGTCTACCAACTACATAACCTGGAAGACTCAAATTCAGTCTATCCTCACCGGTTATGGTTTATTTCAATTCATCGATGGCTCGCATCCTTGCCCGCCAGAAGAACACACGGTCTTCGACGCCAAAGTTCCAAATCTGGCCTACTCCACTTGGACGAGACAGGATCAACTTATCTTTGGTGCTCTTGTTGGCACACTTGCGTCCAACGTTGCACCCCTTGTTACTCAAGCCAAGACGTCTCGGGCGGCCTGGCTAACCCTAGAAGCCACATATGCCAAACCTTCCAGGGGGCATATCAAGCAACTCAAAGACAAGATTCAAAACATGAAAAAGGGTTCCAACTCTATCACCGATTTCATGCAGAGTATCAAAAATTGCGCCGATCTTCTCACCTCGCTTGGGAAGAAACCGGACCCAGAAGATCTTATTGACTATGTGCTGAAAGGTTTGGATTCCACTTTCCAAACTGTTATTGATGGTGTTCACAATCGAGAAACTCTTATCTCGTTTGATGAATTACATGAACGGCTTATCATTCGCGAGCTTGAACTTAAAACTGAGAATGCTTAGTCTTCAAGTACTCTGGCAACCGCCATGACCATGTAATCCCGCAATCGAGGTAAATCTCGCCCTAATATATCTCCTCAAAACTGGCCTCAAACACACCAACCCCAACACCCTTACCAAACCTATCAACCACGACCCCCTACTCAACCTCCGGCCTACCCCAATTACCAAGCACCGAACTTTCCCCAGCAACCCCCTCTACTACCAAACCCTAATCGTCCACCCGCGCGTCCCTTTCTAGGCCGCTGCCAATGGTGCAGTGAACAAGGCCATGTTGTCCGGTTTTGTGCCGTTTTTCGCCAGACTGCCCCAACACTTCGCCCTCCGCCTAACCCTTATCGTCCAAAGCAACCACCGCCACCTCCTCCTCCACCGCAAGCCAACACTGTTGTTCACAACAACCAGCCCTGGCTCTTGGACAGTGGCGCAAATTCGAGTGTTACCAATGATCTTCATAACCTAAGTCTCCATTATCCCTATGATGGCCCCGATGAGCTTGTCGTCGGAAGTGGTAAGAGTCTTCCAATCTCACATCTTGGTTCTCTTTCCTTAAACACAAACAACAAATCCTTTACTTTAGATAATGTTCTCTATGTTCCCCATATCTCCAAAAATATTATCTCGGTTTCTCAACTTACTTCTCAACATAATCTTTCCGTTGAACTCTTACCTAATTCGTTTCTTGTGAAGGATCTGCAAACCGGGGTAGTACTTCTTAGAGGACCTTGCTTAGATGGGCTTTACACTTGGCCACGCCATTCGTCCTTCTCTGTTCACTCGGCTCACACCTCGGGTTTGTCTTGGCATCACAAGCTAGGGCATCCCGCCTCTCCAATTCTGAAGCTTATTCAAAACCAACTACTTTTACCTAATTCTAGTTTTAAGTTTGAATTTTGTCTTTCTTGTTCTATTCACAAAAGTCATACATTACCTTTTGCTCAATCTACAATTCAGTCTTCGGTTCCTTTAGAAGTTATCTTTTCCGATGTATGGACCTCTCCGGTTATTTCATTCAATGGATATCGCTATTATGTTATTTTTGTTGATCATTTCACTAAATATATTTGGTTATATCCTTTGAAACAAAAATCGGAAACTAAGTCTGTCTTCATTAAGTTTAAAGCTCTTGTTGAAAATTACTTCCAAACCAAGATTAAAACCTTCTATTCTGATAACGGGGGTGAATACATTGTGTTAGCCTCATTTCTTGCCATGTCTGGCATTACCCATCTCACCACACCTCCCCACACTCCACAACATAATGGGTATTCTGAAAGGCGTCACCGTCATATTGTTGAAACCGGTTTATCTCTTATGATGCATTCCGGTCTTCCTACTCAATTATGGCCTTTCGCCTTTCAAACAGCAGTCTATCTCATTAATCGAATGCCCACTCCAACTTTACAAAATCACTCCCCGTTTCTCAAACTCTTTCAGTATCGACCTAATTATTAAAAGTCAAAGTGTTTTGGTTGTTTGTGTTATCCTTGGCTCAAACCGTACTCCACGCACAAATTAGATACCAAATCTATGCCTTGTGTGTTTGTTGGCTATTCTCCTACACAATCTGCCTACCTATGTCTTGATCCTGACTCATTTAAAATTTACACGTCCCGGCATGTAATTTTTATTGAGCGTGTGTTCCCATTCTTACAAAAGCCTTCCCCAAAACCCTAACCCTAATTCCCCTCCGGCCGAACCCCCCACCACCACAATTTCCCTCCCGCTGCTGCCCCTGGCTGAACCAAACCCTGACCCAAACCCTAACCCTAATCCCAACTCGTCCCCGCCTCACTCGCCACAACTTCACGCGCCTTCACCGCCGCTTACCCCGCCTTCCACTCTAAACCCTAACCCTAGTTTTTCCCCTCCTCTTCATGATAATCATGAGTCACTTCCCTCGCCCTCTATCTCGTCACAATCTGCGACCCCAGCTACCTCCAACACCTCGCCTACTGAGGACTCCAGTCCAGACTCCTTGCCTCATCCAAATCCCCCGCCTCATCGCCCCGTCACTCGATCCATGAACGACATCCATAAGCCTATCCAAAAACTTTCCCTTCACACCTCACTTCAACCACATAAAGAACCTCAAAACATAACTCAAGCCTTGAAAGATCCCGATTCGCGGCATGCTATGGAGCTTGAATTCTCGGCCCTACAATCAAACAACACATGGGAACTCGTTCCACCCAATCATGCTCTTAATCTTGTTGGGTGTAAATGGGTTTTTCGTGTCAAGTATAATCCCGATGGCTCTCTGGATAAATACAAGGCGAGACTAGTTGCTAAAGGCTTTTATCAACGTCCAGGCTGTGATTTCACTGAAACTTTCAGCTCGGTCGTTAAACCGGTAACAGTCCGTACAATTCTTTCTCTCGTTGTAAGCTCTGGCTGGTCTCTTAGGAAATTGGATGTGAATAACGCCTTTCTTCAAGGTACTCTATCTGAGGATGTTTACATGGAGCAACCTCTTGGATTTGTTGACAAGCTTTATCCTTCTTATGTTTGCAAACTCCGGAAGGCTATCTACGGCCTCAAACAAGCGCCCCGGGCGTGGTATATAGAACTGAAGACGTCTCTTTTACAGCTTGGCTTTGTTAATTCAGTGGCAGACTCGTCTCTTTTCATCTACAAACATAAAGGTATCACACTTTACCTTCTTGTTTACGTGGATGATATTATCGTTACTGGCAGTTGTGCTTCCGCTCTTCAACGTTTGATTGATCGTCTGTCATCTCGCTTCTCACTAAAAGATCTTGGTGAGCTCTCTTATTTTCTTGGTGTTGAAGTCTCTAAACATCCCAAAGGCTTATTTTTAAATCAGCATAAGTATGTTGTTGATCTCCTCTCTAAAGTGAACATGGCTGATTCAAATGGGTTGTCTACGCCTATGTGTTCCTCCACGGTTTTTCGGAAATCGGATGGTGCTCCCTTGGCCAATGCCTCGGAATATCGTATGGTTGTTGGCAGTTTATAATACTTATCTCTCACTCGCCCCCGATATCAGTTTTGCAGTCAATAAATTATCACAGTATATCCAAAGCCCTACTACTTCGCATTGGAGTGCTGTTAAAAGGGTTCTTCGCTATTTGAAAGGCACGACCAACCATGGGATCGTCATTCATGCCTTTAATCCACGCACGTTACATGTTTTCTGTGACGCGGACTGGGCTGGTGACAAAGACGACTTTCTCTCTACCACTGGTTATGTTGTATTTTTTGGCCGCATGGCCTTGTCCTAGAGCTCGCGGAAACAACATACCGTTGCTCGTTCTTCGACTGAGGCCGAATATCGGGCCCTTGCTGATTCAAGTTGTGAACTGCTATGGGTGCTTTCCTTGTTATTCGAGTTAGGTGTTCAACTTCAAGTTCAGTCGGTGATCTATTGTGATATTATGGGGGCTAACCAATTAAGTGTTAATCCTGTCTTTCATTCTCGGATGAAGCATGTTGCGTTAGCCTTTCATTTTGTACGGGAACATGTTCAGATGGGTTCTTTTCGCCTCTCGCATATTTCTACTCATGATCAGATTGCGGATGTTCTTATAAAACCGCTTTCTCGAGCTCAGTTTCACACTCACTTCCAAGCTAGGACTTTGTTCAGCGTCGTCCTGCTTGAGGGGGCATGTTAGAGATATTTCTTAGCATATTTAGATTATTCTATCTTTTGTATTAGTTCTTATCTTATATCTTATGATATATCTTTACTTAGATAGAATATTATGATCTTCTCTATTATATTGCTTAGAACACAAGCTATTGTAATCTCTATTTAAGAGACTCTCCTTCTTTAATAAAATCACAAGTTCATCATATTTCTATATAATATAATAAAGGTATGAAACATAAATAATAATAAACTAGATAGACACCGATGTGGCTCTGCTAGGCCAAGAGGGTCATGTCGTGGCACGAGCGCGCCAAGGGTGCCGCCATGGCCTAGGGCGCCCCAGATTCATTGGAGATCGACTTGGGTCAGGGTTGGATGCCATCATTCTTCCCCCTTAGATTCGAAACGTCCTCGCTTCGAGCATGGGAGTGCCAGGGGAAGAGCTCGACAAGGCACAAGAGAAGCGCCCTTAAGGCGTTCAATAGGTAACACAGCTCCACTATGTACGAAACTTTTTGGAAGGTCATAATTTACTATATACATGGTGTCCACCAAGTTTGGCTCAATTTGCACAACAATGGCCTGGAAAGCGTCGGGAGAAGGTGAAGGCGCAAGGGCAAACGATGTAGGTTGTGGGCACTTGCTAGGCAAACTTCCTCCAAACTCGGCCAAATTTTGCATATGCCCCTCAAAAACATAATTGTGATGCTCCACCAAATTTGGCTCAGAATTGACGATGAAGACTTGGTGGTCGCCTACAAAGGGTAGCAAAGCAATGTCACCCGACTTAGGCTGCAGGCACTCCTTGGGAAAACGGTCCCTAAATGGGGTAAAATTTTGTAGAGACTCCTCAATAACAATATCATGAGGATCCTCCAATTTTGAGGAGGAATGGCTAATCGTAGCCTTGAGAGTGTCGGTGCCATTGGTCATAGGCGAGTCTCCAATTGCGCTACTAGCAAGCGTCTCGGATAACACGACTATTTTGGCACGTTCAATGGCCAATTGTTGTCGAAGCTCACGAATCACCAATTGCTCTGGTGTGAGCGCCAATATGGGTAGAGGTGATGATGATTTGGTGACATAGGAGTCACACCGAGAGGACCCATGGGAGTAGCGCTCTTGGTACCTATTCCGAGGACGGGTGTGGTACTCGGAATGCTCCCAATCTTGACCATAGGAACTATGGTGTGACACATAGGAGTTAGTACTATGTCTTGTTGGATACCGTCTTGGAAGATTGGGAGGCGGAATCCAATCCGAGTCATAGTAGATGCGACGTCGGGGAGGGACCTTGTGGTGACGTGGTGGTGGAATCCAATCAGGGTCTGCATCGTTTCGCCTCACACCAAACCATACATCATCGTCCCACACTTCCTCTGGATAAACTGAAAAATGAAGAGAAGACATGGAGAGTAAACAATACCAAGGTATACAAAAGCACAAACAAAGCACCCTAAACTCAAGCAAAACCACGTAGGATGGGCTTGTCTAGGAATGCCGTGAGGACGGCTTAAGGGTAAGCACGAAAGTGTGATGTTATGATCAATACAATTCAAGTCAAAAGACACTCCACACTTCAAAAAATCAGATTCAAACAACCAAGAAAAGAGGTGAAATGGAGGGAAACCGAAAACTAGCCCAAACGACACAAAGAAGTCAGTTTTGCCTTATTTTGGCTATTCCGCTTCTAATTTAATTTTTTTTATGAAATGAGAGTTCTTCGAATCTGTCGGAGTGATCTTTGAATCACCCTTTTTCTGATTTTTGTTCTTTTTTTTAAAGGCTATTAACCTTATGTGTCAAACTAGGGCGATTCGGGTTCGGTTTGGGTTTGTTTGTGGTTCGGTTGAATGGACTTGTGGTCCAGCAGGTTTGGACATTTTTTAGCACCAAAAATAGCCATAAATAAGATGATTTGAATTCAGATTAAAGGCTCCAACAAATGGCAATCAAATCCCTTTAATCAAGGGCTAAATAAGGCAATTATGGCTAGGTGATTGTGGCCTGATTTGGCCTTGATTTGGGAACGTTTTTGGACTGGTTTTCTTGCTGAATTTCAGCCAAAAAATCCCCTAAAATCAGAAAGTCAAAGATAGCCACAATGAAGGAGAAATTTCGGTCATAGGAGAACAAACAAGATCAAGAACAATGCAATAGCAACGGTTGAATTGAAAATTGAATTAAATGGAATTTAATCAATCAAGCATGCATATTTTGATCAAACTCACATCACATACTATCATACGTGAGGGTAGGAAAAAAATTCAAGCAAAAACGCCTTCGTAAGACATGCTTACGACGACAAGGACAAGGGTTCAAGGCCGGAATACTCAAACAATGAACATGGTGTCAGATTTTTGCATGAAATGACGTGGATCTACGAGAGTTTAGAATGACTTACAAGTGGCTCTTGATACTAATTGATAAATCCGTAGGATCGGTCTTGCAAGTCCTCTTCGAGATCCAAGACAAGAGGGGCCGAGCGAGTGGTGTCGGCGTTAGAGAGAGATCCGAGAACGAGTTTGTTGTTTGTATTGAATGTAGAATGAGAGGGAAGAGAGAAAATGAGAGTACAGGCCAAATGAAAAGAGTAATCTCTATTTCCAAATGGACCAAAACTAATTAATCAAACAACATAATGAGCCTTATATAGGCAACTCCTAAAAACTAAACCTAAAGACTAGCATGGGTAAGCATACCGTCATGCACACATCTTCTACAACATAAATAAAACATATAATATAATAAAGCTATGCAACATAAACAATAATAAAATATATAGACACCGATGTGGCTCGGCTAGGCCAAGAGGGTCATGTCGTGGCACGAGCGTGCCAAGGGGGGCGCCATGGCCTAGGGCGCCCCGGATTCATTGGAGCTCGACTTGGGTCAGGGTTGGATGCCATCATTGAGGTCCCAATGGGAGACTAAACCTGGTAAGGTATTTTTTGTTGGAGAAAATATTGAAAGGGAGGAACTCGAAGCCCTTACAAATCTGCATGTTACAATCTAATCACAACGTATTTTCCTAAAACCCCTACGAGATGTCCGAAATCTACTAGGGATTGGCATGCCATCGATTAAATGTCTACCCTGATGTGAAGCTTGTGGTTCAAATAACCCAACAATCTTCTTAACAACATATTGTGGTTATGATTGCTGAAATGGAGAAGCTTCTAGAAGCCGATGTCATTAGAGAGATTTGGTACCCTAGTACCCTACACAATTAGCCAATATCGTCATCGTCAAAAAGAAGAAATAAGATTGGAGAGTATGCGTGGATTTTTTACTAATCCTAATAAGGCTTGTCCAAAGGACTTTTTTCCTCTGCCCAAGATCGATCAATTAGTCGACGTGATAGCGAGGCATGAGAGAATGATTTTACTAGATCCGTACAGGGGCTATTATCAAATACCAATGTATTACAAAGATCAAGAGAAGACCACTTTGGTGACACCTCGAGGAACTTATGGCTACAAGGTGACGCCTTTTTGATTAAAAATATCGGAGCAACATTTAACAGATTGGTGACAAACATGTTTATGGGACTCATTGGAAAGACCATGGAAGTCTACATAGACGATATGGTGGTCAAGAGTCGAAGGGTAGCATCCCCTCCAGATGGTCTGCAATGCATTTTTAATATACTCCAAGAATTGAAATTGTGACCTAATGCTACTAAGTGCATGTTCGCGGTTGGCTTTAGGAAGTTTCTAGGACAGCTTGTCATACGTCGAGGGATTGAAGCGAGTTCTAATCCAATACAAGCATTAAATGTGGTGTAGAGCTCGAGAACAATCAAGGACGTCCAAAGACTGACAAGGATGTTGGCAACCCTAAATCGATTTATTAGTTGCTCTTCAGATAAATGTCGGGCATTCTTCAAGACGCTCAAAGGAAACCGAGAATTCAACTAGGACAATAGATGTGAGCATGCCATGCAGTGATTAAAGGATTATCTATAGTCTCCTCCAATTCTTATTGTACCGAATAAGAGCGATGTTCTACAACTTTACTTAGTGTGGCACCTAATACAATTTTTATGGTCCTAATCAAGGAACAAGAGGGGGTGCAACAACCCGTGTACTATACTAGTAAGAACCTAATAGATGCTGAGATGATATATCCTCCATTGAAGCAATTGTTATTGGATTTAGTAGTAGCAACTCGGAAGCTCAATCACTACTTTCAAGAGCACCCAATCAAGGTTGTTACAACTTATCCTCATTGGGCAACATCGAGAATTTTTACGGAATGAAATATAAAGGTCGCAAGGGGAAATTCCACTTGCCTTTGCTTTTTGCGAGTTCTAACAATCGAGCTTGACGGAAATATTTGGTTCACGACTTCGAGCGAGAATCCCGACTTATCGACACGGAATTTACGAGCGAACTTTAATTACGAATTCCTCCTAAAGCTTGGATTTTCTCTTATAATACTTTATATAAGAGACATGGAAATCTAAATTATTAATATAATAATTTAGACAATTATTTTTAAAATAATAATATTCCTTCATTTTTTATTATTATTTTGATGTTGTAATATCCATTTTTTCCATAAAAATCTTTTTCTCAATATTATAAAAATAATCCTTTTTACCTTCACTTGCAAATTCCTTAATATAATTAAGGAAGTATAGTTTCATAAAATATTGTACTTTACCTAAAAGGTATCTTTCTTTTGAATGTACAAACTCTCGTTAAAGGGATGAGAGAATGATTTAACCTTGTCATATGCTTATTAAAATATTACTTTAATTTTCCAAAAATTCCTAAATGAACTTAAAGTATTATTTTCCTCACCAAGAATATTTTATTAATAATATTCTCTTAGTAGAATTTTATTTAATTATATAATTCACATTAAATAAAGTTAATAGATTTATAATCTATTTTCTTGGAAGTTTCCATAGTTAGGATTTTCTATTTTCTTTATAAAGTAACTTCCTAAATTTAACATATATTACATTAATCTCATTTATTTTATTCCTATAGTTCCTTTCACATTATATGGTTTATAAAATATCTATGATCATAGCTTATACTATATGATCATGGCTTAAAATATCTTACTTTAAACCTAAAGTATATTATTATGATATCTTAGGTCACAAAATAATATCTTTTTATTTCTTATCATATCTTTCATGCAAGGCATCTTTATAACTTAGTGATATAATAACATATTATATGATAATTTATTGTCACAACTATCATATTTATAATTAAAGTTCATGCCTTGTAGGAATCTCTACACCTAGCGATATGTTAAACCAATATTTTATTAAATACTAACTTTATTAACATATCTATCATTATTATAAATAAATTCATATATCTTGATATTCTCTACACTTAGAGATATGGAACAATAATATTTTATATCTAAGTTAGTAATAATAATATCTTTAGTATATCTTTAATAATATTACCTCTCATCTATCATATTATTTTTAATAATATTTTACATCTATGATTATTGATAATATCTTTAATATATCTTTTCCCAACAACAAATATCTTTTATATTCCATACTTTAACTATATAAATATATCTTATTATTCGCGTATAAAGATAATGATGAAAAGTCCATTATCTTATTTTAAGAAATTCTTATGTCATAAGGTTTATCTTTATAATAGAATAACATGTATGATAATATTTTATATATGTATAAGGAAGATAATAACTTTGATTTATCTTGTTCTAACTAACAATATCTTATACCTATATTTTAATTAGGTTATTATTATAAAATCCATTATTAATTCGGAATGACATTAGATCTCATGAAAATACTAACAAGTTAATATATATATATATATATATATATATATATATTTTTAAATTCATCATTTATATGCTCCAAAGTCATTTATATTATTCTTGTAATTTATTTAATGTCTTACTAAATTTATTCTCTCTTAACAAACATTATTTTATTTATTATACAATCATTTCATTATTTTCTTTCTCTTAAAGAGAGTATGATAATAACCCAATAATAATATTCTCTTACTATTATTTTTAAAGTGAGGTCTTACATTATTTTTATAAAATTTTATATTTAACCAACTATGCATGAAAAGAGAATTTAATCATATAAATTCCTTTTAAACCACATGCAAGATTTATTTAATTTAATTAAATATTATATATGTGTTGAAAATATTTCATAAGGAGATATAGAATAATATACGAGTCGGGAAATTATACCGATCGTAACGAGGCGGGTTTTGGGCTCGGAAAACGAGATGCAAGCTAGATGGGCTGAATATTGCTTTAATCTTCAAATGGACCAGACAAGAGCTGATGGGCTGCTCCAATTTTTTTACCCCATTTGGCCCATCAGCAAGGAGAGGCCCAACCCAAGGAGATCTCCTCTCCTTCTTCTTCCTGTTGCACGCCAGAGAGAGCATCAGGGCGTGGAGGACGGACGAGGCATGGACCGGCGATGGAGGCAGACGACGGCCGAGCTCCAGGCGGCGGGCGGGCGCGCACGAGGTGGCCGGCGACGGGCTGAGGGCGGTGGTGCTGTGGTTGTCAAAAGGAAGGAGAAGAGGGGTTTTGGGGATTTTTCCCCAAAAAATCAGATTTGGAACAAAATTAAATTTGGGATTTTTAGGCTTTGAATGGGATTGAATTTCTAAGAGGAAGGGAGGAGGAAGTTTGTGTGAGTTTATTGTGAATTTTCGGACCTATTTATAGGGGAGATTGAAGCCTCCATGGATCTACACCTCCATGGATGGACCTCTCATGGAGAAGGAGATCCATGGTGATTGGTCCAATTTGTGCTTCTTGGAGGATGACACAATGTGAGGTGAGAAGGGCAAGCAAACAATGGCCATTGGAGAATAATGGAGGTGGAAACCATGGGTGGAAACCATGGCTTGAATATACGTCAAATCAATCAGACAATTGATTTGGCAATTGGGGAAGAAGAAGATAAAAATGGTTTAATAATAATATGTTGAGTAGAAAGAATAGAAAGTCACAATGGCGTAGCGGATTATGGGAAAGGGTGTGTGAGAAGGGTTGCAAGAGGTCTCGGGTTCGAGTCTCGACTCTTGCATCCTTTTTAGTGAATTTTTATTGTGCTATTAATAGCTTGTTGTACCTTTATTTTATAAATTTCGAAATTATTAAAGCATTATTTTTATTTAAATGCTTTTATCCCTTCATAACCCTTACAATACATTCTTGACTTTATTTATTTAATTTATTTAAAATCTTCTTTTTATAGAGAAGAAGGGTTATGAATTATATTATGAATTCTCTTTTATATGGAGAAAGGATTATAATATTATATTATAATGGTTTTACAAACCTTGGAATATTGCGGATATTACATTTGTAATATTTTTATAATTTATTAAGATAATTATAAAAATAAATAAACTCTCTTTTTAAGAGCAAATATTTAAATAGATATCCGACTTTTATAGTATATTTACTAAAACTCTTAATTGTCATTGTAATAAACTTTTATAATCTCTTTATAATTTAATAAGAAATTATAAAGATTATTAAGTTCTCTACTTTAGAGAAAAAAAATTTATTGGGATAAATATCCGTTTTATTATTTTAAAATTTAGCGGATATTACAACTTGAGAAATAAGATGTTCCTTTCTATGAAAAGATAGAATATCATATTGTTTACGGAACAAGCAAAGTCGGCCATCTCTTTTTTTTTTTGGTAGAAAAAGGCGGCCATCTCTAAGCATAAAGAAAATAGGTTTCTTCCATAAATACGGTAAGCTTTTCTTTGAGAATACACGATAGTGCAATTGAGACTCTTAGTAACTTAGGCATCAAAGGTGGATTAGGGGATTGGACCCTCTTTCTCAACTATTTTGCAGGTTAGGTTGGGATCTCTATGGAGGTTGAAGGTTTAGACACGACCCTTGATTACTTTGACAAATTTTTACACTAACAAGGAGTAACATGTGAATTCTGATGATAGAACATGATCAAAATATAAATAAGAGGACTTGAAATACCAACAAAATTAGTATCTAAAGTAAGACCATGATTAGCTAAAGTATCCACCATCGTATCAATTTGTCTTAGGATGAAATGCAGTTGGATTTTCCACGTACTACGATGGACAAAATGTTGATATTAGTCGGCCAAATAATAATCAGAATGGGTGTAAAGGACATCATCATTAATAAGCTTGCAAGCCACAACCAAATAGGTTTCAATAAACAAGCGATCAAGACCCAACAAAAGCCCTTGGCGGATGCTATGGAGAACGCACTAAAGTTCAGTAGTAAGAGAAGACGCTAAACCACAACAAAAAGTATAAGCTTAGATAAACTCACTTGAAGAGCCTTGGAACACCTCACTATCCCTAACTTGGCCCAAATTTCCTTTAGACACTTGATCAATGTTTAGTTTAATCGAATTCTCAGCTGGCAGTTGCCACTCGCTATGGTGAGTTACCGAGGCACTCGAAGATAAGGTTAGAAGAGGAAGGTTGTTAGACTTAGCAATGTGATACAATTCAAAAACTCAATTGATGTTGGAAATCACACCATCAAGTTGATCCAACGCATCAAAAACCAATTTGTTTTTGGCCTTTCAAACATACCGTACCACACCATATATATAAGCAGAACAAGACCTATATACATCTTGTTGCCTAATATTTGCCAACACACAATATTTGATATCCATGTTCCCGATAGGCAAAATCCTACCCCACAAGTGTACGGGATCGGTTGTAATACCAAGGTGTCGAACTCTGGGACTATGTAGTATTAATTGTAGTCAAATCAGTAGATTAAGTCGTAAAAATAAGAAAAGATTGAGTTGTGATTTTTGCTATGAAACTAATTAAAGCAAACAAACAAGTAAATATGGGCAAATCAATGAGAGAAAGACTTCTAAGATTAAGGATCACCACAATAATGTTTCGGTAGACTATAAAGGATGATTGCACAACCTTAATTATGACTTTGTTTGAAGGAAATTGTCTAATGTATCCGCTAAATTCTTTCGAATGTTAACAAACGTATATAGACTCAATTAAACATCCACTTTCGTGACTTGCAAATTAAAATCTAGACCTTTAAGCACTTAGAATTTAAGACTAAATTGAATCAACACCCGCTTTCGCGACTTGCTAACTCAAACCAACCTTAAGATTTCTATGACAATTGTTATTCCACAAGAGAATTCAAAATACTTTCATAATAGAGAAAACTCAGGTTCAAATCCTAGGGTTCCAACATGAAAAAGTACCTTTCAGTCTCAATCCCCTGTCTGACTACTTATCAAAGTTTTTACCTTTCAGTCTCAAACTTTGGCAAGTTCCCATTCAAATAAATTACTAGGGCATAGAGCATCTAGGATTGAATCAAACAAAGCTTCAAACAATAGATTGTGCAATTTAATAGATAAGTCTACCTAGACATCATTGGGTTCACCCCAATCTTAGAATTTGGGGGTTTAGCTAGACATGGAAATAGAAGAAATCAATGCAACAATGAGAATCAACATACCGGATTGAAGAAACAAACAAACTTGATTCAAATCCAGCAAATCCAAACTCAATTCAACAAAGGTCTGCAAATTCTCCAATAAATCTCTCTAAACTTGTCTCTCAAGTAGTAAAAACTAGGTTAAAAGTCGAACCCCTAACTAGATAGCAAAAGAGGGAATTTATATTAAGGAGAGGGTGGAAGAGGCGACCCAAAACCCGACCTAAAGGGGCGCACGATCCACGGCGCGCGTCGTGCGTCGAGGCGCACGACCGTACAAAGCAACGCATGGGCTGAGCAAGCGCGTGGGCCTAGGCATGGAGGTGCACGACTCTGGCCTTCGAGGTGCACAACCTGTGCCTTGGATTGGTGAGACGCACGACCGTGCGTCAGAAACGCACGACCTGTGCCAGCATTGGTGCATGAGCTACGCCGGGCGCACGGTCTTGTCCTTGGCACCGCACGACGCACTCCTTGGCACCGCACGACCGTGCGTTCCAAACGCACAGGCGACGCCTTTCTCTGAGGTTAGACGCACGATTGTGCGCGTAGGGCGCACGTTCCGAAGATTTGTGGACACCGCCTGCACGACCGTGCACCCAGGTGCACGAGCTTGGCCTTTCTCGTGTGCTTCCTTCCTTTTGGCTCTTGAATCGTTCTTTTCCGGTCCCGTTGCCTCCTAGACTGAAGTCTTGATTCCGCTAAGTATCCAAACGTGTTCCAATGAAGCTCAAACTTCTCAAAAGTACCTGAAAAGCATACAAATACGCGTGTAGACATCTATAACGGAAACTAAACTAAAAGTACTAGAAAACATAAGAATGTTCCCAAAGAGATGGGGTGGAATGGATGATTAAGCAAAATACGACACCTAAGTTTCCCTGAGCACATGAAGACAAGTTTCTAGCAACAAGCATCTAGGGAAATTATACGGGGGGAGAGAGAGAGAGAGAGAGAGAGAGAGCCCATGCATTGCCTAATATCATTACAAAGAAAAGAAGCATGGTAATAAAATGGAGGAATATATTGTCGAACCCTTTGTTAGGTCAGACACTTCCAAATAGAATTCCAAACTAGATGAGCCAACACCGGTGGAGGACCCTAAAGAAAGTTACGAGATTACTTAGAGGTGAACATACCATATTAAGAAGGGTCCTAAAAAGCTTGTCCTTGACATCCTGATCAACCCTAAAAACAAAAGCCATAAGCTCAACCCTAATTTACCTTGAAAGAAGAGTATCAAGGACCTCCCAATTCCATGAGACATTTGTCCAATAATCTAATACAACCACCCCCAAGTCGTCATCCGAGAGGGGCTGTAAAGTAAAATCATAACCATGGAACAATGATGGGTCCAGAATAGAGTGTGAATCCCATTACCTACAGAAAAACAAATGCCCTGAAAAAGCAACTACGACCATGCATGAGACCCTTTCACATGTATGATTCTCTTTGGCGTCGTTGGAAGATGTCTACGTCAATCTGATTATTACAATACTTGCCTCTAATTAACCCAACTCTGAATCCGATTCGATTCTTGTAAAGTCCTCCACCCTAATTTTCTAGAGCAGAAGCATTCGACTCCCCCATAGAATGAACCCCAAACCCCCATGCTTACGAGGCAAGGTTAGTTTCTCCCAACTTAAAAGATGAATCCTCCGTTGTTTATTTTGAGATCCCCAGATGAAACCTTGAACCTCTTTGTCTATAGAATCATAGATTGACCGTGGGATCAAAGTGGACTGCATAGCATAGATTGGCAAACTAGTCAAAACCGAGTTTGCTAAAGTCAGCCGCCAGGCCATGGATAAAGAACGAGCTTACGACCCCTAGGTTTCGACGCAAATTTGTCAAGCAGATGTTGGAACATAGCCTTCTCCACACGACCATGAAACGTCAGAATCCCTAGATAAACTCTAAGACCATAAGTCATAGTCATATTAAGAGTATTACTTAAAAAGACTACTAACGACTGGGGAATGTCATAGGAGAAAGAACCGAACTTTTATTATGATTAACACGCTCACTAGATTGCCAACAAAAGTCGTCAAAGCAAGTTTGTATGATAGAAGCTTGTGAGGAAGATGCTTCTAAAAACAACAAAAAATCGTCAACAAAGAAGAGGTGGGAAAGAGGGACTCCTTGAATATAAATTTTGAGAAAAGATTGTTAATGTGAAAGAAAATTTTGAAAAAGAAATAAACATGGAAATAATGCAAGTTTTTTTATCCGTGGACGACAATTGTCGTAACTGTTGAGCCATTGACACGAAAATAATGCATCATTGCAAATCTTCAATTGAATGGAACAACCGACGAGTATTAGATATGAAGAAAATGAACATTACACAAAAGAGTGTCATTGATGAATACTAGAATTTTTTTAAAGGGTAATTGCTAAGAGATTTGTATAATTGGATGTAAGTTAATTACAACTTCCCTATCTCATTTTTAATTAATTTTATAGAAAATTAGAAATGATAAATTTAGGCGTAATTTAGCTTTTTTTATCGCCCGATTTAATGTATTAAGTTGCATTGAATTATAAATTTAATATAACTTTATGTATTAAATTTGACGATCCAAACAAGGATTAATTGGAAATGAGAAATTTGGGTAATTTTAAAAGGTCGATTAATTTTTTTATTTGAGTAGGAAAAAATTAGGTCAATAAAAACTTAACCTAGTGCATCCTTATGGATGAGGGTTTGAAGCCCGATATTAGTCTGAATCTGATTAACACTAACCGTATGTCGAATGTCAGTGATCAAATCCCCCACTTTATTGCAATCACGAGGTATATGAGTAAAGTGAACAACTTCAAAGGACTGCAAAATAACTAATGTGTCAGCAATTTGCATTTCAATTTGTCATAAGCAAGATCTACTCCCTTTTAAGGCATTTATAACAATAAGACTATTTCCTTTAATTTCAATTTTCGATAAATGTCTTAATATTAGCTTCAACCAAAAAAAATATTTGGATTGCATTAATCTTTATACTATTACTAAACTCAAATCCCTCTATCCTATTTGTCAATCTCTTAACTATGCCACATAAGCTTCATAATTTTTCAATTTACTTCTTTACCCTTCATAATTTTTAGTATTTACAATCTTTAAAAATATATAATATAATAATATTGCTAATGTTATTAATAATTGCACATAATATATTAGTAGACGATCTTTAATTCCTTATACATTAAATTAGTACATGATATCTCCACTATTTATCTTCATGAATATAATTTTAAAATTATAAAGTCATATTAGAACATAATCTCTACTATTCCATCGTTATGGACATAAATTCATAAATTTTAATATTATATAATTTTTTAAGCTTTTACAATAATTAAATAATAATTACACATAATACATTAGTACATGATCTTTGATTCTTTAACAATATGTAATGTGTACACACTATATTAGTACGTGGAAAACTTTAATATTATATAATCATATTATTACGTGAGATCTATGCGTCGTAATTTTTTCTATGGTAAATATGAAACTATGAATAGGTGAGATCTCTATGATTTTATTTTTATGGACATAAATTTTAATAGGGCTTTGCTATTCGTCGCCCCTTATGTGTGAGGTGTCCTTTTTATAATATTAAAATATATGTATAAATCTATATATGTATAATATTAATTTATAATAAGATCAGTACGTGGTGGTACACCTCATATTTTACCACTTATTTAATTTTTAATAATTATTGATTTAATATATAGTTCATACATAAAAAAATTCTCAAGTCATAGTCGTGCACGACACGACCGGGTCTTGCCAGTATTTAGCTAAAATAAAATTTGGATTCAACCAAAAAAATATTTGGATTGCATTTAAAAGAAAATTGAAATAAAAAAGTAACATATTTTGATTTTTATGCGTCTTTATAAATGGAAAAAAGAAAAAAAGAGAAAAACAACTGGAGAGACAGATTGACAAAAATTCGGGATCCTCCTCTCTCTGCCCTCAAGCAGTCAGGCACAGCGGAATGTGGGTCGAATGGAAGCTCCGTTTTTATTCCTTCTTTTAGGGTTTCTCTCAGGTAACGTGTCTTCCTCCTCTGTCTGAGCTTCTACGTCTTTCTACCTTTCTCTGATTTGGTAAGCAAACTTCTCTTTTGGTTTTCTTCATGCAACATTTTCGATTTCTTTTTTTCTCCGAGTGTGAAGCTGTTTCTCGGCTTCGTAGGATCTTTTCTTTCCTCCTTGCACAAATTGGGGTTTTTTGTGAGGTTTTCATCATCTTCTTCGTACTCTTGTGGTTATGATTTGGGGGTTTTAGGTCAACGAATCTGGTTTAATCTTTGTTGATCATTTGCGAAATTCATGACTGTTCTTGTCGGAATTTGGGGAAACCCCACTTATGTGTAAAAAATCGCATCTGGTTAGGGTTTCTCTTGATTTCTGATTTCTAATTAGGGTTATAGATCTGGTATCTTATATTGTGGTGCTTTGAATTTGTTTTGTGTAGGATAATGGGGATCTGATTGAGTTGAAGCTTCGTGAGTCCTGGGTTTTGATTGTAAAAGGTTATCTGGTTGAAATTGAAGTAGAGTTGAATTGCAGTTGGATTGAATAGTTCATTGAGGGCAAGGGAAGAATCATCTGAGGGTTACCATGCCTTTATCAGAGAATCATGGCTCTTCCCTATCACTTTCCTCATTCGGCCGCTCCTTTTTTATGAAAGGAATGGGGCGCGAACAAATTCACTCAGTCGAAGCAGTCCATGACTCTTCAGCAGAGGATCAAGTGATTTCATCCTTCCCTAGAGAAGTTTCCCTTAGATTCCATGATCTGTCTTCAGTTGGTGACGATGAATTGCTATCCATTGATTGGATGAAGAAACTGCTAGATTCCTTTCTCACCTGTCAAGAGGAGTTCAGAGCTCTTCTGCTGAATAACAAGGAACTCATATCCAGCCCTCCTCTTGACCGGTTAATTGCTGAATACTTTGAAAAGAGTGTAAAAGCTCTTGACATCTGCAACGCCACTCGTGATGGAATTGAAAGAGTGTGGCAATGGGAAAAGCATTTGGAAATTGCAATTTCCAGCCTGGATTCCAAGAATAGAACAACTCTAAGTGAAGGCCAACTCCGGCGTGCAAGAAAGGCTTTAACAGAATTAGCTATTGCAATGCTGGATGAGAAGGAGTCGGGTGGGGTCATGTCACGTAGAAACCGTTCATTCGGGCGTCATAATGTGAGTAGCGCAGAACGCCACAAAAAACAGGGTCATTCAAGATCGCTTTCTTGGAGCGTTTCTCATTCATGGTCAGCTGCTAAGCAGCTTCAGTCCATTGCAAATAGCCTGGTCCCGCCAAACCGAACAGAAATCTTGGCCACTAATGGAATTGCTGTTCCTGTTTATGTAATGAGCTGTGTTTTGATGTTTGTCTTGTGGGCTCTTGTTGCCGCAATCCCTTGCCAAGACAGAAGCCTTAATTGTAGCTTTTCTATTCCGAAGCAGTTCAATTGGGGGGCGCCTCTTGTTTTGCTCCATGAGAGGATAACCGAAGAGTCCAAGAAAAGAGAGAAGCGTAATTCAAATGGGCTTTTGAAGGAGATCATTGAAATGGAGAAGTGCGCTCGTTATATGACAGATTTCATAGATTCTGCTGAGATTCCTTTGGCTGATGAGCAGAGGAGTGAACTGGAAAATGGAATTGGAGAAATGGAGGCTGTTTGTGGTGCTCTTAAGAATGGACTGGATCCGCTCGAGCTTCAAGTTAGGGAATCTTTCAGGAAGATCATGAGCTGCAGAATTGAGGGTCTTGATTTGTTGGCTGGAGTAAACAGTTCTGAGTAAGTTTTTACTATGACTACTACTATATTACCTTGTTTTACTATCAACATAGTTAAAAAAAGAGTTCAAGCTATAGAGCTTGCCTTGTCTAAACAACTACCCTTTCTTTGTACTTGAAAAACTGCAAAAAAAAAAATGACTATAAAGGATGTTTGTATAGATGGTAAAGATGGTTATGGTATATGTAGTTGATATTGTTTTGTTTTTTTCTGGTGAAGTTGGTTATGGTTATTTTTATGCTCTAGATTGCTTTTGATTTGCTGGAAAAAAAATTATTGTACTTATTATATACATCTGCTGCTGATCAAGGTGATAGTGATGTTATTAAAGTTTTAAAATTTAATGGACCAGCTTGTTTGTTGCCCCATTTTTGTCTATTTTAAGCTTTCATCACCAGTTGACCCGTAGTTAGCAATAGCATGATCTGATTGTTTGTTTTTGGGCTTTTTTCATTGGCAGTTGTAATTGTGCCAGGTGTTACGGGTTGCTAACGGATGTGACAGTTTTTAAACAACCATAAAGATTAGTGCTTTTAATGGTGTGGCCCATTTGAAAGTTAACCAATCTCTAATCTAAGTTGAGGATCTATCGAGCACTGCTTAATCAATAATTAAAGCATATCAGACTAGAATGATTTGAAAGTGAAATTATAATTATATAATCTGTAAGGTGACCTGAAACCTCACAAACCTGAACCGACTTGTGAAACTTCAGAAGCCTTAATTTCTCTATGAAATTGTAGAATTAGCGGTAATTAATCTTTAAACCTCCGACTAATTTGACATTTATCAGAATCCTTGTAAATATATATATTTCTCGAAGAATGCAAACAATCTAAACAGAATGCACTAATGTCTAATACTGTTTTGAATGTTGGATAATTATAACTCGACACGGTCATTTTCAACCTTTTAATTAGGTTTGGTTCATTCATGCCATTTCGAGATTAAGATATTGGGTTTTCTGGCAAAGTTTATTAGAGTTTATGTTTTTTTGGGCTTCTAGTCCGTTCAGATTGGGCTATAAATTATAATTGAACAAATTTAATAGCAGATCACACATGTTACATTGGATTTCCTGAAGCCAGAACGAACCCTTATGATTCAACCTAGTTTAGAAGAGGACCTTTTCCATCGTTGGGGAATTTAACCATTTTGTAACACTTTTCAAAAAGATGTCGAGTTCTTCTTCCAAAAGTACAAATTTGAGGGTTCTTGCCTTTATAATGAAATGAATTAGCTTGGAATGAGTTTGAATTGCCAAAAAATTGAGAAGAAGAACGAATTTGCCTTCAGCATTCCTTTTACACTAGCATACAATAAGCAACAAATTGACCATTTTGACCTTCTGATATGCCACACATCAGAAGGTTAAAAGTTCAGTGGCATAGCTCTTCATGAACAGCCTACCCTTGGGAACTATTCCCTCTTTAAGTACGCATTTGCTCTTTTTCACTTGTCGCCCAAGTTTGTTCCATAAAGACCATTTTGACCTTCTGATATGCCCCGCATGTAGGAACCGCTTCCAGGGTGTTGTGTATTGTTTCCCTCATAGCTCTTGTATGACTTTGTATTTTCTGAAACACTTGGATGAAAATTTAATTCCTAATGGCGTTTGCTATCATAAAAACTAATGAAGAGAGCAGGGCCGGCCCAAAGGCAAGGGCAGGGTGGGTACAGGCCTGACCCATGATTTTTTGGAGCCCAAAATTCTTAATGTTCAATATAACTAAAAGAGTTAAAGTATACAAACAAATATGTGTTTGTCTAGTGGAAAAGCACATTTAAGACTTCTTTTCTTTTGAAGAAGTCATTTGTTCAAATCTTGTATCTTTTTTATTTTTATTATTACTCTACTTGTCAACCAAATAATATGGGCCCTATTATTACTCTACTTGTCAACCAAATAATATGGGCCCGTCATTTATTGATTTTTAGTAAAATTTAAGTGTAATTATAGTATAAAGCTTTCAAAAATTATTTATTTATTTATTTTTAATAATATATGAAAATTAAGATAATTTACACATTTTTCGTTTAGTATAAAGGGGGCCCTGATTTTTTTTGGTCCAGGGCCCTTAATATTTTAGGACCAGCACTGGAAGAGAGTCATTCTTCCGGTGTTAAGAAGATTAAGCTTACTAACTCTGACTCTCTAAATTCGTCTACCAAAACAATATCATGGACAAATAACATATACCACATGATCTCCTCTTGAATATAAAAACAAAGTCGCTGTGGTCTCATTTTTCCAAAAAAAAAAAAAGAAGTAAAAACAAAGCGATTCATTTTTTTAATGATTTTTCTAACCTATGCAATGGCAATATATTTTGAGATTATATTTATTTAGATTTAATTATTTTTTCAATACGGTTTATTAGTTTCTTATTAGGGTTTCAGTTCCCAAAATTAGTATTCTTAACCTATGTTCGGATAAAAAAACCGTTTTTTAAATACACCATCATTTTATGTCCACGTTTGCAATAAATCTTTTTTTTTTTTTTTTGGTTGAAATAAATCTTTTTTGTTTTTGCATGCACTTGATTAATTATAAATCCTACTCCTACATGAAAGAGTGACAAAGGAAGATCCGAATTTACCGGTGGATTCATGGAGCGGCGTAGTCATCTTTCTTTTTGGATTGGATCGGATTTGTGCGGGCGAATTTTGAAAATTTCCTCCCATTTTATACTCCATCTTCTTCCACCATATCCAAAATTTTCATTAAAAAAAAAACACGTCCAAATTTTCAAATCCTTACAATAAATTAACTGCTGCACATAGAAAGGCCACAAACCATTAATTATCTTCCCTTACCATTCATCATTCATCAAATCCAAATCTTTCTATTCTTGAAATTTACCGGCTCTCCCACTAGAAGTAGAGAACCCTGGCTAAAAAATGATAGCATGGAGCGACTTGTACAAGGTGACGTCAGCGGTGGTCCCACTGTACGTGGCGATGATCCTAGCGTACGGATCAGTGCGATGGTGGGAGATCTTCTCGGCGGAGCAGTGCGCCGGAATCAACCGGTTCGTGGCGGTCTTCGCCATCCCGCTGCTCTCCTTCCACTTCCTGGCCGCCAACGACCCCTACCACATGAACTTGAGGTTCCTGGCGGCCGACACGCTGCAGAAGGTGGTGATACTGGTGGGGCTTGTCGTGTGGGCCCGCTTCTCCCGCCGTGCTGACGCCATGGATTGGCTCATCACCCTCTTCTCCGTGGCTACGCTCCCCAACACGCTCATCGTGGGGATCCCGCTCCTTGATGGAATGTACGGCGGAGATGCCACTGCCCTCATGATTCAGGTATCATGCAATACGATACCATGTTAGTTTATAGGTCAGATTTCTCTGATTTATAAAATCACCCAATTATTAAAACATTAAAACAAAAGGTGAATCATACATGTATGTTAAAATCCGGTGGGTTAATATAATGTGGGGTCTACACGTCTGTCCGTGATGCATATGCTCGTTATGGGTTTAACACATAAGCTCATAGGGTTGTATTTCTAAAACCAACTGGCTATATGAGAAGTAATCCAAAATATATATGTTGAGCAAGTTCTGATGTGTGATAACAATCTTTCACACGCCTCCTCAAGTATAACTGTCTTCCGATGTGGGATAACAATCTTTCACACGTCACCTCAAGTGCAAACGCCTGGCCCCGCAATATGCTAGTTACACTTGACGTGACGTTCATATATGCCTTAAGGCCGGCCGACCCATATAAACCATAATGACGCGGGGTCACATGATTCACATGTCCGTCCGTCCGTCCGCATAAGCGGCTAGCACATAAGTCGATAAAATTTCATCCTACAACCAATTAGTTATAAGAAAGTAATCCAAGGATATACATGTTGGCAAGTAATTTTCAATGTTGGATAACAATTTTTCACAATGTATAATGCATACAGGTGGTGGTACTCCAGTGTATCATTTGGTACACCCTTCTCTTGTTCCTCTTCGAATACCGCGACGCAATGAAACTCATCCGGGAGCAGTTCCCCGAATCCGCGGCCGCCATTGCCACCTTAAAGGTCGAATCCGACGTCGTATCACTCGCCGATGGCGAAGCTGACGTCCGCGTGGACTCCGAGGGCCGAATCCACGTCACCGTCAGGAAATCCACCTCCACGCCAACGGTGTCCCCGCCCAGATCGCCGTTAACGCCTCAGCGGGCAAATCTTGCTTCCGGTGAACTCCCGCTCTGGGGAATGGACGGGCAGGAGTTGAGCTTCGGCGGAGGCAGGGGAGCTTCGGGGTCAGAAGAGGGGGAGAGGGTGTCCAATGTTGGCAGTGGGGTGATCGGAGCGTCGCCCGGAAAACAAATGCCTCCAGCGAGCGTGTTGACGAGGATCATTCTGAACATGGTTTGGCGGAAGCTTATTCGGAACCCTAACACGTATTCGAGTATCCTCGGGCTTGTTTGGTCGTTAATTGAATTCCGGTGGGTCATCAATCATAATTAAAACTGGACTAGTATATAGATAAGTGGATTACTCTTCTTATTACCAATTAGTTTTAGGATGAAACTCCACTGAGATTGAATTCCTTACTAATACATAAGATTAGTTTTTGTTAATCAAAGTCTTGATTAAAGTATTGTTGGATTGGTTTTGTAGGTTTCATGTAAAACTACCTGCAATAGTAGGGAATTCAATCTCCATACTCTCGGATGCTGGGCTCGGAATGGCTATGTTTAGCTTAGGTAATTGTGGTTCAACAACTATCTCTATTGTTAATTAATTTAGGTTGAGGATATATACACACATATTTTTTTCTCGCGCACAAGATTATAGCAGTTTACGTATATCCAATCTTAAAACGCTCATAACTTTTTGTATATAGTTTCCCGTTAATTTAAAAATGAAATTAGTTGCTAAAATTAATGAATAATGAACAGGGTTATTTATGGCATTGCAACCGAAGCTAATAGCATGTGGGAATTGGGTGGCTGTGTTCTCCATGGCTGTCAGATTCGTCTTCGGCCCTGTAGTCATGACTTTGGTTTCGTTGGCCGTCGGATTAAGGGGAGACCTCTTCCGAATTGCTGTTGTTCAGGTACTTAATTAACATAAAAATATGATTAACCACCTTATTAATTGTAAATGTCGATATAATATTAAACTTAATTGCCTCCTTATATACGTACAAGGCTGCACTTCCACAAGGGGTTGTGCCATTTGTATTTGCGAAAGAGTACAATAACCATCCGACGATTCTAAGCACCGGGTGAGTTTATTTATTAACTTGATTTGGTTAATTAGCCTTTCGTTTTCTTATATTTGACCATGAGATTTTGGTGTGTTAATTTACAGGGTGATTTTCGGGTTACTAGTCGCGTTGCCAATCGACTTGATCTACTACTTTCTAATGCAACTATGAGAATTCACGCTCACAATAGATGTTGAATTTTTATTGTGGAAAATTAATTGGCCAAAGGGTTTGGGAGGAAGATGAAGAATCGAGGATGAGCAACGAGAGCTAATTAAGAGAGATTTGGGTGCTCAAAATGTAAGAGTAGGTGAATGTGTCAAGTTGAGGAGAGCAAAGGAACAGAATCTATGCTTCTCATGCACACCTTCACAACTCTTGCGCACAATGCAGGGTTTTATTTATATGATACTTTACACCGGAGTGAGCATCGAAACAAAAAAACCTAGGAATTGGAAAATGCCAAGTTTTAAGCACAATGAAGTGGAATTGAGGATTACCGCTGGTTTTGAATATGCTATTTTGCGCATGATATAATCCGGATACCTATGACCGCATTAACACACACATACAATGTCAATCTTTGTGTGATCAATGCTGACCTGACTATTTGTGATGTCATTTTTTTGATAATCAAAATCAATAATAGTTTGAATACTCTATGTTCTTATTTAAATGGATGTTCGATCTTTTTTTTTGGTAGAAAAGGATGTTCGATCTTTAAGGCTAACAAAATTCTTAACTTCGCTTATAAAAAAAATTCCTTGGAAAGAAACAAAACGATTTGATCTTTTAAGCAGGTACAGAACTGGTAGACATTGGGCCTCTTGGATTGACTCTATCTTCCTAGACATGGGCCTTTATTTGGGCCGTGTAGAGAAGCGCAACCCAAATCAGGACCACTCTTAGTTATATTGTCCTTGGTCCTAAAGAGCAACGGAGATATTGACATTAGCATTTTCATCTTCTTTGCTGATGCTCACTCGTATAAACATTTTTGGTTTGTCATTCCTGTTTATGAATCCTTAAGAAACACAGTTGTCATAACTTCAAATAATGCAAGTACAGATTTTCCTAGTGCTTGATTAATTTATTTGCTTTTGAAATTGGGAGACTATTGCTGAGATCCATCAGTACAGAATCGAAGAATGCTTCATCCAATGAATCAAATTGCAAGGAATAATACCTGCCAGAATGAGCTTCTTGCTTAAAAACTACCGTGCTCATTGCTCAAATCTTTTTCTTCTTGAATGTGAGAATCAGAATAGAATGCTGAATTCTATATTGTTCTCATCAGTCTCCTCAGCAGTATTATTATTCAGCATAATTTTTGTTCATCAAACCAACAGAAACCTTCAGACAAGATCCTTATTTTCAACAAGTCAACAATTTCAGAATATTCAGCTTACAGTGAAGGGATAAAGTTGGATTGGAAATCCAGATTTCAGACAAAAACTCTCAAATAAATAGAAGTTTGATCATTTCTTCATCTCTGACAATCTACACAAAATTAAACACCAGCAGTTGAAGCTGAATCAAACAGTTTATGAGCAGAAAGTTTACAAAGTAAAGCCTTTGAGATAATCAGGATCTCTCTTGGCCTTCTCCTGAAACTTCTTGAACCACCGATCCAAAATATCCATCGGAACCACCAGCCTACTTCCATCAACTCCACAAAACGACTGCATAAAATTGAACAGATTCTCCCCAACCTTGAGCGCCATCTGCTCGATCCTCCGATCTCCGGCGGCGTCAAGCGACGGCAGAGTCGCCAGATCCTCCACCGAGACGCCAATCTTCGCGGTGAGAGGCGCGGCGCCCGGGGCCGTGAGCTGCGGCGGCGCTCCGGGATCGGCCCCGGGATCCGGCCAGGGGAGGGCGAGGACGGCGGAGGGGCGAGCGACGGTGACGGCGCCGCAGTAGATGAAGGGAGATCCGGGAGACTGGATGTAGACGGCGAGGGCCTTGTCGGAGGGGAGAGTGAGTCCGTTGAGGAGGAAGATACAGAGCTCCTTGACTTGGGGGTAGGAATCGCCGACGAAGGCGTTCATGTCGAGGATCCAGTGAGTGGTGTCGATCTGGGAGAAGGCGGAGATGTCCATGGGGAAGCTCCGGTTGGGGAAGATGACTCCGAACATGGCTGATTCACGGCGAGTGGGGGAGCGGGAATTAGGGTTTTGGAGAGATCGAAAGAGGAAGGGGGTGAAAACGGTGGACAGAAGAAGAGTCGAGAAACGTCTGGAAACAGCCGGTTCGGGACACTAGTGGAGTCTTCTAGTTTGACCAAATTTCACACGTGGTTGGAGATTTCTTATACCGTTTACTAATGTAAAATTGGTGTACATGCACATTCGATGGCACGTATAGTTTTAAAATTAAAATAATTTCACTTTTAACTCCAGCAATTTACTTATTATAGAAATAGGTTTTGATTTGTACTTGCAAACAAGTTGAAAGCCTGCTTGGGAAATTTGATCTCTCCAAGTGCTTTTGTTCCAGACTGGCTGATTACGGATAATGGGTTTGTTCGTTGTACACACATTTATTATAATCTCTTTTTTCTAGAAAAGAGATTTTTTTTTCTAAAGAAACTTTTCTGTGAATATGTGTAGAAGTGTGTAGAAGGAAATGGGAAAAAGCCATTTTATAATAAAATGGCCGAACACACCTTTTCACTTTTAATGTATTATAAGATATTATAATGAATAATACCTCTGCTACCGAACACAGTCAATGTTCTCGTGGCTTTTGAGGTTTTTCACTATATGATGACGAGGACAACGGGACGTAATGGCTATTTGGCGTTGAAATTGGATATGGCAAAGGCATATGATAGAGTCGAATGGCCTTTCCTGGAACACTACATGAAAAAGCTCAGCTTTGCGGAAAGATGGGTGCAGTTAATTATGAGGTGTGTCTCTTCAGTGTCGTTTTCAGTTCTTATGGAAGGTAGCCCTACACAGTGTCGTCAGTGCGTTAGGCCCCAACGGTGACTAAGGCAAGAAGATCCTTTATCTTCATACTTGTTCTTATTGTGTGCTGAAGGCTTGTCTGGAATGCTGCGATGGAGTGAGAATCGTGGTCGGCTGCGAGGGATTTCTATTGCAAGAGGAGCGCCGAGAATTTCCCATCTGTTTTTTGTTGACGATTGCATTCTCTTTGCAAAGGCTACCTGTCAACAGAGCAACGAAATCGTGAATATTCTCCATGTCTATGGAGCGGCATCGTGCCAATATGTGAATTTTGCGAAGTCAGAGTTGTCTTTCAGCAAGAATGCCGGGGATAATTGTAGGCACGACATTAAAGGGATTCTTCAAGTGAGAGAGGTTAGCAAACATGAGAAGTATTTGGGTCTCCCAACCATGATTGGGAGGTTGAAAAAGGTGATTTTTAGTCACTTAAAGGATCGTATGCTTGGAAAGATTGGCTCTTGGAATAATAAGGCTCTTTCAAGGGCTGCAAAAAAGGTCTTCATCAAGTTAGTAGCGCAAGCCATTCCAACCTACACTATGTCCCGATTTGCACTTCCGAAAGGGTTATGTGAGGAGTGAGAACAGGTCTTGTGCAAGTTCTGGTGGGGCGACGGAAGCGACAAAAGAAAGATTCATTGGCTCCGCTGGAAGCGCATGTGCATGCCTAAAAGTGAATGAGGTTTAGGTTTTCGTGATCTTGAAAATTTTAACTTGTCTTTACTTGCAAAACAAGGATGGAGATTGATCCAAGAACCTTCATCCTTGATAGCTAGACTTCTCAAGGCGAAGTATTGTCCAAGATCGAGCTTTTTGGAGGCGTCCCTAGGACCGAAACCAAGTTTCACGTGGCAAAGTATTATTAAGGGCAGTAGTGTTCTAAAGAAAGGCCTTGTTTGGAGTATTGGGAACGGGGATTCAGTAAACATTTGGCAGGACCGCTTGATTCCAAGACCCCGGAGCTTTAAGATAATTTCGAACAGGAGGCAATCAATCGAGGAAAATAGGGTCATTGATTTTATTGATTGGTCAAAGGGAGAGTGGCGTGAGGACCTGATTCGACAAACTTTCTTACATTGTGATTTTGAATACATTTTGAAGATGAGATTGTTTGCTCTAGAAGTTCAGGATGAGATGTACTGGTTTTATTCAAAAAATGGCTCCTTCTCTGTGCGGTCAGCTTATCACATGTTGCTTAGTGAAAATTTGGATCACGCTTGCGTAGCAGGGCCTTCTAGCCCTCGTCTACATCAAGGTATGTGGCAAAATTAGTTAAATTAGAGTAATTTAGCCCACCCAGAAAAATTTAGCGAAAATTAGCCCACCCTAATCTATAATCCTGCGTCCGTCCCGGCTTGACACGCTTCCAAGAGTTCGTTCTTTTGCCTGGAGAGTATGCCGAGGAGTTCTGCCGGTGAAAGCGAACCTTCTGAAGAGGAGAGTGGTGGATAATCCTTTGTGTGAAAGGTGTGGTCGTGAAGAATTTGAAATGCATGCTTTGTTTGAATGCATCAATGCTAGGGAAGCCTGGAAGTTGTGGCCGAAGGGTGATTGCTGAAGGAATTTTTCTAATCCACTACAGGTGTTTGTTGTCATGTGCGATATTCTGAACAAACAGGATCTGGATCTTTGGGCTACATTGTTGTGGTCAATCTGGAGAAGCCGAAACAAGTGCATCTTCAAAGGTGTTTCAATTGCCCCATTTGAAACTGTGGATGAGGCAATTTCACTTTTAGGAGAATTGAGGGGCACAAGCTGCAGATTGAAAGTACACCAACCAGATCAAATATCTCGCACAGTGAAACGACAGGGGTGGAAGGCTCCAGATCCAGGCTGGATTAAAATAAATAGTGATGCATCTTTTTGATCTTCGAAAGGCTGTGGGATCGGTTGCATTGCTCGGGATGAAACTGGTTCAGTTTGCTTTTATGGAGCTCGAAAAATTCAGCCAACAGAAGATGTGGAATTTGGAGAGGCTGAAGCCATTCTTTGCGCATTACAACAGGCAAAGGAACAACATTTGACCCATGTTTTGATTGAGTCGGATTGCCAACCTTTGATCTCGAAGCTTAGAAGGAAAGTTGATTGGAAAGGTCATCTTGGGGTGTTGTTGGGTGTTATTAGGAAGCTTTGTTTGGATTTTATCTCTGTTTCTTTTTCGCATGTGTTAAGAGGGGCAAATGAGGCAACCCATGTGGTCGCAACACTTTGTCCTTCTGTTCCTGTTTTCTCTTGTTGTCTCGTTTCTTTCCCTTTAGCTTTGTCTGACGCTTTGCATAAAGATGTTGTTGGTTAATGAAGTTATAGTTGGTTGGGGCTCAAAAAAAAAAGAAATAGGTTTTGATTTAAGTGATGACACATAAGGATAAATTATTATAATGATGAATAATTCTAATTATTAAATTTACTTCATTATTATATATTAGACGATTAATTTTTTTTTTTTTTTTTCATATTTTATTTTTTGGGATTTTTTTTACCTTTTTATATTAATTTTTTTTGAAATATAAGCATTATAAATCTTAGGGAAATTCCCTTTGGTACCCTTGTGTTTTAGTGTTTTCCTTTTGGTGCCTTAAAAAAAATCAATTTCCTTTTGGTACCCTCATGATTTATAAATTGTCCACTATGTGCCCATAGGTGCTAAAAATGTTAACTCATCCGTTATAATATTATTTTTTAAGAATTAAAAAATTATTTTAAAAATTAAAAAGATCTTCATTTCTAATCTCCCTCTGTTGATGCATTGCTATCACCCAAACCTCATTCGTGGCCTCGAGCTTCCTCACGCCTTTAGTTTCAAGGCTTCAGATCTAATGCTCTCTGGTGCGCTAGGTCCAAATCTGGGTTTCCTTCATTGAGGAGGTTGTAGGTGATGTCGCAGCGATGATAGACGACAAGGTCGACATGGTTAACGTCACCGACGACCTGCTACCAGTAGCCACGGCCACCCACGACGGTTCAACGCCGTCGAAACCAGGTCCAACCACTACAGGAACTACCGAGCCACACCATTGACCACTTAGTCTCGCCCCCATCCTTCATAAGCATAAATTAGGATCAATGCCCAATTGGGGCTTTCAATCAATTCTCATAAATGCACCCAATTAATTATGAAATATGATTTAAATAACCTTAATGTTCATAAACAAAACCATTGCATGCTCCAATTTTGTTAAATTTCACCCAGAATATCGAAATCCATTAACTAGGTTCCATAATTGAAATTGGGGGAGATACAAAGAAGGTGGTCACTGTTGAAGCAATGACGAAGACAGAGGTGGTGTTTGGGAATGGGGACAAACAAGTTGGTGGGGCACTATTTGCCAAGCAATTTTGCCATTTTAAATGATTTTTCTATACATTTTTAATAGTAGTGTAGAATTATAACGGAGGAGATAACGTTTATAGCAATTATGGGCACGGAGTGGACAAATTATAAATCATGAGGGTACCAAAAGGAAATTGATTTTTTTTAGGGCACCAAAAGAAAAACACTAAAACACAAGGGTATCAAAGGGAATTTCCCTAAATCTTAATCATGTTAGTTTAATTTTTATATACTAAAAGTTCATTTTTCATATATTAGAACTTTATTATTTTATGCTAGGAGTTCATTTTTCTATATTGTATGGTTAATATTTATATTTTCGGGTTCATTTTTATCTATAAAAAGTTCATTTTATGTGATTTGAGTTCATTTTCCATATAATTCGATTTTCACAAAACTTTAAAAAAATAAAAAATTGTTTTTTAATATTTTTAATTGTTCTTCTTTTACAAAATAAGAATTATAAATCTTAAGTATGGTAGTTCATTTTTTACAAACTAATAGTTCATTTTTAATATATTAAGAGTTCATTTTGTATATATTATGAGTTCATTTTTGTTTATTGTAGGAGTTCACTTTTATTTTTATTTTTGGTAGAATATGAGTTCACTTTTATCTATTATGAGTTCATGTTTTTTGTTTTTAATTTGTAGTTTTTTATAATTCGATTTTCACAAAAATTAATATATTAAAAAAATAAAATTTTTTAATAAAATTTTTATAAAATAAAAAGTATAACCCATAAACATGGATTTTCATTTTTATAAAATAAAAGTTCATTTTTAATATAATGTGATTTCATTTTTTTATATTGTTTGAGTTCATTTTTTATGTTATATGAGTTAATATTTTATATATTATGAGTTCATTTTTCATAACTGTAAGTTCATTTTGTATATTATTCAATTTTTTGCTAAAATTAAAAATTAAAAAAACTTTAAATATAAAATTAAATAAACAATATTTTTGAGCAATCTAAGTAAACTCGTGACCCCTATGTCACAAGTTGTGACCCCCTTCCCAAGCCTCCTACACAAACCATCCCGACCCGATACTATGACATGATTCGTGACACTCCTCAAGAGAACCACAACACTTCATAGTCGATCGCCGCGCCTTACCTTCCACCACACCGACGTGATGTCCATGAGCGTTCTCTTGAGTAGTCTAAGTCAAAGTTTGTCACTCATTACCTTCCTGAGTATGGTGTTCTAAAAGGAAGTGGTTTGCCCAATCAGTTTCATCCTTCCTTCCATCATTTAAGGCGATGACCTATATTCCACATTTTTCGTTGCCGAAACAAATTGAGATCTTAAAGAAGAAGTTTCCTAATTAGTGGAAAGATTTTGCTAAGGGTACGCATCTTGCCTTTTCTCATGTTCCTTTGTCTAATTTTTCTTCTTCTCCTTTCATGCCTAGACACAACATCGAATCGAGGACGATTCGAGGCCAAGTGGAGGAGAATGATATGGATCAAGGTTAAGCAGTCATGGAAGAGGATAAGAAGCCAAGTTAAGCCAACACCATTCAATAAATGAAGAGCTTTCAAGTACAAAATGGTCTTGAATAATCTACATTTTGTCTACCATCCTTTGTCAAGTCGACAATGGAAGATGAAGAGCGCATGCGTGCGTTATTTAAAGTCACATGCAAGAGTTGTGGGCTTGTGGTTTTTAAGATAAGGAGCATGTCATCTTAACAGTTGGACCATGCAAGATTGGTGGGGCTAATTTGGATGACGATATGGGACTTACTTGGAGCCCAAGATATTAGTTGTCTTTTATTGTTATTATTAGATAAGATAGAAGCTTTATTTTAGGATAGGTTTGGTTGAGAATTTCGGCCCTTTATTGTCTATTTAAATTTTTGTATTTGCTACTTTGCAATCAATGTTGAATTTGTATTTTTGGAATAGAAACTCTTATGTTTTCTTATATATTTCAAAGATTTTCAACCAAAAATATCTCTTTCTATCTTCTAATTTCCGTCCAAATCAACCAAATTTCAGAATTGATCTCTTCCATCTCACGTGAAAATCAAACACAAAATCCATTCAATGCTTGTTACTTGCATCACAAGAAAGACTAGTATACAATCCTTGTTGCCTTGCAATTCAAGGAAGTGATTAGAATCATCAACATTGAAGTCTTTTCCTTCAAAAGTGAAGATTTTTGCAAGTAGAAGAGAAGGGGATTAAAAAGATCGGACCTGGCAAATAAAACGAAAGCGAAGCGTGTGAGCCATTCAATTCTATAAATGAACACTTTCTTTCGAATAAAAACTGAACTCTAACATAACCTTCTAGGAAAACAAATGAAAATATTGCAATTGATAACATGCATTAATTAAATGAAGCCCCGCAATAATAAGCTTAAACAAAATCGATCCAAACCAATTACGTAGTAGCAATACCTTGAGGAGGCAGTCAAATTCAGTATTAGTAGCAATTACCTTGAGGAGGTAGTACTAATGTTGAATTGTTTGATGAGACATCTTGGTTTTGATGATAACTTGTAATGTAAGAATTTGTTTAAGATATATAGTTCCATCACTAATCCTCATCATCACCTAACTAATACAGTATTTGACATGATCTTGGTTTTATATAGTAAGAATTTGATAATCTCTTATGAAGCCAAGTTAATTATTCTTATTTCAGTGCTTCATGTTGATTTAAAATGTAGATTAGCTTTCCAAAGTGGTTAGTTAACGTACAGACTTTACAACAAATAAAGACATGATAGTTGTGAGCCTAACAACCTTCTTTTTGGGCGACTGGTGATATTTTGCTGTCAGTTTGTCACATAATAAGGGCAAATCATATAAATTTCTCACATGTACTCCACGGTCTTTTGGACCTATACAAATTTGTTAATTAACTATATCTTTATGATGCTATGCTTGGATATGATTAAGACTGAAATAATAGGCCTTGGCTAACTTTAATTGGGTTCCATACATGTACTGTATAAAACATGATCTAAAACATGAAAATACACTCGCTATTTTATCGACCCAAAACTATTGAAGTTTTTTTTTAATTAAAAAAACTTTTTGAAACCTATTTTTGAAAAGTTTGGAATAATTCTTCCCGAATTTGGAATGACCAGGCTGCTGGCCGGGTCATTAAATTAGAAACCCCTCAATTAAAAAAGTTGATATTTTTTCAAACAACTCGATGATGCTGGCAGCAAATGTATAGCTTTATTTTTTTCACCATAGTTTCATTAGTTTGGATTTTTGTGTGTGGCTAAATTTTCCATAATTTCCGTTTATGCCTTGGTTGCCTTAGATTGTAGATAAAATTGAAACATTTGTGCTAAGGTGGGCATCGGTCTAGAACTGGATCGGAGTCGGAGCGGACAAGATCGATTTCCAAAAAAAGACAGAGGATTGGACCAAAATTTCTTGGTGCGGTCCAATCTCGGTCCAGTCCGATTTTAGACCGGATTATTTTATAAAAAATTAATTATTACTTGAAATAAAGTTTATATTAATTTAAAATATATGTTATATTATAAAAAATAAATTTATATTTTTAAAATAAATTACATTTATTTAAAAAGATCATTGGGTAAGGCCCCGGTCATCAACTAGTTTACAATCAAAGATAGGTTCGTTGTCATGAAAAAAAAACATTATTGTTCCTAATTGAATCATGAAGATAGCAGTTGCATTATGGTTATTTTATACATGAAAAAATTAGGAGGGCTAATTTATCGAGAAATTGGTCGTCCTAGTGCATCTGCAAGGATGAGATTTTGAAGATCTTTAGCAGTTGCGTCAATCAGGTCGTCATCATCATGAGAAGTCTTTTGTGAGCAACTTTGTCACTTTGTTGATCTCCCTGAAAATATGTGTGATGTGGTGCATTCTGAACCGCCTTAGCAGAAGGAGGATGTCATCAACTGTATTAATCGATACCAAGAGATCCGACTGAATAAGGGATTGAAGGCAGAAGGAGAGATAGACGAGACAGAGAAGAGACGTGAGAAGGGGGAAGAGGAAGAAGAATTAGGCCAAAAGATAATTTTCTGATTAATTGATTCCTCCCAAAACATAACAACTTAAAGGGGTATTTGAGGGGAGTTCTAGTGAGATTAAAGTTTATAATGAGAACAAAGAATAGCCATTGGATTATATAAATCAACGGTGAAGACTAAAAGAGAGAAAAAGTTGATTTATTAACACAATGGCACGGAGTGTAATTTAGAAAAAAAATTTAGAGTTTTCCAAAAATACCCTCCCTTCTTCTTCTTCTCTCTTTCAAACAACACTAGTAAGGAACATTGAGAGAATCAAACGGACGGCGTATCTTCTCCACCTCGCCAAAGTCTACAATTCTTCTCCAAATT
Source organism: Fallopia convolvulus (assembly GCA_964016875.1). NCBI lineage: Eukaryota > Viridiplantae > Streptophyta > Magnoliopsida > Caryophyllales > Polygonaceae > Fallopia > Fallopia convolvulus. The sequence continues at coordinate 6,299,432 of OZ024721.1, forward strand.
TGATCGGTTTGAACTCGTACTTCTCAATTGATTTTTGTTTATACAAAATTCGATCAAATTAAACTTGTATCTTTTCTACCTCGTCAAGTTCATTCGACTGATTTGTTTATTTGTTCTAGGAAATTTGATTCATCCGAGAATCGGGAATGACGAACGAACACCGGAGAAAGAATCCGAATTCCTCACCGCCGACATATCTTCTCTGCCTCGTCAAAGTCTACAAATTCGTCTCCAAAATTGATCGGTTTGAGCTTGCCCTTCTAAAATGAAATTTATTTGATAGTGTCTTTATGTCAACCGTGGCTCTTATTCTCAATTGAGAAAGATCCAAATTTTCAATTGTTTTGTGCCGCTGGATCCAAATTGTTGGTATGGAAATTGATCGGTTTGAACATGTTTTTCTCAATTAAATTGTGTTTTTCATGTTTTAATGTCAATTGTGGTTCAGGTTCATAGATGTGTGCATAATTAATCTTTGACATGCTTCCTTATAAGGGCTATTGTCTACTGATATTTTATTTCATCTTTTTCAGCTAGTATCCTTTTCCATTAGGTGGTCATTTGGAAAATACTTGTTTTGCTAATCGTAGTATTACTTATATTGTAGTAAACTGGAAATTCCTTTGGCGCATCTCAACGCTAGCTGATTGCCTTGTTGCATTCTACTTTGTAGGTTAGAACAGAAAAATGGCATTGCTTGCATATGATGTGGTGTTTGTGTAAAATCATATATCACTTTAAAGCCTATTAGCTCAAATGGCAGAGCAATGTGCATGTGCACATAGATGTGAGTTCAAATCTCACATAGGCTAATTCTATGAACGCTTTATATATTTTGGTTCATTATAACTCTTCTTTCGGTTCATGATTTTGTATGCTCGGGTTCATAATAGTTCATCTTACAGTTCATGTCTTTTTGGTTCATAGTAAATTAAAGTTTGGTTCATAATAGTTCTTCTTACAGTTCATGTCTTTTAAGTCATACATACGTACTAGTTGTAGTTTTGGTTCATGACATTTGTTTTTTGGTTCAAAGTACATTAAAGTTTGTTTCATGTGTTTGTAAGTGTACTTCTTATCTCAATTTATACTTGCAGGTTGATTGAATACTACCTATGATTTTAAATTACATTGTTATGACAATAATTAACTAGCAGCGTATCGAGGAAATCACTACAGATGTTATGCAATGGAAAGGGTCCATTTTGAGAAAACAATGTAAAAGATTGATCCTCGATTACTTACACGGTTCATAGAATTAATTACACGGTTCATAGTGTTCGACATGAAGGTTCATATTGTTACACATGAAGGTTCATAGTGTTCAACATGAAGGTTCATGGATTTAAATAATCAGTTCATTTAACAGAAAATGCATAAAATTTATAAAGAACACATCCATCTCATTGGGTTCAATGTGGAGTAAAAAAAACAACCTTAAAAGCAATTACAATGCAGCAAAGTGATTTGTCAAACGCAAAGTAACATAAAAATAGACAACTTAATCCCCAAAACACATAACAACTACTAAAAAGACAAGTAGAGAATTGGAACTTCAATGTTCAATCTTGGTAATGAAATAAGGACAATATTGTGATAAGTGAAGAGTGTAGGTGTCACTAGCTTCATCATGATCATCCAATGGAACTCCATCAACATTCTCATCATTATCAAAACCCTTCAATGAAACTCCATCAGTACTAGCATCATTATCCGAATGAGACAAGTTAGGATGACTAGAGCTTGATGAACAACCTACAATAAAAAAAAGGAAAAAAATTAAGCTAATTTATAAGCAACATGGAACACATAATGGGCAAGAAAAATGTGAAAAAAAAACGTTTTTCTTTTGGTTCAAAAATATTGTCATTACGGTTCATAATATTACACTATAAGGTTCATTGAAAATCACAATGCGGTTCATGTAAATAAGAATACTATTTGACATAAATTGTATCAAATTTGGTCATTTTTTGTGGATCTGGAAACTAAATGACCAGTATCTATTAGTTTACTTCAAATGTTGGGATGACTGGAGCTTAATGAACCCCATCAACACTAACATCATTATCAAAACCCATCAATTGAACCCCATCAATACTATCATCATTATCCGAATTAGACAAATTAGGATGACCAGAGTTTGATGAAAACCTACAATAAAAAGGGGGAAAAAGAAGAAATCTATTAAAAATGTGCAAAACACCGTTTTTCCTCACAAATATTCTCATTGTGGTTCATAATATTAAACAAGAAGGTTCACTAAAAATAAAAATATGGTTCATATAAAATAACAACACGTATTGTAAGTGAAACGATCTAGCAAAGGTCACAAGGGTACTAATTGTTGATTCAAAACAATCTTCAACTAGTCAATGTGGACAACTATGCATAGACATATACACGAAAGCATCATATCCAACAAAGCATACTAAGCATCATATGCAAACATTCATTTTATCCACAAGGGGGAATTTGAACATTAAAACATCATCAATACATGAAAAGGCCTTGCAATTTGTCCACATTATCTTCATATTCCCTAACTAGAACAGTAAAAACAATATTCTAAGACAAATTAGTAAAAGATGCTCATTGAGACATTTTATCAAACACTTTGTGGGCAATCAAATAAGCATGCAAATTTTAATTCTAGTTTCTATAAAATTTTGTTTCCAATCCCAAAACCAAGAGTACAACACATTTCTCCATGATCTCAAGCAACAAAGAACCATAAACAACAACAAATTTAGGAATTATTTGTGAGCAACAAATCATCCACCAAACTAAACTCTTCTTAAGTATTCTTCACTTACCTAAATTCATTGTGCCTTCAATTTGGAGTAGGAGTATGGATCGAACGAAGGAGAGATCGAGATCGAAAGAGGGATCAAAGGGGAGATCGTCGTGGTTGGCTGAAATCACGAACAAGAGAGTAGGAGAGATCGGCTACACTTAGATTTAGGAGCTGGAAATTATATAAAAAAATAGAGTAGTGTGACAAAAATACCCTTCTAGCTTTAAAAAATAAAGGAGTGTGTGTGTTGATAGCAGCCCATCTGGACCCTTAATCTCAAAAAATCAACGGATGAGAGTTGTTCTCATTTCTTAGGATAAAAATTGTTCTCATTTGATCCCCGATAATTTATAATAACCCTAATATCTAGCTGATGAAACCCGAAATATACTGTTCACTAAAAGACAAGTAGCGGGATTATTATATTCGATTGTGCAAACACTTGCTTCTTTATTTATGATATTCTTACAGCGAGGTTACAAACCAACGACGCCTACAAATAGTCGAGATTTACACCCTAGACCTCCTACGAGTGTTCGAGATCTCGATCTAACAATGTTCGAGATCTCCTAATTGCTAAATGATTCTATCACCTAAGCATCACTTGGTTGATCTGGGGCGAGGTTGATCTGAGAGCATGGTGTAGACGGCTTGTGAGATTGTGTAGCGAGGTCTTTGATGTGAGCAGAAACTCTGTGTGACTTGAAGTCTTTTTTTGGACTTCACTTGTCTATAGCGAGGTCTTTTGACGATGTTTCAATGACGTCGATCTTCAACGGGCAAGATAGTTCTTGAGTTCAAGACGTTTTTCGACCCCTTCTCTCTACGAGGTTCTCCTCTATTTATAGAGGATTGGGGAGTCGAGTTCTCATCATTGTTCGATGTGGGACGCCCGAGATCAAGACTTCTGATTGGTCCGAAGGCGAGGCAGTCGGTGATTGGCTTGGGGAAGCGGCGTTAGCTGAGTGGTCCAGGTGGGCGGGCGTGTCAGTAGAGTCGGTTACGAGGTTTAGACCTCGTTCCGAGGTTTCGGAGGACCTCGTGGGGGTAGGAACTTTGCTTAAATAAATGAGGGGTATGGGAGTGGGCCCTAGAATCGTCTTTGGGAATCCCGTCGGGTCTGTTTGTTTTCTTGTACCCCGGGCCCACCTCTTATTTTACCATTTTGGACATCATCACAACCCCATGGCCTGGGGATCTCGCCCCGAGGGCCGCAGGGATAAGCTCCTTGAGGTCGCGGGGTACGAGGCTTTGGAGGTTGAGAGGGCATTTTGCGATGTGTGAGGTTCTGGAGGTTGGGGGAGCACTTTGCGATGTGTGAGGTTCTGGAGGTTGGGGGAGTACTTTGCGAGGCTTTCTCCTTGCGAGGTTCCGTACTTAGGCTTTTCTCTTACTCGCATGGGCGAAGCTTCCTGGGCCCACTCTTCATACCTTGTTTAATGGGCCGTCCAGGTGGGATAGGCCCAATAAACCTTTCGGGAGCGAGGGGAGGCCCAAGCCCGCTCTTTATAAGGGCGTCTCTCATACGCTTCCTCTTCCTCTTCTTCCCAACATTCTAGCTCTCCTTCTTTCTTCATCTTCCCAGTTTCCGGTGAGCAGTTTCTTGCGACGATTAGCGACGACCCTCCGCCATCTTCCAGTTGCACCACCGCCTTTCCCACGTCGATTCTAAGCAAGCAAGTGCTTGACTCCTCTTTTTGTGTTTTCGGTACTCTTTTCTCCCTTCTCGCCGCTTTCTGCTTTTGACGGGAGGCAGATGTTCCCTGGTGTTTCGCGCCGGTGCCACGGTAGCGGAACGGAAGGGGTGAGGGCGGCGCTCATGTTTTCACGATGCCCTTTAATTTCTTCTTTTCTTGTTCTTCATTCGCTTCATGTCCTAGGTGGGCGAGGGTTTGCTGCCCGATGTTTCGCGCCGACGTCACGGCGGCGAAACGGTGATGATGTGGGTGGCGTGTGCTTCGGCATGGTGCCCTCGCCGTCTTTTCTTTGTGTAAATTCTTTGTTTTCCATCACTTTGACATGTATAAAAAAAATATTGTGACATTTCTCTTGCCTTGCTTTGTGCCCTAGCGGGCCATGGTTGTTTCTCAGTGTTTCGCGCCAGCGTCACGGTGGCGGGACGGTGGCAGTGAAGGTGGTGACCGCCAGGCATTCGAACCTTTGGTCCGCCAGTCGACGGTTGGGTTTTTGCGTTTTTCGTCATTTTGAAATCTGAGGTCTTTGGAAACCCAAACGTCATGATGGATGACTGACGGGACGTTTGGGTTTCCGCCGCTTCTTTCCACCGTTGGCTTCCATTTCGCCTTCTCTCTCTTCCTTTTGGCGCTTCAACTTCTCCATCGCCGTCCTATCTTGTCAGAGTAGCCCTAGGGTTCCACGTGGCCTTCCCCCCTTATGACCTCGCGTTCTCTTTTTTTGGTTATTTTGCTCGATGTCTCAACCCCTTTTTTCTTTTTTCTTTTCCAGGTGTTCACCTTTCGTGGCCTGGACATCGCTCTTTCATGCCTAGGGAAGCTTCTTTGGACCCCCCGCCAGGCTTTGCGTCCAAAACTCAGAAGAGATCCTACGAAGAGGTAAGGAGACCGCCTCCAGGCTTCGTGTTCAAAGCTCAAGAGAGGTTTTATGAGGAGGTTTCCGAGTCCGTAGGGAGTGCAGAGACTAGCGATTCCCAAAACCCGAGGTCTCCCTCGTTGGTTTTCAGCGATCCCTCTTCCAGTGACTCCGTTGTTTCCATTAACTCACGCTTTTCCCGACTTCGAGCGTCGTCCGGTGTTGAAATGGCCTGACGCCGTGTCCTGCGTCCCACCTGTCCTCGAGGAGCGGATCCCAATGTCTTCGGGTTCGAACGAGGCTTTTCTGTCCGAGAGGATATCTATTGAACTAGAGCCTAAAGACCTCGCAGGTATTGCCAAGGGCTTCGCTTGGCCCGAGGGAGTCGAGCTAACGCTTCCCGAAGGGGAGGGCTGCTCCTTGGCGCCCTATGAAAGGTGCGTTTTCGTGCACTTGTTCAGTGTCCAGGCGGGCTTTAGGTTACCTCTGGCCCAACACATCGTCGACTTCCTGTGGGCCATGCAGATCTGCCCTGCACAGTTGTTTCCCAATGCTTGGAGGCTGTTGTGTGCCTACACGCTTCGCAACCGCGAGCTTGGGGACGGGCCGAGTTTCGACAATATGTCGACTCTGTTTCTAGCGAGGCGGGAACAAAATTCCTGCCTCATCAACCTCAGCTTGTCGGGTATCAAACTCACCACGGTCTCTTCAAACGTCGGACCGTGGAAAAAGAAGTGGTTCTTGGTTCAAGACCTCACCTAGAGGTATCTCAACTTTCCCACGGCGCCGGGCAACTTCGTCCGGTCCGTGGGTCCGCATACGGTTGTCGAACTTAAAGCACTCAAGGATCGATATGCTCCGGTGCGTCAGGCCTCGTACTAGAGGTATTTGGCACAAGACCGGCTTGATCGGGCCGGCCTGAGCCTCACCCTTCCATCCCGTGAGGGCGAAGATGGTACTTCATTTTTTCTTTGTTATTTTATTTATTTCCCATTTGCCCTTGTTTTTACGCAGCGGGGTTGAAACCTCGCTCGTCTAGTGATGCATGCCAGCTTGACTTGTTACGTCTTGTTTCCTTATCTAACCTATGTCTATGTCTTCTTTCCCTCTTTTTTACAGTGAACCTCTTCAACGCTCTAACCTCGAAGAAACAGGGAAAGAGACCTGTGACTTCTACTTCTACTGCCCCGGTTCCCCGAGGTGAAAAGGGGATCGTCATCAAGGAATCGACGCCGCAGGCGAGGCCACCCACCTCGCAACCGAAGGTGATAGCCCCAACGCCGAAGGCATCCGGGGCGAAGGCAGTCAAGGGGGCCTCGACCAAGGGGGATGTCACGAGGACGTCCTCCCAAGCCTCTCGAGGATCCGGCGACAAAGTCGGGTCCAAGAGAAAAGGCGCGGAGTCCCCCCGTGCTGACAAAAAGAAGCACAAGGGGGACGGCCAACACGGCTCGTCGGGGAAGGAGATAATCCCCAGCTTTAATTTTGAGGGACGGGCCGTCGACGTCCGCGGTCCTTCTCCTGCAAAGTTCCATTGCCCCGGGCCAGCCCGGGGTGTCTCTAGTCGGTGGAGCCGGGAGGATTACAAGGAAGAGGTCTCGTGGGCCAATAATCTCACCGAGGAGGCCCTTAACGACGAGGCCGCCCGTTATTCTGCGATGGTATGTTCCGCTTCTTCTAACCTTGTTTCTGTTTTTGATTTCGGGTTCTCTCATTTTTTTAACTTTGTGAATTTTTAGCATACCTTCTTTGAGAACTACAACCGCAGCCGCCTCACCCTTCTTAATACGAGGATGGAAAAAATGGAGGCGACACTCAAGGCTC